>JAGMVL010000643.1:0-2424905 GCA_019202695.1 Populus x sibirica | reverse complement strand
ATGCTCACGATTTCTGATCACATTCACGCACACAAACAAAAAAAAATCTTTTGATTGAACGACTTGGTGGCTATACCACGGCTGTGATCGCCATCAAGCATCGATCGACTAATTAATTGGATCTTTATCTGGAACACGAGATTCTGGGATCTTCTTCTTGTATTCACTGGAGCTAAAATAGGTTCTTGGACGGCTTGGCGAAAAGTCTAAAGTCGTGTAGTGTTTTGATTAGTTGGTCAATGAAACGATTAGTTAGCTATCCTCATAAGAACGTGAAGTCCAGCAGTTGGAAGTACACACATTTATGGCCAAACCATGTAACAATGGAAACGAGTCAAACACTGAGGAACTAATGTCATACAAACAAACAAAAAATGGTCAACACGCCACTTAGGTGGCATCTTTCATTTCCGTCCACTTTTCACTTAAAAAATTAAGCAAAAGATAAGAGCAGCTGATCCAAAGATGAAAGTCGCTAAAACATGGTTTTTGCTACCTGTAGCTCTCTATATATCACGTAATTTATGCATAAAAGAGGCCGCTGTTAACTGGGTTTGCATCTCTCTTTCTTTCCAATAAACAAAACGTTTCATCTCTCAGCTTCTTTTCACTAGTGGCAAAAGGCGTGGCTCATCTTCTACCATCGAGGGTGACTATGATGGCTACGTAGATTGACCTTCTCTGTTGTTATATAGCAGAAGGCAGTGGAGAAAAAGGATCGACTTTAGCTCAAAGTAATAAAGAATAGTGCTGCTAAGCTAGTGAGAATAATCACGGTAAGTGGGCCAAATTATTGATTAAGAGTTTCTTCGAGACTTTAACAGAACTTTCCAAGCAATAAAGAGTCTCCATGCTACTGGGAGAAATTTAAATTCTTCTTAGTTCTGGAACTCGAGCAATGACAGTATTTAAACCTCGGTAAGTAGTCATGGGGCTCTCATTTCACACGAATAAAGCTGCCAGGTTTCTGAGGAGACAAAAAATTATCGTCAATTTATCAAATTAATAAAAACCCAAAAACAAACCTAATAACCTCCGTCCTTCGAAATGACATGGGTTCCTCTAATGTGGTACCAGTTTATGCCCCCATTAGGTGACACCCTAAACTAAAGTTAAAGACCGTGTCGTCACCCTGGGCGCATGTGCAAAGCGTTGATAAAACAGAAAAATAGTCCAACAATGGCACCGTGCAAGATCAAGGGGACCCTTAACCTTACAGATGCTTCAATGCGGAACTGACAATCCGATTCATGTGTGTTAGACTATGCTAATGCCACACGATTAGCATCTTTGAATGGTACCCGCCATGCACCATCCCCTGACTCAATTTGGCTTCGATAGCTAGGGTTCCAATTCTTTGTAGATATGCCTTCACACGTGTTGTTCGGGTCGGCATGCTAGCCTGGTCATACATCGTATCCCCATCTCCATGTCAGAACTATACTGCAAGCTTTTCCACTCTTCAAACCCTGCCTGGCGATTTCTTTCTTTATAAATCAAGAGGGAAAATGAGGCGCAAGAAGTAAGAACTCTACTGGATGATATGTATATATAGATGAACCGCTTTTTGCTGCATGCATTTGATCAAGATCCAGTTCTAAGGTTTATTAGTGGCTGTAGGATCAACAAAGATCTTGAAAACATTTAACCGAGATTCATAAACAGAGAATATGTATTTTAACTGAGGATGAATATATATAACCTTTAACAATCCAACTGTAATTAGGAATATGCTGATTATGATCTATCATCTTGTGAAGCTGCATGCCTGTGTACTGTGAATGGAAGACACCGTGATGCATGAATCTCAAGGGGGCAATGGCTGCAGGAAATATGGTGGATGGATCGTACAATATTGCACTAAGTAGACAATAATTTTAGACCTGGAAAATCGAGCCCTTTTGGAATTTACTTTTATGCAGGCATCAAATGTGGGGTCACTGAGCGGGGAACAGGAGGATCCGTGTAACTCAAAATTTTATACAGTAGTAGGCTAAGCCTTCATGTATAGCCCTATTATTATATGTTATATATAATTGCGATAATAATAACAGGAAGAAGAAGAGGGCGTAACTTTCGGCTATGGAAAGGAATCCATATCAGAAATGGGCACTTTTGACACATTCCTTCGTCTTTTACCAAGACGAGAAGGTCCTCCAGCACTTGTTATGGAAAAACGCATAGTGGCCTTAAACCTCCTGACCATGGAGGAGACAGATAGTTAAGGAGCCACTTACTTTGATCTCTATGGAGGGCCGGGTGGTTTATGAAAAAGACGTTCAGATAAGGAAAGAAAAGGGAATGTACCTTTTCCATATTTAGGCGAGCTTTACTCTAGAATCCGATATGAAATAATTAACTTGTGTTTTCTGCATCGGATTGTATACATAATTAAACTTGCATCGACTTCTTTTAATTTGTCGTGTTCTTTGCTGCTTTCCTTGGTGATCTCTTCTGGTGTCTCTCCACCAATGGGGGGCTGAATGGGGCGGTCGATTGTGGTGCACGTATGTTTTTTGTTTTGCTGCTTTCCTTGGTAATTAATTATGAATGTTTTTTTCTTTCTTTCTTTCAAGGGATTGACTCCGGCCACCTGTAGAATCCAAGAGTCTTGGATACACAAATCTTGTGCCTAGCTAGCTCGTCTCTTAAAAATAAAACAAAACAAAACAATGGCATGTCCATCTCGTTAATCTTTTATATATATATATATATATATATATATATATATATATATATATATATATATATATATATATAGTCTTGAACCTTCGGGTTCGAAATCTATATATAAATTTATATATATATAAATATATGGGAAATGTGTTATTGGCACCAATACAAAATGACACGATCGGTGGACCACTAAAGGAAGAGGGGGTAGTGGGATGGAGATGCCAGACACGTGTCACATCCTCAGCAGCCAGAAACCGAATAAAAAGATTGGCAAAGAATTCTCTACGACACGTGGCCCAAACTTATTCGATTCAAAGCTAACAGCATATGCTGGGTTGATATATACATATATCCCATGATGGGCATTCACGACTTAAGGATCACCGTATATATTATTATTATTTTCAAAGTTAATTTACCAGAGACACACATCTTTGTTCATTGTGCACCCCATGGGGGCATACATACAAGCATGTGCTTGATTGATTTACACACCCACATGATTAATTTCAGAATTCTTAATCATGCACGACGCCGAGGGGGAGATCCCATATAATTATGATTTTAGGTGATTAATGGGTATTACTATTTTTTTCTTGGGATTTTCTTATTGACTTGTTTAATCATTCCAAATATCATGCGGCAGACTAATACTTGTTTGGAAGTATTTGAGAGTGTGTATTTTTTAAAATAATTTTTATTTTAAAATATATTAAAATCAAAATAATATTTTTTTTATTTTTAAAAATTATTTTTAACATCAACCCATCAAAATAATCTAAAAATATTAAAAAATATATTAATTTAAAATAAAAAATTTAATTATTTTTAAAAACCTTTCCAAAAACGAAATTACAAACAGGTAGATTAAACCCTGAAAATACTCTGCACATTCGTACTCAACGTACGGGATCAGAGCAAGATGTCTTCTCCTAGCTAGCTAGCTAGGGAGTCTTCGTCATTAGGATGGATATAATTGAGTGGATGGTCGAGCCTCTTCTAGAGTACTGGAATTAGATTCACCCATCACTCAAAAAAAAAAAAAAAATAAGCAAAATATGCAAGGGATAAACTCAGACTATAGCCAGGGTGCTAGCAATATTATTCTGCTGAGAGTCGGATATAAAAAAATAAAATAAAATTGAAAGCAATTAGAATAAACAAAAACAATTTTAATGCGTTCCTTATCTTTATATTTATTTGTCAAAATAGTTGTTTTGCTAATAAAAGCCTGAAAGAAAGTCTTAACAGAACGAAAGATGTTTTTGATGATTCTGACGTTAATCAATTTTAAAAACATTATTATAATGCTCGTTGGAGGGGATAAGTAAAATATCCCAAATATAAATTCTATTTACTTATTTTAATAAATTCTAATTTAAATCGAAAGAAAATACAATCTTGTTTGAACTTATTTTTAAAAAATAATTCAAATGATGATATTTTTATTTTGAATCAATCGAAGTTAAATCTATTTTAACCCGTGAAACCCGTGATTCGATTACGGACTTAAAGATTTTTTTAAGAACATATTTTTTTATTTAATTATACAAAACTAAAGATAGAAATCTACAAGAAAACAACCAAATAAAATCTAAGAAAAATCATGAAAGCTATTTAGTAAAATAATACTCCAAATATATATTCTAATTAATTTATTTTAAATATAAATTCAAGTAAAACTTTTTAATTTTGTTTACAGGCCAAATGGAAAACAGCATTAAAAAAATTAAACATCACATCATTTGCATGCTGAGTTTTCAACCATCAAAAAAGTAAAAAAAGTAGGTCAATACAATGTAAAATGATAAAAGAAAAAAAAAGTCTCATTACGGAGAAGAAAAGGTAGAAGAAGAGGAGGAGAAAAGCAATTATTACAATTCGAAGTATATATTTTCCCTCACGTGGCACAATACAGGTAGAGTAAAGTTACCAAACCTTTCAAGTTTCTGTTAATAGTAGTAATACACCTCTGATTAAATCATACATTAACGGGAGCCGAACTGGATATGCGGCTATGCGACAACCAAATTAGACTTTATGATAGACTCTATAGAGCACAATAATACTATGCTGTGGTACTTTCAATGGAGAGGGGGGGGGGGGGGCACCCCATTTAACAAAAACCGAGATACATCGGTACCGATGTGCACGGACACTGACCAAAACAGTGTCCTCTCAAATTGGCAATGATTTAAATAATATAATATGTATAAAATATATAATAAAACTAAAAATTAACAAAAAAAAAAAAAAAATCGATACCGAGTCTATCTAGAGTATGAAAAACCCAATATCAAAGAAAGAAAGTGAAAAAAACAACAAAACAAGAAAAAATCAAGTTGAACTAAGTTGATTCACAAACTCCGTGGCAATAAATATAAGATTGAGATAATATCACAAAAAAAAACTAGAAAAGGACCACTTGAAAGAAAATGAGAAAAAAAGCACAAAGATTAATTTTTAATACATTTGAATGATGAAATTAAAATAAATAGATTTAAAAATAAAAAAAAAAACTAAAATCAACTCTCGTTAACCTTTAAAATCGGTGACTCTAGTCATGAAGCCTAAACCTATAGAAGTCAAACCGAAAAAATAACAACGCAAAACTTTAAGAAAAAAGGTAACAAAAACGTTAGCTTAAAAAAAACTAAGCAAACCTCTTAAGTTTGGTCAAATCTCTAAAACCCGTAACCCATGAAATCCGGACTTCGAGCTTGATCAAGAAGTTTAATCCCTAACAAATTTAATTTTGAAGAATGAAATCATGAAAAGAAAATATCAAATTTAAAAACCTACTAAAGCAAAAAAAGACAACAATAAAAAGAATGAGGATCAAATTTGATATAAAAAAAACTCATAGAGGATGAAATTGTAAAAAAAACCTAAAAAATGATCCAAAATAAAACAAATAACTATATAAAAAAATTGGGACCGAACCTGAAAGATAAAAAAAATAAAAAAAGGGTAAAATTAAAAAATATTTATAATTTTACGACGCAAGAGATTTTAAAATTTGTTTTTTTTAATATGACCTGGAACATAGACGCAACAAAGAAATAAAAGGTTGATATATGGACAAACCAAAAGGATGGGAAAAGAGCAATAATACACGGTTAAAAAATCACGTAGAAAAAAGATTAAAAAAAAAGTCTAATCACCAATGATATAAATGTTGAAAGGTGAAATTTTTTTTTAAAAACATCAGTTTTAAAAAAACCTTAGAAAACTTGAGCGAACCTTCTAAACCCGAACAAAGGTCTCAAACTCGTAACCCATTAAAATCTAGACCAAAACTGAATCAAAAGGCTCAATTCCTAATCATTTTAACATGGATTAGCCAAAGTAAATCCAACAAAGAACAACGATTAAAAAACCCAAGAAAACCCGGGTATTTTTGAAATCAAGTGGAAGATCCTAGAGAAAATAAACAAATAAAAATAATTTAAAGAGATTATCTCAAATAAAACAAATAGCAATCAAAAGAATGAGAAGTAAATTTGAAAGAAAAATAAAATAAAAGGGGATGAAATAAAAAAAAATCATAACCTTGCAAATTGTTAAAAACTTCGACATTGAAAGAAGGGATCGGCATAAAAATATAAATTTAAAAATTAGCAAAAAAAAAACCCAACAAAGAATGATAAATAAAAGACCTTAGATAATCGCGTCATTTTCAAGACCAATAAAAAATTCCACAGAAAGCAATATAAAAAAATGAGAAACTCGGTCTTCAATTAAATAGACACTTAAGGATGAAATGGGAAAAGAAAGTAGCTTAAACAAAGGAAAAAAAAAACCCGAGAAACCTAATCAAATCTTAAAAATTCACAACCCGTGAAACCCTGGATTTGAGTGAAATCAAGAAGTTTATTATGAACCAATTTTAAAATATTAATTTTTAACACTTGTCAAAGCAAAATAATTACCAAGTCAAAATAATAGAGATTAAATTTGATTAAAAGGAGGTCAAAATCATAAAATAATTTTTAAAAATAATTCCGAACAAAAAACAACAATAAAAAAGAATGATGATGAAATTTGAAAGATTAAAAAAAACAAGAAGGATGAAATTGAAAAGATATATCAATTTTGATAAATTATTCAAGAAAAAAATCATAATAAAAAAGAAACAAATATGAAGATTCAACAAATTAAATGGTAGTTCTTGAATTTTTAAAGGGTTGACATGAAAATCTAGACGAAAAGAGAGATAAGAAGAACGAAAAAATGGATGCACAGGTGCCAAACAACCGTGAATCTTGGAACACGCACCGCTTCACAAGATCAGGAATGTTGAGACCTTATTTCAAATGTTGTCTTGAAAGATTGTGTTTAGTTATCGGACAGCCACAAACCCACCACCCGAACAACGTAGAAGCGTCCACACGGTAGTGAGTGTCACACAAGCACCATCAGTTTTTTTTTTATATTTCATATATATCAAATACAAGAACTTCCTCGAGCAACCATCAAATCTACTGTATAATCAATATAACATAATAAAAAAGTTGACTTTATCTTTTAAAAAATCAAAATACTTATACTATTTAAAAAAATAAAAAAATCAAAACATCCATGAATAATATGCATTATATTTTTCATTCAAAGATTAAATTTGCATGTTTACATGCATAAAAAGCGAAATGATGAATTCAACCCTATATTATTTGTAAAAAATAATTTTTCCATTAAAAAAATAATTGTAAATGAGAGTCGGAATTAGGTTCACGCACGCACCGTGGATCACAAACGTCCAAAAGGGTCAGAATATGCACAACATATGCGTGCTTGCATATATATATATATATATATATATAACACTCCAATGATGATAGTCATGACAATATACTTTTGATTTGATGTTGTTGAATGGTCCAGATGGGAGGAAAATTCAAAGTACCATCTAAGTAAGATAAATATTAATGTTTAGTTTTTTTTTCTCTACAATTTAATTTTAACCTCTGCTGATTTTCTCATTGCCCTTGTTCATAACCGGGAACCCTATGACTCCTCGATCGCTGGCTAGTTCCTAGCATGCATTTACTCATGTAGTTAATTTCTTTTATATATATATATATATATATATATATTGAAGGGATTATTTTTTATATATATTGGTTTAATTTAATACTGTTTTTCAACTAAAAATATCTTGGGGGGATCACACCTTTCTCATCCAAAAATTAATTTAATGTTACTTAATTGTAATATATTGTTTTGTTTGTAGTTTCATAATGCTTTTAATGAGAAAAGACAAGACATCATGGACGAAAATAGTAGAATAACAAATCGTGAAGCTAGCTTGCAATAAAAACTGTACAAGGCGATTGGTCCACACAAGTCATGGTCTCAGCTCCGTGGACAAGATGATCTAATTAATGCTCACGCCATAGCATATCACGCCGTGCAATTGATTTTAGAAGTTTAATAACGATATTATTTTTAAAAATTTATTTTTAATATTAGTATATCAAAATAAATTGAAAATATTAAAAAAAAAATTGAAGTAAATAAAAAATATTTTTAAAATACAGAAATGAAGATTACAATTACTTGCCACAATTACAAGGTTATGGAGTCATACGAGGATAACTATCTAGATGGAGACGGGAGACATATAAAAATAAATTGAGGAAAAGAAAGTAGAAGATAAGGAAAAGTGAGAAGTGGCCTAGCTTGTAGGACTACCTGCACACAAGAACACACACAGCATATACATATTAAATTTAAAAAAAAACACAAGTAACAAAAAAGAAAGAGAGTCTAACCTGTACCACTCATGAACAGCAATGAAATGGGCCATCCCCCATGTTATCATCCTCTTTTATGGGTTTGTTTACATACACGTAAATATAAATTTATAGTGTGATTTGAATTCACATGCTATATATATATATAACTTGTTTTCTTCTTGTTGCTATTATAGATAGTATGCGTTTTGAATCCATATATATAATGAAGAAATGCATATTAAATCCATGCTGTGGCCTTGCGGGAGGTGAGCTAGTTATACGCAGAAGCAGAACAAAATGGAGCCTGGGATGGTGGGGGTGGGGGAGGTGGGGAACTGGGCAACGCAGAGGCACTGCTCGTATTTTTGTCATCTGAGAAGTAGACAGAGGCAATAATAGCTGGATTTTGTTTCTTCAGTTTGAAGCAGGCCCCCCCCTCACGCCCCATCCAAGGCCTTCTTCTGTGGATACTTCTCTGATACTGCTGCCCATAATCATCATTCTTCACTGCCTCCTTTGTCCACAACTGCAGAATGCAGATAAATGTGTGGGCGCGTGTTAACTCCTCTCTTCATCTGTGACTGTGTGTTGCAATTATTTCATACTGCGAGGGGCAACTTGACAGTACAAGCGAAACCAGCAATATATTAATTACAACTTTACAAGTACAAATCCACGATATCATAAATTAAAAAATCATTGATTCCATATATAAATACGTGCACTTATGTAAGATCTAATGACATACGTACATTACATCATGAACAGAGCAGATGAAGGAATTACTAATTACCAGAGTGCTGTCAAAATACATACAAAAGTGATGCGTCTGAAGCACCAAAGGAGAGTATAGAACGAAAAAGGAACGATTGCTGGTATATTTTACCACAGCACTGTGCACATTGATAGTTACATGCATTAGCAAGCAATAGTTTTCGACAACAACAACACCTTAGGGTACATGAAAAAAAGAGCATTTCCCTTTAAATGGTGAGAGGGATCCTCCTCATGAATCCAACTTGCAGAATATTTTAGAGGATGGAAAGGGATGAGGAGTGCTGCACCCCCGATATTTTCCTGTCAAAAGATGTGAATTACCAAGGAAAAAAAGGGGGAAATGTGGATAACATACATTGCCATTGTCGGGCATATAACGGAGAGATAATGAAATAAAAAGGGTGCAAAGTACAGCCCTTATCGATGAACCCATCAACCACGTGACATCTTCTTCTGAAAAGGAGAGGTAAAATTCTGCGGCATCTGTAATTTCTTGTATCTAATTAAATTAAGGGGAAGGTTGTTAGAAACTAAAATGAAAAGATTACACCACCGAATATTAATTATTCCACACTTGAATTGATTATGAAATATTGATGATAAGAAAGGGTGGAATATGTTCATATATATATATATATATATATATATATATAAAGAGAGAGAGAGAGAGAGAGAGAGAGTTCTTACATAAGGACTCGAATTAAGATATATACATATATAGAGTGTGCGTGCTTTGGACAAAACTTAGAGGGTATTACGCTAATTTTTCCATTTTAGGCAGCCTAGGGTGTTACCTTATATGGAAGGCAACAGCAAGAAAGTTAAGCAAGATCCTCTCTCTCTCCTCCACGCTTCGAAAACAACCGACAGATTAAACCTTTTTTTCTTCTCTCTCTCTCTCTCTCTCTCTTTCCATCTCTCCTTTTCCTCTCAACTTGACAATGTGGAGAGCTTAAATAATTTCAAAGTATTAAGTATGTAGTACTCTATTCTACCATGTTATTAATAATACATCATGGAGAAGAAAAAGAAAAATAGAAAAAGGAGATGAAAGATAAGAAATAAAAGTTGGTTCTACAGTACAAGTGGGAAATCAATGGGAAGTCTAATAAATAAAATTCACATAAGCTTCTGAAGAGTGGGGCAAAAATGAGGAATTCAAGTGTAGAAGTCTAATTAATGCACGGTTTGTGTTGTGGATATCAGTGGGTCTGTTTCAAGTGAAGCTGACTTCACAAGATCATCATTAATGCACAATATGTCTTCAAGATTAGCCTTGTTACTGTTAGCTTCCTTAGTGGTCATAACTTCTGGCTTGGATGATGATATTGGTAATATTGGAGGAGTACACGCTCCAGATGTTTGTGTGAGCAATCTTGCTCTCTCTACTTGAACCGTCCAGTCTGTTGTGCATAGAGCATACAGCATCAACAAGGCACAAGAAGCTTGAGCTGCAAGCAATCCGAGCCAGAGTCCTGCAAACCCCATTTTAGCCACAAACCCCAGAAACATTGCAACTGGCATACCCACCAAGTAAAATGAACCTAAATTGATATTTGCTCCAATGGTAGGCCTAGCACTCCCTCTTAAAACCCCACAACCAGTTGTCTGGGGGCAATTTCCAAGCTCGCAAAGCCCAGCAATTGGCAATGCTATTGATGTTAGCTCTAGGATTTCAGCATCATTAGTGAAAAATCTGCCCCATTGATGCCTCATCAATGTTGTGAATAGCATGGCCATAAGGCCCAAAGCGACCGCACATACGAGGGGAAACAATCATGGAAATGCGGGCTTTGCCGGGCGGTTGGCCCCTAGCTCATTTCCAACTCTTGTTGAGACTCCAAGGCTTAGAGATGATGGAAAAACATAGACTAATGACGTTGTCTGGATAAGAATTCCCATTGAAGCTACTGTCGCTTTTGGGTTAATAAGCAGTCCGCATAGCATTATCATGAACTCATACCACCACCACTCAAGGCAAACAGAAACACAAGTGGGCACAGCAAGAGTTAGCAAAGATGACCATCCTCTAAGGCAATCCATGCTCGGAGAAACCCATGAATCTTTATATACACCAGAGAAGTAAATGAAAGAAGCGAGTGAGAGAAAGAGATTGAGATTGGTCCAAACCATGGCTATCGCCACTCCTGCAATTCCCATTTTGAAATGGACAACAAGAAGGAAATTCAAAGGGACATGGAGAAGAACAGAGATGGCTGAACAGTAAGTTATCGGTAATGTAATGCTTTGCGTCCTGAGATAGATTCTTAGCGGGTGAAGAAGTGAAAGAAGGAAGAGATCAGGAATGGAAAAAAGAATGAAAGTATGGGCCACTGAAGATATTTCTTTGTCTTGACCACACCATAAAAGGGATGCTCTTCATGTTTAGCCACATGAAGGATATTGGAACAGAGGTGGAGAGGAGGAGGAGAACAGTTCTTTGAAGAGTCAAGCCAAGTATCTTCCAGTGTTTTGCTCCATAAGCTTGTCCACAGATGGGTTCCATTCCCATAGCTAAACCAGAGAGCACAGAGTAGCCAGTGATGTTGGCGAAACCTATAGAGAGTGAGCCACCAGCAAGTTCAAGCTCCCCAAGATAGCCAAGAAAAAAGCATGGAGATCATCGCTCTTGAATACAGAACAAGACCAGTCATTGCTGTTGGGCCAGATATCTTCGCTATTTCTTTGATTTCTTGCAAGGCCTGAAATTAAGCAAACAAAAACAAAAAAAGGAAATGAGAAATGATGTGTGCTGTTGTCTTGTTTCTTGACAGATCATCGGTACATCTTTGCTTATATGTTCATGTAGTTAGATAGCAAATGAAAATAGATTATTATTGTTACCTCAGAAGGAGTTGGCCATCCATGTAACTGTTCTTCCTGATCATCATCGGTGTAAGGATCCATAGTTTTGTTTGGTTTATTACTGAACTGAGGTTTCTTGGGACAGAGAAATGAGGATGGTTTAGCTGGGGTTGGATTGCACATATTTCTCTGACAAAAAAAGAAAAAACCTCAAGAGCAAATGTTAACGAGCAAGCAACCAAGCTCGGCTGGGGGGGGGGGGAGTCCTACAACTTCCCAAGTGCTGCAGGCTTTGTTGTTTGCTTTGTGGGGGTTTGAATATGAATACTGCTTGCAAGAATTGTGGCTCTATATATACTCGAGGGGCTTGGGTCCTACTGTTGTCTGGGAAGGAACGTGTCAACATTTTGAAGAGAAAATGCTGTTAAAAAGCGATACTGGATTCTTGAGTGCTAGTGGGGGCCGACTCTTTACTCTTTTAAAGCCTCTCTCACAGCACAGTTGAGGTTTAATTAGTTGTTAATAAAATAAAATTCCGCTTTCGAGGATTAGGGGAAGCAAACATCTCTGGCTTAGGAGGTCTTATCGTGATTAAGATGGTCAAATGGGTGGTGATTGGTGGATTAATTTGTTTTTAACCGCCACAGCTCGTTTGTCCATGGATGTTTGTTTGCTAAGTGATAATGGGGGACTACCTTTTGTTATGGTGGACTTTGTTTTTGCTGATCAGACCTTTTTGCTTTAAGCGGATAATATTCTTTTTAAACCCTTCATCCATTTAGTGTTTTTTATTCTTTACATGAAAGGGATAATAAAGGACTTTATCTTGCGCTGCCAAGTGGACGGGGTACTGGATGGAGGAGCAAATACGACTATTTTCTGAAGTGACGGGGGCATAATGGTATATTTCTCCTGTGGGCAGAGAAATGCTTGCATGTTCTAAGGCATCCATCGATGGCATGATCCAGTCGTTGCAGTTTGCACACCCCATGTGGTAAAATTCACTCGGACCATGATCTCTGTTGTCTGCAAACACTTGAACATGAAAACATCGCTTGGCTATTTGCCCAAGTGGGGAGGTGACACGCTAATGCAAACTCTACCTCAGGCCCCATCTTTTCTGGATTTCTCTCTTCTCTCTTGTTTCATTTGGGCTCATGAGTTGAGATCGGTGGAGGAGGGAAGGCGTTGTGGGGAGGTATAATAAAATAATACCAACTTGTGGTGGGAGTTTCGCTCTTCGGAAAGTGGGAAAGAGATGGGCTGAGATCTGTGTCGAAACAGATTTTGAAGAGATCCTAATCCTCCCAGGAGCGTTCTAATCTATTCTTAAATAGACGGTCAATCTCTGTATACCAAGAGATTTATAGAGATCCTAACTCCACAAAATCAAATTTCCAAGAGATCTGTAGAGATCCTCCTAACTCCACAAAATCATGTAATTTTCAAGTTGTCTTAAGGAGTGAGGGATCGTCCTTGCACCGTCCAGGTAACAGCGTTGGATGATCGAGGACATCGCTGGAATTGAGAGAGAGGCACTGGGCTTGAGACACCAGCCATGTGATGGAATTAAGGGGACACGAGCATGCCATGCTTGTGGAGATAACTTGGGATTTAACCGATGAACAAAGAGGTGGGTTTTGGGAGGGGCTTCAAGGGATTAAGTCAAATCCAGTGGATATAATAGTTTGCTCTGTCTTTAACAAATATAATTTGTTTTCTTTTAAAAAGGTTATCTTCTTCACGATATGTGGAGGTGGATATTGTGTCATAAATGGGACCACGAGATTAATGCAGATGACAGTAGATGGCTGTATGGAGAACCGGCAGATGGAAGAAAGGGAACATTGAGAGACAATTACGTGCTCCAATTGCAACCATTTAATTTGTATCCCTTTTCCCACAACAGAAACGAGACTGTCTCTCTGTAGGAGAGAGCCTTGGCTGTGTCTGTGAGGCAACAGAAGCAGCAGCCCTACCATCATCACCCTCCCAAACAAATAGAGTTCAACTTTTTTTGCCTTTTCCACAGACTGACCTGCTTCAAGAATCAGTTTCCCTCGGTTTCCCTGCATAAGATATTAGTTCTCTGAAATCCATACCCACCCATGTCAGATTCCATGTGTCCCCAGCTCAATAAATTGCTGTAGATGAGAGCAACGTGTCATAAGATTGTACCAGTGGACAAAAATTAGTGTGTGATAATCTGAACGAAAACCTATTTAGAATCCTAAAGTGCGGTTTTAAAAAAAATGTCCCCCCCCCCCCCCCAATCGGATTGTGGACATAGAAATTGACATTATTTAGGATCACATGGCGCTGCCAACGCCTTTCACATTTATCATTTTACA
Source organism: Populus x sibirica (assembly GCA_019202695.1). Classification (NCBI taxonomy): domain Eukaryota; kingdom Viridiplantae; phylum Streptophyta; class Magnoliopsida; order Malpighiales; family Salicaceae; genus Populus; species Populus x sibirica. Next base: position 2,410,558 of record JAGMVL010000643.1, on the reverse strand, counting down.
CCAAGTTGTTGTTGTCATAGTGGGAATTCAAACAGAATTTTCTTGGGATTATAATAGTAATAGTAATAGTAATAAAAAAGAAAAACCAAATACAACGCCAAATGCAAGTTTCAATGTGGAGGAAAAGGATATGCAACAGCGACACGACCTTCCAGGATTTGACATTTAATAAAGATTATACTCCTCTAGAAACTCGAACAAATTCACAGATTCCATCCTCCTCACCCTGCCTCTTTCTTTCCTGAAAAAAAGGTTGATGCTTAATTTCAGAATTAGTCACTGGTAGGAGATACCAAGAAATCTCTGCCTCTAACCACCATGTCAGCATGCTAATCTGTTCTTAGCTGGATGCGATTTGTGTTGATTAACAAAAACCACACATGTCAACATGAAAATCAGTTTTTATCCGGATGCCATTTTTGTATGCATTGCTGATCTTTGCACAGGTAAGCTACATTGTCCCCATGATGTGTTACACTCCCAGCACTTTTTCTCAAAGCGCCCGCCTAGATTTTTTAACATGCACATGCACATGCACGCATTCTAGTGTCTGAAGCACAGGTCAAGTATTTCCAAAACTATTCTCATGTATTTCAGAGCAAATAAGTCCAATGATGATATAGTAATACTACTGCCATGCAAACTTTTCCAAGTCTTCTGCCATGTCTTCATTTACTAGTTAACAGTAATTAGCTCAAACAATTTTTACCTGAGGCAGGTCTTTTAAATGATTCCAAGGCCTTATGAGAAAGCATTGTATGGAGGCATTGAAAGCAAAACAGGCTTTCATAGATACTGATAACTGCAATAAACACAAGAATTTATTCCAAGGTTCAGACACAACCAATGACAAGAAATAATTAATTATTATCACAAAGTAGATCGTCCATAAAAATCAATGAAGCATTTCAAAATATCAGAGCATAAGAGACATGTCCCCATCAGGGTTTCAATCAGCACAACTCACATACTAACTGTTCGCCACCAAGCACAACTCACCACATTCACATGGAAAACTCAGGCACAAAATGCATGCGATTGGAATACATCATGCTAGGACCACCAAAAGCCAATCAGTGTAACCTTTGGAAAATGAATATTTTTCCATCAGGAATAAATCCCAATCAGCAGCAACTTATCTTGGTTGGTGAGGGAGTAGTATTGGGAGCAATCCAGGGTTTTACTTTCTTTCCCATGGAAAAAGGAGAACTTTTATTCATTTGGAGAAATTCTTCCCCAAATTTAGATGGCTTGTCTCACCCATCATTCACTAACAACTATAATATCTGTTTCCCTACTTGTGAGTTGCAATTTCATGTTGTGAGTTGCCATTTCGTGTGACCATTGCTTTACATATGCATGTTTTCCACCGTTCCTAATACATGTTGAATGTATTGTAAACAGACACGCCTATCCACCGAGTCTTTTGCATTTTTTAAGTAGAAGAGATCTGTAGTTGGTTAAGAAAAATTCTTAAAAACTACCCAAAGATTCAAATCGTCCATGAAATTTCCTGTTTCAAAGAAACTCGGACTCGTAATATGCATATTGAGAGCACCTTCTCTCAGATCCACCTCATGGACTATGCTGACAACTGATCAGATGAAATTGCCACAAAAAAAAGGCCTTTAAATTGCATTATGGGAAAGCAATATGTTACAGAGGAAACTGGTAGACAACAAATTTTTGCTGCCCGTTAACATTTTGAGTTTTATCAACATCCAAAAAAAAGGCAAAAAGAAAATACCTCATGAGAAGACCATGGGCTTTTGAACTCCTGATCGAGGAATACCCAAGATGGCTATAATTCCAGCAGCAAAGGCAGCGACTGCTCCAATACCAATGGCTGGGGAGTTTCCACCACCAAATATTTGATCCCATGGTCCACTTCCCAGAGAAACCACCACCTGTTTTTGACATCAGATTTTAACAAATAAATGACAACATAAGAAAATCCTAACATGATGTTTTCCTGCAGAAAAGTTTTATCACAAAAATCGTAGGGAATTCACTATGTAAAGGCATAAGAAATCATCGGAAGTACAATCTGCTGGAAAAAAGGATGTGTACTGCACAAGTACGCATTAACTGAAAGCATCTATCCGCCACCTGGAAATTTTCTTCGCAATTTTTCACACATTGCATCAGCATAAACATATAATCTAGAATTCCGCCTGGCATGGATTGAACCAGCTTTTGATTTATTTTATCTAGTTTGCTAAATTTACAGATGACAAAGGCAATATTGCACCAGTTCATGCCAGGCCATGTATCTATCTATCATAATCATGGTGACAAACTAGTTTACAACATTGCCAATTCTCCAATGGGATAAAACTGACATGTTAATAATAAAATGCAAAAGAGAGAAATTTTCACATCTTCTCAAAAGTTTCAGCAAGAAATTGGCAATTATGATTTAAGGTGCCCACCATTCAGGAGAGCTTTCCATATTTGATAGAGGACACCACTTCTTCTTTTAAGAGAACCAAAAGTACACAAGGTTCTTAATTGCAACAGATAATTGATTCAGAAAGGATAATGTTGCTTCACAAGGGCAGAACTTATTTCATCAGACCGAAAAATACAAGAGTTAAGTGGGCCAGAACACTTTTCAACAATAATTTTATGCAACAACATACAAATTATCCGAGTAGAAACTCACTTTTTGGCGGAGAAGTGGAGTATCAATATTTTTATTTTCGTGATATAAATTAATTATGCATTAATGTAAAAACAATATTTTTTTTATTAAAAGGCACATAAAGAGTTAACATATATTAGTTATATATAGTTGTCAATTGGTAAGCTGATTTTTAACCTAACTTTTAGCTCTTAGATTTTAACTCATTTAATTGTATAGTTGACTTACCTAAATGACTGATATGTATCTTGTATAAATACCACTTAATGATATGGATAAAAATAATTCAGTCTAATTCCATTTTTCAATTTCGTATCAGGGTTTTAGGCTAACCTAACTTGATTTCTTGACAAGATTTAATGACACTTGACAACTTTTAATGACACTTTCACGCTGTTTTTCTTACAACCACTTCAATCAACCCTAGTCTTCTATGTTTGATGAGCAATCAACTATGTCCAACAGTGACAGAGTTTTTGTAGATTCAGAAAGCAAGATATTATTGCATTCTTCTCATATCCATATTAACTGGATGGTACAAATTATCATGTTTGGTCTAAAATTCTGGAAATGCATATTGTTGATGGGATGAAGAATAATATTATGGAGGGAAAGGTTGCACCCATTGAAAATGATCCATATTATGATGAATGGGAAAAACAGGATGTTCTAGTTGAGCCATGGCTTATCAACTCTATGACTCCTAATCTTATGTCACACTTTGTTAGAGGAGTTATCTTGATGCATCCGACTCTTCCCAGGTTTATAAACTAATGAAGAAAACCTTTCAATTACTTCAGGGTGGCAGACCCCTCACTAAATACCATAATGAACTAAATTCCATTTTTATGAAACTTTACTATCGAATGCCTAATGATAAAGTTGCTAAGACAATGTGGAGAAACAGAGAAAAAGATGACTGAGGATTAAGTTTACATGTTTGTTGCAGGTCTTGATCACAATTTGGATCAAGTCAGCAGTTGTGTCCTAGCTGCCTCTCCTTTACCCAGTTTGGAAGAAGCACACTCCGTAGTTTGTCGAGATGTGCAAAGATTGGTTATCATGAGAACTAAAGATCATATTGAGGCTTCAGCCCTTGCCATCTAGAAGAATAGTTACCATTCAGTCCCTCCTTATTCTTCACATATTCATCACATAGCACCAAACACATAATAGATACTTGCTGGAAGATAGAAGCATGGTAATCCATTGTGGTTTAAGCTTAAGCAAGCTAAGAGAAAAAACAAGAAGTCCTCCCATATTGTTGTTGACACATCTCAATCTTTTGCTTCCCGTGTATTGCAAGTCTTCTTGAAGAGGTAATTATAGTTTAGCTCTTGTTGACACAATCGAAAACAAAAAATAACAGAGTTTGTTATAAGTCAAAACCTCCAAAGACTAAGAATACCGTAGCTATAGGGAAACACCCGAAATATTTATTTTTTATTCATCCAAGTCTACTTGTCAAAAGGCTAACACAACCTTTTCTATCGAGATTTTTGAAAATCCTAACAATTTTAAATATGAAAAATAAAATACAAAAATTATTACCTTTAAATAGAAAAACCTAATAATATTGAATAGGAAAAAAATAAAATTCTTAAATTGATTAAGAAAAAACAAAAATAACCTAGGAAAGTATTTATATTTCCAAAAATCTCCTCGGTCATTACTTCTTTTGCTAATAACATATGGATTATTGACTTAGGAGCTATTGATCACATGACTAGCAATTCTTCCTTATTTGATTCACTAATGTCTTTGTATGTCAAATCTATTCAGGTTGCTAATGGGGCTCCTATGCTAATTATTGAAGCTGGGAATGCCTCACTATCACCCACACTCTTCATATCTTTGCTTTACTTGCTCCTACTCTTTTTAATAATCTTCTCTACATTAGCTATATTGCCAAACATCTTAGCTATTTTGTACTATTTTATTCTACCCATTATGTGTTTTAGGACAATCTCACAAAGAGATTGATTAGCATTGGTAAGGAGAGAGGAGGTCTTTACTACTTGGAGGAAGCTAGAGCAAGTTCAGCCAATGTCTTCAAGTAGAGAAGATGTTAAGGAAAAAAATTCTATTATGACATTGTTGGTTGGGTCATCCTTCATTTGCCTATTTAGAACATTTATTTCCCAAGTTATTTTGTGATATTTTGTTTCTAGCTTACGATGTGAGCAATGCGTTTATGCTAAAATCATCTTGTTCCTTTTCAATGAAAGTTCAAATCCTTTTATATGACATTTATACTTGATGTTTTGAGTCCTTTTTCTACCCTTTCTGCTTTAGGTCTCAAATACTCTTTTTTTATGATGATTTCACTAGGATAAGCTAGGTATATTTACTATAAAATCTAAAGAGTGATATTATCCATGTTATTCCTTAATTTTACAAAATGATTGTCACACAATTTCATAGGTCTTTCATTCTGACAATGGTCGTGAGTTTGTGAATCAATCCTATGTTGATTTCTTCAAAGCTCATGACATACTCCACCAAACATGTGCCTACACACCACAATAAAAAGGCATAGCAGAATGTAAGAACCAACATCTCCTAGAAGTAGCCATGTCATTATGTTTTATTATGCATGTTTCTAACCATTCCTAGACTAATGTTGTCATGACTATTGTCTTCCTTATTAATAGGATGTCAGCCAATATTATTGACAATCAAACCCTTTTCAGGATGTTATTAAGGTTTCACTTTATTCCTTCTACTCTTGACCTTTTTCCTAAGACTTTTGGTTGTGCCAATTACGACCATATTCACTCTCTTCATAGGGATAAGCTTGATAAGCTTGATCCTCATGCCCTTCGATAGTTACACTAATTCCCAAAAAAGATACAAGTGTTTTCACCCCCTAAAGATAAATACTATATATCCATAGATGTTTGGTTACGTGAAAAAAAAGTGCTATTTTTCCAAGGATGTGTCTTTTGTCCCTCTTCTAGGGGTGATTCGTAATAAGGAAGGACATTTATGATTGGCAAAAAAGAGATTGTGGAATTCAAGCAAGAGGGAGGATTTAGCTGCTTTGGTGAGGAGATATCCTTTGATCTTGTAAAAGAAGAAGTATCCAAATATGAAGAGGGTAGGGATGAAAGGCCCACTTAGTTGTTCCAAAAGGGTCATACAAGGAGGAACAATAATGTAATTGTGAAGCCTTCACCTCCTTTTGATTCCAGTACCTCTCTTAATGATTTCAGGTAAGCCAAGATTCATTGTATTCCAAAAGGTATACTTGTAAAGCATGCAAGTTGAAAAAGGCATTGTATGGACTGAAACAATCGTCAAGCTTTTGATTTGGCCGTTGAGTCAATCAATGAATAAGTATGGTTTTAAGCAAGCTTTGTTAGATCATACAATGTTCTATAAAATGAAAGGTGATAGTATTTTATTGCTTATTGTTTATGTTGATGACATGTACACAACAACATAAGTGAAATAGAGAAGCTTAAAAACTACTTGGCCAAGGATTTTAAGATGAAGGACATGGGTACTTTAAAATATTTGTTGAGCATTAGAGTATTTCAATCCAAGCAAGGACTTTTTCTCTCTTAAAAAAAATACATATCTGGTCTCCTAACCAAAATTGGTAAATCCTATTGAGATGAATCATGGTCTTGCTTTTATCAGATCAGGTTCTAACAAGTAAAAAGAGGTATCAAAGGTTGGTAGACATGTTACATTCAATTGGTGTTGTGAGCCACAACCAATTCATGCATAATCCAAGTAACCGACACATGAATACAATGAATCTTGGCTTACCTGAAATCCTCTAAGTAAAGATGTTATGTTCTCCCAACATAACCACCTGAATATTGGATATCGTGGAATATATTGATTCTAATTTTGCTAAATCCAAATTAGATAGAAAATCTACATCAAGGTATGTGTCATTTGTTTAAGGTAACTTAGTAACTTGAAGGAGAAAAAAATAGAATGTGGTATCACTATCTAGTTCAATTATAGAGCACCATACCCTCCATGTGATTATAGAGCTTATGGAAATTTTTCACGTTGAAGAGTTGATGATACAGTCATGTTGCTTAGTTGGCTCAAAATTCTCTTGAGTGAACTTGGGCATGTTCCAAAAACACAGGCACTACTCTTTTGTGACAACACAGCAGTTATTAAGATTGCCAACAATCCGATTCAGCAGTTATTAAGATTGCCAACAATCCGACTCAGCATAATCGGACCAAGTTATTAAGAACTACATCAAAGACAATCTAGACTTTGGTGTGGTTGAAATTCCTTGTATTAAAAGTGCAGATCAACCGACTGATATATTGACTCATGTTATTACTACCGATCACTTCCATATGTCGCTATCCAAATTAGGCATGTGTGATCCAAGGGAGGGTTAATGTATATTATTTGTATACAAATGCCAATTAGCTAGCTGATTCTTGTCAATTAATTAGCTAATTTGTAGCCTAACTTTTAGCTCCTAGATTGTAGCCTATTCAATTATATAGTTGACTTACCTAAATGATTGATATGTATCTTGTATAAATATCCCTTAGTAATATAAATAAAAATCATTCAACCTAATTTTATTCTTCAATTAAAAGAATTTTCAAATTTTTCTTAAGAGATTGCAAACCTACCAGCATTTTGTCAATTTTCAATGAAGAAAAGTTGATAATAACTTCATCTCGTGGTTTGGAAATTAAAAAATAAATTCACTTTCTTTATATTTTCGTTTATGAAAGTTAACAATGTTTTCATCCCATCGTGGAAAAACTGTAATCGTTAGTCAGGATTGCATGCAAATCAATATAAAATATTATATTAAAGTCTAAGCAGAAAGTAATTTATTGGATATGTCAAGCAATTAGCTAACATTGTGTTTCAATACGAGGATTTGGGAGTCAGTTTTGATTTTTATCTACAAGAAGAAAATTTCAAAGAAAGTAACAGAAGGGAAAGTGGGGAAGGAATGCATGCATGCAAAACAATACAAAACAATGCAGTAGAGTCTAACCAGAAAGTAATTTATTGGGATATCTCAAGCAATTAGCTAAAATTGTGTTTCATTACAAGGATTTGGGAGTTAATTCGGATTTATATTTCCTTCATCACATTGTTAGATGTAGGTTAAACAGCACATAATAATCAGATTTACTACTAATAGAAGCCAAAGAGAATGAATTTTCAGGGCTGCTGCCATATTTACCAAACTGCCAAATTCTAAGATCTATAACTAACAACGTAGCTGAAGTCAAGGGTATTTCATGAAGTCACCTTTCGCTCCATTTTTGATATTGGACTTAATCTGATTATCATGTGTATAAATTACTGAACTCGTTCATGTGGTCAAAACAACAGGCAAATTATAAAATAAAACAAAAATTGAGGAATCATTAGTCAGAAGGCAGAAGGAGACTCTGCATGGTTCTAAGTATCACTGGGGTCTGACAAGTACATGGAAATCGCAGCAGCAGGACCTATTATTATATGAGGAACATACTCCAGCAGGAAGAACTTAGTTTATGTCTTTAGAAGATTATAATTAGTTTGTGTCTTCAGGTGAAAGTAACTAAAGGTGATTTAATTTCTTTCTAATTAGTTGTTATTGGTGTATTTTGACTGCCATCAAAAGGCATAACAGTGAACAAGTCAGCATCACATTCAGGGTCAGATACAAAATTTACAGATTATTTTCTTCAACGGCAATTTTATTTTTTTTAAAGGAAGAAGAAAAACTTTCTTTACTATTTTTCCTATTTTCAGCAGACAGGAAGACAAGAGACTAAATAAGTGAGAGGAAAGAGAAACCTGTGGAAGCACAATTGCCAGATTAAGAACACCCATTGACAACCCTGTAAGAACCAATTATCGATTGAAGTGATTACTTGGCCATATCACCAAAACATTATTTTGTAAATACAGGCACAAAGGAGTAGTGCCCACCTTGTCCAAGTCCCAAGGATTCAATACGTGAGGAAACCATAGCATATGGAACACTGTAAGTGATCTGCAATCAAATATAATGACATCAATTTTCTTCTGGAATAAGCCACAGAAGAATACATCGATCAGGAAGCAAGCACAGCAAACAAATCTATATTTCCTTATCAATAGAGTATGGTCAATTCCCAGCACATTGGCCCTATTCTGGCATAGAACTTCAATAAATGTAAATGTAAACAGTAATTCTCAATTCCCTTCTTTTCTTTTGTTCCTTCTCTTTTATGACTCCCATCATAATAGTAAAAACATTAATAATAAAAGGACTATCATCATAAATCACATGTTTCAGGTGTCATATAAGAAGAAAGTTCGTACTTTAGCCTTTCAACCTAAAAAATCAACAACTTGATATGAACTACATGGAGGGAGTGACCCTCAGCCAGCAGAACCCACAACATACAGAGGACGCATAACTCATAGAAAAATGCTATTGTTTACTTGATTCTTGACTGCTGACAAAACATTTGACTAGAATATTTAGCAGAAAATCTAAAGATCCTTTATTAGGAGTTTTGCAACTTACCGCCAATGGCATGCCAAGCACTGCAAAAATCACTAGTGCAATTACCACAATGCTATCTGGTGGTAGATTATGTCCCATGTAGCCAATATGGCTTGCCACATAGGAGAGTACAAGCATTGAAAGAAAGCAGAGAGCCATTAAGATGTTCGAAAGGCCCCATAAGAAACCTGCTCCCCATTTGCTGCAGAGCTTCTCCATGAGCACAGATGTCACTCCAAGAATTACTGAATTGAACATCAGACCAAATGCACCCATTCTGACTCCAGTGTTATAGTTCTGTCCTTCATTTGGCTTGCCACCATAAATTTCTCGACCCATCCAATCAGTGTCAAAGAGCAGAAATGGAAACCAACCAATCCAATTCAGAGCAGTAACAAGCAATATTATCCATACAGTTGATGGGAAACATCTAAAAGTCCCAAATAGCTCCCAGAGGAAAGCCTCTTGTTCAGAGTTTGACTGGCCTGGCATTTCCTCATCAGCAAGCATAGATCTGGCAGGCAAATCTAGAGGTGATTCTTGAGCTGCTGAGATGCTTATGCAGGCAGTAATTGCCATGAAAACAACATCGAGATAAAAGGCAGACTTGAGATTCGCACAGTCAATATTGCATGCAGAAGTAACAGTAAAAGGAAAAACCTTGTACCACCCATTATATGATCCAGTGGCAAAACCAAGAATATTACCAATAGCCATGAAAAGTGAGAAATAAGCATTTGCGACTCTAGTTCTTCGATGATCTTTTCCTACAATGCCAAATCACCAACAGACAAAAATCAAATTGCTGCGTATTTTTCCTTGTTTGATCTTTTTATACATAGCATGTACAAGCATATGGATCTTGTGCTTTGCCAGAAGAAAGAAGCATGACGCATGCACGTAGTCATTTTACTATAGGACATCTCTTTTCTTAGGGAAAACATATAAGAAGATGATTGCCCATATCCTTGCTAGGTTTTCAGTTGAGAACCACAAAAATAACACCAGCAATTCGTAACTCTCTCCACTCCTTGTTGTTGAAGGTATTTTTGTTTAATTAAATAAATAGTAGTGTTTTGAGCCTCAGAGAAAAATAGCAGAAGGATTAAACACTGCTGCAACCCAGTATATAGATCCCTCTACCTTACACGATCATGGCATTAAACCTTTTTTTGACTATTGTTGTCAGAGATACATGCCAAACACAGCACAATTCATAAAGGCTTTGTTCCAGGTAGTATCCAAGAATTAACCACATTATGACCTCAAGTCCAATTCACATAGCAAAAGAACTTCTCCTTGGGACAAACACATTGAATAAATAAATAAAAATTGACAGGTTTAGGAGCAATAGACAAACTTCAAATACCAAAGATTCAGCGATGCATACCATTACAAATACTCAGTATCCATATGAATGAACTTTGGGTAAAACATAAGAACAGTGAACACATGAGCAGATAAGAATCATTTCTTATAAAAAGGCTGTGCAAGGTACTTTGCATTACAACAAGGAAATTTGACAGTCAGTAGAGCAGTGAGGAGGTTCATTTAATCAGTTTGATCCAGTACTTAATCGGTTCCTGCTTCACAAAACAGTCACGGCAATACCAAAAGAAAGCACTGGTGTTAAACATTGATTATGACCCACTTTACATTGCATCATTAGAGTAGATATATTTCGATTCACTGAGAAGAAACAAGCCAGTGACAAGAAACAGGCCATTCTCCCTGTTAAGAGTACATCAATGAGATTCTGTTCCTTTCGGGAAGCTTTAATAGCCCCTAAGGTAAGCTTGAAGCTTCGGCTCCCCATGTTCCAAAATAGAAGATAGCGAATTGATCAAACAGGCACACATGTAAAGTATATCTTTCAAAGCTACAAATGAGCCGGATAGAAAATGCTCATTCACCACCCATTTCTTCCACTATCTTCCCATGTGCGTCGTACAGCATTTGTCCACAAATCCCAAATTCCAGAAAATGACTTCAAAATGCAAATGAACACTTGTTACTGTTGCTAATCTCGAAGACGATTTAAGTATGAAAGCTCCTCTGCCTGAACCACATCCAATATGACTTTCAAATTGTAAAATCGTTTCATTTGAAATTCCATACTAATTACGGAAACCTACTATTTAAGGAATTATACTCAAGAAAATAGTTTTTTAATCAGAATGAGATTCAACTGTCCAATTTCCCCGGTCGACATGGAGAAAGCGAACATTTTATAAACTGCTTTTAGTTGCCCCCATCTCCATATCTATTTAAATGGAAGGAAAAATAAAGAAGAAGAAGAAGAAGACAAAACAGAAACAAAGAAGCAAACTCAGATCACACAACATGGAGTATGCGGATCCCACCTAGAATTGATACATCTTTAATCATGCTATTAGACGATCAACACAATCAACCATACATACTAGGCCAAACCCACATTGGCCAATACCCACCACAACAGAGACTCCAATTGCTCACCAACCAGTCCGGCCCCGCCAACCGATCTGACCCCACCAAAAATTCTAAACGCCGTGTAGCAATCCGAAATCATGTGCCATGGACATTATCGTCCGTAAAATGATCAAAAGTAGTTCCGTTTAGCACTCGTCAGACAACAACGGAATCTTAAAAAGATAAAGCAGCATCAATAATGAAAACTTAAATAATTAAAAATCATCAAAAACCCCTCTAATGATTAATCATTTAAAAAATAAATAAAAATAAGATGCCAAACGTAAGTCAGATAGGACATCTCACACCACCACATAAAAAGTTCAAGGAAAACGAAAACGAAAAGGAATCGTAGCAAAATCATATTCTCAATTAGGGTTTGATTTCATTTCAACTAAATTAATCTAATTCGCATAAAATCAAATCAAAGCAATGAACAGCTTTAAAATGAATTATAATAGTTACCAGTAAGATCAGCGAGAAGAGCACGACAAGGACCCTGGGTCATATTATTAGCAACATCGAGAATCCAAAACCCAAACACAAAAGCGCCAATTGCTCTTGGTCTAACACCTCCTCTATCGCCTAACCACCACCCAATGTCAGCGGAATGACCGATAATCAAAACCGATATCGCAATCAAAAGCGAACCCGCAACAATAAACGGTCTGCGTCTTCCAAACCGGCTGGTGCACCGATCGCTCATGACGCCAACAAGAGGTTGCACAAACAATCCCGATAATGGGCCGCACAACCAGATTATACTGGCCCATTTGTGAGGGATTCCTAGCTCCTGCACGTAGGGTGTTAAGAGAGAGAGCTGTAACGCCCAGCCGAATTGTATCCCACCAGCGATTGACGTCACGCGGAGGAGTTGGCGTAACGGGACTCTGCTTGATTGTTGTTGGTGGTGTCGAGTTGACGGGGGTCGGTTCGTTTGTCGAGACCTGCTGGCTCGATGTGGCTCTGGGTTAGCGACTGACATGGTGGCTGTTTATTTTGTAGAAATGGTAAGCGGACGCAATACCGCGCGCTCGAGCCCGCTCTTATGCGTTGTGTGTTTGGTTTTGCTTTCCCTTCTCTTCTTTCTCCAAAACTGTATTTTTAGCTCCTGTAAGGTTGATTGACGAGGCGAAAGGGAGAGTGGAAAATGGCGGTTTCTGTTGATAGATATAATTACGAAACTACCCTCATCGGTGTTGACCAACTTACGTGTGGAACGGATCAGGATAGAAGCGGATAATTGGGGTGGGTATATTTCAGTAAATCATGGCTTAAGACGAGGGTAAGTAGTTGATATATGGTTATATTTGAACGAGGACTTTGGAGAGAGTGTGGTCGGGCGGGTTTGAAATAACAGGAATTACCGTATAAATAAAAAAAAGATACAGCTAAAATGGGGTTATAATTATTAGTAGAAAGCGCTTTTGGTGCGAAGGACACGCAAGTGATTGATCGATGTTTGGACCCGGGAGGTTCAAGTGTCCGAGGTCGGCTGACATGGCCCACCGGGGCCCATTGATGTTGCTAACGTTTTCGGCCTGGCTCGAACAAATATCTTGTTTATAGTAGTTTGCTTTTTGGCTGTCAAGGTGCTTCACATGCGACCCTTGATCAATTATGTCAAATGATTACTTGTGCTGCCCCAGCAATCAAAAATGTCAAGGCTTCGTTTAAGTGTTGCATTTGATCTAATCCAATAGCTTCTTACCTCGTCATTATGCAAGAATTGCTTCCAGAAAGGGTTGTTAAGGCTGTCATTTCAATATTAAAACAATATTTTTTTAAAAAAAAAAATTATTTTTTATATTAATATAAATAAATTTTAATAAAACACTGTTTGGAATGAGGTTACTAACACAGCCTTTTGTTGCGTTATTTTTGTCGGTAAGGGATAAAGAGAAAGGAAAGAGGGGACTCTAGCCACCCCACCAGGACTCTGTGTGTCCACGTGTCGAAATTCCTGGGTCTTTATTTCTATTTCTCTACATTTTTCTGTTTCGACATGAGAAATATATGCAGTAAAATCAGGAAATGGAAAGGAGCAAACAACCGAGCAAAGGACTGCAAATCTGTTTGCCATCCCCCCCCCCCCTCCACAGTAACACGTGAAACTCTATTGATATTTATGACGATGTCAAGAAAAAACAATTCGTCAATTTTTTTCCAGCCACTAAAACTCCCCAATATCTTCTATTCTAGCCGCCGCCTGTGCTTGCATGCAAATCGCTGTTGCTTTTCCATCTTTTCATTGTCACCAATCTTTCTTTTCAATATTCGCATAAAGTTTCTACTTGGAGGATCGTCGCGTACGATGCAAATTCTACATGATAGTGGGCATTGCTTGACGATTTGGATGAACCCATGCAATTAACTGCAGTTTCGTGCTTACTGGTGGTGATTTACCCATTATCTCGCGTTTGTTTATGTTACAGTGCGTCTCTGTTTGCACTCTGTTTACCCTCTCGAGTTAATCATTATTTAAATCAGTGATCAGATTTCTTTTATTGCTTTATAAACATGATTTGATTTGATCTGCAGCATTGCGAAGACACCAATCTGGAAAATTCTCAAAACATTGATGTTTAAGGTTTGAAACTCATAATATTGAGGCCCTCTTCATCTTATTTTGATGCATTTAGGAGAAACATATTCTCGATCTCAAGGTATGAACTCGGAAAGCTAAAGGAGGGAACAGCAATCTGGTGCATGTGTCGGTTGTGCTATGCTTTTCATGCACGACTGCTACTTTAAAAAAATAAAATGTTTAGTCAACACCCGTTTTGCTCTGATCAGCATCCGATTTGCTTAGGAAACAAGTAGTTGTCATTCAAAAAAAAAAAATTGATTGCTTCTACAACAAAGTATAGTGTCCCCTGCCTTTTACCAAAAAAAGAGCTTTTTGTTGCGATGATATTTTTTTTCTATTTAAAATGTTAAATTTCTTCATTATTTGTTTTAACAAATTACATAAATATCAAATATGCAAGTATTTTACATGACTTAATTCAAAGCTTTTTTCTCTCTGTATCATTGATTATATAATAATGTTATATAATGTTTGGTATATAGTTGCGGTTGTTTTTCAAAATGTTTTTCATTCATAAATGTATTAAAATAATATTTTTTTATTTTTAAAAAATTATTTTTTATATCAGCACATCAAAATAATCTAAAAACACCAAAAAATATTAATTTGAAAAAAAATAAAAAAAAATTAAATTTTTTCAATAATATTTTTGAAATGCAAAAATAAACAAGATTTATGTTAAAAAATACGTATGTTATTACAGTATTTAACTTTTTTTTTAGATTCTTGAAATTAATAACTACTCTAACAAAAAATACACATATATGCATGCACTCATGTTACAGGAAGACCAAGATGTTATAAATCTTTTAATATAAATAAAATATCTATGTTATAATATTCTTAACATGGCAGGGTTTTTGTTGGTCATATAATTTAATCAGGTACTATTTTAAATATTTTTAAGCACATAAATAATCAATTATCAAACTTTGTTTGTCTTTCAATACAACATTCAGAGCGTAATATCATATAAGAATACCAAAGAAACTCCCAACCATCAGACATGTCTCTTACGTTAACTAAATATATGGTTTAGTCACCGACAATGACATTAATTTAAATATTAACACATTATTATGATTTTGTTTGTATTATGACAAATATTTGACAGCTAAGTTTGTGTTTTTGCAGGCTCGTATATATAATAATTCTGGGCTTGAATCTATGATTTGATCCTCTTACCTCGCCTCAAAAATATCTTATGGATAGAACCTTATTATTTATTTATTTATTTATTGGAAAGAAGAAAAAAAAAAGCCACTCAACCTGGGAAATAAAAAGGAAAATTATCAAAATGCCAGGATGAAGATGATGGGCCTTCATACACAAGAAGGGCTTCTTAAGCCCGTCATGAACAGGCCCTTTAACCCTCTTCAACCATTTCACCAATGGAGCACCCTCAAATGACCCCAACAGCTGATTCTATTGAACGGTACCGTTATAAATACACCGTGGGCTTACAACATACGACGTCGAGACAAGAAACACAGATTTGATTCTACGCGAACGGGCCGTGTCGGTCCTATAGCCACAAAATCCAGTTGGCGGTGGATTTTATCAGCAACGTTCTCGAGGCCTATCCTTCCGGTATAGTATGTTTGAGAGATTTTTTAAAAAACAATTGATTTAAAAAAAAAAATTATTATTATTATTATTATTATTATTATTGTATTTTTAAATTATTTTGATTTATTTATATTAAAAATAAATTTTAAAAAATAAAAAATATATTATCTTAATACATTTCTAAGTTAAAAATAATTTATTTTTTAAAAAGTAATATCTCTCCAAGCTCCTTGTCTCCTCTGTTCTTTCGAGGCTTTCAAATATCAGCCTTGTAACCATTTATTTTTGTAAGCAGAAACCATGAGTTTTCACTAAATTTTATAAGGCATTCCTTTAGAGCTGAGGAAATTCAACAGTAAGAAACTCAAAAACAGACAACACAAGTTCTTTTTTTTTTTTTCCTTTTGTAATGGCAAAACATACACAGGCACCTCACTCTCCTATACACATATGGTCTCTTGCTTTTTGATAAGCACTTTGTATCAACACAATAACCTCCTATGTTTGAGTCTCTAACAGTTATCTTTTAAAGTATTTTTCATTCTTGAACATATTAAAATAATATTTTTTTATTTTTAAAAATTATTTTTAATATTAATATATTAAAATGATCTAAAAACATTAAAAAATATATTAATTTAAAATAAAATAAAAATCCAATTTATTTAAAAATTTCAAAAACAATGAAAAACACACCAATGGCTAAACAAAATATAAGGCCAGGGCTTACATGGTCGTGGTAAAAGATTGGGACCAAGAGGTTTGTTCTCTCTGTGGTCTCAGGTTCGAGCTCTAGGTTACTCATATGATGGCCACTGGAGGCTTACATGGTTATTAACTTCAGGGCCCGTGGGATTAGTCAAGGTGCACGTAAACCGACCCGGATACCCACGTTAAACTAAAAAAAACAAAAAAAATATATAATGTCAGGGCATGCTTGAAAGTTGAAACCTTCGAGTTTACCTTGGCTCCAACTCGCAAACAAAACTATCTTCTTATGGAGATACATTATTCATTGTCAAATTCAATAGGGTCACACTGGTCTTTTTATATTATTGAGAACAGTACAGTGACTTAAACAACAAATGGTTTGTATGGAATAACAATTGAATATCAAATGGTGTTTTTTTGTAATTCTCTCTTTTTAATAAGTTGTATTTAATCATATATAATATAAAATGGTTTGTGTAGAATAACAATTGAGATGCTTTTTTTTTATCTCGTGAAAAAAAGAGTTTCCATACGTGCATGACTTTAAGTTATTTTTATTGTTAATATCAATACTCACTCCAATCATAACTCTAAGCCATGAGTCAACTCAAACGAATTGTCGCCGATGATAATAAAATATTATGTCCCTAATAACACGCATGATTTTCAAACGAATTGTCGCCGATGATAATAAAATATAATGTCCCTAATAACACGCAGGATTTTCAAACTCGAGGCCTTGTTTTGTAGCCATGTAAATATTAAATCCCAGAATATCTATACAAGTAAAACTGTAAAATTATAAGTTAAAATATTCAAAGATTAATGGTCTTTATTACAGGTTAAAACCTTAAAAGTCCATAAAGTTTGTTACAAGTCAAGATTTTTTAAAATTAAGAACACGAAAACTTTTAAAATACTTAATATTTTTTATTAATTTAAGTTTTGTTTGCAAAAAGGTTATTACATTCTTTTATGTACTAAAACTAGAAAACTCGAATAATATTAAATAAAATAAAAAAATAAAAAAAACAAAAAAAACCTAATAATACTGAACAGAAAAATTAAAAAAATAATTCCCTCTAAATATTAAAAAAAAACTATAAACTAAATAAAAAATATAGATGGCTAAAAATAGGATATAAATATAGAGTTTTAACAAGAGATGGAAATGGTGATTAGCAGAAGCAGCCTGGGCCCTGGACCATTGGGATTAGTTGAGCACAGGTTCTCGGCTGAGAAGATCCGGTTACCGTGCACTTTGAAAACTCTTTTTTTTTTAATTATAAAACTAGTTGAATGATTCTTGAGTCTTTTTTTTAATGTTTACGTGTGTTAGGTTAGGGTATCAGAAATTTATTTTGATTTGAATAATAATTTTAAATTTAAGTATAAATAGTAGGATATTCAATTTATAAATATTCATTTATCATTTATATTTAGAGCTAATTTGATATCATGGTAATAATTATTTTTTAAAATATTTTTTATTTATAAATGCATCAAAGTACTTTTTATTTTTTAAAATTTATTTTTATATCAACATCTTAAAATAATCTAAATACACAAAAAAATAAAATTTTTAAAATATACATTTAAAACACAACAACATTAATTTCATATACAGGTGGACATTATGGTCCCAATCTTTTATTTCCGGATATAATTCGCATACGGTTGCTCAAGCGAGCTATCCGGGCGTCCATCAGAGCAAAGCCCATGTTGATGGAAGCAAAATGATGGACCCAAATCTGCGATGAGCCCAATTTCAAGTGAAACTTCTGGCCCAAGTCCAGATACTATTGACGATAAACACTGTGTTAATGAATGATCATCGTCGATAGCTTGGGATAATATAAGGTCGAATCTGGATAGTGGAGACTGACCTAATTAAGTTTAGAGAGTGTCCAATATATTTTCTTCCTATCTATGTGGTCGACGGGGGTGATTTTGTCTTTTTAAATATTTTTATTTATATATAAAAAAATAATAGTCTTTATTTATTAAAAAAGAAATTTGTAACTAAGGAGACCGGTGTTTTAACTTTCAACACGAGGCTGGCTTCAAGTTTTGATCTGCCCTATTCCATCCTTCTCAATATATTAAACTAATATATAATGATAAAATGAATGCAATTATAAAAATATTTTATGATTAAGATATAGGAATTGTTTATGTGTCATTGCATCTAAAAAATATCAACAAAACTTTATCCTCCAATAAGAATCTAACACATATTAGGTCCCTCTTGCTGTATATGCAAATAAAAAATATCAAAACATTGATACCAAATTTTTAAAAGAAAAAATCATGAGAAAAAACTCAAACTAAAAACTTTAAATTCATAATTTATTAGCGTATATTTATTATCATAAATTTTAATTTAAGATATTTGATGAGATGTGAAAACAGAAAAATAAAAATAAAAACAATCAAGAAAATCATGTTTTATACTTTACTGATCCATACCAAGATTCCTAAAGTTACTCAAAAGTTTTTAGTAGCATAATATTATAAAATTATATAAATTATATATTGAAATCTCATAGGAGTTGAATTATAATACTATTCAAACCCTTATTATTTTTCAATTAAATCTTTTGTCACAATAAAACTATGAAATCAAGTGATATAATAGTATTTATTTCAAAAAATAAAGAATTTCATTTTGATGTATTATATATTTCGAAAAACACGTTATCTTTTGATTTTAGTATTGTAATAGAAAATTTATGAATGCAATTTTAGTCTATAAAAAATATACAAATCTTGGTTTAATTTTTTTTTCATGTATATAAAATATATCACCACTGTTGTATAAACACCACCAATACTACCACAACAACAACACTTTATTATTATTATTATTATTATTATTATTAAAAAAAATAAACAGGATTATAATAATTTAATGAAATTTAAATAATTGATTATATATGAAATTGAGCATATAAATTATACCTGTTGACAATACACTTAATCACGAAATCTTTTGATTAAACGTTGCATAGGTAACTGGTCATGACACCAGCCTCTGAAGATACATATAAAACCTTGGTTTATATGAAGTCATTAACTTAACAAGCTTAAAAGGCTCCGTATCGCAGCATGACATCAAACTTCCGGACTAAATTCCAAAACTGAATGAATGATTAAGCGAATAAATAAATAAACCGACAGCACGTTATTTTTTAGTCTTACCATTTATATTAGTTTATGTCCAGAGAATAAGTAGTTTATTCGCACAAACTTCGTTTGCTGGCCGAATAAAAAAAATTTAACATGAAAATAATATCTAGTTTATAAAAAATTTGTTTAGGAATGAATGATTTTCATTCCAAAACATATTAAAATAATATTTTTTTAATTTTTAAAAATTATTTTTGATATTAGTAAATTAAAATGATTTAAAAATATAAAAAATATATTAATTTAGAATAAAGTAAAAAAATTTAAATTTTAAATTTTTTTTAAAATGCTTAACAAAAAAAAAATCTTGTTAGTTAATGTCAATGTTAATAATTGAGCTCCGTTTGATGAAAATTATGACGTGGGCATTTCATCTGTAGGACCCAACCTCAAGCAATTATCAATGACCAGACAAATGTTTCTTCAATATTCGTTTTCAGACAATGAACTACATGTTCTCTAGCTTATGCTAATTAACAGGGCAAAAACCCGCAATCAAAACTCAAAACAACCGCGGCCCCGCCCCAAACCTCCCTCTCAAGCTACGTGGAAACCTACTTTATTTTTACTCAGACGACCATATTTGATTCTCGAATGCCCTTGTCCTCGGGGGGAGATGGCAAGTTGGGCAGCATCCTCTTGTAATGACGGGGGCCAATGACTTGCTATCAAGATATATACACACGCAGCAATCAAATCCCATGTATAGAATCTAACACAGATCAGTTAACTGGATTTAAAGGTTGAGGGGCCTCGTGAGTTGTTTAAGAAGCAGTGGGTATTTTATTTTAATTTGATCACTTGAAACAGGTTACAGGCACCATGTTTTGACAGAAAGAAAGTGGATTGAAAGAAGAAAAGGTATATTCAAAGTTGGAAAGCTCACTGATAATGTGGTCAAAGTTGTTTGATGAAGTCGGACTAGTTAGATCGTGAGTGGATATGTCATCGACAAAAGCTGGTCAGTGATGCCAATGGGCAGTGACGCACCCTGCACTAGACGATTTTTTATGGGTAATAATAGATGGTGTCCCTTGCGGGAATGGGCCCGATAAAAGCCTTATGTTCAACGCCGAGGAAGCACATTTTCTTTCTACAGTCGGTGGAGAGCGAGAGAGATTGAGGGTTTTAGTTGTAAGAGGCAGGTGACCGTTGAGGGTGTGCGAGAAAATGTGAACGAGTGGGTGGAAGACCAAAGACCTTATTAGTGGATTTATGAGTGTTCACGTTCCTCTTCGAAGCGGCAAGTGCTCAATTATTGGCCAAATCTCCAGACTGATCATCTTTGTTTCTAGTGCTTTTCCCCTTTCCCCTTCTTTATATCATGATAATGTTTGAAGGGAAGAACTCACTATGATGTGTTGCTTTTTGTCCGTTGTTGGGTGTATTTATGGCTACTCCCGTGGGAATTATTGACAAATATCAAAGAGATCATGTGCTTGCCAAAGTTTTCCTGTTAGGGTTCTCGGTTGTTGTACACTAAGCATTTCCATTGCCCCTATCCTCTACATAAATATTCCATCTATCAATAGCGGTAATATATGTCTGATTATCTGGATTGTAAAGAGCATGTCTGCTTTCCAAAATAAAAAAATAATAATAAATCAATGACGTCCTTTAATAAACGAGCAAATAATTGACGAGCCCATTGCTTACAAATGGCATCATCAATCTCAGAAGAAGTTGCACGGGCCAAACAAGCTTTCGAATGGATTGTAGAGTAGCTTATTGTTGTCGGATATCAGTTCGGAATTGAGTTTAATGGCTCCTTCGACAGTAATTTAAGGTTTTTATTTAATAAAAAATTCCAAGATTAAATAAAGTATATTTATTAATTATGTTCTATAGAATGAAAGGTGACTCCACTTAACAAAAGACACCAAGTATAAAATATAAAATGAAGATTAATCAAGGCTCCACTTGTTAAACATATATATAAAAATAAAAATAAAAATATATATTTTTTTTTATATATATAGTTTTGCATAAGATCTCCATTCACTTTAAATCTGCTACGGAAGACATACTTGGTTGGCCTTAATGCTGATCCTATTCATATTCTGCTATAAAATCAAGGATAGTGATTATATTAATTATCCTTTAATTCATTCCGTTCTAATTAAAAGAAAACTAGAAGGACTGTGCTGATAGCATGTGAGGTGAAGTGGACTATAAATAAATGTGGATTACAATAATAAAATAACAATTTTACCCTTCACTGCTACAAGATTACCGGGCCTTGCATGGGGTAAAATGATCCTTTTCAAGTTGTCAAAAAAAATCATATACGAATTGAATCGAGAGGAGAAGGTTTTTACGCATGCCTTCAGCACAGTAAAAAAAGTCCTTAAAAACAAAATTTTGTAAGCCCTGGCTTTAGGCTCTTTATCACCCTTTCATCTTTTTTATAAGTTAAACGATGCATTTGCCTTTAAAGTGAAAATTTTTCTGCATCTTTTTATTTTGGGTTTTTTTTTTATTTTGTAATAATTAAATTATATAAATATTATTAAAAAAACCTGATCAGCACATGGAACAAGCATGTCAATATGTGAATTGTCCCGTGCTTTTTTGATAGTGTGTGGGATGCCATGTTGTGATCATACGACGGCTTCCAGAGTAGCGTTTAATTCGTCTTAGCTTCCCCTCTATCCAGGTGTAGTTTGTGTTCCAAATAGATATCAAGTTTGGCATGTGTGATCATTTTTTCATTTCTTTTCTCATTTCTCCATTTTGATTTTAACATTGAACCCATAAAAAAAAACCTTCAATTTGTTATAACCTGATCAGCACATGGAACAAGCATGTCAATATGTGAATTGTCCCGTGCTTTTTTGATAGTGTGTGGGATGCCATGTTGTGATCATACGACGGCTTCCGGAGTAGCGTTTAATTCGTCTTAGCTTCCCCTCTATCCAGGTGTAGTTTGTGTTCCAAATAGATATCAAGTTTGGCATGTGTGATCATTTTTTCATTTCTTTTCTCATTTCTCCATTTTGATTTTAACATTGAACCCATAAAAAAAAACCTTCAATTTGTTATTTCTTGATTGAGTTCATATATGTAATTTCACGGGTTTTGAGTTTAGGATATTAATCCTAATTTAAAAAATTCATCCGGGTTTGTTTTATTTTATATTTTTTTAGACTTATATTTTTTCAGTTTCATTCCTCAATATTTATTTAATTAGGGATTGTTCTATAAAAAATTTCACTAATTTTGATAAAGACTCAGGTTATCTCAGGTTTTTTTATTTGTTCTCTATTCAATTTAGCTTTTTTTTTAAATTTTATTTTTAAATTAAATTAATTGATTAAATATAAACATTATATTCTCATCTTATTATATTTTAATTAGTTTGCTTTCTAGGTCGTTGCATGCGGTCTCTCTTGGTGACAACATGAAGTCTTTTGTAATATTGTTTGAACCGTATTGATAAGCCTTTTCTAGTGGTTGAGTAGTGTACATGATGAAGCAACGATAGATCTTCGAAAGACTTTTCTTTATTTTTTTTCTAAACATGATTAATTATTGTATTTTTTCTGTTTGTATTATTTCTGATGTTTTTTTAATTATTGTATTAAATTAACTGAGTTTATTAAATCTGAATAAATTAATAATTCAAATTTTATATTTTATATTATTTTTTTAATAAAAAAAAGTATCCTGCTCACGGATTACCGCGGACCGCCAATCTGCTGAATATCTAAAAACAATTGGCAAACAGCGAGACATAAAATACCTAATT
This sequence comes from Populus x sibirica, assembly GCA_019202695.1. NCBI lineage: Eukaryota > Viridiplantae > Streptophyta > Magnoliopsida > Malpighiales > Salicaceae > Populus > Populus x sibirica. The sequence continues at coordinate 2,387,166 of JAGMVL010000643.1, read as the reverse complement.
ACAACGTACAAGTCAATCAAATAGACCACTCGATCCATCTAGATGGTCTTGCCGAGATGACTAATATAGTATCAGTCAATGTATAGCTACATTTTTAAAAAAGAAAATCAGGGATGAACAAGAGGGTAGCACAAAGGTGTGGGTCCCATGTTTCTAAATAAACAATATATTAAACTCATACTTTGATTACCATTCAGAATTTTAGAGAGAAAGAAAGCAATTATTTTTGCGTCGTCATGTTATTTTTGGCCATTTCTTATTCTTAAGACCTACCATGATATCGTCATCAATAAGTTTACAAATATTGCCGTCTAAGGTTAGCGGTTCTTTGTTTTCTACTTAGCCAACGATTCTGATGTGACGACCTCAATGCCTGATTCCCTGTTAATTTGCATAATACAGAATTATTATTCGTATTTTCTTTTCAAATTATTGTGCAGGATATCTAATTTATTAATCTCCAATAATTAATTACCACCATTATCAACTTCTAATTAACTACCATAAATTAAAAATTAAATCTAGAAAAACCAAGGATTTTTTAAGTAGAAAAATTAAGAATTCTTTGAGATTAATTTCTCATTCACCCATTATTTATTTAAATCATGTTAATTAAAATGACTTTCCAACAATCCCATACATGAATGGAAATTGTCTCACAAATTTAAAAATTACTAAAATATTTGTTGAGAGATGCCGATTTAGTGGATTAGTACATTAGGATATGTAGCTTTTGGTTTTGAACATTTCTTAGTGAAATACTATCGAATTTAGTCAGCTAAATAATAAACGTTATGTCTTGAACCATTCAATCTTTTATGTAAACTAAGACAATAGTATTCATATAGTTCTTTACCTGAAGATTTCATTTGGTTCTTCACCACTCATATAAGTGATCTTTCATTCAGAGTATTCTACTATACTTCACTTGGTGTATCAAGATATGAGAATCATTAAAAGCTCAACTTACTCTTTATCACGCTGCAGCTAGCAGTTATTTAATCATGATAATAAATAGGAAATAATAATTTTCTAGTACTACCAAGAATATTATGTGACTTAGTTTTTCATTTGAATTTAGATCATAGGAGCTTCATTCAATTAGGTATTATTACCATCATTACAATCTTTTATCTTTTAAAGATTTTAAGCATATTTCTCTCGATGAATTATAAATAAGTTCTTTTGACAAACATTTGGTTAGCGGATCTGTATTATTTTTATTTGACTTTACATAATCAATAGAAATAATTATATTATAGAATAATTATTTAACGATATTATATCTACGAAGTATATATCTAAACTTCCCATTACACATTTTTTAATGCCCTTCCAATTGCTGACTGGTTATAATAATGGACACAAATAACTAACATTGGTTTTAAAAATCATGGAATATCCTCTAAGAAATTCTGAATCTATTCGATTTCCTTTCCAACTTTATCAGAAGCAATAAACTTTGATATCATCATGAATCTAGCGATACATATTTGTTTGGAAGATTTTCAGGATATAACTACTCCAGCTAAGTGTGAAAACATATCTACTTGTGGATTTTAAATCATTAGTACTGGATATCAAATTAAAATCAATATACTCTTCTACTATTACTGGATAACCAATATAGTGTAGCCTATAGTCCAAGATTTACCTTAAATACTTGAGTACTATTTTTATTATCTTCGAAGAAAACTCTTGAACTTGACTTATTACAGTCCTTGAATCGATCATCTTGAAATATAGGAATTTACCAACTATGAATTTCTTCATATCGATATCTTCAGTTTTGTACTTTTTATCTAAAACTTTTCATAATGCTTTTGCACTACTTATTGACATATCATATAGTGTATGGTCCAACCAATTCAAGATGTAGTTGTTGCATACAAAATCAATATGATTCTGTGTATCCACACCACCACCACAGTAGTAGGGTAGATTTATTTTTTGATGATTTTGGCTCTAACTTTGTCAAGTTTAAAGTGTTCAAATAAAATAACATTTTTTGTTGTCACTTTTTAAAATTCAATCCATTAAACTTTTTTAGATTTCTCACCATATATTAAAGAAGGTGATGATGAAATCCTCATTACAAAAATAGTGCTTTCCAAAACAACAGTGATTGACACAATCAGATCTGGAGTAAGAAAAGTAAAGACATGATATAATATATAAAAAACAATAGCCAATAATATTTATAGATAAATGCTTTGGGTCCACAATAAGCCAAAAATAAAAATTATAATAAAGCAACATGATAAATAAATAAAATCAACTTTTATTCACTTTGTTGGGTTGCTTTATTGAGTCTTATTTTATTCATTGTCATTTATTTAATTATCATTATTTTACTTATAAACTGCAACGTGTGCATTAAAAACTAAAAACTAAAAACAAAGGGCTTAATTTGCTACTGTTGGAGATGGAGCTGCTGCTGGATCTAGAGTGTGGAAGTGCTTTCTCAAAACATTATTTTGCAATAACTTTATTTCTCAAAACTCGAAGCTACTTCAATATCTACCAATAGGAGATCAAGCACTACAATTGAAGAGGAAGTTAACGATTATCAAAGAAAACATCTTCACTTTCTTGGAACGCATGTTTAGGTGTTGAGAATGTGTGAGATTTCCCCTGAAAGTGAAGAGAATAGAAGAAAGATTGTTTTAGGGTTTTTGAAGTGTTTTTTTTTTTTTTTTGCTGTTTCTTATTCTTCTATGTAGAAGCAAAACAACAAAGCAAGAAAGTGATAGCTTTGAAAAGAGAAAAGTTAGTTTTGAAATGATAAAATTGGACACAAAACGTTATCTTGTAATAAAGTTTTTTTTTCTGGGTCGGGTTTTAGGTAGGTTGAGTAGTATCTTTGTGAATTTGTTGTTACAGTCAGTGTTTTTTTTTTCCTACGAGTGTGTTTGTTTTAGCTTTTGTGGTTGAGTTTGAGGTTTGGTACAATCCATTTATGCACAAAACTCAACCACAAAAACTACTTTTTATTGCTTTTCTTAGCTTTTTTGGTGGATTCCACACACAAAACTCCACCTCCACCTCAAAAACAAACACTCTTGTAATCTATATAAATTTACATGTGCATTTTAGAACTATATGTTTAATTGGTAGTGTGATAGTTTCTGTTTTTTAAAGTATTTTTTAAATTATTTTTTTTCTAAAAATACTTCAAATTGATTTTTCTAAGTATTTTTGATGATCTTAATATGTTTATAGCAATTTAAAAGTTTTAATTAAATTTTATATTTGAAATTATTTTGAGTGTAAATAATTGAATTCTAAATGGAACTGAATCTTTTAAAAGTCACAAAAATAAATTAGAGATCAACCCCTTTAATTTATAATTTTAAAGAGAAAAAATTTAATATTAAAACTAGTTTTTTTTAAATAACCATCTTCCCATCCTTTTGTTTTTAGAGATATTTTAAAAAATAAGATAAAGATGATGAGAATAATATAAAAAATAAAATATATTGAATTTTTTTTAATATATGATTTTATTTATTTATTAATTAATTAAATTTAAATTAAATACTATAATTAAATTAAATTATAATAGAGAATTAAAACAACCAGTTAATCAGACATGCATGCATCTTTGCTATTCACCGCATTGAATGAAATGAAAGACCATAGTAAATAATAAAAATAATTAAACGAATCATATTTAAAAAAAAAATTCAGATCAACAAAATTTACATTGCCAAAAGATGAAATTATCATTTCCTCGACGGGAAAAATAAATCTCAGATACAAAAACTCAAGGGGTTTATATAAATCATGGAATATTAAGAGAGTATTTTCTGCTGTTAAAATGTTTTCTACGAGATTTGTTAGTTTGTATGGTAATAAATTGAAAATTATGCACGCATATAAATGTATATTTTTTTAATTTAACTAATTATAATTGAGATAATTATAAATAGTTATGATAATCATGAAAAATAAAATACGATTGGATGGAAAAATATTTTAAAAACAATTAGGAATTAATAAGTACCCGTAATTAAGGTATAATAAATTCCAGCGCATTACTTCCTGAGTTTGAAGAAGAGAATAATTTATAGGGCTTCCAGTGAGAAAATAAAAAGAATGTCGTTGATGATTCGAGCAGCCAACACTTTTGTCTCGGTCCATCGTGGCCCTTGAGATTAAATGATTAGAGAGATGAGCCAATTGTTTTCCACCATACCCTCACCTCCTCGCAAAGGTACAAAAAGAACTCCATCGAGCAGCCCACTAACACCGCAACAATCAAGTAATCATCATTGAGGCGCGTGGACCACTCTCTGCTCTGATCACCACTGGAAAGCGAAGGGCTGTGCATTTACGCGCACAAGAGGAGAGTCTTGGTTTTAGATTCCTTTTCTGTGATCACATAACATTATCCACGTGTTTTCTAGACTATTGAGTGAGGTATTAAAGTCAACCTCGGCGGCTTGACGCTTCCGTGCTTCACCACTCTACCAAATAAATAAAATAAATGACACTCACAGTTTTAACTTGAAGGGTAGCAAGACTTTTCCGAGTTATTAAAATAGTTCACAGACTTAACAGAAATTTACCAATGTCCTTGTTCAAGTTATTCGGTGCTTTTTTTTTTTTTAACAAGATTTCAAAATCGAGTCTTATGAATCAAATATAATATTATTGAAAAAACTTTACTTTTTAGTGAGTTATTTAAGTTCGGCCAGATTAATTAGGGTTCAATAAATTTCTAAATATAAAAATTTAGATAATATATATATATAAAAGCACAATTTAAAAGATTTGGCAAGTGTGCGAACATGGTTTTCTAAAGCGTTGTTATCATAATATTAAATATTATTATAAATTATTTAAAATAAATACCCGACATGAAATAAAGTTAGGCTCCAAAATGATATTTGATGTCTCTAGTCGGTGACCTAGGGTTCATTATACGCCCGTCTATTTCTCTACATCTAGAAAGTGTGGTCTTTCCTTCATGTTTCCTTTCATTTTAGAGAGGGATGGATTGAAACTAGCTTCCCGAGGGATGCCGACCTCTTCTTTAAAGTAAAAAAATCGCCTTCTTAAGATATATATTTTCTAATTAATGGATTTCGAAAGGTACATTATACAATATGGTTGTTGGCAAATGGCAACATTATTCTTACTATTTTTTTAATTAATTCAACCTAACAAGAATGTGCTCTGATTAAGGGCCACCTTCTTGCCTGATTATATTTGTAATTTTAGTCAATGATTGCCATTTTTTTTTTTTTAATTAACGTGAGTGTTCGAAGTCACTTACGCGTACCTCGACTAATCCTACCAGTCTTGAAGTTAACGACTATGTAAATCTCCAGTGACTATCATATTAGCAACCATAAGAAGAACAAAACTCTTAATTCCAAGTTTTTATTACTAGATTATCTACTAAATGATTCAATGATTGCCATTATATATCGATATCTTGAGTTGTTGCCTTGACTCCACAAAATTCATCTCGTCAAGCGTAAAACGTTCACTTGGTTTCTTCCCCTTGTTCGATCTTCGCACCATTTTAGATACAAAAGTTCACCCCTGTCATGTTTTTCTTTCAATGAACGGTATTTTCATCGGAATTTTAGTAAATTTTATTTTTTAAAAAAATTATTTTTTATTTTTTTAAATTAATGTAATGTGCTGATATTAAAAATAAATTTTAAAAATAATAAAAAATATTATTCCAATATATTTTCAAATAAAATACATTTTAAAAGTCAATCCTCTGAAACTCTCGACCATTACATGAAAATCCTACATTTCTCGGCAACTTCCTGCCTTTGATGACATACTGGGTCATCATAAGTCGAGCTAATTTATGGAGAAGTAAAAGATTTGTCACTATCTATTTATACAAAGACGGGACTTTGGAAATTAATAAAATGTCTTCATAGTAACTTTCAGGCTTCAGGGTGATGGCTGGTAGTATATATTGACGTCTTGTATTTCAATTTAGATGGTGCTGTTAATACTATTTTATTATTCTTAGTTGAAGAGAAATAGAAAGCTTAACCTATTAATTTATCAATCTTTTGTATTTATATATATAGGGCAATATATAATAGTTAATGTAAAAATTACAACACTAAAGTAGTCCTATAATATTTCCCATATATATACATTCTATAATATGTCCTTTTAAGCTGAGGATGAAGTATTAACTTGAAGCTTGAACACTACCAGAAATTCGCTAAATACCAACGGATTTACCGACGGAATATTTCTGTCGGTATTTTGAGGTCGAAATTACCGACGGCCACTTTCCGTCTGTAATTCAGTCTGTAATTACCGACGGAAACTTTTCCGTCCGTAATTCAGTCGGTAACTACCGACGGAAAATTTCCGTCGGTAGTTACCGACTGAATTACGGACGGAAAAGTTTCTCGAATTAAAAAAAAAAGACGCGGTCGGACGTGGAGGTTTTGGCGGGTTTTTTTTTCCCGACGGATTCAAAACGACGGCCCGTACGGTGCCGTACGGTGATGTGACCGGTTTCGCCGTTTAAATTGCCGACGGACTCACCGAGAGATTTGAAATGGTAGATCCGTACGGTGACGTGTCCATGTTTCCGTCGGAATCACCAACGTAATAACCGACGGAGTTTCCGTCGGTGAAACCGTCGGAAAAAGTTAATATATGACAGCTCTGCCGACCCTCTCCTCCCCTATTTCTCCTTCTTCTTCCTCATCCCAACTCTCCCCATCTGCAAACAACCAGCCCCCCCTCCAAAAAAAAAAAAAAATCTTCCTCATTTCAACGACAACAAGTTATATTTCTTGAAGTTTTGTGGTCACAGGCATCCGTGTTCGATTTACCGACGGATTTTATCAATTTTTGTAAGTAATTATATCTTTTTAAATTTTAACATTTAATTAAATGTCAATTTTATTGTTTTTTTAGTGTATGTATTTTGTTAGTAGATGTACATGTTTTATTGTTATTTCTCAAACAAACTTGTAGTATATGAATGTATAATTTTGTACCTGTTATGGTTTGTTTTAGATTTTGTAAGATTGTATTTGTTTGTAAATTGTTATTTCTTTATGGAATTACCGAATTACATGTGCTATTTTGAAATAATTAATAGCTTGCTTAATGGGCCCGTTTAAAGTTTTATCAATGGTATTGCGGAGTGGTAATTTCTGTAAATTTATATATTTTAATTCGTATGGACGTTGATAAATGATAATGAATATTTAATATTTATGAGAAGTTGTGATTGGTTTGTTGGATAATCTTGAGGTAAAGTAATATTTTTGCAAGTTTATTTACCTAACTTAGTTAATTAATACATGATGTCATCATAATTTTATAGAGGTTCGATATAAGTCATGGATGATCGTTCATGGATGTATCGAGATTCACCCCAAGGATTGCGGAGGATGGATTATTGTAATGGGGTTCGGGGTTTTATTAATTTCGCAACATCTATTCCCGGAAATTTTACTGGAGGCGGTATTAGGTGTCCATGCGGGAAGTGTGAAAATAAAAAGTATCCGCATCCGGATGTTGTAATGATGCATCTTCTATACAAAGGGTTTATGGAGAATTACCGGTGTTGGTATGCACATGGAGAAGTATTTGTTAGCGAGAGTGAGAGGAGAATGGAAGAAACGGTGGTTGGGTCTACTTCTAGTGCTAGCAACGTGCATGAAACAACAAATGACAACACTAATCCTTACGAAATATGGTTATGGATGCAATGAGAATGAATCAAGGTAATGGCAGTCAATGTCCAATCGTAGAAGAAGAACCTAATGTAGATGTAGCTAGGTTTTTTGATTTGTTAAAAGATTCTAACGAACCATTATGGGATGGCCGCACGAACCACAGAAATTATCGGCCGTAGCACGGTGTTCACCATCAAGTCGATCACGGGTTGAGTGAGGTCGGGTATGACAAGATTATTGAATGGGCAAGAAGCATTTTACCCGAAGGAACAGTGAAAGAGAACTTCTATCTTTGCGAAGTCCATGATGAAACCCCTCGGTTTAGGATACCAAAAAATTGACATGTGCCCTAACTTCTGCATGTTATACTACCTTGAAAATGCTGAGATGACCGAGTGCATGACATGCGGGCATTCCCGTTACAAACCTAGAACTGCGGCGGGGAAAGACTCTAGTGGCATATAAGAAACTTAGATACTTCCCGATCACACCTAGACTAGCAGAGGTTATTCATGTCACCAAGGACTGCTGAGCACATGACATGGCACCAAGCACACCATGCGGTTGATGGAGTGATGGTTCATCCTTCGAAGGCGAAGCGTGGAAACGCTTTAACGGTGTTCATCCTCACTTTTCAGTTGAATCAAGGAATGTGCGTCTTGGGTTGTGTACGACGGATTCAACCCATTTGGGTCATTTCTTGCTCCTTATTCTTGTTGGCCGGTCATACTCACAGTTTATAACTTGCCACCGGGAATGTGTATGAGGCCGGAGTTCATGTTTTTATCTATCGTCATACCCGGTCCAAGAAGCCCGGGCGGAATATAGATGTTTGTCTTCTTGTTGATTGATGAGTTGGCGCGGTTGTGGTCCTTCGGAGCTCTGACTTATGATATATCGAGGAAACAAAATTTCCTTATGAGGGCAACATTGATGTGGACTATCAATGATTTTCCAGCTTATGGAATGCTTTCTGGTTGGAGCACACATGAGAAACTCGCATGTCCATACTGCATGAAAAACAACAAGGCATTCACGCTAGCAAATGGAGGTAAAGCTTCTTTTTTTGACTGTCACCGTCGCTTCTTGCCACTTCATCATAGGTACGAAAAGAACAGAAAAGATTTCTTTGTTGGCGAGTTGAAAAAGATATTGCATCCCCGCGTCTTTACGGTGAAGAATTGCATGATGTTGTCTCGAGTACGGTGACATTGTGTTTGGCCTTCAATCGGGTAAGCAAAAGTTTCCTGGTTTTGGTTTGACCCATAATTGGGTAAAGCGAAGTATCTTTTTTGAGCTTCCTTATTGGAAGACCAATCTGCTCCGCCATAACCTTGACGTCGTGCACATCGAAAAGAACATGTTTGAGAATATTTTCAACACCGTCATGGATGTGAAGGGGAAGACAAAGGACAACATCAAGGCTAGATTGGATATAGTTTTATACTCTAACCGTAAAAATATGGAGTTGGTTTATGATGAGTCACGGGTCGTAAAACCAAGAGCAAGCTTCGTGTTAGAGAAAAATGCACAACTGCTAGTCTACAAATGGCTTAAGAGTCTGCGTTTTCCGGATGGACATGCATCGAACATATCAAGGCTGGTTAATATAGAGGACTGCAGATTGTATGGAATGAAGAGTCATGACTGCCACGTGTTTATGCAAACACTTATCCCATTAGCTTTTCGTGTTTTGTTGCCAAAGACAATACGGGATGCACTCACGGAGATAAATCATTTCTTCAGAGATATATGCTCCGACAAGTTGAATGTTGATCACATTGAGAGGCTTCAAACGAATATCGTCGAGACACTATGCAAACTTGAGATGATATTCCCTCCATCATTTTTTGACTCAATGGAGCATCTCCCTATACATCTACCATTCGAGGCAAAAGCCGGAGGACCAGTCCAATATAGATGGATGTACCCATTCGAACGGTTAGATATTACGCTTGCAATGTAATTCATATATAAAAGTATTTTCTATGTTTTTCTTAATTGAAAATACTTAATTAATTCAATACAGTACTTGTTTAATCTCAAGAAAAAGGTTAAGAACAAGGCGCATGTTGAGGCTTCGATATGTGAGGCCTATATTGTTGAGGAGATCTCAACATTTATCTCGTACTATTTTGAACCTCATCTCGAGAACGAGAATCAATCGCGTTCCACGGCATGATGATGGCGGTGAAGTGCCTTCCAAAGTGGGAACTTGTCAATATTCTCCAATACCGGACGACCCACACCTAAAAATGTCGTAAGAGGAAGATATTTGTCGGAAATAGAGTTCAAACAAGCACACAACTATGTTCTATTTAACCGTGATGAACTGAGACCTTTTATTCAGTAAGTTTATACTAATTAAACTTTGTTAGTAATATACTGTTAATTATATATTATAATATCATACACTTATTATCACTTGCAGGCAACATCGTCAATATTTGCTCTCCAATAAGTCACAGCTGACCGAATCCCAGATCTTTCAATTACAAGATGAGCAAGGTTTGCCACGTGGTTCGAACACATGTAAGCACTATCACAAACTCATTCTAACTTGCAAAATTACTGTACGTATGCATGTCATTACGAGATTCTCGTTCATTTACCGTTTATTGATGTACATTACATGCAAGGTTTATCAAATAGGAAAGAGTGCACCTAAGTCATTATCTTCACTAAGCACGGGGCCCGAAAGAAAATGTAAGTGCTACAACGGGTATTTTGTCAATGGATATGTTTTCCATACTTGAAGAATACGGGCAAGGAAGAAAGACATACAACAGCGGTGTTTGTGTTAAGGGATCCACTAGTAGTGAGTTAGAAGTTGACTACTATGGTAGATTAGAAGAGGTCGTCGAACCGCAATATCATAACGAATGTAATATAGTGTTTTTATTCAAATGCTATTGGTATGACACGACTGACAGAGGAATCGAGTTGATCCGCACTATGGTCCGGTCGAAATCAACTCAAAAGCTAGACTCCGCAACATAAACGATGTCTTTGTTTTCGCAAAGCAATGTCAACAAGTTTATTACACATACACCCCTTCATTTAGAAAGGATCGATCAAGAGTGGATTGGTTGTCCGTTTTAAAAATGAAACCCGGGGTCGTGTCGAGGTTGTTCAGGATGAGAATGAAGACACAAGTGTGCGAGATGAAGTCTTTCAAGTTAGTGAGGTGGATGAACCATATCGAGTTGCTCCTTCGATTGAATTGGAAGAAAATTCAAATTTTCATGTTTTCGATGATAGTCTTGTTGATGTTGACGCAGAGGAGTTAAATTTTGTTTTGAGCTCTAGCGGACAACCAAATATCGATGAAGAAGATGATATTCATATTGAAGATTGCGATGAAGGTGATGACAATTCAATTGATGACGAAGAAGAAGAAAATTCCGACTAACTACCAAAATGAAGCCCTATGTAAAACCCTTTTTTTCATGTAATTTAGATTATGAATGATATATATATTTTGAAACACAAAATATTTATTACTTGAAATAATTAGTTGAAATGCCACAATTATGAGATAATTACTTGAAATAATTATTGATCATGGATGATATATTTTGTGACATGAAATAATTACTTGAAATGCCACCACATCATCGACGGCCACACCGACGGACTTAAGTCCGTCGGCATTTCACAGAGAGTTCGAAAATAATTACTTGAAATGCCACCCAATCACCGAAGGACGTAAGTCCGTCTGCATTTCACAGAGAGTTCGAAAATAATTACTTGAAATGCCACCCGATCACCGACGGCCTTAAGTCCGTCGGCATTTCACAGAGTTCGAAAATAATTACTTGAAATGCCACCCTATCACCGACGGCCACACCGACGCATTTAAATCCATCGGTAAGTTGTCAGTGGGTCAATTTTACCGATAAAATTACCGACGGACCGCGTGAATTTCAAAGGGTTGTGCATTAAATGCGCCTCTGACCGCGTCATCTTGCTGACGGAATTACCGACGGACCACGAAAAATATGGAGGATCATTAAAAATTTTGGTGCGAAATTCAAAATTTACCGACGGATTTTTAACACATCACCAACGGAATAAATTAAAATAATAATCAATTTTATATCCGTCGGTGAATCCGTCTGTAAAACTGCCATATAAGTTCAAGTGACCGCCCGTTCAGTTCATTTTTTCTTCTCCTTCGTTTCTCTCCTTCGGTGAATCCTCTCCATTCTTCAAAGCTTTCACCTCCAATCTCTAGCAAGTTTTCTTCATCATCTTCATCAGTTTAAAAGGTTAGTGTTTTCTCTATTTCATTTTACTTTAATAGTTTTTTTTTGCTATTTTTTTGGTTATTTTTTTTTGTTTTGGTGTATTTTTTGTAATGTAGATAAAGTCTATAGTTTTTTTTTGCATAATTCATTGCTAAAGTCTATAGTTTTTTATTGAATATTTTTTATTGTTGTATTGGCATAATTATTATTAGTTAATTTGTTGAATTTTTATTGTTAATGTTGAATTTACCATAGAATTAGTAATTGAATATGTTGGAATAATTATTAATTTTACTTTATTATTGCATGATTTGTGTTTAACTTTTTCTATTTATTTTGATTGTTATTCTAGAGTTTTTTTTTTAATTTATTGTTTTGTTGTATTAGCATAATTATTGAATAATTACTTGAATTGTAATTGTTAATGTTGAATTTACCGTAGAATTAGTAATTGAATATGTTGGAATAATTATTAGTTTTACTCTATTATTGCATGCTTTGTGTTTAATTTTTTCCATTTATTTTGATTGTTATTCTAGAGTTTTTTGTTTATTTATTGTTTTGTTGTATTGACATAATTATTGAATAATTACTTGAATTGTAATTCTTAATGTTGAATTTACCTTAGGATTAGTAATTGAATATGTTGGAATAATTAGTATAGATTGGGTAAATTGGTTGTGGCTATTGTTAATATGTGCGGGTTTGTGGATTTGGGTAGTATCCGGTACGGGGGAGGTGCTGTTGAATTTTTTTTTTACATTTGAATTTAATTATATAATTATTTGTATCAAATTGTGTAGATGCGTAGAACGAAAACCAGAGCTGGTCGCTCAAATGCGGTCGCAGCTAGTTCGTCTAACGAAATGAGGGTGATATTTCCTTAGGTGCCTCTCAAGAAGAGGCACCTACACCACCTACGCCGTCAACCGATGTTGCCTCTTCCAGCGGTACTTCACAGCGCAGAGGCGGCGTGCCTTCGCAGCGGAATCAATTTACCCGCAAGTACGAGGCACAGTGGAAGGACGACCTTTCAATGTAAGTTTGTTAAGGTTTTAGTTTTTTTTTTAAAAAATTACAACATAATTTATGAAGTAATCACTATTGAATTTATTTCATTTATTTTCGTGTTCACAAACATTGAAGCCGCCGAGTAATATCATCGGCGTTTAAATCGTCGATGGAGATTCCATTATTTCAATGGAGTCAGATATCCAAGCATCCTGAATGGATGCCTCAAATCAATGCATGGTTTAACAGGTTTGAGGTTGGTATTAATTTATAATTTTCAGCTTATTAATATAATTGTAAATAAATTATTATTTTTATTTAAACTTGTTTATTTATACACAACACAAATTCTGCTGGGACATTGAGCATAACACTGTTGTGAGGAGGGTGTGGGAAAATCACGCGGCAACTAGGTAAGATCGAAAACAATACAGGATTTTTTTTAGACAAAAATTTATGTTTCGAAATGTAATTTTTGTTGCGTGAAGTAGGTTGCGTGATTTTTGGTATGAAGCACGAAAAAAGACAAAAAAAACCGCGAGGGATAGGGGTTTCCAAGGTGGAACGATGTTGCGGTTTGGAGGGATTTCAAACCGATATACATCCTGGAAGATATATGACCGCACTATCTTGAGCACGTGACGCTCGAGCGGTTCACACGACGCTCACAATCCGTGCCGGCAATCGGAATCGGCCAATTCATGGCGGGGTGACAACGCACACTGGCGGCTCCGTTCCGTTTGCACATGCGAAACGGATGGTAAGATTAATTTAAATGAAATATATCGTTAAATTCATTTGTTGTTAATATATCTTTTTTTCATTATAGGCGCGTCTCTTGGACGTGAGCTGAGCCCGATAGAGCTGTTTGTGGAGACGCACGTGCGGAGTCAAGACCGCCAGAAGGGGGCGCAACAGTTCGTTGATAACCGTGCTCAACATTTCGTGGTATGTTTGTTCAACCATTTTATTTTGTAAGTTATTATGTAAGTTATTATGTTTATTGTATTGAATATGATGATTACTTTTTTTTTATTTTTATTTTCGGGAGACCTATAATAATCGGTTGAGGGAGAGATACGGGGACGATACTTTGACCCATCCAGAATTCGATCCGGATTTGTGGATGGAGGTTGGCTCGTCAGGTGGATCCGATAAAAATCGAGTTTACGGGCTCTCCAACACTACGGCCGACAACTTGCGGTCGACCGTAGTGTTTCAACCGTTAGGAGCTCCCAATCAATATCGAGCTCCCAATCTAAGGAGTTTGTGGCTTTGCAGCAACTCACCGAGAAATACGATAACCTAAAAGTGGAGTACGCACAACTCAAAGCGTCTCATGCACAACAAAGAGCGGAACAAAGAGCGGAGTCTGAGCAACTCAAAACGTCTCATGCACAACAAAGAGCGGAACAAAGAGCGGAGTCTGAGCAACTCAAAGCGTCTCAAAGCACAACAAAAAGCGGAGTATGAAGCGGCTCATGAACAGCAAAAAGCGGCTTATGAACAGCTTCACGAAATGATTATGAAATTGTCAAATAGCGGAACATGTGCGCCTAATCTTTTTTGGCCGTATAACCATCGGCCTCCGCCAGATCTCCTCCTCCTCCTCCTAAACCTCCATCATCTTTATATTAATTTGTAATCAACATTATTTACCTTTCAAACTTCATTTAATATTTTTCTTGAAACATATTCAGTTTGTAATGAATATTATTTAACTTTATTTTTTTTTATGTTTAATATAAATTTTATTTGCATAATTGGTTTGTATTACAATTAATTTATATAGTTTTATATTATATATCCTAAATAATTTTTTAAAAACAAATTAAGAAAAAAACTATTACCAAGAATTTTACCGACGGATGAATTCGGTCGGTATTTTAAACACTCACCGACAGACTTACCGACGAAATTAATCCGTCGGCATTTAACAGTAGCTTCCATAATTACCGATGAATTTACATACGGACATATTCTGTCGGTATTTCATACACTCACCGACAGATTTACCGACGGTTATTTTTCGTTGGTCAATCACAATATCCCGACGGACTAAAAATCCATCGGTATATTTCAATCGGGAATCTTTTTTTTTTTGGCGAGCAAATTCCGTCTGTAAAACCATCGGCAAATGATTTTTTTGTTTTTCCGACCGATAAAGCGATGGAATGGGAAATCACTGACGAAGGTAAAGCCGACGGACGTAATCCGTCGGTGATGACGTCGGTAAAAAAATCACCGACGAACTTCTAATCACACACCGACAGAATTTTTCCGTCGGTAAAACTGTGAAATCTTGTAGTGGAATCGAAAAACAGTAAAAAAAACGGTAGGAAGCGACTTAGTAAAGACATCTGAAAGTTGATCTTGAGAAGATATAAAAACAATTCTGAATCTCTTTCTTTGCAACCTTGTTTCATACAAAATAATAATCAACCTCAACATGTTTAGTACGAGCATGAAAGATATGATTCGCAGACAAAATAGTAGGAGCAGAAACAGAAGTAATATGCAGATCTAACAATAAATACTGAAGCTAGATAACCTCAATAGTGTCGTCTGCTAAGACTTTGTATTCAGCCCCGGTAGAGGAGTGGACAAGCATGCGTTGCTTGCTTGATTTTCACGAAATCGGTGTATAACTAAAGAAAATAAGGTAACCACCCATAGAGCGATCATCAATACTACCTGTTCAATCTGCATACGTAAAGCCATATAAAGCAAAGAAGTAACTACGAGTGATATGTAAGTCATAGAAGACCGTGCCCTGAAGATAACATAGAATGCGTTTAACGACAGCCCAATGAGAATTTGTAGGAGCATGCATAAAATGACAGACTCTGTTAACAGCAAAGTAGATGTCTGATGAAAACGTGTAGGATCAAAAAGTAAGGAATCGGGCAGCACTATAACTTTGGAGGTAGAAATAGGAGTATCAACAGATTTGCAAGAGGTCATACCAGCCCGAGTAAGGATGTCAAGAATATACTTATGTTGTCGTAACATCAGACCCATACTGGTGGATTGAACCTCAATGCCCAAAAAATAATGAACATCTCCTAAGTCTCGAAGCTTAAACTCTGAACTCAGCAATTGTATTAGGCATTGAAGTATAGAAGAGTCGCTACCCATAAGTAGAATATCATCAATATAAACCAAAAGATAAAAGATATCAGCACTCACAGACAAGATAAATAAGGAGGTGTCAACCTTGAAAGCGTGAAAGCCAAGAGAAACCAGAAAATCACTTAGATAAGTATACCATGCCCGCGGAGCCTGCTTCAAACCATATAAAGACTTATACATCTGGCATACATGAGAAGAAAGAGTAAAGTCAACAAAACTTGGAAGTTGTTTCATACAGACGTCTTCGATAATGACTCCATTGAGGAAGACGTTGTGTATATTGAAAACCAACATGACAGTCGCCTGCTTAATGATAGGACTAAAGGTCTCAGAATAATCAATGCCTTCTTGCTGGGTAAAATCTCTAGCAATTAATTGTACCCTATACCGTTCAATGTTGTCATCCGCAAGACGCTTTATCTTGTACATCTAAGGACTACCAATAATATTCATTGAAGGATGAAAAGGAACCAATGATCAACTGTTGTTAGAGCACAATGCCTGGATTTCATCTTGCATAACACCATACCAAGCCTCATACTTGTCAGCATCATCGCATGCAATAGGTTCATAAATGGGATGAGAGAGTACCTGACAAAGAGGTCCAGTAAGCACGGCCAAAGACGTCGTCACATGTGTTGTCTTGGGTAGCCGTGGGTAAAGGACCATGAGATGCTGACGAGTTGCAAGACGAGATAAAAGAGAACCTAAATCTGTAAGCCACTGGAGAGGATAAGATAAGAGATCAACAATTAAATTCAGGATGGCTAGAGAACCAAACCGAGACATGGAGCTCGTGGCAGCAGAATCTGGTGAGACTGCAGCAGAACCAGGAGTCTCTGCAGTTGCAGACCTGGAAAAATGCAACCCTGAAGAAGGAGAACCTATACCTAGAGAATAATCATTAGAGAAACAAGTAAATGATGACATAGGACAAGGTTAGGGGTTGTTAAATGGTGGCAGACACGGTTAGGCAGTGGGTTGTTAGGCTGGGTGGTTTGTTGGTATGGTAGATTAACGGTATAATGGGGGAGAAAATTGGTGAAATAATCAAGTTTGGCAAGTGAGTAGGATGTATAGGATGAAGCGATCTAATAAAAATACAATTTAAAAAATATTTTTAAAATAGGAACTAAAATAGTTTTATTTAATATTTTTTATATTTTTTATTGAAATTTTAAAAGTAATTAATTTAAAATGAACTTTGTTTGTATTATTTTAAAAAATAATGTTTAGAAAAATAAGTAGATATATCTCTATTTTTCACAAATACAACCACATGGGTTTTTTCTCACACACTTAATGTTGACTCAGTTGGTAGATATTGCAAATGTTATGAATAAGTTACTCAATGAATAATAATTCTAGGTTATTACTAATACTTTAGTATTATTAAAAAAAAAAATTTACGTACATAGCCATGGATCACTGTAAAAACATTCTTTCTGTGCAACAAATAAAAAATTGTCTTAAAACAAACCATAAAGTAATGTTTCTCACCACATAGGAACAAAAGCCCTCTTCAAATACTATTACCAAGCAAGAATAGTGACAACTAGACTAGCAACCTGCCGGGTTGATTTAATTTTTTTTAATGTAAAAAAGGAATGGTTAGGCTACCATAGTGTTTTTTTATAAAGTAATAAGAACACAACACTCGGGTCATTAACTAAACTACATCCAAATAAAAGTAGTTAATTTAAATCAAAGGCAACAATAGAAAACAAATCATAAAACTAAAAAAATAAGTCATCAATATCATACCTGTAAGAAAAAAAAAAGAAAAGATCGTTGGAGATCTACCTCCACTCCACCGTGGATATCGCTCACAACCAAAAAATTTTGCTAAGATGGTTTAAATTTCACTGCAAAATAAAGTAAGACAACATTGAAAGAAACTATATGGTTCGCTAGAGTAATGCCTTGGAAAAGCAAACTGAACAAAACACAATGAAGTGAGTATTCGTATATTTAATCAATTAATTTTATTTAATTCAAAAAAAAATTTAATCTTTAAAAAATATATTTAACAAAGAAAAAAAAGACTCTAGATAACTCAACCAAATAAAAAAAAGGATGTAGAAAGCACATAAAAAAACACAAAGCCCAATCTTAAATAAAATAAATATTGAAGGATAAAATTGAAGAAACATTAGCTTAAAATAATGATAAAAAACTAGAGCAACCCTTAGCGAATGTTCTTAAGCTGGGCTAATTTTTCAAATAACAACCCAAGAAATTCCACAATGGGCTCAACCTAGAAGCTTAAATCTAAATCAACTCATTGTTGAATGATGAAATTGAGTGTAAAAAAATACCAAACAAATAAATCTAGCAAAGCAAAAAAAATAAAAAGAATGAGGATAAAATAAGAAAAAATTTAAAAATCAAACGAGGATGAAATCAAAACAAATTTTGATTTTCATAAGTAATTTCAAATAAAACAAATATCAATCAAAAGACCAAGGATTAAATCGAAAATTAAAAAAAAGTGAAAAAATCAAACGATGATGAAATTGAAACAAATTTTGATTTTCTTAAGTTATTTGAAATAAAACAAATATAAACCAAAATAACATGAACAAGATCAAAAACAAAGAAAAGCTAAAAGGGTAATTTGAAAAATTACAGGGCAGGACACAAGAATCGAGGAAGAAAGAGGAAAAAAAAAGAAATAGTTGTCAGAACCAAACTGGAGCTCTGTTTTTTACATGCACCATTGTTATATGGAGGAGACATCGAGACGAATCTAAAGACACCCTGAAAAATTTTTGGTTGCTAGAATCAGCCGCACGTGTTGTCTAAAAATGACATAGCGACCAATGCATGCCTTTTGATTTTTTTTTAAATCCTTTTAATTTATTAAAAGACAAAATTAACCATTACTATGCCCAATAAAAAAATTAAGTATATAATAACAAAAATACCCTCAAATTTAAAGTATAAAAAATTAAATCCTAAAGACAAGGAGATATTTTAACCATGCAATAAAAAAGATAAGACCGAAACACCTCTCTTAGCCAATCAAAATATTTTTTTATATAAGATTAAATTAATTATTTTATTTTACACTTTATAAGTAAAAATACAATCTATCCTTTCATGACACCCGATAATATATTAATTTTAAATATATTTATAATAATTTACTATGCAATTTTTTTTAAAAAAAATCCAACTCAATGAATTTAAAAATATTAAAATACCCTTTTTGCAAAGAAAACTTATCATCAACCTTTAGCCTAAAGTTCTTCTTTTAAATGGAAAGAAGATATGAATTTACTGTTCAGTTTTTTTAAATACACCTCTTTCAGTTTTTTTTTTTTTTTTTAAATATCCCTGTAACCACAACACAGTAAATCTATCAATACGTGAACGCCCGCCATCAAAGTTAAAATGGCACCATCACCCTCTGCATATTCCATCCTTCTTCTCTGATTCCAAAACCCCCCGTCCCCCCAAAAACAGACCATCGTATCCGTTTCACCGGCCGGAATGTCAACGGCCTATTCTTCCATGCAACACTTCCCTTCTCTGCTTCTTATCTGTTTTATCCTTCTCTTCTCCAAGATCAAATCCGATGAACTTCAAATACTACTAAACCTTAAAACTTCACTTAAGAAATCAAATACTCATGTATTTGATTCTTGGGATTCAAATAAACCCATATGTGAATTCACAGGAATTACCTGTAATTCAGATAAGTCAGTCAAAGAAATCGAGCTTTCGGGACAGAACTTAGAGGGTGTCCTTCCTCTTGATTCAATATGCCAGCTCCAGTCTTTGGATAAGCTTTCTTTTGGTTACAACTTCTTGCACGGTACCATCACGAATTACTTGAACAACTGCACAAAGTTGCAATATCTCGATCTTGGCAACAATTTGTTCACTGGGCCATTCCCTGACATATCATCTCTCAGTCAATTACAGCACCTGTATTTGAACCAGAGTAGGTTCAATGGCGGTTTTCCATGGAAGTCGCTGCAAAACATGACAGGTCTCGTTACTCTAAGTATCGGGGACAATACATTTGATCGAGCTCCGTTTCCAAATGAAGTTGTCAAGCTAACAAAACTGAATTGGCTTTACATGACGAATTGCAGCATCGAAGGCACAATTCCTGAAGAAATTGGAAATCTTATCGAGCTCACAAACTTGGAGCTTAGTAACAATTATCTATCCGGAGAGATTCCTTCTCAGATAGTAAAGCTACGAAATCTCTGGCAGCTCGAGCTCTTCAACAACAGCTTGACGGGAAAGTTGCCGGTCGGGTTTGGAAACTTGACAAAGCTGGAAAAATTTGATGCGTCGACGAACAAATTAGAAGGTGATTTGTCTGAATTGAGATTTTTGACCAATTTGGTCTCTCTGCAGCTATATACGAACGAGCTTTCTGGTGAAATTCCAGCAGAGTTCGGTGAATTCAAGAAACTTGTGAATGTTTCGTTGTACCAGAACCAGTTAACAGGTCCTCTTCCTCCAAAGCTTGGTTCTTGGACTGATTTTGATTTTATTGATGTGTCCGAGAATCAGTTGACCGGCTCAATTCCGCCAGATATGTGCAAGAAGGGGACTATGACTCGGCTTCTCGTGCTTCAAAACAACTTGACTGGCGAAATTCCGGCTGGCTATGCAAACTGTAAAACGTTATTGAGGTTCAGAGTCAGCAACAACCGGCTTTCTGGCAAGGTTCCTGCTGGAATTTGGGGATTGCCCGAGGCGAATATAATTGACATCGAGATGAATCAATTCGAAGGTCCAGTGACCTCTGATATTGGAAACGCTAAAGCTCTCGGTCAATTGTTGCTCGGAAACAATCGCTTATCTGGTGAATTACCAGAAGAGATTTCGAAAGCTACGTCATTGGTTGCAGTCCAGTTAAATGACAATCTGTTTTCGGGAAAAATTCCAAATAAAATTGGTGAACTCAAGCAGTTGAGCAGTCTTCATTTGGAAAACAATATGTTCTCTGGTTCAATACCGGATTCATTAGGCTCATGTTATTCTCTCACTGACGTGAGCATGGCTCATAATTCGCTTTCTGGTGAAATCCCATCCACTTTGGGGCATCTACCAACTTTGAATTCTCTAAATTTGTCGGAGAATGAGATTTCAGGTCATATTCCAGGAAGCTTGTCATCTTTGAGACTAAGTCTTCTTGATCTATCCCACAATAGATTATCTGGTCCAATACCTCAATCTTTATCAATTGAAGCTTACAATGGTAGCTTCACTGGAAATCCTGGTCTCTGTAGCCGGACAATTAGCTCTTTTCAGCGATGCTACCCTAAATCCAGTATCTCCAAGGAGGTCCGTACGCTCATCCTTTGCTTTTCTGTGGGTTCAATGATTTTGCTTGCTTCACTCGCATGCTTCTTCCACTTGAAGAAGAGAGAAAAGTATCATGACCGCTCGTTGAAGGAAGAATCTTGGGACTTGAAATCTTTCCATGTGTTAACCTTCACCGAGGATGAGATTCTTGATTCAATTAAACAAGAGAATCTGATAGGAAAAGGAGGGTCCGGCAACGTGTACAGAGTGGCCCTCGCCAATGGCAAAGAACTAGCAGTGAAGCATATTTGGACTGCAAATTCTACTAGCACTAAGAAGAGCAGGAGCACTACACCAATTTTGGGAAAAGAGGCAAGAAAATCTAAGGAATTTGATGCAGAGGTGGAGACCTTGAGCTCAATTAGGCATGTCAACGTGGTGAAGTTGTATTGCAGCATTACCAGTGAGGATTCAAGCCTTTTGGTCTATGAGTATATGCCAAATGGGAGCTTATGGGACCGATTGCATGCATCAAGGAAGATGGAGCTTGATTGGCAGACGAGGTACGAGATTGCTGTGGGGGCAGCTAAGGGTTTGGAGTATCTACATCATGGGTGTGATAGACCCATAATTCACCGCGATGTGAAATCTAGCAACATTTTATTGGATGAGTTATTCAAGCCTAGAATTGCTGATTTTGGACTTGCTAAGATGATTCAAGCCAATGGTGGCAAGGACTCCACCCAAGTCATTGCAGGAACCCATGGTTATATAGCTCCTGGTAAGTAAATTATGCTCTTTACTTCGATTTTTTTCGTAGTTTTGTTCATGGGAAGATATGTAGGTATTATCTCTTTATACTCCCCGTGTCAAGTGGCTAATTGAAGCATCATGGAATTGTGGCTTGTTTGGCATTTCATTTTAGCTTCAAGTCCAGTTAATTTAACATATATACGTTTTGATTTTCCAGAATATGGGTATACATACAAAGTGAACGAGAAGAGTGATGTGTATAGCTTTGGCGTGGTGTTAATGGAGCTGGTGAGTGGAAAGAGGGCAATAGAGCCAGTATATGGAGATAACAACGACATAGTCGATTGGGTCAGCAGCAAATTGAAGACTAAACAGAGTGTGTTGAGTATAGTGGACTCAAGAATTCCAGAAGCTTTCAAGGAAGACGCTGTCAAGGTGTTGAGAATTGCAATTCTCTGCACTGCAAGGCTTCCAGCAATGAGACCAGCCATGAGAAGTGTAGTCCAAATGTTGGAAGCAGCTGAGCCGTGCAAGCTGGTGAGCATTGCGATCAGTAAAGATGGTGCTCTTAACATGAGAAAGGAAGTGAGAGATACGGAGAAGTACAACCCAGATCAGTAATTAACTTCTCTTCCCGATTGCGTCAGTCTAGTTCGAACATCTTCGAAAGAATTTCCGTATGCTGGTCTTTAACATGTATCATATAATTGCTTGTATAATTATTAGCTAGAGTCTGTAGTTCTTGTGTGTGTAATCTGCAAAATTAGCCTAGACCCGAGGCTCCTTTTTCTCTACTCTTTTTGGTACTCGTAAGGGTGACGAAGATGCTAAAATCAATAAACAGATGGACCATTTTGTTGTCAAATGCCAGCTTGGTCGACTAAACCATGGCCTTTTTTATTTTCTTTTTGGTTGTCAAAAGCAGCGTGGATCAGATCCTTTAGTTCATCACCCAAAAACTTCCATGCCAAGAGGGAAAAAAACAAGGAAAGAAAAAGATAGGACAAGGATTTGAATCTTCAGGGGAAAATAAAATAAAGAGACAGCCATGGTCGCGTATACTTGAAAACCTGGAACCAGTTGTTGGGTCAACAGCTATCCAAAGGGGTACTGTGCACGAAGCTGCTATCGTACCTTATCAATCAAGCAAGAATCGAACCGAATCACAAATAATTTGACGTTATCTCTTCATTTAATATTTTATTAAATCAGAACTAGTTCTGCAGAAAGTCCATATACACTACAGTCTAGAGGTCCCCCACACACACCAACCGAGCCCCATCCATTGAATACGATATATTTGGTTTTGTATTTGAAAAGTTTTTTTTGCAAAAAAATTATTTTTTTATTTTAAATTATTTTTTTATATATTTTCAGATAATTTTGATATAAAAAACAATTTTTAAAAGATAAAAATACTTTAAAAAATTACCAACTCTCCACAAACCAAAATATTTCCATACCACTACTATTTTTAAAGGTGTTCTTGGTATGAGGCATGAAATAAATGAGCTGGGTGATGATGGTCCTGGCTTCTAGCTTTGACTCTAGTTCCTTCTGTGTCCATATACATTGTGCACCCATGTACCCCCTGTTATTAAAAATAAAAGAAGGAAGTATTAACAAAAAAATAAAAAAAACAGTTGTTTTTATTAATAGTTCTGGGTGTTTCATACTATTGTAATAATTATTTTTTAAAGTATTTTTTTCTTTGAAAATATATCAAAAAAATATATTTTTTTATTTTTTTAAAAATTATTTTTAATATCAGTACCTCAAAATAATATGAAAATACCAAAAAATATTAATTTAAAATAAAAAAAATAAAAAAATAAAAAATTTAAAAAACACTTTTAAAACAAAAAATAAACAGGTTTAGATTATTTGTTTTTGTATTTTAATAGTGTTTTTGAAAAAAATTAATTTTTATTTATTTTTTCTTCAAATTAATTTTTTTGATATTTTCAAATTATTTTTATACATTAATATTAAATATAAAAAAATATATTTTTAATATATTTTTAAATATATATTTTTTTTAAATTACTATCATTTTCGTGGCCACGAGTATATAGCTCAAATAGTGTTTACACTTGGCAGGCTCTTTCCTTTCAAAAAATCTGGGCTCCGGACCTCTCTTGTGACGAAAAGGACTCGTCATCGCTGTAGAAGTTGGGCTCATGGAAATAGAAGGCAAAGAAGCCATAAACACTCAAATATGGGCATCAAAAAGATGGGCATGCACCTAGCCCCAAAATGGCATTGGCGATGCCGTAGCCCGTAACCTTGTTCCTGGTACTTGATCGATCTCTCGTCTGAAAGCTCGTTACGACCGTCTAGAAAGGGATCCATCTCGGTGGTTCAAGATGAATTAGAGGAAGAAAAAAAATCAAGTTCTTCTTCCTTTACAAATCACCGTCGGCTTAATAAAGGGAAGAGAAGGCTAATTTTCATCTATTTACAATAATACCACTATCTGAAATATCCCACAAGCTATTTCTGTCGAAACCCTAACCATTAGTTATATTTCTATTCATCTTTTCAAAATAGAGATATATGAAACATATTATGTATCTTCGATGGACGGGATGAAAATGCTAATTAATGATAGGCCACTAGTTTGATCATTTCTTTAACTTCAAATTAAGGGATTGATAGATCTTGGTGCTAACTTCCTTTTCTTTCTAAATCAAAGTATATTCTTTCAAGAACAACCTTCAAGAATATTTAATCACCTACATCAAATTATAAAGTTCTCCTTCAATCTTCACATAGCTTTTTTTTTTTTTTTTTTCTATATGGGGTTTCTTTACTCTTTTTCTAATTATCTAAGCCATGTAATTCAATCCTGCTCATCTTTTCAGAAAGAGTTTTCAATTGTGAATAAAACATGAGAGTTTCTCCGGCCTCTTAAACTTTCACCATCGTATTGCCTTGTAAAGATGACAATTATGCTTCTCATGCCTTCAACTTTTCTTTTATAGCTTGGTAAAATCTTATCTTGAGTCTCAACTCTTTGTGTGAATTTTATAGCTTTCTTCAATGGTTTTTCCTGAAGCTATTTTGCTTTCTGTAAATTTATTCTGCAAGTCTTCTATCATTGTAGTTGCCATATTACTTGTACTCTCAAACTGTTCAAACAAACTTTGAGCTCTCGTAGCAATTAATGACAACTTTTCCACTATCTTGACATATTCTCAATCATTAAACCCTTGCTGATGATTCTATGTGTTTTATGCATAATATTCATTTGTTTCTTGAATCAAATCATGGTTTAACTTTTTAAGCTCAGGAACAAGGCTTAGTTCCACCAACTCGTTCTTACTTCCAAACTGCAATTCTCTTGTGACACTGGTACTACTAACAAATAACAAAATTTTATAATCTTGTTCTAGGTGGTTTGCTATAATTTTTTCATGCTCCTCGTCATGTAGTTCCATATTCTTCATGTTTTATTTCAAAGACTTCATGTACTTAAAAACAAAAAAATTCAGTATATTTGGTTGCCCTTAACGTTTTCGATTGTATTTCAATAAATTCATCCATGAAAATTAAAAAAAACCTTTAAAATTGTTTGCAAGGCTTTTGTTTCTCCAAGTAAAGCTCTTCAATAATCTTCTTAAAATATATGAAAATGTTATCAATAGCCACTTGTATCCTTAAGAACAAACTTGATATTTCCCAAGCTTTTAAACTGCTTCCCAAAATGTTATCTAACATTGGACAACATGCTCTCATTTTTCATAACTATTTGATGAACACAAATGTGATATTTAAGCTATGTAAACTAGTTTTCCAGCTACCACTAATTTAAGCTAACTCGTTCATATATGTGTTCAGCTTAGAATTAAGTATATATATATATATTATGTTCAGTAATCTTATTTTCATTTTCTACCATACGACTCTCGTTTGATGCCTTTAATTATGATGAATCCTCTAATGATTTTATATTTGACAAGACAATTGCTATATATATCACCTTTCTGAGACTTAGGTTTTTTTTTTGCCAGCTTCCCTGGGAACTCTACTTAGTTAAGCCTTTTTTTTTTTTTCCCTCTCTTCAGTGATTATAAAAATATCATTTTCTTCTAGTGAACTCTACTTAGAATAATAATAGCCTTTTCTCTCTTTATTTTATTTTTCAATCTTTCCATATTGAACAGTAAAAATGGCTCACTCGAATTATTATTAGTAATCTTTTTTTAATGTTGTTAAATTCATCTCATCGAGATCTTTCTGATAATACTAGTGATGTTATAATTGAATATTCTTCGGTATGTCTCTGAAATTTTTTATTTATTTATTTTCTCCTCTTTCCTCTCTCCTCTATTCTCTTTCTTGTTTATTTAATATTTTTTATTGGAAGTCACTATTTTAAATATTGACAAGCTATATATTTAAATAAAATATATTATTTCATCAATTTTTTTAATTAACTATTCCACTAATATTTTTAATTAAATGTGGTCATTAAAAAAATACTACTTTTAATAATAGTACATGTTCTCCGAGTTGCCTCACGTGGAAGCAAAGTAAGGAGGAGCATAGTTCTTGGAGTTTTGCTCTTATTTATCTGCATGAAGAGTGCGAGAGAATAATTCATAGAGACGTAATGCAATATAATGCTGGAAGCATACTTTACTGCAATGGCTCGAGGGAATGAATGGGAAGATCATCGAAAAGTTGGAAGGAGAAAGGATTTTTTAGTTAGACACGTGGAATGAGCTAAGTATTTTATTCTAGCAAATATAGAGTCGAATGGATAGTTTCATGTCTATTACTAGTTCTTCATCCTGAACTGAGACCCATCATTCATATAAATGGAGGTAAACTAATGAGTTTGGAAGTGGCGATGCCATACGCAAAAAGAAAAGGACTCATAAAATGGCAAAAGCAAATAAAGTTTTTGCACATTTCGTTAATCCATGATCATGATTTATATTTATATAAACACTTAGACTGATGAAGCCATTAATCTTAATCGGAAAAGAATCATTGGAAATTAAAAGAAAAAATTAGAATTGATCGCTATATCTTGAAATAAACAAACGAAAGATGAAACATAAATCATGAATCAAACAGTTCGATGAACTTATCCCAGAAGAGTGGCCAGGGGATTACCGCATTTTTGGTTTTACGAACAACTGCCTCCCTTTATCTATCAGTATGGTTCGATAGGACCAGATATCAGGCTTTGGTATGATTCTAATTCTGACTAAAATATTGACAGAGGGTACTGGACCGTGGCTTTAAGGTAGGCAGTTATATGAATGAAACTCGCAAATCTAGCAAAAGAAGGGTTCAACGCACTTCACTCTTGGCCAGACCGCCAGCGACGAATGGCGTCAATAGTCGCATGGAGCCTTTCAAGGGAAACTACCACGTCTACCGCTTCTGGATCAACAACTGACTCAGCCGTATCTACAAGTTCAGTACCAGTCGAGTCCTTTCTTTATTGTTAAAAAAAGAGAGGCTATGCCGGTACTGATGCTTTGCCTCCTCCACCACTGGAGGTATCCAGGATAAGCTACTGAAGCCGCTACTCGTGCTACCATAATGAAGGTACGAGTGCTAAAGAATCTGCCGCTACCCCTGTAAGGGCTTTGCAGCCAGCTCCGAAAACCAAAAGCCAACACCAGTTGGCAACTTTTCAAGGAGCTGTAAAGGCTTTCCAATTTATAAGGGTTGGATTTCAATTCATGTAATTTTACTTCGATTTTTCCTTTCGAATCAGAACTTCCCTCAGTCTTCTCTTCATACGGCTTTACCGCCACTTACACTGGGCCAACTTCACTCGAGTCAAACGTGGCCTCCCGGAAGTTTGAACACAACACACAAGAGGAGCTGGATATACCTATCGACCCTTACCTAGATCATGGTCCGATAGTCGTAGTCAGGGGCTTGGTAAGGAATGAAGAGCCACTTCGATGGTAGAAGTCTTTGCTTTTTTACGATGACCTTGTCGAGGGAGTACGATACATCGGCGTAAAAGATTGAGTGGGACCTGTGAGGTTGGTCACGGGGCAGCTGACCGAAAGGAAAGCGGGTAGGCAATTCCTATTTCATGATTTTTCTTTTTCTTTTTTTTCTCCCGGTATTCCGCTCCACGAGCAGAGCGAATGAATTCTTAAACCTTTTTTTTATGACCCGAAGAAAAAGGTGGAGGCACCAAAAGGCAAAACCCCAAAAACGTAATGTAAGAAAAGGAAACGAAGGCCATGCACTTGTAGTCAAACGCCTTTACTCTCTAGCCATTTCTGTTGGGACACGACAAACACTCTTTCTTTTTCTATGTCCTTTAATTCCTTAAATCACTTGTCAAGCCCAGACTTGGTCTCACATAAAATACAGTGTATCCGTTTCTCTGTGTTTCCTGTTCCCCCTCAATCTTGGCAGCATTTTTAAGACAACCAAACCAAATCAAACTTAATAAAACCAGAACAGAAAATGCGATCATACATATCTTAATCAAGGATGAGTTCTGGTTGTTCTAATTTGGTTAGGTTCGTTGAATCAGTGCTGGGGGTGTCTTTTGGTGACTCAGTCTCTGACCCTGTGGTTGTGATAATTACAACGTCTTTTGCGGTTGTATTTGGATTGGTGGTGTTTATATCGAAGAGATCATCAGATCGGAGCAAAGTCGTGAAGCCGTTGGTGGTTCACAAGTCACTGTCAGTTAAGGATGAAGAAGAAGAGTCCGAGGCTCTGGCTGGGAAAACTAAGGTTACTATTTTTTACGGGACTCAGACCGGGACAGCAGAGGGTTTTGCTAAGGTAAATAAATGGGCCTACAGCGTAATCATAATTGAAAGTATTTGAAACTATAATAATCGCGTTTACTCTTAACAAACAACCAAAAAACAATGTCGATAATCAATCTCGTTGTTTTTTCTGCAATCCTACTCGCTGGTCTCACTTTTATTCATTTTGTTTGACTAGCTGTGTTAAAGTCGATTTTTATTTTACTAATCTCCCTGCTGAAATGTTGTCCTGATATTTGCTTTAAACAGCAGTAATTTAATTTTAGATGTGGATTAGAGAGTAGCTGTACTATTTTTTAGCTTATATTTGGTACTGAGCTTGATCTATTGGAATTATTTGTAGTTTTTGATTGATTGATTTTGGTGATACGTTCACATTTGTGCTTACAAGTTTCTTACATCTTGGCTGTCTTGTGGTGCCAACTGTGGCATTTTCATAGTTTTAGCAAAGCTTCACTGTTTACTGTATGCAATAATGGTAGATGGACTGTTAAGTTATTGGCTGATGTTTGACATTTCAATTGGGACAATGGTGGAACAGCTGGTGCTTGTGCATGGCAGATCATGTGCTAGGTTCTTAGCTGATAATGACCCCATGAGAAACTTCAGGGCTTAGCTCCATGAGATGCTGGAGCCTCACATCTCATCTACAGTGGTGGTTGCAAGAGAGTGCCCAAATAGAATGCTACTCCTCTTGTTCATGTTTTGTCATAGGGGAGTCCTGTCTTGCGGCTCTTGCTAAGTTACTGTATGATTTCACGCAGAGATAGACATATTTCTGTCTTTGTACGTATCTATTATTTGATCTGAAATATACAACACTCAAACTATAGGATCATTTGTATAGCCTCCTGCTTTAGCATTCTATCTTTATTTTGATTTGGCTTATTTAATGTGTTACTTTGCATTGCTGTACTTTTATTTAATGTAGTTTTCTACTCATTTCTGCTAATTGTCATAGGCTTTAACTGAAGAGGTCAAAGCAAGATATGAGAAAGCAGCTGTTAAAGTTGTTGACCTGGTAAGTTGGATGGAATTTTTTTGCAAATGACATTGGTTGCAGCATCGCTTGAGAGAATTAGCTTTTTAAGAATTTTATAGCATGTCTTCATGTTGTTTGTGGTTTGAATTAGGATGATTATGCTGAGGATGATCATATGAAGAAAAATTGAAGAAAGAGACTTTGGCATTGTTCATGGTTGCCACGTAAGATAAATTTTATTCTTGATCATACATTTCTGCACGTTGATCATGTATTTGGATTTTTTGAAAACTCTGGCATTGGATGTTTTTGAGCCTGACATTGTAGTTATGGAGATGGAGAGCCAACTGATAATTCTGCGAGATTTTATAAGTGGTTTACTGAGGTTGGTGACTTTATTACAATGCCAACGCTAGTTTAATGTCTTCAGCTTTGTTTTACTAGAATTTCTAACTATATATGTAACACCCCATACTTTCATATGCATTTATAATTCTCATATTTTAATAGCCTAGAAAAATTATAACCGGGGTTTACATTATATATCCTGCAATGATGGTGTTCTGATTTCAGGGAAATGAAAGGGGAATCTGGCTTCAACAGCTTTCCTATGGCATTTTTGGCCTTGGTAACCGTCAATATGAACATTTTAATAAGGTAAAACCAGCAGGGCATGTTCTCTCTCTCTCTCTCCCCCTCCCTCTTCCTCTCTTGGAAACTTAATATTATAAAAGCAATATCTTTGCTAAACAGATAGCAAAGGAGCTTGACAACCTGCTCTGCGAACAAGGTATGTTTCCATTTGTTGACTTAGTGTTATTGAGTCCATATGGTTCTCCCTAGTGTATGTGCTGCATTTGTTTTGAATCTTATTCATTGCGATGTGGCAGTATATCAAGTTTTCACATTTTTTTGGAGGATAAGTTAAGGGAAAAAATAACTAAATGCTGTGCCAATTCCACAGTTTGCAACTCAGGATACCCAGGGTTGCAAGTTGTACATGACATTGCTTTCAGATTCTGTTCTCACGCTGGTTTTGTATATTGATTTAGTTGTATGTCCCATAGATAGGCATGCATGTCTAACTTTGTGTCTTGCAAGGGTTGGTGATTGGTATGATTTCATTCTGTTCTTTTCCATTTTTTTTACGTTATGTAATATTTCAAATATGGTGGAATTTTCCTGTGTGATTGATATAGGAGGAAAGCGTCTTGTTCCTGTTGGTCTTGGCGATGATGATCAATGCATAGAAGATGATTTTTCTGCTTGGTATGCAACATGGTCATGTTTGAACATTTCATCGTGAATTTCAGTGAATTGACTGTCTTGCAGCAGCTGTCTTAACTGAGACTGGCCTTCTTTTTTTCATCTTTGGATCGATGGAGTTTCCTGGGTGGAATTTACCCACCTGGGGTCTTTTTTTGTTCTATTCTTTTATAGGAAAGAATTATTGTGGCCTGAGTTAGACCAATTGCTCAGAGATGAAGATGATGTGAACGCCCCATCTACTCCTTACACAGCTGCTATACCTGAATATCGATCGGTGATTCACGATCCTTCAATTGCATCTGTCAAGGATAAATTCTCAAACTTGGCAAATGGGAATGTTTCTTTTGATATTCACCATCCATGCAGGTAAGCAACTAGGTACAGGGCATGTGTTAGTCATCACTGATTTGTTACTGCTGAAATTGATGTTTTTTCTCTTTCTTGAAGAGTCAATGTTGCTGTCCAAAAAGAGCTTCACAAAGCTGAGTCTGACCGGTCTTGCATACATCTGGAGTTTGACATAACAGGGACTGGCATTATGTAAGTTCATCACTATACCGTTAATGTTTGTTTTATCTAATACTTTATATTCCTTTATATATTCCTTTTCTAACTTACTTTTGGTCCCAGACCTATGTCAACTTGACCCACCCTACCCTTTGACACTAAAGCCGAATCCCAGAGGCTTATTATTCTCCTGTATACCTACAAAAATCCTGATTTTTTTTTGTTTGAAAATTTTTCCTGAAGCTTTGGACATTTGGAAATTAACCATAATATCTGTTTCAAATCTTTTCTTTGTTTGGGATGACTCTCTACTTCTTTGTGTTAGCCCCTCTTTGCTTTATTTATCTGTTTCTGTGTTGTAAAGCTGGTATTCCCAGGAAGCAGATATCCTTCAGGAGCTGTCTTCTTGGTTTGAGATCTGTGGTGTCACAAAGCTCTAGTATTTATTCTTTTCTTCTCCTCGTACCTTTTCACTATATTTTGGGTGGGGTATTCGTGTTGGTTTCTTAATGTGCTTTTTAATTCTGTAGAGTGCTTTTTTCTGCAGTTTTCTGGTGTGTAATATTCATTTATTACCATATTGGTTCCTCTTTTCCTCTCTTTTTTTTGTTTTTTTTTTCTTTTAAAAAAGCATTTTGTTTATTTGCATTAGGTCTGATACACTAGTGCTAATAACAGTCTCATCTCTGATTTCTTTCCTCAGATATGAAACTGGAGACCATGTGGGGGTGTATGCTGAGAACAGTGATGAAACTGTTGAAGAAGCAGGGAAGTTGTTGGGTCAGCCTTTAGATTTGTTGTTTTCTATTCATGCTGATAATGAGGATGGAACAGCTATTGGAAGCGCATTGCCTCCTCCTTTCCCAGGTCCATGCACCCTTCACACTGCATTGGCATGCTATGCAGATCTCTTGAGCCCTCCTAAAAAGGTGATATTTTCACATGTTTGTTCGTTAAGGTTTATTTTCTGGTTCTTCTGTGTAATGATATATTTTCTTTATTCTTGGCTGTAAATTATGCTTTCAGGCTGCTTTGCTTGCTTTGGCTGCTCATGCCAGGGAACCTAGTGAGGCAGAGAGACTCAGGTTTTTATCATCACAGCAAGGAAAGGTCAGTAGGTGATCCATACTTTTTGTTGATATTTGTTTGTTCTGTTTTGTTGATACATGTCATCTGTATATTCTTGTTCATCTAAAATGTTTTTTTTTTCTTAAAAAAAAAATCCAGGATGAATACTCTCAATGGGTTATGGCTAGTCAGAGAAGTCTTCTTGAGGTAATGGCTGAGTTCCCATCTGCCAAACCTCCCCTTGGTATCTTTTTTGCTGCAGTGGCTCCTCGCCTACAGCCTCGTTACTATTCTATCTCATCCTCTCGTAGGTGATCTATTTCTTTGAAATGTGATTGTATCTTCTTGATGGAATTATAAAAACATAGTTTCCTGATATGTATTCTGCAGATATGCTCCCAATAGAGTGCATGTGACCTGTGCTTTAGTATATGGTCCAAGTCCCACTGGTAGAATTCACAAAGGGGTGTGTTCAACTTGGATGAAGGTATTGACACAACCTCCAATATATTTCAAAGAACCACACTCTCTCACTTTCTGTACCACCCTTAATGTTTGAGATCATCTCTGCATTGTGCATCTCGGAGAATCTAACATCTGGCTGTGACCCCCCTCCCCACACTCAAAAACTATATATATAATATATATATATATATAACAGAATGCAGTTCCTCCAGAGAAAAGGCATGACTGTAGTTGGGCTCCCATTTTCATCAGAACATCAAATTTCAAGTTACCAGCCAATCCTTCAACTCCAATTATTATGGTGGGACCTGGTACTGGACTGGCACCTTTCAGAGGATTTCTACAGGTGTGGATGGATTTGCTTTCTGATGTGTGTTTTTTTTTTCTTTTTGTGGTGTGAACAGAAGAAAATTAATTAGTTGATTCCTCCAGGAAAGAATGGCCCTGAAAGAGGATGGTACACAGCTTGGTCCAGCTCTGCTTTTCTTTGGATGCAGAATTCGCCAAATGGTTTGGACCTTGACTATGCAAATTTCCTAATTTGACATTTATTGATGCTCAATGAATCTGTTCCCACTGATTTCCAATTTCTATTGTTTGCAGGATTTCATATATGAGGATGAGCTCAATAATTTTGTGACGCAAGGTGTGATATCCGAGTTATTAGTTGCATTCTCAAGAGAGGGGCCACAGAAGGAATATGTTCAACATAAGATGGTAGATAAAGTAAGTAATTGTAGTCTGCAAAATTAGGTGGTTGTTGACGAGTTAAATGCTTTATACATATTAGATTAATTTCAATACCATTTGCAGGCAGCAGAGATATGGAGTATAATTTCTCAAGGGGGTTATCTTTATGTGTGTGGTGATGCCAAGGGTATGGCTAGAGATGTTCATCGGACTTTGCACACTATTGTTCAAGAGCAGGTACTTGTTACTTGTGCTAATGTTCTCATTGTTGCACTATTTTTTCTCATGCTACTTCTCTTACAAAGCACAGCACTAAGAAATTTGTGCCCATGCATGCAGTTTTACCCTTTCTCTGTTAAGTGGAAAGCACATGATGTGCAAGTGTTTCATGTCTAGAACTTTTGTTGTCGCTTCAACTTGGTCACTCTTTTTGAATTTACTGTGTTCTTCCCCAATGTTACATGTGTTTATATAGTATATTATATACTGAGGAACATCGTGCATCTGAAATCCTTGTGCTTTTGTGTTTCAGGGAGGCTTGGACTCATCGAAAACCGAGTCTATGGTGAAGAAACTCCAAATGGAAGGCCGGTATCTAAGAGATGTCTGGTGATAACAACATTTTCACATTGAATCTGCCTTTGATTGCCGTAACCTCACCAAGTACAGCATTGAATTTATTCATCTAGTATTCCAGCTTCTTCTGGACTCTGGAGTCCCAGCAGGGTTGGATAAGGATGGGGGAGAATCTGGAAGTTGATTACCCTAGAAATTTAGACTGTGTTGTTCTCTGGCCGTCCTTTATCACATTTCATTTTCTACTTTTTTGGTTCGAATAGGATCCTGTTAGTCTCTACTGTCTCCTTGATGAGAGATCCCCAGGCAGGGAATAGCATGTAGTTAGCTGCAAGATGTCAAAAGGGGCATAAAGAATGTTAATGATGGTTTGTGCATGAACCATTGTGGTAAAGTAAAAAGGTTACAAGGTGGAAATAAAGCTGAACTTGCGATTTTGAAACTGAAAGCGGTCACAAATTTATTTATTTATTTATTTGTGTGAATCAATGAGATATCTTTCAAACATTTTCTGATTGCTGAGCTAACCATCCATCTTGAAGTAAAATGGAGTAACTGAGGCTGCCTTTTTTTTTTTTTAATAAACTTGATTAATTTAATGATATAATAAAAAAAATATTGACACAATGAATTAAAAAAGCAATAATTAATTATAAAAAATAAATGTTCAATATCATATTTTGAAAAGAAAAAAAAGAAATATATGTCAAAAATTTGTTGTTATTTTGTTGTGAACACCGCCCTCCACTAAATAAAAATTTATTATGATGATATTTAAAGAGGTTGCACGTGATATCATGGAATGAGGATCTCATATTTATATTTAATCAATTAATTTAATTTTATTCAAAAATAAAATTTCTTGTAAAAAAACTAAATTTAACAAAGAATGATAAATAAAAAAACTCGAGATAACCCGGGTCATTTTTTAAATAAATAAAAATCCTATAGAAAGCAAATAAAAAAACAATAGGGATCAATCTTCAATTAAATAAATATTGAAGGATGAAACTAAAAAAACATGAATTTAAAAAAAGAAAAAGAAAAACAAGCAAACCCGAACGAATATTCTAAACATGGGTTAATCTCTCAAATTTACAACCTGTGAAATCCTAAACCTAAGCTCAATCAAGAAGCTTAATTCTCAATTAATTTAATATTGAATGATGAAATCGAAAATAAAATATCAATTTAAAAAATTTATCGAAGTAAAAAATAGTAATAAAAAAGAACGAGGATCAAATCTGAAAGGAAGAAAAAAATGAAGGATGAATTTTTTTTAAATAATTTAAAAAAATATCTTGAATAAAATAAATATCAATAAAAAACCAAGGACCAAGATTGACAAATGAAAATATTAAAGAGGATGAAATTGAAAAATAATTTCTAACATTATAAATTATTTATAATAAAACAAATAGTAATCAAATAACATAAACCAATTCTAAAGGAAATAAAATTGAAGGGCTACTTTGAAATTTTATAGGGTCAAATATGATAATTGAGGAGAAAAGAAAAAAGAAAAGAAAAGAAAAGAATAAAAGTTCATTGATGTCAAACTTGAGATCAATAAGTCACACACGCCATCCTAGGATGGAAGGGCCACTGAAACAATTTTAACATCGTCACAAAAGGTTTGGTCTCCAGGAGATACCACACACGCCACCTGAAAAGTACAGGTATTTTTCACCTGTTTACGCGTGATTTGCATGCGCTATCTATTTTTTAAAATTATATTTTATATTTATTAAAATACCAAATTATTCATTAATTAACTTGCTTATAACTGGAAAAAATAGTGAAAATATGGAAAGCCCTTATACATCAATTAAAGTATTTTTACTTCAAAGGATAAATGAGTTATTTTATTGTACTTTTAAAAAATAAAATTATAAAAAAAACCGTCATCACTTAAATAGTTTTTTTTTCTTTTAAAATATATTTAGCCATTTTATTACACTTTAAAAATATAAATAGATCTAAATGTCATCGATGATAATAATTAATAAAACTTGTGAAAAGACTATTACCCCAATAAATCATCAAATGATTTTGTTTGAGAATAACAAATTAATTATTACATTCTCTCAATTCATAGGACAAGGAGTCTACAATGAAACCTTTATCCACATTAATTATAATATGATTCTGACATATCATCTGTAAAAATAAATACCAGGACAGGGGTTGGACTTGACCATTTTTTTTGTTTTTTTACCTATTTTATTTGAAAAAAAATATTCAAGATTCACTTTACTTTTTGGTTTTGATATGATTCTTAAAAATTATTATAATTTTTTTATTTCAACTTTAATATTTTTTTTAATTATTATACATCTAAAATGAAAATTATTATATTAATAATAAATTGTTCATGAAAATTCAATTCAAAATATTTTTTTTATTTCTAAAATTTTTAATATAATTTTATTATATTTATGTTTTTTTAAACTTTCAATCGTGTATAAAATATGAATATATTATTTTAATATTTTTTAACTTACTTCAACCATTATAATTTTTTTTAAAGAGAATTCATGATTCCAATTAAAAATATAGAGTTCGCTAAAATAAATAAAATATATTTTAAAATAAAAATTTATCTTGAAAAATAAAATTTAAAATAGTTGTATTGACAGGTTTAATAATATTGTCTAACAATTTCATAAAGACTAAAATATTTTATTTTTATAGATTTGCAAAATTTTTGATCCACCAGTTATGTAGTGCGAATCTATAAACTAAATAAGACACAAATCGAGACAAAAATAAAGATACAAACAATCAAATAAAAAGAAAAAGAAAGGTACTTTGACATAAATACGGACTCTGGTCTCTGAATCTTTAATTACCTCTGTGAATAATCACCGACGTAGACTTCCCAAGGGCACTGTCGTCATTAAGAACCTCAAAACGCCCTTTCAGCCCCTATCCTCCGGCTATTTTTCTCTCTCCACTGTGCACCGTTCTCTCTTTCTCCAAAAAAACCCCCCGTCCAGTGCGTGTCTCCACGCTCTCAACGACTCGCTCTCTCCTCCTCCTTCCCCCTCCTCCTTCTTTGTTTTCTCCGTTTTTCCCATCTACGTGTTCTGTCTTTTTTGACATCCTCTTTCTCTCTGAAACCCTAAATTAGGGTTTTAATAAAATTCGGCTTAATGGAATTGAATCTCTCCAGTTCCTTAATATGTAATTGAAATATAACAACACATAATGATTGAGAAATCCAAGAAGAACAGAAAGGGAGTGATCAGTGAAGAAGATGTTTCCACTCTCTTACATAGGTACGAACCTTTTTCTTTTCTGTTTTTATTTAATTTTTATTTTTGGGTAATTAAAATTTGGGTTTTTTTTTTGTATTCAGGTATACAGCGACGACACTCCTAGCGTTGCTGCAAGAAGTGGCTCAATTTGATGGAGCGAAAATTGATTGGAATGCGTTAGTTAAAAAGACCAGCACTGGAATTTCTAATGCAAGGGAGTATCAAATGCTATGGAGACATTTAGCATATAGACACGTTTTACCTGAGAAATTCGATGATGGAGCTCACCCTCTGGTTTGCTCTGCCTCTTTGCCTGAAAACTCAATGCCGCCTCTTTTTTTTTTTTCTTCTTTTATTTGGATTTGAATGTTTTTTTTTTCCAGGATGATGATGATAGTGATTTAGAATCTGAACTGGAAGCTTTTCCTAGTGTTACTAGTGAAGCTTCGAGCGAGGCTGCAGCTTGTGTTAAGGTGGGCTTCTATCCCATTACTATGATAGTGATTGTTTCTATATACTATGTGTGATACAATCTGTTGTTGTTTGTTTAATCCTTGTATAAATTTCGAGTCTTGGAGATTTTATGTAAGATTTCTAGTTCAGAAACTCATTTCAAGAGTTGAATGTGTCAAAAAGAAAAAGGACGAATTAGTTTTAAATTTTCCGTTGTCAACTACTCGCATACAGATAAAGGGTTGAAACGTGTCAAGTTAATTATAGTTTCCAAACAAATGTAATGATGTTCAAAGGGGCAAGGGCATTGTAAAAACAAGATGGTTTCCAGGAAACTACTGTGACCACATGATAGAGCTTGGTGCAAATTTTTTATGTTTTAATCATTTAATGGACTCCTTCTCTTTGAGATATTCCAAGAAGGCAAAACATGCTTGAGTAATTTGTTTTATTTGATTCCTCTTCATTTTCTATGTCCAGTTACCTTATTGATGAGAATGGTTGTTTTGGTTAGGTATTAATAGCATCTGGTTTACCAAGTGATTCAACTCACCCAAACAACACAACAGTTGAGGCTCCCTTAACTATAAACATACCTAATGGCCGGTCGCTTAGAGCTACATCAGAAAATTCACAATCTGATGTGATGCGGGGGGTGAACATTAGAGTTCCAGTTTCTGTGCAGAAACTGTCTCTGCCTGCAGTGATGTCTTGTCCTGCATCTGAAGTATATGATGCAAATGGATCAGGTAGTGGCACATTTCCTCCAAGAAGGAAAAGGAAACCCTGGTCAGAAGCTGAGGACATGGAACTGATTGCTGCTGTGCAAAAATTGGGCGAGGGGAATTGGGCAAGCATTGTAAGAGGTGAATTCAAGGGTGATAGAACTGCTTCCCAGCTGTCTCAGGTTGTTTTCCATGAAGTGCTATTAAATTATCATCCTTTCTCATTCTTTTTCATGCTTACTGTAATTAGATTCTTCAGGCTTTCATAGGTCAGTAAGAAACACATAGGGTTGATGCTTCGTCATCTAAACTCTCATTGCTTTTGATGTTCCATTCTACCCCTGCAATATTTTGGTTTCAATTGCTATGTATGACGTGGTCAAATCATTGCTTTGGAGGTTGCTTTACTTAGGTCATGGCTTGATCGTTCATGGAAATGGTTGTTGTATATCATTTCTTACTATGGACTCTAAGGGATCTAGTTGTTAACAGTTCATTTACAATGGCACATATATTTGTTGGTAGTGCTATGAGGGTCATCCCTTCAGATATTGTTGCGAGTGCTATTAACCATGGCTTGCCCACAAACACAGATGTATTCTTCATAAAAATGTTTTAAGATTATAAAACATTGAAACATATTGTTGAAAATGTAAAGAAAAATCACTGAGAATTAAAGGAGAACATGGCTAGACTTGATTAGTTCTGATATCTTGATTCTTTGCAAATACAATAAGAACTTCATATAGGATTAGCATGCATCTAAATTTCCATTTCTACATATGTAGTGCACTTCTCTGATGACTTTGGAGTTAGTTTTTTTTTTCTTTTTTCACAAACACTGGAGCAATTTGTTAACCATATCATCAAAATGGAAATATATTGTTGAAAATGTAAATAACATGAATAAGCGAGAATTAAGGGAGGATATAGCTAATCCTGATTAGTTTTGCTATCGTGATTTACTGCATGTAGGATTAGTATTTGCTATCTGGATTTTTCGCAAATACAATGAGGACCGCATGTAGGATTAGTATTTGCTATCTTGAATTTTCACAAATACAATGAGGACTCTATGTAGGATTAGTATTCATCCAGAGTCCTTTCTCAACATTGGCAGTGCACTTCTATGTCTGAACAGAACCTCAAGCAATTTTTTTAGCTGTATGATCGAGATTTGGTTCCATTGGTAAACCCAGTCCTTGAACTTTCATTAAGCATTGTTATTTAATAACTGCCGCGGAGAGCAATCCGTTGTCATCTAGTCCGGTCAGGATGTCTGGGTTCTCCCAGTTTTTCCCGGGTTCAAATCCCGGCAACGGATTTCTTTATTTTTTCAATAAATTCCGATCTGTTCTCATTTTTGGCCATTGTTCTTTCCTTGTCTATTGTTCTGCTATGTTCGTGTGGATGTAGATTCCATGAATTGCTGGTTTGTTTTTTAACTGTTAGTGTTCCATATAGAATTTTTTTCCCTTTGCTTTTCTCCTCCTAATTACCATAGCTTATACAAGCAGAGGTGGGCCATTATTCGGAAGCGGCACGGGAACTTGAATGTGGGAACCGTTTCCAGTGCCCCTCAACTCTCTGAGACACAGCGTGCAGCACGCGATGCAGTGAAAATGGCCCTCGATCCTCATCCAGCAGCCAAAAGTTTAATTGCAAGTTCTGGTAAATTATCCTTTCCATCTCATACTGTTTTTAAATTATTTAGGTGTGTTCTAGTAGACAATCTTTAAAAATGGAGTCTGAATTATGAATTTGTCTAAATGTAATAAACAGCTCAACTGCCTTTAAAGCACAATGGTAGTTTGTAGTTTGCTCTCTATGCGTGTAGTTCACATAGGTTTCAGCACTTGCGTGTGTGAGATTCTTACAATTATTCTTTTAACTAGGAGCAGCTGGGACAACTTCTACCAAAACCCCCAATAATTGTGCCTCTCCTACCATCACTGCAGAAGCTTCTCCTGCCCAACATCAATCTCAACAACGTACCATGATGACAAAATCATCTTCAATATGGCCAGTGGGACCTGCAGCAAAATCTCAAGTAATGTTGGCAAAAGCATCAGAAAAATCTATTCTGAGTTCTGATCCTGTGAGAGCTGCTGCAGTTGCTGCTGGGGCTCGCATTGCTACCCAATCAGATGCTGCTTCACTGTTAAAGGCTGCTCAGGCAAAGAATGCTGTCCATATCATGCCCACAGGCAGTTCTTCAATCAAATCATCCATGACTGGTGGTATTTCTACCCACTTAGATGTCAATCCCAATACTCGATTTATCTCCAGTGGCATGGCAACTGCACCAACTACCACACGTCCAGCTGCAAGTGGTCCATGCCCTGGTTTGCCCAAAGCTACTTCACCACCCCCTCAGATGAAAGCTTCTTCATCAACAGCTCAGCATACACAATCCACCCCTGTCACATCATTCAATGCGCAATCTGAACAGACTAATTCTGTTTTGGCCAAAGCCACTGTACTGCCACCTCAGATGAAAGCTTCTTCAATGACAACTCAGAATACACAATCCACCCCTATCACATCATTGAGTACGCCATCTGAACAAACTAATGCTGAAAGTTCGCCAAAGCAAGGCATTGTAACCATTAAGGATACAAAAGCTTTTGGGTCGCAAGAAGTGGCAAATGGCCAAGTTCAAAAGGATGGAGCTCATGTCTCTGTAAAGGAACCAAGTGAGCATGTTCAAGAAGTTAAAGCAGCTTTGACAAACCAAGAAGCAGAGTTGAAAAGTCAAGTAGCTGCTTTGGAGAGTTCTAATGGTTCACCAAATTTGATAATGAATGAAAGTGGCCTGGTAAATGTCACTGGCAACCAGGTCGACGGAAGTCAAAATGCAGATGATAATAAGATGACTTGTTCACCTATCAAGGAAGCTGAAAATCAATCTGCAGTTCAGGAGAATGATGAGAATCAGAGTGTAAGTGAGAGGCAAGCAGATTTGCCAAGCTCAGTAAGCAATGAATCCTGCATAAAAGTGGATAGTATAAGCAAAACAGAAGCCAGCGATGGAATGATGGACGGATAGGGTCAGAGTATTGAATGCAAAGTAGCAGAAGACACTTTCCTTTTCTGTTTGGTCTCTCTATTTGTATTTTAAACGAGATAGAAATTGTGTAAATTGATTACAGTTGTGGAAAGTAATGACTCAGTCCGTCTTTTTCATGATGTAATTTCTTCATGCTCGCCTGGTTTGATAGATCATGTCGCCGTAGATGCATTTGAACACTAATGTCATTGACAAAAAAATGAAAAATAAAAAATCAGATTCTTATAGATGAAAATTTATACAGTGTGTTTAAGAAGTAACTAGTCATATTTTATTAATTAATTTTTAAATTTATTTTTTTTTAAAAAAAGATACAATTAAGAAATTTTAGATAAAGACTTTATGAGGTATGGATTTTATTTATTTATTTATTTTGTATTCGTCTGTGTTTTTTACGTGGAATTAGAGAGTAACTAATAAGAAAGATATTTTTTTGCGCGTGTAAATGCGGACTTCATCTTGAGATTTCATGTTTTCTTTCCCCCCACCTGGTACATAAATCCATCGACTCTGATTTCTTTTGGGTAAATCATTGGCTTTATGATTTAAAACCTGAAGTTTTCCTTATAAATTGCAAATAAGAAGACATCTCAGCCTATAAGCTGTGTAAGAACTGTTCATCTTCCCCGTACATGCTAGTTGGATTGTTGCAGCCAGAAATGCAGTGTGATCTGCATTTTCTGCAAAACCGATGTCAGAAGAAAACCTCCTGTGGTTGGAAGGCATGGCAATTGGATAGATTAAAAATCTTAATTGATAAGTTGGGGTGGATTTAGCTTCTGCTGATCCTTTTTTCACTGTCTTGATCTAGAGAAATTCAAACAATGGGCAACAATATAGGGCTGAGGTAAAGAGAGGATCCGTAGTGTTGCTTAGTAAAAATATTTTGACTAGTTACTTAAATTTTACCCAGTGGGTCAGAAAAATTAACAAGGAACTCGTAGTGTTGCTTCAAGTTCTATTTGAAGGATCTAATACTACGACAGGCAAGCCAAATGAAAAAATGAAAAACGAAAGGAAAATGGAAAAGGAACAATCCAATCTTCAGTGGTGTTGTGGGGGTTTTCCATCCTCGAACATACTATATTGTTTCTGCAGTGCAGGGCTTGCGCATGAGAAGATTGACTGCTTTTGTCCCTTGAGTTTCTTTAACTTGACACCAAACAAGAAAGAGCGCAAGGGGATTCTAGCTTTGTGTGATGAACTCCTATTTTTAGATGCTGAAATCCCGAGCTCCTCGTCCAGTTTTGTGAGTAACCTTTCAACTTCAACCTTGAGTCCTCTCACACGATCCAGACCGGTTTGCAGCTCATCTGCAACCTTGTTGCTTTCCTGTTTCATGTTGAGAATCTCACCTTGAAACTTAGCTGCTTGATATTCACTTAGCTCAGCCTCTTCTTCTTTGGAACTTGGATTGGAAACTCTCAACAGCTCATCTTGAATATTGCATAAAGATGCATGTCTAGCATGCATTTCATCTATCATTACCGAATTGTTCTCCAGCCATAATGTTAGTTCAGTTTGTATTTCTCTCAAATGTGTGAATATTGGCCGAGTCTCTGAGATGATATATTGACTCTTATCATTTCCATCTCGCCTTGTTTTATCTCTTACTTTTGATAGCTCCACCTTTAAGTCATGGACTGAAGTTTGAAACTTTCGTATCTGATGCAACGTGGTGCTAAACCTCAACCAGAACTCCAGATTTTCCTCCAGAAGTCCATCAATATCTGAACGGATCTTTTCTTCTACAGCTGAAGGAACATGGGGTGAATTTGCACGTTTCATCTTGATCACGTTGCTAACCTCTTTCGCAGAGCACCTTCTATTACCTCCAGATACAGCTAATTCACCAATTCTTCCTCTGGCTTCTACATGATGTTCGTGCTCTGAGTCAAAAACTGGCCGCGGAGGTGAACTTAGAGATGAAAGATTTGAATCCAGGAAGCTAGCTGCTTGTGTCATAAGGTCGGGAGAACCTTCTGCATGTGAGTACTTATATTTTGTCGAATCACCATCATTATTTTCATTGAGATTTTGTTGGTGAGAGCTCATTTCACGCAAAGATTGGATCTCTTCATCCCTCAGGGCAAGAGCATTCTTTAATTCCCTAATCTGCAATGCCAATTCAAAGAAACCGTCCCGATTTTTCTTCTCAACGTCACCGAGCTTCTTTCTTACTTCAGTATAATTCCGGAGGACCAAAGTATACTCTTCCAGCAGAAGCTTTTCCCTGTCATCTAACCCACTCGCCAACAACTGCCTCCAGTTGGGTTGATCCTCTTCATCAATTCCCAGTTCCTCTAGCCGAGCAGCAAGATCATTTTCTTCCTCATGCAAATCTCTCTGATCATGTGTTGGGACATGATCATCAGTTATGGCAGTGAGCTTTTGGTTTGGTCCAGATTCCTCTGCTTTGATAGAACTATTGACAGCAGGAACATCATCTTTCCTCCCTTCCTTTTCCATTTCCATGGCCTTCGATACAAATGCATCATTGAAAGAAGCCAGATGTTCTTCTTGTTCTTCGACCCCCCTGCCTGCTTTGACATCAACAGCAGCTCCTGATTCTTGGATTGATTCTTCTTTCTCAACTTCCTTGTCTGGTTTCACTGTTTGTAACTTTACTGACAAATGATCAATGGCACAACTTGCTTCAGTTAAACGTGTTAGAAGGTTTTTGTTTTGATCTTTGATGTTTTCGTTGAGGCATTTCACTCTACGCAACTCCTCTTCCAACTCTCTTAGCTTGTTGCTCATTTTCTCTGAATTTTCCATCAGAGTCGCCTTATCCTCTTCTAAAGTCTTGATGTGTGTCTGGAGCCCATCTGAATCAGATTTTAGTCTGTTTACCAGAGCATCTTGAGAAGAGACTGCAGTTTCCAAATTCACAACCTTCTCAACTAGTTCATCAATTCTCTCGGCCAGTTGCATCACAGTGTGGGATGATTTTAAATCTGCTTCCAACTCACCTTTAATCTTCTCTCGCAACAAATTCGTATCATTTGGATCTGTATCTTCTGATTCAGCCTCCTGTTCATCAGCAGGCTCCAGCAGATCTGAT
The DNA here is from genome assembly GCA_019202695.1 of Populus x sibirica. NCBI lineage: Eukaryota > Viridiplantae > Streptophyta > Magnoliopsida > Malpighiales > Salicaceae > Populus > Populus x sibirica. The sequence goes on along the minus strand of JAGMVL010000643.1, from coordinate 2,342,171 downwards.
TGGTCAGAAAGAAACTCACCTTTAAGGGCCACGTACTTCTGCTGGACTTCCTTAATCCTTCGGTTCTCTAATTTAGCCTCTTCAGCTGATAGCTCCCGTTTCTCTTGCAACTTAACCAAAGTATCCTTGCATGATTTTAGAGCAGTGGCAGCCATCAAAGTTCGGGCTTCATTATCATCAATAACATTGCTGATACCAAACTCATCTTGTAAACCGCTGATTGTCACTTGCATTTCAGTTATCTGATTTTCAATTCCCCCGCACTTAGCTTGACATCGTTCAGATACGCTTTGTACAAACTCCTTCTCCGTTTGTAGTGCCAAAATTTCTTTCTGAAGCTTATCAGTTTTCTCTGCAGCCTCTTCTCGGCTAAGGCCTGAACTTGGAGGCACATTGGCTTTAGCAGAGCTAGCAGTTCTATTTAGCTGCTGCCCCTTTCTGGACAGTAACATTGTTTGGCTTCTGAAATCTTTCTTTGGCATGCTGGGTACCTTTGGAATATTTGCTTTGGAGACCTTGTGTGCTTCGTTGGGATCATCAGATACGAATATTGTGGGATCACTTTCTTCAAAATCATCATCATCCATGGCAAACTGAACTTGTTCTGGGAAGACAGTGGCAATGGTGCGGTTGGCACTTTGCAGCTCTTTTGACAGATGATCGAATCTCTCTGCCAATGCTCGATATGCCCGGTAAGAGTCTTCCACATGGTTTATAAGTTCTGGCCTCCTTCTGTAGTACATCTCAGCTCTTTGAGCGAAGGTGTCCCCCGAATTTTCAATGATTTTGAGCATGTTATTAACCTTTTCCTCCATATCTGTCATATCAAAAGTGTGTTAAACTAAAAATCAAAAACAAAAGAAAGAAGAGCCATATATGTCAATATATAACAGACTTGAATATTCTTATACAACCATAGTCTAAGCTAGACATATTTGAAAATGTTATCTCTGTCATTTTCCTGGTTTCTTGCTTTTTTATAATTTTCTTCACATGTTTTGTGAAAAAAACGGAGAATTGGTAAGCAAATGCACGATTAATCTTAAACAATGTGGGATCATCGGAAGCAGAATTGATTTCGATCTCTTCGTTTGTATAATACACATAGAGTTAGTTAGTTGCCATTGAGCATGTAAAATAATCAAGAACATAACACACACACGCGCACACACACATATTCTGACTGAATGAAGCCTTTCCCTTGTGTAACCTAGCAAATCTCCAAACGGAAAACTTAAAGGAACCTGGCATGTTGTTGCGGACAATTGACCAATAAGAAGACAGGACTAGTTATGCACCAATCTAGATTCTAGATCACCGAAAGAGACCATACAGAAGACCATTGATTCTTAGAAACATATACAGATGAATAAAAGAAGACAAAAGTACCCACCTTGGAGGTTTTCTTCCAGCCATTTTGAATGTTTTGTCCTGATGTGGCTTGCCCACCACCATGAATATGCATTGCTTGCTGCTCTCTGCAGCATTGTACCTGCCTTTTCCCTCCCTCAAAAAGCAAAAGAGATTCAACGCATTCGGGATCAGATATTGATGATACTAATTGTCAAAGAAGACGAGAAAGAAGATTTTGCCGATAGATAAACACAGCTTTTGCCTAGAGGGTCTCTAATGAGCAGCGGGGGAGGATATTTACGGCCAAATTTTGTGCCTTTGACAGCCTCAACATCGATAGGGACTCTTCGATGGATGCGGCCATGTTGAAGGATCCTTGATTTGGCAGGTTAGTTTCCTAGAATAAAGGGGGGGTATGTTCCCTTTCTTTGATTACTAGTTGCTTGACAGGATTTTTGCTGCTTATTTTCGTTGTTTTGTTACATGGGCAATCATGGCATGGTCTGCTAGGCTTAGAAATGGACTCTCATCTTATTTTTTCAAGAAGTTCGACTATTTATAAAAAGTAGTGGCTCTTCAATTTGTTAAAACTGAACAAACTGTTTGTGCTTATCTTCTTCTTCTTCTATTTTTGGCAAATTGCCCATCTTCTTTCAATCAACCGAAAGTTGACACACACAGTGCCACTCTGTTTTTCCGGTTAAAATTACGAACCGATTTCTGTTGTTTCAGCATTTATTCCAAAAATGAAAATAGAAAAACAAGTATAAATCAATTCTGTCGGCCAATAAAATAAACCTTTGGTGCGGTATTGTTATGTTTTTAAAACAAAATAAGGTTAAGATATGTTTCGGTCCAAAACACGATGTTTTGGTCCAAAACACGATGTTTTGATCCAAGACGACAGAGGCAGACAGACTATAGACGTAAATAGTACCACTTAGGACGTGACTTGCTGTCTGTTGTTTTTCCAGTAACAAAGAAAAACACTTCAACAAAATCAAAACTCTACCAGGAATTTACAGTGGGGAGTTAATTATAATTTACTGCCTGTAGTTTAGAAAAACAAATCAATCGGTCCCGAAAATTATATTATATATGATCTCTAGATTTCTAAATATTTTTCCATTTCATGTTGTTTTGTTTTTATTATTTAAGAAATAGAAGAGGGGAGAGAGATTTGATAATAGAGGAAAGATATGTTTTTATACTAAAAGCCAGTAAATTTTTATTATTGAAGAAATTGATTGGTTTGTTATGAACTACACAGGGACTAGGTGATAATGGGAAATGTGCCAGAAGCTATCACCGTACAAATGACGAATCCCAACAGTTTAAGAGGACACAAGTTTCGAGAGATAGCGAGAGAGGATTCGATCACTATACAATATGTACACAATTCCTGCAATTATTTACATAGTTTTTACAGTATAATATGAAGCATGAACCTGCTTCTGAATGCGCAGCCATATTTACATCAAAGAATTAAAAGCACGCGCAACAAAACGCTCTCTCTCTGTCGTCTCTTAATTTTTTCTCGCTGAGGTATCTGCCATCACACATTAATCTCCTCAATCGTGGACAGTGACGAGGGAGGGCAGCTGCAGGGGAAAACTCCTTCACGGTCAAGAAATGATTAGAAGCCAAAAAACCCACCACTTTCAGCATATATTAGTACTAGCTAGGATAAGAAGAACATCAGCAATCTTCTTCTACTGGCAAGCAATAAACCCGACCAGCTACACTCTTTTTTTCTTCTTTTTTTTCTTTTCGCCTTTTTTTTCTTTTTCTTTCAAGTCCTCCCCATATCTATGTACAATATTTTCTACGTTAAACAGAAGGATGGGTTCTGCCAGAAGACCCGGCAGTTACAGAAGTATAACACAATGAACAGTAAAGTGAAATCATTAGCAGCACTAAATGTCAGATGTTCTGGACGGAAGAAAGCCACTGTTCCATGTATTTCTTGCTCTCTGCACATTGAAGTTAAATAAAGTTAAGAACTCAGCACAGAGAAACAATCACATTTTAAGACATGTTGAAAGAGAAAAAATACATTTTGCTTCCACCAACCACTTAGATGAATATATTTGCAATCAATATGACATCACAAAAGGGATTAAACAGCAAAAAGCCAATAAGCATAGATAAACAAGAAATAGGAGTGGAGTTCAGTACTCGTTTCTTTTTCTTAAATTTCATCAGCTGCGCTCAAATTGTGATCATTCAATAGTTCAGCCGATGCAAATTGCAAAACATTTCTCAAAGAAAGATAAATGTAAATATTGGGATGAGTGCCGAGATATGGCAAAACTATATGAAGGGCGGGAAGGGCAAAGCAAGGGTAGTTCAGGAGGTAGGGTTCAGAGTCTTGTTGACATGAGGCAAGTGAAAGCAATTACAGAAATACAGTTTCCCACAAAGAATCCAATCAACAAGCATCCTGCTTCTAAAAGCTGACCAGGAACAACAATTCATAACATAAAATCCATCAAGTAGAGTAGATATCCAGATACATAATCACAATATATATATATATATATATGCAAGACGCGGAACAATTTTCCTCTTCTGAACCTTGTTGGAAAGAGGAAAAGGGAAATAGAGGGCAACTCCTAAAAACCTAATAATGTAGGAGATATTTTTATGCAGTGACAAGCAACTGCTCAATTAGCTGACTACCAAAGTAACCAACCAGTAAGGGACAAAATGAAACACTAGTGTGAAATAATTCAGATTGCTGTTCAAGGCTCTCAAACCTAGAAAATATGTTAGATGTTTCTCCTTTTTAAACCTCTTAATGTCTAATAAATTATGGCTAGATTATAGCCCATGCCAAAAAGACTATTGTAAATAACTATAGCAAATTGCATTCCAATGTAGAAGTAAAGGCTCTCTTAGGCAATCGCATTCTTTGTGTAACTTAGTTATGATTGCCTGCGTACAGAAGACGTTGAATGGCTTTCCTTGCCACATCACAGTAATCATTTTTTGTTTTAAATGATTTCATAATAGCCTGTTCATTTATCATTGAAAGGAGAGCTGACAAGTCAGGTAGCAGAAACAGTTCTAAAGACTTCACCATCCTTTACACCATGGTTATTGCAATACTAATGGCGTGATAATCTACCTAGTGAACTATTAATCAACACAGCATAAGGAAACCTACACTAACAGTGGAAGAGGCAAATAGAAGATTTTGTAGAAGCAACCAAAATATAAAAAGAACTCTGGAAGAGCAATGGCTCTTACCATCTGGAATGTTAACAATAGCACCAAACAGATTGTTCTTTTTATCCTCAAATGCATTATCTTGAACACGGCCATAACATGGGACCAGCACAGCAAAACTGTTGTCCGTATCATCATCACTCTGAAATTCAGGTCCATGAGGCTCTAACCACCCAATGGAATAATCCGAATCATCAGACTCTGACCCTGAAACACAGCCACCATCAGATGGCACAAGAACAACATCATATTCCCTATCAATTTTCCGCTCTTCCCGGCTGTGCCATTTTCTCTTAACCCTTCTAGAGGAGGATGCCACATTAGTCTGAACCAAAGGAAATTTCAGAGTATCCGACGATTCCCACAAATCTGAGTCAGGTCTTGCGTTTAAAGAAGACCCATTTGAAATTCTGGGTTCCTGATGCTTTCCACTCCATAACCACCATGAAAGATTGGTAAATGCCACAGCCATTAAATCAACAAAAAAATCAACCTAGCAAATTGATCACAGAAAAACTCAACAAACTGCAATTAATCCAAGGTCTGATGATTGAAGAGCGGAAATAGGCAAGACAACGAGTACTTTACCCCTGTAAAAAGGAATCAACAATAAACACAGTGTTAACACACAAAAATAGAGTAACTGATGTTGACAACCAAAAAGAAGATAGCAACCTTATATGCAGCAACAAAACCAACTAGCTTTAAATGAAACAAAAAAAAAAGAAAAAAGAAATTGCCCTTCATGTTTTCCTTATGATTTTCACTTTCATGATGAAACAACTTCGAAAAGGTTGGATTTTTTTTCACATTTTTGGTTCCATCCAAAATTTAACATCAAATAAAAAAAAATCAAAGAATAAGAAAAGAAAAATCACAAGGCACAGGTTCGATGTACTATCACTGATAAATACAATGAATTTACATAAATTTAATGAATAAGAAAAGAAAAATTAAAAGGTACGGGTTCAATGAACTGCCACTAGTCTATACAATAAACTCACATATGAAAAATAAAGAATTTAATATCAAAATAAAGAATCATCCAAAAGAAAATCTAAAATAGAAAAGGACGTAATTGCACCAAAAATAGATCTCTCCCAATCCATACAAAGCGAGCAGAAAACAGATTTCTCAAGCTCACCAGATGCACGTGAACTCAATATTATTACTAAATAAATAAGAAATTTGAAAAATCAAAATATTCACTTTCTTTCGCGTTCTTGGCTGAATCAATCTCAGGATCAAGAAACCAATCAATTGCTAAAAGAAGGCTATAGGTTCAAAAAATCAAGATCAGATTACAAGCGTAATGTAATGCGGATACCTTAAAAACAAGGAGTTGTGATTGTGTTTCGAGCTTGTATCCGAACAGATGAATGAGAAACCCTAGTTTCGATAGATTTGTCTCCTCTTTTTTAGATTAAGAGAAAGAACAAAAAAATTAAAGAAAGAAGAGATTGGGAGATTTGAGTTTTGGTTCTAATTGGAAAGTTATGAGCAACTTACAAAACAAAACTAACTTGATTTGTTGTTCTCTGGAACCGGGTTTACTATATCACATGAGCTTTGTCTTAAACGTGTGAACATCGGGCATTTAGTTGGACCACCTATAGAATTAAGATTTGTAAATAGTAATTGAGTGATGGGTATGATTTATAAATATATATATATATATATATATATATTTTCACATGGATAAGTAACCTAGCTGAGATTCTATAGGAATTAACAAAAAATAATAAATAAATAAATCTTGGAACACAGAAATTATTTTTTGATGGAGAATAAAAATATTGTTGAATGAAAAAGGAGGAGGAGGATAAACGATGATTAGGTGAGGGGAGGTTGAGTGTTAGTGTGGATACGGGTGCAGGAGAGCAGGGCTGATTAATTGGTCTGGTCAGCATTGTGGTGCTGGTGGGGGTGGCTGCCGGGAAGGGAGGCTAGAGGAAAGGTAAAGGAAATAAGCAATGACGTGGCATGGGAAATGACCATGGATTTGCGTGTCTTTGTGGCTCAAGTAACCGGTGTGTGCTAGAAACTGTAGCTGTGGCTGTACAATACAAATATAATAAATGGTCATCAATCAAGCCCCGGCCAGCTAGCAGATTGGCTAAAATTTAATTTTAAAAAAAACATATTAATTTTTTTATATTTTTTTGATATATTAATATTATAAAAAAAAATTAAAAATAAAAATATATTATTTTAATATATTTAAGTAAAAAATCAACCTCTAATTCGTGAGTAGTTAATTAAAGAATAAACTATATGCCTTGTAAGTTTTAAATTGCACATGGACTCCTTGAAAGTTTGGATTCTAATGGTTGGACGGAAGAATTTAAGGCCAAATCTTTGTGGTTTCTTTTTTCTTTCTGTCTCTAGCAGTGTGGGGTTGCTTGCTGAAATTCATAGTGTAATTTCTTTATTTACTCATCATTAGCAGTTTGCACCACTCAGTCAATTAAAGCTGTGGAGCACCTTCTTCCTTTCTTTTGCAGTCTTGGAGGATTTATATTTTTCTGTTTTTTTTATTTAAAAATAATTTAAAAACATTTAAAAAAATTAATTTAAAACTATATAAAAAAAAATATTTAAAAACCTGGTTGGACGATGCAACAAAAGCAAAAAGATGGTACAGAAAAGGTATCAATAATGCGCAACTCTACATGTTCTCATATTTCCTTGGTTTTTCCTAGCCGCTAAAGCAAATCTCATGATGGCCATGGGCTTCAAAAGGGTATCAAGTGTAGCTATCCTCATATAGTTCATCCACAACCCTGAAGATAAGGGAAAAACCCACGTATGGTGGTCTCTCCTCCTTCAACCAGCTGCAAGGGGGAGGTCCACAGATTCTCTCGCCGGAACCACATGTTCTTGTGATCATGACTTGTTTCCATTCACCCTCCTGGTTTAATCAACCTGAGAAGGACTTGCATGCTATATCGATCAACCAACAACTGGCACACATGGCGGTTTGTCGTCGTGACAACGACCATGCAATTTCCAGAAGCTAGTCACTGATCATCTTATTATGCTACGATTTTTTCGTGCTGCATTTGCAAAACATACACAGAAGGCAGAGGGCATCTGTATCCATCTCTAATCAGCCTGGAGGAGGGCCTACCAGCTACCGAACCCCTTTGTTTTTGGCACTCAATTATTGTGGGATCTGATAATTAATTACTTCTTGGTCTTGGCTCCACACACACACAATTAATTAATAATAATAATAATGATAATAATAATAATAATAATATAGTAGTCTTTGGTTAATCTTCGATGCATTGGCTGGCGACTGTGCCAAGAATCAACGAAATTGATGGTTCGGAGACTTTGATAAGGCGTGTCGGTCGAAGAGGATAAATCCATGATAGTTAAGAGATCGTTTTGCAATTTTGTTGTTAGAATCACTTGAAACATTTTGGCACTTTGCACTCAACGTTCACTCAAGAAATTGCTACGCCTATATGTTTGCTTTCACTTTACATGTATACACACCTCGACAAGTGTTGGGTTTTTTCTTTTCTTCCTTCAAAGAAAAGAAACCAAGACTCATGTCATTTGAAACAAGTTAGCACTTAGAATTCATTAAAAAAAAAAAAAGAGCTATTATATTTTTTTTATCTGCATGCTCCGCTCATGTATTATACCTTGACTTTATGTAAGAGAGGAATACAAACAAGAACTCCAATTATTAGACTGTCGGCCTAGCAGTAAGAGCCAGCCTTTTGGGTGAAGCCGGTCTGACTTTCTCATTAGCCTAGACCAGGATTGGTCGGACTTTGCAGCTGTCACCTCAGTACAGCTCTCCGATAAGCCCAGGGTGAGATAGGATTTAGAGGGCCCATATTAACCGATTTCACTAGTCTATTAGGCCCAATTCCTCCTCTTCCTAGCCCTCTCCACCTAAACCCCCAAAACGGGCAAAAACGCACGCACGCACTCACAGGGAAGAGTTGCGATTCCTCAAAACCTCAATTCACTTAGCCGTCTCTGCAATGGAATCACAACTACTCTCCACTTCACCATCTGCTTTCCACTTCCCCTCACCAAAGACCCTCTTCTCTAACAAAACCACACACAGAAACCCAAACTTTTCTTCCCTTACGCCCAAAAGAAAACTAGCGATCCAGGCTAAACTCATGGAGAAAGAGAACAAGTTGTGGGGAGGTAGATTCGAACAGACCGTGACTGATAAAGTAGAGAAATTCACCGAGTCAATCTCGTTTGACAAGGAGTTGTACAAGCATGACATTATGGGCAGCAAAGCTCATGCCTCCATGCTTGCAAAACAGGTCCCTTCTTGCTCTTGTATTGACAGTTTCTTGATTTCTTTCCTTAAGCAAGTGAATTGGGCTAGTAAGCTTGTTATGTTGCTTTGTGTTTTGCAGGGGTTGATGAGCGAGAGTGATAAAGACAGTATTTTGAAAGGGCTCGATGAGATACAACGAAAGATTGAGGCTGGTGAGTTTGAGTGGAGGGAAGACAGGGAAGATGTGCATATGAATATTGAGGCAACGCTTACTGAGATGATTGGTGAACCTGCTAAGAAACTGCATACAGCGAGGAGTAGGAATGATCAAGTTTTGACTGATTTTAAACTGTGGTGTCGTGATGCTATTGATAGAATCGCTGCATCTATAAAAAATTTACAGGTTGCATTGGTGAAATTGGCTTTGAATAATGAAGGGCTCATTGTTCCTGGTTACACACATTTGCAAAGAGCGCAGCCTGTTTTGTTGCCGCATCTGCTCTTAGCCTATGTCGAACAGGTTTGATTGCCTTGTTGCTGTTGGTTGGTGGGGAACATTTTAGAATCTTTATGTCTATAAGAACCAGAACTCACTTGTGGGGTGCTTACTGTGTTAACTGACGAGAACATTGAGACTTGCATGCTTGATTTGTCTAGTATTAAAAAGCTTCAATTGGAAACTTTAGTAGTTACATTAAATATTGATTTGATGGTTGGTTGAGAATTTTAGGTGATTTTTGGACATGTTAAATGATTGGTTTCTCTGGCAATGGTCAGAGATGGTGTTATTACTGACCAAAACAGCCTTCTTTTTTCTTCTTTTTTTCCTTTTCCCTGTAAATCAGTCTTGGTGTCTTCATAAGAGTGAACACTGACTAAAATTTTTTCTTGTAGCTTGAACGTGATGCTGGTCGCTTACTTGATTGTAAACTTAGGATGAACTTCTGCCCCCTGGGTGCATGTGCATTGGCTGGCACCGGTTTACCTATCGATAGGTTTATGACTTCTGAAGCTTTAGGATTCACTGCTCCCATGAGGAATAGGTAAGCACATATTTCTTTGATATTTTTTATACTCTGGGGTGTCAATTGGGAATCTGAGAAAGATGGTGTTTGTCAGCTGACTAATTAGTTGGCGTCAAGGCCATTTATATTGGTTTTTGACTGCCCCATTCAAGAATCTGGTCATTATTTCTTTCTCATACATTATGAATTATATCTTTTTCTGTTTATTGATGGCTGTGTGATGTATTCCCTGGCTTATCTTCGTGATGACAAATTGCAAGATTTTGCCAAACATTGGAACCTTTATCAATTTTATTTCTAGATTCTTTCTTAATTACTGTAATATTAGTATTATGCTGTGTGGATAACTCCTTTTTTGAAGCAGCACTTTCATGCTTTCTGCTCTAGGTAAGATGTCAATTGTTGGCTCCTGAAAATGGGGCATGTGGGACCATCTGTGTGTGTTCTTATCTACTCTTTTATCTCTTATTTGCTTTTGAATTTCTCTCCCTTCTTGATACCTGGCTTCCTTGAGTAGTTGGTTATGTTTCATTTTTTTATATAGCATTGATGCAGTTTCAGACCGAGATTTTGTCATGGAGTTTCTTTCTGCTAATTCCATCACAGCAATTCATCTTTCTCGATTGGGTGAAGAATGGGTGTTGTGGGCCTCGGAGGAGTTTGGATTTTTAACACCAAGTGATTCTGTTTCAACTGGAAGTAGTATTATGCCTCAAAAGAAAAACCCAGATCCCATGGAACTTGTCCGAGGAAAATCTGCTAGGGTCATAGGAGACCTGGTCACTCTTCTCACATTGTGCAAAGGGCTTCCACTCGCTTATAATCGTGATTTGCAGGTAGGCTCTTTTATAGATTTATCTGGTATCGATATGATAAAAGTTTTGGGGTGCCTCTTTATTATGTCGTGGGATACCAGACCATCCGCAGTTGTAGAGAGAAATTTAGCCTTTTTGCTCTTGAAGTTGAGATCAAGTTTACCTTTGGAATTGTGCACACTTATCATTGTTTGATTTATATTAGTTATGCAGGTGCATGCTTCCATACTTATCCTGCTATTCATCCTTCCCTTCTCTTCCAGTGATCTTTTACCATTATTCGGATTTTGAATATTTTTTATTTTCATGAGACAGGAAGACAAGGAACCTGTATTTGACAGTGTTAAGACAGTTGTAGGGATGCTCGATGTGTCAGCAGAGTTTGCACAGAACATCACGTTTAACCAGGAGAGAATTCAAAAGTCTCTGCCAGCCGGCCATCTTGATGCCACAACACTTGCTGATTATCTTGTCAATAAGGCAAGTTATTGTTATTGATTGACTTCCTTTTGTCATTTAAAATAAGCTTGGATTTCTTCTACTTCCAAGTTTTCATCATGATTATGAGGCATGCAGCTACCTAATAATAGTTCCGGGGACAATCAAAAACCGAACTGAGAGCTTGTGTCCATCACCCATGGACATCGGTTTTCCTAATATCTATTTCAACAAAGGAATTATTTCAGTAAATTACTAATCCAGAATACTATAGAAATGAGTTTCTGTAGGTTGTGGATGCGAATTCTTTTTCCTACTTATTGTAAAGTCAAGTGAGTTAAGCGGTGAATATTAACAAAATGGTTTGAGGAGAGGAAATGTGGCTAGGGGAAGGAGAAGGACTGCCTTGCTAAAAATACCTGGATAATTCTTACTCAAGGAGAGAATAAGGAGGGACAAATTGGTAACAGATGATCCTGAATGGAAAATCATACTGACATGAACAGTAATGCCAAACAGTTTAAGACATGAGCAGTAATAACACCAATCACTTCTGAGGGCTAAACTGAGTGTATCCATGTAGTAAACTGGCATTGTTTTTGTGTTCCTATTATGTATCCAATTTATTTCTAGGCTTCTAAATTCCTAGAGTCTCTGAATTTTTTCTTCTGCATCATATTTAATTCTTGGTTCAATACCAGAAGTGTGGTGGTTCCTAGTTGTTTTGACAATTGTCCATTCATATTTTTTTCTATTCATTCCAATCCTTTTCGCTCAAACTGTTAAAATTTTCAACTGCCTTATATGTCTTCTTTTTCTTTTTTGTAGGGACTGCCTTTCAGAACAGCCCATGAAATAGTTGGAACATGTGTTCATTTATGTGTTTCAAGGAACTTGCGGCTTGAAGATCTAACTCTTGATGATCTGAAACGTATAAGCCCCGCCTTTCAGCAAGATGTATACGAGTATCTTGGAGTAGAAAATGCAGTTAATAAATTCAGCTCGTATGGTTCCACTGGGTCAGCTTGCGTTGCCAGTCAGCTAGATTATTGGGTTACTAAACTCGAGATTAGCAAAATCTGACCTTGATAGTGAACGTTGCAGCAGATCCTAGATGGGGTACTTCGCAGGATAATTGAAGCCAATTTTCAGGACCAGGAATATTGTCATGCAGTGGGCATCAGAGTTTAGCAATTATAAATCCGTTTAAGATGCCAACAAGAAGTGGGAAAATACCATTAGGCTAAATTTTGTTACTTTTGCATTACAATTTTGTCCAACCCGTTGCATGTTGTATTAGAAGAACTCAAGTACATGGCATGAATTGATGTGGTTTTCCCGTTGTAGTATATCAGTTTTTAACTGCTTCTAAATTTGTTAATAAAGTTTGATCAACTGAAACTTTCATTAGATAGTAGGTCTTTTGAGGCATCAAAACGTCACCAGATAAGGAACAGTCCCGCCAATTGCTAGCTCTTCAGGCACACACAAATAAAGTAATCGGGTTTTGGATGCTGGTTCCATGACTGGTGGATGAATCAGTGCAGGCGGCCTCTTAAGAAACTCCCCGCCTTTGATGGTTTGGCTATGTTTAATAATGTACGCTAATGGACAGGCCACATTTGTTTTTACATTGATCAATGATGCATCTGCTATCTGCAGCTGTGAACTTCAGCTATTAGCTTTCATTGATCCAAAATGCAATCTCTCAAAGCATGGTTCGCCTCCAGTTCAAATACAAATGCAGCTGGAAAACATCATTACAATCAATAGAAGTTAGGCACACATCTGCCTATCTCAAAGCATAAGGGAGGGGTTCCTCAACCCACACTAGCAAAAATTGAGTTCATCCTGTGGCCACAAAATTCAATAGACTCCACTTTCAGATTTGAACGCGCCCCCCATTATTCATGTATAAATTGTAAAGTCGAGGTTCCCTGTCCTTGGAGTAGAACACAAGGTATCTTAATAAAAATTCATCTGGCTGCTGACCGCTTTGCCCCTCTTGTTAACTTCAAAGGGATATCTGCTAGGGCAACTTTTTCCATTTTCCTCGGGCCTTCAGCATTTTCTGGCAGCGAGCAAGATTGAGAAGTGGTGTCGAGCTGCAGGGCTGATTTCTGCTTTCTTGTTTTCTTGACAGGTTTTATAGGGCTTGAATTCATCTGTAGGGATTCAAATTTTTGTTACAAAGCAATGGAAAAGGTCAAAACTAACAGTAAAGTACTGATACAGCTGATTACACTTCGAATCTTATGACAAAATATTAAGAACATTGAAGGGGAAGTGACTGTGAAAGAAAAATAATTGCCGACTTCAACTTTCAAAACATTACTGTTACCAAAACTGAAAAAATATCAAATGGAAAAGGTGGGCTCAAAACAAGAACAGTTAAATGTTAAAGTGAAGCATACCCGCGCATTCCCAATTTCATGCAAAGGTTTCCTTAGAGGTTGAAGATCATTATTCAAGTCAGTAGATTGAGACATGATAACATCTTTTCCTGTCTCGGATGAACTGGATACGTGCAACTTTTGAGCTACCTCTGATTGTTGGGAGTCATCCGCCTTGCTTGAGACTTTTCTATTGGTGCACTTCAATGCTGCACACCCACAACATGTCCCACAGCTTCCTCCAGCAGCCCGACATTCACATTTTGTTGTCTTGCAGAGGGATTTCTTGCTGCACGAGCAGCAAACACCTGATGCAGATTTCCCCATGACAGCAGTATTTCCTCCTGAACCTTCTGATTCATATGTATCCGTTCCTAATAGCTCAATACTACTTCCGACTGAAAAAGAGGACTGAACCACACCTACCTGATCAAAAAATGCCACCTCTGCATTAGATCCAAATTTTCTGGCCTTTCTGCATAGACTAATTTGCTTTTCGCTGAGAAAGATTCTAACTAATCAAAGCTTCCTTTGTACAATTCAAGCTCAAAAGATCAAGTAAAAGCAGGACATGGAACCAGCCAGCCAGCCAGATGCTTACCTGTGGGTTCCTTGAATTAACCTGTGCCTTTGCCATTCCCAGTCGACTGACCAAACTACTTAACCTGGTAACTTCTTCTTTCAAGTCCCTTAACTCGCTATCCCTCACTGTGCATTCAACTTCCTTATCCTGCAACAGGCACCTTAAAGAACACAGAAAGAACAAGTTCAATAAAAGGCATACTGATCACATGTACGAGTACGGAGGAAAGAAAACTGTAAATTGAGGGAAAACAAGTTCAGCAACTAAACACACCTGAAATTTTCAAGCCTTAGCTTCTCTGCTTCTTCCTCAAACTTTCTGACCTCATAATCCATCCTAAAGAAATTTGATGGAACCACTTTGTATCAATTGATGGATGAGAATGGAAGAAATCAACACTAAGTTTGAAACTAATAAGATAACATGAAGATCAATATCAGGTAGAACAATAAAAACTTTGTTAGGAAACCACAAAGTAAAAAATTTACAAACATTGACACAAAAAAAAGGTACGAGGATGAAAGGACGAGCCATTTAGGATTGAATAGAGTACGAGGACTTACTCTTCCATTTGACGTTCATATTCAGAACGTATTTCCTCCACCCGTGCTGCAACTTTAAGCTCAAGCTCAATACCCTACACGATAGCATCTCAAGAGAGATATAAATTAAAAAAGCCAAAGCATAAATGAATGACCCTATTTTCAGCACATACAAAAGCTCACTCATATCTAAAAGGTGCAGTAACAAATAATAACGATTTTTGTCCCTTAATTCACTGCTGGAAATGAAAAAACTATAGCAGAGTTTAACCCAGAGTGCAGACCATATACTTCAGTATGACCTTTCAAATCAAACCACGATAGCAAAAGGCATGTATGAGCAGAAATTAGATAGCTTCAATGAGTGATATCAATCAATTGTTGGCATTTAGAATATGAAATAAGAATTATTTCAGTTCTATCAATTCATAGACTTAAAAGGTGTTATTCACCAGAGGTATGTCCAGACAGTCACCATGACATCATTGGGCTAGAAGGAATTCACCCATGAGAATAAATCTATGTGCAAGTGTCATCCCAAACACCACCACTTAACATGCACATAAATACACATTCTGTAGAGCGCCTCATCATTTACAGATCAGCATGTTCACAGAGGCACAGGCACACACAATCTAGTCATGCTCATCATCAGTACCTGGCTTCCTGCATTGTTGCCAGCTTTAACGCCTGTACAAGATTTGGGAATAAACAAAAAGTCAATGAATTATACTATTAAACAAATCAAACGTGAATTGTATGAAGCACTGGAAACACTTACCAGAATTTTTTTGAGACAAAGCCTTTCGAGATTCTAAAAGACCCTTCAGCCGTTTAGCTGCCATTGAAGCTTCCTCTGTCTTTCGTTGCAATACCTAGTGTTGAAGCATAAGAATCAAGAAAAATGACTCTCTAGAAGTTATTCATGGAAAAAAGATAAATGGACCAGAATGATTCTAACAGATCTTCATTAAGGAGTATAAATATTATTAATTAAAAAAAAGTGTTTTGGGGAACATAGAAACTTTGAAAGAAGAATGAAATTACCAGCTTTTGTCTCTGGTTCAAAGCCAACAGCTTACGCATTTCGTACTGGTTCCTTCTTTGCTCTTTCTTCATCTGTTGATATGGAAACTCAATACATTAATGCCAGACCTCCCTAAACACAAAAGTTTACATTCCCAAGCTACAAGATTCTACAAACTAATTAAATGCAAGAATGGCTCCCTTACAGTAACCACAAACCTGAAGAACTTCTCTTTCCAGTGAAGCTTTTGATAGCCTGAATTGCACGGAGTCTAACTTCATCTTACATAGGAGTTGAACCTTGTGCAGTGAGGAAAAAAAAAGAAGCAAATTTAGTGAAACAAGCAAGTTTTACATCCTGACAAATTAATTTGCCAAGGCATGCTCCATTTATAGCAACAACAAAATATCACCTTCTGAGCCTTTAATCTCTGAATCTCATCCGGTCTCCCTGATTCACCATTCTTTTGTTTTAGCTTTGATAACTGAGAATGTGCATTTAGTTTCTTCTTCAATTCCATGACCTGAAAATGGCACAATATTTGTTACAGATACGCTAGTGCGAATATCATAATGTGACTTAAAACCCACCTGTTCTTCAAGGTTTCGTAACTTCTGGATGTCATCTTGTTTCCTTTTTCCAACACTGCCACCAACGGAAATCGGTGACGAAATTTTAGCACCATCTTTTTCCTTCAATTCCTCAATCTCCCTCTGCCGATTCGTGAGCAAAAAAAAAAAAAACTTTAACCCTTAATTTTTCCTGTTTCCACTGAATCAATTGAGAAAAATACTAAGAAGACCACAGGCAATAGTAAATTCCCTTAGTTTGAAATTTCAAATTTCCAACTTCCTTATTTGAAAAAAGATTTACAAGATTCTAATATCTTTTCGTTTCCTACAACTTCTAAGGAGACAAACAGATTTAAATTTTAAAAAAAAAAAAAAAACTGTAAAGTAAATGTCAGCAAAATCGACACATCAGAAGCACGTAGTGTTAGTTTTTTGAAACCGAGGGTTACCTTAAGAGCTTCGTTTTCTTTCTCCAAGTCGTGAACTCTCTTGTCGCAATCCTGGTTCTGTTGTGGTTGGTCACTTTCGTCTTTAGATGGAGAAGAGGAATCGGCAATGCTTGATCGCTTCGATCTGCGATTTCCCTTCTTCATTTTAAGCGCCGATTATCTGATCGAATTGATGTAATCGTCTCTCTCTCGACGGCTGATTATTGGCAAGTGAAGCTGCGAGGATTCAGAAGAGCGTCTTTATTTTTGAATTTGATTTGGTTTCCCTCTTCCACTTATATTATTATGTTATAAAAACACTAAGAGCCTCTTTATCTTTACGGACACACAGATTTTAAAAAAAAAATACTAATTTTTTTTTTAAATTAAATTATTTTTATATTTTTTAATTATTTGATATACTAATATTAAAAATAATTTTTTAAAAATAAAAAACACTATCTAAAAAGATGTTGATTTTTTTTTTTGTAAATGGATACTGCTCAGACACGTACAAAATAGTAAAAATACTATAGACTTACTGTTCATTATTTAATAATTCATTTTGCTTCTTAAAACTTTATTTTTGAAGATTTGATCCTAATTGAAAATCAACTTTTGATTTCTTAGGTAGGGGTGGAATTGAAAGAATAGGAATTGAAATGAAAAGGACCTCAAATATGGGTGACGTGTTAGATTTCATGAAAAATACACTTAGATCCTTAATCTAAAAAAATAGCACGATTTATACAATTTAGATCCCTTTAAATTTTAAAAAAATTATTTTTGATATAAAAGTTTATTTGTATTATTTTTCAATCTATTGTTAGAGAGAAAGGTTACCGAATTCTAGCGATGAGAAAGAAGTTTGTTATTCAAGCTATTTTCGACCACCAAAATGGATTTTTTTGGTTTATATAGGTTTCATGCGATAAAATAGGTTTGATGGTGGTGATTTAAAGCCTTAATATTGTTTAAAAAACATATTTAAGTTGAGAAAGATAAATCTAACTCGGTTTGATTTCAGGTTTTTGGACATTTTTCAGGTTTTTTAGGTTGGTTCATAGTTGTTTCAAGGGTGTTGCTGAGGCTTTTTGGGTTAAAATAATTTAAAAATTGAATTTTTAAGACAAAAAAGACATTGTCCTATTTTCCTGAGTACCACAGTGGTGGTCAGAATCTGGACTCGCATCTGACATGTCACATGCGTATTTGTGTTTCAAAAAATAAAGGTGGACAATAAGTTGTTTGTTCTTTTAAAAAATATAAAAAAAACATAAACCAAGTTTAGACGTGCGAGCCTGAACTTGAAGGCCCAACCATGTACCTAGGCTTTTTCTTGCAAAGGCCCAAATCCTCTTTTGTTTTTTTTTAAAAATTTATATATATTTAGGTGAAGTATAAATTTTAGAGAAAATATTATTTTATCTGGTTGAGTTAATAACCCAGATCACAAGTTTGACAAGTTAAGTCACAACACTCAGTCTATTTTTTTCTAATTTATCTTTTTTTTAGTTGAGATCTATTTTTAATTTCTTTTGAAAATAATTTTCAAATTTATATTTCAATTAATACCACTCATTTGTGATTTGTTTTTTTACTTATTTAACATTTTTGGATAAAGATTTTTTTTTAAATATTGTATGTATTTAATTTTTGAAGATATTTTTCTATACATTCATAATTGTTTTTTAATCTTTTGTATAGATCCATTTTATTTTTTAAAATAATTTTTTTATTTTCATATAATATTTCTAATATATGCAACATTGCATAATATTATTTTTTCTCTTTTATTTTATTCAATCAATTTAATATGTGTGTCTATCTCTTTTATTATTTGATTGAATAAAAAAGGTATTTTAATAAAAAAAATTGAAAACACAACCAGATAAATATTTTATCTTGTGAGATTAAATATCTTGATCTATGTTTATCTTTCGATCTTTTTAATTTTATTTTTAGTTATTATTAATAACTTTTTTTATTTATTAAAAAATATAGTTTTTGATTTATTTAATTATATGTATGTATAATATTTTTTATTTGCACTTAAAAGTTTTTTAATTACAAAAACATGTCAAGATAATTTGTATATATAATTTTTTTACGTAAAAAAATATTTAACTCATGAAAAAACATGATTTAAATAGCTAGTTTTATTAAAAATGTAAAACTAAAATGTACTCTCACTCTTTACTTGGATGCCACCACGTTTCTCTCTATAAAAAAATTATATTATTGTATTTTACCATTTTGCGTCTCAATTACTATTTACTGCCATGTTTGCGCTCCAAGATGGAGTTGTTTTATATATATATTATTTTTGTTTGTGCTATTCAAAATATTCTTTATATAAAAATATATGTTCAAATAATAATGACTTGAATTAGCTCGAGTTAACTTGATGAACACATAAGATATGAAATTTATATATCTTATAGAATGAAAAGTTAAAAAAATCACAAAACTCAAGTTACAATAACTTAATCTCATATGATGAAATTGATAAAAAAAAAATTAACTTATAAAAAAAAAGTGTTTAAGAAAAAAATTAAGTCAATCCAGGTTAACTCTACTAACCTGCCATCCATGACATGAAATCATGATTAAAAAATTTATTTTTAAAAAAAGATCTAGAAAAAATGATCAAAGTTAAATAAAAAAACATTGAAAAAAAAAGTCATTCATGACTAACTTGAATAACTCGACCCCATAAAAAAAAAAACTCAAGACTCAATAGTCTAATATCAAAGGACAAAAATGCAAAAAAAAAATCATTGAAAAAAAAATCTAAAACAACCCAGGTTAATTTGACTAACCCGCGACTCAGAATAACTGTATAAAATAAGAAAATAAAAAAAAAGCAATTAAAAAAATAGGGACCAAAATCAGAAAAAAAAAATGAAATAAAATATTGAGGGAAAAAATAAAATAAAAAACAAACTAAGAAAAGGATGAAAGAATAACAATTACAAGAATGAGGACCAAAATTGGATAAAAAAATCAATGAAATAAAGTGTTGAGGGATAAAATTGAAAAAATAAATAAATTAAGAAAAGAATAAAAGAAAAAAGTAATCAAAAAAATAAGTATCATAATTGATATAAAAATAAATAAAACCAAATAGAAATGAACGAAATTGAAAAAAAAAATCTAAAACAAATAAAGACTAATAAAAAAAAAAAAAAACTACAATTGCAAGAAAAACTAAATGGCAAGACAATTGTGAGTTTTGGTTGACTCAGGGCAATTTCGAGCAAATGAGAAAAAAAAAAGAAAAAGAAAAAGAAATTGGATCTTTTTGCCCTCCAGATCTTGCGTCTCTCAAAGGATGCGAGCGATGTCAACTCGTTGGCACGTGCTACGCACACACCAATCACTTTTTTTATTATTAGTAAAAAATTGATTTGTCCATAATTCAAATAGATTATAAAAAAAAATGATGAAAATACTAAAATATTCATTTATCTATTTTTTATATTTTTTACTCAAAAGGAAATAGAGTAATTTTACTATTTTAAAATAGGAAAGACACAAAAACCTCTCTCATCTTTTAATTTTTTGTTTACTTTTTTAAGACATTTAATTGTGCAAGAAAAAGTTAATAGACCATTATTCCTCCAATTATTTCTATAATATCAAATGAGTCCCCTTGAAAATACCATTTTACCTCATAAAAAAGCCATTTGATTTTTGTAATGAAGGGTAAAATATCATTGTATTGTAGCAATTTACAATACAAAGAATCTAACCCACAATAAAAACTAATAGGGTTTAGGTTTTTTTATTAATTAACTAATTAATTAATTATATAATAAAGGGTAAAAATGTCATTATATTGTAGCAATGAAAGACTCATAATAATCATGAAAAACCCAATCCATTTTGGAAGTTTTCACGGATTCGTAGCTGCATGAGAAATATATATATTGGAATTACATGAAACATGAGAAATTTGTAAAATTTATAAATTCATACATAGAATAAAGCATGTGTAACAAAATTAGGATTCTTTATCTCATTGCAAACTTTCAACACTAAAAAAAATGGTTTTAAGAACTAAATCAAGAAATAAATTAGGAAAATCATTTTCCAATTAATAAAAATATTTTTTAAAAAAGGATAGTATGACCGATTTGTGTTGTCAGTCTCACTAATTGTTTTGAATTATATGATTTAAATAGATTGTAAAAAAAAAAAAAAAAGCAGGAAGTTGAGGTGGTTTATTGTCGTGTTTTCAGTTTTTTGTTTTTAAAAACCAATGTTATAAAAAATATATAAAGCCAACAATTCATTGTTAAAAAAAATTAACCAAATAAAATGGTTTTCTTGTTTTTTCCTATTTTGTTTGAAAGTAGAAAATGATACCGAACAACTTCATTTTTTTACCATTTGTTAAAATGCGCTTAAATTTCTATCCATGGCATCAAATGTTCAGAGAAGAGAGGTGAACTTTTCAATGGGCCAATGAAAAATGAATCCGTATCGACATTAACAAAGAATTCATACAAAATAATAGGAGAGCAAAGCATCACATCGGAGAGACAGACATGAATTCCTAATCTAAATCTGTCATGTTTGATTTCTAGAAAGAAATCAATTACACAATTACCCAGCACAGCGGAGTACACGATCAATCAAGCTCCATGTCCACCATTTTTTCCAAACAAATCCATCCAAAAAATAATCTTAACGGTACTGGTATACATGTTAACGGCCGTAGTTCTCTTTCTCATCGGATGTTCTTTTCGGTCGGGCAGGGCTTCTGGTAGGAAGCACACCGGTCTCTTTATTTATTGATTCTTCTGCTTGATCAGCATTCCTGTCTCTCAGAAAGATGCCACCGTGTGAAGCTGATCTCATAGCCCTCGGTAGCCTCAAAGGAATTTCCGCCTCACTTGCACCATTATCTGTTTCACTTACAGTGTTTGGTGCAGCCGATCGCATAGCCCTAGGTAACTTCAAAGGAATGTCTGCTTCGCTTGCACCATTATCATCAGCCTTTTGGGGGGCAGCTTCAGTGTTTTCTGATTTTGTGGTGGGTGGAGGAACAGGAACAAGCTGAATTACTGATTTGCGCCATTTCTTTCTCTGGTTTGCGTTTGGTGCATTGGATTTGGCCTGCAGGAGATACGAATTAAAAGATAATAACGATAAAAAAAAAAAAAAGAGGAAAACCAATTTGCATCAATGAATTTGCTAAAAAAAAAAATCACTAATTGATTGCTTCGAAACGAGCATACCATCGTGTTGCCTATATCGGACAGAGGCTTCCTTCCCACCACACTATCATCACTTGTTTCTCTAGGCTTCTCAACTA
Source organism: Populus x sibirica (assembly GCA_019202695.1). Lineage (NCBI taxonomy): Eukaryota > Viridiplantae > Streptophyta > Magnoliopsida > Malpighiales > Salicaceae > Populus > Populus x sibirica. Next base: position 2,320,183 of record JAGMVL010000643.1, on the reverse strand, counting down.
GGGCACTTTCTAGCAACATGGCACCATGAGAAGCAAGGACCTGATTGTTTTCTGTTTCATTAGATCCAAGTTCCGAATCTGGAATTGTAGCAGCTCCTCTATTAGAACATTTATTTGGCATGCAGCCACACGATATCCCACAACAACCCCCAGATGCTCGACACTGGCACTTGGATGTCTTGCATAATGAGTATTTACTACAAGCACAACATACTGGAACAGCAGTGGCTGCCTCACCAGAACAATCTGACTTGGAGTTTTCAGGATCATGGATATCTCCTGTACTGGAACGGGCTTTGTTTTTTAAATTTATTTTCTTTCTCTGCCGCTTCCCTGACATTACCCATTCATCATCAGTCGCCTCTTTCTCTGATTGTACCCATTCATCATCCATCAAATCATTATCTGAATGTTCTGATTCAGATGTATCCATATCATCCAATATGATGGGGGTGCTTTGTTGTGCCTGAACAAACAAACAAACCGATAAATAAAGAAAAGGGCTATGGGATTAGGGAATAGCGAAGAATTCATTTGTAAGACTATCCAGCAATACAAGCTTATATATCTATAAATATACCTGTCTATGCATGTCGAGCTTGCATCCTTCAGAATCGGCCTCACTTTTGGTGGAGTATTTTTTCAATGCTGAACTCTGTTAATAGATCATGCAATCAGTATTTGATAAATTGAGAAATTGTTCAAACAAAATAGAAATAGGAAGATGAAGACAGAATTTTCCAAGTTAGAAACATCTACCTAATTTTACAAAATCCAAGGTGACAAACGCAATTCACGAGATTCAAACAAGAAATATTCAATAAAAAAAAAAACTATAAAAATCTATATTTATACTGCATACTAAGGAACAAGTAAACGATATAATGCATACTAAGGACCATAAGCAAGACTAATATTCAACTTTTCTTTTTAAATCTGCTGTGTGACTCCAAACCATATTAGGAACAAGTAATTGATAAACAGCTAACCTGTAACTTCACTTGATGAAAGAGTTCTGCCTTCTGCATTTCAAGATGCCTGGCCAGAGTAGTCAGTTTCACCACTTTTTCCTTCAAATCTCTTATTTCAGTATCCTTTTCTCTCCAGTCAACTTCTTTATCTCGCAACAAGCACCTAAAAAAATAGGAGTAATCCGGATAAATCAATTACACGCAACATGTAAAACCATAGCCCTGTTCACGTTACATTGAAAAGAAGCTAGCTAATCCAGATAATAAAGCTCTGATCAAATATTTTGACTTAAGAAACTCAGAAAAATAAAACTGAAGAAGGTCATCACCTGGTGGAGGATGCTATATTGAACAAATAACTCATCACGTTTTTTGCATCAGCAAGTGACCGAACTTGATTCCAACGTCCTCTTCCACTAAAGCCCCGTCCATGCTCTTCTGCTTCTGACAATTGTGATGCCATCGAAACCAAGGTGCTAGAAGAAGCAGCAAGCATGTTTTCAAGAGCAAAAATCCTCGAATTTCTAGCTCCAGGAGACATCGCTGGCGAGCAGTCACTGCATTGTTAAAGCCAATTATCTAATTGTTAACTTCCTCAAACTTAATGTCAATATAAAGTCATAAGAGGCCATGAAGGGAAATCAAGATGGAGAAAACGAATCACCTTGAATTAGTTTGTTCAAGTATCTCTGCTTCTTCCTTCAACTTTGCAACTTCGTTGGCCATTCTAGCTCTCCTGAAATAACAAGAGGATTTACTTGAATTAGCTAGCGTGGAAGAGCACTGATAGGCAGCCTCAAAGATGTCCTTCATTTGGATAATATATAGCAAAATAATCAAGGTAACAAATCAAGCGCATCCTCTCACTGTATACTGATGAAGATACAAATATTCTCACAAAGAAATAAGTTTAAAAGGAAATGAATTGAAGATTTTTACAGAATATGCATGAAGTTAAGATGCAAAATCAGTGACTCACTCTTGCAGTTGACGCTCATACTCAGAACGTACTTCATGTATGCGTAATGTGACTTCAAGCTCATGCTCAATTGCCTGCATCAGAGCCTTCACATTGAAAATAAATTGTGTTAGGAGCAAGTCTCAGAAAAATAACAAACCAAAGCCTAATAACAATTATTTATTTATGCACATTCAAAATGCATAATTCTGTCTTAAGACTAAAAGTAGTACCTGAATTCCAGGGCCATTGCCATTTCCAACACCTGTAGTATAGGAAAGTAAATTTTCAACAAAATATTGTTTACAGAAAACAAAAGGGAGGGCAGGAAGTAGTAGATCCACCGACCAATCTTTCTTGATTCTAAAAGCTCTTTTAGCCTTTTTGTAGCCATAGAAGCTTCTTCTGTCTTTCTTTGTAGCACCTGTTTCGAAATACCAAAAGTCAGTAGAATACTTCTGTAAATTAGAAATAGCGTTCTAAATGCACATCAATTACCATTTTCTGCCTTTGATTCAAAGCTAACAACTTGTGCATCTCGTACTCATTTCTCCTGCCTTCTTTCTTAAGCTGGTAATGAATAAAAAATGTGATCCAAAGAGAATTAATTTCCGTGTCATTTAGAATCTACGGAGGCATGAAAGCAACATCGAGGATCTAGGATAAATACAATTTCCTTTAATAATAACATTTCTAAGGAAAATATTGTTTTATACTTGCTTTTTGACATCTGTGATAAATACAATCCTCTTTATAAGAAAAATATTTATCTTAAGCTTTGTAAATTATGATCGCACAAAATTTGATAAAATCATACATTAAATATTTAAGGACAGACAATTTTTTTCCTTTATGCACCTGAAGAACTTCTTTTTCCCTCGATGCCTTCCATAACCTGAATTGCTCAGATTCTTGCTTGATCTTATGTTGAAGTTGGACCTGGAAACAAATAGGCACGTTAATACTGTGATAAAAGGAATTGTAACTTAAAATAACTATAAACAAACCTTTTGTCTAACAAAATCGCACCTTTTGAGTCTTGATTCTCTGAATCTCCTCATGCAGTCGTCTTGCAGCCTCATCACTCTTTTGTTTTTGTCTCAATAATTGAGCTTGAGCATCTTGTTTCTTCTTCAACTCTGCAACCTGCAAAGCAGAATATGAATCCGAGAATAATCGCAACTGACAGTATAAGTCTGTGCAGAATCACACTCACCTGTGCCTCAAGGACTGTCAACTTTTGAAGATACTCATCCTTTAATTTTTTAGCACCGTCATCAGAAGTAGATGATATATTGACAAGATTGCATCTCAATTCCCCAATCTCTTTCTGTGCATTGACAACAAAGACGGATTAATATACAAACATGAACCTTGAAAGACTGGAAACATAACATGTCTAGTATTACAAAAGCACTGACCTGCAAAACCTTCTTTTCTTGTTCTAAATCGTGAACTTTCTTCTCATAATGTTGCTTAAGAACTGAAGTATCCACACTTGTAAAACGCTTCATTTCAGCCTTCAAAAATTAAAGGAAAAGGGAATGAAGGGCAGTGCTCAAAATGCCAACAAATTGTAGAATAAAAATAAGGAACTGCAGGTCCTAGACAGTCAAAACATAAAGAATCACATACACCTACTATTCCTATATTTTATTTATGTCAGAACTAGTAAGAGTTTCTTTTGTGGCTTAATTAGAAACTTTTGTATGCGGTTGCTCATGAATGAGACTTCTGTGGTTCAAAATCTTCTTCCACCTCATGAACCGGCAGGTCGTTTATTGAGCAGAAAACAGCAGCAGCAGCCAAAAAGTAGTTAGCGGTAGATATTACATCTAATTTTGACAGCACAGGAGTGGAAAGGAAAAATTATACAAAAAATAGTTGAGCTGCCTTTACCTCCTTTTGTTCAAGTTTTCTGTCCAATTCTTTCAGCTCCCAGTCCAATTTTTCTTGAAGAGAAGAATGTTCTAGCTCTTTTTCCTCATCTTCAACTTCATCTGTAGTTGAATCAAAGGAAAATGATTTCAACAATTTTATACAGCTACATCTCACTGGTGAAAATAAAATGCAAAGTTGAATAGAGAAAACAGAAACAGCAAATAAAACGATGCTGAGCATCAATAGTTATCGAAGGCATAGCTTCTCTAACTAATGATTTTGTGTGACCTACCCATAAAGCTGCCAGATTTAAAAAAATATGCATGGTTTTGTCGCACATGAGACCAGCATTACCAACATTAAAGATTAAATATTCAACAACCAAACAACAAATTTACCAAGTAATTCAATTGGAGTGTTCATCATGAAATGAAATACAAAAATGGGGAATAGACTTTTCAATAATATAAAATAAGAAAACTAACAATCGCACAACAAAATGAGTTAGAATTTCTTATATGTTACCTGAAATGTCTGCTGCTTTTGTGTCAGAATTGGATGAAAACTCATTTAGAGATTGTAACAAAGCATTTTTTGAGCCAAACCTCTCATCATCTGAGTTGATATAATCAACAAATTGAATACACTTCGAGTTGGACAAGTTTTTCAAATGCAGCAGCTCTCCTTCTAACTCTTGAATTTTTGATACATACTTTTTCACTAAATCATAATCCTGAAAGATGCTTTAAAACTTTGTGTCATAAAAGAATTTTGTATCTCGAAAGCTACAATAAGACTGCATCAATCAATTCACACTAACCTGACTTGTACTGGAGTCAATCTCATCCCATGATTTACCATTTCGAGCTGATTCAATTTGCATTATCAATTTGTCCTTTTCAACCTGAAATATTGACTCAGTTGTAATCAATACAAAATAAACATTACAAGAAAGATAATAATTAAAGTAACACACAAACTTAATAACCTGAGCTTCGACAGCACGTTGATTCAAATGTTCGCAGGTGAGTTGTCTTTCATGAAGCTCTCGTTTTAGTTCAGCATTACTCCCTTCAAGCAACGATACTTTGTGTTTGAGTATCTAAAAGAACACATATCATTAAGTAGTTGAATTTAGAAGACAAGGAGCAGATGTGGGTATTATTTATCACAAATTGATGTACCTGAAGCTCGTCAAATGGGATGGTTGCATCACCACGATAAAATAACAGTTCAGCCTGCAATTGCTCAATTTGGCTTCTCATTCGCTGCATTTGAGCAGACATTGGATCACGATTGACCTAAGAACAAGGGGGGAAATGTCACGAACATGAAAAGAAAGGCATGACAAAACAAAACACAACAAACAAGTGAAGAAGGCAAAATTACCACTGCTTTGTTTTGAATATTGCGAGCACGATTTGCGTATTTCAAAGTATTCAAGGTCTCCTCCGCATTTGTGTCAGCAGGGCTAACACATGCTATAATAATACGACAATCAAACTGTTGAAGGGAGAAATCTAAAATGCAAAAGTAAACTTCAAGGATTGCGATGCATAAAGATAATAAATGGCATACCAATCATCACCGTTTTGCTGTTTCCTCCCAAAGAATCCTAGAAATTCAAATTCCAGTGACAGCAATAAGCAAGCTTCTATCATGAGAGAATTCATACTTTAAACCAAAAGCAATCACCATGTAGAGCTTACATTTTCACTGCAGTCAATGAAATCTCCCTGAACTATTTCGCAATATTGCAAACGATCCATCAATATAGCTTTTATTTATGTTTTCTTGCCTTTTTTAATAAACAATTAACCCATATATTTAAGAAATCATTTGATCATGAACCACAAAAGTTACAAGATTTTGTATTGATATTAGAGGCTTAGATCAACATTAACTAACTCCTTTACCTGTAACAAGCGTGTCAACTTGCTGTCGCGATAAGGAATATGGCCCCCTTCTTTCCTTTTCTTCTCGTCACCCAATGCACTTATCACATTTCCAAGGGCCAGCAAACCCTTATTGATATGGATGCCTAAAACATGAAAAATCATCAAATTTTTTAACAAGATAAACAAAATAAAACAAACATTGCAGGACACCATTGCACTTTAAGCATTCCTGTTGAATCATATCAGGAATTCTCATTCTCAGCATTATAACAAACAATGGGACTACCTTCCTTGAAACGCATGCCATCTGCTCCTGTTCTTTTTGCACGTTCTGATCCAGCAAGGTCAACCAAGTGTAGTTTTGCACATAACATGTCATCACCGAATTCATCATTATTTACTCCGCTTGGACAGGAAGAAATTTTCTTTTGCTCCATGGTAATTGTAAATATAGCATGCGAGCGACTGGAAACAATGCAAAAAGTCTTTAAAATAGTAAATTTAGATGAGAAAATTAACAAAGAAAAGTGCAAAGAGATAACAACAATTGCATTACACATGTTAAGTTCTTTTGGTGGGATTAGACAACTTCAAGTAAAAACAGGACAGAAAAGGCTTATTCATCAACCGTTTGAAACCATGAGCTCTTTGAAACCAACCTTATGACAGAACAATGACAAAAACTAAGTTAGAGTAATGACATGGTGAAATCCACACCTCGATTGACTGTTCATGTTAGTGCTGCCAGTTGCACGACATAGAGACCCATGCGACAAGTAAGATGCCATCTCCTCTTTATTTCTAACTTCTGCTTCAGTGACACCAGCAAGCGTGATACCTCCATTTACTGTTTCTCTTATCTGAATTGGTACTCTAGCAGGCACCGCAGGCTTTGCAGAATTCACCCCTTCGGCTTTAGAGAAAACTGCCGAATTGGGATCGAGCAAATCGAACACCTCTTCCTTAAATATCTGTTCATTTACCATCAGAAAATTAGCACATGGCTTTACAACAAGTACACAGGGTTATTGCATTGAAGCACATTTTACCTCAATAAATGAAACCCGTATCAAAAACTCTGTCGATTCTTGAGCAGTCTCCACTCTCTTAAATATACTATCCATTACTTTCGGTATAATCCCACTATTACTTCCTTCTCCAGTGTAGCTAGTCCCCATAGTATACGTTTTCCCCGAACCAGTCTAATTTTTAACAAACAAGACACCCCGTGTTAAAATCATAAATATACACAGACTAGCAAACAAAAGAAATTCATCAAGCAAATTAGACGTTAGACCTGGCCATATGCAAGGACGGTGGCATTGTAGCCATTTAAAAGTGCCTCTACCAGTGGAGCAACACAATCGTTGAAAATATCTGAAGAAGGTGACGCCGTGCTCTTATACACGTAATCGTAAGTGAACGAATGCGAGCCGATCTGAACCTGAATTTTTTTTTAAAAGCAAACAGTCAATTTAACAAATAAAATCAGATATTTAACGGTATTAATTATTGAAACCTGGAAAATGTAAGACAATGAGATTTGAAAAGGAGAGAAGGGCGATACGATACCTGCGGCTCTCCAGGAACAACGGTGATGATGTCTGTACAACCATTGAGAAGCTCTGGTGTGATCAACGGCCGAATATTAACTGCAACTCTCACGCACTCCGAGTTCTCCATCTCTGTTTTTTTCAAAATCGATGCGGGCACAAAAACCTAAACCATATCCAGTATTGAAACCAAAAGCCAGATTAAAATCAGATGCACAATGACGTTAGAGAAACAAGAGAAGGAAGGAGAGATTTAAATCCACGCTAACATTTCTGGTAACGCATGAATTGACGAAACAGAGATCTGTGAGCTACCTGAGGGAGACGGAGAAATTAGGATTTTTTTTATTATTGTTGAGGGTTAGATTATCAGAGAGAAAGACATGAATGAAGGAGAGGAGAGAGTGGGGTTGTGTTTTTTTGAAAGGGTGTGTGGGGGGATGGAATTGATTAAGATTATTGAAGTGGAATTAAGGAAAAGGCGCTTCAAGTCCGAATTCAAATGTTTAGTGAGGGTAAGTCACGTGGGGGGGATGTGGTGATTGGCAACGGCACATTGCGGTCTTTCGAGTTGTATTTTAAAAGCATCCGATCCGGACAGCCTCGCCCCCTTCCTAGGTTTGTTTTGGAAAAATACAACCAGTATCGATTTATATAGCTTGTATGGACTGCAAAACCATTTTTTATTCATCAAGTCAAATTTATATATATATTATTTATAACTTTCAGAATTTTTTTTATAGAAGTTATTTTATCAAACTTTCTAAATTTATCCCTTCTTAAAAAGGAAAGCAAATCTATAATCTTCGAATTTTATGTATTATTGATTTTTTGCTTTCTCTTCTTTTTTTAGAATTGTGTTTTGTTGATTTTAAATTTATGACACCGATTACTTTTTATAAACCCCTCTAAAAATACCCTTTAACAAATAACATGAAGACAACATTTATGGTTTTATTTGAACGACCTAATAAAATTGTTGTGCCTTCTTGTCATTATTGTTAAAATTATGAGTTTGACTAATATAAATATATAATTTTACGAGTCAATATGTATTTAACATATAAATTTAAATTAAAACTTTAAAAATTAATAAAATTAAACTTAACTCATACAAAATCAATAAACTAAATCAAATTTATAAAAAATCAAGATTTTTGCCTCGAGTTTACAAGTTTATAGGAAATATAAATATCATCACTAACTCCTCAATTCTCCAACTCTATTCACAATTTCACCATTCTTTTTCTTCAAAAACTCTATTTTTATATTTTCATTGAACTTATTAGAGTTTTATATCATTCTAATGCATTTCAACATAAAAAATATTTTAAAAAACAATCACAACCAAACTCTCATACCCAAGCAAGCAGGTTATCTCCATGAATTACACTGCAGAAAAACCAACAACAAGGCAAACCCGAAAGTTGGAACAAATAATGGCACTTTGGAGGTATGGCATGAGATTTCATTATTGTTCTGAGGATACCAAGCAGGTTACTAGGTTTTGATTTGGGGTATAAGGATAATAACTGGAAAGTTGACTTAAAGATTAACCGGAGCGAAGTAGTTGATCTTAGCACATAAATAACCATATAAATTATTTTTTTCCTATTAAGTGAATAGAATCATATTAGTCACTAAAGTATTTCAAATAAATTGAGTATGGTTTTTGATATTATTCCATGAGAGCCCTTGCAATACCAAGCATAAATAAATAGTATCATATATTCTTCAAAAAAAAAAAACCTTGAACAAGAGCATAGTTTTGAAACCCGGCCCGATCCGGGGATGCAATCGGGCCGGGTTGCAGAAAAAATAGAGAAAAAAAAACTTGGTATGACCCAGTTGATTTGATGACCCAAAACCCAGGTCGGGTCTGAAAACTATAAACAAGAGGGTTGTTTTTTGTTCACACGAGATTGATGAAAACAAAACACAATCTCCTTTTGTTCTTTTGTTCAACATTCTTGAGTTTTCTAAAATCAATTACCAAATTCACATCATAAATTTTTAAGTAACTTGAACATTGAAACTTCATACAAAAAAGTTATAACTGGTTTGCTCTAAGATTCAAAATGAAATGAAATTTCTTTTCATTTCTTCGTTTAATTTTCTTTGGTCCACTAACATCATGAATTACAATTCTTCCTAAACTTTCATCAATATATAATTAATTAAAAAAATTATTTATAATTTTATAATTTTGCAATCTAAATTTATATTATATTTTTAATGTCATGTGAAGCAAAATATTTTTGAATAACCTTGTATCTTATTCACATACATACATGTGTGTGTGTGTGTGTGTGTGTGTGTGTGTGTGTGTGTGTGTGTGTGTGTGTGTGTGTGTGTGTGTGTGTGTGTGTGTGTGTGTGGATGTCAAGTTGTAGGGAGAGAAAGGATATATTCACATGGCAGCTGGGAGCTCCTGCTGACTCATGTCGTGGCTTGTTTGGATATGTTCGGGAATAAAGTTTGAAATTTCATCCTCCACACTTTTACCCTCAAACTTTTAAACTCTTTTTACTTTGATCCAATCCTTTTGGTATTATAATATAACTCTTAAATTTATTTATTTTTTATACACATTGAATTCAATAGTCCGTGTTTTTTTTTAAAAAAAACCAGCAAGTTGTTGTTAAAAATTTTCAAAACCAGAAAAAATGATTTTTAAAAACTTTTGACCTCTTTACCCTCCAAGCAATAGCAGCCTTGGATTATCATTACCCCCAAAAATCTTTATTGGATAACATAATAATAATAATAATAATAATATAAAAAAAGCACATGCAGAAGGGCCTCTTCAAAAGAAGTGGCGGCTAGATTTTTCGAAATAAGATCTCAACTACTTCAACGGCTAACCATTTTTTATTTTTCACTCGACCAGTTTACTTTCTTGTTTGTGCTCGCTTTTGGAATCATCATTGCAAAATTTGTATCGAAAGGTAAAAGGAGAAAGTAGATAGGCAGTGTAACAGTCAAACAAAAAAAAAATCGAGAAAGAAATTGATTTCTCGTAACGAATATGGTTAAGTCTCCGAAAATCTCAACCTTTTGAAATCCCTATTTTGTTATTGGGCTCCAAAATATTTGATATTAACTATGATGTGTTCGATTGCAGGCCAGCTGATAGCCACTCAGATTCACCACCGCTTGACGATATTAATGGGATATTAATTCCGTACAAATATACAATAAAGCAGAATTTTCTTAATCAATGATTATTTCGGTCATATGATCTAGCTAGTAGGACGAATTTGCTTATTTCCTGACTTAAATGCATCTTGAAATCACTTTTACGATGAAATAATGTATGGTGAAACCATTGCATTGTTTTTTGTTTAGACTTTAGACACGAATTAAAAACTAAAAAGGAAGGAAAAATTATTGTAGACTTGGACACACTTTACTATTCATTGAAAACTATATAATTATCATTTTGCTCTTCACACCCAAAAAAAAATAAAAAAAATCAGTGGCCTTATTGTTGGCCATTAGTTATTATGAAATTTATTATGAACAAATAAGTCTTTTTACTTTTCTTCAACACAATGTAATTATTAAATCACTTTTAAAAAATAAAAAATAAAAAATTATCATCCAGGGTCATTTTCATCTTTTTCTTATGATTAGCGCATTTCAATTACAAAAGAACCGTTAGAAAGCAAAAATTAATAAATTGACTTCTATGGGTTATTTTGTCTTTTCACCCTTGTTTGTTTTGTTATAATTATATTGAGTCTGGAAAAATTTAGTCCTTTAATAAATATAAAATATTAATAAAAAAAACCCGACTAGCACGTGCAATGCATGAGCTAATGCTTCAGACACTCCGTTGTTTTTATGTAACATGTGTAGTGGTGTTCTGCGATCAATAATGGGCTTCCTTGTTGACTTTTTTTCTTTTCTTTTCCCTCTCCACCTCGATTTTCGTGCATCTCACTCTAGATTTTCAAAGTAGTCATTTAATTTATTTTTTCTTCGAATTTAATCCATATTCTTTTGATTAGTACTTTTTATTTGAAATGGTTTTTAAAATTGGAATTTTTTCAATTTCATTCTCCTTTAATTTTTTATCTGTCAGATTTGATCCTTATTTGTTTTGGTTTAAATAATTTTCAGGGTTGATGTTTGTTACAATTGTCATCCTTTATTTTTTTTCCCCTATGTGATTTGATCCTCATTTTTTTAATTGCAATTCTTTTTGTTTTATTTTTTTTTAATTTATTTTATTTTTTGCGATTTCATCCTCCAAAATTAAATTGGCTGAGAATTGAGCTTCTTTATTGAACCTGAATTTAGAATTACATGGGTTGCAAGTTTGGAAGATTAACCCAAGTTTAGGAGATTCATCCAAATTTGCTTCATCTTTTTTTCATTTTTAAACTATTTTTTTAGTTTCGTCATTCAATATTTTTTTATTTTTCAATTTCATCCTCCTTGAATTTTTTATCTGTTAGATTTGATTCATATTCTTTTTATTGCTATTTATTTTGGTTTAAATAAATTTCAAGATTGATGTTTTTTTACAATTTTCATCCTCCTTTATTCTTTTTTCCTGTGTGATTTGATCCTTATTCTTTTTACTGGAATTTTTTTTTAATTTTTTTTTTGTAATTTAGTTTATTTTTTGTGATTTCATCCTCCAAAGTTAAATTAGTTGGGAATTAAGCTTATTGATTAAACCTGGATCTAGGATTCCACGGGTTACAAGTCTGGAAGATTAACTCAAGTTTAGGGGACCCGGGTTTGCTTGGTTTTTTTTCTCTTTTTTTGAGCTAATGTTTTTTTATTTAGTTTTATCCTTCAATATTTATTTGTTTTTTAATGTCATCCCATTTTAATTTTTTATTTATCAGATTTAGTCCATATTTTTTTGATTGTTATTTGTTTTGTTTTGAATGGTTTTCTGAATTGGATTTTTTTTTTACAATTTCATCATCCTTCAAATTTTTTTCTAACGTGACTTGATCCTCATTTTTTTTTATTGCAATTCTTGTTTCTTTGGCAAATTTATTTTTTACGATTTCATCTTTCAACATTAAATTAGTTGGAAATTAAGCTTCTTAATTGAATCTAGATCTAAGATTTCACGAGTTGTGAATTTGAGATATCGACCAAGGTTTAGAAGATTTGTCCGGGTTTGCTTGTGTTTTTTTAAGTTAATGTTTTTTCAATCTTATCATTTAATATTTATTTATTTTTTAAATTCCATCCTCATTCTTTAATAAAACCCAGTGTCAATTGATACTCGATCAAAGCCTAACCATAAGGAGGATAAGTGAAGGAAAAAGAAAAAGACAGATTGTCCAACTGAGTTAAGTCATTGTGATCGTGTCTATAAACTATGGTCGTCAATTTCAAGGATCAATACAACGTATTATCATCTTTTCATTTCACTCATTGGATTTTTTTTGCGATTTAACATTTTGTTGCTTTACATTTGAGTTAGGGTCAGGCATAGGTGAAAATAACAACCGCGTGAAATTTCTTTTTATAACCAGATTGCTATTTGGGCGGGGTGATCAATTTGCTCTTGACCAGTTAGGTCAAAAAAGCCACACCTACTCTTTTATTTATTTATTAATGTATATGGTGGTTAATTAATTTGATTTGATATACTAATCATGTTTTTATTTTTCATTTCAAATATTTTATCTTATGTATAAAAAATAGCGACACTTGCATTTTTAATAATACAGTAACTGGATTTTGATCCATCCCATAGCAAAGTATGGACTCGGGTAGTATGTATTAAGTCTAAAAAGAAAATATGAGTTAAAAATGAAAGTCTAGATAAATAGAATGCTCCAATTGACTCTTTCACTCAAATAGAACCCTTATTAGCGACAATAAAAATTATTCTAAGGATGGTAATTAATATGTTAATATTATTATACATTTCTTTCACTTTAAATTCACTATGATGTATAAGCTGATGGATAATAATAAATATCACATCATATAAAACTAGAGTTTGTGCTATTTGAAAATACCATGTGTGTGTAAATATGTTATTTATAAAAATCAATTTAATTTATTCTGTATATATCATTGTAATTTATCAAAAAAACATTTTAACCAAAAACTTAAATTAACATGTGAGACTTCGAGATATAATTTATATTATTTTTTAAAATTTACATTATCTTGTATTAGATTTTATCAAATAAAACAGGGTAAAAAGATTTGAATTCATGATTATCTGATCAATAAAATTTTGATACTATATTATAATATAATTTTAATTAAAAAACTTAAATCATGAGATTTTAAAATATTATTTGTAAAGTTTGTCAAACATATGATTCAACTACGAAACACAAGCTTCATTTGTACATTCGACTCCGCTCAATTCCATTCATTTATACCTATTAACGGGGGAAAACCGTTACCTGTATTAATGGGCCAGGCCTAAGGCAGATTTTCCAAAAGAACATCTTCCAGCTTCAGACCAGAGGCGTTTAAGAATTCGACAAAAGCAAAACTGGTTAAGAACACATCTACAACAAAGGAGAAGCCGAGTTCGTGGACAGAACCTTTGAGGGTGTTTGTTACGCATATTATTATAGATGCCAGGGGAAATTGATTATTGAGGATATGATTATTTGTGTATGGTTAAAAATATAAAATTTTCAATGATGTGCCTTTACTATGTCTGTTTCATCCTTGTGAACTCATGAAGAGTTTTTTTTTTTTATTTTTAATGCGATTGTTCGGGTTAATTTGCGTGTATCTTGATTAATCATATGGGTTCTGAAGTTAATGACCATATAAATCTCTAGTGGTCATGAGATTTATAAAACTTGAATGAATAATGTTTAAAAAATAATTTTATACACTGATTAGTTGAATTATACAAAAGTTAAATAGATGGAATAATTTATTCTCCTAAATACACCAAACCAACATTAAAGGGACACTTGTCATATCATTTGAAAAGATAATTCAGTCTCAAGTTAATGATGTATCAATCATCAAAAATAAAATAAAAAAACCAATACGATTTTTCTTGTTTTTAAAAAAGGAATCACATTCTTGATTTTTTTTAAATATAATATTTTAAGAATTTGATATTTTACTGGAAAACAAAAACATTTTTTTCTTTGGAATATAGGGGCATGCTCGACAATAAAGAAGAAGAAGATTTTACAATATAAAAATAAATAAAAGTAATCCTAAATTATTACTGTTTTTATAAAACTAAAATTATAATTCACAATACTCATCTCAATATCTTGTATATGTGATAATCTAATTAAATTTATTACTTTTGTTCTATTCATATAAAAAATTATCCTGAAAAAGTTGCATGCTACTTGTAAGCTCAAAAAAACAATTCTTGCTATATTTATAGTAAAATAAAAATTTATAACATCAAAAAAATATATTTGAAATTGTAAAATAAATATTTATAGTGTTTTGTGTTGATAAAAGTGATTATATTCAAAAAGAGAAATATCGTATTGCTTGTCGTTTTAGTAGAAAGCACTTGTTTTCTTATTTAAGTTTGTGAAAAAACAGAAAGATTATTTTTAAAACTTAATACAAATTTTGAAAATCATAAAATAAAAAAATTGGTTTTGAACAAAAGATTCTAGTTTTTTTCCTTTTCTTATTCTATTTTTTTAGAAAATTAGATTTTTTTTCTGAACAGTCCCTTAATATTTTTTGGTATGGGGACTCAACTAGCTCTCAATCTCATTACCCCTCTAATTAACAAAACTCAAATTTCTTTAATAGTGATTGAAAATGAATCTTTAGTAGACATTTTGCATGAATTATCTGATGACCATATGATATTCCAGCACCTCAAATTTTCCTTTTAAATAGTGTTCAACTCGTAAAAATAAGTAATTTAATGTCAAGCGACAAATAAAAAAAATTATTCATGTTAGAAATAAATCGTTTTGTAATATCTTATTTAGTTTCATAAAATAAACTCCAGTCATAAATTAAAAAAAAATTATTAAATAGATTGTTATTTTGAGAAACAATTGATGTAAAGTAGTTTTACCATAAAAATAATTAAATTTTTATACTTTAGAGTATTTTTTTATTTTCATTAATAAATATTTAACTTATAAGAATAACTAATTTTTCATTCATCATATTTATTTTCTACATGTAAAAATACCCAAAAAAAAAGTAAAGGATGTTTTCAAATTTGGTAAAAAAGTTGCTTGATATATCACTCAATGGGCATGATAGACAAGATGAAGTAAAGACAACTTCATAAAAGAATGAGAAAATTGAGGATCAAGGGGTTGACAATGCCACTAGCATTGAAGAGCTTGAGAGAATTGAAGATGGGGAGGTTGTTGGATTCTTTTCTTGGTAAATAATGGCTGCTTGTGGACGGAAGTGGTGGGGGAAAGTGGAGATCTTGTTGAAAACTAAAATTTATGGTATTTTTGTTATTATTGAAACATTGAAAAATGTTTTTTTTTACAGAAAAAAAGGGTCACTTAGTGGGTTTTTTTTTTTTTGAGGCCTCATTGGTCTTCATTCATTATTTAAAATATAATAGAGATATTTTTTTGTTGATTTTTTTTGCGCCAACTACCGATGATGTAAAGTGCTGCCTATCTTTAAAATTCAGGGTATAAAATGTAAATTTTAAAAAACTAGTTGCAGAGTCAAATAAAGATCAAACTACAAAATGATGAAGGTAATTTTCTAAAAAACAAATGGTTTCGGGGTGGCTGCATCTCCACATGCGACAATGCTAGTTGCTAGCGCGTTTGGCCTGACACACAGGCTAGTAAGGGATGCCGATGTGCAAGGCCATAGCCTCGTGTTGCTGCTTGCAACGGCAACGGTGGTTATCGTTGCTAGGCTTGCAGCTGGTGATGGATAGTGTGCCCGCTGCTGGCTACAAAAAAAAAAGTAGGGTAGAATTACAATTTTGCCCCTGCAGACTATGTTCAGGGCCTTTACAGTTTTTTTAGGTTTTTTTTAAATTATTATTTTTTTAATTTCACTATTCAATAAAAAATAATTTTTATTTTATTTTTGAAATTTAATCTCCGTTTCTTCAATTTTTATTTTTTATTTTTATTTTTTTATATAATTAATATTTTTTTCAATTTTATATTCAATTTAATTAATTGAAAATTGAGTTTTGTAACTTTTTTATATTTGATGTTTCTAATCTAATTATCTAGATTATGAATTTGAAAAAATAATTTGGATTGATAATTTCTTTTATCTTTTTCAATTCCATACACTTTTTTTTTTCAAAATATGTGCTATTTAAATCAAGGATTTTGTTAGTTCAAAACGAGAAAAGAGAAAGAATTTAAATAAAAACACTAGATTAGCATCTTGATTTGGATTTAGATCACCACGAGAAGAGATAAATCATGTATAGGGAGATTATGATTTATTGTTTGTGGAAATTTATGATATATTATGTGAGGATAGTTTGATTTTTTATTTGAATTGAGAAATTCATTTGATCCAGAATATAAAGTAATTTATGAAAAAACAAAAGCAAGTTAAAAAAAAAGCTCAAATAAAAAAAATGAGTAAATTATAAGAAGCTCAATTTAGCCTTATATATTTTTTTAATTTACTCCGTAACACAAATTTGATAAATTTTTAATGAAAGATAATTTTCTATTAAATTTTAGTATTTTTAGTTTCGATTTCTGTGAAATTTAATCATTGATTTCTAAAATGTCAAATGTAGCTGTTTGAGAGTGTGGTTGCAGTTATTTTTCAAAGTATTTTTCATTCTGAAATGCATCAAAACGATCCAAAACATAAAAAAATTAATTTTTAGCCAAAAAAATTGAATTTTTTGAAAACGCGGGTTGGCCTACATTTTCAAACGCTGTTGGCAACGGTGACATAGAGCCTGTTTGGAAACACAGGCCAACCCGCTTTTCCAAAAAATTCATTTTTTTTGTTTTGTTAAAAATTAATTTTTTTATATGTTTTGAATCGTTTTAATGCGCTGATCTCAAAAATAATTTTTTAAAAAATAAAAAAATATCATTTTAATGTATTTCAATATGAAAAGCACTTTAAAAAATAATCGCAACTACACTTCTAAACAAATCCATAGTTTACCGGTGATGATGATGTGGAAGCCCCTCTCCCACTTCAAGCCTCGGAACGCACCGTTTTTATAGAGAAAGAAACGCTTTTGCATCTTCTTGACCGAAATGAAATGGTTGAGGAGAGGAAATGTTTTTTTTTAAGGTATTTTGAGGAACAAATCCCGTAAAAATGAGATGGGACATGTAGCTTAGAGGATTAGAGCATGGTTCGAATCCCTCCTCGCCCACAATCGGCTAAAAGGGAAAGGACCCTTCACTCTGGAGGTGATTTGATCGTCCGTTGGCGAAGGCCCACAAGAAGCGTAAACTCGTCTTCATACGTAACAAAAGTAATAATGTCCACCCGAGAAACGCCGTCGAAGAATATCCACGCACCACACACGTGTTTTTTGCCGAAGTTTATATTTCTCTTGAAACTATGGCCACTGTCCGTGGATGAGTGCTGACAAGGATTGCCGTGTGTTGTTCAAATTTGTTCCATAAAATTTCACGACGTCCAACACTGCCCCTTACCCAACACGTTCACGAAACAACAAAATTTGATTTGGAACTTTTGGGCACGTGAAATTGTTTTTTCAAAGCTTTCAAAATAATTATTTGGCATGTTTGATTTTACGCTGGATATTTTTTAAGTTTGATTTTTTTTTATTTTAAATTAATTTTTATTAGTATTTTTATATTATTTTGATATACTAATATTAAAAATAAAAAAAAATTATTTCAACACATTAAAACAATACTATAAAAAATAACCACTATTATAATACCAAATAAACTCTTCAAGATCATATCACACTTTTACTATATTATTATAGTTAATCTAATCAATATAAACTTAACTTCTCAAAAATTAAATTAGAAAATCTAATGAAAATTTTTTTAGTTATACATATTTGTTTTTGTTTTTTTATATATAGAAAGAAGTCTATACTCAATATTTTTTTCTACTCTCAGTTGTTTATGCACATCAATTATAATAAAAAATACCAAACATCCTAGAAATTAGGAGAAATTGTTGACATTTTAAAGTGTACACCTCTCTTTTTCTCTATATTAACCAAAGTTAATTATGCTTGGGCAAACATTATTTATATAAGCTCGTAAGCATTATTTATTAGAATAGTATAATAATAATTTTTCTATTCTTACATAAAATCGCATTAGTTATTAAAAACATTAAAATTATGACATATTAGTTATTAAAAAATTAACTAGGGGTAGATATGTTTTTTTTTTTACTTTTTTATGCATAGCAAGATGACTACATTGTCCTTGAAAATTAAAATTTTAAAGTTGGCATATAAAAATATTTTTATCCATTTACCTTTTAAAATGCAGTAAAATAATAATTTTATCCCGAGAAGCAAAAAACTTAAAGCTTGTGTTCAAGGTTTTTCCAGTCTTTTCACCATTTTTTTCGTTACTATTAAGAAAAGTAAGGGTGATTTAGTCTTTAAGTAAATGTTAAGTATTATTTAAATAGAAGAAACTTTTGGCATTTGCAATGCACACGTTGGTGTATGCAAAGCGCCTCCTTGCAGTCGAAATCCCTCTCCACCATGTCATTAGCACCACGAAGTCCTCTTTTTTTTGGGCGGCATGATTTGTCGTTGGCAATGCTTTCTACCTCTTCTTTTTCTCTATTCTCCCTTGAAATTCACATTGCTCATGCAAAATTTCAGAATTATCATTTGATTTATAAGAGTTTTCACTTGATTCGTTATTCTTTTAATTTTTAATTTGTTACTGGTCTTTTTATGAATTTTTGATTTATTTTTAATTTTATAATTCAAATTCAATTTGTGATGTGTTATTTCTTTCAACTTAATTCTTATTCTTTTGATTTTCTTGGATTTCTTTTGTTAAGTTGATCATTCTTTTCAAATTTACCATTCAATAAATTTTTTTTTCAATTTTGATTGTTTTAATTTTTTTGGATTCTTTTGTTAAATTAAATTTTCTTTTCAATTTTAAATTTAAATAAAAAATAAATTTTATTTTTTTATTTCAATTTTGACCCTTATTTATTTATTTGATTAATTTTTTTGTTTTGGGTTTTTTTAAAATTAATTTTCTATTAAATTATCCTCACCGCTAAGCGCATGTTAGTTGAGTTGTCGCCTTGCAAACAACAACAACACGCGTATCGCGCATGTTAGCAAAGGATGAGTCCAGAGCCGGCAAGGCGCCACATAAATATG
Organism: Populus x sibirica; assembly: GCA_019202695.1. Lineage (NCBI taxonomy): Eukaryota > Viridiplantae > Streptophyta > Magnoliopsida > Malpighiales > Salicaceae > Populus > Populus x sibirica. Next base: position 2,300,651 of record JAGMVL010000643.1, on the reverse strand, counting down.
CACAGTATGCTATAAAAGATTAAAAAATTCAAAGGATCCCATAAAGAATTACACAAAATCCGAAATTGTGTAATACTATTGGACCACGTGGGCACTAGCAAAATTCAACCTCATGCGCACGTTAGCGAAATCGCAACCATTTTGGCAACTTCAAAACTCTCCCTAACAAAAGAAGTCTCCGTCCATTATTTTTTTTCCCAGTAGAAAGTGCGAAGAAACTTAACAGAAACTTTAGGGTATCCAATTTCTTTACTCCTTCCCTCTTTATTTTCCCACTAATTGTCCCGGAAGATGTCATCGTTTGTTTCCTGATAAAAGAACTCAAAGTTGCAGTTTAGATTTTGATTAGGTTCTGGAGTTCTTTTTGTGTTTGGTTGTTGAGAAAGTAGTGGAGAGAAGGAAAATCGAAGCCTCTTCTAAAATAATTAGCATTAAGTCAAAGTCCTGTTACATTAGGCTTAAAAAGAAAGTTATATTACAATATTTTAGCTCCAAGATTCATGTTCTTAATTGCTGATGTAGTTTCTGTTTTGGTTCATGCACTGAAACTTTGATCTTGGCAGGTTTCAATAATTGTTTGTTCTGTACACTAATATACGTATTTGATCTGTGCACTCAGATTTTAAACATAGTCTAGGCTAGAGTTTCTAAGGTGAAGTGAGTTTGAAATATTCAGCAACAAGCAACAGCATCTTCAACATTGAATTTGAGTATGACGCGTGCTAGTTCTATGAAATTGTCTCATGAATTAAGGGTTCACAATTGTCATGGATGCAATAATCAATATACTGTAAGCAATTCTTCGTTTTTATTTTTATTTTAAATTCATATGAATTGAAGTCCAATAAGCGAATACAAAACTGAAATTTACGTGGTCTGTTTATATTTCCCTGTTTTTTCACAGATTGCGAGCAGAGTGCAGCTGGTTAATGCCAATCTCTCTTCTCAATTCTTGGTATGGATTTAAAAGAATTACACGTTGCTTAGAAGCAATCCCTCCCAATTACTAGTGGTCTTTTGTTTTAAATTTCTCATCTCAATCTGTCCATGAAGGTTATTGATGCTACTGTTTTATTCTCACTCTGCGTTACATTTCTTTTATGATGAGTTTTTATTTATTGTGTAAGAAGAGTCTGAAACCATAGGAATTTCTGTGTTGCATGTTTAGCGACTGGATCCTTGGGGTCTTCATTTTCTAAACAGCACACGTGGGCCACCGAGTCCTGTACCTTCCAGATGTAATGTGTTCCTCTGCCGATCTGTTCTAACTCCAGGTGGAGGGAATGAGATTCCTGTTCTGAAATCTGCAGCATTGGCCTTTACAAGGTATATTCACATGTCATTTACATCTTTTGTGTCCATCCCTGCAGAGCATTTGTTCAAATGGGGCGACTGAATTTTGTATCACATATCCACATACCAATGCAAGTGCTGTGTTAAGATTTTCTCCCCTTTCTATGGTTATAGCTTAATTTCTGGTTTATATTTGGTATTTGAGTTCACAAGCTGTATTTAACACAAAAATATTTTCACATCTTAAATGTGAATTGCATGACAATTTCCTGCAATACTTCATTTCCTTTCCCCCCTCTTATGGAATGTGTTGTCTAGAAAGAAGTCTTTTTAACACTTTTGATGTGTCATACAGGTCCTATGATGCTCTTCGTGGAAGTAATCTGGTGCTTAAATTGATCCCAGCTATTGGTATCATTACATTTGCTGCATGGGGACTTGGCCCACTCATATGGTTGGGAAGGACTATTTTTCTCCATGTATTGATTATATTACCATCTTACATGCCTTTTACTTTAACAGGGGTCTAATGATCCCTTAATCCTGCTTTGTTATCTCGATCATATAATTCCAGATCCACTCCTTTCTGGCAATTTCATGCAGAAATCTGATAATAGTTGGAAAAAGAGTAGCACACATTATGTTATGACCTCTTATCTTCAACCTTTGCTGCTATGGACTGGAGCAACACTCATCTGCAGGTAAGAAGTTGAGTTAATTCTTTTCCAGATACAGTACCCATCATTCACTTAGCACTAACTATAGCCAGTATATTTCAGAGCATTAGATCCAGTAGTTCTACAATCGGAAGTGAGCCAGGCTGTGAAACAACGACTTCTGAATTTTGTTCGTTCATTATCAACCGTGGTGGCATTTGCCTATTGTTTGTCCAGGTATGTCTGCCTAGGTCCCACACTTAGTCTTTAGGAATTATATCCATTTATAGTTACTCTTAGAAATGGTCAACTACTTGATTGCTGGTTGATGGGTTCACTGCTAGCTCTTTCACTTCCACTAATCACTTAGCAACCCAATTTTTATGTTGGTTTCTGGTTACGCATATTGGTTGTACTTTTACTTTCAAGCTTCAAGTGCTGTTGGCTATCATTGGATGTTGATGATATGATACCATTCTTTCAAGGTTCTAGGTTGTCGATTGTCCTAGTATTTTGGTTTTCAATTTCATATGAGGACTTGGAACTATGTTTTTAGATATGACCATTTTTTTCCCTTTACAGCTTGATTCAACAGGCACAAAAATTCATCACAGAGACAAATGAATCCAGTGATGCGAGAAATGTATGTTTTCCATGATTTTTAAATTTTTCTACTATATTTAACATCTTTCTAGTGCTGCAGTTCTCAGGAACTTGTAGTGGAGAAGTGCATACTTTCATCATGGAACACTTGGAAGAAATAATTGATTAAATGTGGTGACCAACACTGAGACTGCACAGAATGCTAGGAATGTCTTATGCATATTAAATGTGTTGGATGTTAGAGAATAATATAAATTATATCTTGGGACCTCACCTAATAGTTTAAGCTTTTGGGTTGAGATAGTTCTTTGACACTGTGTTTCTTGAAGTGGTCTATAATTTAATTCTTGGAATCAATGAGATCCAATGTGTAGCCAGATGACAAAGTATCTCAAGCCAATACATCAGCTCACCTTCTACTGAGTTCCCATAATAACCAGTGCAAGCTGCTTCTTTTTTTTATCGATCATGCCATAATTTCCAAATGTTGGAACGCCTGCCATTCTCTTGAAAGCTATCACGTTTTAAAGCACATCATATTTCTATTTGTTTTAGGAAGCATATCAGTGTTGTGTTTGATTCATTTGTTTTGTTGGGAAGTTTTTGCTCAAGGACTCATGTGATTATAAATTTACCTATAGAGAGGTCGCTTGTGATTTAAGCGCGTGAATAAAGTAGTTTTTTCTTGCTTTGGCAGATGGGCTTTAGTTTTGCTGGAAAAGCTGTTTATACTGCAGTCTGGATTGCTGCTGTATCTCTGTTCATGGAATTGCTGGGTTTCTCCACACAAAAGTGGCTCACAGCTGGAGGACTTGGTACAGTGTTGCTCACGCTTGCTGGTCGAGAGGTAAATTATGGCTTACTAGGCATATCATTACGACAACTCACTGCAGTTTTGGAATCACTCATTGTGGATTCTAATATTGAAGATACATCATGTGATTTTTGTTGACCTTAAATGGATCTTCACTTACCTGATTGGTTTGTGCATTCAGATATTTACGAATTTCCTTTCAAGTATAATGATCCATGCTACACGGCCATTTGTTTTGAATGAATGGATTCAGACAAAAATTGAAGGTTATGAAGTTTCTGGTACTGTTGAGGTTTGTCCTTTTCTCCTTCATCTTATTGTGAAGCAGGAAAATAGGGAGTATGAATAAGACTATTCAGAACATATCATGTATATGCATGTTATTTTTTCTTCAGTCAACTTCATCTAAACTGAAATAGGAATCAATGATATGATTCCTTTCTGTAAAGGAGAGAAGAAACTGAATTCTAGGTGCTTTAACCATTTATTGTTCTTTATCTAATTAAACTCTCATGCTGTTCCAGCATGTGGGCTGGTGGTCACCAACAATTATAAGAGGCGATGATCGTGAAGCTGTTCACATTCCGAACCACAAGTTCAGTGTGAGTATTGTTAGAAATCTTAGCCAGAAGACTCATTGGCGCATCAAGACCCACCTTGCCATCAGTCACTTGGATGTCAAAAAAATTAATGTGAGGAGCGATACCAGTTCACCTGCTTGTAAATATTTTATAACAATCTAGTGCTTTTTGGTGCTTCTTTGACCTGAAAGGAGGATGTAAGTTAGGCGCTGCATTTTCTACATGCAGAATATTGTAGCTGATATGCGCAAAGTTTTGGCCAAAAATCCGCAAATTGAGCAGCAAAGGTTGCACAGAAGAGTTTTCCTGGATAATATCAATCCAGAGAATCAAGCTCTTATGGTAAGGCTTTAATTGCATTATACTTCTTCTGAGTTGAGATTCTTTCACCTGCTTTTACAATGAAAGCCCTTACAAGAAAGTTGAAGTGATGTCTGGAAAGAGATAACGAGAATTCATTTCCTTGGCCTTATTTTTGATTAATTTCTCTTTGGTAGTGAAATTTCTTTATTTTTCATGATTGTACATTTTATAGTGTCAAACAACATGAAGTGTCTGGTGACTTGAGTTTCTGGACTTCATCAGTTTGCATCAATCTTTCTGAAATGATGTTTTTACTGGCTCATGAATGTTGAACAGTATCAATGAATGTCTACCATCAGAAAAATAATCAAACCTGAACTTTCCCAGATTACAATTATGAATCAACTGGAACATATAATTCTCTTTCTTCGAGAAAAAGAGATCTATTAGATCTCTTACATGTAGAGGTTGCTTTTTCTGCACAATCACATGTAATGTTTTGTAAGGCATCTGGATGGCCATATCTTCCAATTGTCTGACATTTTCTGTTGGGTATCTCAACTGTGTGAGCTTTTCGAATGTGCTTATTATGGGTTTCTTACTTAGAAACACAACATTAACCTTTTTTCCATGTCATAATGTTTTTCTGATGCAGATTTTGGTTTCATGCTTTGTGAAAACCTCACATTTTGAAGAGTACCTGTGCGTAAAGGTAAGACTAATTTTTTATTAATACTTAAATGTGATTGTCCAGATATTATAGGCTATGATGAAAAATAGTTTATTCCCGTTGCTGTTGTTAATATTTTCTCTATTGTATCTGAGTTGCAACTGTTAGAGTTTAGCCATGCTGTGATTATGCATCTATTACTGAAGGATATATGAAAGAAACCTGAAACAAAACTCGCAAAGAGATTTCACTGTTGTCGAAAGCTTTTGCTCACCAACCAAGCATTCTGACAGCATTTTTGGGGATGCTGAGAGACCATTAATAGTAAATAATGGCAGAGCCACTCGGTTCCTATAAGCCATCAGTTATTGGTCATCTACTTGATGTAATAACATTTGGAATGACAATGTATTGTTTTATCTGATGGAAGAGAGATCAACCTTATTGGATAGGGCGACTGCTGATCTGCTCTATCTTAGTACTTGAAGCAAAACTGACCTGTTATTGTTAATGGAATGGTACAGGAAGCAGTCCTCTTGGATCTTCTTAGAGTTATCAGCCATCATCGTGCTCGGCTTGCCACACCCATTCGTACAGTACAGAAAATATACAGTGAGGCTGATTTGGAGAATGTGCCATTTTCTGACTCCATTTTCACACGTTCTGGAGCCACTGCTAACCATCCATTATTGCTGATTGAGCCCTCTTATAAAATTAACAGTGAAGATAAAGTTAAAGCTTCAAATCGTTCACTTCGTGCTAATGAGGAAAAAGATGCAAAGGTTGAAGCAGCCCTGGTATCTGAGTTGAAAGCAGATACCAAGGCTGGATCAATGCCAGTTGTTGATTCAAAACGAGATAAGGTCGTTGCAAAATCTACCTCCAACTCCAGCACAAATTCTAAGGTCTCAGATGTCTCGGCATCTGATCCTCAACTTATCAGTTCAACGCCTGACAATTCAGTTAAAAACAGTCCTGGAGCACAGCAGTCTAATGGAAATATGGGGGATAGATGGCAGGAGACATTGGGACCGAATTCTGAATGCATAACCTCTAATGGAGCAACGCCTGAGGGGTCCTCAGTTTCTAACACAGAATCTGTCGGTGAAAGAACTGAGAGTCCTGACATTTCACAGAGTAAGCAGGATATTGAGAGATCTGTTGCATCACCATTAATGACCAGACCTTCATTGGAGGAGAACATTGTTCTTGGTGTTGCTTTGGAGGGCTCAAAACGAACTCTTCCAATTGAGGAAATTGAGGAAGAAATGGATTCATCTCCTTTCCCTTTAGAATCGAAGGAATTGGCTGCCAGCCAGAATGCAGGACAATCTCCTTCTGGCAAGGATAAGAAAGACAGTCGTGACAGTTCCTAGCACCTCACAAAGCGATTAGCAGGATGAAGGTGATCAGAAGCTTGTTGTAGTTTATGCCTCTTTAACCATTAAATTTATGCAAGAACACGGCAGCTGTGTTTTTAAACCTTGCTGCATGCAGTTCATTGTCATTATTAGTAGCCTATATGTGTAAATAATTGTCAAATTGAAAATGAGGGCTAAGGTTGGGGGGGGGGGGGGGGGGGAGGCGAGGGAGGGAATATGTATTAGGGTCTACAGAATCTGTTTACAGTGGATACTCGCCGGATGTTTCAGTTGAAGGAATTATATTGAAATTTCTGAGATATCATATTCATAATGGATGATTGAGTTAGGAAATCGGATTGATGTATCTTGCAGACCAATTATCTCAAGCAAATCACAGTTTCTAAAGGTAAACAAATATCATCTATCTACCACAATGACTCAAGATTTCGAGTTCAATGTCATTCGGACATGGCCGCCTGGCATTTGTATTATTTGTCCTCATTTTCAGAATTTCAAAAAATGGCTTTCATAATGGAACAACAATAGAAGATGCTTTTCCAAGTGGCTAAATTGAAATCACCACTCATTCTTTTACAATGTGACTATTAAATGCAACATTATCGGAAGCTGAAATTAAATTACATCTAAACATCAGAATGTACAAGCCACAAACAGAGTTTACTACTAGGACATCAATGCTTACAAAAATGCAATCTCAAAATTTAGTACCCATCCCAGTTACGACTGACACGAGCAGTCAGGGATAGGATATGTATATATCGACTGCCTCTCCTTTCTCAGCCTGATCTGCCCTTGTCTACTTTTATGCCCACTGAGAACTGCATACTGAAATTCTGGCCATTCCATGCTCTTGTTCAGGAAAAGCGGGCCCAGCATCACCATGTTTGGTCTTATGGTCTTCAGGTTTAGGTACGCTCTATGTCCAACCTGATAATAGAAGTACCCTGTCACCTTATGGTCGACAAAATTCATATTGCACCACAATATTCACACATAAAATCCAAAGTTATGCATCATGGTTAAATGCTACTTGTGGTATTGCAAAAGTTCCTTTCGCCAGAGACATTAGATATGACTGAGAGCATTGGATCTAACCCTTTCACATAGCCCATGAAAATTCATGATATGGATAGTACTTAATGCCATCTATGATCTTCAAGAAATACTTTGGTTTTATTCAAATAGCAAATGCTTAGAAATATAAATCAACAGAGATCTTTTCTTCTTACCAAAGCATTATGCATATTTCCAGGAGAAGCAGAGATAAAGATGTCACTCTGCAAACTCGCATAATAGTCAACTGCAGCCAACAAGGAAGCCTTGCCATCAACCTTTGCCAGTTCCTCTGCAGAGGCAAGGCTCTTTTTATGATCCACAAGGGGGAATAATTTCTTTAAAGCAGAGATCCTTGCTTCTCCACCATAAACCTGAAAATGGCATCCCTCCAACTGTTAAATTCTCACAGGAGAGCAAAGTCTATTGTTTCAGCAAGGCAATTGACAAACAACATACTATACTAAATTGTGAATCCTGAAATAAATGTAAAGCTTCCCAAGTTTCAAGAGAGAAGGTACGATACTCACCTTGTGTGATGCAAGGTAGAGACGGGTGCTATTGCTGAAGCCCAAAGCTGCTAGCAGCAATCCAATCTCTTCAGGAGTCAATGGACAACGCCCTTGTTTTCTCAATGCCTCATCAGTGAACTGAGAGTTTAAGACTCTTCCCTGCCAAAGCAATTGACGGTATTTTGCTAGAGCAAGTCTTTCAGCTTTACCCCCACCAAAATCACATGATGAATGAGCAGCCATGTCCTGAATGGGGTCAGGTTAGGGTAAGAGCTATTGAAAAACATGCTTGCTTTAAAAGGAAACTCTAGAGTGATAAACAAATAGTATGTGATAGTAATCAAAGGCATTCATCAAGATGGGTGATTATAATGCATTTGTAGAAGCAGGTTTTAATTGACAATGCATGATCAACAAACAATTTTTAGATTTCTTAAAGACTATCGAGGTACGCACATTTACAAACGATGAAGTGCAAGAAAGTTCACACTTTCCAAAAAAAGGTGTCCAATTCTGCAACTAACTCCTTTAATATAGTCCAAAAAAGTTCCCAAATCCAAATATGAAAAGTTTCTGTCAATCATTTGAAAGATTTGAAGAAAATACTTTATCAAAGCGAAGATGTAACACGACAAACTTTCCAGACCCCTCTGATTCGGTATCATTCATCCTCTCCTTTAGGAACCCAGTTCCAGAGGTATGAAACTTCTCAAACGGATGGCGGAGACGATTTACGAGTGCATCTCCTAGCACTCTGATATGAGGAACGAAAGTTAGTGCATGAAAATTGACTTTACAACGTAGGCGTTGGATATTTGGGGGCAATTTGTCAAAAGCCAGGCGGTGAGAAAATGGGGCAATGGCAGCAATTCCATAACTGCAACATTAAAATTCAATTATGAGTGCAAGAATCAACACAGTGCAGTAAATTGAAGATATATTGATTAGGGTCCTTACATATTTTCCAGCTCAAATCATGAACTAAGATAATTCAAGTGAATTTTGGCAGAATAGCTTAAAATGCAATGACGAAATTGAAAGCAGAGGTAGCTTATAATAAAGCACAATAGCTTTAATTGTCATGTGGCTCTTCAAACCAAATGATGCCAAGTAATCAATGCATAAAGCAAGCCACACTGCTCCATTTGTTTTTCATTTTGACAACACCCCTTGGTCACCAACCTAGCTATTCTTCAATTATTTTCCTTAATGAATACAAGTCGAATAAAGAATGCCTGAAAGTAGACTTATCAATGTGCAAGGAGGACATACCAAAGAAAATCCATAAAAGGAAAATAAATTAATAAAAGAAAAATAACAGAATTTGAAATAATTACCCAACAGATCCAATAAATCACGAGGAATGGCTTTCTTTTAACTCTGACAATAAAATCATTGGGGTCCTCAAAACAATTTAAAAAAAAAATTACTAACCTCTGCAACACAGGCAATACATTTTCCAGATACCAGTCAGCTGAACCATGGACAGGTGCTGTTTTGATTCTCATAGCTCGTATGCCTGTAGCATAATACTCTCTTGTGCTCCACCAGTACTCACTGGGTGGCTCTTTAACTATTGCAACATCATGACTTAGGGTATCAATAAAGTGTTCCACATCAAATATATCCGCAAATGAACTGCATGCAAGAACATGTTCACTTTAAGGTCTCGAGTTTCTACAGCAATCTAGAATGCAACAGAGGTTGCAAAGGTAGCTTACTCGCAAAATACCTTGTATCTTGCCAAACAGCATTCACTTCAAGGTGTGGGATCACAAGTGTTGCATTCAGTATTTTGGCAACGGCGACCGCATCACATATCTTTAGTAACAAGAACAAGAAATCACTGTAAGGATCAGTCAAATTCTCACAGAATGGATTTAAAAAAAGAAAAGAAGAAAAAACAGACATGTATTTTGGCAATTCAGTTACTTACTCCCATTCTTTGTTGGTTCAACCCTCCATCAAGAAACACTTGGATGTATCCTTGGGACTTTGTTGGCAACGCTTGAATAACATTAAATATAAGAACCCTTGTTAGAAATTGTATTTTCTCATTTATTTCCTAATTTAATTGACAACAAATCTGGTTTATTATTTTAGCTAAACAGTTAATGCTTACTGTGAATCGTGGTGGGTTCAATGCAAGGCTTCCATCCTTGGTAAGGCAAAGGAGACCACAGCTCATTCTTTTGTCTAACAGGCTAACAAAATAAAGAAATAAAAAATGATTGAATGAAAAGGTAGAAAACTGCAAACTTGGAATTTCTAGACCAATTTTAAGAAAGAAGAAAAGGGGGGCACACACTTACAATATGGCGATCTAAAGCAGCTTTCAGTAGAGGCAAATGCCTGGGTTTTGGTGCATTCCACTCCTGCAAATGCAACGAATTTACAGATTAGTACAGGCACGGATAGATATGAAAAATGTTGAGAATAGAAAGCAGAGCGTACGGAGAAGAGAGAAGGATAGGATCGGCTCAACGGGCTGAAGAGATGAGGAGATAAAATGGGTAGAAGAAGGACGAAAAGCCCAGCAAAAGCCATTCGCTGTGACAGATTCTGGTGATGGTACTTCATGAGTTACCCGATTCCAGTTTCTAAATTCGGTTTCGGAAATCTGAAGCTAATTTCATTCTCCGATTCGATTTCACAGGTGAATGCTCAACTGGTAACTCTTTGTTTGCTTGCGGGAAAACGGGAAAGCGGTTGGTTTTTTGTTTTGGATTGATGCTGCAAGTGATGCGTCGTCCATGAACTTAATGACATGTCTTCTTCATTGTGAATCCACGATTCAGATTCACGTCCACGGCCCATCATTGATCATGATAGATTAGCTAACGAATTTCTCGGCCCAAATAGATTTTTTTAGTCGAATTAACAAAAATCCAGTATGCAAATAAAAGTAAAATATATTAATTAAACGTGTCTATTTTATGGTAATTTTTAATTATTTATAATGAATTATATTAAGATTATAAAAGTAGAGGTTAATTTACGAGTCTCGAATAATTCTTAACAAGTCTCATTGACCATAATTGCTATGTGAATTCGAAACACAAATTATTACTTTTATGATATACCGAATTAAAATTTTTCTAGTGTTAAAAAATGATATTGCGCATAAAATTAGTACTTTTAGAAAAGTAAGAAAAATTTAAAACCTCGGTTATTAACTTAACTGAGTTCAATAAACCTGATTAATTCAATAATAAGATTAAAAAAATATCGATGGTAAACAAAGCAAAAACAATAACAATCATTAACCATAAAAAATAAAATATAATTTCATTTTATGTTTATATTTAATTAAATAATTTAATTTAATTCAAAATAAAATTTCTATAAAAAAACTAAATTTAATAGAAAATGACAAATAAAAGATCTGAGATAACCAGGTTATTTTTAAAATTAGTGAAAATCCTATAGAAACAAAAACAGAGTAATTTTTTATTAAATAAATATTAAAGGGTAAAATTAAAAAAAAATAAACTTAAGAAAAAGAAAAAAAATACTAAGCAAAACCATGCAAATCTTTTGAACATAGGCTAATCTCCCGTACTTTTCTTAGATATTAAGACACGTGCGCAACGATTCCTTCCCTAACAAGACGAAGCTCGACTAATCTAATTCAATGTTGAAGTGTGTGTGTGTGTGAATTTAAAAAATCTTCAAGGCAATAAAAATAGCAGTTAAAATAAAGAAAATCAAATCTGGTAGGGAAAAAACTTAAGAATGATGAAATTGTAAAAGAAATAATTTTTTAAAATAATCTCAAATAAAATAAATATCAATAAAAAGAATGAAGATTCAATCTGATGGATAAAAAAATTAAAAAAAATATAATTTTATAAATCATTTTAAATAAAAAAAAACATGGATCAAATACGAATGAAAAACAAATTGAAGGGTTCCTTTTAAAATTTAGAGGGTCATATATGAAAATCAAGGGAAAAAAAAAGATTGTCGATGCCAAACTAGAGGGAGGTTGGTCACATGCGTCGTGTTATGATGGAGGGGACGTTAAGACGATTCGAACGCCTCCCTGGATGCCACCATTTGGCTGTTGGACAGCGCCACGTGTTGCACGCGCCAACCAATTTGTTTTTTTAGTAATGATCTATATCTATCAAAATACCAAACTACCTCTTCACCGCCCTCGTTGTAACAAAAAAAAAATCATGATGAATGTACGAATGCCCCTAAAAGCCAGCTTTATAAAATTTTGATTTTAAATGAACTTAAGTTATTTTACTTTGTAAAATTAAAGCGAAATGATGAAATAGTCTCTTGATACCAGGTCAATATTTTTTGTTTTTATGAATAATTAAGTAATTTTAGAAAGACCTTTATGACCCCGATCAATTTTATAATGACAAACTAACTCCTATAAAAGATCATATTGCCCCTGATGACTAGTTCATTTATTCTTTTTTGTGAAAGACAGAATCATCACTTCATTGTTGTAATCCATAGTAAAACTACTCACATTCTATAGTGCAGACACTAAACAATTCTAGTTTTTTTTTTAATTAGTATGATTGCATGTGCATTCCTGTAAGGAATTTTTGGTTATGTTATTAAATTTAGCTTGACCCAATTGGTTGCCATGGTAACGTGCTGACCAGGCTCTGAGATCAAGCTTAGTTTCAAATAAAATCATGTACGAGTTGATCTGGTTGACCTAGTTGACCTAGTGGGTCTATGAGTGACTCGGTCAACTTCATCAAAACCCGACTAATTTTTTTTAAAAAAATCAAAATAATGTGTTTTAATATTTAAATAATGATGTTTTGGATAGGTCCAGATCAACTCAACTAATCAATCACTCTAGTCAGATTTAATAACCTTTCCCTTTAAAATCTATTTTTTATTTAATTATACGATAATAAAAATAAGTATTAAAAAAAACAATGAATAAAATTGTGAAGGAAAAATGTCTTTTTTCTCTCTCATGAAATCATCTCTTATGTTTAATTTTTTTTTTATGATTAAACTATTTTTTTGTTAGTAGCATAATTCATTGAATAAAAAGCAATAGTAATAAGAAAAAAAATATTCATGAAAACTATAATTATTTGAACTTAAAAGGAAAAAAAGTATACTTTTAATCAAAATCTAGTTTTCTTACTCATATTTACTTTTTATTTTGACAAAGAATAATTTCTTTATCAAAATGTTTATTTTTTAAACAAGAACTTATTATGATCACAAAAACGAGCTTCAAATAAAAATATAAAAAATCATGAAATGATCATTTTCATGCATCTACATGAAAAAAAATCAAGTTTCAAATCTATTTTTTTTTTAAAAAAATTAGATTTGAAACTTAATTAATAAATATAAAAATAATTATTTTATACTCATTAAATACCAATGAGCAAATTATTTTAAAATTTTTATATATTAGGCTAACACATAATTATTCATAAAAATCAATAATATCATCTTATAAAAAACCCGATCTTCTTAAAAACAATTGCATATTTAAATAATAACTTGTAATAAACTGATTTGAAGAGAATTTTTTTAATAAAAAATAGAAAGAAAAAAAAATATCTAAAACAAGGACAAACACGAATGAGCTTGGGCAAATATGAAATGTGAAATCTTAAAAATCAAGGGCCAAAATAAAAAAAAGTGATATTTTAGAAAGTGAACTATACTTTTCTGCATAAATGAAAAAATAAACAGTAAAAATGAAAAAAAAGGTTACTTCTTTGTTTCTTTGTTAAATTTGGTCCTTTTCTTTTTAACTTTTTAATTGATAAAATTAAATTTTATTTTTCAAAATCAAGTATCAATTTAATGGTAAGATATTTTTTTTGACACTACGAATATGAAAAAGCACGTTAACCACAACGAATTATTTCGCTTAAAACCATGCAAACATAATATAAAATCATAAAATTAAAAAAAAGTTAAGTGATTGAAATGGATATTTGCTCAAGGAAAAAAAAAGGAACCATACACTGAAACAATCTACATTGCACTTGAATCTGCGCTACAGTGAAGTGAAACGAATAGAAAAACAACATTCCCCTTTTAGTTTTTCTTATAATTATAATTATAATGTTATGGAGAGCTTACATAACATGTAAGAATATGACTCCATTGTTAAAAACAATGAATTATTATTTCTATGGTGGCATTTAGCAGATTATATCCGTTGTACAAACATGGGTTTAATCAAGATTTGTTTTTTTCCCTCATAGAACTAAAAGCATATTATCCTGAGGAATTTGTTTTTCAAAATCTACAGTTAGGTTCAAACACGACTGGTAACGTGGAAAGGAAACCCTATTGTTTTTCAATCAAGACACCTATGTATTTATTTACATAAGGAATATATATATGTTCTCATTTCATCGAACCTAATACGATCCGGCCCATTTACTTAATTTAGCTAGGCCCATTCGAGTGGAGATCTACATTACTTTTGAGACATGATAACAGCTACCTCAAGCTTTGAGCATTGCCGATGCAACCTGCTGCAACTAAATGCCTCCGATGTAATCACTGCTCTTGCTGGTAAGCTGCAAGAACACGTAGAATCAGTAACAAAGGCAGCCCTTTTCCATAGAGTTTCCAGTTGTATATGGTTTAAACTTACTCTATGAGCGAAGTGAAACGAAATGACAAAGCAATTAAGTCATCAAATATTCCACGCATACCAGACAAATTGCAGAACAAATCAAATGCCCGCAAATATAGATATGCTCGATTATATATTTGCTTTGCAGGCCTCAATATAGAACTTCTACCAATCACTAATCACCATGACAGCAACTGCACCTAAACAATTTTCCTACAGCCGTCCACCAGTTATTGTCAATACAGAGACGTGACACGCTATTCACAGATTGATTCATCAACATCTAGTGAGATCCCGGGAAACAATTATATGTAAACAAAATAAGTGGGAAATTCCCATCTCCAGTCTAAATTACAAATACAGATCCTTTGACAGGCTTCTGGTGATTTCTCCATCAACTTCATGGGGAGGGCCAAGCCTGGGCCTCTTTGCAGCTTGCTGTTCATCTGATTCTACTAATATCACATGATCACCAAACATTTGCATATCATTCTCTGTGGCCTCAGTCTTTTGCAAATCTTGATGTAATCCATTCCCTAACAAAGCATGGTCTTCTTGCAATGATGCAGATAAATTTTCCTGACACGAGGCAAGGTTACCATTCTCATTGCCATGACCAATCCTGTCAGTGTCATCAATACCTTCAAGGTTATGTATACCTTCAATTGTTTGCATATCATCCTGAGTGACCTCTGCCACATTCTCTACCAAGTTGTTGTCCTCTTGCAGCGGTGCTGAGAAATTTCCCTGACAAGAGGCGAGACTGACATTCTCATTGCCATCATCAATCCTGTGAGTGTCCTCACTACCTTCAAGGTTTTGTATATCTCCAAAGGCAGGATTCTCAAGCATCTCACTAGAGGCAGCAGCATGGCTTGTTGTCAAATACTCTATGTTTTCCATCAAAGAAGATGTTTGTTGATCAGATTTCTCTTTCTGACATAGACCTACATCTTCCTTAACTGGACAATTTTCAATGATTCCTACATCTGAATCATCAGAGGCACAGTCTGATGTTTCTGAAGATGAACCATTGTCATCTGCTTGCAAAGAAATCCCTGGATTCCAGGAATCATCAGCCCCAAAGCCTCTAAAAGAACATGATATAGAACCATCCTGAGGAGGTATTCCTGCAATTTGCTGAAAAACAGCCTCTCCAGAAGAGAAATACACAAACTGCTCGCCAGTTTCTGTATCATCCTGCTGCAAAACCAAAAAAAGTGTCAAGCATAAAAAATCAAAAGAGACCGTTGGCGGACCTCTTTTACCACTTTCAAGTTTCAACTAACAAAAAGAAAGCACTGTAAATTGCATGCCTACGAAACCATTTAGCTAGAATAATAGATAAGGTCAATACCTCTATCTGTGACATAGTATCATTAAGGTGGTAATAAGACGATGACTGGTCAAAGGATGGACAGTGTGTAAGTAATGATCCAGCAGCAACTCCTGGCTCAAAAAATTCCCTGAGAACTAAGCCAGAATCATCAACACAATGAGAATTCCTCACAGAAGATGCTTCCAATAGAGTAATTTCAATGCCCTGGCCAGGATCAGAACTTGATAAATTAACATGACAAGCTCCAGATGGTGTGCATCTCTCTGAAACAAGCCCCAATCCAGATTCTTTCCCATTCATTTCTGAAAAATCAGACTGAGGTTCATTGCTGCAACCACCAGAAGAAACTTCCCGAGAACGATTTTGAAGAAGCTCCGAAATTAGCCTCTGGATAAGAGTACGCTTGAGAGAAGCTTCAGCAGGAGGAAACCAGTCCCCATTAAGCTGTTCATTCAAGGAAAAATCAAGAAAAGAAAAGTAACTGTGTGCGACTAAACATATGAAAGGCTGAACAAACAAATAATCAATTACAGTATCAATATTCAAGTAAAACAGTCTGTGTCTAAAATAAAAATGTTCAGGCCTTCAGGGTGCTTTGCTACATAAATTAACAAAAAAAGGGTTAATTATCAACATAGTTCAAGGTTTAGGGGCAATATAACTTTCATGTATTGCCAGGATTCACTCCCATAAATTGCCAAGATTTCTGTTCACTATCTTGCAGAATTCAAAATGCAACTTTCTACCATGTTCAGACCCTTGGCTTTGGAAAAATAGAAATGCAATATCTTTCAGAGAAACATCTGATGGGGTGAACTTACAAACTTATTGAACTCGTTTATTCTGAATGGGCTAAAATTCACAGGGGCCTCTACCAAAAACAGTTCCAGATAGTGAAGCAGGAACAAGCCACAATCAAATGAATTTTCTTGCTGTGGCAGCTGATAAGACACATGAACAAAATGTAAGAACAATCACAGTACACAAACCCCAAACAGATCATAAAACCATGCATCAGAAAAAAACATACAGGCCGAAGCTTATAACAAAACAATGCGGCAAATTACTGCACAAATACACACTATCTTATCACAAAAAGCAATACAAAATTGCCTTTTCTTCATGAATTTTTAAGCATCATAGTAATAATATATTGTTAGGCAACAACTTTCAACGAGATCTGATTTACTTGAAAATGAGGAGCAAGCAAACAAATCCCAAAACATGTTGCTGAGAGATTATTTGCACATAATGATATTTTCATTTATATATGAATTGTGGATTCTAAACATAAAAAAGCCACCTTATATAATGCTAGAAAAGAACTTCAACTGAATGAAACTTAATCCATGAAAATACTTTCCTCTATTTACTAGATATCATATCCCATTTAAGATAACACAAACAGTTCCATAAGCTTAAAGTGTTGGTCATCTGATTTAGCTATTCATACTAAAGGGAGATCATGATCCATAATGTATGTGCAAAGAGGACCTGAAACTCCCTTCACATTTTTCCTTCTCTATATGCCCAGATAACAAAAGATAGCTTCTATTGGAACTGTTCTGCAGTAATACACTCTGAAGTAGTTAAATTTATTAACCAAGACTAGGCAAATACCTCAAGAGGGACAAACCGCAAATTCAAGAATTTTGAAGACATGTCTTCTGATGTGTCCTTCTGCCTCACTTTCCACTCTTCCCATAAATAACTGTCATTTCAGTGAATGAAAGTGACATATAAATAACAAGGGGTTGCTTTCAGAAAATTATACAATAAAATGAAGGTCATCACGGAAAAGGATAAAAAAGAACGAATGGGAGAGAGAGAGAGATGTGTGCCATAAAGCTTGCATTGTTATACATGAGCAAGATGACGGTTGAAAAAATAATCAACATGGAAACATGATGGTTTATCCATGTGTGACAGGCAAATTGACAAATTGAAGCGACATGTCACCTTCAGTGTGATGGGGAGTGAAGATGGATAACAATGGGAATCACTATTTGATTGTCAGGAGTTTCAATATAGTTTGATTACTCTATTTTTTTAGCAGTCATACTATATTGAAATTCCAAAATAATCAAATACTAATTCCCATTGTTGTTCCTCTTCATTTCCCATTAGTGTGTCCAGAAATATGCATGCGCAGATATGTTGTCAAACAAAAAGGTACAAACAAGTATAAAAGGTAATACCTTTGAACTAGATTTTTGAGACCTGCATGAGTTCCTTTGATAGAATCCAAGTGCAAAATACATGGTACTATGACAGATTTTGATGTATCTTCATCTGAAATTTGATGCAAACATATAAACACAAGGCTGATCACCACTCAACATCATGCATTCCACCAAGAACTCACCTTTCACACCAGCTACTTCACCAGGATGGCATATGACTAATAAACTCCAGTGAAGACTGTAATTAAAACATGCATACAAATTACACTAGCAAAGGAATAAAGTCACATTCTAAAAGAAAGGTGTTATTTTAACTATTTTCTTACTTGAAATTTACAGGGATGAAAATGTAATCTTTTCCAAATATATCCACTTTTCTGGTCCATTTATGAACGCGTAAAAAAGCAGCTCTGCCATCTTTCACACTGGATGGATCTTTGTCTAGATCAGCAAGCTTCCTAAAGAAAAAACTATTGAAAAAATGGTATCTGTGCTTTTCCTCAGGAGGAATCTGATTCTTCAAATACCTGCGACCCAATCATATTTTTTTTTTCATAAAAAAAGCACATTACTGTAAAACCATAGCAAATTCTAACAGATGTAGGAGTATGAAATAGTAATGGAGTTGCATATATAAATAAAAAAAAGCACGTAAAAACTCGATCCTCAGTTCTTTTCAAAATTATCTCACCAGAAACAAGTTATGTGACACAACCTTAACATCCTAAGGACTAGAAATGGATTGGTTGCAACTAAATGAAAACGTTGCATAACATGGACTTACTTAATGTAAAAGTCAATAATTGTATCATTGATGAAAGTCTCTGGTTGTAATAGATCAACATCTCTCTTGCTAATGGAAACTGCATCTGAATCCCCTTTTGGATAGATAACATCTTCAAACTCCACATCAAAACTGTGTAAGTGCCAAGATTATTCAGTAACTTACTATAACAACTACAGCATATGTGTTTGTACTAACAGCAAAAGATTTACATATCCCACTGGTGCAAAGGAGACAAAGAACATCTTCTCTGAGGATTAGAAATCAATGACTATGCACACAGCGCACAAGCACACGAATAAAAACTAATATTATCGGTTTCAAAATTATAGAAGTCCAGAACCTTCATCTAAAAGCACATTCTGCAAAGCGGATGAAACTCAGATGGAAAATTCTGTCAAATTTTTCTTATACAGTTTTCATATTAACATATATCTCAAAGCACACTTCATTTGGAGGTTAAGGGGGAGCTTGCATGTAAGTCTTCTGGGACAATAATAAATGTTTACATGGTGGAAGAAAGGAAGAAAGAACACTTGAGCCCAAGGGCCACTCACCTACTGCTTTAATGATAACACTAATATGTTCATCAGCAATAGATAGAAAATCTATCCCACAAAACCAAAGATGAATTTGTTTTGACTGAATCTTAAGATGGTAGGAAAGATCAAGAACTATGATACCTAATTTACCTTTATAAACAATAAAAACAGCCCCAGGATGTAATTGATATGAATTTGCATAATTTTAATGCAGTTTGATCCATAAGTGAAGTGGAGAATATAGAGACATGAAACCACAAAGGAATCTGGAACCAACAGATGAATTGAAGCAGGGTGGAAAGAGAACCAAGAAATACATTTCATTGCCCAACACTAAGGGGGCTACTACTCACCTCGGGAAATAACGCCTCTGTTGAAGTAAGTCCACTCCTCCATCCATTGCACTATCCATACTGCAAGCAAATGGAGAAAAGAAAAGGCAAGAAAAGTAAAATGATATAATAACAGGGCAGCAATAAAAATTCACCAAAAAAAAAATCCGGAGAGAGAGAAGAGACTGCCAAGCCAGCCTTCCTCAACATTTAGCAAACACAAATCTTTCTATCCTTGAGCTAAGTAATTTTTAGTATACCAACAGGATGGATAAGTACTCAAAAGTTGTGGCCAAGCAACAAGCAAGTTTTTAGCCAGTATAAACTGGCACTACATGGAAAGCAAAAGAAGTTACTTAATGGGTAAAATAGTACCTTCATTGGAGGCATTGGCACAAGCCTCCAAGTGTAATTTAAGCATGAAGCATAGAAAATTAGATGAAAGCTAAATAGTAACAAATAACATCAGATGGCAGCAATTCAGCAAACTTACTCATGTATAACGCTCAGTAGAGCTGAGTACTTCAAGTTTAAAGATGAAATCTCTTCCCATTTCCTGGACCAATTTGGCTCAACAACTGCAACCTCCAACTCCTCCACACCTACGCCAACAAATAAAATTAGCAAATTAAGAGCAAGGACCTTTAGTTGTGCAAGATATAATCATACCAAAAAAAAAAAATTTGCAACTCATCAGATCAATGAACTCAATATTGAGGCAAATCCACTGTACATGTATCACCAATTTCACAAATTTGCAATATTGTGTTCATATATATAGTGTCTGAAATGCTAGAATAGCAATTAGCTGGGGAACTTTAAAATACTTTTGGCTGCTCACGTGAATTGCCTCAATATTGAGCTCATGAATATGTTGAGACACAGTTATATAAAATTCAAAAATACATGAAAACAAATTATGAAGCACCAAACCACTACAAGGCTACTAACCTGACATGCCATGTGTGGTATCAGCTTGTACTGCATCCTTTGAAAGTATGTTGAGCTTAATTGTTACAGTTCCAAACTGAACACGTAATAAATACAACTTATTAGGCATGCTAAAATAGCACAAGTTATATTCCCATAAGGTAGCTAAAACTTACTCTTTGAAGATTCTGAGACTCAATACTAACAATGTCATCAATTCCCGCTTCAAAGCCAAAGGTTCCTTCGTCTCCATGTGCAGTTGCACCATTTATTTTAACACCACCACAAGAAAATGTGATCACACACCCAGAACAATGTTTACCCCGGTATACAACATAATCAACAAGAAGATTAATCCCCCCCTGCAAATCACACAAAAAACATATAATTACTAATCTTGAAAATTCTTTCTGAAAAGATGTATAAAACTGAGCCAGTAGCCATTTGCTCATTGAACAGCATACATAAAATGAGTGGGGAAAAAAATCCCCACCAAACCAAATATGAAATGTATTGATTGATTGATTTTAAAACATGAAGCACATGTCTGAGGTTCAATACTAACTGGTTATTCATTTTTACAAAATGCAATTAGCATAGCTTAACAAGTAGAAGAAGAAACAAAACTTGGATGCAATACCAAAAAGGTGGAATTGCCATGGACAAAGCTTTGTAATCTCAACCTTCAGCAGCTAAACGCATTAGCCTGTAGTGTCCAAGACACTCAAGCAACAAATAACACTCAAATAGGAGTCTTGGTATGAGGTTGGAGAACATATAAGCTAATTCAAGAAAATAACACAGGAATAACAACCTAGAAAGCCAGACTAAAATCAGAAAACCTGCAATTGCTAAGTGACTGAAGTCACCGAACACCTTAAAGCAAGTATGATACAGGATATCAAATACAGGATAAACTTGATAGAAACCTGTCTCGTTCCTGATTCAATATAACTTAATTAATTCATGACAGAGAAAATTTTGTACCACTTCTGCGTAGCTGAAACAATTGGTTGGTGTGGGGCCATTTAAAATAACTGTAATCACGCAGAAAACCACAGTAAGTTAGAAAAAGAAGAGAAGGAAAAGAAAGAAAGAAAAAGAAAACCCCCACAGATAGCACAATATCCAGTAAATGATATCATGAGAAAATACCGCTAGCCTCTGTAATATCAGGAGTGGGGCTTGATGGAGAACAATCCTCCATGTGGTCATCAACATCTAATTGCCCATCACCAGCCTCACTCTGTAGAATTTTCAAACAAAGCAAAGCAAGACTTCATAATCAATTTCATGATTGAAAACACAACTCGTCAGACATAGGAGAAGCCAACATACACTGGACGGTGGAGAGTCTCTAAGACCACGGTTTAATTGGCTTTCCCCAGGCAAAGGTGCTTCATGGCATGAAATTATCGTCTCGTGTTCACTGAAAAGCCTTTTCGACTCAAAATCATCGACCCGAAAACAAAAACCTTGATCATGACTTAAAGAAGTGAGTTGGGGAACAGCATCAGAACCAGAATTTCCTTCTTCAGTGATTAAGTCGTCTCTAACAGTTCCGGGCTGAACACAAGTATCAGCATTATCACAGCCAATAGCATCAGCATCTACACAAACTAAACTGCCGGATTCCTTTCCAGGAACATCACATTCCTGGGCAACTGGAACACACGGTTAACAAAAATCAGTAATATCAAACCTAAAATTAATCTCCTAAAACAATAAACACGCGCAAATCCTACTTTTACTTCAATCAGTAAAGAAAAAAATCCCTAAATAATCAAAATAATTCGAACTCCCAATTTAGAATATTAGTACTACGGCATAACTAATTTCTTCTTCAATTACATGATTTTTACTATAATTTTCCATAAAAGGAAATAAAAAGCGGCTGCAAGTACAGCATTCGAGAAACTGGTACTTGGAAATGAAGGGATTGTCGAGACTAGGGTTTTTGAACTTGCCTAAGACTTTACCAGCTGCTAATTCAGCTATCTCGTTTTCTTCTTTGAAATCGAAGACTTCGAGTCCGTTCTTCATCGTCGCTGCCGGGAGAGATCGCTATCAATAGCGAGTGAGTCAATACCGGAGTCAGCTAATCAGAGAGATTTTTCCGAGACCCAGTCGCTTATGAGGCGTTGTTACGGATTTTTAATTTATTGTAACAAAGAGAGACCTAAATTTTGCAAAGCCAATTAAATTAAAGGGAAACGTCAACCGACTTGCTGGGAGAAAATATAAAAGGTCATTTGTTAGAATTTGGATTGGCAGTTCACGCTCCAATTCAGCGGATGAAAGGCACGCGTTGATCGGTGGGAGTTCTGTTTTTGTTGGGATCTGATGTCTGAATCCTGATGGCAAAGGGGTCCACGCTATTGATAGCGCGTGTTGTTTGAGAGTTGTGTTAGGTAGGTGAAAAAATGATTTTCTGTCGAAAAGTAATAAAGAAGTAACAAATAATTTGGCACACACTGGTCAGAAGAAGAAAGAAGAAAAGAAGAGGGGAATGCTCGCTCTTCTGCATACAGTTCAGTTCGATTCCTAAAGTCAAGTTGATGGTTTAATGTTACAAATATTCAAATTATACGTCCAAAAATTGTTTGATGTCTTCTATAACTGGCTGGCCGGAAAAAAAACTAGGATGACGCAGGTCATAGAATCGATGATGACACGATGGTTCAGCTAATAATAAGGTGTTTTTAAAGGTGATAAATTTTGATTATCAAATGTGTTTTTTTAAAAAAAATTATTTTTAAAATTAATATATATCAAAACAATATAAAAATATTAATTTAAAATAAAAATAAT
This sequence comes from Populus x sibirica, assembly GCA_019202695.1. NCBI lineage: Eukaryota > Viridiplantae > Streptophyta > Magnoliopsida > Malpighiales > Salicaceae > Populus > Populus x sibirica. Next base: position 2,277,265 of record JAGMVL010000643.1, on the reverse strand, counting down.
AATTCAAAATTTCATGAGCACTCAGCACCAAACACAAACGATATGCTTTAGACTTTAGTAGAATATGTTTAGCAAATCAATGCTTCTCACTTTGTTTTTAGTTTTTACTTTTGAAAAACTTGTTCAGTATAGTTTTAAAAATTGTCTTGAAAACCATAATTTAGAAACTATAGCATGAAACCTTTTATTTTATTTATGAATCCAAGATTTATACTTGAAATATCAAGGTTGAGATATTGAACATAAGATTCCGCTCGAGTCTAAAAACTAATAGGTTAGATAACGAATCCAAAAACTCGGAAGCTCAAATACAAACCAATGTTCTTTAGCCTCGGGCATGGTACATGATCCTATGCTTAACTGGATCCAACTGAGTTACACAACTTTCAAGAATGTCAATTGACCCAACTAGATCTCAAACAAGTAGCCTTTGTAATGGGTAAAGGGTCTCCATGAAACCTTACAGGGTGACGTCATGCATCCAGGCAAAGACATAACCCTGTACACATACATATCTCAAGAGCACCCAAGGCTAGGCAATAGATGTCTGACCCTAAATATTTCAATTACCGTTCATGCTTCTTGTTATAAACTGAGCCCATAAAACAACGGAAGTCAAGGATGTCCCTGATTAGCAGATGACCCGCGGGTCAACGTTCTTTTTCTCTCAACATTACCTCGAATGATTTCTCACTCCACTTTTATTTCCATGCAAGTTAGTGTGGTATATGATTTTATAAATGTTGATGAGCCACGAGGTGATCAGTTCAAACATCTTCTCTTCATCCTTTTCATCACAATTCTGCAAACACAAACACTACACAATCTCCAATACCTCATTAATCCTAAGAAAACCACTGCTTCGATCAAAATCATGCAACGTCTCACTGAAATCCCCTATCATCAAGATTTTCCTTGAAAAATTGTCGTGATTCCTGCCATCTTGTGCACCAAAATACCCGTTGTGAAATGTCAGTCTCTAACCTAGTGTAGCCAGGATTACTTAAAACTTGTCTCGTTATGTAAGGATTAGATAAATTGAACCGTACTACAAATAATTTATTTTTTATGAAACCTTCGATTTAATTATGCAGGGACTTCAACCAACCATAGATTCTCGTCCAAGTACGTGAATAGAAAGGATAATATCGCTTTCCATCAATATTAGCAGGGACGGGTCTGGGAATGGTGATGTGTTTTGTGTAATCTTGAAGAGGGAAGCAAGCGAGTGGACTAGATGGCTAATAAGGGCCATGTGCTTCATTTAAGAATGCATTCCTTTTGCTGTCCATCAGGGATTGATGATCGTTTGTATCAATACCCTGTTGGGGTTTACATGAATTCAAAGCTAGAGAAAACCTTGAAGGGTTTTGGATTTTTTGTAGTAGCTTAACAGATTTTGAAGAATAAAAACAAACAATGGCTTAGGTTATGGTTTCATGATATCTTGCATAATAAAAAAAACCATTTAATGCTCAAGTTAAGGATGATATTAAAAGAACGTAAATAGGATGAAACGATGGGAAAATGTTCCTTTCTGTGTAGTTGTGAGTAAAAATATGCATCTACATAAAATGAACTTGAACAATATAAAGTAGAAATGCGTACATAATAATGTGTATCTTACTCATAGAGACAATTATATAAAATAATTACATTCATCATGAGACCATACAACCACCCTGTAAAACTATACATTCATGTGAATAATCACACTATTAACTTGTAAAACAAAACACTTGGATGGTATTTAATATTATAATTGATTTTTAAAATATTTTTATTTAGTAATGCATTAAAATAATATTTTTTAAATATTTTTTAAATTTATTTTTCACAAAAATACAAACTATAACAATCTAAAATCACCCAAATATTTTTTTTAAATTTTTTCATTCGTTTTTCCGTATGAACATAGGGTGAGTGCAATAATTCCTTGGATTTTTTTGGCCCTATATCATTGTCTTGTCTGAATGTCATAATACTTAATTAATGGTTCTCCTGCCTTTCAGTTCTTGATCAATTCACAGTTGATTTATTTAGGACCATGTTGAAGTCCCGGGAACATATTTTCAGTTTTAGATTTCATACACACATCACAAATAGCATGATACAGTAGTTCTTCAGGTGAAGAAAGCGAATCCAGCTTCATTGTCACATCAACTCAAACATATATAAATACCAGTATCTCTAAGGGATAAGTCGATCTTCCAGCGATAGCAGATCTGTTCCTCGCAAGATTCTACTGGATCAGTTCATTTTCCTCCCAGCTTTCAGCATCAGATGGCCAACCTGAAAGCAGTTTTAAGTTGATGCAATTGAGCAATTACTCGATCTTTGAGCACATAACACACTATCTATAGTAGCCTCATTTATATAAAGAAAGTTTCACCCAAGGGAGCCTTATAGAGAACTAATGAGTGATTTAATCATTCATTTTATGATCCATGGATATCCTTAAATGGCTGAAAGAAGAAAAAGTACATGAGAAGAGAAACGGAGAAGAAAATTGCATGCAATTTAATCAATATATTATAGATATTAAGCTCACCCTAATTTGAGAGAGGTATCGGAGCTATCATCCTCCACAGGAGGGCCACTGCTGCAGCTGCAAACATTGGTTGTAGACTCCGATGACATCCCTTCTTCCTGAACTGCTGTGTCTAAATCGACAAGGGCGGGTCCTTTTCCCTTGTAAATGGTTGCTATCTGCTTTCAAATTCAACCTCGCTTTATCTCACTATTCAAGTCTTGACAAACAAAATTATAAGCAACTTTGCTACATATTCTTACCTTCTGTTTTAGTTGCTTATTCTCTTCCAAAAGCTGTACTCCCTGCATTATTGGATTAAACCAAGAAATCAAAGAATCGATGACATATTGACTTTGCTTATCTTAACAATGATTGAAATATGAAAACATGATTTATGGCGACTCCACAGAAGATTTCTTTTTTTTTTCTTTTTATCAAAGAACGACTCTTGCATAATTCTATTTATGCAAGGACATATCTTGACGAAGTCATGACCAGCAGGTCTCCTATACCATGAAATCTGTAACATTCTAACCTTCCTTTCAAGGGTAGATATCTCATTCATAATTCGTTCTCCCTGAAAATAATAATAAAAAATAAGTTACTGCAAAATAAGCATCTATACATGGTTATGTTAGGTAGTAAATGGAGACCAACCTTGGTTTCAAGCACGCGGCTAAGTCCTACTTCAAGCGCCTTTTCCAATTGCTGCAATTCTTCTATATTTAGTCCGTGAAGATCTTCACCTCTCATCCGCCTGCCATCCATTGAAGGGATACATCCCATTAGAAGTTAGAACTACAGTCATGGAGCAGTTAACACCTTGTCAGGTTCCTTACTAAAGGTTTTACCTTAGTTGATGACTCTTCTCGGAAACTTCCTTGCTCAATCGCATGTGATTGCTGTTTTCTAGCTATAAAATAGCCAAAAATGAAATTGCAGGTTAAGGAAGTTATAACCCGCAGAGCTTGAAAAACACCTTGACCATGCATTTGAGATGAATAAACAGAAAAACATATTTTCCTTACTGTCGAGGTGATAATCATTACGCAAAACTAATATTATAGTAAAACGAATTACCTGCAACTCAAGAGACGGCGGATTTATTTTGTCAAGGTTATTGGAGTGCAGATTATACCTTGCAAGTACATCCTTCATACTACACAGATATGATACAGTTAGTAAATCATATTGAAAGCTTGTGACAGAGAAAATGAACGATAGAGATCATCGCCACACAAGCTTTTTGTTTTTGTTTTTCTTTAATAAATTAGATATTCATCCAAGCATCCTAATGACTACAAGTTATCCACCAAGTCGAGAGCTATCTAAAAGCGGCTAAGCCACACTAGACACACATTTTAAAATGAGAAGGAAGAAGAGAGAGAAAAAACCCTAGCATTATAGAAAGTCCAAGCCGAAATTCAACTGGATCATCAGGTCGAGTATACATAGCTGCTTCCATTGTACAACCAGGGGCAAGGTAAAACCAGATAGCATCCTTGATACAGTGGGCATGCGGGGCATTATGAATGGTCCAAAAAGCTTATTCAGCTAGACTTGAAAAATCGATCCCACTAATTCTACTCACAGAAACCGAATTATACCTGGTATATTTCTTCTCTTGCTAACTGAAATTCAAAACAAACAAGGATGACTTCAGCAAAAATCACACACATGCTGCAGATCATCAGTGGGAGTTTCGACCCTTTAACGTTTGGTTCAAGTCCCCCAGTGCCTAAACTCCATGAAATATCATCTTCTATGGTGAAATATATCTTATTACTTGCAGTAACAATTAAAACAGATAATAAATTGAAACTTTCTGGTTCAAATTTGTCAAATAAAAAAAAAAATTGTCCTAAAAAACATAATTATAATAGGTCATGGATTAAATTTTGTTTTTCCAGCTAGTTATGCTTCAACAAATTGAATATGATGGACATAAAACATAATAGATTTGATAGGAGTTTGTACTTTAATCTGGATAGCCAATCCTCAAATTTAAATATTATCATTTGATGTGGCATTAGTGTTCTCTGTAGCATTATAGAGGTAACAAAAGGCGGTGAAAAAAGTTGAATGATTGATTGTGCAAATTTCTTTGCACTGGATTCATTCATGTCCGTGTGTATACAGTTGCATGTAATATCGTGTGCTACAAGACTGATCAGATTAGCCAGCCTAAACCCTTCAAGCTCAGTAGGAGAATTAACATCGTTGTGTCGCATCAATGGTTTTACCTCCAAATACATATAAAGCACATGGTAAGGGTCCTAGTTTTACTATATGAAAGAAGAGCATATCCAGGTTCATAGTGGATATAACATCAATATGCACTGATAATTGGCAAGGCCATGTTATCAGCTCACTAGATGCATACAAATTAATTACAAACACACTGGGGGAGTTAAGAGGGATTCAAGAGTGCAAACAACATCCATGAGTGAGACTTGCACCGTTGATTACTCATGCTTGGAAATCATCACCGAGGAAATTTACGAGTTTCAAGAACACAATCACAAAAACCTCAGACTAGCAAGTTTTTTTTTTTTTTTGGTTATGATGGTAAGAGATATTCTCAAACCAGTTTACATGTCAACTGAATCTGAATCCAAGTCTTCTTTTTGAATGATATTAGAAACACACATATCCCATCAATCCGGTGCATTCAAAAGAATTCAATACAGTTTTATGAGTAATGACCCTAAGATTTACCTAGAAAGTAAAGAAATAAAACACAACTCCTTAAGCACCGTATTAATACCTTGAGATTAGCTAGTTTGTAAATTTTGAAAATCATCCAATAGGACATTGTTTACATTAACAAGGTGATGATATATATTTACTACTGGGAACCTGTTTTAGGTGGAAATGGAAGGATACATCAAAGAGGAAACTGGATTTTAGTAGTATTTATCATCGTGGAATTTTCTTTTCTTCCCATTTTTCTTATTGAGATTCATAATGAAACATTGAATAGGAAATTGGAAAAACTGCTTTGTTATATATCGTTTTGAACTTGCTCTTGCTTCTTAAAAAAAATAAAGAATAAGGAACCATTAACCAGCAGAAGTTGTGTTTCTTTTTCAAACAATGTTCTCTAACACATTAGAATTTAATTAATGAAAAGAAAATGAGCCTCACATAGAGAAAACAAATATTATTTTTTTAACTTTGTTCCTACAGAAAGGATTGGGTATGCAAACCTCCAGTCCCTTCCTTTCCGTTAGGTATAAATCCCAATCAAAATTAGAGTGTTAGTTCCCTTTCAGCCATCTGCCTCAAACACTCAAATAATTTTATTTTATTTTTTGGTTAAACAAATATATAATTTAAGAATCTGACAACAAGGCCTTCAATGCTACTATACCTTCTCACACAAGTAACAGTTGTGCTGTTTCGATACGTTACCGATAGGGGTATTATATTCACGTGTTGTACCTAGTTTTCTCTAGCTGTCAGAACATCGGGCGTCTTGAAGTTGAGTTTCTCCAAAATATCTACACAGTACTATTTCCTATAGGCAGAGAAATCTCCTCGCATCTTTGCCCATAGCAGATCTAGCCGAACTTGTAAAATTTGGTAGTTCTGTATGCTTTTGCTCTTTCCACCCTGTGGTACCAAGTTTCCTAACGTGTAAAAAATATAAGTGAGAACTTTCTCACTCTAGAGATGGATCTAATGTGTTCGTTGTCCAGGAATGTTTCTTTATCCTAACACAAAACTGTTAAGATGCTGGCCTTATTTGCAGTCTTGTGACAACTAAAAAGTACTTGGATAAAGAGAAAACTAAACTGATTAAGAGAAAGAAGAAAATAAAATAAAATTTTCTTGGGTTGTTTGATTTAAGAGAAGGGATGGAAATAAATTTTTCTTTGTTCGGATATATTGACAGGACAAAAAAAAGGAAGACGATTTTTTAGAGCATATTATGACAAAGATTCTGTCATTTTTTTATTATTATTTCCTTTGATTTCCTCTCAAATTCGACGAAAATCCATTGTTTTCAAAAGTAAAAAAATTATTTCCCCCTCCTTTTCCCTCACATCCTTTCTTTTATATTCCTAATTCGTGTTTATATTCAAAAAATAGTTTTGTAGTTTACCTCTCTGGAATTTTTATTTATTCTCAAAACACTTCTTTATTAAAACAATTAAAAAAAAACATGCGTATTGAACATGAAGTTCCAAAAATAGAAAACAAAAGTTTTATTTGGCTTACAATTGACTTCTTAAGAAAAAAACTATATATGCTATATTTCATGATCTGAAAAGTATCCTTGTTATAATAGTGAGTAACTTCGAAAACAGTTTTTGATGTTTTCCACTTTTCTAGATAATTAGAGAAATAAAAAAAAATATTTGTTTTCAATGAATAAAAGCATTGTTAATTATTTTTTTATTTTTTAAAAAACTAAAAGATTTTTCACAAATAAATTACTAAGATTTCAGATTTCCAAAAGACAACTTTTCCTAATTATCTAATGAAATGCTATAGAGATAGTCAATAAGTTTTTTAGGATGCAAACACACATTTTCTAATAAATAAATCGTAACTTTAAAAATATAATTAAAAACCAATAAACTCTCCAAGTTTGGGGTACCCTTAATCCCATAACCTAATTTCATTCCTAATTACAACCTAAAATAATATATTTATGAAGCTTTTGATATTTAAATTTACTAGCGGGAATATCACATATTTCACAAATGAATCACATCATTCCCTTATCAAGATGAATGAAGTTCTAATAATATATAACATAAATTTTAGTAATATGTATCAGTAGATAATTACAAGTTTTTTCTAATCCACAATAAAATAATGATCTTTTAAGCATCCTCATTCGATAACGAGGACCAAGGCTTTGTTTGATCTTGTTCTATTTATGAGTTAAACAATTGTTAGTGCATAAAAGCAAAAGATACATATATATATCATAATTAAAAAATAATATAAATTATATCTCGAAATTTCACCTAAAAGTTTAAGCTATTAGATTAAAATGATAAGAAAAAGCTATATTTGAATATTTTTTTTTTGGTGAAACAAACAAACTTTCTACATATAAAGTAATAAGACCACAAATATTTGAAAAATTAATGAATAATTATCATATAAAATTAAAAATAATAGTTAATTAATTGTGGTAAAGAACAATGCAATGCAATGTTACTAAATAATTTTTGCTAGTGTTTTGCTAAAAATTGAAACACGGATTATATGTTGCGACATTTAGCAAGGACTTAGACACCATAAATGGAACTAATTTTTATGTCATTTATTATTATTAATCAAATCCTCAAAATTATTTTATTGTTCATGCACAAGAAGAAAAATGCTTGACAATTTATTATATCAATTAGCATTATGACATGAAATTCATATAGTTTGGTTAGTAATAATACTTGAAATTTAAGCAGTGATTTCATCTCAATATTTCATTAGAATTGTTTTCATTGCTCTTTAAAACTTATTAAGAACATAGTTTTTTAAAAAAAAAAGCCTTTCTTGTTCCTATATTTTGTACTAGTTTTTTCTACTTGAATATATTACTTGAAGCTAGGGTTATGATAGACCAGCTTCCTTCTAATATTAATTTGCAAAGCACGAAAGAATTCACGGATGGGAAAAGACAGACCAGCTTCCTTCTATCCAATTTATGGGGCCATTGTGATTTTAACTGTTCTTTCCCTGGAAAAACAGCAATCACTTTCCATTTCCACTTGCAGAGACAAAAAAAGAGACCAAGACCACACTTACACCTTGTTATTTCAACGACTTAAAAAGTTCTTAAGACAATTGGCACCCAACTGACGCCGGCAATAACACCTCGGAAGATGCCATAATAGATGTTTCTCACTAAATCACAAATTGACAGTCGACGTTGGTTCTTATTGGGGAGGCCAGAGACGACAATCTTGTCAGGACATGTTACTGGTTGGCTCGTATACAGCAACCTCCACATGAATCAATCTCTATTAGATTATCGAGTCCAGCCATAAGTGTTCAGGTAGAAAATACGTGTTTTTTTTTTTTATAATCTTGATTACCAAAAGTTTTAGAAATTCAATGTTTTGATAAAGGAGAATATTTTGTAATGAAGTAACAAGTATATGAATACGTGCAAATTCCTTTCAAAAAGTAAATCAAGAGTCGACTGTGAGATAAATGTGTGAATAATTTACAATTTCTTTTGTTGATATTTCTAAACTCCCACGCCAACTTTGCAGGAGTCGAACAATTTTTAAATTATAAATTTATAACCATTATCTCACCAAAAGTTTGTGATATACAAGACTAAAAAGACATAATCATTATTTTATAGAAGACAATCTTTTTTCCTCGAGAACATTCACATGCATTTATTTTGTCTTCATTCATCAAAGATAGTGACGTTCGAATTTTATCATTTTCAAATATTTTTAGTGCAATAATTTTTAAATAATACACACCATTATACAGTCAAATGCAAAAATCATTATATCTTTATTTTTACCAAGTAAAAAATTATTTTTGATTATGGTATTTTCAAGAATTGTTGAAAAACTAGTTCAGGAAGGTTATCAATTTTTTTTAAAAAAAAAACTAGTTTAATTTATGCATTTGATTTGATTTTAGTTTGTTAACAATTATATAGGTTCAAATTTTTGTAAATAAACATTTATATCATAATTTTTTTAATAATATTACTTAATAAAATATAAATAAATAAACTGGTTTTTTGCTTCTTTTTGTAATGAATTTGAGAGAACGAAAATGACAAGACAAAAAGAAAAGAAGGGGCAAGCTATGTTCTACGTGCCTGAGCAGCAAGTCAAGCACACTCCTAACCCCAGTACGACAGGGCATCATTAAGTAGGGAAAAAACGAGAGAAGGAGAGGCATTCCCCAATTTCTTATTTAACGGTTACTGGACGGCCACAAAAAATTAGGACAGCCTTCCAAAATCCACTTATTTCATTGGTTTTTGATACAAACCAATAAATAATTTTAATTTATCATTGAAATAATTTTAAAATAAATTTTTATCTTTGCAGAAACATGACAACACAACATGAATTTCTATTAAATATATAGAGTTACCATACAAAAATCTCAATTCCAAATTTTATTGCTAAATATTTTATTTTCAAGTTCTCCTAAAATACAAGTTAAACAACCTTATTTATTTAAATCCTCAATTTATCTTGAAAAGAAAATAAAAATTCTAATGAATATTTATGAAATTATTATAAGGATTCCTGCACTAAAAAGAAAATAAAATTATGAAGCACAATATTTGATTCCTTAGACTTAATGGAAAAAATTTGATTTCCTAGACTTAATAGAAAAAATAAAAACACGGCAAAAGGAAAAATATTTTCCTAAATTAAATAAGAATAAAGATAACTAAGAACATAAATCTCTTGTACTAATCCTCCTGCATCAGTTTTCCAAGTTGAAAAGAATTCGTTCTTGAAATCAAATTATTCTCGTTGATGTCTAATTAATCAAAGCTCTCCAATCCCTTTTCTTTCTTTGTTTCATGCGCATTATAGTTCTAGATTTCAATTTCAATCTTTTGATGTTAAATCTCAAAATCAAATATAAATAAATCAATAACTTTATTTTGTTGAAGACCTTCCATATTCTCTCTTGCTCAACCTCTAGCTTTTTAATGAAGAAACCATTATTGACATTATTGCTTCCATTACTATCATCGTTTATGTCACAATTAACATCATAATCATCATCAAAATAACTATTATAAATTGATGATTAATTCTAGTCCACAAAAAAACTAGAATCATAAAAAATCTTAGCTTGATAATACCAATCAAGAGGTTGCCACCTATACTCACTGAAACAGGTTTTCAAAGCTAACCAAAGATCAATGATCACTCTTATTGCACTCTCCTAGGTTCCTCATCGCCACCAACTAGAGACAATTTTGTAACATATCTCTACATTTCTCTATCACTAGTTTCTAAACGTCTGTTTTCCAAAGGGAACCACCCAATCCCCTACACATCTTGTTAAGAAATCTTTTCTAGCTATGATTATTCAACAACACACAATAACTAACCATCAAAAATTAACCCTGATTCAAAATTTTATCACTAAATACTCTCTTGAAATACAAGACAAACGACCTTATTTATACTATTCTCAGATCTAACTTGAAAAGAAAAAATTCTAATAAATAATTATGGAGGAGTTATAAAGATTCCTAAACTAAATAAAAAAAGTAAAATTATCAAGCTTAGCATTTGATTTTCTAAACTAAATATGAAAAAATAAAAGCTCCATAAAGGAAAGTTATTTTTCTAAACTAAATAAAAATAAAAATAACTAAAAAAGCAAATGTCTAAAAATATAAAGGGATATGTCCACTCTATCTCAACAGTTTCCGTCTCTTTAATACTGAAAAAATAACCAAACAACTCAAATGAAAATCACTTTAGTTTTACGTTTAGAGTATAATATGAGAATGTTTTTTCATTGTGGAACAATGTTGTCCAAACAAACCAATCATACAAGATGCAAATAAAAATACGAGAAGGTTATTTTTTTGCAAAGACCAATGGCTTAACTATTTTCAATTATTTGTCAGAATATCAATTAGTTTGCAGGGAGTCTCAAATTTTTTGTATAAATAGTTTGGTTGCAAATCATTTTTAATTCTTGAAACATAAATGAAAACAAGATATGCCATATGTATTTTCCAAAATCAGTTTGTATATGAGCTCTTATTGCTTCAATAACAACAAAACACTCTTTGGACACACACTGAGAATCTTCACAATCTTTGTTTCAATCCGTTAACGCAGTTCCTCAGATCTTATCAACTCAAGTATCCAAGAATCCCGGCACTTATGCTCAAACATTTCTTTCCAACGTTGTCTTCGTGAATGCAGGAGTTATACCATAAAGTTTGAGAGCATCATTTTCATCACAACCAACCTATTATTCCTCTCCAAGAGGATATTATTTAAGAGTCTGTGGACTTCCAATCTGAAAGTCTCAAGTTCACCTTTTAAGACAGGTAATTGAAGTGAGAATTCAGGACAAAAGTAAGGCTTGCCCTCCTTATGTGATCCGAGATTCAAAGAACCTCTCCATGACCGCTGAAAACTTTTCAAAAAAAAAAAGGGAATAAAAACTGCTAGTTTTCTATTAAAGTGATCGATTAAACAGCTACTATTCGAACGAAATTCGCATTTGCATTTTGGTACAATCCACAGTGTCGTTGTTAGCCCTGCTGTTATTATAGTGTTCTGCTGAAGGCCCTTGTAATCATCAGTGATAACAGTCAGAGACCTTGTAGATCATCAATATTTTATGGTAACAGCTCACCAGCCATTATCTCGCTTGGAACCAATCCCTACAAAATATCTTCCTCCGAAATTCTCGAAGCCTAGCTATGTTACCAAATTAACTATCTTCACATTTCCAAAAAAACCGAGGTAACTTTTTACTCCTATGCATCCGTGGTTGTCACTTAAATGTTGGTTGAAACTTATACTGACATAATTCAAAGGGAACTACTACAAGATATGTAGAGGATCAGTTCAGCTATATATTTTAGTCTGAAAAGGAAACAATATTAACTCCCATGCTAACCACAGATCACATTCAACAACCCCAAATGATAATAATAATTGTTTGTTGTTCATGATTTTTTAGCTTATCAGCTTATCATGTGCAGTTGTTAATCTTTAAGAAAACAAGATTAGAGACTTGGACTTAAATAGTTTAGAGCCTTTTCATCATGCTACACACCTCCGAAACAAGAATAAGGCAGGACAATAAATTACTAAACGACCCAGACCGTTGAACATAAACCCAGCTAGATTACAACAATGAAAAAAAATCCTGAAAGAACAAAAACCCAACTTAGGAAAGAGGATTTCATGTGGAAGAAAAGAATATCCCAAAAATGAAGTGCTACTCTCTTCTTTCTCTCTCTCTTTTCCAAAGAGCAGTGAAGTATAGAATTTGGGTTCAAACATGAAAAGTTGGATGTGCTTAATCGTTGAAGGAGGTAAGCTTACCTAATTATCAGTGATATAAGAAACTATATGAAACTTACTGCAAGGGATCTAGATTCTTCCTCTATCTAATTATTGGACTTTTAAAGGTCCATAAAATTAAGTATATGGATATAAATTTATGTTTGGATACGAGGTTTCAAACCCATAGGAAATTGACATGATTGTAATTTTAACAAATATGCCACTAAGATCTTACAGTCCTAAAACAAGAGTAGAAATCTAAAACTCCATGCCTCTATCTCTGTGATCTCTCTCTCACTCACTCACTCACACACACAGTACTCACTGATAATTATACTCACATCAGCATATAGACAGACACAGTAAATAAGGGATAGAGTCCGCGAGGAGAAGTCATACATTAATAGAATAAAAGAGATCTTCAGCACTAAAGGTAAAAAAGAACTGCAATACCTGGAGCTGGAATACTCAAAGAGCTTGCCGGTAGCAGAGAAGATGATGACAGCAACCTCAGCATCACAAAGAACAGAAAGCTCTTCAGCTTTCTTGAAAAGCCCTCGCCTCCTCTTGGAGAAGGTCACTTGTCTTGCAGTCACGTTGTCAATCTTCTTGATCTTGATCTTCTCTCTAGCCATTATACTTTCCCTTAAAAAGAAAAAACACACAACGTTTACATTGTCCGTACAAAAAAGAACAGACACATGAAATGACATGGAGACGGAGCTCAGAAAAAGTGGGATTCTGTTAATTTAAGACAGAAATTTAGCAGAAACCCTAGCTAGAAAGACCCAGTTCAGATCCAAGCAGAAAACACCCCAAGAAAACGCCAATCTTGGCTCGTGAACATGCAAAAGAACTGAAGTAGGAGATATGAATTGATGAGCTTTCCCTTGTTTACCTTATTGGGAGCTGGCTTGAGTTAGGTCTGATCAGAGGAATCAAAAGCTTCCTGTTACCGAAAGTAAAACAAACACCAGAGAGAGAGGGAGGGAGAGAGAAAAGGAAAACTTTGGGTGTTGTGTGTTCAAGAAAGGAAAGGTTGTCTTCCCTTTTATAGCGAAACAGGGATCCTCATTTTCTTATCTGTGGTTTGTGACATTTACTTTTAAAATAAAATAATCCTTGTACGAGGCAAAATAAAACTAAATTATAAATGTTTACAGAAAGATCGATTTTTCTTTTAAAAAAAAAAAAAAAACCCTCCATCCTATTCCTTTTTGTCCCAATTTCCCTTTTAAAAAATTAGGGTATAAACCCTGGATAATTTCTGTCTTGGATTTGTTTCTAAGTACCTAATAAATAATTTTTTTGTCCATAATATAATAATTTGAAGTCTAAAGTTATGTTTTTTAAAAAATTTTATTTTTTTATCTCTAAATTAATTTTTATGATTTTTTTTATTATTTTAATATACTGTTATTAAAAACAAATTTTAAAAATAAAAAAATATTATTAAATAAAAATTACTTTAAAAAATAATATCTAAAATACATCTCCAACCACTTAAAAAAATGGAAACAAGAAGATGAGATTTTTTCTGGTAATTACTTTTTCAAAATTTAATGTAATATAAAATCAGGTTTTTTGTGTGGACAAATCGCATTCCGTACAAATATGCCAGACTGCCATCACATCAAGCTAGTCTAATTAATTACTCTACTTTTTTCCCTTCATGTATTGCGAAATTCCTCTTATTTTATCGCGATAAATTGGACTAATTATCGATCAGCAATGTTCTTCATTAACTCATAAGCATCTACTTTTAGGTGGGGTTTTGTTTCCGTTGTATGGTTTTAAATGTTTGAGCTTGTTCTAACCCAAGTAGGTTTAGTTGTAACAGTGCAAACACTGACTGTTCTCAGACGGGATGCCACAGTTTCTTCGAAATTCAAGCAGCTGTTATTTTTGGACGGGTTAATCTTTACCCTTTTCTATGTTATCTGTGGCACGCGGTATGATGTAGATGCACCGTTTGGGTTTGTTAAAAATTAAATTTTTATTTTTTAGATTGTTATAATGTAAGCATTCCCAAACATGCACGTTGTAGTTGAATTTTTTTTCATGTAAAATGGGATTTAAAGAAAAATAATCAAAATTTAAAATCATTGGTTAAATTAGTAATTTAAATAATATAAATAATAAATAAATTTTAAAAAATAATTAACAAAGAAAAAAATGAAGAGAACTCAACCTGAACCCATTTGAGTTATTAAACAACCTAATATTAACAAGAAAAATTGAAAAAAAATCAATAAAAAAAAACCACGGTTAAAATAGGAGAACTTTGTGACCAAAAATATAAAATTAAGATAGTCTAATAAAAAAAAATAGAAAAAAAAGTCTAAATACTAGTTCCTAATAAATAAAATGAAAATGTGATAATTTTATAAAAATAAAAATAAAAAATCTTAAGCTCAATTTTAAGCAGATAAAATGTTGAATGATGAAAAATAAGAAAAAAAATATAATTAAAAAAAATCAATTTGAGCCCACCAATATCAAGATACAAAATCTCAAACTCAGTTATGATACCAAGGTAACCACATATGAAAGCAAATTAAATAAAATTATGAAACACGGTTACCAAACAACTCAATGTTGAAGGACGAAAGCTAAAAAGGAAATTTGATTTAAAAAAATCAGGATAACCCAATAGAAAAAAAACAAAAAAAACTTGAAGATCAATTTCTGATAAATCAAATGTTAAATGATGAAATTGAAATAAATCAATTAAAAAAAGATTAAAAAAACCAAGCAAACCTGATAAAACCTCTTAAACCTGGTATAATCTCTAAAACTCATAACTCGTGAGGTATTTGATCCTAGTCCAATAAAAAAGTTTAATCCCAGACCAATTTAATTTTGAACGATGAAATTGTTAAAAATATATTAATTTAAAAAACTTGTCAAACAAAAAAAGATAGCCATAAAAAGAATAAAGATTAAATTTAATAAAAAAATAACTTGCGGAAGAAATTATATATATATATATATGTGGATGTATGGATGTATGTATACAAAGCAATTAAAAAATGATATAAAAACAAATAACAATTCAAAAAACAATATCAAATTTAAAAGATAAAAAAAAGGAAAGGGATGAAATTAAAAAAAAATGTAATTTTACATATGATTAAAAACAAATAGTAATCAAAATGACAATAACCAAATGTAAGGAAAAAAAATTTGAAGAGGCTTGTACAAAATTCAAGGAAGAAAGAGAAAAATGGGAAAAATATTTGTCAATGCTAGACCAGATAAATGTTTCATATACGTATCGTTTCATCACAGAGAAGACGCTGAGACCTTCTAAATGCTGTATTGTAAGGTCCCAAAGTGTAATAGTTAGAACTTGTCTCATTCTAAATGCCGATATTTTTTCAGCTTTAACGCTATTTATATCTTATAAAAAGTTTTATTTAATTTATCTCAATGTAAATATTAATTTTATGTAAAATTAAAACACGTTTAAAGGTCCTAAAGTGTTTAATTTTAGGCTCTGTTATTTCTTTTTAGTTTATAGTTAGGACTTGTTTCATTCTAAATTGTTTTTAGCTCATGTTAGTTATCCCACACTTTGTGGCTCGCTAAGCTCATTTTTTATCAACAAAAAAAAAATACAGGTACTGTCAATGCATTTACACCATTAAATAAAAAATTAGTTGTAAACTGAAAAAATGACACATGTTTTTAATAAAATAAATTAAAAATTATATACATTAATAAATGTTAAAATATTTTGTGGCTCTAATCAAAGATTAAGCTAGTAACTTAGGACAAAGATGCATATTAAAATACTTTATCACTACCAAGGAGCTCTACCAAATTTTATTGTTTAACTATACAACAATAAAATTATTTATTGTAAGAAAATTCATTATTTCAACTTTTTGTTTTAAAGAAATGAACAAAGGCAAGAATCTCATCAAAAAATAAATATTGAATTGATTGATATCTAATGAAATAATATCTTAAACATAATTTTATTTTTTTCAATTATAATTAAATTTAATTAAACTTGAAGAAAAAAATAAACAATTATGAAATGTTGCATTAAAAGAGCTCTCGCTAATATGGTTCTCTCATCGAACGGAATCCTTCAACCTTAAGATCAATATTTTTTTATGATCAAAATCAATGTTAATAGACCACTTTCTCTTTTATTATCGTTTCTATACAAGTTTCTCTTTCCTCTTTCTAATCTAGTGAGTGAAAATAAAAAAAATAATTTTTTGAAGCAAAATAAAAATAGTCATTAATATGAGATAGCCAAATATTCTCCTTTTGTTTTACATTTTAATCTTCTACATTTAAATTATTTATGTTTATTATAATTTGCAATCTAATTTCTTTTGATTAGACTATAAAATAATTTGATGAAAAAAAAAATTTAGAAAATAAAAAATATCATCTAATTCACTGTTTATATAAATAATAAAATAGATGAGTCATACCCAATTATTTTAGTTTGTAGTATAATTATTATTTGTTAGGTTGTGATAGTGATTACTTTTTAAAGTATTTTTTATTTAAAAATATATCAAAATAAAAAAAATTATTTTTGATATCATCACATTAAAATAATTTAAAAAATAAAAATAATTTTTTAAAAAAATATTTTTAAAATGTAAAATAATATAACCTCAAACACGAGTTGCTCCTCGATAAAAGAACCAGGAACTGACAAATCATTAAGGTTACACATCACTAGGAAACTGACCAGTAGCTAGCTAGATAGCATAGCAGGAGCATTGGCGCATATTGCACGTTTCTCGTATGGGTCCTGCAGACTATTTTATGTTTATTTTTAAAAAATTTTATATTTATTTGTTATTAAAAAATTAATAAAAAAAATACTTTTCAGTAAAAAAAATTTTTAATTTGATTTTTAAAAAATTTGAACGAAAAACACTTTCTGAAAATTATGAAAAATTTAAAAATATCATATTATTTGTTAATTATATCAAATTTGATCCTCAAACTCTTGATTGCTATATATATTTTGTTTTGAATATTTATTTTTCAATTTCATCTCTTAAAATTTAATTTTTATTTTAACTTTGGTCCTTATGTTTATAATTTTTATTTGTTTTTTCCTTATCATTTTTTTATTTAAAATTTTTATCTATCAAATTTGATCCTTATTTTTTTTATTGTTACTTATTTTATTTGAAATAATTTATGAAATGTTAATTATTATTATTTTAATTTCTTCATTTTTCATCTATTTTATTTTTTAGATTTGATCTCTATTATTTTAATTATTATTTATTTTATTTGAGATAATTTATGAAATTATATTTTTTTTCAATTTCATTCTCATTCAACTTTTTAATTTGTAAGATTTGTTTCTCGTTATTTTAACAAACTTGAAAAAAATAAAATATTAATAAGTTGTTTTCCAACTCATTTTTCATGACATAACCAAACACTGGAAAATATTTTCCAATTTATTTTTCATTACACCACCAAATATCAGAAAATAATTCACTTTTTCATAATTTATTTTCTAAAAAAAAACTATTTTCCATAAAAGAAACAAACCTAAACCACAAAATGGATTCCTCTGCATGTGAAGGTAGATGATGGACCACAAATGTAATATTCTGAGGAAATTAAACAGAAGAAAGTGATAGAAGACGATGAATATCTGCATACATGACAGTAGAAAGTTACCAAATGGCTGCCTTTTCGTTCCAGTTACACATATAATATTGAATTCGGAACGTAGGAATCCCAGCCCAAATCCAACTGGACTTTCTTCTTGTTGCTGTTTAACAAGGGCTTAGCAAGATTCATCCAGGTAATTAATGATCAAGATACAACTTTATTTAACCATATAGTAGGTAGTTAGTGTACAATAATAAAAATTTAAGATTAAGAGATTTGTTTTTTTTATGATTTTAAGTTCGAGCTCTGTGGTTGCTCATATAATGGTCACTGGAAGCTTACATGGTCGTTAATTTCAGGGTCCATGGGATTAATCGAGATATGCGCAAGCTGACCCGAAAATTCACATTAAATTAAAAAAAAGATACAACTTCATCTGAAAAAATAAATGTTCAATCCATGTTGGAAACCATATTCTAGCTACAGTTTCTGATCGTGACATGGAAGAAATAATACATTACATATTCGTTACTTGTCACGCTATTCTTTTCTCACCTTTGGTTTCGACTTTTCATACTGTTCTCAGTTCCAAGATCCGAAGGCATCTGCTTCATGAGAAAATAAATTGTTTTTTGTTTTAAAAGTATTTTAAAAAAAATTAAGATTTTATTTTTACTTTAATTTTTATTGTTTTGATGTACTATTATAAAAAATAAATTATAAAAAAAAATAAAAATATTATTTTAATGTATTTTCAAGCATTAATTTTTTTGTGTTTTTAGATTTTTTGTTGTAATGATATAAAAACTAATTTTTTAAAAATAAAAAAAATATTATTTTAATATATTTCTAAACAAAAAATAATCACTACAACATTTTCAAATATTCTTTGAATTTCAGTATCTTCTCATAATTAAAAGATAAAAGCTCAATTGCAATTCTAAATAATCTATCTCTTCCTTATTCAAAAATTTTGTGAAACAATAAACTATAAAACACACACACAAAAAAAATTGACACGGCTTTTGCAATCAAGAACTATTAAATTAATTACTCTCATTTTCACATCTAAACAGCAATGAAAGTAGATTAAAAGTAAGAGCCTACAGATAAAATAAACTTACCTCCCCGTTCAAGATTATGCTGCATAATAAATCCCAAAACGCACCTTCTTATTTTATGAAAAGTATTCCAAGAAAAAATTTTAGCGGATAGATGATGTTTTTAAAATTTGAGAACTAATTATTTTATGAAAAATATTTTAAGAAAATTTTTTAGTGGGATCAACAAAGTCAAGGATGGCAAGACAAATCTGAAAAATCACAATACAACTAGATAAATTTTAATGTATGGCATATATGTTTTTTTGTAAAATTTTAATCTTTTTATTTTTTCATATTGTTTTTTTTAATAAATATTTGAACCAGGTTTTGTAATCTTTGGTATGAAGCACACACCTATGTTAATAGAAGAGTCGGGAATTAAATGATTTTGAGGTGTAGAAGAATTATAGACCTCACCACATCATTAAGAGCAACCGATGGAGATATTTAGAGCTATATACGCCAGAGAATTTTAAAGGGAGTTCACATAGTGGGTCACTAAACAGAAACAAATAGACCCGTAGTTATATTAGCATGTATACTGACTTGTTGCTTCCTTTTACAAACCATGCAAAGTGTTTGTTTTAATTTCAAGTATTTTTCTGAAAATCATACCTATAATTTATGTTTAACTAGTAACCAATATATTTATTTTGCAGGCCAAACAACTTGAGCACGAACATACTCCGATGGAGTTGTATATGTAAACATATATACAACATACAAAGTGTTTTTCCATTAAAAAAATTAAATGAGAAGTATTTTATGATGTTTGATGAGTAATAGTATAAAAAACATGAAAATAGTGAAATGATAATAATATGATATGGTTATGATGTAATGATAATAATTACAACAACTATTGTAGCAGTGGTGACATGAGCAATAACAATAATAGTGATGATAGTAGCGGCGACTATGTTAGTATTGGTAACACGAACAAGGAAAATGAGGAAATCATGGTGGTTGTAAAGTGATGATAGTGATAATGACAGTATTCATTATAACAATGGTGATATGTAGATGATGAAAGTGATTATTTTGGAGTGATGAGTAGTTATAACAAACGATGACGATAATAAGAGGGTTGTGGTGGTAATTGATATTATTGGATGATATTATAAATAAATTACTACATGTAAAATATTTTATAAAAAGTAAACATAGAAATATAAAAAATATATATTTTTCTTATGCAAAACAAACACCTTAAGTTTTTAATTGCCACCACATATATATATTTTTTAGTTTAATATGGGTGTCCGGGTCGGCTTACGCCAGATCTCGACTAATCTTATGAGTCCTAAAATTAACGATCATATAAACTTTCAGTGGTTATCATATAAGCAATCACATTGTTCGAATCCGTAGACCATCATATATATTTTGTTCGTGACTATGGTGACAATACATGACGTTTTAGACGCGAGCAGCTGAGAGAAATTACTCATAATAACCGCAAAAAATCCATATTCCTAAGTTGAAAACCATGTCGAGTACTTCATACCATCATATACCAAATCCTTACGCAGCTTCAGCTTTTGGCTTTTGCACGTGGTTAATTAATTATATGCCTTTATTTCATATATATATATTTTTTTTTAAAAAAAAGAAAGAAAATTAATAACAGAGTTAGTACGCTCTACAACCAAGATGCAAGTGGAATGCACTAGTTTGACCCTCAGCTTTTCCGTGTCATGATCGAGATTTCTTTCCAGCCTTTTGCCATCAAATTCTACCACCTTCTTCTCATTTCACATCTCTCTATTTTCCTTGGTAAGAGAGAGGTGCCAATGGCCATACCCTAGGCCAGTCATCACTTGCACTTGCTGTTCACGCAGTGAGTATTAATTAGATAATCATGTGCTACACGTCGTTTCCTACTAAATCTCTTGCTGGGTTAATTAATCTGATACTACGATCCACGATATCTCTTCAAGTTTCTCAAGAATCAATCAGGGAGCTCAGCTCATAAACTATCAACACACAAGACACTAGGAAGCAGGAAGTTCGTGCTAAGCGTCTACATCACCCAAGCGATCTCTCAGCGGACCAAGGCACTTCAGGTGGATACAAAAGAGTATAATTAGTTTTCTACTCTCTGCTTTAGTACGGCAACATTTTTATTTTTCCCCCGGAGTCTTTTTGCAGATCGAAACACCCAATCATCAACAGGAGCGGTCTCCAGACTCAAAATCCCAAGATGGCTCTTTCCCATCACTAAGTGGCCACTTGTCAGCATCACATGCGCATGCGTGGGAGCCAACTCTCTTAAAATAATTCGAGGGTAGTGATTTTCTGTTTCCAAGAGAATTTTCCTTCCTTGGTCCGCTGAAAAGTTTTTTTTTTTTTTTTTTTATAGCAGTATTGCGTGTACATTTAGGTCCTTTATCTCTTCTCTGCATGCAGAAGAAGAAAATTACATTTCAAAAACATTCAAAACAGCATTATCATACCTTTTTATTTTTATTTTTATGATTGATTGGCTAAATGATAAAATAATAAGAAAGAAGGACCATTAGTGGAATACACGCGCGCGCGCGCGAGTGTAATTCACCTATTTTTGCAATAATTTATTTTTGCAATTTAATTATTATATTTCGGGATACAATTAGATTTCCTCTGTCTCTCTCTTTGTTGAGAGACTCGATTAAATCATGTACTGTAAAATTAAAATATAACCGAAAATGTTAAATCCGAGACCTCCAAGAAAAAAGCCTGCTCGTCCTTGAAAAGAAAACTTGAAGGTGCAGGGTGTCGGAGCATAAGGGGCCATGCAACCCAGAGTGGTGGTCTTGGAAGAAATCCAAGGCACTTCGAGTGGTTCTCTGCTTCCTGCGACCACGAGTCTAGTTTCGAACTTTTTACCTGACTATGGAGGGAGGGCCCATGGTGCAGCTCTCAAGTAAAGCATCCTCAAAACAGATTCCATCCCAGATAACTTATGCTTCGACAATTGTTTTTGGTAAAACAAATAATATATAGGCTTTTTTAATGTTTTTTTACTATAAAAATTAATCAGTAATTGAAAAGCTTATGTATTTATTTAGTTAAATAAATTGATGATTGTTTGTGTTAATAAATACAAAAAATATATTGTTGTATCTATTCGACTCGCTTTACAGTTGCGGTCGACCTAATTTTTTTCCGGTGCAAAAAAATGAATATATAGGTGTTGTTACATATTTGTTGACATTAAGTAAAAATACAGCTATAAATTGAAAAGTTGATACTTGCATTTAATAAAATAAAGTGAGAATCATATGCAATAATAAAAATGTGTAAGATCTCAAATTATTTTTTAACATAATAAAAAAATAGAACAATATTGCAAATACGTTTCATTTCGTTATATCATAATTCTTTTAATTGAGAAATTTAAAGATGTTATTTAAGCAAAACAAAATAAATCTTAAAATGTATGAACCGATAAATTGAGAAAGAGTTTTTAATGACAATGAAATTCTAAAATAAAAAGATAATCATTATCATGGCATAGCAATAACCACCTATCTAGTTTATCCTTTTATATATGGACCGGACAAGTTATTGGAAACCTAACCTAGACAGGAGTCTCGAAGTACATGTGAAGTTATTAACAGAGTTTTTAAACCTGATCCGGTGGTCGACCCAACCCAAGACCCGGGTTTCGGGTTTTGACCGGATCACCGGGTTTTGACATGGTCACTGGGTCGTCCAGGTCAATTTCAATCTTTTTAAAAAAATCAAAACAACATCGTTTTAGTAAAAAACAAAAAAACAAAAGTCAACGGGTTGCAACCGGCTCTTGCCGGGTCGCGGATCACCCTCGATTTTGACTTCCTCTATTTTTTCTTAAACTCGGCCCGGTTCTAGCCCCAGGTCGACCCGTTGGGTCAAGTTTCAAAACTATGGTTATTAAAAGGAAAAAAGACTAAGATTTATTTTTATAAACTAGTGTTATTAAACCCATATTGGCTTGACAAGTCGATCCAAATCGTGTTTGAGCTAGTTTTTATGTCAAATAGATGAGAGTTGACTCAATCAAACCTGGTTGACCTGGTGAGTTAGTCAATGACCCATTCGACCAAATCAAAGCTCGAATGAGACCCAATGTGACTTAATTTTTTTTTTCAAAACAACATGGCTTTAACTTTATTTTTTTTGAAACGGCGTGATTTTAGATTAACCCGGGTTAGTTCAAATGGGTTCACCCAATCCATAATCCGAGCCTTAAACTAAGTCATGAACCTCACCAAATTTCATATAACTATTACATAAAACTTGTCTGGGTAACTTTAATAATTAACAAAAACTAATAGGTCTTGAAAAAATATTGTTCATGCAAACTCATAAGCAGTATCCATTCCAATAGTGGAATGGTTGATTTGTCCTTCCCGTAAAAATAAAACTTGAACTAGTTATTAGAGGCATGATGCTCCTTGCACGGGGCTTATTTGGTCATTTTTAGTTTGTTTATGGGTAAGCTGGTCTTTTCTCATTTGACAAGCACAGTGAAATGACTTACCCTTGGATGTAAGATTTTCAAAGATGGAGTCCAATGACACTTTCATCCTTTCACACACTTTTTTTTTTGTAGAAGTTAGGTTGGGTAAAGGGTAATTTGGTCTCTAAATAAATGTAAAATGTATTTTTTAAAAAATAAAAGTGGTTGGCGCATGCAATACATGCGCTAGCAAATAGTTGGTGACTGTGCTCTTTGAGCAAAGCGTGCAATGCCTTCTAGTAGCAAAAACTCAACTTTCATCGTGTCATTAGAAATGTCGCGTTGTCCTTTTCTTGTTGGAGCGACACGTGGTGGTGTTGGGTTTGTAGAGCGATGCTAGTTGCCTTTGTTTCTTCTCCTTCCACTTTTCTCTCTCGTTATCTTGAAAAATGCACTACCTATGAAAAGTTCTAGAATTGTCCTCTGATTTATAGGGATGTTAACATCGGTTCTTTTTTTTTTTATTATTTCTAATTTTTATTCTTGGTCCTTTTGTAAAATTTTGAGTTTTTTTCAACTACATCATTCAATCTCAATTTGTGATATATTATTTTGTCAAACTTGATCCTCATTCTTTTAAATGGTTTTTTTTGGAACACTTTGTTAAATTGATTGTTATTTTTAATTTCACCATTTAATCAAAAATTTGTTTTTATTTTTAATTTCAATTTTGATTTTCATTCTTTTATTGTTTTTTTAATCTTTTTGTTCAATTTCACCCTTCAATCATTTTTTTTTGTATTTCAATTTTGATCCCTATTTTTTAATTTTAATTTTTAATTTTGGATCATTTTGTGCAATTGATATTTTTTTTCAAGTTCATCATTCAATATTTAATTGGTGGGGAATTGAGTTTAGTGGTTTTTTTAGATAGGGTGGTTCCAGTTTAATGCACCGAGTCACGAGTTTGAAAAGTTAATACAGTTTAACATTGTTTTTTTAACTTATTTTCTTTTCAGTTTTGTGATTTTTTACATTTTGTTTTCTACATGGTTATCATGATTTTATGACATTGATTGCGAGTTTGACATGTTAACTTGGGTTGACTCATCTTTTATTCCCTGATTTACAAGTTTGTCATGCTAACTCGGATTGACGTAAATTGGTTTTTTGTTCTTTTTTAAATCATTTTTTTTATATTTAATGGGTTGATAATTAAGTTAAATCGTTTCTCTTTTTACAAAAAAATGCTTTTTAGGTCATCGTTATCATATTTTTCTAATTTGGTATATTTTCTATCATTACCTTTTTTTTTTATCATTTGATTAAAGTAAACAAACTTAATTTATTCAGTCGGGTTTTTAACTCGTATATTGTTTTTCTTTATAAATATATTTGCGTTAACTGAACATTGTTTTTAATTAAAAAAAGCACTGTAACATAACATGTATTCGAGACTAGTCTCAAACCAAATTTTATTGTACTCGGCCGGCACCAATGAACATATATATTTACAAAGGCAAGACGGCAAGATAATTTTTTACGGGAAAATAGAGGGTCGATTTTACTCGCATTATATTAAGCCGCCGATTGGGTTTGCACTTTGCAGTTTAAATGCGTTTATGAGATTATGACTGCGGTAGTAATTTAAAATATTTTTTTAAAAATATATTAAAATAAAATTTATTTTAAAAAAATTTATTTTTAATATTAGTGTTTCAAAACAATATGAAAACATATATATATTTTTTTAAATAAAAAAATTTAAAATTAAAAAAAACGCGGTGCAAACAGCGTTTTCAAATTGAAGGGGGTTAAAAAATAATTTTTATTTAAAAATATCTTTTTTATTTTTTAAATTATTTTAATATATTAATATCAAAAATAAATTTTAAAATATAAAAAATATTATTTTAATATATATTTTAAATAAACAATATTTTTAAAAACAATATCTTCACATTTTCAAAGTCATGTAAGAAGATAAACATTGATCAATCAAACCTTTAGAAAAATTTAGCCGTTGTTGGTTAGTCCAACGTTATGACACGACTCAATGACCCGATGTGTTTATTATATTAGATTGGTTGACTGATATTAATTGTTTGCGTGGCTAAATTATCATGTGGAGTGACAAAGCCAATCTTCTTTATATTTAAATTTATTTTCTTAATGCTAACTTTATTTTTCTTTTGATCAAGTTTATAATTTTTTCTTATTTAAAGTTATATTTACTATAGTTTTAAAATTCAGTCAGCCTAATGGATTAATCTAGAGCTGGAATTGGATGAGATTTAAGAAAAAATAAAAACATGTGTAATCCAATTAAAACCTCAAATTAATCTGAAAAAATTCAATATAAAATTTAATTACAATCTATTAATTAATTATTTTTTAACAAAAAAACAATATTAATTTGCTTTATAAAAAGAAAATGGAGTCGAACTAGAATATGATGCGATTAAAATCTAATAATTTAGTTAAAATTCAAGATTCAAGTTTTAAATCAAGTTAATTTTTTAATCGGATTTAAAAATTATGATGTCTACACTTAGAGATAACATAAAAATTAAAATTAGGTTAATCTAGTCAATTTATAAAATCATGGGATGAGAATAACAATAGTCAATAGTACGAGTAGAAATATATCCATCCTGATTTATTTTTTTGCTGCTTCAAAAGATCAAAATACCCACTTCTCATTTCCAGGGCACCATCATCTCCAGGCCATTTTCCACAAACTGAAGCCCAATCCAGTCCATCAGAAAAAAAGAATCCAAGCAAGCTGCTTTTCAATTTCCTCCCTGGAAACAATTTCCTCACCTCCCAAAACAACAGAAAAAACCAAAAACACCATTAATCACGACAGCCAAAACTACCAAAATGAACGAAGATCCCAACAGGGCCGAAGCCGAACGCCTCATCGGAATCGCCGAGAAACTCTTACAATCACGAGATCTCAGCGGCACAAAAGACTTCGCAGTTTTAGCTCAGGAAACGGAACCCCTTTTGGAAGGCCCAGATCAGATCTTAGCCGTTGCTGATGTTCTTTTATCAGCTGAAAAACGCGTCAACAATCAACACGACTGGTACTCGATCTTGCAAATCAGTCAGAAAACTGACGATTCCTTCCTCATAAAAAAGCAGTATCGTCGCCTTGCATTACTCCTCCATCCAGACAAGAACAAGTACCCTTTCGCCGACCAAGCCTTCAAGCTCGTCGCTGATGCTGGGGCTGTTTTGTCTGATACTGCTAAAAAAACTTTGTACGATAATGAATTGAGTTTGTTTTCGAAGATTGATTTGTCTGCTTCTGGGAAATTACCAGTCAGGAGAAGCCAGAGACCGGTTGATGATAAAAAGGCTGAAAGTGTGAAAATTAATGTTAATAATGTGAGTAATCAACAAGAGGGGTCCCAGAAAGCGAAATTGTCTTCCTTTTGGACCGCGTGTCCGTATTGTTATATTTTGTACGAGTATCCTGGGGTTTATGAGAATTGTTGTTTGAGGTGCCAAAATTGCCAGAGAGGGTTTCATGCTGTTTTAGTACCCTCTTTGCCTCCTTTGGTTCCCGGGCAGGAGTGCTATTATTGCTGCTGGGGGTTCTTCCCTTTGGGATTTACACCTGGTACCGCAGGGAGTGGAGGGAAAAGTGGTGGGGTGGGTTCAGGGTTTCCTAATTGGATGCCGCCAATGTTTGGGACAGAGCAGCAGCAAGGAGGTGATAAGGGTGGTGGCTATGTAGCGGCAAATGTGGATGATAAGAATGGTAGCGGTGGCGGCCGTACCGGTGGTGGTGTTAGTGGTAATGGTGCGGCTGCCACAACAGTGAGGGTTGGTGTGGAGAGCAGGGATAGAGCGGTGAAGGTTTCTGGTGGGAGTGCAACGGGCGTGGCTGGGAATGCAATGGGGATGCCAGGGCCAAGGAAGAGAGGAAGGCCTAGGAAGTACCCTGTGCAGGCGTAGTTTTTGAAGGCCGATGTGTAGTCAGTAAGTGCAGTGTGATGGAATGGAATGGGATGTGAAGGTGTTGGTGGCTGAAGGATGGGAGTCTTTTTGCATCTGGCTAGGTTCTGGGATTTCACAGGTATTGTTGATGTGACCTTTTTGCTTTTAGTTTTTTTGTAGAGTTCAAATGTTATAATGCAACTGACAGGGTTGGTTGATATGTAACATTTTATGATGCGTAGCAATGTCATTTCAATAGTTTACGGATCTGTACAAGTTGTTCTGCTTTTAATTAAATATTCATTTTGTAGGATCAGTCCTCTGTTGAACACTTTAGGCATTTAGTACCAAAAAGAAATGCAGGCATTGTAAACGAGCTTGTTGATTTGCAATGTTAAAATGTGCGAGTAAATGTAGGTAAATGTTACTTGAAAGTTCAAGGTAATAGTTTTTTTCTGACATATTGCTCTCCATGTCTGCGTAAGTACTTTCCCTGTTAGCTAGACAAGTTCCATAGTAGCCTTACTACTGAAAGTCATTAAAAAATTGTGATCTCAGTCATCCTGCAGAAATTAGATGATCTGTTTTGTTGAACATTATGTCAATGGAGTTTTTGGGGCATGATATGCTAGATTCTTGAAGTTCGAAAGGTCTTCAGCATAATTTTGGTTCAAATGCATGTATATCATTAGAAGTCGTTTCTAGTTCCTTTCATCAGACAGCTCAATGGAATGTCGTTTAATTCAATTAATAGAAGTAGTGTTGTCCTTGTTTCGTAGTCATTCCTGTGATGTCCTGGCTCTGCAATGGGAAGTCCATTCCAGGTTTTGTTTCTAACTTGTTTCCGTTTATGTTGGATAAGTTCCTCCATTCTCTTCACCTGTTCACTGGGAATTGCATACGTGTCCACATAACCGGGCAAGGCGTGTTTTTTAGGTCAATCTACTAAAATGCACGATTCTGTGTTTTTCAAACATGATGGTTGATTTGTTGGTAAAAAACCCAAATCTGCATACAAAAAAAAAGTTGTTTTTAGTTCAAGTGGAAATATAGGCTTAAGCCACTTGGCCAGCTTTTAGTTTTTTCCTTATTTTCTTTTCTGGCTGAAGCAGTTTTTATCATCTTCATAGTCATCTCTTGTTGCTGGATCAAAGCTGAATAAAAGAAGAAAGTAGAAAATTATTGTCAACAGGCATCTAATATAAATAGCTTTGTTCTGGTAGGGTAAGGTAAAGAAATTCTGCAGGTGAGCGTTCTTTGGTTGATTGAGCAATTTGGCAGTGGAGGATTGAGCGGTCTTTTAGCTTCGATTCAATTGTGGCAGGCATAATAAACTGGAAATACCTCTGATTTAATTGTAATAGGCTTAATTGATTTAGTATTTTTCCAAACAGCCACAGGACCCTGAAATCTACCGATTCTCTAGGCTTGGAGCTCTGCTCGAGCTTGGGCCTTTGATACCAAGTTTAGTGCGGGGATGGTGAAACTTGACCACGGGTGACGCAAAGCATCCCAGGCAATTCTAAGTAACTGAATTCTACAGCAGCTGTCTCCACTTTCTCCCCATTGACCTCTATCTACTGAATCAACAATATATGTCGATTTATAGTTTGCAAAACATCAATCAGTCCGAGCTTGCGACTTTGTGGAAATCGAATCTAATCAATTTCTCCACCCGGGCCTAGATTTCTTTTGGACAATGTTCATACGAGCTTTCCACATTTCAGAGTGACCTGATGGTGGGGGTTTAAGGTATCTGAACAAAATCTTTTGAAGACTTCTGAACATTTGCAATAGGCACAATCAGCTCGAAATAGTCTTCAGGTTAAGTACACACGCTTATTGTGATGCTTTTAACTTCAATAATTCGCCATTCAGCTGCATGCTATTTTCCCATTGGTGCAAATGCCAATTTCCCAGCCAATTGTTGCATACCACAGGAGGCAAGGAAAACCAGCTAGGCCTCCAAATCTCAGGCTCAATGCCTCTTTGATTGGAACTAGCATCAAATAAGCATGCATAGAAATTGCCTATAATCCACCAGAGATGCTTACTGAAGCACAAGAGTCTGGTGGTTCAACCATGGTAGGATGGTAAGTTCGGTTGGTCATCACATCAAACATGCCTGGTGGCAAAACCCTTGCCTGTAGATGAAAGAGTCGTTGATTGGTTTTTTTATCCATGTTGAGCTTCCAGAATAGACCCAATGCGAGTGAGCATATCATTTACAGGCAAGGTCCTTTAAAAGTACACGGGTTGCTTGAAAACTAACAGAAGATAGAAAGAAGAGAAGCACTAGACGGTAAAAGAATGGACCTAATTTTTCCTCGCATGAAACAGAATGGGAAAGGCAAAACTAGGTGAACATTGGTCGAACAGTTTATGAGCATGTCCAAAACCAAAGAAAATATGAAATCCATTTTGAACAAAGTATACCATGAAATTTCTCAAGGAAATGTAAAAACACAATCCAAGACTAATAACAGACACGGCAAAAGAGCCTCTCAGGAAGTTGCAGAGGAGTTGGATAGCCTAAGACACTCACTTTGGCACCTCCTAAGGCAAATATCATTCCAGTTAGGCACCTGGTGTTGATTGACGCAAACAGTTCTCGCACATGCATCAGCACAAGCATCAAGCTCAGAAACACCGCAAACGGTAACACAAGTATCAATAGTTGGGTCTTTAGATAATGCACCAACCTTCTTTAGCATCCTCTTCGAAGTGCATACCCTCTCGCAAACAAATATTTCATCGGAGCTCTTTTCACGGCCTCTGGCGCTCTTTAACCTCTGCTCATCAGCTCTTCTTTTCTTCATCCTTAATGCTTGCCCTGCAATTATAGCTGGAATTGCTGCCCCTAATAGAGACCACCATGGGTCCACCATTGCTCTTCTCTTCAACACACAAGCTCTTGGAATTTGTCACCAGGAAGATTTCCTCCTGTGTACAAACACTTGAGATATCAAATTCAAAAATAAGCAACATCGGTATAAGATAAAATTGAAAAACAAATTCCCAAATAAAAGAAATTCGAACAGAAATGAAATTTCCAAAGGGTTCTTACGTGCTTTTCAGAAGATATAAGTTGGTTGATTTATTTGACCTAATTTCCCTTGAAATAGTGTTATCCCCTTTTTTTATGGATGAAACATTAGTTAATAAAGATCAACCAAACAGAAATTGTCTGCCCAGTAAAGAACAGTTACTGAAGTACAATAAAGAGAGAGATGGAGAGCTTACTGAGCTGGAAATGGTGGTGGATACTCGAGGGACAGAGGGTTTAGTTTTAGATGGAGAAAGAGAGAGAGACGGTTTTCGAGAGAGAGGAAGAGAAAAATTCGGAAAGAAGGCAATGCGCGGACTCGGGCACGTGTTTTTACATCCAACGGCTTAGGATTGTTCTAGTTTTGTGGGACCATGGTTTTAGATCAGTGTTTGTCACGCGAATGTATTTTGGCGGATATAATCAAAATTTCAGTACCTGAACTTTTCTAAAAGTTCCTATTTTAGTCTACTTTTTTCTTATTCTGAGTTACGAAACTCTTCAAAATCCATCAATCCTAACCTTTTTTAGGATGTTTAGAGTCGGCTTTTTAAAAAAATTAATTATTTTTAGTTTTTTTATTGATTTGATATAAAAAATAAATTTTAAAAAAATATAAAACATTATTTTAATATATTTTCAATTAAAAAACATTTTAAAAACTAATTTCTAACATTGTTTTAAACAAAAACAAGTCTAGTGAGGGTTGCTGCTTGTCATAGCAGTAGATGAATCGAGTCATTACTGAAGCTCATTTTAACAAAATTACGTTTTTAAAATTCATTTTCAAACGAGTTTCCATGGCTAATGAGCTTCTTTAATTATGTTCATGAGCTAGACCATTGTTTTTCGAAAAAAAAAAAAAACAAGCGAGCGAGCTCATTTACGAACTTGTGAGAAAAAAACTATAAGAAAGGAAAATTTGTGTATCATTTCGTAAAATAAGTTAACTTTTATGTAAGGAATAATATTTTTTATGACATAGAATATAATAATAAATTTAGCAATTATGTATATGACTATACGTTCCTATGAAGTATTTAGGCGATGTAATATATAAATATTTATGTGTTTGAGATTGTAGTTGCTTTTTAAAGTGTTTTTTATTTAGAAATATATTAAAATAATATTTTTATTTTATTTTTTAAAAATTATTTTTGACATCAGCACATAAAAAAAACATAAAAAAATATTAATTTGAAGTAAAGAAAAAAATAAAAATAAAATTGAAATTTTTTAAAAACACTTTTGAAATATAAAAAAAATCCACGAGATAAACTAAGTGAGATAAACTTATATAATAATATTATACAAGTTTTCCACAAAACATTGAGTTTTTTTAAATTATTATTATTAGCTTTAGGTTTGGGTGCGTGGTTATAGCAGGTGGTAATTTCTCTATCTACTCATATACGTAGCCCAGATAACAAATTTGCACGAAACATGTTAGTTAAATCTCAAATGTGCCGGCGGTTAGTTAATGAAATACACACGTAAAATTCTAGAATATAATTACATGATAATATAAATATTATTATTATTGTATTAATCATAATATTACATTAATTTAATCCTAAAGTCAAGCATTAGAATGAATGTGTTGAAAAAAGTGACCAATATAACCAAATTCACTATTCACAGATTTCAATTTTTTTCTCTCTTTATCCAATTAAAATAGTATCAATCAATCAATAAAAATAAATTATAAAATTAAATAAATACATGATACAATATATAAATTTCTACGTGAAAAATCCTGGTGCGGGAAAAATCCATGCAGGCATATTCATGGAAAAATCATAATTCCTACGCATAAAATATTGTTAATTATTTTATTGATCAGGGACTGCCTTCCCTGGTTGTTTTTGTTTCATGGAAGATTTCACCAGCAATTGACTCCGAAGATCCAGTGATCCACTATCCATATCGGCTGCTTTGTCGTTCAGGCAAAAGGTGACACACACGGGAGGAGTCCGAGAAGAGTTAGCCGAAGGCTTGGAACCCCAATCTAACAGCCTCAGTAATAGCAGCGGACGTCAATCATGAACAAGATTGTCGCCAAGCCCACTACCAGCAGATCTGACCTCCCTGCAGTCAGAAAGACCTGACGAGGCCCATCTAGTGTTGAGCTCTGTGGACCCACAAGCACCCAGCTGAAGGCGGAGGAAACATTTCGACCCATTGCGAATCTCAATGATTAAAATTTCATTTCATCTAATTAGTACTTCGTTAGATTTTATAAGAAAATTCAAATTATTATTTTTAAAATTAATTATTTAGATTCACCTAACATGGTATATCATGCTGCTAATTAAACTTTTTCAACAAAATTTGGATCATACTACAAAAAGGAAAAAACTCAAACGAAAGTTTAAGTTTTTATGACAAGATGAATCGTGTATTTAGTATTGTGGTGGAAAGTATTTTTTAAAAATGTTAAAAATATTTTTTACTTAAAAACATATTAAAATATTTTTTTATATTAACATTTCAAAATATCAAAAAGCACTAAAAACGTTTAATGTTTTTTCATGACGCATGTTGAAATGCAACGTCAAACAACCATGAAAGCTAAAAATCATCAACATTAAACTCCTCTTATTAAATGAAATCTGTTCACATAAAATTTGGCTATATTATAAATATTTTTTAAAAAAATAGACAGAGGGTATTAATTTAAAATGAAATAAAAAAACGAATGTAAATTAAAAAATAGATGTAAAAAAGTGAGGGTATTAATTAATGATCTTGAAAAAAAAATAAGAGAGAGAAAGAGAGGTGAGGTTCACGTGCCTGGCAACACTCGAGCCTAGGCATGTTTGAGTCTGGAAACTTAGGGCATGCGCTTGGACTTGTATATTTTTTTGTGCAATAAAGGGTACACCTCTTTTTATTAAAATAATCAGATAATACGTCACCTATTGTCAAGTTTCGAGGCACCTCATGTGGCTGGAAAATCGAGTTTTTTTTATTTTTTACCCCAAAAAATTCATTTGAATTGATTTTTCACGTGAAAACATAAGAAATAACCTATAAATCTCAATAATCCCATTTGAGGCCCAAAGGCAAAAACAACCTAAAATAATAATAAAAATTATAAGTTCGATCTACTTTTTATGATAATCGATTAAAAAGATTAAAAATCATTATCATCGAACTTCTTTCATCAAATGAAATCCTTTCACATAAAGTTTTATCGTTTTGGTTATCAAAATCATGATAATCGAAAGCTTTCTCTCTTTTTAGTTGTTTTCTGATGATTTTTTTTTAAATATAAAAAAATAAAAAATAAATTTTTAGATTAAAATAAAAAATATATAGAATTTGGAAATGGCCATATATTTTCTGTATTTTACATTTCAGTTCTCTTTCCTCTAATTTGATAAACTTCTAATTCCTTGTAGTATATTTGCAAATCAGTAATCGTAATATATGGCGTACCTTTCGATCATTCCTGCTTGCATCTTTTGTGCCAGAGATCGACAGGTGATTTTGATTATTTACATATCTTGACCGGTGAATAATGTGCCCACACAGTAACTGATGCAGAAAATTTCTTACCTTGCATTACATTGTATTTGACACTTGCCAGTCGGGGCAGCTTTTTTTAGGTCATAGACCAGCCGGGACCATCCGCAAGGGTGGTTTGTTGCTATTAGAACCCCCTTCTTGAGTAATCCTCTATTTTGCTGCCAACTCAAAGACTTGTCCGTCTCTTCGCTTTCTCTGTTTGCTTTGCCCTTTTGCCTTCCACGGCACAGAGCAGGGAGTGCTGGCTGGGTGATCCATGACTCAGGCCATTTGTTGAGGTGGGTACCACTTGCATAGTTGCGTTCCGATGGAAAAAATGACATCAGCCATCCGGTGCCAAATGGTCTTGGTTTCCTTGGTTTCTTCTTGTGTGTAAAACATTGCATTCTTTTGAACAGTTCCGCGAGTACTCCACTCATTTGCGGTTTCGGTAATTATATTAAAATAATATTTTTAAAAATTTATTTTTAATATTATTATATCAAAACAATCTAAAAAATAAAAAAATAATTTAAATTTAAAAAATAAATTCAATTTTTTTAAAAAAAAATCAGCATCCCGCGTAAACATACAAGGTCTTCGTTCATCTCATCAATTTAAGTATTGGTAATAGATTTCAAAAGACCGAGGTTTTTATTGTTTTACAACTTTCTCTTATTTGTTAAATAATATATTTAAATATTTATGTTTTGAGTATTTATTGTCAAAATAATATTTATTCTTTAACGTAAAATAAAAATAATAATATATATTTAAGGTCTATGTATATACGCACTAAATAATAAAATTATTAATGTTAAATATTATGTGAATAGTATAATATACATATATTATATTAGTTATAAGAATTGAATGGCAAATCAAAATTCGTGACATTATACGTACTATCTTGACACTAGAAATTCGTGACATGCTATTATCCTGCTAGCTACTTGGGTCACGAATTTTGATGGTGGAAGATAAAAAAAAACTAGTGCTTCCAAAAATTCTGAGTGTTAGATTGAGCTATGGAATAATTTTATTACATTCTCATACTGATTAAGCTGTTGTGTCCTGCAGACATAAGTGATGGCTTATAATTTGCTACCCAACAATAATGCATGCCATGTAGATTATTCATTACCGGCAGTTTGTGCTTTAGTTTTTTTTCACAAATACAAGTCAGAATAAGTTCATTAGATCACCGTTGGACAAAAGAGTGCAGACGGAGAATTGGATATATCAGACGGAAAAATATTGAAACGAAAAAAGGCCATGATGATTAGGAGTGGCCAGCAAACAAAACCAGTCAAGGCTTGCGAGACCATGGCTGCAAATAGAGACCAGGGTGACCTTAATTTTAGGCAATATTCAAAATTCAATCACTGCACGAATATTAATCAAGCATTTATTCAAGCATAAAGATCATCTGTCACTCTTCCCATACGAAGTTTGAGTGTTTTTTTCCTACTGTGATGTTGGAATCCAGGTTTTAACAAGAGCGCTGTTTCTCTTTTCACGTTGATAATACATTCATTTCGAGCCTTGAATCGTATGACAGTCTGCACTCTCGTCGAAGCATGAAGATCTCCCAAACTCACAGAAGAGGCAAGTTACAGACCAGCTCTCTCAACAGGTGAACGCAATGGCCTGTGACTATGGAGTTCAAGCAAGCGTCTGCTTGAGGGCCCATGTGGAGGCATGCAATTGCACTGTGGATATCTCAATTGTGTGAGCCTGGAAACACACTGATTGCTGCGACGAACATGCTTATTGCTGTGACGCACTGTCACCTTCAAAGTCCAAGAAATAGGAATTCCCTTGCCTTTATTGTCCGGAGATCGAGTACTGCCATCAGATGTTGATCTTTAGCTTTCTATAGCTATCAGATTGTTGTGGGGGTCCACCCAACACACTCACATGCACATTTTACAGACTGTCTGACCTTTGATTTCTTCCATTTGATCAATGTGTCTTTCACTCCATTGTAATCCTGACAAAGCTTAATAAAAGTTCTGAAAAAATAACCTCTGCAGAAAAATATTTAAAAGTTTAAACATAACTGTAATTTTCAAAAGAGATTAAAAACAACTATTATTAAAAAATAACAGTTATTTTAAAAGCTATTTTTTAATTAAATGAATTAATATTTATATAATTTAAATTTTCATAAAGATCCAATGGCCAAAAAAATAAAATTCAAGATTCATGGCCAAGAAAGAATAGGTCATCGGGGGTATATCGAAGCTCTGTTTTCAACACACACAGCATCGTAAGAAAGATCTCGACGAAATGATTTTAACTACACCTTAAAAGATCACCAACCATGATCATAATTTGTTAGGATTTTGTTTGAGGTTAATTTATGGTTAATTATGACCTCGGTCTTTTAAGGTGCAGTTATAATCGTCTCGGCGAGATTTTTCTAACGGTATCGAGTATGTCAAAAATGGATCTCCGGTGTGTCTTTGGTAACCCATTTTTTCTTTCTAATTTTTTTTCTTGTTTCTCTCTTTTGTCGTAACACTTTATCTCTTCAATCATTTGATCTTAAATTTTATTTTTTAGCCATTGAATCTTTTTAAAATTTTGAGTTGATTTTTGATAATATTAATTATTTTTTAAAAGAATAAACATCACCACACAATTGTGTATATAATTGATATTAAAAAATACAGTTGTGTTCAACCATTATTTCCAATAACAGCTGTATACAAAATTATTATTGAAAAACATAATTATATTCAAATTATATTATTTTTCAAATATTTTTCCAACCTATATCATTCTAGGAAAATCTTTACCAAACTATCTTATTTTTCAAAAAAATCCTTGATCAAGTGATACTTGTCCGGCCACGACATGCATGAAATGCTGATGGGTGAACACCCAGCAAGCAATATTTCATTTTGGCTCTTGTCATTTAAAATTTGTCACTGACTGCTTTGATGTTTCTAAAATGCTTCAATGTGACCCATCGATATTTAAAGATCTAATTAAATCTAACAGAGTTCCCATTTCCCCATTCTTTTTCAATGTTTTTCTCGTATCTTTTCCCCTAGATTTCAACACACGTGATAACGTGCAATAGGAATGTTTATATTAAAATAGTTAAAAACAACTCGAGAGACACTCAACGCGGGCTCATCATTAGTTTATGTAAGCTATTTAATGGCGAGAGACCATATAAAAAAAAATTGTTTTTTATCACGTGTACAATGTCTCTGGAAGTGTTCTGTCTGTGAATTAAATGTTATTTTCTGAAGAAAAAAAAGTATAATTTGTTGTTGGGACAAAATTGAAAGGACAAGAAAAAAACACGTGCAAAATTATAGTTTGATTCATAAAGTTTCAACTTTTTATATATTTGGTACCCATCATTTGAGTATTTTATATTTAGATCCTAAATTTTATTTTATTTGTATTTTGATCATTGTATATTGAGAGGGAGGAGAGACAATCATAAAAAAACAGGAAGGGAAGGGAGAAATTATTTGAACATCCACATTCAAGCAATAAAAAATTTATTTTTTATGCCAGGTTTCATCTTAAATAGTGAAGATTCAAGATAATGGTTTGTCATCTTATCAAAAAAGATAAATCTAAAATATACAAGGTTTTTTTTTTTTAACTTTCTAATTTTTTGTTTTTGAACCAAATTTATGGTATGTGTTTGGTATTTTGTTTCTAAATGATAATGCATCATCCATTTTATTTAAAAATAAAAAAGCAAACGATAAAACAATTAAAAAAAAAAACAAAGAAAGCACCGGTATGCATGTCCTTTTCTTCTTATATTACCATTTTTTTTTCTTAATAAAAAATTGTATGAATAAAATAATTAAAATAATATTTAAAATATTATCCAGTTTTTTATAATTTTCAAATGAAATCATATTTTTTTATAGTAATATTAAAAATTACTTTGTACGTTATTAATTATGAATATAATATGCAAAATATATAAAAACAAAAAATGCTCATGAATATTGATGGAGAATAAAATATTTGTTTTGTTATTTTTTTGTTTTAAAATTCTTACATGATGTTTTATATCAATTATTTTTTTATTTTTTTATTTTATCGTGCATAAATTATAGTCATGATTTTTTTATTGAGTTTTTCTTTTTAATTCATGGTAAGTTTCTATTTAAAAACAATGATTATCGTAAAATAATATATTTTCATAAGAAAAATGAAATAAATAAACAAACAAGTGAGGGAGTTTTGGTTGTTCTTTCCTTTTTAATTTAAATGATTGAGAATTTTATGAATACTTATTTTGATGGGCTTTAGTT
Organism: Populus x sibirica; assembly: GCA_019202695.1. NCBI lineage: Eukaryota > Viridiplantae > Streptophyta > Magnoliopsida > Malpighiales > Salicaceae > Populus > Populus x sibirica. The sequence continues at coordinate 2,238,790 of JAGMVL010000643.1, read as the reverse complement.
TTTTATTTTAAAAAATATTATTAATAAAACCTCCGTTCATAAAAAATAATTTGTTATGATCCAAAATATTATTTTATAATACAATCAAATTTAGATCCCGATTCAAAACTCGAGCCAAGCCATAACAGTCAGTGTGCGTGTGGGTTTAAGCCCACAATCCACTTTGCTTATGATCTCTCCCCTCTAGAATTCTAGGTGTCATTTGAGCCCAATCTTAACCTTTTAACTTTTCACTTTGTAAACAACAAGAATATATTTATCATGGTTTAAGTTTTGTGTTTTTCATGAATATGATAGAAACTTTTAAAGAGATTTAGGTTTAATCAAAATATATCAATCAAAGATTTTTTGAGGTCAATTTATTATTCACCCATAATTTATTTAAATTATGTTAATGTTCTATATTAAAAGGCATATGTTGAAAATTTAATTCCAACAAAGTTTTAATTCAAAAAGTAAATAGATCTTAATTTTAATTTGACACAAATATATCAATTAATCATGTTCTTTAAATAAATTTTCAACATCATTCAAATCCGTTATAAAATATGATAATTCAATGATAGCTTAAAACAAATATATGATAATTTAATCAACAAGATAGTATTATTTTGTTATTTTCTCCAAACAAAACAAAAGTAAATAATAGGTGCATATCTTATTGTAATTTCAACTTTAAAAATACATAAATTCACTCTAAAACTATTTAAAATATAAATTTATTTTATATTTTTATATTTATTTCTTGGAATCAAAGACATTGTATTTTTCTGTATCTATTTATATATATATATATATTAAAATACCATGCAAACGCAACTCAAAGGATGGTGCCTGGAGATAAATTGCCTCTTTAAAAGTGGTTCTGCATTTGGTCGAATACGAAAATAAAAAAGGAATTAAAAAACTTTCAATAAAATCACTGCCACAAAATTACATTCCATCGTGAATATCTTCCTACAAATTAATAATTTTTTTTTTCGTTGTTGTATTTACAGAGAAACATCATAGGAGTGGAAACGTATAATAAACAGTCAATGATGACAGTGATGCGCACCAGTAGAGGAATATGTAGATTTACACAAAAGCGTGGTAATGTGAACAGAGTTGTTAGCTCCGGTAGGAGCTGATGCAGAGGGGGGGGGGGTGAAAGAGAACGAAAAGTTTTTAAGTGCCAGAGAGGCTGTCGGGTCATTATCGCCACTGTCGCTTTTCATTCACTTACAAATTTAAGCTCAAAAAAAAAAAAAAAAAAAAGCCTGTCGGCGCCGCCGTATATACAGCAGATGCTTGGGCCTTGAAATTGATTAACGTATATACAGCAGATGCTTGGGCCTTGAATGTGCCACGTTTCGCCCTCATAACCCGCCAGCCTTGAATGCTTTAGTCTACAGTGTTAAATTTAGTCCAGCTTGGTTAGTTTATTCGAAAAATGAAACAACTGAGTTTTAAATCAACATAAAAAATATATTATCTAAACTTAGATTGCTTCCATCGAAGTTCTTAATAATTTATTTTATCTAGTTATACTTGACTACATCAAATTAGTTTTTTTAAAAATAAAAAATATTATTTTAATAAAAATAATTCATCTTTGTTAACTTAGTGATTTATGGTGTTGATTCGATATTTAATGATTTAAATATGTTTGAAAATTAATTTTTAAATTAGATTTTCATAATTTTATTTAGATTGTATTTTTTCTATGGAAAATGATTTTTTATAAATTAATTTTTAAATTTTTATATGTTTGTTTATTATTGAAAAAGTTCGTCAATAAAAAATACTTTTTGGTCAAATAAAAACTTACTTGGTTTTCATGAAAGTATTTTTCTTTTATTTTGGGAAAAAAAATACTTTCTAAAATTTGAAAAAATTTTAAAAATATATTGTTGTTCGTTGATTATATCAAATTTGATCATTAATCTTTTGATTATATATTTTGTTTTGATTTTTTTATTTGTTTTCAATTTCATCCCTTAGAATTTGATTTTTATATCAACTTTGATCCTCATTCTTATAATTGTTATTTTTTTTCCTTATCATTTTCTTAATTGAATTTTTTTATCTATCAGATTTGATCCCTGTTTTTTTATTGCTATTTATTTTATTTAAAATAATTAATTAAATTAAAATTCTTTTTCAATCTCATCTTTTTTGAACTTTATTATATGTTAGATTTAGTTTCTATTCTTTTGGTTATTATTTGTTATCTGAGATAATTTATGAAATTATAATTTTTTTCTTTAATTTTATTATCTTTTAATTTTTTATCTGTTAAATTTAGTTCTTATTCTTTTACTAAAATTAAAAAAAATAAGAAATAAGAAATTTATTTTCCAGCTTATGTTTCATGATTCAAAGAAATAAACGAAGGCTTAGGTCCTATTTTTTGTGGTTGCAAAGTGTTTTTGCAAAAAAATCAAGAATATTTTTGCTTTAATTTTTTTATGTTGTTTTGATATGCAAATATTAACAATAATTTTTTTTTTTAAAAAATATTATTTTAATATATTTAAAAATAAAAAATATTTAAAATAATAATAATTTGTACAACCCTATGATAAGAAAGATGCTATTTATGTAAAGAAAAGAAAGGCGAAAACGAAAGAATGATCACTGTGCTAGTGACTAGCAACGGTGAACCACTTTCTCATATGGGCATTGTTAGGTATGCATGCTAGGTCAAGTACAATTTGGGTGGGCTTAGGTGGAAAAGGTTAATTTAAAGAACACGACGAAGAACTAAGAACTTCGTAAAGTTTGGTAGGTGGAAAATTCCAAGTTCCATGTACGGTTACATTGAGGTTTAAGCTTTGATCCAATGGTATTGACCAAAGAACGAGAAAAAAAGAATCGAGAAATGGATTATTATAACTTAAATATTTTCAACAATATCAATAAGAAATTATGAGTGTATTCATTATTGTATTTTAAACATAAAATTCACCATGAATTCTACTTTCATGAAAGAGTAAAAGAGCGCAATTTCGAATATATCCAACTGTTAACCAAAATAGTAAAGTATTGTTTGTTCAATTATTTTTTAAAATATTTTTTATTTAAAATATATTATTTTTTTTAATTTATTTTTAATATTAACATATCAAAATTATTAAAAAATATAAAACAAATTAATTTTAAACAAAAATAATAAGTTTTTTGAAAATACACGGCCAACCATAAAAACAAACACTACCTAAATTGCGTGATATTTTTATTATTTAACATTGTTTATTCACCCTCTCATATATATTTTTTTTAAATAATTAATTTTCATTCTCAAACTTTTTTTCTACTCAATTGCCCAAAATTAATATCCAATTATTATTATTTTTTTAAAAAAAGGTTTGAGTTGAAATATAAATAACCAAAGTAAAAAAAAGGCAGTTAAAATATATAACAACTTTTAATTTCAAATACAAATTTCATTTTAATTTTTTTTAATTAATATATGATTGGTCCTTTGATCATCGAAAATCCAATTTTAATATAAAACTTCATTTCCCTCGCTCACTAATTAAAAGTTGAAGCAAAATGAAAGGTCGCGCTCAAACCCAGAGAGCCATGTAAGGCATGCGGTCACACACTTCTACCCTCCTATGACGACGATTCACCTCTAAACGCTTCCTTCACAGGCAGCTGTAAAAAGTACCGTCTTCTCTTCTCTTCTCTTCTCTCTCTCTCCTTCTTTTAGTCTCCAAAGTCGAGTCTCCTTCTAAAGTTCAACTTTCACCTTTCATTTATCTTTCACTCTTCTTCTCTTCCTTTTATGCACACATAAAACACTTCTCTCTCTCTCTCTCTCTCTCTCTCTCTCTCTGCTCTACCCGTACCCAAAAACCTTCTCGAATTTCTTGCTAATCGAAACCTCATTTTCACAGCAAAAACACTACTTTACCTTACTTTTTGTATCGTCAAGCAGTTTAACTCACACATACTAGCTAAAACGTAAGAGATGCATCCTTTTCAAAGCTTTTACTATTTAAATCAAGATGGACATAAACCAGAGCCAAGCTTAGTCAACATGATGGACGGTGGGGAATCAATCCTGAGCTCAGCTTCAAAAACAGAAGCTAAAATATCAACTGAGTCATCATGCAAGAGCCACAAAGAAACAGAAAGGAGACGCAGACAACGTATCAACGCCCACCTCTCCACCCTCCGTACTCTCCTTCCCAACCCCACCAAGGTTATATTACATACATACATATACATGCATATATATATATATATATATATATATGTATGTATGTATGTATATGTATAAAATCCTCTTTCTAATACCTTAAGACCTAAATTTAAACAAATTTGTAGGACGTTGCTGTAATATGATAATAACTACGTTAATTTGTTTCTCGTGTATAAACGCAGACAGACAAGGCCTCGTTGCTGGCTCAAGTAGTGCATCACGTGAGAGACCTAAAAATGAAGGCAGCTGGGTCGGCACGGCAGTATAGTAATAACTGTAGCAGCGGATTAGAGCCCGAAGAGAACTGGCCATATCCAGGAGAAGTAGACGAGGCTACGCTGAGTTGCTGTGGTCATGAAGAGAAGATGATAAAAGTGAGTGTTTGTTGTGAAGATAGACCGGGTCTGCATATGGATTTGACCCGAGCGATTAAGTCTGTGCGGGCCAGGGCGGTGCGGGCCGAGATGATGACGGTTGCTGGCCGGACCAAGAGTGTGGTAGTGATGAGGTGGGATAATGGCAGTGGTGGAGAGGAGGATGTTGGGATTTTGAAACGGGCTTTGAACGCTGTTGTGGAGAACCGGGCCTCGGGTTCTGGGTTCGGCCAAGTGGTCCAGGGGAATAAAAGGGCGAGAGTCTTCGGTCTGGTTAGTGATGTTGATAGAGATAGAAATTGACCGTTGAATTTTCATAATCGAGTAAAAAAATGGAAGCGGTGAGTTTGGATACAGTCAAATGTTTATATCTCCAAAAATAAGTTAGATGATTACGTATGAAGGACTCTGTTTATGCATCTGTTTTTTTCGTTTAAATTAGTCTTTTTAGCAGTGGCGGGGCTACAGGGTGGATGACAGGATGAGGGGCAGTCGTCCTCCCTGATTTAATTTGTTTCCCCTCGTCTAGAAGTATCATTAAGTAATGAACTAGGCTGTTGCGGCATGAATCATTTATTTTAGAACATAGAAAATAATATTCAAATTATCAAAAATTTCTGGACATTGGTATAACAGTTTAAATTTACAAAATTTCAACTTAATTCTTTATTTAACCTTAATTTTAAATTAAATTATGTAAAAATTGTCTTGACATGATCTTATCGACTGGATAGGTCAAAAAAAAAATTAAAGGAAAGAAAAAAGAAACATGACAGGTTCACTCTAGTCAACCCATCAAACCCGTGATCCGAGTTATAGAATCTACTGAATTAAATTAATTTTTTATTTTATTATATCATAAAAAATATGAATACCGATTCACAATTAACTCAATACTGGATGATAAAACCAAATAAAAACCCAACATTAAAAGATAAAGTTGAAAAACAAAAACAAAAATTTCAAAAACAAATAGCAAAACAAATATTGATCCGACTCTTTATTTGCCCTGGGTTTTAAGTTAAATCGTGTGGGAATTTTCCTGACATGACCTTATTGTTTGGGTAGGTCTAAAAAAATAAAAATCAAAGGAAAAAACATGCAAGTTTCACCATAATCAACTCGTCAAACTCGTAATTTAAGTTTCTGAATCTATCGGCTTAAATTATTTTTTAAATTTTATTATATGATAAAAAATATAAATACTGATTCACAATCAAACCAATAATGAATAATAAGATTCAATAAAAACCCAGTATTAAATGATGTAATTGAAAAAAAAAACTGATTCACGATCAAACCAATAATAAATGATAAAATTCAATAAAAATTCAGTATTAAATAATATAATTAAAAAATATATAATTAAAAAAATAATGAGCTCATGTGTCATGCCTTTATTTTTTATCTTTACCTATTTTTTTTGTTTTTTTTTTTTAAGTTATGTGATAGTGACATGCCGTTTGTCGCATAAGAAAAAATTTTATGGTGTTACGTTAGCCAAGTGAGCCACAAAACAAATTTGTTGATAAATAGCAAATATAATATATTAACTTGGTTTATTGCTCGTATAAATAGTTAAACTAACCACATGCCTTTAGTTATTTTGTTAATGTGTTGTTAGAGATAAAATGCTAGTTTTATATGTCATGTGGTAGGTAATATTTGCTTTTAAGTAGCTGTTTTTTCTTAAAAAACATAGTCCATGTCCTTGAGCTTGCAAGAAAAAATTATCCATCCATGAAATTTAAAGAGAAGTAAAGATTGCACCTGAGATATGAAATATTTTGAATTCACCAATCTAGATGCAAATGATAAACATGGCCGTGAAAGCCTAAATATAAATTATCTTTACTAGTAGGTTCAAGTTAGGCTAGTTTAAGCCCATTATATCGGTGATTTGAACTTAGGATAATTCTGGGCAACCTACCATCTTAAGCCTGAAACCTATTAACTCGAATTCAAACCATTAAAGTAATGAGTTTGGGTAATGAGCCTACCATATTAGTGGTTTGGACTGACTCTGTAGGACTCACCAACCTGAACCCAAACCAACAAGGTAGTGGGTTTGGATTAGGCTAGACTGAACTCACACCTTAGTGGTCTGGGCTTGGGTTGGCTATGTGGGACCCACCACTTAGAGCCAATTGGGGCCCTAAGCCAGAGCCCCCCTAACTCAAACCCAAACCAGCATGGTGTGTTTGGGTTAGCTCTAGCACACTAGGGGCCAGGATTGGGTTTTATAGAACTCATCCTCCTTTAATTACGTAGTTAATCTCATGGTGACATGCTCAAATCCAATTATGGTGCCAACTCGTGCTTGTATTTAATGCTAACGAGACCTACATAATAGTTTTAAGGTATAATCATCCACTATAACAACGACTATTATTTTACATTATTGATTACGCAAAATAGATTATGAATATATAAGTTTACGTAATCTATTGACATCATTAATCACCATTTCATATAAGTTTACGTGATTATGGATGTATAAGTATCCATGAATCATTAGGTAAGTTTCTTAAAAGCTTATTTACTTACAAACACATAAGAAGGTGAACATTCTCTTGCATTTATTATTTTCATTTATTGTTTGCTATGCATAACTTTTAAGGCAACATTCTCACTACATTTGAGCTAATTCTAGCATCGAAAGGTTCCATATACTACACATAAAACTTGCTTGTAGAAGGTTGTGGGTTGTTGTCTAAGTTTTTTTGTTTTTAATCTTGGAAGCCTATTAATCAATTATGAAAAGACTCATAATTCTTTTAAGTTTGTTTCAGAATTTGTCATTAATGATGAACATAACCAAGAAATTTAACCTAAATTATTCATGCTATTGCTCGAAAAAGATAGTTGAAATCTCAATATGAATTATAAAGTTAATGATTTTAGTAAGATGGAAGAGACAGTCGAGAAATAATAAATAAAAAAGTTTAATAAAATTGTTTTTATATTTTAATGCGTAAAAAGGAAAATTTAGTAAGAATGTTTTGTATTTTAATGCCTCTCGTTATGATTTTCATGGATTTTTAGCATTAATAACATATTCTTATATTATTGTCTTTAATAAATTTCTTTGTTGAGTAATGTTGATTTTCCATGGGGAACCAATAGTATTAATAATATATCCTTATATTTTTGTCTTCGATGATATTTTTGTTAAGCCATGTCAATTTTCTACGGGGAACCAATGTAATCCTATCATTCATTTTTCAAGGAAAAGGTAGAAGTTTTATAAGGGTATTTTTTGGTAATTTTTCCTTGGGATGGGGGGTAATAAGGCCAGTTTCTTTTCTCCTTCACGGGATAAGTTGGGTTTGGACTAAACTCAAAATGGCCTAATGCTTTGTTAAATCAAAGATTTTGTGGCGTAAACGAATGTGACCACATTCCTTTTAGACTGGGGCCGTTTCACAATCGGAGAGTGACACCACTTCTTCAAAAATTAGACCTAGTTAACTTGGATGTGATAGCTAAAATCAATAATGGACAGGCTAGATATGCTGTTTAGGGGTTGGGTGTTTTTGCGTTAAAATCATGTTTTATGAATTTTTTAAATTTTTTTGTTTGAATTTTTTTTTGATGTATTAATGTTAAAAATATTTTTTTTAAAATAAAAATACTTTGAAAAACAACTATTACTATACTTTCAAACACTACCTAAGTTTTTTCCACAATATAAAAATGCTACATTGATGTTAGCGTTTTCAAAGAAAAGAAAAAAACTGAGATCAGAATCATTTAATTGACTAAGATTAATAATCTTGTATAGTTATAGTAATATAAATTTAAAAAAATACAACAATAATAAATAAGTCAATAAAAAAAATAAAAAAACCTTATTGAAGTTCATTTGGTTTAGCACATCAAATATATAACCTGGTACTAATATTAGGGTAACCTTGTCAAAAAAAATAAAAATAAAATAAAAGAATAAAACTCATTATTAAACAATCATAGTCATGTAGCATTTTCCAAACTACTATGCTGATTTCCAATGTCTAATCTTTGCAAGTCCTCTGCTCTCAAATTACAGGCTAAAAAACTCGTTCCATTATGATAAGTAATTTACTATCAACTATGAAAGAATCAAGACAGAAAGGAAGAAGAGACAGAGTAGGAAGGATGTTATTTATTTTCTGCATAATTCAAAACAACCTATTGGCTATATTTTATAGCCGACTAAATCGAGAAGAATAAACTACCCGCTTAAGAATAGGAAAGCACTAACAATACGAAACTAATAATAAGGAAATACTCCTCCCACTACACTAGTTTCCAGCCATGACCAGTAACTAACAAAGACTCTTTCAGCCATGACCAGTAACTAACAAAGACTCTTTCAGCCATGACCAGTAACTAACAAAGACCCATTCCTCGTTCGTCCCACGTCCCTGCACCATGCATTTACCCACGTAGGAATGAACGCATCAATTCCCCACCCTTAGGATTCCTTGTCCGCAAGGAATGCAGGATAGGACTTAGCCAATCGGCGTTCATTTTCCCAAGTGGCATCATCAACTGAGGCGCCTGTCCATTTAATGAGAACTTCAACCTTTGGACGATATTGGCCTTTTTGGATGACTCTCGATCCGGGAGACTATCTCGAGTTGAGGCGGAATATTGGCTTCATCATTCACGGAGAGGAAGCTGAGTAGAAATGGTAGTGACGGGGCCAACATGTTTTTTTAACATGCTAACATGAAAGACATTGTGAATCAAAGACCCCAAAGGCAGAGTCAATCGATAAGCTACTTGGTCCAACTTTTTTTCGTAATTTGGTAAGGACCAAAATACCGAGGTGATAGCTTCAAAGAACTGCGAAAGGCCACCGAAGTTCCGCCGGTATGGTTGCAGTTTCAAGTAGACAAAGTCGCCCACTTCATAGTTAACCTCACGGCGCCGCTGATCTGCTTGACATTTCATCCGCGCTTGAGCTAATGAGAGATTCTTTCTCAACTCATAGAGGATGGCATCTCGATTACGCAAGTATCCATCCACAGCTTGTACGTTGGAAGTTCCAGGGACATACATCAATAAGGTTGGAGGTGGAACTCCATACACTGCCTCAAATGGTGTCATTTTGGTTCTTTGAATGGACTGAGGTGTTATAGCTAAATTCCGCCCATGGAATCCAGTCAATCCATTTGCGTGGTTGGTCCCCTGCAAAACACCGCAAGTACTGCTCCAAAACGCGATTAATCACCTCAGTCTGCCCGTCTGTTTGAGGGTGGTAACTTGAACTCATGCATAACTTCGTGCCCTGAAGCCGAAAGAGTGTGCGCCAAAAAGAACTAATAAATACTCTGTCCCGATCACTAACTATTGAAGCTGGAATTCCATGCAGCCGGACTATGTGAGAAACGAAGGCTTGTGCAACCGTGGCAGCTGTATATGGATGTTTCATGGGAACAAAATGTGCATATTTAGACAAACGATCAACAACCACCATAACCACCGTATGACCACTGGATGGTGGTAACCCTTCAATGAAATCCATGGATATGTCAACCCATATCCTGTCAGGAATTGATAGAGGCTGAAGTAATCCAGCAGGTCGCATGGAATCTGTTTTGTATCGCTGACAAACATCACAGCTTCGCAAAAATCCTTTGACTGTGCCACGCATTTGCGGCCAGGAGAAGCTTTGTTTGAGTCGGGATAGGGTTTTATGATAACCAAAATGTCCTCCCGTAGGAGAAGAATGACATTCTGTAATGATATCTTGAAGTAAAGAAGAAGTGGGACTCAAATAAATCTTACCCTTTTTGAACCAAACTCCATCTCGGTATGAAAATGCAGCAGTGGAAGATGTACTGTCAGCCAAAGGTGTAAAGAATGGATCATGTGCCACTTCATGTTGAAGCTTCTGCCACCAATCAACATGTGGAGTAGAGATGGAAAGAAACTGACATTCAGCTACCGTGAAAGAGAATCAGCGCTGATTGTCAACTCCTTTCTTGTACTCGATAATATAGTCATATCCCATAATCTTCGGTAACCAACGAGTCTGTGCGGTGTAGTAATGCGCTGCTCCAACAAATATTTGAGACTTTGTTGGTCCCATGCGCACAATGAATGGTTTGCCAAGCAAGTAGGGTCTCCATTTCTTAATGGACTTCACAATTGCTAACATCTCTTTTTCATATGTAGAGAGAATTAGCGTTGAACCTTTCGAGCCTCACTATAGTAAGCTATGGGACGATTTTTTTGAGACAAAGACCTCCTAGGCCAACTCCGCAAGCATCACACTCAATGACAAACGGCGTGTAAAATCTGGTAGAGCCAAAACGGGAGGAGATGTTAATGCTTGTTTCAAATCGTTGAACGCCTTTTCGCCATATCGTTCCATTTGAAACCATCCTTGGATAACAACTGGTTGAGGGGAGCAAAGAATGGTACCAAAATTCCGAATAAATTTTCGGTAGTACCCGGTAAACCCAAAAATCCTCGGACCCCTTTAATGGTGGTTGGAGTAGGCCATTCCAGAACTGCTACGATTTTGGACGGATCGACAGAAACTCCTTGTTCTGATATAACATGGCCTAAATAATCCACTGAAGTAACCCCAAACCTGCATTTAGATTCCTTTGCCAATAAACCGTTAGTAGACAAGATTGTCAAAACAAGTGGAGGTGACTTAAATGATCCTCCCAAGATTTTGAATACACCAAAATGTCATCAAAGAAGACAAGAATGAATTTCCGTAAATGAGAACGGAAGAGATCATTCATAAGACCTTGGAAGGTTGCAGGTGCGTTAGTAAGTCCAAACGGCATGACGACAAACTCGTAGTGGCCTTCATGCGTCCTGAATGCCGTTTTAGGGATGTCTTTTTCCTGTACCCTGATTTGGTGATAACCCGCACGAAGATCGAGCTTGGAAAAAAATTTGGCTCCATGTAATTCGTCAAGAAGTTCATCGATGACTGGAATAGGATATTTATCCTTGATGGTAAGATCATTTAGAGCTCGATAGTCTATGCAGAAACGCCAATCCCCATCCGCTTTCCCCGACCAACAAGACCGGTGAAGAGAATGGGCTATGGCTGGGACGTATGAACCCCGCGTGTAGTAGCTCTTTTACCATCCGTTCAATCTCGGACTTTTGATAATATGGATATCTGTAAGGTCTTACACTGACTGGCCGGACGTTGGGCCGCAAGATAATTTGGTGGTCATGTGGTCGTTTAGGTGGTAAGGCCGTAGGAGGGTTGAAAACGTGAGAGAAATTGGATAAGAGTTGGGCTATTTCGAGGGGGTGTGACTTTGGTCGGGTAGTAGAGCCTCACTGGAATGATAGCAAAGAATTGGCTAGATACGTACATAGTATTGAACTCCTTCTCTCGTCAACTCTTGTAGGCCGGATTGTTTCAGCCCTTGGAACACACATAAATTTCCATCTTTTTTGAAAGACATTGTGAGTCTCTTGTAATCGGTCTCCACCGGTCCCAGTGTCACCAGCCACTGCACGCCCAACACTACTGGGCACGCTGCTACTGGAAGAATAAAGTAATCTGCTGTAACAATCTGTCCTTGTATCAAGATGGTGAGTGATGGACACAATCCAGTGCAATCTATCTTCTCCCCGTTGGCTACTGTCACCTGGAATTTTTTATCAGGAATCACAGGTAATTCATATTTGTGGACTATGGACTGATCAATGAAATTGTGTGTGCTTCCACCGTCTATCAATACCATGACTTCTTTGCTCCTCAATCTTCCCATCACCCGAAGGGTTTGGGGGTGAGCCGTACCTGTAATTGCATGGAAGGAAATTTCAGGAAAAGCTTCCTGGTCCTCTGCCGCGGGTAGTATCTCCGATTGTTCCACAGACTCCTGATCATTTGAGTCACAAATCATGAATAATTGGGGTCGTTGGCGCGATGACCCGGGACTGAATTTCTCATCACAATAGTAACATAAACCTTTTTCTCGCCGTTCTCGTGCTTCCTGGGTGGAAATACGTCTGGCATTTGACGTGGAATTCATGCTCTGCCGCAGATTTGGTGGAGGTCCAAGCACCCCGACGTATTACTCATGCTTGGCTTTGTTGTAGGCTACGGTTGGTTGGATCCGGAAGGGTGTGTTACCTTCTTTTGAAGTTGGTTTCGTTCTTCAATCAACCTTGCGACACCGATGGTATCTGATAGTGTGGTTGGATGCTTAATCTTGACATCCAAGCGAATGTCATCTCTTAGACCTGCAATGAAACAGCCGATAAGAAAGGTTTCTGGAAGGCCATCAACTTGATGGGAGAGTTTTTCAAACTCTTCTTGATAGGCTGCAATGGTAGAAGTTTGTCGCAGTCTTGAAAGAGCTTCGGAGAGGGGTCTTCAAAATCGGTTGGGCCAAAACGTCGGAGAAGGGCTTTGGTGAATTCTTCCCATGTTAATGGTCCCTCGGAATTTAGTCATCCATCGATGCCATTGTAAGGCTATTCCCTCTAGGTGGAAGGATGCAAGCGGTACTCGTTGAACAGGTGGAACATTATTGTACTCAAAATACTTGCTCGATTTGTAAATCCACCCCATAGGATCTTCCCCGCTGAATTTTGAAAAATTCAGGTTTAAGTGAAGATTGATGGTTTCCTGAGTTGTGACCTGATGATTCAGCAGGAGCAAATGGGTTCAACTCCGGAGGATTCATTCTTGGGCTCCTGGAGACGCGTAAGGCTTGTAACTCAGTCAGTATCGTTTGTAAAGTGCCATGCACCTGATCGAAGTTGGATTCGTGTCTGGCCAAAGCTTCATTGACCTCACTGCGGAACTCAGCATTAGATTTTCCTCTGGTGTCCATGTTAAAACCAGGCTCTGATACCAATTGATAAGTAATTTACTATCAACTATGAAAGAATCAAGACAGAAAGGAAGAAGAGACAGAGTAGGAAGGATGTTATTTATTTTCTGCATAATTCAAAACAACCTATTGGCTATATTTTATAGCCGACTAAACTGAGAAGAATAAACTACCTGCTTAAGAATAGGAAAGCACTAACAATACGAAACTAATAATAAGGAAATACTCCTCCCACTACACTAGTTTCCAGCCATGACCAGTAACTAACAAAGACTCTTTCAGCCATGACCAGTAACTAACAAAGACCCATTCCTCGTTCGTCCCACGTCCCTGCACCATGCATTTACCCACGTAGGAATGAACGCATCACATTATTGCAACAATGGCTGCTTTTAGGCCTTTTTCAGTCAAAGGGGAACCCTTTTCAGTCATCATCAATTCATTCACGGGCTTTCACGGGAATTGGCCTAGTTTGAAAACAGCAAGCTCTTTTCTCTCAGCCTCTGCTTATATTCTGATTGTTTATACGCTAATCTTTGATGACCAAGGATACTAGCTTTCTTGTTCTCTGACTTCTCCTTCATCAGGAGAAACTGGGGAGAGTTGATGATACTTTGTTGCGGTAATCACCTTTACTCAAGTTAGTTCATGCATGCACTTATAATCCAGGATTGTAATTGATAGAAACCAAGGATTTTTTTTATTTTTTTTTATCTATTATTGATTTAATGTTTTGATTATCCACTGCTTAATTAAGGGTTTACTATATTGGTTTTACCTATACCTATCAGCGTGTACCAGGAAATTTGCTGAAATTCGAATGAACTTGTTCCTGTTAAGGAACATAACAATGACCAGGCCTGTTAATGAACTTGTTAGCAAAGAAACCAAGCTTCTGAAGTTTCACATGGGGGTTAGTAAATAAGACTTTTCTATTTTTTTTACTTCAATTATTTGCGTTTAGATTTTGGCAGACAACTTGTCAGTTTTCATTTACCCAAAAAGAAGAAAAAAAAAACCTTGTCAGCTTTCTACAACTGCCAGTACAGAATCCAAATTATTTTTGTTACATGTTTCACTTGTTAACTTTAACCAGGGTTTAAACCCTCTTGTCCTGCTTCACACTATCACATATCGAAACAATTCTTTTTCCATTTTTGCTTCTCTTCTACCCCACCAAACGGTAGGATTAACCCCCCCTGGCTGTTGACGTCATTGATTCTCGGTGGTTATGATCACGCAAGGTCATAGATTCCCTTTTTTCTGCTTTGAAATGGAATTTTTTATGAAACAATAATGCAATGTTGACGGTATTCATGGCCAGAGTAATTTTATGAAATTTTCAAAAAATATCTACTACTTGAGAGTAAAGACACCATCAGTTTACAGATAGCAGATCAAGCAAGTGTAACTTTTGCTGGTGATGCTAAAGTTAGTGATGCTTCCAAGTTCCTAGGATAAAACTGGGAGTGTAACATGTGAGGCGCGTACTTCACTATTTCAATGATCACTTGTTGTCATTTGCTGGGAGAACTCAGCTCTGAGATTAAATGCTTCGAGCATTTCTACAGGACTTGCTCAAGAACTCACAAGCTTTGAAGTACTGAATGTCCAAAACAGATGGCGGGCTGGACTTCTTTGATCAAATTAATGAAGCAGAGGTTTCTGATTTTCAAGAAGCACAGATACTTGTTAGTATCAGATAGCAAGCAAAAGAGTAATATTATGGCTTTGAGAAAGTCCGTTTGCTTCTTCATCCTTTTGTCATCCTGTGCTGTTGAACAGGGGGGGAGTGGAGCATTTCAAAACTCTTTCTGAAGCTCAATCACCAAGGTGTTAAACAAAATTGTTTCTATCAGCCTGGTGATTGCTTGCAATGCCCAGCTAACATCCTGGGATTTCAACCTGGAGAGAAGCTTTTATGGCTCGAAATGTTGCGAATCTGTCTCCACCTCATCTTGGTTCATAGATGGTAATAGTCGAGCTTCAACCACCATCTTCTTTTTCTTTCCTTTCTTGATTCCTTCACTGTGTTGTCAAGCTTCCCACAGTCAACATCAGACATACTAGCATCAATTTCTTATTTGACAAACACACAGGTACATCAAAGAAACGAAATTCAAATTCATGAGCAATTAAATGAAGCAACTGACACAATTCAAAAAAAGGACAAAGCTCTCAATTTGATTATTCATTATTCATCTACACTAACAAGACTGTTCTGATTTATTCTTATTGATGTGATTACTTATTACTTAGAGGCAACTCTCCCATATTCATTCATCATGTATTGCAGCACTCTCCCATTGATTCTACATCGAAAACCTCAGTCACCTTCACTATTTCCTTGGTGTTGAGGTGATTTCCACACCTGAAGCATGTTCATCTCTCAACAGCAATACATTCGTGATATCCTGGTTCGTTTTAATATGAAGGGAATCAAGGAATCAGTAACACCTCTAAGTTGCTCTACTTGACTCACTCTCATCGATGCTCTCAACCGGTTGATGCCTCTCAGTAATGTGGTTTGATTGGTAGCATGCAATATCTTTGTCTCTCACGACTAGATGTTGCACATGCCGTGAACAGATCAACTCAATACATGTAATCTCCATATCAAACTCGCTGGACTGCAGCGAAACATCTTATAATTCGATACCTTAGCACACACTTAACCATGTTCTGCTTCTTTGTCGTTCACAGCCCTTGACATTGATAACTTACTCTGATGCTAAGTGGGCAGGCAATCACGATGATTTCACTCACCTCCATGCATATATGCTTATGTTTTTTTACTCGTTCTTCTATAGAAGCTAGCAGAGTATCACTTTGTTGTCTCAGCCGCCGTTGAAATCATATAGCTAACCAATCTCCTCCAATAGTTACATCTTCCCCCTTTATAACCACCTCGTCCACTTTGTGATACTTACCTATGCGTAATTCCTATTTTTCATTCAAGAATGAAACATCTGGATCTTGATTTCCATTTTGTATGGGAAAAGGAGTTTATTGGCTCTCTCCGACTCGCACATGTCTCCACATCCAATAAGCTTACGGACGTCCTCACAAAACCACAGTCCACAGCTCGCTTTAAAATATCTTCGGTCAAAGATTCTTATCTCTGATGGAGGCACCATCTTACGGAGGCATAATAGGCAAGAACCACTCCAGCCAACGTCCAGCTCCTCAAGGATCACTTCCCTCCACAAATCATGCCAACATGGTACACAAATCCCCGGCTAATCTCTAGCTTAATAAAAAAAGTACAGAAATCTTTATATTCTTAAAATAGTGCAGTTTTTTATATATAGGATTAGAATATGTAAAATCCATAAAAAACTTCAAATGGGGAATTAAAAGAAAACAGTCAGCCTTTAAAATATAGCTCCTAGAAAAATAGCTGTCAGTGAAATTAATAGCTATTAAGAAAAAATATAGTTATTAAAAAAATAAATTACAGGAGTTTAAACAATTATAGTTTCAGTTTTAACGATAAAAAAAATAAATTATTATTAAAAATAAAAAAACTCAAAAAATATAGGCATTGCCTCGCGCTGAAGGTGAGAATGAAGGGTTTTTTCTTGTTCAACCCAACTTTTATACGCGAAAGCCTACCACATATACTAAAAGGAATCAGTGTTTTATTGTGGACCGGTGCAAAGTCCCACAAGAAAAACACTCTTTATTTTTTTATTTTTTTTATTTTTTAGCTGTTTTGTTTTTTATTTTTTATGCATTTGGGGTTTTGTTTTTTTCTTCTTTCTTTCTGTTTTTTTTTTTAATATTTTTTTTATTTAATTTAGTTTGTTAATGTTAAATTTTTTATTTAGTTATTAGACTTTCATGATACGAATTTCGAGTTTAACAGGTCAACCTGGTTTGACGAGTTAACCCGAAATTTTTTTGTTTATTTTAGTTTGTTAATGTTAAATTTCTTTCTATTTAGTTCTCAGACTTTCATGACACATATCTCAGGTTTGACGGGTTAACCCAGTTAATTCTAGGTTAACCCAGTTAATTCTAGGTTAACCCATCAATTTTTTTTTGTTTTTTTTCTTTTAATAATTTTTTTATTTAATTTAGTTTGTTAACGTTAATTTTTTTATTTAGTTATCAGACTTTCATGACACGGATCCCTGGTTTAACGGGTTAACCAGGTTTGATGAGTTAACCCATAATTTTTTTTCTTTTTAATTATTTTTTTCGTTTAGTTTAGTTTGTTAATGTTAAATTTTTTTCTATTTAGTTATCAAACTTTCATGACACGAATCCCGGGTTTGACGGGTTAGCCCAGTTAATTCTGGGTTAACCCGTTAATTGTTTTTTTCCTATTTAGTTATCAAAGTTTCACGACATGAATCTCAAGTTTGACGGTTTAACCTGGTTTGAAGAGTTAACACAATTAATTCATATTTTTTTTATTTTTCTTCATTGGTTTTTTTCTTCCTATTGGTTTTTTTTTCTTTTTAATTAATCCATTTAATTATCACACTTTTATAACACGACCTTGCAGCCAAACCCACATCCAAAGCTATTGGGTCTGGTGTTACAGCCATACCCACTTAAACCTGGGTCATGCAAGTTTAATGTTATTAATAATATTATAAATATTGCTCTTAGGTCAGGTGTTACAGCCAAATCCAAGACTTTTTGGTATAGCTATGCAGAAAGACCTAACACTCTTGGATCTTAGCATTTTTTGATATTTTTTATACAAAAAAAATTAACCCGCGGTATTGCACATATCAATGTAACTAGTTTTTACTAATTGGTTACTAGCTCATATTATAGTCCATTATATAAATATTAGAAGAAAATCTTGTTATTTCAATATAGAATTGAAATATTATTAAATTTAAATATTTGAACTTAACAAAAAAAAATAGTTGTTTTTTCAACATTGAAATTTTTTTTTTTGAAATAACTTCTCAAATCATATTAAATTATATTGTTTACAACATTTTCTTAATATATCTTGAGAGTTTTTCTTCAAATGTTCAACATTTGTGTCATGTAGTTTTATCGAGAAGTAGGTTGGTAATGCAAAAGTTGGAAAATTAAGAACAAAAGAAGATGCCTTTCCCCTTGGCTTTGATCAACAATGCAGTGTGAGAATGAACAATGCAGTGTGAGAATGAGTGCTCGTTTTGTTGACAGTTACACGATATAAGATTGAATTTAAATGCATATTCTTTCCACGGGCACCAGTTCAACAACTGATGCTAGCGCCAGGATTTTTTAATCACTAAAGTTTTATGATACTAAATTATAGAGAAAAAATTAAGGTTTCTAAGCTGTAAAATTATAGTACAAGAAAATTGTCAGAGAACTATAATATATTATGAAAAGTCTCTAATTCATAAAAAAAAAATTATAATTTAATCTTAATGTGACATATTTTTCATGGAGATTCAAATAAGATGAATTTATGTTTTTTCTATGTAATAGTGCTTTTGTTCTCCTTTCTTCTTTTTTGAAAAAAAAAAAGTTTTTTGAATGAGAAGAAGTGCGTTTGGATTAAGTGAAAGAGTTTATTTAGTAATTGAAAACAATTTTTCTTTTTTTCTTATAGTTTTTATTGTTTAATGAAAAGTTGGAAAACAAAAGTTTTCACCGAAAAAATAATAAATATATTAAGATTATAACTATTTTTTATAAAAAAAATAAAAATCATAATTTATAATAGTCATCTTAATATTTTTCTTTTACTTATGATGGTTTAATTGTTGGATATTAATTTTGTTTTATTTAAATTAATAATTATCATAAAAAGTTATATTATTAACAAAAAATATATTTATGTTACATTTATAATAAAAAAAATTGTGAAAATAATTCAATATAAAAATATATAATTTTGTTTTAATATTTTATATTGCTAAAAGCACTTGTATAAAAAAGAAAAAAAATTGTATTGTTCATGTTTTTTATTTTGAAAAATTAAAAAAATTATATTGAAAAATTATAGATAACATCTAAAAATATATTTTATAAGCTCAGTATAAATTTAAAAAAACAAAAAAAATAGAGAAATATTATATTTGAAAATAAAGTTAGGGTTTTTCTTTTTCTAAATAAATATGGTTTTTATAAAAACGAAGCCTAGTATATTTCTTGTTTCTTAACAGTTCCAGTTACAGAAGGTGCATTGGTTCAAACGGGCATTACATAAATTCTGTAGGGGCCAAAGTGTAATAACAAAGGTGGAACGGCAAAGAAAAACGTGCAGTGAACTATGTGACGCAAGCACTCGAAGCCAACAAAAGCAAATTGGTGCCTCAACTTGAACTAGCTTGCAAGACTGCAGAAACAAATCGATCGAGCTAAAAAAAAGAAAGAAATCATGATCTCTCAATTCTTCGTGCTCTCGCAGCGAGGCGACAATATTGTCTTTCGCGATTGTAAGTCCTCTCTATCTCTCTGTTTTCCCTGATATTCTTTACCGATCTGATCCTTTTACTTGACAGGCAGATCTCAATTATTTCTGGTAATCAATTGATCTAATCTAATCTAAGACAGCTCAAAATCTCCCTGCATTCAGTCTTCTAGTGCCATGTGTTTCTATTCCATTTGATTTAAATTGAATTCAATTGTTCAATAGGTATAATTAGTGGTGTTAATATAATTATCGAACAGACCTACTAGGGTTTTTAGTGTTTGAATTGTTATTTGTAATGATAAAATCTGTTTTATTTTACTGAATGAGAGAGAGAGAGTATAGGATTCTATTGATTGATTATGATTTCGTCAATTGAAGATCGCGGTGAAGTTCCAAAAGGAAGTGCAGAAATATTTTTCCGCAAAGTCAAGTTTTGGAAGGAAGACGGAGAAGAAGAGGCCCCCCCTGTCTTTGTAGGTATCTTATTTGCTGTATGATAATAATATCAGGCGTTATTTTTTTTTTTTATTATTATTTGGAACATTTGCTGAGTCTTTCTTTTCGTTAGGTTAGTGAATAGATATTTAGAGTAATGTGCTGATTTCTTTCCCTTCTTTTTTGTGATTCCTTTTTTTTTCTATGAATAGAATGTGGATGGTGTAAACTACTTTCATGTGAAAGTAGTTGGATTATTATTTGTTGCAACCACGAGAGTAAATGTGTCACCTTCTCTGGTCTTGGAACTTTTACAAAGGATTGCTCGTGTTATCAAAGATTATCTTGGGGTTCTCAATGAAGATTCTCTTCGGAAAAACTTTGTGCTCGTGTATGAGTTGCTTGATGAAGTCATTGTAAGCTTTCTATCATGCTGTCTTTTTTGTTTTATCAATAGCTCTTGATTTCATGTCCGGTGCTCTATTTGTTGGTGTGTGTGCTATTTATTTTTGCTGGTCCCTGGCTTGTTTGTTTGCTTTCTTCATCCTTTGCTATTCAATTTTATATTTTATTGTACTTTGGTTTCAACATTTTGAACCTCTGACATAAGAGTTGAAGGGCCTTTATTTTTTTCCTGCTTTTCTCTTTGTACAAAAGAAACTTAAAGAAATAATAATGCTGTGCAAATAGGATGATCAGACATCCTAAACGATCAAAATTGTATAGAAGACGCTTTGTTACCAAATTTTTTTATCAAATGACATTTGTATTGTCTAGCATATCCATTTGTTCCTTAAAGTTCAAAATGACTCATGAGTGGATTTGTATTTATTTCTTGCATCATGGGGCACACAACATCAGTTCATCTGAATTTTTGGCAGAATGTACATTGACCATTTGCTTTGCATGAAATATTAGACATGTCATGTCCATGCACAAGTTATGTTACTTAGCCGAAGCTAAACTATTGTTTGATTGTTTATTGATTGCTCTTCCAAAAAGTTTAACATGTGACTTGTTGCCTTCTTCTACCAGGATTTTGGTTATGTACAAACCACGTCCACTGAACTGTTGAAGTCCTATGTATTCAATGAGCCACTTGTGGTCGATGCTGCACGTTTGCAACCTCTGAGTCCTGCTGCCATTTTCATGGTATGGTATCATATGTCTGATCATGCTCAAATTACTTGGATTGCTTAATATTTTGTTTGTATATGCCATGCAAATAACTATAAGAATTTGGATGAATGCAGCAAGGGACAAAAAGGATGCCAGGTACAGCTGTCACAAAGTCTGTTGTTGCAAATGAGCCAGGGGGTAGGAAGAGGGAGGAAATCTTTGTGGATATAATCGAGAAAATCAGTGTGACATTCAGCTCTAGTGTAAGCATTTATGCATTCATTATCTGTAGTTTGGATTATTTTATTGCTTCTGTGTATGTGGTGTAATGATTTGACAGTCAACTGCATGAGCAACAGATGTCTGTTAAGAATGGTTTCTCCTTCTCATGCCGCTGTTCTTGGCATGTTTTATTGTCCTCTTTTGGAATGAATGAAGTAAATGAATTGGTTTACTAGATGAGGATACATGAAGTCACTCTGAACTGTCTTCATGTTGTTTTAAATTTTTATGGTGCTTATTCCTCTAAAATCACTCATGATTTTTGCTTGATTAGCTGCTTTATTTGTTTCCTCAATGCACGATCTTTCTTTAATCTATGCTATTTTCTTTGTACAGGGATATATATTGACTTCTGAAATTGATGGCACCATTCAAATGAAAAGCTATCTTTCTGGAAATCCAGAAATCCGATTAGCCCTTAACGAGGACTTGAGCATAGGAAGAGGTGGTGAGAGATCAATTCATATACCCTCAGGAAATACTGGCTATTGGACCGCATAATACCTACATATGATTGCCTTAAACATTAACATTTCACAGCTGAGTTGCTCCTTTGTTGAATGTTTGCATGAACAAGTATGGTGCATTTATCTAGGTTTATATTCTTGATGCCATGTTTACTTTTAGTAATAAATTTCAGCTAATAATTCGATATGGTTGTGCTTTTATTTTTTTTTTTTGGTCCTTGCTGAATTAGTTTTTGAAGTTCGTAATGAGAGGATTTTTTTTTCTATTTCTATTCAATCCTTTTTGCATGCTTGTGTGCCTTGTGATAGTTAGCCATGATTATCTACTATGGTGTCTTTCTGCTGTCTTTTAAATATGCTAAAAAAAAAAAAAAGTTCTCTCACGCTTACAATATTGCTGCTTGCTGTTTCAGATTATAGAAGTTCATTTGGGTCAGGCTCAGTGATACTTGATGATTGCAATTTCCATGAGTCTGTACGTCTAGATAATTTTGATCTGGATAGAACTTTGACTCTGGTAAGTGAAACTAAAGCAACATGAGCTTGAAAGGTGTATGTAGATTGGAGAGGTTCAATATACATGTTTTCAGTTTCTTAATAAGCATTTTATCCTGCCAATACATATCAGGTTCCGCCAGATGGTGAATTTCCTGTCATGAATTATCGGATGACTCAGGAATTTAAACCTCCTTTTCGCATTAATACTTTGATAGAAGAAGCAGGTGCACTTAAGGTGATTATTATCTTCCATACTGAACTCTACTTGACAATGAAAATAACTTGGCTTGAAAGAACCAATCATAGTGATATAACAACTTGTGCATTGGTCAAGAGACGTGTTTTCCATTTCTGTAGTTTCAGTTTTGACTCAACGTTACTTGAACCAAATTTTGACTAAATAAATGGAAAATTTTATTCAGGAGAAAGTCATTCACTATTGCTTCTAATGTACAGTTTATTACCATTCCACTGTTCTTTATGTTTGATGTTGATAGGCTGAAGTGATTCTTAAAGTATCTGCTGAATTTCCCTCAAGCATTACTGCAAACACAATCATTGTACAGATGCCACTGCCAAAATATACCACCAGGTATTCTTTCATGTAGAATACATTTTGTCTTTTGGAACAAATGAGTTATCCCAGGCTCTCATCAAATTATGTCATGATTTTCATAAATTAAGCATGTTGCTTAAATGAGCCTATCAGCTGTGATCCCCCTTTCACTATTTCAACAAGCTTATGTGTCTGGATCCTGAAAATAGAAACTATTGACAAGTTTGATTGTCATGTCAAAAAACTAATAATAATGAAAGAGCACCGATAGAAATACAATGGCAGTCCAGAATATCATGATTATTAGAAACTGTGATTGAAGATGTAAAGGGCATATTTGCTATGAATTTCATCTTAAGGGGATAGAAGTCTCTTGTTTGTATTTTGATGCTTTAGTGCATTTTACTGAGAAAATAATCTAGTTTCTGAGGAATTATCAAGAGCATGGTAGGCTATAAAGTTGTCTTTGCAGCAGGTCAATAGACCTTATAAAATCAGGCATAGTGATTATGTAGTTAAGAGATTGGGTTTGAGAAAGTTGCTCTTCATAAGTGATTTTTCAAGTCACAAAGGCAGATCATACTGTTTATACGTAATTTATAAATTATATCAATTTTTATAGCACAAACATTTTTATAATGAGTTTTCTATGACAGAGTTAATTTTGAGTTGGAACCTGGAGCACTTGGGCAAACAACAGATTTCAAGGAAGCAAATAGGAGGCTTGAATGGGGATTAAAGAAGGCAACATTTCTTAAATTTCTCTTTGATTTCATAACCTCTTTCCTTTCAATGATCATGCACTAGCAAATAAAACAAGTCAATAATGTGTCGTAACAGATTGTTGGGGGATCAGAGCATACCTTACGTGCAAAGCTGACATTTTCACAGGAGTTGCATGGTACGAATTATAAATCATAATGGTCATGAAAATTTACAATGTTTTCATGTGTTGTTTCATGAAATATTTGCTGCTTTATACAGGGAATATCACAAAGGAAGCTGGACCAGTTAGCATGACATTCACAATTCCGATGTATAATGCTTCACGTCTTCAGGTAAGCCATTACTGGTTGCCATTACAACGATATTTTTTGTTTATCAAATTTATTACCCAAACAACTGCAACAAATTGGTGAAAGGTAAGATGACCCATAATACTTACTATAGTAGTGGTAGAAGAATTGCTCAGCATTGTTTTATGGGTTAGCCCAGGCTGCTTGTATAAAAAATATGAATATAATGATATTTGTATATGAAGTGGGTGAGAATATCACTAAGAGGGGTAGATGTGCTATATATCTTGATCCTGTTTCTCTCCCCTTCTATATTCTCATGTCAAGGTAAAAGGCTTGCACACCTGTGATGCGTCTCTTATCTTTTACTCATTTAAGAACAGTTTTACCATTTTAAGATTTGTAGTTTTTATTGTGTGCCAGTTTTTCCCTTTATTCCTTACAGCCAAGTCTATCATGATACCTGGTGCAGGTGAAATACTTGCAGATAGCAAAGAAATCAAGTACATATAATCCATATCGATGGGTGAGATACGTTACACAGGCCAATTCCTATGTTGCCCGTATATGATGCTCTAATCTCCCCTTTGTTCCTTGCACATTTTGTTAATGTTATCATCTGTATTTTTGTGTAACTTTTTTTGCCCATTGATCCTTGTATTGTTGTAACTCTTTTAGATGATGATCTTTGCACTTGCGAGTTTTATTGACCATCTAGATCGATTCTCAACGGACGTAGTCCTGTGTTTAATTTGCCCTCCTGTAGATGAACTCCATTCAAGGACAAACACCCACCTGTCTGATGTTTGTGAAAAGTGATAGATGAAACAGTTAAAACTAACAGCATACATCCTTGCTTGCATCCTGCGCCATGGTTTTCTGACTGCCACTTCCCCAGGTGGATCGTCCCCCCGCTATAAACACTCGAAACAAGCCTCATGCAAACCGTTCTCACAATTATAATGATCCTCTCATATCTAACCATTGATGCTATCAGCTCTCAGAGCTTTCAATTCTGAATTGCAAAGTATGCTAATCACCATCACTCATCGGTTATATTTCCTGTATTAATTGTTGCTTTGTTGCATTTTGGTGGGAGCGATGTAATTGCCTCTCGCCATCTTTTAGATGCGCCAAAGTCCCCTTGACTTCCCAAACCAGAATAGCACCCTCCACCCACCATCCCAACTTTTCCAAAACAAGAATTACCACCTGTTCCTGAGCTTGAACTCCCTCTCCCTCAGTTACCAGAGTTGCCAGAACCTGAATTGCCTACTTTACCGAAGCCAGCCTGAGTTGCCATTTGATCCTCATGTGCCAGCTATTGCAAAACCTGAAAAGCCTAAAGACCCAAAACAGCACGATCTGCCATCTTTCCAGCATCTACCAGAGCCTGAATTGCCTATCATGGTCCATGGACACAACTCTGCCTTCCTTTCCCCTCCCCCCTCAACCAGTCCTCGAGCAGTTGAGCTGTTATGTCCGGCAATAGCTTTCAAAATTTGTTCGTTCTGTGGTCTGTAGACGATACGTGTCATGTTTTATGGCCACTGTAGTAGTTATTCCGTTTAGAGATGCCACTTCGTACTTCATGTGAACATTATACTACAAACTAAAACATGTAGGCTGTCTACCACAATCAGAGCTATGATATTTTCAACATCTAAATAATTTGCAGGTATTTTTATAATTCAAAGTTGCGCTCAACATAAAAAACCTGATAACCTACTCAATAAATATATTATTTAACTTTTATAATCAATCATCAATGATAATTGTAAATATATTAACTTGATAGTGATACACAAATGTTACTTAATTTTCTTTACATGGAGATCATTTATTTAATATTACACATTGAATTTAGTTTAATAAGTTATGAGATATTTTTTCTTTTTTTTCTAAAAAAAAAATCAATTCTTCTTATCTTTCATCATGGTTTAACTTGAAATCAAAACATCATAAATTTTTAATAATATATCATAAGGATTGTATGCATCGTATAAGATGAGTGAGAAGAATTTGAATTTATGTTAAGATATTATGGCATCATCAGCAATGTGATTTTCAATTAATTACTTGAGACAACTGTTGCTCTCTCATCTTCTTTCAATCTAGTATTAAACAATTAATGCAAGTCATAACCAAACCAATTCTATCTCTTAACTCGAGCAGTTTTTGTTTGTACCATGAAAATCACAATGATTTTACATGGAGTGATGCAAACAATCAAAGCTCAAAATCATTGCCACGGGACCCATCTAAGCAAATATTTCATGTGGGTTTCTTATGTATGGTAAAAAAAAACCTTGGCGTTTATGCATGACGTGACCACTTGATTTTATTGTTCGTAGCTAAAGATTCTCACCATTCATTCACAAAATAAATAAATAAATCATATTACGGTGTGTCCTCGCGTAAACAATTCAGGTTTTACACAACAATTTCTTAATAAATTAGACGTTTGTTTTGCAATCATACCAAGACTCATCAAGAAAAATACAAAGAACAAAAACAACAACATTAATATAATTGAAACAAAAAAATATTATCCAAAACAGAAAAAAAGCTAAAGAATGATAACACGATTTTTTAATTATAATTTTTATTCTCAGTCAACACAATTTTTAAATTTAAATTGAATTAAGAGATAAATTTACCATCATATATAATATAACACACGAACTCTCATACTCAATTTGTCCATTCTAACCTTAATCCTAAATTCCCAAATTTTCTCCTACAGTTCCCGGCTTCAATCCCCCCCCCCCACAAAAAAAAAAAAAAAAAAAAACCTCCGACCATCCCATTTTATTACTCGGAAGACCATCAGTCCATTATGATGCTCACATTTCTATGACTGTTGCTTTCTTCATGAAGTGTTCACGTGTTGATTTCTACAGAACATCTTAAGGTTTTTTAAATAATTTGTTAAACAAAAATTAAAATTAGGCTTGAGGTTTATCTCCTTCAAAGCCTTTACGATGTACCAGACTGTTCTCATGCCCTGTCCTCGGTGCTTGCCCTCCTCTCTTATGTGACGATGCCCATTCAAAACAGGAATTCTTATGCCATATGGTTTCGTAGTTTAGTCTGCTTTAGTATTGTTCAACTCTTGGTTTCAAGGAGCTCTACGGCAGCATCAATTTTTATTTTTTATGGATATCAACCATGAGGTGAAGACCCCTTTGAGTTTTTCAATTCCAGAGGCAAAAAATCATAGGTTATGTTTTGAGAGTGGAGTTTTCAAATCAACAATTTTTTTTTTTTTAAGATCGTCAAATTAATTCATCAGTGCCTCTGTCCTTGCAGCCGCCGCCAGCTTTTAAATACCATTTTTTGCTGGAAAAAAAAAATAGAACAAGCCAGGCATGCGAGCTGGGCTGTTTCTTTTTAAAATACCCAGGCCAGGATACATGGCTGGGCTCTTTTAAAATTTTTTTTAATATTGTTATTTTATATTTAATTTAAAAAAAATTAATAAAACAAATTATTGAATTCAATTAAATTTATTATCCATGTAATAAATTTAAGGAGTTAATCCATAGTATTTTATTTGTTTTTTTTTTTAATGTTTTTCCGGTCTCTCAATTTAAAAAAACTACAATTTCACCCTATTTTATCGATGATCTATTTTTTTATTTAACTCAAACAAAAAAGAATGCAATTTTACTCTTTATTGTCAATAATCTATCTTTGCTATCTTGGCTACACATGCCAATCACGGTTTTTTTACTCTTAAAAAACATGTTGTTTCATACAAAAAAAATCATGTGTTTTACTATTATATAATTAAATAAGAAATAATTTATGAGATAAAAAAATTATTAAATCCGATAACGTGCATGAATTTTATTGTGAGTTTACTTGGTTGACTCGAGTTTATTTTTTTAATCAAAAGTTATTTTTTTTATCAATTTTATTTTTCAATATTAAGTTAATTCAGAATTGAGTTTTTTAATTTATTTTTTTCAACATTATCCCCGCAAGTTTTATAGTTCAGTCCAAGTTAATCTAAATTGATCCAAGTTAATTTAATTAAAATATCATTCAATTTATTAAAGTCTATTAACACCCAGACATTTTTGTTTTCTTAGCTTAATATTTTTTGCGGGTGGCAATGGGCTAGTAGAAAACGATTTGTGATCTTGCCAAGTTGCTTTGTATCTTGCATTGCATGTCAGCTACCTAGCGAAGCAATCTACAGGAACTTTACACGTGTACAACTTATATATGGTTGATTTATTATTTCTAAATTGCTCGTGTTGATTTGGGCTTAACTCGAAATTCTGACAATGACATTAATTGAAAGGAGTCCTCTTCTTGAAGATCTGAATTATTGAATTTAATTGTCCACCAGCCATGGATATACTGCATGAAAAGATCTCAGGAATTGGTCCCCAGGGCTTTCCTTTCGCTATCGAGAAAAGGCAACATCTTGCATCTTGAATCTGCTTGTCCCTTTTTTAAGTTAGTAATTGCTATTTTACAAAGTTATAATATGAATTTATTTATTTTTATGTTTTAAAAGTATTTTTTTAAAATATTAAATTTTATTTATTTTTTTCTTTGTTTTAAATTAATATTTTTTGATGTTTTTAGATTATTTTGACATGTTTATATGAAAAATAATTTTTTAAAAATAAAAAATATATATAATTTTAATATAGTTTCAAATAACAAAAACTTTGTAGCAATGACTATTTTCGTATAGTTACTGTAATTTACAGTAATTTACCTTCAAGTTGTGCAGAGGAATGAGATGAAGTTATTTATGAATAGCTTTATTATCTATGACTAACACAATTATGAAGAACTTATTTATTTCTATTGCAATATAATTTCTAGTTCGTAGTCCTTCTACTTTTAATGTCTTTGGTCAGTTACTTATTCTGAAGTGCATATTGCTATTCCCTCCCCTCTTTTTTTAGATACTGAAGTAATTTTTGTAGTATAATCACGGAGAAATGAGTTAAACTGCATTATCATGTGAAATATTTTTACTAGTCAATAATCTCTTAATTTTAAAGTATTGTGGTTATAAGAAAACAAGCATTGCTTTCGATACCAGCTTTTGTGTTCGCTTAGACTCAGCATTTAGTTAAGTATAAGAATGTTGGGTCCGATAATTTATCAAACCTATATTCACTTGAGCTTGGCTCGTAATCACGTCCAAGAATATTAGGCCTGGAAGTAAGTTAGATTCATATCATTTACGTTTGATAATTTGTTAAGTTTAAGAATATTGAGTATAATCACAACCTATCTATTATCGGATTATTATTCTATTTTTGAACCTTTTAAATAAAGACTTGGACTGAATTTATTTTTCAAGAAGTGCCAAAAATGTTCATCCATCACTAAACAAACCAAGCATGGTATCAATGTCTTCTTAATACAAGATTCATGTTGCTATCTCTTCTCTTTATGTGTCTCGTAAGAAGAGTGAAAAGTGCAAATCAATAAAAACTTGGTCATAAGGATGAACAAGGCTTAACACCAAATTAATTGGGTTTCCTAAGTATTAAAAAATCTTAAATATGAGAGTTTTGTCATAAACCCTTCTCCCGTTTTTAGCCGAAACCATCATATTCCTTACAAAAAGGTATCGTTTTCATGAAAGAGTAC
Source organism: Populus x sibirica (assembly GCA_019202695.1). Classification (NCBI taxonomy): domain Eukaryota; kingdom Viridiplantae; phylum Streptophyta; class Magnoliopsida; order Malpighiales; family Salicaceae; genus Populus; species Populus x sibirica. The sequence continues at coordinate 2,209,034 of JAGMVL010000643.1, read as the reverse complement.
GAATTATCCGATGACTGGTAAGAATGAAGGGATTCAATTGAAGACCAAAAAAAATAACAATGGTGACCTGATTCCAAAACATTTTAATCTGAAAGACCAAATCCATTATCACGTAATAATTAAATGGCAAGGCATTTCTTGTTCAGTGACTTTCAAGTTGCAACTAGGTTTTGAAACCGTTTGGGAATGTGGTGCAAACCGCGTTCTCAAAAAATTCAAAAAAAAATTTTTACTAAAATTTAATATGGTTTGTATGTTTTGAATCGTTTTAATGTGCTGATGTCAAAAATAATTTTTAAAAAAATAAAAAAAACATCATTTACATGCATTTTAGCACGAAAAGTTATTTGAAAAGCAACCACTACCACACTGCCAAACATACTTAGCCTTCTCTTTACGGTGTGAAAGCCAACTCGAGGTGTTGCCATGTATGTCATTATTTTTTAATTATTATTAATGTGGGTGTCCAGGCCAGATTGCACGTATCTCGACTAATTTCATGGGCCCTGAAGTTAACGACCATGTAAACCTTTAGTGACCCTGAGATTTGTAGGACTCGAATTGATGACCTTTAAAAAATAAATCTATAACCTAACCAGTTGAATTACACGTCTTAGAATTTGTCTATCATTCTTCTTGTTACAGGTTGTAATGAGCCATTTTCAATGTCGCTTACTTAATTAATACATTTTACAACAATTAATCCAAAAGCTTTCTTAATGACAAGTAATTGCCTAGAATTTAGAGTTCTTTAATCGTGGTAGCAGCCAAGGAAATGTGATCCTTACAAAATAATTTTTGCTTTTGCCTTTTCTTTTGAAATGAATAAAATAATATTTTAAAGTATAGTAGTGATTGTTTTTTAAAAAAACAATTATTTAGAAACACATCAAAATAATATATATATATTTTTTATTTTTTTTAGTATATCAAAACGATCCAAAAATATAAAATAAAAATAATTTTAAATAAAAAAACATTTGAATTTTGACTGGCCTCTGTTTAGGCCGCAATCCCAGATGGAGACTGAAAATTAATTTTTTTTTTCATGGTGCGAAACTTTTGGTTTTTGATCAATCGATGCTGCTTTAACCTTCCAAGTTTAACCAATGAGTAAACCTTTGCTTTCAATATCTTGATATTTACGATAGAACATGTCTAACAGATGAATTTATAGATTGCATTGAAAGACAGAAACTCGAGAAGACACTTAGAAAGCATAAACATATTTAACGAAACATTAAAGGATGTGACTAAATCATTGTAATCACACTCACAAAATACTAAACCATTATAGCAACACTTATAATATATTATTTAATTAGATTAGTGTTTTCTTTTGTGTTTTTTATCTAAATTTTACCCTTCAACATTGTATTTGTTGAAAATTGAGCTCGTAATTTTTTTCGATTTGTTTTCTATGGTGTTATCTCAATCTTATAACTCGGATTACGGGTTTGACAAGTTGACCCAACATAACTCTATTCATTTTTTTTCTAAAATTTTCAAGTGTGGTAAGGATTCATTAATGTTCCAAAATCCTTTTCTTGTAAGGATACCTATCCATTCTAACTACACAACGAAATAAAGGTTTGTAATATTTAATGACAAATTAGTTAACTTATTTTAGAGAGTTTTCTAATTCTATAAGGAAGGTAAAAGAATTGCGACAAGGGTTTTCATACTTTGAGATGATTCTTTAAAGTTACAACTAATTATCCTAGACAAATAAGGTAACTAAAGGGGAGGCAACTTCAGCAATTAATTTACTAGCTTATTTTGAAAGTTTAAAGGTGGCAACAAAGATCTTAGTGTTTTTAGGATAAAAATTTCATTTATGACATTATTTAAACTATGAAATTTATCTATCTTATGATATTTTTTTAATTAGGTGCAACAACTTTAGTTTATGTGTTATATTTGTTATTTTTATTATTATTTTTATGTTTGGGCTTAGTTAACATACTTTAGATTTATTCTAGGTGGGTAAATATTAGCTCACAAGTTTTGGGTCTATTAAGGTTAATAGTTGAACTATTATATAACATTTTGTATGATGAGATTGTCAACAGCCATGGATTCATGAAATTAACTTGTGTTTTGTGTGATGCAATGCGTTTTCTTTGTTAGGAAAAACAACAATTTGACTTATCAAAGAACAATTATCTTTATGGCATCATCTTATACTTTTCATTCATGATTTTTTATTTATTGGGTGGGGGTTTCAAATTCCAATAGTGTTGGTGCTTAGATTCAAGGTAATATTTGTGTCACACTTTAAAACTTGATTTTTTGGCTTTTTGGGAGTTGTATCATTTGCGTGTGGTTTACATGACCATGTGATTATGGGGTTTGCATCACTTGGGTTGATATATCTATGGATTTCATGTTAGGTTTTTCTAGGTCAGAAAGGGATAGGGATTATATTTTTATAATTATGAATATGTTTTATAAATTGATACATTTCATATCTTGTCATAAAATCGATGATGCAACTAATCTAGCAGATTTATTCTTTAGAGAGATTTACCAAATGAATATAGTGTTAGTGCTACTTTTAATATATATATTTTTTATCTCTCTTTGTTTGATATAGGTGATCATTTGTGGATGAATCCTTTTGAGAAAAGAAGAGATGATACGATCAAATGATCCACTGCAAGTTTCAATTAGGCAAATTAGAAGATCAAGGGCAAAGTACTAAATATGCATTCAATGGACTTATTCAAAATATCTGAATCAAGATGGATTTCAAGAACGCAACATCAACAAGTGAACATTAGACCTTAGTTAAGATTAATTCACGCACGGGAGGGGTCTAATTCATATATTTTATGGGCTAATTAATTTTGGTGATTAGAGGATTATTTTTTCTAATACACTGTTTTACTCTAACAAGCATAATTTTTATCTAATCATTGGATCGAGCTAAAAGTTAACTAGAAGTTTTCATAGGTCTTGTTCTATATTAAGTTAAAATTTCATGGAAATCATATATCAAGAAGGCCTTATGATAAGGTCTAGAAGCTACTATGCGAGAATTGTATTAGTTTTCTAGTTGATTTGAGATTCTTTTTTTTTATTTAAAATACTTTATTATTTTTCAACATTATTTATGATGATTTTAATTATTTTAGATATAATTATTTATCTTGTATTTGGTTTTTTTAGAGATAGACTTTGATTTGAGTAATTATTGTTGTGTGTGAGAGATTTTGTTCATATTTCTTGGTTCCTCATAAAAATACTCTAACTTATTAAAGAATAAACCAAGTTTTGTGGTGTTTTCTATAATTCTTATTTGTGTGTCAATTATAAATGTTAGGTGGGGGTTGTTACTTATATTCTTAGTGTTTCGGTACATGTTATAATTATGTCAAAGTTAATTTCAAATTAAGTCTTAGTTTTCTTTGAAAAAAGTTGATTTAATTATGAGTTTCTAGATTTTTATATCAGTCACATCAAGACATGTTTTAGCATACTAGCACGTACCAAATTGTTTTTTGAAAATATTATAGTTTGGTCAAAGTTGCCCGTGGAAATAACAATATTTAAATAAATAGTCAAGATAGGTTTTCACAAATTTCAAGGAAAGAAGAGAAAAGAAAATGAAAAAAATAAAGAATAAAATCTTATAAATATATCAAAGTTTTAATGACAATACTTTAAATATCACTATTTTCAACCGTGACTTTTGCTTTGACCGATGGTAGCTTGGCAATACTCTTTTTTAAAATGTGCTAACTTCTCAAAAAAAAAAAATGAGGTAGAATTGACGAGGCACCAAAGTGCCCTCCTTGAACCTACTGTTTGCATGTTGACCGTTACTTGACGTCGCATCCACGTCTAATATTATAGCTGTGAAAAAAGGGCGGATAACATCTAAGTAGTTCCCCTTTCATGCAGGATCTCACTTTGGGCTTCTGTTGCCCTAAGGTTCGTATCTTTTTTCTTCTTCTTTTTTTTAGTAGAAAAACCTTTCAGTTACCTATTTCGGTAGAGCTTTGTTTGAAACCCAACAGAAAATAGTGTTCGAGACTATTTTTATTCCAATCGGTCGCCCAAGGCACTTCCAGTACTGTACATTTTCCCTTTAATGCTAGACGAGCGCTAAAGAGAAGGCTGAGAGACTTATTCTGAGGCATGTATTTTGGTGAATCCCTTTCTCTCCGAGAGCAATTTAATCAGGAGCCGACATGATAGAATCATTTGGGTTTATCATGCGCCCTTCTGGCGTGATACAGAGAAAATGGTTGCTCTTTCAAACGAGCAAGGCATATTTTTCTTCATGTGAGGATCTTCGTTTTATATAGCGGCCAGCAGAACGCGTCATCGACGTTATAAGAAATTGTTGCCATTTATATGTGTTTTTCTCGTAGGATAAATTCTATGTAGAGATGATGGCTCCTTCGTGATCCAGATAGATGCAGATTTCAGAAACAGAATAATAGAATTATCTATTTATGAAGAAAAATAGACTCCATTTCTAAACATACTTAAAATATAAACAAGATTATTTAGGATATAAATCTCATTAATTAGAATATTACTCTTAAGATAAATAATAATCATGTTGAAGATAATTAAGGAATTGTGCACGTGTCACATTTTTTTTAATAGATATATACCAAAACATCTTAAGAGGTGTTCAAAAATAAAGTAATTAATACTCTAATTTTCTATAAAATTGGAGTCAAAAAAGAAGAAAAATAGAACTTTCTAATCAAATATTGCAATATTAATCCATTCAAAAAACTAGTTTTATAGTTTTTCAAATTTATATGGTGTTTGAAAAATATATTAATTTGAAAGGTTCTCCATAGTTTTTCTTTATAAGCGTTTCATTATTTTTCAGATATACATAAAAAAAAACATGAAGAATACAGTTACACACACACACATAATTTTTATCAATGTAGAAAATTTAAATTATTATTTTCTTACATTTTTACGTTTAGTTAATGTTATAAATGTGTTTTTTTTTATTATAAATATAATATGAGTATTTTCTTTGTTTTTAATTTTTTCATGATATTTTTTTTATTTTGAATGAAATACAATTAATATTCTACTAGAAAAATAATATTATAGATTTTGATTTTGATTTTGATTATGAAAAATAATTGTAATCTTAAAATATTTCCTTTTTTAATGAAAAAAATCCATACGTTTTCATTCTCAACAAATGAACATGTTTATAATTTTTTATTGAAAAGATAAAACTAAAAAAAAACTGAAAATAAAAAAGAAAAATATTTTTTGTGTGTGTGAACAATCTTTAATGTCTCAAAAAAATTACAGTTGATTGAAGTTTGGCTAGTCTTCATCTTGACTTGGTCCCTAATGTCTTTAAAGCATCCAATTTAGTCTTTGATGACAATTTTGACAGTTAGTCCCAATTACTCATAATTATTTTGTTGACAATTTTGACAATTAGTCCCAATTACTCATAATTATTTAGAGAATGTTTATTTCACTGCAACATTTAATAGTTTTACCGACAGAATATTTCTGTCGGCAAAAAACACTTATTCTATCGGTAATTAATTTACCAACGAAATCACCGATGAAAATGCTCCGTCGGTGAATCTTTCATCAGTAATTTTTGTCCGTTGGTAATAAAAAAAATAATATTACCGACGAATTTATTGACGGAACAGACGCGTCAAAAAATTACCCGCTTCATTATGTCAGTATATCCCTCAACAAATACCATCGGTAATTATTTAAAAAATCCATTTTATAAAATTATAATATAATTAAATTAACATAAATCAACACTCTATGATACATACTCAAAATGCTTGGAAAAAAGAAGAAGAAGATCAACTCAAACAAATTTGCATCAAATAAATAAAATGAAAAAATAAATTCAACTAGAAAAATTCATATGAAAAAAATGAAGTTGCGATTGCTAAAAATTTAAAAATCCTATAAATAAATCAACTAAAAATTGATCTTATATGAAAAAAAAATCTCACAGCAACATTCATACAATTATTAAGAACAAAAACAAATAAAATTAAAATAAAAAATAAATATAGTGAAAAAATTCATGAAAAAAAAAAGAAAAAAAAATCTTACCTTAATATAGTTGCAAGTGAAGCTAAGGAGAGAGAGAAAATTTCGTAAAGCATATTAATTAAAAAAAAAAACTAAGAGGATAAAAGAAAAAAGAAGAAGACATACCCAAGCATAAAGAAGAAAAAATGAATCTGTCTCTTGTGAAATAAGAGGATTTAGGCTTTTTATTGGGGCGCGTTAGCGACGATTTTACCGACGGATAATTAAATATTAATATTTTTTTAATTATTTTGTTGGTAATTCTGTTTATAATGTTTAATTTAAATTTTTAATTTCATAAAAAGTTTTCAGAAACCGCCAACAATCACCGATGATTTTTCAATCCGTCGGTGATTTCGTCTGTAATATTTAAATGAAAATTTTAAATTAATTGAATTTTTTCATAAAACTGCCAAATAACACAAACGAATTTTCAATTTATCAGTGATTTTGTCCGTAAAGAACAACAATTAACAATGCAATTGGAAAATGAACAGTTTTTGAGCTCTTTCAAAAATACCGACGGAATTTTTCGTCGGTAATTCCCTTTGTTATTGACATGATGAACAGTGTTCATAGTTTACCAATGATTTTACTGACGGAATAAATTTCATCGGTAATTTCGTTGGTAAAATCCCTTGGAAATTTACCAGCAGAAATATTCCCTCGGTATTTCCGTTTGTATTTATCGATTTTCAGGTAGTGTTTTAAGTATATAAAAAAAGAAAACAAAATGAAAGTAAGAAGAATTAATCACAACTCAGATCTGTTATAATATATTACGTTTTTCTTGTATTCCAGGCAAAGAAATAAAAATCCCCTATCGACATGGTTTTGAAAAACAATTGTTATGTGGCATAATAGATGTTATACAATGGAGTTTGGACCTTTTATTGTATTATTATTCATATTAAAGCACGATAGAGTATTTTGCAAAATTTCGCAGTTGCCACACAGCCGTTAGCGTCGTTTCATTTAATTATTTTTTTTATCTATTATATATATTTTTATATATTATTGGCAATTTTTTAATTCAGGCTATGCGAGTAGTTTCTATATTAATTGTATACAAATATCATTATTAATAAAAAAAAAATTTAATTTCATATACAGTTATGATTATTTGGGTTGTAAAAAAATTGCATGCGACACGTGCTCATTACTTAATATCTACTTACCATGTTATGCTATGCTGTGACCTCAACCTCTATCAGTAACTGCTATTAAAAACCATGTCTTGTCTGCACGCAGTGGTATAGATAAAAATAGGTTATTATCTATCTAGATCTAGGTGGTGGTTTAGTGGTAAAAATTTAGAATTAAGAGATTTATTTTTTCTGTGGTCTCAGATTCGAGCTCTGGAGACTTACATGGTCATTAATTTCAGGACCCGTGGAATTAGTTGAGATGCGTGCAAGCTGATCCGAACACTCACATTAAACTAAAAAAAAAAGTTATTATCCGGGTCAAACTAACTTTTTTTAACACAAATAAATAATAAAGCACATTGATTCAAAAGGAACCTCGAAGACGACCTGTAATAATAATTTTTTTAATCCAAAATCATCATTATCAAATTTTCCTTGTTAAATAAAATATTTTAACACCGAACTTCATAATTTTAGTTAACAACTAAATATTTTCTTTTTTTAACCTTTTATTTTGACGAGTCTATATTTCTTTCTTATTTAGGGATTGAAAAATTTCAAAAAAAAATTTAGAACCAGAATGCAATTTGATAAGCAGGTGTTGGTAGCCATCAATTTTATACTTCCTTTACCAAATGTTAGATTTGATACTCGTACCATAATTTCAAGCTTTATTACATGCAACTATGCTAAAAAAAGACTTAATTGATAGGGGAAAATGACTTAAAAAAAATTAATTTTTTATACCAAAATAAAATTTGTCTCGAGATATTAGATTGACCATATGTTCTTTGATCCTTTATCATTAATTTTTTTCAATTTTTAATAAAATTTGATAAATTGATCATAAATTAAATCCTATAAAGAATGATGTAATTGAAAATAATATTGAGTAAGGAAAAAAATAAAATGATTATCCCAAGTGTTTTTTTTAAATTGTAAGTGTTTAAATCAGTTTATACAAATCTCTCGATGAATTTTTAAGAATTTAAAATTAATAACTACATAAATTTTTAATTATTATAAAATTTATACTACTTAAACGCACGTGTTTTAGCATATGTTAGAAATGTTCACAAAAAAAAAAAAAAAAGCCAAAGACGGATAGCATAATTTAAACTAAAAAAGCAACTTCAAAATAATGTAATAACGTTCCACGGTGAGTACTCAATTTTATCATATAACAAGAGTACAAGGGAGATAGACTGAGAAATTAAATAGTCTTTAATTGCAGGTAGAAAAAGGACGAGGGGCCACCAAGATATTTACTAACCCTTGGACATTTTGATTGGTTCAAACCGGGAAGGTGGTAGCAATTTGTGTCTGACTTTGTCTTTTATGAGGGCAAACACAAGCGAAAATGTGCTCACCAAGCAAAAATGATAACCTTGAATTCTCTTCCAATGAAGCTTCAAAAAAGTCATCCTTGAAATTAACCCTTGTTGTCAAGGTAAGTTGGCCGAGGAGTTTGAGCTTTAATGGAGTGAGCACATCTGCCCCGCCCAGGGCCAACTTGCGAGAGTTCACATGCCCTCTCAATTACCTATCCTAGAGAGAGAGAGAGAGAGAGAGATTCGTAAGCCCATGATGAGAGAGAGAGAGAGAGAGAGAGAGAGAGATCAGTTATGAACAGTAACACCAGATACATAAAGTCGATGCCCCCATGGCCAGAAAGGTAGAACATCAAGGTGTCATTATCAACCCCAAGGTCGGGAGGCTCCAAAAGTCCGCTCTGTTAGCAAGCTCGAAGCTAAGCAAAGCTTCGAGTTCAAAGAAAAAACCCAAACCAAACATTTCATGGCGTTGCGTGTTGTCTAACCTTCGTATGTAGGGTTTAACTAATGAGCTAGCTAAACAATAAAAAACAACATCACTACCCTAAACACCTGCGAGCACTGTAGTGTAGTTATGAAACCCATTTACAGTTTGAATGAATTAATTAATCCTGATTAATCTAATTAATAAGAAAGATATTATTTCAATTTTTCTTATATAAAAAATAAAATGGCATTAATATTGATTTTTTTTGAAAAATTAATAAGTTCTTAGTGTTTGTCATTAGTTTGGTATGAAAATATAAAAACAAAAAGGTATTTTAATATATTTTTATTAAGAGTATTTTCTAAAAATAAAAACTATCACAACATGGAACGGACACTTACGTAACTCATGCGTGTATTTGTTAATGGACCCTACTTTTACCTCCCAACCAGCGGCGCCATTGGTCTTCACTTGGTTTCCAAGCACCACCCACTTCTCTCTCTCTCTCTCTCTCTCTCTCTCTCTCTCCCCCTCCAGTATTAATCACGGTATAAACAAATCAAAGCAACAAGCAATTCACTTCTTGCTCTTTCTCCATCGCTCCACTCTGTTGCTTCTCCCTTGTCTTCTGTCCCAACTTGTTTCCATCTGCTCTTATATTTTATTCTGATCGCCAAAGTAAACATCCAAATCCAATCCCCGCCAATCACAAGCCATACTAGTCCAAAAAAAAAACCAAATTAGAAGTGATAAACAAACATGAAAGGTGAATATGCAGAACATCATCAGTCGAAGCATGAAAATACTCCAAACATGTTCTCCAAACTCCACCCTCGTCATCATCAGCACCTTCCTTTCTCTCAACAATATCAATTTTCTCGTGAGTCAGAGGAGGAAGATACTCGTAGTACTGGAGCAGCCGCCACACCCAATCTCACACCCACCACACAAAAACAGAAACTCAACGAGCCAAACAGCAGTGGTGGCACTGATGGTGCCACTATTGAAGTGGTTCGTCGACCCAGAGGCAGACCACCTGGCTCTAAGAACAAACCCAAACCACCCGTTATTATTACCCGGGAACCTGAACCCTCCATGAGTCCTTACATTCTAGAAGTCCCAGGTGGGAACGACGTCGTTGAGGCTCTATCCCGTTTTTGTCGCCGAAAAAACATGGGAATCTGCGTCCTAACGGGATCCGGCACGGTAGCTAACGTCACTCTGCGTCAGCCATCGGCAACACCAGGAGCTACCATTACGTTTCATGGAAGATTCGATATTTTGTCAATTTCGGCGACGTTTTTGCCTCAAACGGCATCCTATCCGGTGCCTAATAGTTTCACCATTTCGCTTGCGGGTCCGCAAGGGCAGATCGTTGGAGGGATTGTAGCGGGAAGTTTGGTGGCGGCTGGTACTGTTTTTGTTGTAGCGGCATCGTTTAATAATCCGAGTTATCACCGGTTACCGCTTGAGGAAGAAGGGAGGACTTCTGGGTCTGGCGGTGGCGGGGAAGGGCAGTCACCGTCTGTGTCTGGTGCAGGTGTTGGAGAAAGTGGACACGCGGCGAGTGGTGGAGGAGGAGGAGAGTCTTGCGGGATCGCTATGTATAGTTGTCATATGCCTAATGATGTCATTTGGGCGCCCGCTGCGAGGCCACCACCGCCGCCGCCCTATTAAGTTGAATTATCGTAGAGGAGAACAACCAATCAAAATTTTATTTTAGCCTTTAGGAAGTTTGCTTTTGAAGATTCACTTTTTTCTCTCTTTTAATTTTCGAGTTTTTCTTTATCTATGTTTAATCATGTTGTTAATTAGAATTTTAGTTTCATGGAGATGAAAGAGGAGCGCAGTGCTCTCAGTTTTCTTAGCTTTTTTCTTTCTTTTCTATACTAGATTTAGATTTTAATTCAATTAATTTGTTAGTATTTTATTTGTTTTTCTTAGATGACTGGAAAGTGCATAGAAAACACTTGACTGGGGTGGTGGAGTTTTTTTAATGTAGGATGCGACTGTAAAAGCGTCATACATGTCAAAATCAGTAATTTCCGTCTGTAATCTTGTTGGATTTTTAAGTGGTAGGATTTAAATTGAAGGGAGTGATGGCATGTTTGAGATAGTGAAGCCATTTATCTCTGCGATCTACTGCAGTGGATATGGGCGAGCTGATTGATTTCTGCTCTGAAGAAACTGCACCACTGGGTAAAAGATAAGGGCTCTGCTCTGGATTCTTGATGGGTATCTTTGCTTTGCTATGCTTAGCTTAGCTTCTTGATTGGGATAAAGCGTATGCCAGTAGATAACGTGGGTGGTGTTATGTTTTGCCAGTTTTCGTTTCAGTGCAGTCACACATACATAAGACACAGATATAGAGAGAGGGTGGTGAGAGAAGGGACATATGCTTTTATTCAATACCTTCTTGAAAGCTCTCTTCCATGACCCACTTTAATTTCTTTCTTTTCCATTCATCCTCTGAAGTCTGATCCATCTGTACTTTGTTTTGTCTCTTTCCTTTCGCTGGCTTTCTTTGACGGGAAAAAGGAACAAACACGTAATGAAAGCAAAGATAAGGGTTGCCCCTCTCTCTCCCGGGTCTATCCAATCTTTCTCCCATTTTGATGCCCTATATATTTGATCCTTTAGCTGTTTCTCACCATAAAAGACAATTGTGCTTCAACTTTTAGCCCAGAATGGTTGTATTTTAATTGAATAGCGATAAACATTTAGGATAGCATCATTATTACCAGTCGTTTGCAAGAGTAGTAAGTCATGGCCGTGTTATATGGAGAGAGAGAGAGAAGGGGGGTGTCTAGCTTGGAACTTCACTTTTTTCACGAGGAAGGCGATTATCATCACAGTTCAGTTCGTTGTTGTATTGGGATTTTAACTCGAAACATGTCATTTATCGTGATTAAATTCAATTCCATGACCATTTGGGCTCTGATAAATCAATTGGGATTAAAATCACGTTAGAAAGGAGATGTTTTAGCCTGGGATCTGCAAATCAATATGCTGTTAGTAAAATCATTACATGTTAGCGACTGTCTTGGCTCATGCGATCAACCTTTTGTGGTTGGTGTTGAGAAATAATTGGAGGTCCCGAAACAATTTGGGTTAATAGGTTTTTTTCTGGGAAGAGATTGTTACCTGAGTTGGAAAACACCTCGATGGATTCTTTCGGAATCAATGCCTTCGGCACAATGACTTGTACCCGTTGGATTTGCATGCTCGAAATGCAAATGTCAGTGGTTTCTAAGTTCTTCTCCTATTGTCAGTTTTGCTATGATATAATTTTGTCACTTGAATGATTTTCTTTTGTTGCACCCTTGAGCTTATAAACAAAGGAAAATCTTAACCATTTAAGAAATTCTAAATGGAAAAAAAAATCCCAAATTGATACGTTAGCGTTTGTTTTTACTGTAGTTTTTTTTTTTTTTTTAAAAAAAAAAACAAATTTAGTTGTTATTTTTCTTAAAACAGTTTTAAAAAAAAATAAGAAAGAATAGTTTTTTATTTCTTGTTTTTTTATTTTTTATGTGTAGGATATTAAGCTATCAATATTATCACAACTATATTATCACATTAACCTCTCTATCAATATTAATATCATAATAATGACTATTGTTTTCATCTTAATACTATTATTATTATCACTATAATGACCATTATAAATATAATTTTCATCATTACTTCTTAATTACCCTCTTATTTTAATCTTATCACCGTAATTATTAACTTAACCACTAATCATCCTTTTATTTTAATCTTTTTACTATCATTATTAACTTCACCACCACAACTATTAAAATTTATGTCATTAATGTTAAATTGTGATCACCTCTATCATATTATAATCACTTACTATAATTATTATTGTTTATTAATAATAAAAAATTAATTTGATAGTAGCATCATATCAATCATTATCACGATCACAGTTATTAAATCGTTGTTAATTATACCATTTTAGTATGTCATATTATTAGTTTTATATTTTAATTAATGATATATTTTTATATTTCTTGAATTAAACAAAATCTGCATGGCTTTCTTAAAAGTAAACAATTTTAAAAAAAACTAAACAATAGATAGTTTTTGGTTTTAAAAACACAGGAAATGGTATCAAACGCTTCTGAATTACACTTCTTATTATATTTCTCTCTGATTATCAAAAAAAAACATTACACTACAGAAATGACGTTCACATATAAATTATGTGGAAGAATAGCCTGATTTGAAATTTAAATTTCAATAACCAGGACAGGAGAGTGCTTAACTATTAAGTTAGTTTCCTCGATTCTCAAAATACAAATCATAGCTTTAACAAAAACTCTAGCAAGGTCTAGTGAAACTACAAAATAATGTTAATCTGCTCGGATTTTCGGTTCGTCTCCCTTCTCGATGAAAACAGGGAGACTATTTAAATATGATGGAAATTGTTGTAGGGAAATATTTTAGGGTTTAAAATCTGAAATCTTTATTTGAAGATTCTGAATTTCGATCTCGAGAAAAATGAGAGTTTTGTAATTAATGCATAGCAGACTGTTAATTATTTATGCGCTTATAAAAAAAATTAAAAACTTACCCTTGCTTTTATCTTGGAGAGATGATAGATGGGATAGGATTAAACTCATGATCAGCGCTCAACAGTGAGTACAAATCCTGAGTAAAAAACGTAGCTGATGCTCTTAATTAACTGATGTGAGAGATGTGTTATCTTTAAGATCCAACAAAGTTATTGCAAAATCCTTATATACCACCGTTTTATTTAGAGGGGACTTCACTTGATCCTTCTAAACTCTTTTCTTAAATATTCTCCGATCTATAAATGAAAACAAATGAGGCCTTTCTTGTCGACTGTGTTTTTACTTAACAAGTTTTTTTATTTTTAATTAACATGAGTATTCGGATCAGCTTGCATATATTTTAATTAATTTTATAGATTTTGAAATTAACAATCATGTAAATTTTTAATAATTATCATATTAGCAATAAGATAACTCCAACAAGAGAATATAGAAAAAACATAATTGAATGAGTCTTGTTTGTGTGAAGTAAAGCATGCCTTCTATGTATTAGTGAAATTATGTCGATGAATCCTTATTTTATTAGTTTTTTCTTGGCATCATCTCGTTCATTGAGAGACACTTTTTCATTTAAATTATGAAGATCCAATTCCTTGGAAAAATTAATTCCCATTTGAGGTAAATATTTATTTTTTCTTATTATTCTGATGGTTACATACCGCAGGATGTAAGTGATGCTTTCACTGAAAGATGTGAGCACTTCCGTTTTGACATGCCCATTTCAGAAAGTGCTTTGAATGGACGAAAATTAAATTTGTACACACTAGCTACTGGAGGAAAAAAACTGAAGGCTAGCTGCGACAATAGGTCAAACGGGTGCACATGCTCAAGTTGATTCCCGCAATTAGCAGGTTTACTTAGTCAATGGATAATTTTTTTGGAAAACTAAAAATATACAATCTTTTCTTCTTTTTTTTTATTTAAGTATCTCATATTTAATTTTATCTATTTTTAAAAAAATTTATTTGACTACCTTCTGTTGATTTAATACAGTGTTAATGTGGTAATAAAACACATGAAAGGTGCATAACTAAAAGATAGTTGGAGGATATCCTTAATACTAAAAAAAACCAAACATTTTGGAACGCTCTAAAATGAAATCAACCCTTTAAAATTGCTACAAAGTTCAACTTTACAATAAAAAAAATTAATATTAAAACTATTCTTTTAAAAATTCACATCCAGCTCTTTTTTTTTTAAAGAAAGACTTTTAAAGAAATAGAATAAAGATAATAAATATAATATAGAAAACAAAATGAATTAAATTTTATCACTTCTAAATAAATAAATAAATTTAATTTATTTATCATTTGAATTCAAATCAAATACTATAATTGAATGCAAAACAGAATTGTTCACGTCTTTTAGTAAAAATATCATTATCTCCCAATTCGACCCAGGAAGGATGTTCATTTCTTTGGGCATACTCATCATTATCTCCCAATCATAACTAGGTCTGGCTAGCACTAGATCTAGCACGTCTTTATTGGGACGTGCTTGTGTTCCAAAAAATATATACATATAAATCTTTCTTGATCCGGTATTTTTTTTTGTAAAGATATACTTGATAAAAACTCGGTTCATCAGTAGCCCCTCGGTCTTTGCAATATAATAATATACAAAGACTTTAATTAATCTTCCAATTCAAGTAGAGTTGTGAGTTTTGTTCAGGAAAAATATAGAGAAATATACATTTGAACTAAAATAAATTATTTCAGATACAAAAGACTAAGAATTTGTACTTAAAAAATTTCTAAGAGATTAAGGGTATCATGCCCATCATCTATACAAATTTTTTAAGTGGTTATGTGAAATCCAATGAAGGTGAATCGTTACTTAGAAACTTCTAAGTGATTATAGGTTCTTGATGAGTGGGAGCCTGTAGCTTTCCTAACATTATCATGAGACTCAAAAGGCATCTACTAAAGAGTGGTCATTGTAATCTCTTTTTTTTATGGGGCATGATAGTACCCCACTAAAAGTGATGATTATATGATGTTATTTGTACCAGGGAGACCAATTACATCCATTCCTTGGAGATTAGCGCATATGACACTGAGGAGATTACATTTACCCCTTACTTAAAAGATGTTTTGGCAGGTCTTCAGCGATCACCTAAAAAAAATAAATTGTCATTTTAAATAAGTCATTTATATTCAAGAAACTTATATTTTTTATCAAGGATTATACATTTTGATGTGATTCAAGTGATAAGTATAAGAGAGATTCTTAGGAGTAACTATGTCTTGAAGATGATATTAAGATGTTTGCTTCAAATACCTTAATTAATTCACTTGAAAGATCATTTACGCTAGTTATATTTGTAAAAACAAAGAGATTTATATCGTAGCAAACTAACATCTTCAACCTATATATGATTTTTCATGAATTATACAATCTTTTCTTAGTCAGTGGATAAAACATTTGGAAAACTACAAATATACAATCTTTTCTTTGTATTTTATTCAAGTATCTCATATTTAATTTTATCTATTTTTTTAATTTTATTTGACTACCTTCGGTTGATTTAGTACACTAAATGTTGAAGTGGTAATAAAAAACATGAAAGGTACATAACTAAAAGATGGTCGGAGGATATCTTTAATTCTTTAAAAAAAACAAATATTTTGGAACCCTCTAAAATGAAATCAACCCTCTAAAATTACCACAAAGTTAACTTTTCTAATTTACAACTAAAAAAAAGTTAATATTAAAACTAATTATTTTTTTAAATACACATACGGCCCTTTAAATAAAAAGACTTTTAAAGAAATAGAATAAAAATAATGAGATTAATATTGAAAACAAAATGAATTGAATTTTTCTCTTGTAAATAAGTAAATTCAATTTTTTATCATTTGAATTCAAATTAAACAGTATAATTAAATTCAAAACAAATGTGTTCACATCTTTTAGTAAAAGCATCATCGTCTCCCAATTCGACCGGGAATGATGCTCATTTTCTTGGACGTACTTGGAGCTTGGTATAATACAAATCCAGCGTGCTCGAGACTTGACAGATTGTCAAATCTAATTGTAGCTGGGTCTGGCTAATGCGAGACCCAGCTCGTCTCCATTAGAGCGTGTTTTTATTTCAGAAAATTTATACCAATAAATATTTTTTAATTCGGTATTTTTTTTATAAAGCTATACTAATAAAAACTTGGTTCTTTAAAATTCAAATTATAATATGCTAATGTACCGATTTTTAATTTTGGATGGAACCATGTCTCTTTTCATGACAAATCAGATGTAATATTACATGGTTCAGAAGTTAGATCATAATATTTTTATTCATTTTTATAATATAGTGTAGCAGAAAAAGATTATGTGAGAACATGCACATGCATAATGTATGATACTGTTAATTGGTCTCCCCTTGAATCTATTTCATGTCTGGCATCGAAATCCTCCACATTCTTTTATTAAATGCTTGGACTTCGTTTTTCTTCGATCTAGCTTGAAATGCTTAGGGTTGCAAAAGGGAGGCTTGAGTTCTAGGATGTGTAAGAATGACTATATTATATAATCTTCTTGGATTTGATGATAAAAAGTATTGTTGATTAGAATAATTTGTGTATCAACTTAGATTAAATCTTATTGTTTATTGGATTAGATATTTGGTAGTGACCAAACCCAATGTGCTCAGAGAATATATATATATATATATATATATATATATATATATATATATATATATATATATAAAAACAGACGTAAAGTCGACAATACATGGATTGTCAAATGTGTTGATACACAAACAAAAAGCCGACAGGAAGGCAAGGAATGGACAGCACGAGATATAAATTATTAGGTTTAATTAACTGCCAACATTGCAAAGAAAGAAGAGAACTGTTTCTCAAAGCAGGCCAGCCAAAATCCAGTCGTGACTCGGCGGCGAACCCGCGTTTAAGATCGCTCTCTGTTTAGATGGCAAGCTGAATAATTAACATGGTGCCGGATATGATGATTTTCGTCGCCATGTTTGAATTGAACGCTTGTGAAATGTTTGAGGTCAAGAAAATGGGCGCCTTGATAATTTTATATATTGTCCACCATTCGCTGCAAATGGGCACCTTCGCTCCTCTTTTCTTCTCTCTCTTAAAGTACCCAGAGACCCATCCATGCTGAGAACGGATGTGTTTGAACCAGAAATTCTTGCCTGATATTTAGGACCTAGTCAGCTTTGGACAAGCTAAGTCAGCTTGCATAAAAATCCCTTTGGGTCAATTAAATCAATTCCCTTTCCAACAATCTATATATATATATATATATATATATATATATATATATATATATATATATATATATATATATATATATATATTGAAAATCCAAATTATTTCATAACATTAAGCGACGAATTGTAGTAGAAGGGGCGGAAAGTAGTTTCTTCAAAATTGAGAATTTATCTCAACCATTGCTCTTCTTCACTATTTGCCAACCACTTCGTTTCTCATCGAGCAGTCTTCTTCTTAATGTAGACAAAGTATACCTAAATATCGATTAAAATAAGAACACAAGCGCTCAATCGAGTGAATAAAAGTTTATCTCTTTTGTTCTCTTTATGGATTTTAAACTTTCGTTCCATATCAGTTGCAGTGGGCGGATATTATATATTTATGTGGTCACGTACTGGGAAGTGTTGACAGTTAATTTATCCCTTCATAAAATAGCACGACGTACTGCGAAGAATTGTTGTTGGTGAGCAATTACTGATGTATACACTTAGCCCAGTTATCGCCTTTGTTTTAATATCCTACCATTGAGATATAGTTATTGATTAGCTGCAACATCTACTAATTCAAACCATACAAAAAAAATCAAAAAATAGCTTCAATCTTTGTCAAAAGAGGGAGTGCTTCACTTTTCAAAATAGAACAACACTAAACCTCTTGACATGGACGGATGACTTGTAAACACCACGCCAAAAATTAATGTCTGTTGCTGCTTTGTTCGACATCTCCGGTACGTAAGGGATTCTTTGGTGCGGCGGTGGATTTCTTTTTTTCATGCATGCTTGTGTTCTTACCGACCCACGGCTCAGGCAAAGCTACCCAATGCAAAACCACTTTGTGAGCGAGTTTTAATTTTTTTTATTTTTTTTATGTTAAGATTTGAATTTTTTTAAATTAATTTATTTTAGTGTTATCAAAATTTAATTTTAAAAAAGAAAAAATATTATTTTAATAGTTTATAAAAAATATTTAAAAATTTAATTAAATGGGGGGAAGAAATTAGCAAGATTTCTACCTGTCAGTGGGGGATTTCATTGTCACTTCATCATTTGCAAACTTTTTTATATTCCAAAGAGCTAGCTATCGCTAGACTCCTAGCTAATTAATAGAGTTTGTTTCATTATCAAGGAAACGTGTGAGATCAGCTTGAAAACGGTGTTTTTTAATAATTTAAGAGGTGTTTTTTGAACTTTTTTGTTTAATTTTTAAAAAATAAAAAGTATTATTTTAATATATTTCTAAATAAAAAATAATTAAAAAAGAAATTGGTATTAAAAAAATTAAAAATAAGGCAAGCCAATTAATTTTGTCCTCTTGTGGAATAGTTGTAAAAAAAGACAAATAATCCTAGAGATGAACATCATCAAATTCTTCCGGGAGTCTTACCAAGCAGGTTAGAAACGTCACAAAAGCCAGGCAAATGCATTGCATCTGCGAAACCTACTTTCTCGTGGACAGAATACAGTCACAGCTGACTGCATATTGTCGGCAAAGGAGATACGCTATCCATGCACCGTTTTCCTTTTCATTGCCTTTGCTTTTCACTCAAGTAAAACCGCTGCCAGAAGTCAATTGCAGGGACCTGGACATCCCATGTGGGAAAATGTTGGAATATTAAACATAAAAGGATTTAATATGATTTTTAAAAAAAATATTAAGATAATAATATATTAAAATAACCTAAATTAACTCACGTGAAACTCATTATTCAGATTTTATTGGGTTAAGTAATTATTTTTTAAAAAAACTAGTTATATGATAGAACAAATATAAAAACCAATTTAAAATCAAACAAATATAGAAGAATAGAATTTAAAAAAAAACAATAAAAAATCTAGTATTGAGAGGAAAAAAACAAAAAAAACAAGGCGAGCATGCATGGGGAAAAATTAAATTATTTATTTATTAAACAATATGGAATTAAGAATTATTTATAATTTAATTTTTGTAATTTCTTGAAACTATTTAATTAGTCAAGATAGTGTAAAAATTAATTAAATGATGTCTTAATAGTCTTTGGCTAATGCATTTCATGTGATGAATATGTTGGTTATTATATTTTAACATTATTTTTGGAAAAGTAATTACAATTAAAAATTTGAATGCATCTTAATTATTAATTTGGTTGCACATATATATTAGGTATGTTTGGTACAACTATTTTTTCTTTAAGGAAAAGCAAAAATAAATCTTGGTTAGCAATTCAAATATCTAATGAAATAAAATTAAAAAAAACAATCTTTTAGACTTCTTTATCTTTATATTCACATTTTCTCTTATATGTCTTTTTTATATATAAAAATCAAGGGATGTGATTGAATTTAAACACATGTTATAACTATTTGAAAAGGAGTTGTTGTACACATGGGGATGAGATTATGAGAAACCTAAGGTGGGGATGATAGTTTAGTGTGTGTATATAATGAAAAAAAAATGGTAGTTTATCAGTTGTTGGAGAGAATTCAATGAATTGAAAAATATTTAATATAGATTTAATATGCCTGAAAAATGACTAATTGATATCGTAGTTCAAACTTTCATGGTAACTTTAACTTTACTATCGAAAAGAGATTGTAAAATTATCAAAGTCATGTAAATAATATTATTACATGTAATTAAGTAAAATACCTTAAGATCTCTAAGAGTTGAGAAGGGATGGATACCTCTAAATTTTATATGTAAATGGCAAAAGAAAAGATTAAAATTGCATTAAAAAATGTAGAATGTTACGCAACTCATTTTCACCTTAAAAACATCTCTAAATTAAAACACTATAAAAATCTCCATAAACCACCTATAAACCTCAAAGCATCCTAAAAGTATCTAAAAAACAAATCAATCTAAAAAATCAAACTTTTTAAAGAATAATCAGTGAAAAAAATAGTTATTATCAAACTCTTCTAATCAAATATAATTCTTTTGACATAAAAAACAGCCAGTCTTGTCATCGAAAAGTGAGCAAATCAATAATTTTTTTATTTTTGTCATTTCAAATGATTTTTTTTTCAAAGTTATAAACTGAAAAATAAACAAAATAAATTTTTAAATTAAAATAATAGCCGTAGTTATTTTAGGATTAGGCATGAGTTTTCTCTTCATGTTTTATTTTAATTTTTTATCTTTTAATTTGATATGTTTATCATAATTTCAAGCTTAATTTTATCTAATTATGCCATAAAAAGATTCAATTAAAAGAAAAAAAATAGTATGAACAATGAAGCTCATACAATTTTGAAACTTCAATGGTATGAACAGTTGCCCTACATATGAATTGGACTAATAAAATGATTTTGAAACGTCAAATGATCCCGTCTATATCCAAGGACTTTGAGACAAAAAAATAAAATATAGTCCAACAAGTGGTTGTCGAGATTATGTTAAAAGAAATTCAATTTTTAAAGCTCCTCTGTAGCCCATGACTTGAGTATTTCTTCTGTCCACAAGCGATGCATCTTTTTGAAGCTGAAAAAAACAAACGAAGAAGAAAACAAAAAATGGTCACTCCACATTCTCTTTATGCAATGGGAAAAATTACAAATTCAGACAGCATGGGTCTACATGCAGGGTTGGGATGCAAATTGACAACGCAGACTCCACTTGAGAGAAGGTTTCCGTGTCCGCCCATGATGTACAGCCATTCGATGGTTCGATCTTGAAGTTGAAACTTCGGTGACGTAGCAAACTACAAAGTTTTTTTTTGTTTCAAAAATAGCACGATGACTAAGATATATAACACAGCTTAAAATTTATTTTTTAAAATAGAATTTCGTGAGTATGCATAGGTAGCACATGTGTAGACTTGCAAATTTCAAATGATTTACCTAATTTATTTATTTTTGTTGACGACATGCTTTACACACATGCCACATGCCAACAAGTTTAAATTTTATTGTTAAAATTTTATTGTTAGGTGCGAGTTATATATATATATATATATATCAGTAAATGAGCATATCGTTGTACATGTGACTCATACCACCAACTCTAAATTTGATTTTATTTGGTATTTATGTATTTATTTTATTCAGATATTCCTAATAGTTTATTTTTCATTTTTCTTCTGATTCTTTTCTTTTCTTTTCTAGTTTTCTCACTTTCCTATCCTCCCTTTACTTTTTTGTCCTGCCATTTGATTGTTTTGTGTTTCTTTCGTAGCCATTAGATCTTCATAAAACAAGGAGGTTGATTTTGGGATGTGGGAATCATTTTGCATGGGAATCATGCATGGATCTCCGGAAAAGAAGAATGAATTGGACGGGTCATGCAGGTTGCACTTGCGTGTCTAGATGGATCGCGGAGGTGAGACTTGCTTGTCTCGTGCTATTTTGAAAAAATAAGTTTTCAAGCTATGCTAATTTAGATATATATATATTTTTTTATCGACTGTGCTATTTTTGTAAGAACTTGCAAACGACATGCAGTGGCCTGGCAAGCGGGCAAAGTCAATCAAATAACAGATCAACATTTCTTTCGTTTTTATACCAGTCATTATCGGTATGATGGGCCATAAAAATACATGGAGGAGAAAACTGGAGACCGAAGAGGTGTATGGGTCCTCTACTCCAGTTCTACGGGGTTCTCGCAAGGGACGGGTTCGTCTGGTGCAGGAGTTTGGTGAGCGGTGGTTGAACTAGTGTTCTTACCCCCACGTGGTTGTCCTTTCCTTCTGCCACTTGTCATGCAAGTTTGATACTTTTCCTGTCTTTAGACTTCCTCCATACGTCGTGTTTGGTGCTGATGGGAATGGGGCATGGGATGATGATGATGATGATATGCCTATTATTGGTTTTGTAGACTTCATTTACTATTTGGTTGGAGAAAAGAGGGTGAGGAAAGGGATGGCTTTTCCTAGAACTGCAAAGAAAATTGCATACAGCACACGTCATTGCTTCCGCTTATACACGGAATATCAGTAACTCAGGAAAAAGGCTCTATGAACTCAATCCCTATACGGCGACGGGATTGGAAGGGAGACTTTATGATAAAAAAGTAGCGTTTACCGATCAGTTTGTTTTTAGATATCGGATCGTTTTTCTAAGAGGTTCTTGACTTCTTTTGTCTTGACTCAATGTGCCTTGCCAAGGAAGGGGGGGGGGGGCATCAAGATATCCTCTTTTTCGTCAAACAAGGATTGATTAAATCGAAAAAAATATTTAGGGTGTGAAACGACAATAAAATGCAATTATATCCAATGGACTGTCTAGTTTCTATAGAAGCCATCACTAAAATACCACTAGAAGGAGTAAGACTAAGCTAGAAAAATATATAGTAAAATCATCCTTTTGATTCTTTCTCTTGAACCCCCTACTAAGAAGGATATTTACTTTTTAAAATATCCCATATACATAGATGAGAATGAGAAAGAGGGTCAAATTTATCCTCATAGGAGCAAGAGTAACCATACAAATTATAATGCTACAGTTGCGATATAGTAAGCAAGATCATACGAGAAGAAAGGGGAGATGCAGTGTAAAAATGAAATGCAGAAAGACAACGAGACGTGTAAAAATGAGATGCAGTGGGTATACAAATTTATCCTACATTCGTTTACATGTCTATCCTATTTATCACAAGACCTGTCCATTTATGAAAAATATGGGCCGTTTATTTTCTTTTTGGACTTACGGGTTTTCAGATGGCAGTGCTGCGGTAAAAGCAGATCTTGATAGATTACCATAGCATGAGGAGTGGGCTCACAAACAATGCTGTAGTTCCATACTAGAGACTAGAGAGGACTCAAGCCCAGACTGCTTTTTCATCAGCTGGCTTGTGAAAAACATTCTGAGAGAAACTTGATAGTGGGAAACAGGATGACATTGACAAAGAAGCATTTATAATGCGATATCTACCAGATCAATTTTATATTTGTTCTCAAGTAAACAACTGTATGGGGTTCAAAAACCCTTTTGGGACAAGGTTTGGAAAAGACCCCCTCTGCACTATACACTTTGAGGACTTCCCGGAAAGGAATTTGAAAAAATGGTGACGGCCGAACTATTTTAAAACAAAGCCAACTACAAGAGTACAAGATTACATACAGCCCCTCCTTCCCAACTCTTATTTACCCCTTTTAACTTAATACCTCGTCATGAAATGCTTAGTCTGTTCTTTCGCTTACTGATCTTCTAAAGGATACCCCGGATTTTACATCATTTAAAGGGTTAAGTGATCCTAATTTTGTCGACACCTTATCCCTACAACTATTACTACTTGGTAACTTTCTACATTGTTCAGTCGTGTCAGGATGCAAAAAAGAATTTCCCTTCTTACCTTCCAGATCCACCAGCTTCCTCCCCCCGCTTGGTATCCTGTCCGAAAGATCAGGACCCCCAATCCTTGAATATGCATGCGAATCATTCTGGTTCTTATCAGCATGGGGTGAATACCTTGAGTACAAAGGGGAGGAAGATGAAGAAGTGTCTGAATCAGATGTGTTCCTCCAAGAGTTCCAACTTCCAAAAATGTAATCAGAAAGGTCATCAGTACTTGTAGAATCATGGGTGCTGTCAGTACTGCAGGAAGCTTCATCGGAATTGCCACTGGTAAAAGAGAAATTGTCACTTGATGAGTCCTCTTCTGAAATCCTCAGAAGCCGGTGGAGCTTCAAATAGAAAGATTCAACACTGGCCAAATTGTCCGAAGGAATTGAATCTGGATGCGATTGAACAACACTGGATTGCATAGACATGGATCTTGAATTCAATGCAGTGTTTGTTGCCTTGATTTTGGAGGGACTGCATTTATTTTTTGGATCAGAAGATATTATTCTGCTCCTTATCAGTCTTGGGGCCCTCGGTGAGCACCTGCAAAAATTTAATTGAGTCAAACACTACAACAAAAGAACATGAAGAAATTTCAACCTTCATAGAACTAATCTCCAGAGATCCATCACCTTGCATAAAGAAGCATGTAAGCGCCTTTTGATAAAACCCTTTCAAGTTCCACAGCTGTAACCTAGCCAATAATTGTCAATACCATGATCAAAAACTCACAGCTCGTGCACAAACACACAAGCATATGTTCTATCCATTAAAAAAAATATTGATGTATTGCAGAAAGGCGTTAACACTGAAACAGTGCACCGGGAGACCCTAAGAAGAAATTGGGACACAGATACCAATAGGTCTAACAATGAAAAGAATTCCAGACCCAAAACAAACCACAGCCTTCAAAGATACTGCTATAATGAAAACAAATTTTGATTCTTTATAGTTTGCTACCTCACAGACATAGGCTAAACATAGGTTTGTCTCCAATAATCAAGGTTTGACTTCTTCATAGAGATAAACAATATAAACAACACACAGGCTTGGCCATCTAAATAAAAGACTTAATCAGATAATAATCCCAAACGCAACAGAAAATGTCAAAGGTTCCTTGACTAAAGCACAAAGCAACAGAACCCAAACTTTTCTTGTAACCAATGGCTGATAATTAAAAATAAATTCTTTTAGTTTATATAAGAGATGGAGATGTCAGGGCGATATCAATATACCCAGGACCAAAGTGAAGAGATTGCCACAACTAGAAGTTAATCAAGTACAACAACTAGGAGAAAAACACATCAAATGACCAAATAAACTTGCTTCGCAAATTAAGATAGAGAACATACTGTGCTGTCATCAATTTTGAACCACTTGTTCTGGATGTTTTTGACATAGCAGACATAGTGACCAGAAAATGCAGCATTCATGACATCCAAGTGAACAATCACTCCATAAAGCCTATATATGGGTGATTTATCACTAGTTCCACTCATATACGGTCCTAAGTCCAGGATCTCCGGGAACCGAATAGATTTATTGAGCTTTCCAAATTTACCTGACTGTAAAATCAAGCACAGTAAGAAAAGAAATAAGAATTTGCCTATAACACTGGATAAAAAAATACCATCTTTGATCTCCAGATCTACCTGAAAGCGCTTCAATGCAATTGTAAGGACATTAGGAGCCTCCAATATTGTCAACTTTTTCTTAGCCTTCTCATAAGATCTGCACCTGAACAGAATGATGACGGTAAACAAACTCTGAATGCTCAAAGCCAACAACTCCAACAAAAGAGAATATTCGATATAAACTAGAATTAATAGAAAAGTCAGATCTTGATATTTCCTTGGAAGTAAAAACTGGCAGAGCAATCATCAAAATGCTGTACAGGCAGCATAACACAAAGCAACACAACTGCGGTATGTTTTCAGTTACAAACTGTTTGGTCCAAATGTCAAACAACTCAAATATAAAATCAATATTAAACTATTTAAGGTTTAAATCAGTTTGCAATGTCTCACTGCAATATAGAAATTGGTAAAAATAAATCACCAAAAGACTAAACACATTTGAAACAATACTCTCAAGAGCTTTATCAGAAAAGGAAATTGACGAACCTGCCACACTGGTACTTGTTGTCCCCATCCAGAATCTCGGTACCCGTGAATCGTCTAAGTGCATCTTCAAGCTTCCCTATATCCCCCTCTATTTCAACAGTAAGATCCATCATTCTTTCCTGCCACTCTGACTTGTAATGGCACTTCATGCATTTAATCTGCAAACAGTAGCAAATTTGTATGCATAATCTAAATTATTGAACCTTTCTCAAAAGAGCACCTAGATGCTAATGAGAGTTAGGGGAAAAGAAAAGGAAATAAAAAGAGAATCGATTTGCATTAAATCTTTGAGTGTCATTTAACTCCAAAAGATATTACCTTTGAGCGAAGGTAGCCTCCAAATGTAAGGCCTATGAGAGTGGCTTCTTCTTCAAAGGAATCTACTGCATTCACCCTAGCTTCCTTAAGGCAAACAGATTGCATTGCATCAATTGCATACCTGTTTTTGTTCATGTATTCTCTATCAAGAAATTCTCCAAAAGCTGAAATCATAAAAACATGCAAGTTGCTATTTCATTGGTCACAGAGCAAAGAAACCAGCTCACCTCAGGAATTCATGTGCATCTTCTTCTCTTCCATTACCAAGCTGACTCCCAATATTTTGTAATTGGGATAGTATGCCAATGGGAGAAAGCGGAGATTTCCCTTCCTTTGCCTTTAAAATTACTTTTTCAAACTCACAAGAGAAGCACCGTTCTTTATTTACACCTGATATGGAAAAGAATCGCCTTAGCTAATATTGAAAAAGTTGCAAAACATGTTATTCAAAAATGCATGCTGAATCTAATAAGTTGACCATGATGAGAAACATACAGGCTTTAGAGTGGAGCCCTTGCACAAAATAAGAAGTCAAAGGAGGAGTGAATGCCAAGCATTGTAGAACAGCATTAGCATAGCAGCTGCAGAAATGGAACACGGGATTTGTTATCAACAACTTGGGGTAGTTTATGTAATGCTGACATAAAAAGTAGAGAAGATGCAATCAGATAGTGACTAGCAGAATTAACATTAAGACAACTGCATGTGGTATCAATATTGCAAAATAATGGATAAAGAAGCGATTTTAATTACAAGAGATTGTAAAAATACACCATTTTGTTACTTCAATCTGCTTTCCCTACAAAAGAAACATGTCATGTACCTGTTTCCACAATTGATAAGGCCACATGGTCGCATTTCCACCTTATTCGAAGTGTATAACTTCACAAATAAATCATATGGGAAAAGGCCCTGAAAAGCCAAAAATAAACTCATGAAAATTTATTGCATCTCGAGAAAAAGAAAATGTTAAGAGATGTAAACAAAATCAATTTATAACCCAAACCTTATTACTATATCTCCCCCCACATTTAGGTCCTCTGAACTGGTCAACAACTTTCCACACTGATGACTTCAATCCATTAATAGAACTTGGAGAATAGCTAGAAATTTGAGAAGTAGCAGCAGCACCTGGTTCAACATTTTCAACTTTTCCTCCAAGTTTCACACTTGAAACTGAATGCCCACCGACACTAGAATTCAAATGGGTTTGAGAAGCACTAGATGATAATCTGTACTTAGATAGATGTGAAGTATCAACAATGTCATCAACAACAACATTTGACCTTTCAGATCTCAAAGCTTGAGATCTGCATACTTTTGAAGCACTTGGATCTAATTTAACTCCTCCGGAACTGAAAGAAACATGTGCATAAGGAGAGGACGATGATACAGATTTACTCTCAATGGAAACATTTGAACCTCCACCAGAGTTATTATCAACAAGATTGGAGCTTTCAAAACTTGTGGTTGGGGATCTCTTGACTTTTAGAGCATCAAAGCCATTCTTTTCTGGTGAAACTGCTCCATCAGCAGGCCTACTGACGCCAGGAACAGAAGGGGGTGCGTCATCCGATATGATGTTGTTCACCTTTGAGCTTTTTGCATGCGAAATGAGAGCATCACTTCCAGATAGACTGGACTTGAAAAGTAGGGATGGTTTGTCATTAGATGACTTGCTGTTACCAGGGCCATTGAAATTTGACAGAGCAGATCCATCCCCAGCATCACTGCTGGGCCCAACAGAATCCAGAGTTCTCCACCAGAAACCAGAAGAAACCTTTGCTGGTTTTGTGATTGTTTCATCATTCCCGGCACTGATGCTATGGCTTGAAGAACTAGATGAGCATTGACTCTCCCTGTCATTGCCATGAGGTTTACTCTGATTTGATTTACTCAATTTATTAAAACTATCTATAGAATCAACCAAAGTAGCAAACTTTGGAGATGATGGTTTGGTCGTAGCCACCTCGTTCACAATGGACTCCAGCGTATCAGGGGCAATATCAGCCGGTGTTTGTCTATCTGATCCCTCTGTTTCATTTGAACTAATGCTCTCACTTACAGAAACACTGTCAGATGATTCCCCATTTGAATGAGCAGAGAATCCAGAAAATGAAGAGCCCGTAGGAGTGGAAAATCCAGAAAATGAGGTGCCTGGTGATTCAGAAATAGAATCTGCTCCCTCTGTGTCTAAAACAGAATCAACTATAATATCATCATCCTTTAAGAGTGAAACTCCAGGAGAGTAACTGGAATCAGACACCACAGGTTCCACGGAGAATGTTTCAATTGGTCTTTTCTCATATCTGCCATCATAAATATCATGTTGGTCTTGCTTTGCCGCCCTCTGGCCAGGATTGCCTCCATCATCATTAATGTGGTATGTGGTGGGAGGAGGACGACATTCTTCCTTGTGACCTTGTCGCCAGTGGATAATTTGACACTTACCAGAACTGAAACAAACCAATTTGCGACATAAATATACAAATAGAAAGATCCGAAGCGTACTTAAGGAAGGTGGAAAAGGAAAACAACAAAAACTATTATCACCAATTAAAAAGGCAATCTTATAGATTGTAGAGAAGAACACATCACCAGTTGGCTAAACCTTGTTAGGTCCTCATAAAACATGTTTTGACAAAAGTTAGCGAACTAAATCATACTAAATTGCAGGATACTCCCGATTATGCAGAGCAACTTTTTTACAACTACATAACAGAATAATAGTGGATTTAGGACACTCCTGATTATGTAAAACAACCTTTGTAAAATTACATAACAGAATAATAGCGGAACTAAACACTATTTACTTCAAACAAGTATTTCATCCTAATCCATGTATACTACCAACTTGCAATATTTGAGGATTGTAAATGTAATTTACATTAACATTTCCCACTAATGCCTTCACACAATTGAGAGCACGTGGATGTCGTGAACTGCTGACATTCAATTTAAAAATCAAAAGTTATATATTGAATTTAATTTCATATGATGATAAACATTAGATTGCAGTTTTCCAGTAGTGACTTATATATGTATAAAACCAGTTGTACAGATCCTGATCTATAAGATACAGATCTCTAAAAATTCATTCAAGGATTGACACTCACCACACTGTCTTCTTAACAAGCTAAAATGTTTTCAGTTAGTAATACAAGTTTTCTCCTTAGTTTCATATGCACTTAACAACGCTAACATATGAATGAAAGGTTCATATAACCCACGCAAAACAAGAAACTAGCTAGCTCACATCTAGCATCTAACGAACGAAGAAGATCTATGATTTAGTTTAGTGAGTCAGAAATCCCTCCACACAGATTAAACCTCTATTTCGGAATTCCTTTCAACAATTAGCACCTAATTCCACAGTTTTTCCCCCTTCCCTGTTTAACTGGAACAATGTGAAGCAAAGAATCAGATTCTTCTAAAAGTATACTGTTAAAACAGCTTCGCTTCCGTAACATTACCCAATTATTATCAACAATCAACTCCAGTTCACTTCATTACAAAAAAACAGAAACAAAAGACATCAAATTTCACCAGAAACGAACCCAAATTCAACGCATTAAGGACTAAAACCCCAGATTAAAATCAAGCATTGACGCAGAATTAACATACCAATATCTAACAGCTTTACAGCGGGCACACCGTGTCGTTCTCGGGCAAAAACAAACAACACACTGGTAATTATTTTTTGAAACCGGAACGCTGCCGTGCGAAACCGGAACGGTGCCGTACGAAACCGTGGCCTCAAACTCGGCCCTGGCGGCTTCCTCTGCCGCTAAAACCATCAACCTCTTGATCTCCTCCTTTCTCGCAACTACTCCCCGCCATTTACACCTAATTACAAACCAACCCACCGGAATAACCACTACACAGAAAACAAGGACCACTAGGCTCGAAAACCCTAGATCCCCCTCGACATGCATTTATGAAAATGAGCGGCATCCACCAAATTTCACGATCTTTAACCTCCTTATCTTGTACATGGATGGAGGTGCTGTCCTCGTTGACGATTTTGCATCGGTTGATTGCTAGATCGAAGCCGCTGATAAAAAAACCGACGGTGAGGGTTAAAAGAGGGTTTGTTGAGCAAAAAATAACTTGACTGGGTTTTTCGATGTCGAGCTAGTGTGAAAGATTAGGGGTCTTTGATTGTTGCTGTGGTTTTCGGACAATCTGATCGAGATTTTAGGGCTTCTTGTTATTGTTGTTGTGAAATGTGATAGATTTTTTTTAAAGAGTGGGAATAAATTGGGTTTATAATTTTGTTAATATTGTTTTTTTTTAAAAAAAAAAAGAAATTTAATGGTCGAGGGAAAGGAATTTTGTTTTAAGAGACATTCAGATGCGTGAATTCTTTGCTCGTCAAATATTCGGACATGTGACCCCACCACCGGTCTCCGTTTTTTTTTCGTGATTTGTATTTTTTTTTATCACGATTATAATAAAAGTAATTTTCAAAGTAATTTTTATTTAAAAATATATAAAAAATATATTTTTTATTTTTTATAATATCAATATATTAAAACAATACAAAGATATAAAAAAAAATTAAAAAAAAAAACTCTAAGGTTTTTTAAAGTATAGCTGGACCAAAATGATAAACAACATTATAATATGGTAACTTTCTCTTCCTTCAAAAACAAAATTTCAAAGATTTTAAATGAAAATGAGCATATTAACCAGTCGAAACAATATTGTTTGGTTGTCGATAGTGAAAATTGTAATGTAAATTTTGTAATTTCATTTCATTTTATTAAGTTTTAAGTGTATAAAGTTAGAAGGAATGTGAAAAGGTTGTTTCTTTGCGCCTATTAGTTTTGTAAATCACAATAGTAATTCACTATTATTGTTTTCTTTTCTGTATTTTGACACCTTTTTTCCCTTTATTGATTTTTTTTAATTTAATTTTTGGATTTATATTTTATTTTAATTTATTTTTTATATAGTTATTGCAACATAAAAAAATATCATAGTATTAGGTTAGTATCAAAACATTAACTCCATATTGCAGTATGGTTTATTTAAAAAAAAATAGTTAGATAAAAAATGATTTCTGAAAAACCAAGCTATCAAATTTTGTTGAGTCAGTGACATGGTTTGTGAGTTTGGCGGGATAGCTCTGGCTGCCCCAATTCACGGGTTTAGCGGTGGTTTTTCTTTTTATTATTTAAACTCAATTTAGAAAAAATATGTTATTAAATTTTAGAAAGTTCATAGCTTGTTGACGAGTTTAGCGAGTTTAACTTTTTTTTAATTCATTTTTTTATTTGATCATTTGATACTGGGTTAATTGAGAATTGAGTTTCATAATTTGTTTCATTTTACTTTCTACGAGGTTATTACAAAGATGAAAAAAAATCTTGGTATCGATTTGACACTTAATTTTGCAACCATTTATTTTTGTTATCACGTGGTTAAAAAAAAGTTTTTTTAAAAAAGTTATTAATCACAATGGAGTCTATTACCCGGTTTGCAGATTTGACGTGCTGACTCGGGTTACCAGATTTACAAGTTTAGCGGATTTACTCATCAAACCTGATATGTTTGTTTTTTTAGTTTTCAGTCATTTGATTTTTCTAATTGTTTTTTTTATTTAATTCTTTTTTAATATTAGATTGAATGAGAAATGGAATTTATAGTTTTTTAAAAAACTTTTCATATAGTTATTATGATCTCAAATAAATATTTTTTTATGTTGGTTCATGATTTTGAAAGTATCTAATTTTATCATAAAATTAAATAAAAATAATGTACAAAAACAACAAAATTATTAATTTCATAGAAGTTCATGACCCATGTCGTACAATGAGAGAGGTCGATCCAATCTGACACTATTCTAATATTAAAAAAAAATCATTTTAATTTTTTTTTAAATTATGTCATATTTTTATTAGTTGTTCAAGTTATATTAAACTCATTAAATTAAATAATTAGTTCTGAATTAATTTTTATATAATTTAATTTAAAATTTAAATCAAATAAAAAGTCGGGTTGATAAGTTTTAAAATCGAGTAGCTTGATTGAATTTAATAATATTATCAAAACAAAATTTTATACTTTTAATTTTTTTTTATTTTAGAAAAAAAAAGGTACAAACCGCAGTGAAACAGGAGAATATATTATTAGTAATAACGATAACGACAATTAACAGTAAAATAGCAGTAATGGTACAGGGTTTTGACAATTCTTATGTTCGGTTTTTTTTTTTTTTTGACCGAAAATTATAAATCTGGTAGTTGGATTCATTAGTCAATGGACAGTCAGAGTTGGATGCATAACTTCCAAAATTCCTGGCTCTTTCCCCGTCATTTGGTTCCAACTTGTTATACGGGCAGCGGATAATGTTTGAGTGGTGATCCTGATGAAATCTCCCCACCACAATCATGAACTGTTCCCTTCCTTTCCGTGATAACAACAGCATTTTTCTCTTTCAATGAACAGCATGAGTTAGAAGTTATGTGTCACACTTGTAAACTGATTGCTTTCTTGGAATAAAAAATAGTGATTGGTGCAGTTTTA
The DNA here is from genome assembly GCA_019202695.1 of Populus x sibirica. Classification (NCBI taxonomy): domain Eukaryota; kingdom Viridiplantae; phylum Streptophyta; class Magnoliopsida; order Malpighiales; family Salicaceae; genus Populus; species Populus x sibirica. Next base: position 2,176,009 of record JAGMVL010000643.1, on the reverse strand, counting down.
ACTGCGATGCCCGGAATTAAATTTTAACTGCGCCACGAAAAAAAAAAAAAACTTGTGTTGAGAAATCTGCACGGCGCCGTTTGTTGATATGCTTCAGAAGACCCATAAAAAGTAAAAACGAAACAATTATTTATATATGGCGAATCGAGTACACAAAAGACACTTCTATTTAACTTACTTTCTAAAGTCTTATGAATTTATTTTGCTAGTGCATGAAGAAATGACTTTACAGGATTTCTTTCAATATAAAAAATAATTTTAAAATATAAAAAGTATTAATTTTATATATTTTAAAGTGAAAAATAATTTGAAAAACAACTTCTACCATATCATAAAACACTACCAAAAAGAAATTAAAAAATTGCAACCACCATAAATGCCTAATTGAGTTGCTAGTTGATCGAGGTTAAACCATGCATAAATGCCTCCCTGGAAGCTATCTCATTTCTAGAGATGATTAGCAGAAAAAAAGAAAAAGAAAAGGCCAGTAGGTAGGATCTTAGTTGAGCATCTAAAGGTATAAAAAGATCTTTTCTCTGTTTTTAGGGTTAGCCAACTCGTCTTTGGAATTTGGATTTATAGGGTCCTGCATCTAATAAATTGCAGTGAAGAAGTATTAGGTCCTATCTGTTTTCGAAAAAAAAAAATTTATTTATTTTTTTTATTTTAAATTAATAATTTTTATATTTTTAAATCATTTTAATACATTGGTTTTAAAAATAATTTTTAAAAATAAAAAAAATATTATTTTAATATATTTTTAAATAAAAAATACTTTGAACACATTCCTGAACAAGTCTTTAATAAGAGACTGGAAGGTGAGGTATTCCCAGGAGCAGTGTCCTCTTGCGGCGTTTATGATTATTATCAGTAAATCTAAAATGTATAGAGAATTCATTTATACAATGTACTCTGAATCCACTCGCATGATATAATTTATTAGACACGGCGCACTGTGAATCCTAACGCAAGGTATTGTGAACAAACTATTCATAGTGCTTTTTTTCTTTTTTCCCCCGGTCTAGCCTTCAGTGGACCAGATTCTAGAACAATTTAGACTAATTTATTAGAGAAAAGTGAGATTAAATGACGGGACCAAGGTGAAAAACTTGAAGGGATGGGAATGGGTGATATTTTCAAATATCAGCATGGAATACCTATTTTGCCCCTATAGAAAAACCAATAAATCATTCTACCAGGGTGATTAAGTAGTTTCATAATGGTTCATATGGGACAATTATATTTAGATCCTATGGGCATGCCCACGTGCTGCCGCGAGCTTATAAAACAAATGTGTTTGATGGTGTTATAATTACAAATAAATATTAAAAAAATAAAATCAATAAAAAAAATTTTAAAAAAATCATAACAAAAAAGAAAACAGGAAAAACAATCATGTAGGGAAACACTATAGCAATCCATAGTGTTTTGTGAGGAAAGCTACAGTGCTTACCCTGCATAATTTAGCCTTACTTGTAATTGTAGTTCTCAACCAGCTCAATATTAAAAAATAAAATCGACAAAGATAATTTTAGAAAAAAAACATGTGGGGAAAACACTGCAGCAATCCACAGTAATTTATGAGGAAAGCTACATTGCTTTTCCCATATATTGTAATTGTAATTCTCAACCAACTTAATATTAAAAAATAAAATCGACAAAGATAATTTTGGGAAAAATCATAAAAAAACACAAAAACAAAAAAAACAAACATGTGGGGGAACATTGTAGTAATCCACATTGTTTTAAAGAAAAAAATTTCAAAACTAAATTCTCAACCAACTCCATATTAAAAAAATAAAATTGACAAATAAAATTTTGAACGAAATCATAAAAAAAAGAAATAAAAAAATATCATGTGAGGAAACACTGTAGCAATCCACAGTGTTTTGTGAGAAAAGCCACAGCTGTAATCATCAACTAACTCAATATTAAAAAATAAAAACAACAAATAATTTTGAAAAAACATCATAACAAAAAAAAGTATGTGGGAAAACACTGTAGCAATTTACAATATTTTAAAGAAAAAAATTACAACACTAAATTCTTAACCAGCTTAATATTAAAAACATAAAATTGACAAAGACAATTTTATAAAAAAAAACTAAAAAAAATGAAAACAAAATTGGGGAAAAAACCAAAACCAAAAAATGAAAAAATAAAATCATCAAACAATTTTGAAAAACATCATAAAAAAAAAACCATGTGGGGAAACACTGTAGCAATCCACAGTGTTTTGTGATAAAAGCTACAGCTGTAATTCTCAACTAACTCAATATTAAAAAAATAAAATTGACAAATAATTTTGAAAAAAATCATAACAAAAAAAAGTATACGGGGAAATATTGTAGTAATTTACAGTGTTTTAAAGAAAAACATTATAAAACTAAATTCTTAACTAACTCAATATTAAAAAATAAAATTGACAAATATAATTTTGTGAAAAAAAAAGAAAAAAAAAGAAAACAAAATTGGGAAAAAAACCAAAAAATAAAAAACAAAACCAAAAAATGAAAAAATAAAATCATCAATTTTTTTTGAAAAACATCATAACAAAAAAAACTATGTGGGAAAACATCGTAACGGTTCGCAGTGTTTTAAAGAAAAAATTACAAAACTAAATTCTTAACCAACTCAATATTAAAAAAATAAAATCGACAGAGACAATTTTGTGAAAAAAAAATATGAAAAAAATATGAAAAAAAAACAAAAAATAGAAAAATAGAAAAAATAGAAAATGAAAGCACTATAAAAATCCACAGTAATATGTGATAAAAGCTACAGTGCTTTCTCCACCCGTTTTAGAGTATTACTTAATACCTTCATATTTAAGAGTTTTTAAAACTTGCGGTTCTAGATTGATTTAGTCTTTTATATTTTTATCAACGGTATAATGATTTGCATGCCATTCATTGAGAGTTGATTTTCTATGTCTTACATCTAAAAGATTTTATTGTATTTGAGTTCTGATATTTTTGTAATTATTTGGTTGGTTTATGGGCAATTATGTGATTTTATATATATATAAAATATTTTAAAAAATCTGTTTGCACATGTCAACGGGTGCAGGCAGCTCAGTGGTCAAATGCTGCCTTTTACAGTAGCGTTTGATTCATCTTGCTGACGCCTCCCTGGGGAGGCGGTGCATGTTGTCACGTGACAATAGATTTGGTGCCAACAACCTTTTTCTTTTTTCTTTCCTTCCCCCCCCTCTCCTCCTAAAATTTGTGCTTAATATTGAAAATTCCAGGGTAGTCCCCTTAGTTGGGGATAATTAAATATCGATCTTTATTCTCTTGATTTGTAATTTATACCCTTAGTTTTTTTGTAAGTTTTTTACTTGTTTTCAATTTAATCATTCAATTTAAGTTTTTTAAATTTTTTTCATGGTCCCGATTCCTTTTCTTTTCTTCGTTTTTTTACCTTTTTCTATAAACTTTCAATCATTTTCAATTTTACCACTTAATTAAAATTTTCAATGCGCTGTTTTATAAGTTTGGTCTCATTCTTTTAGTGGTTTTTTCTTCTAATCTTTTTGTGAAATTTATTTTTCTTTTTAATTTAATCTTTCAATCCAAAATTATTCATCTTCACATTTTTTTCTTCAAATTTGATCATCGTTATTTTAATTGCTATTTTTTTGAATTATTTTTTTGTGATTGATTTTTTTTTTCAATTTCATCAATTGACATTTGATCTATTGAAACTTAGGCTTCGTGGTTTTTTCGGGTTTTGTGCTTATGATCAAATTGTCTGAATCAGGAGTTTTATAAGCTAACACGGGTTCACATCATTTTTTTCTACTTGTTTTCTTTTTTGATCTTATTACTCAACGTTGTTTTTTTTAAAAAAAAGATTCATGGTTTTCTTTTTTGTATGGCTATCCTGATTTCATGACTTGACATGTGTGTTTGGCAATTAACCCGGGTGGGCTCACGTTTTTTTCTTTTAATTATTGTTTTTTTCTTTTGGATCTTCCAATGTGGTTGATTTTTTTTAAAATCATCCCTCAATACTTGATATGTTGAGAATCAGCTTTCATGTTTTTTCCATATTTAGTGCGTTCAATCAAATAACTTGGGATAAGGATTGACATCATTTTTTTTTACTTATTTTTTTTTCCATCTAATGACTTGACCTTGGTAATTTTTAAAAATTAGGTTTTCGTGGTTTTCCCTGTTTACCTTTCAATCGAGTTATCCCGAGTTCATAACTTGACCAATGGATTTGGGGTTGACCATGGCGGGCTTAGGTCTTTTTTTGCCTATAATTGCTATTTTTTCCCGCTTTGTATATTTGTTTTCAATTTTATTAGTTGAAGATTGAGTTTCGATGGTTTTTCAAATTTATTGCTTCTGACAAATAACTTTGATTATAAATTTAACAAGTTAACATATACTTACATAGATTTTTTTGAATTTATTTTCTTTTTCTTTTCTTTTATTATTCAATATTAATTTTTAATATTTGATATTGGTTTTTCTTATTTTTCTAACATGCGATTGTATCACCTAACTAAACGTTTTTTTTTCCTCAGCACCAGTCACGTAGTTAGTGTCTTTCCATCAGGTGTATGCTGCATTTGCAGGGTTGTCCATAGACCATGCATATGGCGTGAGTCACTGAAGTAAAATAGGAAAAAGGAGGAAAGTTAAACAACCATAGCAATGGCCGCGGTAGTTAAAACACAGATAGCCAGCCTATGATCAGTAAATAAAAGCAACAGCCTTTTGGCCTGGCTTCTGGTCTTTTCTTCCACGTACAGGAATATTATGCTAAACCAACCCCTAAAAAGTAAAATGGAAGATTAAAGTTATCTCCAATAATGTGAAATTATTAATAATATCAATTAATACTACACTCTAAATTAGGCTTTTCACTGTTTGCATTATTGTTCACAATTTAAAAAAGATCCTTAAAGTTTTTTGTTTTTTGCACCTGGAACAAAAAACTTTGTTTTTTTTTAATTATTAATGTGGGTATCCGGGCCTGCTTGCGTGTACCTCAACTAATCCTACGGCCCCTGAAATTAACTACCATATAATCCTCTAATGATCCTAAGATTTGTGAAACTGAAACTGATAATCTCTAGGGAGCAAACTCATGGCCTAATTAATTAAACTATACCCTAAAAGTTATTTATTCTTACGGCCTATTTCTACATTACAGTAAATGTTGCTGATATAAAATACAATTATAAGTTTTAATTAAAAAAATTGAAAGCACAAACTATATCAGTTAGGTGAAAGACTATTTGACAGTGTGGTTTTGATTGCTTTTCAAATAACTTTTCGTGCCAAAATGCATGTTAATGATTTTTTTTTATTTTTTAAAAATTATTTTTGACATAAACACATCAAAACAATCTAAAATATACAAAATATATTAAATTTTAATAATTTTCTTTTAAATTTTTTTAAAACACAATTTACACCGCATTCCTACACGTATTCTTACGTTATGTGCACGGTTCACCAGCGCTTATTTCACTATCCACGCCACTTTTCGTAGCCTTGTTTCCTTTTAGGTCCCTGAATTTTGTTTGTTTTTTGTGCTTTGATTGTTTAACTTTTTTTCATCCCGGGGCTTGTTTCTCTTTACATGTTCTCGCGTATATATCATGCAAATATTATTTCTCCATTGCATTGCTGGTTGCCATTACGGGAATACAATTACAGGGCTCAGTTAAAAAAATATAATAGTAAAAGGAGCAAAAACCAAAATTAACAATTTTTTTTATTATTCATTTGTATTGTGTAAGGGCACCTTTTCAACACTTTGATCCTTGTTTTTATCGAAGTTTACATTTAAGTTATAAAATTGCCAAGAAACAAAGCAATTTGCAAAACAAAAAAGAATAAAACCATGTAAAAGTCTCATTTGATCCCTTAAATCTCAATTTCTTCATATTTTCCCTGTTCTTTCGAGTTATTATCTCTTGATCTAAATTTTTTTTTATCATGTTTTAGTCTCTAAAAATTAAAAGAGGACAAAGAAGATGCGCGAATTATACAAATCAATAAATTCAATTTTAGTCTTCAAGGTGGTTTCTCCCTTTGATTATGGTCTTGAACAAGTTTTTAAATTTTTTTTTGAAAAAATTTGTTAACCAGCATTGATTTAACAAGAACATAGTATTAAAAATAAATATCAAGAAGAAACACCAAATTTGAACTTAGAAGGGCATTTCTTTTTCTGTTTTTCGTAAAATAGCCCATCTTAGAAATAGGAACAAATAATGTTTATATATATATATATATATATATATATATATTTTTAAAAAAATAAAAATAAAAATCCGGAGAGTGTTATAGTCAAATCACCAAAAATTGAGGTGATATGTAATGTCGAGACATGTCAATAAAGTTACTACTGTAATTCACCAAAAATAATTAATTAAAGTTTTATTTGAAGCATTTGGTCAGCAGAATTTAAAGAAAATATACTTTGAAAGAGGAAAGTGTGAGAATTTTGTGAGGAGTTTGCTTTAAAAACTCGAAAATTCCAAGAACCTTCATGGACGAGGCTAGAATAAGATTTTATCGAATTTTGCAAGTTGCACGAACTGACCCAAAAGCATGAGAAAATTCTTTGAAGTTCAAACGATGATGACTGGACCCAGCCTGGAAATCCGGGAGAAATTGTTTAAAACTACAGGTTTTGAACAAGTGATAGTTTATCTAGAAAAATGCTATGAGCCCATTTTGCATAAAAGGCCTTATTCGGCCCATAATCTGTCTAAGTATTGGCGCGCATCAAAGAGCCGTCATCATCACGTCTCTCTCTCTGTTTGTCACTATCTAATTTTTCACGTAAACAAATACAAAAAATAAACAAATCCACGGAAACAGAAATATCTAGGACTCGGTTGTCAACTCGATCCTCGAAAGGGTAATTAGCAGCTGAGCTGAGTGAGTAAAAAATCAATCCATCCATCCATCCATCCATCAAACCATGAGTGCAAACCTTGGATGCGTGATCGTAGCCGTTGATGGAAGCGAGGAGAGCATGAACGCCTTGAGATATGCCCTCGAAAACCTCAAGCTCCGATCTCCTGCTCCCGACTCCACTGAAACCCCTGGCTCCTTCGTCATCCTCCATGTCCAATCACCACCGTCTATCGCTGCTGGCCTTAATCCCGGTGCCATCCCTTTTGGCGGACCCAGTTAAGTACTGAAACCATCTGTATTCTGCTTTCGTTACTGCTTGAATTCTAATTTCCGTTTTAATTTAATTACTTAATGGTTTTCTTGAAATGATCAATTAAGGTGGTTTGGAGGTGCCTGCGTTCACGGCGGCGATTGAAGCGCATCAGAGGAGGATTACGGAGGCGATTCTAGAACATGCCTTGGAGATTTGCCGTGAAAAGAAAGTAACTTTTTCTTTTTTGGTCATGTCATGTCAGCTTCATGAGTTGCTATCTCTATTAATTCGTTTTGCTATTCTGCTGAGAATTACTTTAATGCTCAGGTGAATGTGAAAACACAAGTGGTGATTGGGGATCCAAAGGAGAAGATATGTGAAGTTGCTGAGAATCTTCCCGCCGATTTGCTTGTGATGGGATGTCGTTCTTTTGGCCCTATTAAAAGGTAGCTAGTGCAGCTCGAGATTAATTTATTTGACAACAAGTATTTTGGAGCTACAATAACTTTTTTCGTTTTATTGATGTTGAAAATCAAATATAGATGTCATATAGTATTGGTTCTTGTAGTTCATTAATTGAGCATATATTAATCCTGGTGGTAATTTTGATGATTGAGAGTTAGAGTTACGCATGGGCAACTTTACTGATATGATTGCACCCAGTGCAACCCGTTATTTCTAGCAGGAGTAGCATTTTCTTTAATGGTTATTTCGGACAAAAAAGCTAAAGATTACAAATGTGGGCTCTTTAATAATAGCCATTCATGCATCCATTTAACCAACCCTCAAATGATTTTGTTTTCCCAATAAATAGATATATGCACAAGGTTTCTTGTTAGTTGCTGTTTGAGTTACTTTTTAGATGCTAGCTACTGAACTTTTCATTTCGATTAATTGTTGGAATTTTAAATACATTCATTTGCTTTTTTCTCGATTTAACCATGTATTTGAAAATTTGATAGACCGTCAAGCAACAAAGCTTGGTCAGTTTTTATTTTCGTTTCTTTTGTAAGAACATGATCTCATTAGCTTAGACATAAAGGCATGACTGGCATGTCAATATGCTCCTTCAGAATGCTAAAATTGCTGAAGTGTTTTGTTTGTGAGCAGGATGTTTCTGGGAAGTGTAAGCAATTACTGCACCAACCAGGCACAATGCCCTGTCATAATAGTCAAGGGAAAGGACCCCTCATCGTGAACTAAACTAGGTATGCTTCTTAATACCACAGTGGAGTAATGGCAGCACTCCGTGTCTTTAATCCTTCAATTCTATGATACATGAATTTTCTGTACACTTTTCGATCATGTAACAGTTTATTTCTGTATATTTGTTCTAGTGATTCATTGATCCACAATTTATAACCACCGTGGCAACACACATAAGGTGCATAGTTTGCATTGCTGTGTTACTTTAAGTTGATATTGTCTCAAGCAGAAAAAATTGTTTTGAAATTGAAATTTGTTTTATTAAATACTTGCCCATTTCCAACTAGTTTGGGACTAGGATTAGTTGAATTGGATTTGATGCTGTTCTCACTAACAACTTACTGTTTTAGAATATTATTTCGATTGATACTTGCATGTGCCATTGAGCAGTTATTTTTAAACCTGATAATGAGTGGTTCCTCAATTTCATTAATAAATTAAACTGCATAGGTCAGTGTTTTTTTCTCCTTCCGATGGAAGGCTTCAATGGCACATGTTCTTGAAATTTCTACTAGAGAGTTTCTTGAAAATTTCTTTTACAACTAAACCAGACATAATAGGTTGTTCCTCAACCTCATTCTCAAACTCATTTGGACTCATTGTATCAAGTCCTTGTTCGTTCACATTCATCCTTTTCTTGTTGTTATTGCTAGGTCTTTGTGGTAATCCAATGAGTTTGATCTTTCTACCTTTAAAAGTGAAAGAACATGAATTTGATCAACAAGAAATGGTGACATTTAAATCATATATCCATGGCCTTCCTAAAATGAAATGTCCTACATCCAATGGAATTGCATCACACCAAGTCTTATCATGATAGTCTAGGGATTTGATAGGGAACAAACATCTCTCATTGATTGCTATGGAGTTATTATTAACTCATGACACATTATATGACTTAGGATGGGGAACAAGTTTTAGGCCCAAGCGAGATACTACATTGATACAACTTTCATTATTAATGATAATCTTGCAACACTTATCCCTGCACTTGATATAGGTGTGAAAGATAGTAGTCCTTCTCCAATTTTTAGTTCCCTCGGGTTGTGTCAAGGCATATCTAACTACACCCAACCTAGTTATCTCAAATGCTACGGTGTTTAGTTCATGATTGGTTCTAAAGATATCACTTAAGGTCGCATCCATGGTAATTGGAAACTTCAAGTTATTTACGAGATGATTATTCACAAATGCATGTAACACTAACTTAGAAATGGAATTGAGATTAAAAATGGTTCTTGCAAGTAAAATCACAATACAAAAATAAAGCTAATTCAATTATTTTTTTTACATGAAGATTAATCAAGAACAAAATGCACCAAGAAAATTTTAAGTATTTATTGTTAGATCCTTAAATGTAAATGATTAATTAAACACAATGTCACAAATAAGAACTCATAATTAACAAAGAGGACTAATGCTAGATATCAATGATGAAAGAGGTTGATAGGGAAAAAAATTAATAAATAAGAATGCCAAATGGGACTTATTTATTTATTTTCAGGCACAAAAGTAATATTAATGACAACTTATGGACGAGCGGAAAACTAGAAAAGTAAAATTCAACAAATCAAAAAGTAAAGTAATTTATTGATCAAATTGCTTGATGATAAACTACTTGGAACATGCGAGCTATCCTTGACGTCGTGGAGCTATTTTCAGTGATGTCCCAAATGACTTCCTTTTACTGCCTTTCGGGACTTCCTTTTGCTTCCTTCAATTTTCCTTGTTGTTTTCATTGTCACTTCATTTTTTCATGACTTTTTTACACCTTTTTTTGCTTTTTAAATCAAATTAAAAGAAAGAAGAGTGCAACTAAAAAAACAACCAGGACTTTATAGAAAAGTAAAATAACAAGGAAGACTTCTAAAACTACTCCTTCTTCACCCCTCTTTCAAAATCTGATTTGTTGTGCTGGCTGTCTGTTCGCTGGTTTGTTGCTGTTGTTAAAGAAAACAAAATTGCCACAGCTGGTTGAGGGAAATGGTGTGTTGGCATGGATGTCTGGTGGCCAAGGTTGAAGGCGTTGTTGTTTGGCTTGAAGTCTGCAAAAGTGCTATTGGTTTGTTGCTGCTATTCCAGGAAGATAGTCTGTTTTTCTTTTCTTTTCTTTTTTTTTTGTTAAAGATTTGATTCAAGGAATCTGAAGCTCCTCTCCTCTGTTTCTTTCTCTCTTTTTCTCTAGCAATCGAGGCTTTTGAAATCCCTAATTTCGAAGCCCTCAAATTCGATAGAATCTCAGTAACTTTGTTGGTCTCCTGGGAAAACTTTTAATTGTTTATTGAAGGGGACTATAGAAACAGAGAAAAATTTGTTATTGGTTTCATCTGGTGAAATCCTCCAGCGTGTGGGTGGTGAAGACTCAGGGATAAATTGTTGGGTAGTGGTGGGATTTGTTGAACTGGGTGTTCTGGTGATCAAGAGCTGCTGGGTTTGACAATGTGATGTGATTTTGCAGTGTTAGGTGGCGTGAATCGGGTCTTTGAATGAGGTCGGTTTGGCTGCTGGTGTTAGACTGATTTGGTGGTGGCTGAAATTGGTTTTGTGGTAGTGTGGGTGGCTGTTATGGTGGCTGATTTGGTATGATCTTGTTGTTAGCTGTGTGGGGAAGATGAATAGTGGCTACAATTTTGGGGCAAAATTGATTTAAAGGTGTTTTGTTTTGTTTTTTTTTTTTAATTTTTTTTTTTTATAGATTTTGATAGTAAACGGGAAAAAGCAAAAAAAGAAACTCTTTTTTTCATGCTGCTACATTTTTTTTTCCCGGTTGATGAAAGCTTCCCACAAAATCTAGGGTTTATGAACAAAATTGAATGTTAGGAATTTGAACAAGCCCATAGATTGTTTAATTGTAAGAACAATTAAAAGGTCATGTTCTGGTATAAAGCTGATGTGGGACAAGAAGAAATTTGAAGTTAAAAAAGAAAGAAAAGAAGTAGCTAAGAAAAAGAAGTTAAAAAAAGAAAAGAAAAGGCTGAAGAAGATAAAGAATAGGGGTTGGAAAAGTCACCAACTTTGCAAATTTTATTCAATTCAGAAAAAAATATTTGACATTTAGAAAAATAAAATATAAATATTAAAACTCTTGCTAGAACAAACAATTGAGTTTATAGCTCAATAAATAAAATATCTAACAGTAATTAAATTAAGCTCAACAAATAAAATCTAATAAAAAACCTCAACTAAAAATTTTAAAAAATTAAACAAAGAACATAAGTTATAGCTTAATTTCTCGTCGGTTTGGATTAACTTTCACCGTGTATGATCATACAATTTCTCATCGGTTTGGATTAACTTTCACCGTGTATGATCATACAAGTGGTTATGTCTATGAGTCTATCGTCAATCAAAATTTTTTTAGAGTGCCATTGTAATCCTTGACCACCATTGTCCTATTGTTGGCCGCAGATTATTGTGGATGTGATTGGAAAGAGTTTCAACTAGTGGTGTTGTCCTTCACTCTGTTCCATATATTTTGCGAGTGATTTTGGAGGAAAATCTTGGTGGTGGGGCACGGAGCCATTCGTGTTTGCACTGTTGCTGGGTGCATATTAGTGTTCTGTTGTGTAATCATTTTTATAAAATGCCGCCTTTTGTATTCTTTGACAGGCATTGTTGTATTCATTATAGTCTAGGAAATTGATTAATTTCCTCAACCGCGTGTGGATGCTTGAGTGCCAACTTCTCTGTGTTTCTACTTTCCAGTGGTGCTTTGATTTTAAGTTTCATACGCTGTTATACGTGAACTGCGGCTTTTACGTTGCATAATAAGATTTCCAAACCCCCCCTCATTTCTATCAAATAATTTTAGTTCAACAATCTTTCTCAGTTCCAAATTCATGCTATGAAGCGAAAAATCCTTGCTAGCGCAGAATGGTTGCGCAGTTTCTGCAATAAATTTCATGAATTTAGCTGCGAGGTTTTAATTTCACCAAGAGTTAGGGGCATCATTTGATGCGTTGGTTTAAGAAATTGTTTAAGACGAGCTTAGAGCAGGATGCAAAAGGACAGCGTGATTCTATTTAGCTTGGGGGTGTGTGTATTAGTGATGGCTATGATCCATACCCAAACATCTGAACAATTGGCTTATTGGTTTTAGAAAGGAGAAATCGTTTAAATGGGTTATCACAGCGACAAAATGGTCGCTGGTGATCGTTGTGTAATGATAAGGATGAGCTACGCCGGAAGACATGCAAAAGTTGCTTGATTAGCTTTGGCCATTAGTGATTGCATCCCTCTAATAATTCTAAAGATTATTCCCTTTCTAGCTACTAGAAAAAAAAGAAGAATTGACGAGTTTGGCAGCATTCTGCTCTGTCTACAAGCCGACAGTTTTTCATTCGATTCAACGCATTTAAACAGGGAAGCCTCGTGAATTTGGCGGGGACCCATACAAATCATCCTTCATGCTGTCTTCGTCCATGTCCTCTTGCTTTATTCAAGGTTGTCTTTTGCACAGCGTGGAAAGCATTTTCCTTGTATATTTGGGGCTTCCATCCGTTTTTCTTCAACTCATAAAACTACCTCAGGTCCCTTGCACTGGATAGACAGATTGTTTTCCAGGGAGATCGGAGGTGCCTTCATAAAAAAACATTTGCAAGTGTCTTCCTTCATGCTGTCTTGGAACGGGAAAACAGAAGGTGAAGGTCAAGTAAACATAGGATTTCGAACCGCATGAAGCTTGTTCCGTCTCACTAGTCGTAGAGAAAACGAGGGGGGGAAAGTGCCATGTTTCCAAGCTGACGGACCGTTTGCATGCCGGGCTTGGTTAATTGACCAGAAGATCCTTGTTCCGTCTCAGAAAACAGACAGATTAGCTTGGTTAATTGACAAAAAGATCCTTGTACAAGGACTCCTAAAGGTTCTGGCCATAGTTTTGAAACCCGACCCGGTCATTGACCCGTTCAAGTGATCGGGTCACGGGTCAGATGGGCTGACCCGGGTCAACCCAAAAAAACCTATAAAAAAAAATTTCTTCTTGAGTCAACTCAAGTTCTATAAACCTTACTTGACATGGCAACAGGACAAGTTACGTAATGCATTGCTAAATTCTTTCTCATGGCTTAAACCCCAAATTGCGGTTCTATGGTTTGAAAAGGTTAAATATACTTGTAAACCGACAATCATAGTTTCCCCCTGGCATTGCACTACCTGTTCTATCAACAATCAATGAAGTTGACACATCGATTCCGAGTCTACCAAGCATGAATAGAAGTCCCCTACTATTAGTTACAATTGAGTCTTGGTTTTTTAGAAGTTTTTTTTGAAGTTCTACTTCAGATTTTTTCATTGTTTTAGATTCTTATCATCGATTCCCTTCTTTACATTCTTATATAAAAAATCAGTTCCTCCCACCTCAATATTTAGAAAAGCTAGTCTTAATCCACGATAGTACTGTCGAAAATGAACTAAAAGAACCAGCAAATAACAAAGGATCATAATACGGTGGGAAGAACATGTATTCTCAGGGTCAATCGAACAGAAAAATAAAAGAGTAGAGATACAAACCTGTGGGAAGAACCGATGGGTCAATCGGTGGGAAGAACCGATGGGTCAACAGAGGGAACAAAGAGAAGAACCGATGGGTCAACAGACTGAACAGAGGGAAGAATCGATGCCATCTGTTATACTCTCCTGCAATTTCAACAGAGGGAAGAAGATGAAACAGAGGATAGCGAAAGGCGAAAGAAGAAAGAAACAATTAAAAACTCATCTAACCTTATGCTCGGGAATTGAAACGGCGATCAAGGATTCAAGATTATTCTCCTCATCTGCTCTTCTTCGCGGCGAGAGTGAAATGGGTTTGACAAATTCTTGAAATTAATTAGGTCTTCTTCTCACTTCTCTGCTCTACAATGCATTCGTGATTCGTCTCTTTGCTCTTGTCGTTTTGGGCATGAGATTATAAAAAAAAAATAAACTCGGGTCTCAGCCAGGTGTGGCCGGGCCGGCCGGGTCCTGGGTCGACCCTCCGGGTCGATCGGGTCCGCGGCGGGCCAATTCCCAGCCTGTTTTTTGCTTAGACCCGGCCCGGGTCGGCCGAGTCTTAAAACACACGGTTTCGCTACGGCTAACGCAATCGTCGACATTTTAAACAATTGATGAATTTTGGCACTCATTCGTTGGCACAAAAATGAATATACTTCTCTTTCAAGCCAATTCGATGTCCTATTAGGCCGTACCTGACCACAAATTAACTAATAAGCATTTGAGAACGTTTTATCAAGTATTCCAAAAAGCTATATTAATTCACATGTGAGCAGAAAGCTTCCAAAATTGATTTCTAATCAGGATAACAGATCGAGACTCAAATTATCATCAAATGCTGTTAAAATAACACAGAAGGAAAGGTTTCTGGAAATATAAAACGAGTTTTGACACAAAAATAACAAATAAGAGGCAAAAGACCGTATTAATAAATCTTTAATACACTATTCTACTGGTTAGACTGCCTCGGATCGGTGTACATAACTAACATGCGGGGCTCACACACTTTGTCATGAATAGGAATCTCTCATAAATCATGGCATTTTACTCTGCTTAACCTTTAAATAAATATATTGGCAGGTCCCCATAAAACCCCACAACGAAAGTCTTTTTAAGACCTGTGGATGTACGGGAAATTGAGACCGATGGACATGGTTTTCATGAACACATGCAATACAAGTTTTGCTAAGTATTTTTTCCATGCTTTTTAAAGTATAGTGTCGCACGTCAAAATCGGCGCGGCATCGGGCTGGCGATTTTTCGTTGTTATGCGTTGATTTGATTGGTTTGTTGGAGTCGCCACCTAGTAATTTATTCAAGGCTACTAGGAAACCGGATGTACTGGTCTTATCGAGATTCACGGGTAAGGGACTGGTTGTGGTTAGGGAAGATATTAGCACCCCTAACGCACCCTACCCGAGGTAAGTCGCTTCGTGGCTTTAACGTGTTAAAGAAGTTTTAATAATTGTCTTTTCATCGGATATTAGAAATACAACTTACATGTAAGTTAATAAATCTTGACCGTGATCCAATCAAAATATTAAATTCTTCTTTAATCTTTGCAATTTTGTATATATAAAAAAAATAGTACATAAAACGAATACAAACACACACATACACTTTCACTATATCTTTTCTTTTCTTTTTTTCTTTTCCCTTTTTCTTTTCTTTTCTTTTTTATTTTACATCCACATTACAAATTATAAAACTTCAAAACTCAACAAAGAAATTACATTAAACAATTTAAAAATTACGTAACAGCCCCTAAAAATCCCTAACGGTGTTGGGAGACATTCCGCGAGCATGAACAGGTGCAGAAGAACAGTGGCGGCGCGTCTTCCCACGAGCCACCGTCACTGGCGGCGCGTGGGCTCACGCGCCGCCGCAAGAAAAAAAACCAGCAACAGGGGGGTCTGGATCGACTTCTTCCCCTCTTCTTTTCCTCGCCGGCAGTGACCTGCACTAACAAAGAAAATCCCAACAACCAGTTGATTTTAATTTTTCTTTCCTTTGTTTTTCGGATCTGCTTTAGTTTTCCTTCTTAGATCAGTCCCGTTTCTCTGCCTTCTCCCTTCTCTGTTTGGTTCTCTTCTGCCGATGGAAGACCTGACGTCTACTGCCGTCCGTGGCTGTTGAAGCTGCGGTGGAGATGGGGGTGGCTGTCCGGTCAGTGGGGAGAGAAGAAATGGCGTCTGCGGCTGAAGAGGGAGGCCGTGGGTCTGTGTTTGCCGTTGCTGGAGAAGGGCTACTGCTGACCGGTTGAAGGAGATGATGAAGAGTGTGGCCCCGGCGCTGCCGTGTGTGGGCTGCTGCTCACTGCCGATGACGGCGCTGCTGGCTCCCTGGTGAGGACGGCGCTGCTGCTGTTGTCGTCTGTTCGGCTGGCTTCGTTGTGGAGAAGAGAGAGCAGAAGGCCGAGGGAGGAGGGGACGATGGAGAGGTGAGGACCAACTGTGGCTTTCCTTTTTTGTAAAGGCTGGGGGGACGTGGGGGAAGAAGAAAATGAGGGGGAGGCGACTGGTTTAGGAGAAGAAGCTGGAAATAAAGGCCTGTGTTTGTGTGGGTTGTCGGGTGGAAGGTCCGGCTGGAAAAGGGGATGGGTTCCTTGGTTGATGAAGATGACTAGGGGGAGTGGCCAAGCTGGGGCTGTTGTTTGGGCTGAGGGAGCCTTCCTCTTGGCTGGCGAGAATAAGAGAGAAAAATTGAAAACGGGGAGGGGGGCTGGAGGAAGAAGAGAACCAAATCCAGGAGGGGCTGCTTGTTTTGGGTGAAGCGGCTGGTGTGGAAAAATCAAAGGCAAAGGGTTGGGCTGTGTGCGAGAGAAGAAAAAAATGTGGCCACGGAGGGGGACATGTGTTCCAGTTGCGGGAGAAGAGAAAAAAATTCGGGGGGAGGGGGCGGCGCCTAGGGTGCGGAGATGAAAAAATGTTCAACCCTTAGGGTTTTTTTGGTTGCCTTCTTTAATTGCAAAATCCCCCCCTTTACAAAATCAGTGTAGCATGGTATTTATAGGAAAAATTTTATTAGGTTTTCAAACTAGTCCCTCAACTTTCCTCTTTTTTTGTAAATTTGATTTTTCTTAATTTTTTTGTATTTTTAAAAATGAGCAATATCAACGTCGACTCAATGAGGAAAATCAATGATTTTAAAATTTAACGCGTTAAAAGTTGAACGCGTTCGAAAGACCTTTGAAAATTTAAATTCTTTTTGACGACGCAGGAAATGCTAAAAACGATGCAAATGTATTAAAAATGTATTTTTTTTGGGTTTTCAATGCTTTTCACTATTTTTGGATTTTTTGAAAATTTATTAAAACATGGGTCAAAAATTGGGTAGCAACATATAGTATAACATTGTGATTAGAGGATTCTATGATGTTTAAGTTAATACCGTGATGAAGAAAAAGAGCCTCGAATACCATGTTGTGTGTGATCATAGATTGAAAAAGAAAAGAAAGTGATCCAAGAGATTAGAACCCTTTACCTGATAGCTCGTTGATGTTTATACAGCCACAAGTCACGCTAATTTACATGAAGATAAGGATACAGAGGGGAAAATATTGTAGCACTTATCTTAAAAGCTATCATTAATTAAGATTATAGCTCTTAATTAATTATCGAGTAAAAAGGATAACATGCATGTCATAATGCAATTTTGTGGCCTCAATCATGACAGAAGTACGTGTGAGTATTTAATGCTTATTACCAACGATATGGAGGATAGGTGTAGTAGTTTGATCAGTGCTATTCTATGTGTAACAATTGGATTTGAGAGTATGAGATCTATTCGAAGAGATACGTGTATAGTCCATCGAGGAGAGACATGTAGCCAATCTACCGTGGAGAAAGGTTAGTTCAGAGGACGTGTGGTTAGTCCGCAGAGGGGGGCACAAGGTTAGTTCGGGGGGTGCATGGTTAGTCTCCTGAGGGGATATTGCGAGGTGAGTTTTAGGGATACGCTGCCAATCTACTTAGAGGGATGTGTGATCAGTTTGCCGAGAAAATATAAAGTCAGTTTACAGAAATATGTGATCGGTCCTAAAAATAAAATATAAGTTTAGTTCGAAGATGCGTGACCTTAAGGAGAATACGAGTTTAATATGGAGATAATGTTGTATTAGTCCCATCATCCATAAATCAAGGTCGCTGCGGAGGAGAGATAGGTTAGATATTAGGCATATAACTTTTAAGGTGCCGATGGGGAAGTGCTCTATAGTTTGGGGGACCAGTTTTTACGGGAAAGTCTTTGCAAGCCCGTGACCGACCGCATCCCGTGCAATTGGCCCATTGCGGACAAGAATCTTTATCGTTCGGATTGATCCTGACCCTCCCAAAAGAGGTCGATTCACGAGATGCTCCTAGAGCCACGTTGCATTACCAGGCTGCCTGCCTTCATTTTCACTTGAGCACTCGACTAACAATGACACTAATTGATGTGCAAGTAAGACGAATCTCCTCTGACATGCGGGGAGAATAATTTAAGTGATCAGACTTGAATTTATCGGTTCAAATACTATAAATTTTAAAAATATTTAAGATTAATTAATATGAGCATAAATTAAACTGAATACCCACATTTAAAATAAAATAAAAAAAGAGAAGGACCTCCTCTTCCCCAAGTTTAATTCACCGGAGCATTAAAGCTTAGCTGTCCACCGCTCATGACCCGTCAGTTTATTTGTAGCCTTCTAAAAGAGCCCCAGAGTGATCAAATAAAAAAAGAAAGAAGAAAAAAAAAGAAGAATACAACTCGTAAATTTTATTTATAAGAAGGCTAGCTCTGTAGTTTGCCTCCAAGTTGGAGTTCTTTATTATCTACATCTTGGCTCATTGTGATAATTTTGTGAGCTATAATTAACACGTTCGGATGCCCCCAACTGGACCCCAGATCATGCTGCTTGATGATATGAGCCAAAGATCTGTCCTACCTGGAATAACCTGGTATCACATTGCAATAATTACGAGGGTGTTTCAGTAATTTAACCCTCCCAGAGCCTCACTGCATATATGTACATGCATATCACTTCCACCCATGCACACACAACAACAATCTTACCTTGTCCGCTGTTCCTTCAGCTCAGAGTCCATAGCCATGGACTTCCCTCACTGTGCTGCTACATTCTTTTTGTTTGCCCTTCTATTCTCGACTACTAAAGCTGTAGATCCTTGTGCCACTCAGTCAGACACCTCTGATCTCTCTGTCATTCCCATCTATAGCAAATGCTCACCTTTTGTTCCGCCCAAGCAAGAATCATGGGTCAACACGGTCATCACCATGGCCTCAAAAGACCCAGAAAGGCTCAAATATTTATCAACGCTAGCAGACCAAAAGACCACTGCAGTCCCAATTGCCCCGGGTCAGCAAGTCCTAAAGATTGCTAACTATGTGGTCCGGGTCAAGTTGGGCACCCCGGGTCAACAAATGTTCATGGTCCTTGACACCAGCAACGATGCTGCATGGGTACCATGCTCAGGGTGCACCGGGTGCTCCAGCACCACATTCTTACCCAATGCCTCTACGACTCTTGGGTCACTGGACTGTTCTGGAGCCCAATGCTCCCAAGTCCGTGGATTTTCCTGCCCAGCTACCGGGTCCTCCGCTTGCCTTTTTAACCAATCTTACGGTGGAGACTCCTCCTTAACAGCTACTCTTGTGCAAGATGCAATAACATTAGCCAACGATGTAATTCCAGGTTTTACTTTTGGATGCATTAACGCAGTCTCCGGTGGGTCAATACCACCCCAAGGGTTATTGGGTCTGGGCCGTGGACCCGTCTCGTTAATTTCTCAAGCAGGGGCAATGTACTCGGGTGTCTTCTCTTATTGTCTACCCAGTTTCAAGAGCTACTACTTCTCAGGTTCTCTCAAGCTCGGCCCTGTTGGTCAACCCAAGTCCATTAGGACCACCCCACTTCTACGAAACCCTCACCGCCCATCCCTATACTACGTTAACCTAACTGGAGTTAGCGTGGGCCGGATCAAAGTACCAATTCCCTCTGAACAACTTGTTTTTGACCCAAATACCGGAGCAGGGACCATAATCGACTCCGGTACAGTCATAACCCGATTTGTCCAACCCGTTTACTTTGCCATCCGCGATGAGTTTAGAAAGCAAGTGAATGGCCCAATCTCAAGTTTAGGTGCCTTCGACACATGCTTTGCTGCAACAAATGAAGCAGAAGCACCTGCAATAACGCTACACTTCGAGGGCTTGAACTTGGTCTTGCCCATGGAGAACAGCTTGATACATAGCAGTTCTGGCTCACTAGCATGCTTGTCTATGGCTGCAGCACCAAACAATGTGAATTCAGTGTTGAATGTTATAGCCAATTTGCAGCAGCAGAACCTTAGGATTATGTTTGACACGACCAATTCCCGTTTGGGAATTGCCCGTGAGCTATGTAACTAGAATTCTGTTCCTTTTTCCTAATTAGCGTTTGCTGAGTTATGTTTCTTTGCAAAATAGGCCGTGCTGAATAATTAAACAGGACACGTCCTGTTGTCATAGAAGCTGTGTTGTATCATAGATTAAGGTTTTGTTTAATTATGAAAACAAAATGAGAGTGGTAATTGTATTGATATGAATTAGGATTTATCCTATATATATGTGTGCGTGCGTGTGTGTGGTTTGGAGAACTCTGCTTTCAAATGAAAATGGAAAAGCCCTTCAAACTGTTTTGGAACACCCCATCTCAATCTCATTGTTGATCGAATATTCAAATAATTTACAATATGCTCGTAACACCCCCGCAAGTTAAAAATATTTAATATCAAACGCACAAACGACATGAAATAAAAAAACAAAAAAACAAAAACAATAGTACACAAATTGCAACATGTTAATTTAAATTGGTCTCCCTTTTCTTTTTTCGATCTTGCTCGTCGATCAACCCCACCACTGGTGCACTGCAACACCCTCATCCCTTAGCTTTCCATACAATGCTAAGCATTCCCAGTAGGTCTTTTTGCTGCCATTCCCGTTCCTTCGTGGCTTGCACTCCAAGAAAAGCTCATCCACTAACCTTATTGCCTTGCTTTTCACCATCTCCTCCACCACTTCCGCCTCTGCCTTCATCACCACATACTCTTCCCCCTTTACATTATGTTTCAACCAATCTGACATCCCAAATTCTTCTACCTGAGGCACCTCCTTCCCTGACGATTGCTCAGTCACTGTCTCAATCTTGTACATTTCGAAATCAAGATTTCTTGTAGGATAATTCTTAGCGAACCATCCATTACCACTTCCACCTTCTTTCTCTGGCAACCCTACATCAATGAACACACGACGAGGATAACTTTCAAGTGAATCACCCATTAAGTCTGGCAGATATCTTGTCTTTTTCAGGTATCTGCTCGATTTACCCGATGCTGCCCGCGGAGGTTCCAGGAGAACATCTTCCAGGTTCTCTAGTGCTGCTTTCTTTGCCTCGTTGGCATGATATCCTAGAAGCCGCCTTTGAGTGATCAAATTAGCATCCCCATATCCTGTTTTCCTCATGGCCAAAATATTAGCGGCCTGAAATCTCCTGAGATAAACTATTTTGTAGTTGAAAGGCTTGTCGAATGCAGAGGAAGGATCATTGCTTAGTTGAACAACCGCAATGCCACCAACTTTGAGAGTCCGGTCAATGAATTCTGAGGTCGTCTGGAAGTCATCATAGGTGAAGGCGAAGTCGAGTGCTTCACCAGGAATTGAGCGTTGTCGATCCAAATTAGCAGCAGAGACGATTTTTGTATCATTGACATTGAGGATCTCAGAGATGTGAATGGCATTACCAATGCCATTGCCATTGCCACTGCTAACAAAAACTGCATTGTCCCCCGTTTTAAGTAGCCCCTCGTTTGCTAAATCATGGATAAGTAAAGGCAAGACCTTACCATCGAATAAATCGGGATCAGATTCAGGCTCAAGAATAGGTGACCCAGAGGATATAGAAGGATCGGAAAGTACTGTTCTCAACAAGGGGAATGTGGCAAAGATCAACGCCAAAAGCAAAGATTGTGCGAGAAGCCTCAAGGCCCTAATGTTAGGGAGCTTGACGATCACGTATTTGTCGCCATAAAAATCAATGCTTTTGGTATGCAAGGGTAAGTGCCTGTCTTTCTTGAGGTTTTTGGATTGAAATCGTTGTAGAAATTGAATTGCCATAATTGCAAAAATTGATTATGGCAGAAACAATATTTCAAAAAAAAAAGGCTGATGAAGTGTGAATGGTTTCTACGAGAAAATCAAGCTACATGCAGGAAGGAAGAAATCTAAATCACCTTAAAGCAAGATGTCTAATCAATTAAATCTCTAAGGTAAATAACGGGAGGGAGAGCAGCAAAACAAGAACTTAGCGAGTACAAAACCTGGCGGCGGTGTGATTCCCACCCACGAGGGCCACACGGGTGCTTTGTATTCTAGACCAAAGTAACATCAACTGCCTTAACCGCTGCACCTCCATTTCTTAATTTTTCATTTTCAGATCGATGATTTATTCCTTCTGCCACTGATTAACCTTCTCGTGTTAACACATCAGCGACACATTATCGGCAAACACCCTTAACCATCGATCAAGAATTTAATGGAGGGACGGAGACAGTTTCTTTTTTGTTTTTTTTTTCTCCTACAGGGAATTCTTTGAGTTGGAGTGCTCGGGATTTGTGAATGGAGAGAGAAGAGAATATAAGGAAGAAAAAAATAGGCGTGTGAAAAGGGTTATGCCAACAACGTTGTAATGGTAAAAATGGTCGGTGTCACGAGAAATGAGTTTAGCCATTGCTACAGTCTTAGTTTGTTTCTGTGTTGCTATAATTTCCTTCTGATCTCCTTTGGAAGCGCTGAGCTTCGGCTGTCAACATTGGATTAACTTGTGTAACCACTCCCTGTTCTTCCTTTTTTTTTCTTTTTCTTTTTTACCATGATTTTATACGATGGAGCGCTGGTTGCATGGCTGGAAGTCTAGAAGATCATTTTTGTCATTGAATTAAAGTTGGAGCTAGGTGACCTATTTCTCATCAAAATCTGTTTAAGAACTCTCACGACACGTGTACATTTCAAGCTGCTAGCTATTTAACAATTTGATTCAATAACCATGTCTTTAGTAATAATTGAGTCACGCGCGATATATATACACATCCATAGCTTTTAATTTATAGATATTATGCGGCATAACAGAATTTTTAAATTTACACTTCGATTTTTTAATTGATATCTGTTTTAACCAATATCATAATAAGTTTTTGCTTTAAAAACAATGCTTTTATGAAAAGAGAAAAAAACATGCTTTCATGAATTAAAAAAATATATGAATAAGAAAATTAGGTTTTTTTTATTATCGTTATAGTTTTTTTTTCTAATTTTTTATTTGATTATTGTTGTTTTTTATTCAATGAACAATGCTGTTGGTAATTTATTTTTGTCAAAAAAAATACATGAATCAAAAAAGATAATTTTTATAAAAAAATATATATTTCTCCTTCATAGTTTTATTTGTTATTTTTTATATAAATATCTATTTTATTATCATATGATCTAGATCACGAGAAGTTAACCTAATTTGACATAAATCAATCTAAAATATAGTCGTTTTAATTTTCTTTATATAAAAACATTAAGTTAATGATGTTGTTGAATTCTTTTTAAAAAAATCAAATTAGTTTTTAATCATACGAGCAGTTGCTTCGCACGAATTTTCATAACCCTGCTGTGCAAAAATGGGATATGCATTTGAAATGTATGCCCCAGTTATTATATATATCATGAGCTATAAGGAAATGTAGTGAGTAATCTCTTTCTTTATCCAAGAGAAGGTCTTTTTAGTTTGCATGGTCCAATCGTTGATCTAGAAAATTTCTACAATAAAATTAGGTAGGTCACTAGGATAGTTTTCTATCCTCGATAATGCTAGTTAGTGAAAACTTTTTACTAAAATACTAAATATAGGAGGAATTCAAATTTCTTGGATGTATGGAAAAAATAAATGTATAAAAAAAAAGTAAGATTATGAATATTTTGGGTTAAGTCCTCACATCAAATTAACTTTCACTCCTATTTTTTTAAAATTAAATTGAGGCTGGAGTACATGTCGCTATATTAACTTGCCAGAATTAACCAAGTTTAATAATATTTTTGAATAGTTGCGCCCGCCAGGTATGCCAGCGATCCTTGATCACTCCCAAGGGTTGTGTTCTCGTGATCCTAAAGGTCATTTCTAATGCATCAAATATCTCACGATTCCATGAAAAAAAAAATACATATGTTATAAAATTAATCAACCATTCGTGCCCTAAATCAATCACGTCCTGGGAACTCAATCATCAATTAATATTAACTTAAAGTTTTAATTGCTGCTTAAGGAGATACTTTCTTAAATAAACTTTTATTAAAAAAAAAAAAAAATTTATTAAGTCAATGCAAAAGGTATACTTTTGAGAATAATAAATAATTGTTGATTCAAAACAAAAATCATCAATCAATAACAATGTTAACGTCGCAGCAGAGAGTGACTCTGTTCCCAACTCCATGTAAGTCTAATTGATATAATAATTTCCCGTCCTATGGTTGCCATAAACGGCTAAGATAGTTTTTTATATTATACTAACGATTGTTTTTAAAATATTTTTTTATTTATAAATATATTAAAATAATAATTTTTATTTTTTAAAATCAGCAAGTAAAAACAATCCAAAATACAAAAAAAAAATATTTTAAAATAAAAAATTATTTTTTAAAAAATACAACACGTGGCCGCAAAGAACAACAGGCTCTAGACAAGCCGAAATAAAAACGAATTCGCACTACATTTTCGGACCCCGGATGAATTAATAGTGGGCTGGACCCTGTAAGTGTTCAGGTCATGGGCCCCCCGAGCGTGAGTTTACCAGCCAACCCATGTTTCGTGCAAGTAAGAAATAGGCCAGCCGAAAACGATCGTCGTAGCTTTTAATAAAACGAGAAATTCCGGTACTCATTTTCAGCAATAAATCTGAAATTATCCACTGGGTCGGGCCGTCAGGGTGGTGTTAAATTTTAATTCTTTGAATTTGGTTTCGACAATAAATATATAAATAAATTGTTTTGACTTTTCAAACTTTTTCTCGAGTCCTCCTGGTCAAACGCAACTTTTTTTTACCAGGTGAAAGAGTCAAGTCAGCCATTTCTTTTCTTACGGTCAACCCCAACCCCCTTTTTTTCTCTGTTTTTTTTTTTTTTTAATAAAAGAGGTGAAACTAGACTTGTTCTCATACAAATGGCAATTCCCTCAATTGTCTGCTTCTCCCAGATTACAGATCCAAAATTTCCGAAACCGCAACCCCCAGGTCCCAACGCCCACGTGTAGTCTTGTCCTTCCTCTCTCTGAGTCAGTTCCGACCTCCCCTGCTGTTTATCTCCCCGTCTATAAAGCTTCGAATCCGCTGACTGAGTAAATGGATGTTTATACAAGTTGAGGAACCGATGACGTGTTTTAAAATCTTTATTTTAATTCAACTAGTGCTAGGACTCGTATTATGCTGTGAATAGAATTTTAAATTATTTCTTAATATAAAAAAAAAGATATTGATTTTATGAATACGCTTCCAAGTATCCTAAACTTTTTTAATTTAAAAAAAAAAGATTGTGTTTATGATTAATAAAGTAAATTAATATATATATATATATAAAAACTAATAAACAAAAAAATATTTATTAATTCTTAAATATTAAAACATGAAGTTGATCTTCCTAGTGAAAGCAAAGAAAATAGATCTATACGAAAATATTTTTTTACTTAGGTTTTTTTTATATGTTTTTTTTTTATTTTAGAGCTTAAATCTGGTTTTCAAGAAAGAACAACCTTTATTTTTATAAATGTATCATGAAAATACAACTTATTTACATAAAATACAACACAAACCAGATTAAAGACAAATTGAAAATAATTTCTTTAAAGTGTCATGAAATTAAAAAAATTAAATATTATTTAAAGAAAGATTAAAGTAAATAATTTTAAAATAAAAGAGATAGTATCAATTAAAATTTAAATAAATTTAAATAATATTTAATTTTCATGGCCGGGAAAGGGTTAAAGGATACCTTGATATAGAAAGAGAAAAAAAAACAATATATTTATTGAACCCATCTTGTAAAGAGAAACATGTTATCTTTAATATTGGCTTTTTTTATGCTTGGAATGCGACCTTTTAAGCACTTTTTCTCTCCTTGATATTCTTTTATAACTCCTTTTTTTGTTTTAATATTTACGGATTAAAACATAAAAAAAATAAAATTTAGTATCAAAATATAAAATGTTAAAATGACAAGGATCAAATAATATATATATATATATATATATATATATATATTTCATCATTATCTAAATTAACAATGCAATGCACGTTACACCTGAGTTAGCGTCCATTATTGCTTGTCTCCAATTATTTTGGTTCATGGGATAATGGTGTCGATTCCTTGTCCATGGGGTAGGGTGATTTAAGCATGTTTGAGTATGCATGATATTGTTGTGATGATTATTTTTAAAATTATTATTTATTTAAAAATATATTAAAATAATATTTTTTATTTTTTTAAAAAATTATTTTAAATAGAAAATAAAAAAATAATGATTTGAAATAAAAAAAATATTTTTAAAATATAAAAACAAAGTCATGCACTTGTGTTAGATGCTCCACGGACATTTAAATTCATTTGCACAAGAAACAAGTTAATCCTAAAGCTGTGTCTGCCACTAAAGCTTTGGCACGTACGCAGAAGATTGGAAATTTTCTCCCGTGTATTGGAATTCATTGGATCCCCTGTGTATGTAGGAGGACATCCATCCACCATCCATGTGACGTATCAGCGAATTCAATGACTCTGGACCCATCATATCAGTCTGAAATTTCCATGGAAGATGCTGTATTGTGGCGGGACAAGAATTCATTATTTTCTTACACGGGATTCATTGCCATAATTTCTCAATTTACTGTTGAAATATTCCGTCAATTTACTAATCATTCATGTAACGTCGGTAAGTTTTTTTTGGTAATAAACTTATTAGTAGATTTAGGAACGGAGAAAGCATATCAAACAAAAACAAAAATTACTCATTTTGATCTGTAAGCATTTTTTACCAGTAACCTTCACGTATTACCGACAAAAAAAAAATATAGATAATGCAAACAATGAATTTTTTTTTAATATTATTGAAGGAATAAAATTTTCGGTAATTAAATAGCGGTATAATGATATTTATATATTTTTTTAATTCTCTAAAATACACGGAGACTTAATCCATCGGTAAGACACTCAATAATATTTTTTAAAAAAAATCTATTAAACATAAATAGAAAATAATTAAATTAAAATCAAATATTTATTGCAATTTTAAAAATTTATAAGTTCAACTACAATTAATCTGGAATGTAAATGCTGAAGGAGAAGGAGAAAGAGGCGAGTCTTCGTCAGGACAATGGGGCTAATAAGGAAAAGCATATGTACCACTTATCTGTGATTTCATTTTCATTACCAATTAATGAAGTTTGGTAATCTCAACACCGAGTCATTCGGTATCAACAGTAAGATGGGTCATCCGAGTTTGAATTCGTTGGTCTTGAATCGCCTCGAACTCTGGAGTTTAAGTGCTTGGAACCAATTGCAAGTATCCAACAATTGAAACACTTCGGGCCATCCACAAGTCATTAGATATAGTATTTGAGATACCACACACTCGATTTCTATCAGGTTCACCAAACAATTCTGTCACCAATCACAAATTTGAATCAAGTTTATGACGGGTCAAAGAATCGTCTATGCATCTATCTTTCAACCAGTTGTTATATGCATCATGAGAAAAGTTAGCAAACTCTAAAAATAATAACTTAGAAAAAAAAATTTATTCAAACTCAATCATGTCACAAAGTGTTGAGCTCAACATAATATCTCGACTATTCACGAGATATCGCATCCCTTTTCTGACTTTTATCATTTCGTACGTGCGTTTCTACGAAAAACTCATTTGGACTTGGTTTGCGTCAAAGAATCATAACCTGCAAGATTAAACCTATTCATATAAAACAACATATTTAAAAAAATAGATGTATTAAAAAAATAATCTTACGTGTTTGCCAACTGAAAAAATGACCTATCAAACTGAAAAAATTATTGTATATTATAACACTAGGTATCAAACTGTCACAACAACACCCGTCGTGTTTTTTTTTTTCTTTGATTCCTCAGTTTCACATTTAGTTCAAATTAATCTACTAGATACATATAAAAATCACTTTTAATAATATTTATTAATATAACACCCACTCCTTAAAATTGATTAGAAATTAAATATCATAAAAAAATCTAATTCCTAAACCTTTCTAAGTAACCCTAATATACATGAAAAAACTCAATTAAAAAGGAAAGATAGAAAACACACATCTTGAACTAATAAAAAAAACAAAGATTTTGGCCATGATGTTCCCCTTCCTCTCTCCGTTGATATATGTTCCGATCATCTAATAAAATGGAGCATAAGTTACCAGAGGAATTTTCTTTTTTACTAATATATACTTTATTACCTACAATACCTTTAATTAATTATTTTATTTTATTTATTATTGTTTTTTTTTTTCCTTTCACAGCCGAAAAAACAAAGTTTTCAACTCAAAAAACAAAAACTAAATGATATTTGTGTTTGGGATCGGTTTTAAAGTTTAGAGATTCGACGAGTTAAAAACCAAACTGAATTTATCAAAACTAAAATAAAAAAACCAAATACTTATCCCGTAACAAATTTGACTACTAGCTCTCGCTTTCTTTTGGGCTCCCAGAACAGTTTTAGTGGGATCCATTAAGAAAAAGCTCATATGATTTCGACATGTGTCACTATCGGGTTTTTTAAGGGCTCAATGGTGGTTCATTAACCTTGACTACCTTGAAAAATACCATTTATTACGCCACTGATTGGTATTGCGTTTTAAATGGGTTGAGGTAAAATTTGATTTGTGTTTTTTATTTTTGAATCATTTTAATGTGTTAATATGAGAAATAATTTTTAAAAGTAGAAAAATATTATTTTAATATATATTTTTTTAAAAAATACTTTAAAAACAACCACTATACAGTAATTTAAACACTTCTAAACAAGGATTTGAGATTCTGTTTGTTTTTATTTTTTACGTTTTAAAAATATTTTATGCGTTAATATTAGAAATATTTTTTTTTAAAAAAAAATATTATTTTAATATTTTTTTTTTAAAAATACTTTAAAAACAACCACCAAACAATTATTAAAACACTTTTAAATAAATTTTTTTAAAAAAATTTTAAATAAAAAATATTTTAAAAATAACCACTAAACAATCATTAAAACACTTATAAACAAGGACGATCTAACAGTTAACACAGGAGATTTTTATCAAAATATCTCGAATCCAAACCTTAAAAAGGGTTATGCTAGTTTCATGTTTTGTTTGTTTGTATTTACATTCTAAAAATATTTTTAAAAAAATTTAAAAAAATTTTATTTTTTTATTTTAAATTAATAAGTTTTTAATATTATTAAATTATTTTATTACGCTAATTTCAAAAATAATTTTTAAATAATAAAAAAAATTATTTTAATATATTTTTAAATAAAAAACACTTAAAAAAACAGAATTACACTTTCACCGGAACCAAAGACTCATTAATTAAGCTCCAAGTTGCGATTGCCAACGTCACATCTTATTCGTATTCTTCTCCGGTGCCATCATATGCCACTGCTGCTTTTACAGCTGGCACCACCTATTTATCACTTCGTCGTCGCCATCAACATTTTATAATCATCGTCCGTATTATTATTAATTTGTCAAAATAATGAAAAACAATATTTTCCATCCTCAATACCTTTGCCATCTCATGGTAAAAAGAAGTAAGACAAAACGTCAACTCTTTTTTTTCACCTTAAGAATAAAACACAAATAACCGCAGCCCGAAATTTATGACACAGATCCCATATTGATCGCTGCCAGTGTAATTCATAGCTGACATCCAAACTGAATTTAGCCAGTGGTAATGGGCTGTTTAGGCTAGAGATAAGGAAAAAAATTAAAAAATTAATTAAATAAAAAAAATAAAAAATAAAAACTAAAAAAACCAAACAAAAAAAAATCGATTATACCAATTAAAATTTTGAAAAAACCGGCCGGTTCGGTTCGGTTTTGGTTTTATAAACAAAAACCGAAAAAACCAAACCAAAACCGGAAAAAACAGAGCCAAACCGGAAAAACCGAGCCAAAACCGGAAAAAACCGAGCCAAAACCGAGAAAACCGAGCCAAACCAGTTCGAACCGGTTTTTGCCCTAAAAAACCGAACCGAACCCGGTCGGTTTGACCCGGTTTTGGTTTTTTTTTAATTTCAGTTTGGTTATTTTTTTAATAAAAACCAAACCGAACCGAAAATAATCACCCCTAGTTTAGGCACAATCGTGAATTCTTTTCTAGGTTGTTGCTGTAAATGATAGTGGATCGAGAATGTGTTTTAAATTGTGTTTTTTTAATATTTTTTTATTTAAAATTAATTTTTTAAATTTTTTATATGTTAATGTAAAAAATAAAATTTTTAATATATTTTAAAATAAAAATAATTTAAAAAATTATCATTTCAAAACTTCCAAACATCTTCTTTTTCAAAAACTATAAACCGTCATCATGGTGTAAATACCATAAAAAACATTAAAAAAATAAAGAAATACGAAAGGTGTGCTAGTTAGCTAGCTCTCTCCTAGAAGGTAGGATGAAAAGGAAAGTATGAGTCAAATGACAATAATTGTTTTTTTTTTAAAAAAACGAAAAGTCAGGCCAGGGCAGTGAAGAAGCTGAGCTCAGTTCCGCCTCCCCCTCGTAAACCTGGAGTGCCATTTGTTCATTTGCGTGCGGGTGTGTTTGGCAATGAGATGGAGTGTGTTTTAAAAAATAAAAATTAATGTTTTTTTAAAAAAAATAAAAAACAAATAAAATTAGACTTTCCAACCCCACCAAACCGCGTATTCTATTCTTATAGTTCCCACTTCCCATACGCACCAGAGGCCAAAGCATCGAATTTCTTGACAACTTTCCTATTCTCTCCTCCGGCACCACCCTATAAATACTCCTTTACTCTCCTGCCCTCAAAACCATCCTTTTTTTCTTTCCTATTTTGTTTGCCCTATTTTTATCTGGCATATGTCTCAAAGACGAAACGTCCCCCATTCTTCTTCTTTCGCTTTTAGCCTCCATTCCCATTTCCACATCTCCAGCAACCTGAAACCCAACTGGTAACGGGAAAAACCTTTAATCTATCAAAATAATCAAATCATATCATGGGTGTTAAGGGTTTTGTTGAGGGAGGTATTGCATCGATTGTTGCTGGGTGCTCCACTCACCCTATGGATCTAATCAAGGTCCGTATGCAGCTCCAAGGCGAAAACTTGCCCAACCCACAGGCTCACAATCTCCGCCCTGCCTATGCCCTTAACTCCGCCGCGATCCCTCATAATTCCATCCATGTCCCTCCCCCACCAACGCGCGTGGGGCCAATTTCTGTCGGCGTCCGCATCATCCAGTCAGAAGGCGTCGCCGCTCTCTACTCCGGCGTCTCCGCCACCGTCCTCCGCCAGACTCTCTACTCCACTACCCGTATGGGACTCTACGATGTTTTGAAGCAGAAATGGACCAATCCGGAGACAGGAAACATGCCGTTGTTGAGCAAAATAACCGCTGGTTTGGTCGCCGGAGGGATCGGAGCGGCTGTTGGCAATCCAGCTGACGTGGCAATGGTTAGAATGCAAGCTGACGGACGTTTACCCGTGTCCCAAAGGCGGAACTATAAAAGCGTGATTGACGCCATCACAAGAATGTCGAAGCAGGAAGGTGTAACTAGCCTGTGGCGCGGGTCATCTCTTACGGTGAACCGCGCGATGATTGTCACAGCATCGCAATTGGCATCGTATGATCAGATAAAGGAAATGATCTTGGAGAATGGAGTGATGGGGGATGGGCTAGGGACTCATGTGACGGCGAGTTTTGCTGCCGGCTTTGTGGCGGCGGTGGCATCGAATCCGGTGGATGTGATTAAGACCAGGGTAATGAATATGAAAGTGGAGCCAGGGCAAGCTGCGCCTTACAGAGGAGCTATTGATTGCGCAATGAAGACCGTGAAAGCTGAAGGGGTTATGTCCCTTTATAAGGGCTTTATACCTACAATTTCAAGGCAGGGTCCTTTTACTGTGGTTTTGTTTGTGACTCTTGAGCAGGTTAGAAAGTTGCTCAAAGAATTCTAGTTAGTTGATGACGATGATGACGACGAAGAAGATACTACGTTTGGGCTATCGGTATAATTATTAGTATTATTGCTATTAAGATGATAATAATTAAAAAAAATTAATGTACCGTTAATCTTTATTAATGTGAGGAGTTTATTGAAAAATGTTTTTCCTAATTTCTCAAGAGTATGATTTGATGCTTGTTGAAAAGTTTAATGATGGGATATCTTTCGGAATTATTTGTTGAATTATTCAAATTGGGAAGCAAATTAATTCTTGTTCAGAGACAAAATTAACGCGGCTATGAAAAGCTAATTGAGGACTTTTAATGTTATTGGGTTTGGTTAAGGATTGCTTGAGCTGTGCTGTCGTCTTTCTTTGAACATTGAACTGGAAATACCAAAAACTATCTGACGTCGGTCTGAAAGATTTCAGAGGGATTTGCCTTTAAAATGCTTCTGTCGCCTCCTGCCAATAAAAAGTGGTTGTCGTGTTTTGTGCCTATTGTTATTTGTCAGTAGGATTTGTGGTGAACACGTGGAACCTATAGATCACGCGGACTTTCGGACAAATCGTTTCACCGTCACCGCAGAACGTGGCGTGTTGTTTATTTTAATGAGTGTCTTCTCTTTATCACCCACCCTTTGCTGTCAAAACTCAACTGGACTTTCCAGGAAGGTCCCCCCATTTTCTGGAAATGACTTGTTCCTTTGTACTGCCTCGTGGAATTTTGAAGTTGCAAGAAATTTCCAGTTTTTGGGGTTTGATTATGTTCTTCCCTATTTCACGAGTTGGTAATGTCTCATCAGTTTCTTACAATTATAATCTATTTACAAAAATTAGCATCCACGTTTCAGACCCATCTTCTATTGCAAAAGCTACTTACAAGATGTTCAACACAGCTATTTTGCTTCTGCTTGTAGAAGCTTTACAAAATGAAGTATTGTTTTGCTTAAAAAATTTTAAATTAATATTTTTTTTATTATAATTTTAATATATTGATATAAAAAATAATAAAATAATTTTAATATATTTTTAAATAAAAAATTATTTTAAAAAAACATCACAATCTCGAAGAGAATATAGCTTTTTAAATTGTATAAATATAATTTTTTTTAATGTACACTCTAATAAAAAAATCATTTTAACAACTAATTTAAGAAATAATATTTAAATAATATATTTTAATATTTTAGCTCTTTTAATAAATATGTAGGATTTGACTCTTCCACTAGAGATTTAAAATCAAAGAAACATATGCTATATATATATTTTTTTAATTTTTAGCTCCTCTTTTGGCTTTCCCAGGTCAACAGCAAAAGGCCCAGTGATTCCAAACCATATAAAAAATTACATTTGACAATACAAACGATTAAGACTGTCAACTACCGGTAGTATAATCTGAAAACATACAAAAAAAAAAAAAATTAATTTTAATTTTTTTTTCCTTTCAAAATTTATAAAAACACCAAACTGCCCCTACTGAATCATCTCTGAACCAGCAAAACTCAATAACTAAATTACAGACAGTTCTTACATCAAGGAAATTGTTATTATATGTATACATCATGGACTTATGGCGAAGTCATAACTTTGAGCGTCTCGACAAGGGCATATATCAACCTTGCAGCTCTGTCATCCCGTAAGACTCTCTAATTACTCATCACTAATACCTGTCTCAAACAAATTGTTGAGGACATAAGCTATGTCCCCTCGACACAAAATTATAGTCCATGTATCATCTCGAATTAATCCTTGGAGCCACCAGAGGTTTACCTCTGCCTGCATTATAGGATACATGGCCATCAGATTTTCCTCTTTCCAAACTTCGCAGATGCTGATCTTCCGAATATTGTCCACCATCTAGGGTAGATTTTTCAGAATTCTGAAGTGGTTTCCCCTCTTCTTCTCCCAGACATTCCAATCCTTTACCTTTTTCTAGATTTTGAACCGAATATATTTCTGAACCTCGGCCCTTCTCGAGTTTTAGATCTGAACCTCGGCCCTTGTCCATATTCTGGAGTTCATTCGCAATCTGGCTACGCCGCTCCTTCAGAAAGTTGAGCCGGGTTGTCAACCTTGTCAATGCAGAAGTGGTGGAATTCATTCCCTATTGGGCACAGTTGTGGCAAGTGGCATGAATATATCTGATACTGTTTACTTTTATGAAATAAAATGCTTTAGGCCTTGAAATAAGCAATTACTTTCATATGTTCCCACAGAAATCAAAGAATGTTTCCTTCCTAGGCATATTTACCCATCCGACCCAGACCCAACACAGACAATAATTTGATTTGGCATAGAGTACCCATGCACAATTAGAAAGCTTAACGGCCTACCTCACTCCTTGCACCAGACCTCTTGGAATTGGTTGAAGAAATGGGTCTGGAGTTGCCACAATGTTTTGAATCCAGCTGCTGGGTTTCAGCTCCATCCATACACGTATCCTGCCATAAGGAACCCTCCATAGTTGACTTAATCCATGTTATCAAAGAGAATAAATTGGAAGAGCTGAAGGTCAACATGTTGATTAGGCATCCTGAGAAGCTCCCACTATAGATTTTCTCATAATCTATTAAATCTCATCCCAATCTTAAAAAAAAAGGTTTCGGCTGCCATACATAACTTAATCAGGATTCTCTAACAGCTGAAGAAATTTGCCATTATAGTTTCAGAAAATTAAGCCAAGAAACAGGGGCAAACTTGGAAAAAAAGAGAGGCATTAATGTAATGGCACGTATCGGTTCCTAGTGGCTTTAAAGGTAAACTCGGTAATTTTATAATTTTGTCCATCTATTCCTAACTTGAAGAGACAAATTGACCTCTACATTTATACATGAAACTAGAAAGAAAGAAGTATAAGAGATGTTCAGGCAAGCAACATTTTATTGATATTCAAGGGGCTGGGATGGACAGATTTAACGGGCCAAAGTGAAGCTCATAAGATAGGTCTAGCCATCTGCTGCAAGTGCATACCTTGCTTGCAGAACGTCCAAATTGTGAAGAAGCAGTAGCTTCAGCATCCTTCTCTTCACCATTCCTGCAAGAAGGCAATATTAACAACAGCACCACACCCACACCCGCGTACAAGCATGCCTTTCTTTAGTTTCTTTTTATCACATGCACAAATCATTTGCTGTCTGTCCAATCCTCTTCAAAAAAAATTTAAAAAAGAAGAGGAAATGGAAAAGGCTTTTCTTTTAAATGATGGCTTCTTCTATACTTCATCTATCAATTTGAAGCACCCATGAGGCTTTGTATACAAATGTTGGTGGCTAAAATGTCTAAATACTTATCAGATGTGAGGTATGGAAAATAAAATTACCCTTTCGCCTTATGTAATGAAGCATTCATAGGCTGATTGCCCAAACCATGCATAGAACCAGAGCGTTCATCACACTGTTGATTAAGCTGCGCATGTAGATCATCAACCTTCTGCTTCAAATTGGCAACATCTGCCTCTGCTTGAGTTATTTCCTCAAGCTCTGCCTTCATCTGTAGCACGATAATGAAGTTAAGAATTCAATGCAACAATCAAGACCAATTATACTAGTTACAGAAGAGGTGAGCCGACTTTTTCATCAATTGTGACTGGAACTTGCAAGGGTCCCTTGGAAGTGTTAAGTCCTGCTTCCAGAAATTTTCTCTTCTCTCTCTCCTTTTGCAGCTGTTCCTGTAGTCTTGCTACCTGTAAATACAATGAAAGTCCTCAGTTCAAGAACCCCAGAAATCTTTCAATCAATCTAGTATTTGTAGTTTACTGAGTCAGAAACAGCTATGAATTGTAATCTACATGCAATGAAAAATGAATAAAGAAATAGTTGACAAAAATTATGGCATGTATGTGTCATGAACAGACACGAAGTCATAGTTGTAATTAACTGCAACTTTATGACTTTTTACTCCTCCAGTCTGTTGGTGACCCATTTGTGTCATTACCGTTCGTGGTATGCAGCATGGTTCTTAAAAAATAGACATAATAGAAAAGTCAAAGCAGCAGCTTCTATTTCCGGATCATTCTTGTGGTCTAAAACGATCTTACATTTATTTGTTAGAGTATATAGACTTTGAATTCACGTCCATGCTGAAAAGTGAACAAAGTTTCCTGGAGGTTCTTTCCTGGGGGTTCAGAGAGTTTCTCCGAGCTATAACCTTTTGCAACATTAAAGAAAAGGCATGGGCATAGTCATCGCATCACAATGTTGTAATAGAAAAAAAATAAAAACCATGCAACAGCGATCATTTTATGGCGATCTTGACATCTCCAATGAAAAGGTTTCAGAAACAGCTTCCTCCTGCAAAACTTCCTAATGCCTTCATATGCTAAAACCATCTTGAAAAGGACTTGAGTACCCCCCCCCCAACAAAATCATCTTGAAAGGGGAGGAACAGAGGAAAAAGGAAGAATCAAAATAACAATAGAAAGGATAATAAATTTTCTCCATAGAACATACATCTTGCTGGAGAGCTAGACGATACTCGTGAAACGCCTTCGTTTGTTTTTCCAAGTTGGCTTGCAAAATGGCATTACCTTTGACCTATGAAGGAAAATACAGCAGATTATTAAAGTGAAAAAAGAAAGAAATCTCCATATACTGACATCAAGAGGCATTATTTAAGTCCCTACCTCTTCAGAAATTATATTTTGCATCTCAATTTTAGTTGCCTCCAGCTTCTGGATTTCAACACTAAACAGTCAAAAAGTCAGATGATCAGCATGGCTGAAGATAAGAAAGAACAGTCCACGACACTAAAACTAAGATTTTATGTCACTTCCAAAAGCAAAATGTAACATCACATGCCAGAAGCTATTATGAAAGTTTCTGTATCATTTAATTTAAATAAGATGCATGGATTGTTCTATTAATGGTGCTATATTACAGCCATAATAAAAATCATGGGAGCTAGACATTACAAAGATGTGACGTGCCTTAATATTGTCAACGCATAAAAGTGCACTTTTGCCAAGCATTACCTAGTTGAACCGGCTAAAGAAAAAATTCAAAGAATAAAAGTAGGGTGCCGTGGCACTGTACCACGTGGATTATTTTTACACAAATCACACAACTAAGAACAATGGCACAGGTTCTGATTAGATACAACTGTTTCACCATTGTTTCTTGTGTGTATTTATGTAACAAATATTTGTGCTATAATATCTTTTACCATTTAAGTACAGAAAAAAGAGAAGGAAGAGCTGCATTTAAGCTAGAGAGTATCATAGCAGGGCATTCTAATCTTCACCATATACCAAAATTAGAGTCAGCATAAGAACTGATTGAACAGAATAGACAAAATCCTCGCCCGATGGTGATGAGGCCACTAACACTAAGAATTCCGAACTCCAATCAATCTTCGAGATGAATGAGGGTAATAAACTGGGATTCAATTTTTCTAGTGCTAGACGGAACTTCTACTTCAAACCCAAAGTTCTCCTAATTACTAACACAGATGAATAGTAAGCCAGTATATCAATTAGAGGTTAGTTTCACATAATTCGTTGACATCAATTTGATCCAGCTAACTTTCTGATTTTGTTCAGATATATCAAAGGGGCCACTAGCTATAAAAAGCCTTACTTTTATACGAGATATTTTTCTAGAACTGAACTTTACATTAATTAGAATTATTTCCTCAGAATTTGGTGATATATTTTTGATCCAGTTGAGATACAGTGGTAATTGTACTCTTTTAGCTCAGACTTGCAGAAAGTGACAGCTGGCTGTGGAAAGCCCCGCTCGTGATGGATATTTTTCTACCATGGATATTAAAACACACCCACATACATGGGCATCTAGCCCCTACTACATCATCTAAACTAACAAAGAGTTGTGTCTAACACATTCCGCATTCATCCCTTCTACAAAGAGTAGAACAAATGGAAAAGAAGTCCAACTGCAGTGGTAGTGCTAAGGATGCTGACCA
Source organism: Populus x sibirica (assembly GCA_019202695.1). NCBI lineage: Eukaryota > Viridiplantae > Streptophyta > Magnoliopsida > Malpighiales > Salicaceae > Populus > Populus x sibirica. The sequence goes on along the minus strand of JAGMVL010000643.1, from coordinate 2,138,006 downwards.
CACGTTTGATTAGAGAGAGATGCATGAAGGCTACCAAAAATACATGAGAAAAATGCTTGTGAAAGCAGAAGCATGATTCATTTAGAGGAAATGTATACTTACTCTTCCTCAATAGGGTAATCAATGGATTCCATAGAAAGGTTCTTCTTTGCCTGAATTTGTGCCAAAAGGAAAAAAGAATTTGATTAGAAATGCTTATATTGCACAAAAAAGCATTCTTTGTGATGAGACAACAATTCATGGTGGAAAGTCAAATGCCCTTTCGCAAGAGAAATCATTTAGCCACAAAACATTAAATTTTGGGGAGCATTACTGAAGGAAATGGCAAGCCAACACATAAATTTAGATAACATGCACTCACAGCAGTACGTCCCCAAACAGTTGGACGCTTGCCGCGCACAAGTCCATTTGATATAGTGGTAGTTTTTTTAGCATTTGGGGATGCATTATAATCAGCAATCTTATTCTCCAAACTTGTTTCAGTAGAAACATCAACAGACAGGTCATCTGACTTATCTGGCAGCATTGCCAAACTGCAGTTGCTTTGATCTGGTGTATCAGGCAATGAAGTTTGAACTGGATGTGATGACAACTTTTGTTCAACTTTCAAATCATTGTCTACCTCAGCTTCAGGGTACTTGAAACCAGAACTAAGATCATCACTGCCCTGCATCTTTAATGCACACAGAATAAGAATAGTTCTTGTTCTTAACTTTCAATTCACAAACCAAAAACAATACAAAAGGAAACTAAGTCAATAATGAGTGGAGTCATAGATGACAATACAACAAGATATTCAAATTATAAGGATTCGATGCAGCAAATATGCATCAAGAGCATTGAAAGGATGCCCAGAGTTGCAAATGCAGGAGGTTTATATCCATAGTCTTGCCTAAGGTTTGATGATTGCTAGGTTTAAACAAGATCATCACTTTGTATAAAAAAGCAGGTCAGAAAGTCCAATGGATGCACCTCATGGTCAGATGGATCATCTTCGCAAGAGTCACCGCTCTGAGTGCAGGTTCCACTTGATGCATTGTCATTATCATCGTCTGTATATACATCAGATTCTTCTGTTGCATCATCTACATAAGACTCATCATCATCAGTTACCTCCTCATCCTCGCTTCCACATTCATCTGAATCAGAGTACAGTCCTGGGGACATGGAACCTTCCTGCAGACGCAAAGCAAATTCAAGCATAAAATAAAAACTCGCAGCAAATGAAGTAAAAAATACAGCATGGGGAAAGAATGGCCAAGACATTCAACTTCAAATGTACGTAACCATCAAATAACATTTAACAACAGCCTCTATGACCTATCATTTCTTGTTCTGTTGAGCTATAAAGTTCCCGTATCCCAAGCTTTATGCTATTCTTGTATTTCTTGTTCCTCAAGTAGACAGAATGAAATTCAGGGGTAATTTCTGCTAAAACCAAAGGTCGGGATGATAAAGATTCCAAGGCATCAGTAACTAAAACTGCAAAGCTGTTAAGTCGCCTTTATGCCTTATGGAATATTAATAGTAAATGAAAATACTGTTGAGCTTAACTTTTGTTATCCATGAAATGATTGTTGTTCACTTCGTGTTCATTTTAGGCTCCAAAGTAAACAGAAAGTGTTTCAAACCTAGTTAATATTTAGTTAGTCAGAGCCAGTCTACACCTGATTAGGAAGAAAAACTTTCTAATTTAAACACTGGTAAAAGAAAAAACTGTTGAGCTTAACTTTTGTTATCATCCATCAAATGATAGGTGTTCACTTCATATTCATTTTAGGCTCCAAAGTAAACAGAGTGTTTCAAACCTAGTTAATAATTAGTTAGTCAGAACCAATCTACACCTGATTAGGAAGAAAAACTTTCTAATTTATTCATACTCAAGTTAAAACAACAACAGAGACGTGCAGCTTACACTGAATATTTTTTCATACTCTTCCAATAATGTTATAACAATGGCTTGTGCATGATTAGCTGCAGCTGCTGCTTTCAGAAGCTGAATGGAACCATCGCCCCCCACATTAACATTGGATTCAATTTCACAGTCACCGGCTAGAAGAGGACGAAGAAGTAAGGGTGCCATACAAGCAGCCACAGCAGAAGTGCTCATTCGGTTTACAGCTTTGTGAGAAGCTACAGTTTGCATCATTAGAAGAATTCTGAACATAAAAAAGAAAATGAAGCAAACTGATTCAAAATCAATGCAAGAAATGCAGAGCGGAGGAGCAACATCTAGGCCTCAATCCAGAAAGAAAATAGGTAAAGAAAACACAAACGAGATAGTTTGATGCTCCAAATCTACAAGACTAAAAAATGAAGTTCAGTCTACAAATATCATTTATATTTTGTTACATCCTGGAATCCCAATAATTCTTTTCCGGAGTGTCAAATTCCAACATGCATCTCAAAAGTATGAGAGAATTTATCTACCTCTGCAATAATCGACGGTTTGGCTCTGGGAACGTTTCACATACTGCCACCCGCATGGCATTTACCCTACTGCCACGATCAGTTCCTAAACATTATAAAATCATCAATAATGGAAAATCAGATAACTAATAAATTGAATAACACAGACTACTGAAAATTCAATACCATGGTACAAAAGAAAATTATTGAGCAAAATTCCACGGAATAATTCCCACTAAAATTTCAAATTTCATCAGACACGGCATATCTATAGATCCTCAGGATGTCTCAACAAACACCATGGGAATGGGAAGAGACTCAATCTTTGACCCAAGTCAGTAACATAGCCATAAATCCACAAAATTGTTTCTAAAACTTACTGCAGACCAGTTTGTTGATGACAAGCAGTAAATAAATCTTCTAATAGATTTTAAACTACATCTAACCAATCACCATTATTCTCAATGTTTAACATCCAAGCATATAACTCCTTCAGAGGTAGCATAAGGATTCAAATTGCGAGAAAAGCATGACCAGATTAATGAAGTGTAAACGTGAAGGACACTAAATAATCAACACATGCAATGCGCATACCTCAAATATGTACATAAAGAAGATAGCGCTGATAACTAGAAAGAACACAGTTGGAATATATATGCACATGCATTACACGTGTACTGTATTCCGTTTAATTCAACCGACAAGTAATGTCACGGTACCTTTTTAGTCTTCCAAAACTCTCTAAATTTGGTAATGAAAGAAACAATTTTTGTGAACCAAACTGTATCACTGGATGTAAAGATTGTGACTGATAAATTTTATATGAAATAAAATGGTTGGGCATTGAAAAATACATAATGCACTTGACAAGTTTTCAGCATAAATATTGTAAGTAACACATAAGGCAGAACAGGAATAGATGAAGATAATGAAATACATACTCCAGGAACAGACTTACGCCATGCTTCAAGCAGTGCATTGCAGCATGATGTGGGGACTGGAGATGATGGCAACTCTCGGAGGAAATACTGTAATGTTGGGAGACGATATTTATTAAAGAAACATGAAGACAGCTGGCACAATTTGTTATTTGTAGGAATCAATACTAATATTGCATCTGGAAAGAGAAATACCTTGACACAATCAGCAATGACATGTGCATCCTCCTTCGGAGAGAACTCAGTTGTTCCTAAGGCACACCAAAAGCATTAGTTTGAAACTAAAAAAATAAAAACATATTATTTCCATGACATTTCCACGCAACTGGTTTCCTAGCCTATATTGCTTCATTAGTAAAGAGGGTTTTGATTCTTATATTTTCTTGAGCTACTGTTAAATCTTAAATCAATGAAATGTATATCCGAGCTTTAAAGTGTGATTGGGCTACATTGTGAAACATGAGAAAAGACACAACCCATGGGACCTGCATTTTAAACTAATAAACAAAAAGTACAGGTTTACTGAGGACAAAGGATATCTGAATAAACTTACCCTGCTCATATTCTTTTATTCGATGCTCAACATCATCAACATCTGCAGCTTGCCGCAAGATGCCTTCCACCTTTATTCCTGTTAATCGTTCAGTCAATCAAGTTCAGACAAGTGAGGAAAAATAAAAATATATCATTACATAAGTAACCAATAAAGAAAGAAGTCTTCCAAACTCTAATACTAATGTTAGATTAAAAAAGTTTATATAAAGAAGACAATTATTTGTGAAATTCATGAAGGTAAACAGGTCGAGATGAAAAGTGAAACGGATGAATGCATCGATCCTTGTTACAGGGGAGGGGGGGAAGAGATATTATATTGGTCTGAGGTAAAAAAACATTTCAAAGTCATAGTAGCCTGTAACACTAGAAGAAAGTAGTCTTTAGTCACTCCTCACCCCACAACTAACAATTCATGAATATTTTTTGAGACAGTTTAAAAGCAGATAACCCAGAAGAAAAGTACTTGCAACTTACAAAGCAGGTTAAATATTTTTTCCATATTTGGTACCACCACCATCAAATGTGATGGGAAAACACTGTTAATAAGAGGACACTAACAAAAATCAGAGCATGAGAGTTGAAAGGGGCAAGTTTCAACCAGCCAGACAGCACAGAACTTCCCTCATTCATTATAGTACTCGTAGCTTATTGAAGGCCCTATTACAGCACTCCACAAGCAAGCATCGGATTAAGTATAGATGATATTCAGACTCTTTATCTACAATTGCAACGGAAAAGGTGCAGACTATGAACTATGGTATAGTACCATATCACATTGAGATCACATCCATATGGTTAATTCACTATTGGTAAAACAAACATCTTTAGATCATATTCATATGCATATGCAAATTAATTCACTACTGATAACATAAACGATCATATCCTTGTGTACCAGAGAAGGAAAAAAACAAGAACTATGCTGTCCCAGGTATTGCCAGTTTTATCTCTCAACCACGAGATAAAGGAATCCATTGATGAAATACAAAAAGGAAGTAATCCAGAGATGTGGACAAGGAAAGGCAATAACAAACATAATGGAAAGGGAAACCCACCATGGTCTTCTATAAACCTTAAAGCCTTCTCCAGAAAAGATGGAGATCCATCAACATCTTCTATAGCAAGTAAAATCGGTCTGCCAATGACCAAAGATTTTACAGGATGCTTATCCTTCACTACAGGAAAAAAATGTCAAAAATGTCAATATCTTAAGGATCTGAAAAATAAAAACAAAGTTTTTAAGTTCAGAATTTCATAAAAAAAAGTCCAGCCCCAAATATTATAAATCTCACATATTTTTGGTCATCACAAATCATGACGCAAAAAAAGAAAATAAGAACAAACAAGAAGTCACGGAAGAACAAAAAACCTAAAGAAAATGGCATGCAGGCCAGTAATTCTCCTTCTTATAAGAAAAAAAAAACGGTTGAAAACTAGGGGCCATGAAATCATCATTAACCCTTTTCCATCTAATCTTCAGTGGTTCCATCATACTGTTGCTGAGGAAAACTGTAATTTCTAAATGCATCGAGGCAACAGCTAGTGATTATGTATTCTGTGCTATACAAAAATTTAGATGCAAAAACCACACCACATAAGCACAAAGTACACTGATGTCAACCAGAAAGGATGAATACTGACACTGTTCCAAAGAACCATCAGCTCCATCAGCCTGATCATCTTGGAATATACCATTTTGCCCCATCACAAGAGAGGTGCTTGGTGCCTGTGCCAGAGCATTCTCAAGAGCAGTCTTCCATCCATATAAATCTTCAGAAGTTTCAGCCTGTGGCAGCAACACAAAGCAACCACAAAAATGTAATCAAGATTGCAAAAAGAGACGGAAACAAAGCACAAAAATGCACACCCAGTTCTCATTGAACCCCATAGGATTTGCAAGTTGAGAATAGCTATGTAGGTTAAATCCATTGTGGAAAAATAAGGATGCAGAGGATGAAGAACTAGTGGGATGGATAGAGCTTATGAAAGGCATTAAAATTGGGACCTTGTCACCTAGAGTCATCTGATAAAGTTACAATTATGACCTGCATAAATGACTGATTGAACTGCTTGTGTTCTTGAGATCAAGTATGGTGAAATAGTTTGATGCGTTCTCATATCAAATAGTGGGAAAAAACTGAATGATTAAATGCAAACGAAGCTAGACACTAAGCTGGAAAGCTTGATCTTTGTTCTTTGCCAAGTTACAACCCGGATCAAGCTCAAGCCAAGTGAATACCCTTAGGCTTAACTCTTTTGCAGACTCAGGAGATTATACGTGAATACATATCAGAAATGCTATCTAAAGCAATGTCAAAAGGGATCACAAAGAAGAAAAAAAAACATCACCTTGAGAGTGAATGCCCGTCCATCACGGCCATCAGGAAAGAGAACAGTCAAGAGCTTTTTATCTGCTCTGACAACCACACTGTGAAGTTCCAAAAGAAACACGAAGTTAGTAAACTACTTCCAGTTGTGAAAAACAATGAGAAGAGTGCGTGATTAACAGTGTCTAACTTGAAAAAGCAAGCCAACCTGCCTGAATTGTTGAGGTCAATACCACCGAGGGTCAGGTTCACTTCACTCCCCTTCTGAGGAATAGCACTCTGATAAAATAAAAATGCTGTGGTGAAGGTTACATGGCAAAACAACAGTGCACCAATGCTGGAAGGGTGGGGGCTAAACTTCCATAATTATGAGAATTACCACCATTGCCAGTAAAACATATGAGAAGGCAAATTAAAAAGATGCAATAACTACCATATGCAAAACTACTAACCGGATTGCTTCTGAAGAAAACCAGTGATGTTCTTGTTAGAATAAACCACCTTTTCTTCCAGGATGTCCATCCAATTCCTGTACAACACAGGGTTAAAAAATATAACCCCAGAGTGAACAAAGATCCTCAGAAATGCACATTCAAATGCTCACGGTACAGTTGTTCTCAAAAGAAAAGGCTTGGTTTTCTTGATTGGATCCTCAAAAAGGTGACAATGTTACTATCTGTATACATAATATCTGCAGTGTTTAATCAAGCACGTTAAGAAATGCCTCTTTAGTAATATCTGCGGTGTCTAATCAAGTATGTTAGGAAATGCCTCTTTAGATTAAAGAACTCGCACCCCCATCTTCTCTCTCTGTGTATTATCTCTTTCTATGACAGTACAATAGCATAGCAGGATAAAACTACAAAATCGAAATAAAAACCAAAAACAAGCCAGCTCCAACTGGGATGAAACTAAAATCACAAAAAAGAATATCATCATAAACTGTAGTCGATTGAACACAAGTCAACAACATTTTTTGTCTCCGTTCCATGCATATCTTGCTATTTGTAATTAAGCGTGAGAAAATTCGTAAAACCAAAAATATAACACACACCTTTGGATGAAATAAAAAGCGGCCCGCTCTTGAAAATCTGCAACATAGATTATTATACTTGAGAACAAAAGAAGCAACAGACTCCGATCCATGAAGCCAAAACTAAAAATCGATATCATCTAGATAAGCTACCTGATCAGCAATCATTATGATCTTGGTCTTGAGAAAAATAAAAGCTTGGGAAAGGGGGGGGAAATTACCACATTGCCACCGTGAAAACGCATATTTTCAAGTTGTCCTGGTGCTGGAGGTGGAGGTGGAGGAGGGGGGCCGCCGTCTCCCTACATTTACGTCATTATGAATCACGTTGTGAATTAAAAGAGAAGGAAAACAAGAGTAAGAAATCATTTTGCAAATAAACCTTGGAAGATTCCGTGTTTTTGTTGTTAGTCATCACTTGATCGTCCAGGAATCACAAAATCACATAATGTGCCTTGTTTAGATGTTTGAAAAGGTGACGGGAAGACAATGAGGAGCGAGGGAGAGAGAAGCGTGAAGAAGGGAACGGAGGGAGACTTTAGTTTTTTCTTGTCCTTTGTTGCCTCCTGTGGGGTGGGGTGAAGGGGATTTCTTTTTTTGTTTTTCTTTTTTCCTTCTATTTTCTTCTCTCTCTTTCTCGCGATTTTTTATTTATTTTTTTTACTTTTCTGGAATGTTTAGGGAGGGGGAAGAGAAATGAAATTCCAACGGGAACCCGCTGGCAAAGCAAAAAAGGAGGAGGTCCAAAAGAGAGCAAGCAGGAGTCTCCCTCCTAATATGCTGCGCTTGTACACGTCACCCCTATTCTTCTTCCTCTTTCTCTTTCATCGAGACGTGGTGGAGGGATATTATTATGGAAAATCGGAAAGGATACCAATACGAGAGATATTCATACATACATACATACATACATACATACATACATACATATATAGACCCACACACAATAGATTTATTGCCAGTGCTTCAATGCTGGCCGAGCAAATTCTTTTTTGATGTAAAAAAAAATTCAAATCCCGGGTTATTTATTCAAATAATAATTTAAATAATATAAAAAAATAACAATAATAAATAAAATAACAAAAAAAATCAAATCTGGATCTATTCGGATTATCAAACAATTCAATGTTAACCTAATAAAATGCAAACTATAAAAAATAACAAAGTAAAACTAAAAAAATACATCAATTTAAAAAAAAACCAAGCAAATTCAGACGAACCTTCTAAACCAGGTCTTATTTTAAAAACCTAACTCGTTAAATCATGTATTTGAGTTCAATTAAGAAACTTAACTCTGAATCTATTTGATTTTAAATGATAAAAACGTTAAAAAAAACTCACAAAAACAACAAAAGAATGATGATAAAATTTTAGAAAAAAATATATAAGGAGGAAGAAATTTAAAAAAAAACCGAAACAAAATAAATAGTAATTAAAACAATGAATACTAAATTTAAAAAATTAAAAGATCATAGAGATGAAATTGAGAAATATGTGTAATATAAATTATTTATAAATTAAAAAATAATATCGAAAGAAATTAAAAAGAAAGTACCCAATGGAATCAAACTGTAAAAATTAAAAAAACAAAACCCAAGAAATAATAAGAAAAACAATTGAAATTAATATTTATAGATTAAACTATTTTTACTTTATAATTCTTCCAAGACACGTCCATAATAGCTACAAACATCATAAATTATTTCTACACTAAGTTTACACACAATACACATTCAATCCATCTTGGCGACATATAATTATGAAATTCCCAGCACCATATCCACTTAACTGTTCGTCCTACACACATCCATATTAGTTCATAACATCATAGATTAATTTTATACTAAGTTTACACCCAACTACACATTAAATCCATTTTTTAACACAAATTTCACAATTTTCCATCCATAATAAAGATGTGATGTGAGTGTGAATTTTCTTTCAGGATAATAACACGTGTGTGAGTGTGAATTTTCGGTCATGTGATATGAGTAGGGGTGAGCAAAAAAACTGAATAACCGAGAAAACCGGAAAAAAATAATCGAAAAAATCAAACCATGAAAAAAAACCGATTAAACTGATTAAAATTGTGAAAAAACTGGCCGGTTCAGTTTTGGTTTTATAAACTTAAAACTGACCCGAACCCGAACAAAAAAAACCGGGAAAAAAACCGAGCCAAACCGGAAAAACTAAGCCAAACCGGTTTGAACCTATTTTTGTCCTAAAAAATTGAAAACCGGTCAGTTTGAACCGATTCCGGTTCAATTCTTGTTTTTTTTAAAAATAAAATAAAATCAATTTAATTACTTTGTTTTAATAAAAATCAAACTAAATAAAAAATAATCACCTCTAGATATGAGTGCGAACTACGTGGGTTTTTCCTTCTTACCTTTTCTTGAATGTGACTATCTAGTTAGTAGTTTCTTGGTAGGAAAATTACCATTGATTTTTAACATGTCGCTCATTTCTTCTTCTTCTTCTTCTTCTTCTTCTTCTTCTTCTTCTTCTTCTTCTTCTTCTTCTTCTTCTTCTTCTTCTTCCAGGTTTACCTAATGATTCTCGCAGCATGTTGAATTGGTCGGTGCCATGGACATGCTTTGCACCGCACAAATCGTGTCTATAAAGCAATTTCTCTGTCTCTCGTATATCATGTCGTCCATTATGCATCTTCACTTTTTTTTTTCTAGGATTATTATGCGTGTATACAGTTGTTTGGTGATCGATTGATCATCGTCCCGTATCAAGGGCAGAGACTTCTTTGTGGGGTTACGGACTGGAGGTAAAGATCACTCGGTTTTTTTATCATTTTGCAAATGATTATTTTCTTTTAATTTGCGCTTGCCATTGATTGAATGGAACACGGGATTTATAGAAAGGTTTGACTTAAAACCTAGTTTGTTTTTTTTGTTTTAAAAGTTTTTGAAAAAAATTTAATTTAATTTATTTATTTTAAATAATATTTTTTGATTTTTTTTTATCGTTTTGGCATGAAGGTGTCAAAAATAATTTTTTAAAATTATATATATTATTTTAATATTTTTTTAAAAAAAAATATTTACTCCATACATAAACACTCCTTTATAAATGCACTTGTGCTTTTTTACGGGACAGTGATTTTTTTCGATCTGAGAAAAAGAAGGGAAACAAATGAAACGAGAGGATTGGAAAAACCTTGTCTGCCCCTGTCGTTGTGTGAATCTTTAAACACGACAAACAAATACTGTCCGGTTCAAACCAAGAAGAAGAAAAAATTCCATGATTAACATGGGAAGATGAGGTGTCGTGATTGGTGGCGTTGATATTGATACACTAACACTAGTAGCCTCCCGAATTTCTAGCGGAGCTGAAAAGGGCCATGATGCACAACAATCACGCCGCTGGTGTAATGTCCTGAGATCCCAGCTCCGTCCAACTAAAAAGCCTATAGACCACATCATTCACGTATCGCCCTTGATTCAGGGATGTTGTCGCCTTTTACTCCTAACGACCCTTGAGAGGACCATAAACACACGGGCCATTTGTGTTTTTCTTTTTACTTTCTCAGTTGCCTGACTGGAGGCAAACGCTAATTGCGCTTTTAGCAAAGATGAGGGATTGAGGTTGGATAGCTCAAAGGGGACCCGCAATAACAAGAACAATAAAAAAAAAAGAGCCTAAAACGTCAGGTAGATTTACTATGCCCACAGACACGCATAGCCATGCACTGTAGTGTAATTATCATTTTGACTTTTTTTTTAAATCAATAACCTTGTTGTTGTCGTTGAGATAGTTTTGTCTTTTCACGAAACTGTTAATTATTATTGAACTGAGGGGGGTAGATTTGTTTTTTTCACTTTTTACTGCACGATAAAATTAATCTATTACCTTTGAAAATAAGTATTTTAAAATGGGAATCAGGGTTTTTTTATATTTTCTTCGCTTTTTAAAGTACAGTAGAATAGCTTGATTACTTTTATAATAAAAAATCTTAAACCAGCATACATGGTTTTTTTCATTATTTTATTATTATTATTATTATTAAGTTGATCTTTTAATAAATATAAAATATTATCTAAATAAAAAACCGGTTGGCTCGTGTGGAACTTCTTTACATTATTCAGGCAGTGTGTATGGCGTATGAATTTCCCAGTGTGGCGCCGACAACTTTTTTTTCTCTATATTTTCTTTATCTTCTTTGATTTTCATGTATGAACCTCTAAATTTTAAAAACAATCCTTTAATTTTATTTTATTTAGATTTGGATTATGTACTCTTGATTGTTATTTGTTTTATTTGAAATGATTTATAAAATTAAGTTTTTTTAAAAAAATTTCACCTCCCTTCAATTTTTTCATATGTCATGTTTGGTCTCAATTATTTTTATTGCTATTTATTTTGTTTTCAATTATTTTTTCTAATTGAATTTATTTTTTAATTTAATCCATCGACATTTGATTTCATTCCATTTTTATATCAAACTCGATCTTTATTATTTTGATTATTGATTTTTATTTATTTTGACAATTTTCTTAGATTGAGATGTTTTTTATATCTCAGCGTAAATTGATTGAGAATTAAACTTCTTGGTTGAACCCGGGTATAGAATTTCTTCATGGGTTGTCGGTTTGAAAACTTAACACGGATTTAAGAGATTCGCTTGGTTATTTTCCTCCTTTTTTTATGCTCATGTTTTACCAAAGCCGAGGACAACAACGCAAGGCGTATCCAAGCCGTAAGGCTATACTTAATGATACCTGGACATTGATCCATGGACTTAGTGAAAAATGCTCTGGTTCGGTTTCATCATTCGGAGTTTATTTATTTATTAAAATTCATCTCTAATTCTTTTATAACTCTTGAATTTAGTTCTATATTTAATCAAATCCAGGATCAATTAAGACCCAAAACAAGGCCCAACTAGGAAAAAATAAAAGAAGAAAAAAAAAAGACATGAATTGACCAACTTGGTTAGCTCATTGTGTCCATGTCCATTACCCGAGTTATAAATTTTACGTGTTAATCCGGGTCAATACAGTGTGTTAAAAGTTTAAGTTTTTTTTATTTAATCCCTTGAAAATCTATTACTTCACATTTAACGTGGATCTAGGCAGAGGTTAGAATGAAGATGGCATGAATTTTTTTTTATATAATCAAATCATTATTTGAACAAGGCTTTTTTTTGCATTTAATAACACACATGATGATCATTTTCAAATTTTTATCCTCATTTTAAATATCTTATCATATGCAAAAGAAAAATGGTATTTGCATGTTTTTTTTTAATGTAATAATTGACTTTTTATGTGTCACGCGGCGAAGCGTGGACATCGGGTGCAGTCGTTTTCTAATTAGGAAAGGGAGCCCATTTACTGTGAGATTTCAGAGCTACTGCTTACTTCGCTGTTAGCATGGCCAACCCAGCATTAAAAGCTTAGGCTGCCAGGATCGAAATAAAGCCCAAGCATGATAAGATACGCGAATGCCTAGACCACCTCCCTGATTACGTCACCTTTGTTCTTTCTTGCCAGCTAGCTCACGAGTTTTGTTTTCTAGTTGATTTCATGACATTATTGTTTTTTTAATATTTTACTAGCTAGTGCACCCACTACGTGAACGAGATATTTTATTGTGTTCTTTTATTTTTTAATATTTAATAGTAAGTGCATCCTCATTCTACTGCGGATTAAGATTTCAAATTAATTTGTAACCTAGAAAGTGTCGGTGTTGTAAATATGCCTTTTGCAATTATGATACATTTTAAATTGAAACAATTATCGTTTTTTTCAATTCTCCCTTTTAATTACAACATTTGTTTTTGTCAATATGTTAATTTTAATTCTTATTCTTTTTAATTTTTCTTATCTTATTACTAATTTTTTTTTTAATTTCACCATTCAATCAGTTATATAATTTATTTTGTTTTATTTTTAATTTTATTTTTTATCCTTATTCTTTTAATTATTTTTTTAATTTCTTCATTCAATATTTCATGAATTATACTTTATAGTTTTTTAAATTAGGTGCTCCGGGTCCAATAATTCAGATCATGGGTTTGAAAAGTTAGCATTGCTATTTTTTCTTAAAAAAAACCTTAATGATTCTTTGTATTTTTTTTATTGATTTATTTCAATCACATTATCTAGGCCATGAGTTTGGCATAATATCCTAAATTGGCTCAACCCTGATTAACATTAACATGATTAAAGGTTTGTCATGATCAATGTTTTATTTTATTTTTTACTCCATTTCAATACTTAAACATTATTTTTTTAAAAAAAAATCTAACCACGCGGTGACGCACCTACTCCGAGGATAGTAATGTCTAAACTTTATAAAATGAATTGAAAAGTATATTAACATATGAATCATAAAATAATTATTAAAGCTAATTGAATATTCAAATGGTAAAGTAGATGTTCCCTGTAATCAATAAAAAATTATACGCACGTGTAAATATTTTACATTTTCTGTTCATTTTATTATATACTAGCCAAGCTTAATGAAATGAATTGAAAAGTATATGAACGGATAAGTTGGAAAATAGTCATTAACGCTATATAAAAACTAAACTGGGAAATTGATATTATTGTAGGAAGCAAAAGATAGATTTCCATGAAAATATTTCACATAGATTATCCATTTTTTTATATATTTTTTTTAATCTATCTTAGAGGTTAGTTTTAGTTGTCATGTGGAAATGAATACATCACACAAATATAACTTATACATGAAAAACTAAAAAGAAAAAACTTCAAAGATGAATTACAACAACCTCCTTGAAGTGTTATGAAATTACATAAACAATTTAAAAGATTATTTACTATTTTAAAAAATTAAACTAAATAATTTTTAAAAAGAATAAAGGATGTTAATTAAAATACTTAGATTTAGATTACATGGTATATATATCATATTCTAAAAAACACATAATCTCGATATGAATTTTCTGAACATACTTTACCAACATTAAAACCTAAAATCAATGGAAAGGAATATTCTTTTACGTCACAAAACAGTCATTCATTAATTATTAAACTTGTTGCATATATTGTATTAGGAGTTAATCATAATTTATTGCTCGTGTTTTATCAAAATAAATCAATTAATTTGCACAGCATCAAAGATATTTAAATAGCCCCCTGACCATTATTGATTATGCTTAATTTAATAGTATTTTATTTCAAAAAAATGCCTTGTTTTATCTTTTCTCTTTCAATCTTTTTTTTTTCTTTTTACGGTGAACAAATCTTGGTGCGATAGGTTGAGATATTTTACCACCCACTCACTGAATGGGTATTGAGAGAAAAAAAAAACATTCACTGGTAAAGAAGAGAGAAAGCCATCTGATGGACAAATTCTAGCCCCTAGTAATCATAATTTTGGTGTTTTTGAATTATTTTTTCAAGAAAAAAACTTAATAAAAATAGTTTTTATATTTAATAATACCTCACAAGATGTAATGGTATAGTTTTAAAATCCGGCCCGGCGGGTCAACCTGGGACCCGGCCGATCCGGGGTTGGAACCAAGTTGAGTTGAAGAAAAAATAGGGGAAGAAAAAATCCGGTGTGACCCGGTCAAAAACCCGGTTGGAACTCATTGACTTTTATTTTTTTTCTAAAACAACGCTGTTTTGATTTTTTTTTTAAATTGACTCGAACGACTAGGTCAAAATCTGGAATCCGGGTCTTGAAACGGGTCGGATCTAAAAACTATGTGTACATGAGCTTGAAAATAATTTTACAAGGGTTGAAATTTTATACAAGGGTAATAACATCATTTTGCAAGGTTTGAAATTTTAAGTTTACTGAATATATAAAATGTAATTCATCAAATAACAGAGATAAAATGAAAAACGACCAATGTGTTGATTTCTCTTAAAAAAAATTACAATACTAAGAACGTATCCAAGATGCTGGTGTCCTATACTCTTGCATTATAAACATGTGTCGTGTAAAATGAGAACATCACCTGAGCCGTCCAATTGGGAAAAAAAACTCCTCTGATCCACGGAACCAAAAACCTAACGTTACCTCACCAAAATCCAAATGTGTAAAATAAAATCAATTTTAAATTAAACACTATACTGTAAAAACCAAGATAAAATAAAACTAAATTAAATTAAAGGAAAAGCTACCCTACGCGGCGGCTCCCCTCCCCTCCCTTCCGCAGACATCAATCGATCCATAGACAACCGAAAAACAGAGGCGAGACAGAATTAAAAAAAATAAGCATTGGATGTCAAATCCGAACACTACAAATTCTTCCTCTGAAAACCAAACAGGAACAGTTTCTCGGATCCCTATAGAACACGAACTATCTTTTTAAATTTTTCTAGGTTTCTGAGAGACAACAGATATCAGTAAACTTGCTTCTTAAAAGAGAAAAGAAAGCTGCTGATTCTCTGCGCAATTTGGTATTCTACGGCATGGAACTCGAGGTTTCCAGCCCGATATCTTCGTCGGCTGTGGATTTGGAGGAGAGAAACAAGCAAACAGACAAGGATCAAGTTCGCGTGAGGAGAAAAACCTTGATGGTGGTACTGGAGCAGTGCCAGAGAGCTCTTGAATTGCTAAACAACACTGACAGCGTTGAAGATGACGATGAAGGAGATACCAGTGGCACAGAATCCAGGGAAGTGGAGTCGTCTCCGAGCCGAGACTGCTCATCAACTTCTTTCGGCGATCGAGAAGCCGATGAGGTAGAGTCTTGCTTATTTTTGGCTTAGTTTTCTTACTTCAAATTATAGGTGTTCGATTACAAGAAAACTTCTTCGTTTACCTAATACTTATCCTCGGAGATAATCGATGATTATGATGGTTTATTCATAATAAAAGATTGGTTGCTGTGAGTTACTGGAGTAATTAAATAGAGAAAAGAAGAGAAAGTACTCAAATTTGCTTCAGAGATGTTAACTATTTAGCTGGTTCAATTTTTTTTTTCTCAATGTTTATTTATTTCGTGAGAATTGTGCAAGTGAAAGAGACAATTAGTATTACCTAGACTACTAATTTACTTGGATAATGCCTCCATAATTGTAAAAAGATTCCATCAATATTCCTTGGTTTACATATTGGTCTTTGATGGAATTTGTTTGGCTGTTTTATTTGGTTAAATTGCAAAATGGGGTGTTATTTAGTTATCTTGTCTCAATAAGACCGCAATTAGTTCCTTTTCAAAGTTTTATTTTTTCCAGATTTTGATCTAGGTATGATTGTGGGGGTCGTATTTTTTTTCCTGATGCAGTTATGCGACCTCCTCAAATCAAGAGTTGAATGCCCTGAATTTCTTGAGAAGCTAGAGTTAGAGTGTGCTCAACTGCCAGGTTCACAGTACATTACTGGTAAGTGCTGAAAGACTGCTACTTCTGCAACATAGCTGATAGTTTGCTATCAACTGCATGCATTTTTTTATTTCTATGTTGAAGTTTAGCTTTAGAAACGTCAGTGCTTGGATATCTAGGATAGTTGTTTTCCGTATATAGCCTAGATGCTAATGAGTTCTTGTGTGGTGGCAGAAGATGGTAGTTCTTGGGACATGGTCAGTGGGGATGATCTCTGGGAAGGTGAAAATGATGGATCAGATCAGGAAGATTATGTTCTTGTCCAGCAAGAAGATATAGTAGAGGGTATCGCTTGCTTCATGGCTGCCTATTTGTTGTCCCTTAAACAGACAAAGGTATGTAATGTTATTACTTCATGGTACCTTTTTCACCTTTGTTTTAGTAATAAACTATGCTAATCATGATGATCTGCTTTGGTGTCTTAGACCATCAACCTTTTGCCCCACCTGTTGTATCTGTAACACAACTGTTAAACGAATTCTCCAGGCTGGTTAATTCCCAAGAATTAATAAAACTTTAGTCTCGTCTATTCCTCATATAGCCACATATTAAAAAACATGGATGTATTTACATATGCACACAGGCTTGAACATACACATGTATACACAGAAACACAGAATATCGAGGGGCAATCATATTAGTGAAGAAGGAAGCAGTTGGAATCAACAGTCTAACCTCTGAGAAATAACCTTATAACATTTGCATGGTGGAAGACGATCAATGTTAATCATTAGAATGAAATATCTTGTTTGACCAATGTTCACAGCTGTTTGATTTCTTGATACAAGATTTTTGAGCTGTGAACTGTGCTTGTTGTATCACCACAATGAGTTGGCCTTTAATCTGCTGTAGGCTGTAAGGATTTATCTTGGTGTATTAGTGCTAACCAAAATGGATATTTTGTCTGTTATTCTTACTTGGGTACTTTCTTCTTGCAGGACTTGGCCCCTGCACAACTCCAGGAAGGTCAGTCCAAAGCTTTTCTAATTAATTCTCAGCCAATCTTCTCCGAGCACGTTTTATTCTTCAGTTGAAATAAGTTTCTTTTTCAGCACTTTGTGCAAAGGAATTCTGACATCTCCTCTCATATTTCCTTTAGCCCTTAGCAAGACATTCTCAGTCAAAAAGAAAACAGGAAAGCTTCGGAAGGCCTGGGATGGAAGCAAAGTCATTTATAATGCAGCCTCTTGGGGAGCAACTGCCATTGGGTAGGCTATCTCATTTAAAATTTTAGTGGTTGTTTCTTTCTTGCATTGATCATACAATTAATATTTTTTTTTTGTTTATTTTTTTGTGGATTTCTTGTATACAATATCCGTTAATGTTTTGCCCAGTAAAACTTTTTGTAGCATTTACTGTCGGAATTGCTAAATTTTCTTTAAATGATATTTTGACATGCATATGATCATTCAACTATTATTGCAAAGTAATATTTTCTGACTTTTAATAACTTTTTTGGTTACTCTACTTAACAGGTTATATCAAAACCCTGTGCTCTTCAGGGCTGCCTCTAAAGCCTTCTGGACTTCCTGTCATGTTATGTCCAAGCTTCTCTGAAGTCCTTGTTACATGTTGGGATCCACTGTTGTATTTATGCGTGTGCTGTGAATTGTGATTGCCGCTTGATGTTTCAGTTGTATGCCATTCTTTTCAAGCCACAGATCAATTGATTTCTCTGACATGATTTAATCTGTAAATATTCTTCCACAATATTTCCGAGTGCCAATTCAAATTCATTGGTAAGATGGAGATCTTGTTAGTTCCGTCCTGTCATCTCCCCTGGAGTCCTGGACTGTTGGCTCTAATGGCAGAAATGTGATCCACATGTATCTACGATGTTTCATTGGATGCATTTACATGCTCCATCTTTTTTGGTTTGCCGAATTTGTTTGCATGGTGATAAAAAAGCAATGTTTTGGCTGTAAAAAATGGTTTGGATCCACTACGAAAGCAATTTTGCGTGTTACTGTAAGTGCCTGCCTTGTATGTGGAAGCTAATGGGGCTTTTTATTTCAGAGTTAAGTTAGTAGCTCTTCCTAACGCCAACCATGTCTCCGAAGTAGGAAGCCCCCCGGGCAATTGGAAAAACCTCTACAAGATCGCCTTTTGCCAGCCAATCGTTCCTCGTTTTTCTTTTTCTTGTAAAATTCCTCTAGTTCTGCGTTTAGGTAACAGAGGAAGAGAGTGTTTGAAATCGTGCTTCTAAAAATTTTGATTTTTTTTATTTAAAATAAGTTTTTTTTATGTTTTTAAATTGTTTTAATGTGTTATGTTAAAAATATTTTATTTTTAAATAATTTTTATTTTATTTTAATATATTTCTAAATAAAAAATATTTTGAACCATCACTATTATTATAATTTCAAACAGATTCTAAAGCAGATAATTCACATAATAATTTTTTTAAAAAATATTTTTAAGAAAATTTATTTTTTTATTTAAAATTTATTTACTTTTAAATCATTTTAATATATTGTATTGATATAAAAATAATTTTTTAAAAAATAAAAAATATTATTTTAATATATTTAATAACCACTATGCTTTCAAATACCTCTTTATATTTAGTGCCGGCATCCTCCTTAGTCGCTCAGATGACGGAAAGTACCTTGTAGTCAAGCGAGATTATTTCCTGCCCATTGAACTCTCGTAACATTTTTGCACTTTTCTTCCTGTTATTATTTTTGAGTTGCGTTGACCATGTATATTTTAAAGCCAGGCCTCTTCAACTACTGGACCAATACCTGAACGACTATCAAGTGAATTTTCCGAGCACAGAATGAATTTATTGACCTCCCAAATGATCTTGAATTGTTCGGACGATTTTTTTCCCACGGAGAATCGCACACTCCTCATCTTTCTACATGGTCCAGTTACGTGATCATGTAGAAACGTGCGACGCCTGTGGGAAGCTAACCCACGCAAAACCCTTGCCTGCAAAATGAAAATGGGACTCTCTCTCTAGTGGTTTGATTGAAAGGCAGACTCCTCTAAAGACCAGCAATTTGCTGACAACAGTATATTGTTAATAAATGACTTGCCATTCCATGGCATAAGTTGTGGTTTCTTCTAAATAAGCTAACGTGACTCTTCAGGTGCAGATATTGTCAGCGCCGTAATCTCCCTCCCTACCTCCCTCCCTCCCTCCCTCCCTCTATCCTTTTGTTTTGTCTGAGCTGCAGCTTCTTGTTCGAGTACAAAAGTTTTGGCAACGTGGGAGCAGTTCTGGTCAAACCATTCAAAACCCCACAAGCTCAATGAAACGCAGGTGGTAATGGAAAGCTATAAGATAATAATATATTTGGAAATTACAATAAAGAAAAGAAAAGAGTGTGATATCGTCTTTCTGCTGCTCTATACAATTTTTATAATAATACTATAATGACAGAACCCCTACTATGGTGGGCAAAAGAAGCTTGTGAATCTTGAGCAGCCAAGTTGCGTGCTCTCCAGACAAAATTGGTTGTAGCCAAGAAGTATACCTGACGGCCATATTGCATCAGGCCGATGAGATCATCTCATCCCATGGGTGCTTCGCATAATTAATAAGGTTTTCCAAGTTCATACTCTACGACCACAGCACCATTACCTCCAAATTAAACCCATGTTTAATAGTAATAGGTGCTGTCTTTGTGATTTGGAGCATCCTTGCAGAGCATTGAGCGAACTTCCATGATCGATCTAGGAGGCTCGAGGTCTTTCTCCTGTAGTGCATTTCCGAGCAGCTGCTGCATGTGCGAGGCAAAGGTATCATCCAAGACCTGCAAAAATTGATAAAAGGTGAGGTTAGGATCGAATGGAACGCAGATATGGAGCTCTTCATTTAACTGAAATAGGATATTTGCTAAAGCAATACTTACAGACACCGCAATTCGTGAACCTTTATACCATGATCGATTTTCTTTCCTGTTTTCCAAGAAGCTCAGAACATCCTATGATGCAAATAAAATAAAAACAAAAATCATGACATCAGCAAAATGGCTGACCCAGAATCTAAAACAAAATTAGTGATAAAAGAACAGACTGATCCACTCTCACAAAATTACCTGCCCCATTCGGTCCCAGTAACCTCGGCAGATAGCAACAAAGACATGAGTCTCAAAAACAGATTGCAGGTGGGTAATTGTGTTTGTCAGCTGGTCTTTCAGTGGCTGCATCCTACTTTGAATATCAGATTCAACCATAGATTCCTTTGATTCTTGGAGAATCTTTTTCAATTTTGTAGGATTCTGTAATTTGGTCTGTAACCAAATAAAATAAGTAA
This sequence comes from Populus x sibirica, assembly GCA_019202695.1. Classification (NCBI taxonomy): domain Eukaryota; kingdom Viridiplantae; phylum Streptophyta; class Magnoliopsida; order Malpighiales; family Salicaceae; genus Populus; species Populus x sibirica. Next base: position 2,117,160 of record JAGMVL010000643.1, on the reverse strand, counting down.
AACTCGGACTCATTGCATCAGTATCTAATCAGACTCTCAAGAAAATAAAACAATAATCTGCATAAAGGAACAGACTCTTGTTTGCATTGCATTGATACGAAAAGACTAATTTAAGTCTAAATTTAAAAGATACTCACATTCTCTGCTAGCTTTTCTACAACAGCCTGCAGATAACTTCTAAATTTGGCTCTTAGCATGACAGTCACTTCACTAAGACGCTCTCCAGGAGCAGTGTGTCCACCATTAGGCATGCAAGAACCCCATGCCTTAAATTGAGTTTCTATCTTGGGACGCAGGACATCAAGCATCCTCTTCATGGAATTAAGCAGAATTCCAAGCTGAAGAGAATAAAAAATGCAAACCATAAGAATATCGCATAGCTAAAAGCATGCTAAACATTGAAAGAAGTGGCTCACCTCATCAGGGACAATATATGAGCAAACAGATCGTTTTGTAAGCTTCTTCACATACTTGAGGCCGAATTTTGAAGGTTCCAAGTTCTCCTTCAATGGTGCTAGAACGTCTGTATATTGCTTGTCCAAAGCTTCCACTATAGCCTTTTCGACATCAGCAATAGCCTTTTTTTTAAGCATAGCCCACATGCATCAAACACGTTCAGTAAATATCATTATTATTATAATTTCATTTTCATTAAAAAAGAGAGGTCTCCTATCTATGATAAGATAAAGAGGATCCACTGTGGGTGGGAAAAACATGAAAGAGTCAAAAAGGCAAATGAAGCTCCATATAGAACTACCTTAAGCAGCTACGCACAAAGTGTTACCAATTGACTTTCTTCTACCTTACTTTTGCTTTACTTACACAGAGGCAACATCATCATACTAAGGGATTGTTTACCATCTCCATTGGACATGGGAAGAACCACCTATTTGATCCCTTAGCCCAAGCTTGAACAGAAAGCAAGGAAAATTTGATAGCCCAGTGCTGATTGGACAAGACTAGGCACCTTGAGGAAAAGGGTTTAAAGATTTTGTTGATTAATAAACAGCAAGCTCCATTCTAAGTGAGCTCACCGAAAACACAACCAGCACACATATATATTGCGAAGGAATATTCAGTCCATAAAGGCCCAAAACATGCTTTTGATTGTATTCAATTTGGGTGCATCTCATGCAAAACTATTGATATATGTATTTAAATGTTGAAAGAATTGAACAAAAATTCTTCATTATGAAACCCTTGAGATTGAAAAAATAATGGAAAATAATTTGATTGGCAAATATAAAGGAGTATGTTGGATCTGCATGACTTATAGATGTTTAATGCACCTCATCATGCCACTTCAGTAAGCAAATGGTATATCTACACATGAAGCATGAGCAACAAGAAGGGTTGAAGAAACAAGATCACAAAATCATGGGAAAAGAACTGATCTGAAACTTACATTCTCTAGAACAAAGATATACTCTGGCCATCTGCATATAATTACTTCATACTGTTCCAGTGTATCTCTAAGGCGGTCATACATGTCATCCACAAAGGGGGTTGTAGAATGTTGCGTCCTGACACCTGACCATTTTACCTGCAATTAAATAAGCTGTTGAGATAATTCCAAGCACAATCTTCTTGAAACAAACATGCAATGAAGTCCCATACAATATTCTTTGCAGATATATAAATTTTAAAGAAAATAAAAAAAGATTTGCAGATCACCTTCAAATCCCACAGAAATTGAAGGCAACTCACACAAAACTTCTTTACAAATTAAACATTCAAATGCAATATGGTGATCAAGCCTGGTAAGTGAACCATTACAGATGCCTTGATGCAAACTTCAAGTCATGCACGATCACTTTAAGGTTTAAGACAGCTATAGTTGGATGAAAACAGTACCCATATAAAATTACTTCCTCAGTCCCTAAATAAGTTTCCTCCTTTCCTTTTTTGGCAGTCCCGATTTAAATATCCAATTCAAAAGTCAAAGTATAATAAATAGCCCATTTTACTTTTTCACCATTTATCATATTTTAAATTTACTAAAAACAAAAATAGAGATGGAAATGGAAATGGAGAAACATAATTAAGGGTAGAAATGGAAAGATAAATTATCGAGACGAACAATAATATTTTTTAATGGTTTCCTTAAAATTGTGCATTCTTGAGGATACTTAATTACATACCTTGTCTAATTTGCACGATTCCAGCAAAGAAAGGCGCTTGTCTTGTATCCATATCATGATATACAGATGAAACAGTTCTTTTGCATCCACTCCTCCTTTCACAGGACTAGAATAAAATAAAATAAAATAAATGACATAAAATGACCTGAAAACAAGGTAAAGAAACAACAAAGTTGCCTCAAGGATAGTACTACCTAATGTTCCAGCTTGCAAGGTCCCTCTGAAAATCAGCTGTTGCAATAACAAGTTCTGCTACAGGGGGTGAAGGACCGGATGGGGGGCATGCAAGCAAGAAAGCACGCAATCTACTACAAAGCTCTGTGCTGTATATGGACGAAGATAAAATTGGAAGGTCTATGAAACTGCAGGAAAAGAAACTCAAATATCAGATTCTTGCATGTCTGACATTGAATCACCAAAGTGCCAAGCAAGAAACCATCCAAACATATACACAAATAACACAGTTCACAAAACTTAATTCAATTTAGGTGCCAAAATTCTGATGCAAGAAGATAAACTGACACAGACACTGGTAAAAAATCTATAGAAAAATCCGCTGGAGGTACAAACACCTGAGAAATTGATGAGCAACTGTTCTCTTGCAAAGGCTACCATTAAGAACTTGCACTCCAAAATATCAGACACTATAACTTCAATGCCATATTCTTCTAGCAGTTCATACTTGGGATAAATTTCTATATGACATGAGCTGTAGCATATCCTTGGCAGAAAATACATTTGATATCAAGATCTAATTAGAATCTAATACATTATACCAGTAAGGAAAACACAACTATTCCCACCAAGAAAACATCATCTAATATGTATCAGTAACTTCATTATATTAGCTAGTATAAATGATGCAGTTGTTCTCCACAAATACGTCATCAGAAATTAAAAAAAGAAGAAGCTAATTCTGCTGTCATTTCAAAAAGAAAAGAAATACCTGGGAAGTATATGTTGATTGTGTATTTCGATGTCAGTCTGAATTTCATTTTTAATGTTCATACAAAGAGAACTCATCTTCTGATAAGCAGTAGACATAGCAACAGAATCCATCAATGTTGCTTCATTATTGTTGTTAACAAATTCATCTGTCTCGGTCAAGTGCCTTCTTGATCTTTTCTTGGCAGCAGCCTGAAGAAACAACCCTTCAATTATAAAGAAATAAAAAACCTACAAAAAGGTCATTACATGAAAATTCTCAATTGTCTGTACCTGGAAATAATGAGTTAAATTTGTTTGTGCCTCCGGAGACAGTATGTCGTGAAGAAGAGTATAAAGCTTGACAGCAGGCTCCAAGGCAGGTGCTGCAAGCCCAGTTGCAGGCTTGAACACATCCATAATACCAGACAGTGATGATTCATCAAGAGACTTGTAGTTCTCAAAACCAACAGAAAGAACCTGTTCAATCTGATCCTTGATTTCTCCCAGGATTCGGTTCTGGTAAAGCAGACAACAACAGAAATCATGGAAACATAACAGCAAAACAAGTACTTGAATACCACAAAGCAACAAGAATAATGACAGGAACATACATAAAACTGAATTTTTTTATATGTACCTCTTGATGACTCAGCATGCTCTTGTTGTGGCCCTTCATAATAACAGGCTTTAACAAATCATACACCAAAGTCAGGCAGTCAGCTGTTGGTGTAGCTACATCCATTATATATGAAAGGTACCTGTCAACATCATGTATTAATACCACCATTCTATTCAAATACCAATCAAGACAGAAACTAGAATTCAAAACAATGTTGCTCCATATGGCAGTCAAAAGTTCAAAATCAGGTCACCGTTTTTATCTTTCCCTTTCTTGGGCCCAACATCCACATGAGCACCTCAAGGAATTACATAATGTTGGGAATCAAAATCTATGTAGAGTTCGTTGAGATCTTATATCCTACCTCAGCTTGGTATAGACATCGGATACTCCATAATATGTGGCAAATTCAGCTAGGAGCCATTTCCATGAACCATAAAGCAATAGATTCCTTTGTTGAAAATGTTGAACCTTCATGGCAACTTCTAGAACGAGGTCATACGCAACAGTTTCGGCTACAGAGCCACACTAGAATAAAAGAAACAGCAATCAATATCATAACACTATTACATAACCTATGAGAATTAATTTCTGAGAAACAAAGCACACAAAATGTAAAATCAATACTACACTGAATTCACACAATAAAATACCCTCTACCTTTTCAGGTGGGGTGAGGAAAGACTTTTGCATAAAACTCCAATCAATTATGAGAAAACAGGTACTACGTATAGCATAGCTTTACCTTGAGATTACTGTCATCTGAACTTGTTGAGTAATTTATGTAGAGCTGCAGTTTGCCCACAAGCTCATGTTCTGGTTCTCGGTATATAGACCACCAGCGGAGCTTATCAACCTGCATCCAATTTCGATACGAGTCTTAAAACAAAACAACATACATTGCTAACTGATTTTATCCAAGCTTAAAGATTTTTTTAGATAGATACTCAGAGAAGATTACCGAGTCTTCAGCAATACTAGCGACTTGAGCAAGGACACGGCCATAATATTTCCCTTTGGAATCTATTACTTCAACAATTAGATCATCCCCTAGACTATCTGGAAAGCTGTAGAGTCCACCAATACCTTTCACAATTAGAATTGGAAAATCATAAAAATTAAATTTAAAAAGGCGAGTATTGGATAATCATACGTACAATACATGAGTTTCACCAGATCCAGGCTGCAACTTGATGGCATCCTCTTCTGCTGAACTTTTCAGTCTCAATGAGCAGGAGTAAGTTTCTGTTTACATTTATAGAAAGAAATGCTGTTAAGAATATGAACAGGATTCAGCAGGCTCAGATGTTTATGCACAGCAATGAACGAAGCCACCGGTTAACATTTGAACAGTACAATTATCTAGATGGTTTGGGATGACCATCCGATAAGTTGACAAGCCAAGCACCTCTATCTGACCATGCTAGATAGCTTTCCAAATCATTATATCTGGGGTTCCTATAAATAGCCCATCAAGGTCAAAATAGTAACTCTCTGATTGGATGACTTACTGATCCAAAGAAAAGCTACTGCTGAACAATTCAGAGCAACAAAATAGTATGATCCCCATGTAAAATTCACATTCCCCACCAATAAGCTTGGGGTTTTGAACTATGCATACCTTGCACAACTTCATATGATGATGAGCTGTTGCGTAGACTAGTAACACCAATCTTCAGAAGTCCTGAAACCTGTTTGATGTACTGAGTGCTGGCATGCACATATGCCAAGCTTTGGCGTGAGAAAGAACCATTTGCAGGCACACGAGGGGCGACACGGATTTTTCGAAAAGTTTTCCAAGCAGAAGAAAGCGATGACTGAAACTTGGATAAGCGATACTGGACCACATCCAATTTTAGCTTTGGTGCTGAAAGAGATGAAATACTACAGCCACTGGGAGGGTCGAGACTTGTTTTAACTTTACGGACTGCACAACAAATGAGATAAAAGGACAGCTGAGAACAAGTATTTTGATGGTGAAGATGTTGATTCCGGGATAAATATTACCTTGCACCTTCATCTTCCCAATTATTTTCTTAGGCTTTGGGGCAGCTCCCTCACAAACAAGCTCAGAAGAGCGCTTTGCCAATAGTTCCTCTTCTGATTGTAGCAGCACGTGATGTACACTGTCATATACAAAAAATGGGAGCTACAGTGAGATTGTGGGAAGTTACAAATTAGGAATTTAAGGGATCTTCACAGTGATGCTATAACATGCATGGTTACCTTCAGAATAAAATGATATCACATAAAGATTCTCCAAGTAAGAGAGCAAAAATGAACTTTGTTCTTAAATCTCAGACACTAAACAACACATTGATATGCTATAGTAAACTTCTTCACAGACTTCGGAGGACTTCCATTAATTCATAAACCTCTAATTTATACTTTGGGAATTGATATGGTTTCATCTGGAAAATAAATTTGCTTCAAAATTCATATTGTTGTCTAAAAACAGAATGAGCATTGCACTGTTTTCTCCTAATTATATACAAATTCTTACACATCAAACCTGATGAAAACGACCTGGATGGCCCTTGAACTAATGGCTGCTAAAGCATCTCATCATAGAATATCACACAAAGCAATTATAATACAAAAAGGGGCAGGCACAAGTGTCCAGGTCAAAAAAACTAGAATGTCAGGCCGCTTTCTTAATGCTCCAACAGCCCTAGTTCTGAGCCAAAACATTATAAATGCATATCAAAATATAAAACTGGTAATACCTTGAAGGAAAAGGAACTAAAAAATTTTCTGCACTCTTGCAACAGTATGGTGGAATTCAAGAATTCTCAAATATTTTTAAGTCAGAGGACATCCCATTCACTTTGTTGCATTTGCCTAGTCAATCAGATATTCTTCTTTTTATAGGAGGAAAAGGAAAAGGAAAAGGCAAACTCACCTAAATGCCTCCCGTAGTAAAGCACATTCATTTTCCAAGAACATTGGTGCTTCCATGCAACCCCTAGCCCAAGCATGAAGGCAAAGCCGCACGCACCCATCATATGCAATTACAGCATGCCATGGCCCCAATGCACTGTGTTAAATTTATAAAAATTATTAAAAATTTAATGAACAGAAAAAAAGGCAAAAGATGAAATATCAGTTTTATCTTCTTCAACATCTACAATTATTGCATTAGTTACACAATACCTTGCATGAAATGTTGGGACTCGAGCTGGGTTTGAGCCAGATGTGCCAGCTTCTGCACCAGCAGTTGCTCTGTGAATGAAGAAAAAATATAAAGATATTTATATGATTTATTTAAAATAAACAATTAAATAGCCCATTTCAGTGAAATACCAATAAAGGGACTTCTAAAATAAAGAGCAGTTGCATCAGTTCAGCTAATACAGAGCCACTATTAGAAAAGCTTCACGGACCTTACAAACTTATCTGGATTCTGGTCTCCACTATTGTCCTTCAGTTCAACTCCGGTTGCATTTTTTATTTTATTTGGATCATTATTGGTATAGAGACCATGTGAATTTTCAGGGCCAGCTGCTTCATGCATTCCAAATGCTTTTTGGGCACCTTCTTTAATTTCCTGACCTCCACAAAATGGAGGCGCACTGGGAATGTCATCATCATGAGAAAATTTATTATTCTTCAGGTTTCTGGAATGCAAATCCTGCAAACCAACAAGCTCAGCAACTAAAGTCTGTAAAAACATGAAAGTGCAAAAACCATGCAGAAAGCTTATCCTGTAAAAATGAGCAGGTAATAGATGAAGGATGGCCCAAACACAATTCATCAAGCCACGGTTCAGATAAAATTGCTAACAAGTTACAGAATTAGTGAAGATGATACTAGTTCATCCAACAGAAAGTTGAAATTCAGATTATACAACATGGACACAAAACAATCATCCTTCATTTTGGCTCTCTAGACGCTTGCTTTAGCTTCTGATTCTTGTAAATTGTATATCTACAATATGGTATGCCAACCTCAAATGGTGCCTCGCATCTGCTAAGGATGTTCTATACCATGTATTTATCGAATTGAAACAGCACACATGGATGCCTAAAAAGTGTTACTAAATCCTGATATTTCTATGCAGATTCTTCATGTAGCCTGAAAAACCTCGGTGTACAGCAACCAAATAACAGCAATATGACTACAGACATTCAACATCAGGCATCTAAGCACACATGCACAACCAATCACAACCCAACACACACAGCATACGCAAATGCAGCCCCAACTCCGAATTACAATTAAACTGAAGTAAACAAACCTTGGCAGCAACAGTTTCTACATTAGCTTGAGAAGGTACACTTGAAGCATAACCCTCTGAAACATGTAATTTACTCCTCGGCAAAGCACTACTAACACTCCCAACTTGACTGGCAGAAAACTCTGAACTACCTGCCGAATCTGATCCCTCCTCCTCATCCTCCGTATAACCATTCCTTCCAACAGAAGCATACCGCGCATTCCCTCTAACCAAACTCTCAGAGAAATTCCCCCCTCTACCTGCCACAGTCTCCATAGAAGAACTAACATCAGAGTACCCATAATCACTGGCATATCGCGAGGTCCTTCGGGCAGCATTTCCATATCTTCGTTGATTAGTGGTGGAATTGGGGACTTTTTCGTCCTGTGGAGATGAATCTAAGGAATACCGTCCACCATAAACATCATCCTCGTCTGACTCCGTGACCATGTCATTGTCTGAGACAGACCGGCTATCATCGGCATCAGGCGGTAGGGTTCTAGGTAACGGAATTGCCGAGGATGGCAAGTGTCCACTTCTGAATTTAGAAGCTGGAGGTAAGCCAAACCCTCGGCCGTTTCTAATTGGATCAATTCTAGGTCTTAAACTTGAATGTGCGAATGCAGTTGCTTCTTTCTGCTTCTCAATCAAGAAACATTATTAGATCTCAGTGAACTACGATTGTTTGATAGTAAAAAAATAAAATTAATTTTGTTGAAATTATTAATATTATTATCTTTACCTCTCGAGCCCAACGGCTGTCAAGTCCTTCACGGAACATTTTTTTCAAAAAAAAAAAAAAAACCTAAACACAGCCACAAAAACATGAATCTCAGTTTACAAAACAAACAAACAAACAGAAAGAGAAACAAATAAATATAATGTGAAATAAAAGCATTGGAAGAAACCAACCGAATCAAACCTCTAAGATTATGAAAGCAACAGGACTTCAGTGAGAGATCACGATTGAGTGAGAAGGACTGTCAGTGTGTGCGAGTGCGAGTGCGAGAGAGAGAGATGATGAAACGAAATCAACTTGGAGAAGTGGAGACAGTGAGATTTGAGAAAAGCTTGCTTCTCTAATAAGCTTTTTTTGATAGTACTGTTATTTTTTTCCAGCCACTGCAAGACGCTTAAGCTTCTTTTTGCTCCTCTCTTTCTCTTTTATGCGGGTAATTAAATACGAGAATGAGAGAGACAGCGAGGGTTTTCTTTTTCTTTCTATTTTAGATTCTCTCTCTTCCAAATCACCCAGATAAGGAAGAGTATTAATGACATCAACGTGATCTGTAGAAAACGCCGTCGTCTACGTTAATAGTGAGGAAATACGACGCCGTGGAAGGACAGCAGATGGTATCAATAAACAGAGGAGGTAATAACATAGATTAATCAACAAATATTCTATACATCAGGCCGATAATAAAGCGCACGTAAGAGAGATGAGGAAATCGTGATTCGTGAAAAAAGTAACGGGTGAGTTGACGTGGCAAAAGAGCTCCGTTTTCTTGTTATTTTACATTTAACTAATTACCAATAAATAGTCGAACGTTGTAAAGTGGGGACAGGCACTCCTTACTCTAATTCCCCGCTAAGCACACATTCACTACGCTAAGGAATCACTCACGTGCTTTGGTGGGGTCCCCACGAGACCCGCAACACCACTTTTCTTCTTCGAAGTGTTCGGCTCTTTCTTTTTGCTTTGTCGTAACCAAATTCAATTGTAATGACCACAATGCCCATCATCAACCGTTTGATGAACAAATAAAATGTTGTTTAACAAACGCAAAGACACAAGCAGCTTCACATGGTACAGCATCAGATATCTAATTTTTGACGTTGGAGGCGAAAGAGGAAAGTCGATAGGGCTCCGGCTGGGATGTATTCAAATAAAAAAAAACCGTGTGCTTGACGACGACGACGACGAAGATGGTCCATGGTCGACGCGTGTGAACTTCGGATTTTATTGTTTTTGGCTATACGTGAGTTTGGATCGTACAGCAACATAGGTGTTTTTTTGAATTTTTATAGTGATAAGCCAATCATTCCACTAACATTGACGGTGGAAATCAGAGGAGAATAAACTTTAATTTGAAATTTTTTGAACAGCTGGAAACTGGCCTCGTTTCATTTTCAATTTACCAATCTTGTTGACATGGGGTACTTATGGCATTAGGCTGGGCCACTACTAGCTTGCCAAAGCTAGAGTGCTTCACCAATCCAATTACCTCAATCAGGTTCGGTATCAAGGAAATGAAGCCAGGCCCCGCTGCCTCTCTGATGACCCCCCTAACCACCTACCATTTTAAAAAGGTGGAACAGATAGTCTTGTTGATAGATCAGTTCTCCCTGTCCATAAAATGCTCCAACCGTTCAAACGCATCGATTGCAAGCCTAACCGTCTCTCCGTGTACAAGTTGATTCATAGTCTCATTGCCGTGAACAACCAAAAACTACGCATAAACCTTAAATTCAGCCTGCACAGATTGAAAGCACCAGAGAGGTGACTGCTTGATACGGGTAATATAGGCAATGCCTTCAAATTTCTTGCCCTCCTATCTTGTGGTTTTCTTTCATATCTTCTCCAATTTGTCCCGAGATCATAAGATTTATTCAATATATTGTCGGACATCTTGCATAAAAGCAGAGAATTTAGGTCACTTGAAACTTGAGGGCAAACCACCGGTATAATACAAGATGCTTTCAAATGACACTTGATCCCAAACAAATACCTCTTACAGGGGGCAACTTTCTTGACAGTGGTTCTAATAACACACAAGGACAATGGAAACTTTTTTATTTTGATGAGTGCTCAAGGTTTAAAAAAATCTCAGCTCATGTAATACATGCAGTTCAAAATCAGCTTATTGGAGTTCTTTTTCCGAACTTGAAGACATGTTTTGTTATGATCTTCACTGTTTTTAATTTAGGCAAATAGCTCATCCACATTACACTCTCCAAGGAAAACTTTGAGACTGCGCGGTGAACCACAGCTGCCTTCAGCTATAAGTGCTCTGTCATTAGCAGCCATGTGTGCAATTATCTTGTATATCATTTCAATCTGCAACCAATGAAAGGAAAGTTTTTGATAAAAAAGGAAAGAGAGAAAGAAAAAAGTGTTAGCTGAACATTCATCGCTCAAGCAAGCCGAAAGGAGGTTATTGTACATACATCTTCGGTAGCATGGCAACGATCGGCTACTTCCTCGATTGTCAATGGTTCCACAGGCTGTTTGCAGCTGAAAAGCCAGAGGAACGTGATTGTAATCAGCAAAAGGAATACTTCCAATAAAGTAAAGAAGAAAGCACAGAGATTAGGAGTTATATAAAGTTGCAAAAGTTAGATGGTTCAAAAGGTCAGAATTCAGGTCTGGCTGAAAAACGGTTAGGGAACTACTTTTCATCCAAAAGAGAGTTCCTTGGAGCCAATAGTACAACAAAGTTGAATCATTCTTCTGGCCTTCATAATCTCGTGGAGCTGAACTGTTACTATAAACAATTTAGGCTGATGGAAAAGGTAGTAATTGTATAGCCAGGTTGGTTTGAGCACATGCTATTTGTGAGTGGGGGCAGGGGGTAGGTGGACAGTCCTCCACATAAAGACAACATCATGCAAGTAGATTTTGCAATAGCACTAGCACATCAGATAAAGTACAAATGGGAGTACAATTGTGAGATTGTCATATCTTACCTTGCCTCATTGAGCACTGCCAAAACCCGCTTCTGAAGAGCTAAAACTTCTCCTGCTGCTTTCTTCCCTGCTTCCACACCTGGGATGGCAATTAGATGCAGATACTAACACTAGTAAGACACAGATCACTCATCAAATATGCATGCATGTATAGTAAGATTACTTAGACTAGAGGGACAAGCAAGAGCAGCCACAATAATAACCTTCATTTCTAGAATCAGATGTGATTTATAGGCAACAGGATACAGCAGTATTTACCAGGTTGATGATAAGCATTGATGTTGACAAGTGAGGCATATATCCCAACTGCCCGCTCATAAAGCCCAATAAGAGCCCCAACAGATCTGGGGGTCACTTCTTGCACTGTGACTGTTATAGATTCCCTGTCCTTGGCATACAGAGCTGACCTAGTTCCCTACACAAAACCAAATCAGTTTTAGATGGGAGCATCTTGAGCATTTATTAAAGGAAATCAGTGGAGCTGAAATCTCATCTCCACCGTCTAGAACTAAAACCACTATTAGTGTTTAGATACCGTCTCTTGTTTGCACATCTACCTGTAACATTCCAAATAGGTAGTCACCACATGTGACACCTGGTTCAAGCTCCCAATCATGGCCAGGGGGTCTATCTCGTAGCACTTCAATGAACGTTACAAAGAAATTGTGCACTCCTTCTCTCAGTTGTTGAATGTAACTAAAAAAATATAACTGTGTGCATCAGGACGCAGCAAGACAGCACCAACAAATAAATCATAGAAAACTATACATGATCAGCAAAACTTACGCATGCTGATCCGTGCTCCCTTTATTTCCATAGACAGTAAGTCCTTGATTTACCTGAGAAATCAGAGAAAGTCTCATCACCTAGGAAATTCTGGGAGGATTCAATAGGTAAAGGGTGCGAGAAACAGTTTATAGAGCTCAAGCGACACCCCTGTTCACAGATGAGATGCCACCCCGAGTCCTCACATAAGAGGCAACGACTCTCGCAATATTAAATATCTCTATCAAATGTTTTTACAAGCTTTAATCACAAAGCAAACTGAACTAACAGCAACCTTCAAGATGAAAAACTTGGTGAAAAAAACACAACAAGGCAATTAAAATTGATAATTTTTTACTGATTGCACATACCCGATTACCATCAAGATCAAATTCCTTTCCAAGTGATTCCATGACCAGCTGTTGCAAATACCTACTGAATAGCAATAGGCTGTCCTTGTATGGAAGCACAACCATGTCCTGCAGAAAGCAAACAAGCAAAGACAAGCAAAAAAAAAAATCAATTCTCATAACTGGTTTTGAATTTCTGATAACTTGTATAGTGCCAACATTTAAAAGGAACCCGTACCTTAGATCCCACCCCCTCAGAAGCCCAATACCAACATAAAGCTAGCAAAGCTGCAGGGTTATTCCTAAGCTGGAGGAGAACTGTATTGATCAGAAGGATGATCCCAATGCAATGCACAAATATAAAACAGAAAATAAAACTACTAAGACAATAAACCAGACATCAAGCCACAGTTAACCATGCAACTTTCTAGTGGCAAGCAAGGTAAAACCTGCAGAGTAGATAAATCATTGACCTCTAAACAAAGAACTGAGCATGTTCATAGAAATCACAAAATAAAATAATTAGCTCTCCCACAGAACTAAATACTACAGCAGTACTTCAGAAGGGGCAACAGGATATTGTGGTTGAATTTTCAGGCCATGACTCCAAAGCAACCTAATTGCAATCATCTAGAAAGCTCCTCGACTATGCCACTGGATCAATCCCATTTATGCAGCAATAAAAGGAAGAAGATGAAACAGCAAGCATGAATTGGTCTTTTGCATGCTTGGTTGGAACAGGTGAGTGATGGTTAATGCAAGATCCACTTTACACCAAATTTACATTTATGATATCCTTAGATGACTCATCTATCTCCTACATAGCCTGCTCAACAGAAGGGGTGGAAGCAGAAAATTCCCTGCAAAGTTACAATTATACTTAGAGAGACATCCACATTTTTCACCTTCTTGTCATGCATTTTTCATCATCCTAATAACTTACATGGTTCATTTGAAAAAAATCAACTTCACAACAGTCTATAACTTATTTAAGAAACCTCCAAAACTTAAAATGTTGGGGATGAACTGACAAGCATCTAGATTTGTAAAGTCCTGTCCAAAATGTTCACCAGGCATACCTAAAAACCACCACCATAAATCACGCTTGTTTATATTTGAATTGCATGAGCTGAAGTGCAAGGATCCTGTTTTGATGACACGGAATTTTCAAATAAACTGGAACCTCTGAGCAAATTAATATGGTTTATCTCCAAGGTTCCAACAGGTCACCTATAATTTGGAACCTCTGAGCAAAACAGTAACTAAATTGAATCAAGAAACTGTTCAAAAGTTCAAGCAACTAGCAATTCAAAAATCAAATATGACAAATTCATGGTATAGAAATATAAGAATCAATACTTACCACTGTGGTCCTATTTGCCTCATCCATCAATGCCGCACCAGCTAGCATTTCTCTGATGTCAATCCCCTGAAGGAAAGATCACCCATAAGGAATCATGTATAATAAATCAAGATAAATGAACACTTAAGACTCTGAAAATAACAGTAATTTACCTGAAGCGCTGCTGGAAGCAGGCCAACTGCAGACATTTCAGATGTCCTACCACCCACCCAATCAAACATAGGGAATCTAGCCAACCAGCCCTCAATTCTTGCAGTGTTGTCTAGTAATGAATTTTCTTGTGTTATAGCGACACCCTGCATCAAATACATGCAACAATTTCATAAATAAAAGAGCGGGGAGGGAAACTGCATGAAGAGTACAAGGAAATCTTATTCAGAAGTAACAACTTCAGTATTAAAAAACAATGCAGCCTATAATTTTAAGAGACAGGTCAAATATTCATCATTCAAAATCAATCAAGTCATCTGTCACATAAATAGAATCAGACAAGTTAGCATCTCACACTGCCATCTCACAATGGACAGCACAATCAATGATCTAATAACAAAGTTAGCAGCTCAACACTAACCCTGACTCAGTTCTTCTAACATAATTGATGTATGCGACAGCAAATGTGAAAGCTATGTTATTAACATGTGAGACAATCCATAATAAGTGACAACAAACTTCAGTTCTTAGGACAAGACTCTACTAGAACAGTGCACTGTAGCGGGCACTTGCATGCACTGATCATCCTTATAACTAATACTGGGACACTGTCAATGCAATTTACTCATCTAAAGGAGGTTTGACCATGTCAAAGGGTTAGATGCAAGGAAATGCCAAAGAATAGAATAAAAAATCAAGAAATATTACAAAATGAGCATTACGTAGATTGTTTACCGCACGCTGTAGCATTTTATTCCAGCTTAGTTCCAATTTAGTGGTGAAAGAAAAATTTTAAAATCCCTTGATAAGAAGCAAGGGAAAATCACAAAAGCAGAAACAAGAACCTGAGATCAAAACCTGTTTTGCAAAATCCAGTCCAGCTTCACGAAAGGCCTGCTGTACTTCCAACAAACCATTTCTAGTTTCAGGGGTTCCTCCACTCTGAGAAGAAATGGCAAAAACATTACATTGGCAACAAACTTACTTTGTAGCAAAATGTAACAAACACTTCTGAGAAGAGAAAACGATAACAATAATAGAGAATTGCATCTTCCTAGGAAAGAAGCAGTATGTCCATATGGACCTTTGAAATCACAATGACAAGAGTAGAAGCCAGCTCGGGTCCAAGCTGAGCAATCTGATGATCAATTCCAGCAGGGTCTGTATTATCAATGAACCTTATCTGAAAGGAGACAAAGAAAATATTTATCTTCCGCATTCAAAGCATGGCATTTACAAGAAAAAAAATATTTTCACGCAAAGAAACGACAATCAGGTCATGTCATCAGCATGCATGCTTTCTTGGTTCTAAAAAGTAACACAAAACCTCCACAGCAGTACAAGTAATGGCATTTCAGCAAACACTAAGCAACTCCCCATGTGAACAGCAGCAATGATAATGATGATGATGACAACGACAATAGCATAGAATAGAAGAATGCATATTCAGAATTAACATATTTTAGTGGCTTATTGGAAATACCTTGAGGGGAGGATTATCGGGCGCCAATGCCTCCGCAACAAACTGCGGACCGAGAGCTGAACCACCAATCCCAACAGAAAGTATTTGAGTAAAACGCCCCCCGTCCGGAGTCTTGATCTACATTTTATAACCAGCAAAAAAAAAGTATCAAAAAGTACTTGAATTAACCTTAATAATCAGTCTCCAGTGATGAAAAAAGCATATATTAGCCCGTAACTAACCTTACCACTGACGACTTGATCAGCAAAATCACAAACAGCATCAAGAGCCTTATCAATCTGAGTTTTCAAAAACGACTTAGGCGCTAAGGTTGAATTCCTCAACCAATAATGCCCAACCATTCTCCCTTCATCAGGATTGGCAATCGCGCCCTTCTCTAATTCCTCCATGTCCTTAAACGCCTTATGGAATCGGGGCTCCATTTCCGAAACAAACTCGTCCGTGAAACCGATCCGACTCACATCCAAATACAACCCTAATTCCTTGTGCTGGTAGAGCCAGTCAACGTATCTCCTCCATAGAGAATTAGGATCTTTTTCTAGTCCGAGTTGTTTAGGCTTGTTCGGAAGTTTGTCGTTTGTTTTTGATAAATCGGCGGGGATATCGCTAGCGATTGAGCGAGTAGGAGTGAGTAGAGTCCGAGTTCGATATGTGAGCGAGGTTTTGAGTAGGGGAGGATTAAGGGTGGTTTTCCAAAGAGACTGCTTGGGTTTGAGAGAGGGAGAAGAGGAGCAGAGGCCAGAGAGAGAGGCCATTTTTTGGGATTTTTTGCGATGACAGCGAGAGATTATTAAGGGATGGAGAGAGAAAGAGAGAGGTTTTGGTTTGATTTTAGGCCATGACTGACGATATTTTTTTAGCGAAATGAGGTAAAGGAAGTTTGGTGTTTTGGAGGTATGAGGGTTCTGAGATGGGTGGGTGTGGGTGGGTGTACAGCAGGATTCACACGTTTGATTGGTTGGTTTCTTTTTGTTGTCTCATCGATGGCAAATGGACGATGGGAGGAGGGGCCAGTTCTTACAATGGTGTCCTCGTCTATTCCTCAGTTTTTTTTTTTTTTGTCTCTGGAGGCAGTATAAACAAAGGCTGCAACTTTCCACCAATGAAAAGGCAGGTAGTGTTGCGTGGAGCTGTTCAACAAAAGTCAGCCAACCAAAAAAACCAAAAAATAATAACTAAAAACACTAAACTAAGAGAAAAAATCAAAAAAATTAATCTAAAAACTAGAAAAATCACTCTCCCTGACCCTGAAACATTTTTTTCTTTTTTTGTTTTTTCTTTTTTTGTTTTTTCTTTGACAGCAGCCGCATGGCATATCACTCTCCCTCCTGTTGACACTTGAGAGATCACCTTAAATCTATTGATTGTAAACCTTTATTTTTTTCTTTTTTGACAGCAATCGCACCTTCTCATCTTCCCCGTGTCTCCCTCTCTCTTTCTTCCCTTTTGATCGAAAACCGATCTATCAATTCTTGATCTTGAAATCTAAGATAATCTTTAATTTTTTTTTTATTTTTAGTTTAATGTGGGTGTTCGGATCCGCTTGCGCGTATCTCGATTAATCCTACGGGCCCTAAAGTTAACAATCATGTAAGTCTCCAGTGACTCTCATATAAGCAACCTCAATTTTCTCTTTTAATTTATCTTAAAATGGACTCTAATTAGTAGTTATAGTTTTTTTTTTAATCTCTTCTGAGATTTATTAATTTAGACTAAGTTCATTGCATAAACCCACATAGAAATGAAATTAAGATTGATATTGAACACACCCATCGATCTAGTTCCCGATGTTCTTTTGGGTCCTCGGTATTTTTTATCTCCCATTTGTTTTTGTTTTTTTTTATAAATATAAGGTGTGTGATTTTTTGGTTGCCAAAAAACAAGGTTCAATGTAAATGGTAAAAAAAAAAAAAAAATTGTTTTTTTTTTTGTTGGGGGGGGGGGGGCTGGGGGGATTTAATTTGGTTTTTGTAAGCTTTGTTTTTGTGTGTAGTTAATTAATTGGATTCTTATATTTAATAATGGGGTGCCGAAAATGGGAAGAATCAGAGTCTTTGTTGCCCGTGTTAAAAAAAAATAAAGGAAAATTTTGTTTACTAATTTAAATGGTATAATTATCAAATTCAACGATAATAAAAAAAAAAAAGTAAAAGAACTCGATTTAAATTAACCTGGATTGTAAAACAATTTAATATTAAAGAACATAACTAAAAAAAAACATTGAAATCATGTTAATTTGCAAACTCTATAACCATGAATATGTAATTGAGATAATCCCAAATAAAAATACACGAAAACATAAGTTTGAATACCAATTACTAATAAATCAAATCATCACATAATAACTTAAGGGAAAAAAAAGGGGTGAAGCTCAATCTCTGAAAAAATAAAATGTTGGAGGATAAAACATAAAAAAATATATATTTTTTAAAAAGGTAAAAAAAACTCAAAGATGAGCCCACTCAGGTCAAGATGTAAAATCTTTGACCCAGTAATGATACCAAAGTGACCATGTTCGAAAGTAAAATTAATAAAATCACAAAGCTCATTTACCGAATAATTTAATGTTAAAGAAAAAAATAAAAAAGAAATTTAATTAAAAAAATCAATGAAAAAATATAAGTTAACTCAAGTTAACGTGCAAACCTCGCGACCATGAGAATCATGAAATTCCTGAGCTGGGTTCAACCATTAAGCTTAATTTACAACCAGTTTAATTTTGAAGGATAAGATTATGAAAAAAAAATATTAATTTAAAATACTTGTCGGGTGAAAAAAGATAAAAATATAAATAACATAGATCAAAATTGATAGGAAAGAAGAACCATGAAGGATAAAACTGTAAAAAAAAAACATAAAAAACAAGAAGAATAGCCCAATAGAAAGGAAATAAAAAAAATGTGATTAATTTTAAATAAATTAAATGTTGAACGATAAAATTGAAATAGTTCAATTTAAAAAAAAGTAAATTCACGTTAACTTTTGGAATTGGTAACTTTAATCATGAATCCGGGAGTAGTCATATAACAACAGAAAAAAATGAGTTAACCTGCAAAACCCCGCAATAACAGGCATGAAATTGGGATAACCCATAGAAAAATAAAGGAAAAGAGAAAAGTAGAAAGACTAGTTCTAAATAAATTAGATATTAAAATATGAAATTTGAAAAAAAGAACCTGGAAAAATAAAAGTCAATCCACGTTAACTTTTAAAATTGATGACTCTAGTCATAAACTCAAGACTAATTCCATAAAGGCAAATCATAAAAAATAAATAAAAAATCTAAAAAAAAGTAAAGAAAAAATAGCTTGGAAAAATGAAAAAAAAAATAGCAACCCAACACATGTATACCTCTTAAACCCGATATAATATTTGAAACTCGCAACCTGTAAAATATTTGAATTGAGTTTAATAAAAAAAATTAATTATTAAATAATTTAATCTTGAATGATAAAATTATAAAACATATCAATTTAAAAAATTTATATAAAAAAGATATTAATAAAAAGATTTAGAATTAAATTTGACGGGAAAAAAAACTATAGAAAATTGCTTGAAGAAATAAGGGAGAGGAAATCATTGTTCGGGGCACTTTTAGGCGACAAAACTTGTTACTACTGATGTTAATGGTTTCATTCGACAATAAAAATTTGGTGGTGCTTGTTTTGATCCTTCACCTTACCTAAAGAAATAGAACAAGATCGAGGGAGTCGTGTTTTTCAGCTGTTTTAAGGGTTTTGTCTTGTTAATTGATTTTCCCAGGTTTTAAAGATGTTTATTAGTTTTTTTAGTCAAAATAGGTGAAAATGAATTTTTTACGCCTAAGAAACCCATACTTGATTTTTTGTGCATTGCTATGGCGGCTGAATTCAGGTAGGCAAACTGTCAACCTTAATTTTTTTTAAAAAAATATAAAAGAATTACAAGTCATTCTCCTCTTCTATATATATATATATTTGTAATTTAGGAGGTGGGCCTCAGTCGCTCAATGTGCTAGGCTTTAAAAAAAAACATAAAAGTGTGGGCCTACGACAGGTCAACACACTAGAGCTAATTTTATTTATATATATATATATATATATATATATATATATATATATATATATATAAAGAGAGAGAGAGAGATTGTTTGGATTGTGATGGAGGTTTAAAATGTTTTTTTGTTTAGAAAATATATTAAAATATATTTTTTTTATTTTTAAAAAATTATTTTTGACATTAACATATCAAAATAATCTGAAAACATAAAAAATTTTATTTTAAGTAAAAAAATTCAAAATTTTTAAGAATGCGGTTTATACAAGGTGTTTCCAAATACACCCTAAAAAGACATTAGATCTATGATAATTTTAGAGAGTCCAAGACATCATATTTTTTTATTCGGAGGTCAAAGCAGTAATTTTATTATAAAAAAAAATATTCAATTCCATATAATATTTAAAAAACAATTGTATCATATAAAAAGTTAATCCTATCCTCAACACCAAGTTTAATGGTTTGTTTATATTATTATAATTAATACTAACCTGAATCTTGTTGGATAATAACTTTGCCAGGAGATTTAAATTTTTTTTTTTTGTTAATAAACAAAAGTAGATTGGAAAATTACTTTCACCGGTGCAAATTTTAGCAGAAAATATATAATTTTTTCAAGTTGCTAGTTGTTTACCAACATGTTATTTACCATTAGGGAAGGAGAGCTTTCATATAAGGCAGCGGGAACGCGGCTGCGGCTGTATTCTTAAAAAATTTGATTTTTTTTTTTGCTAAAATTGAATGCGGTTTGTACTTTTTGGATCGTTTTGATGTGCTGATGTCAAAAATGACTTTTAAAAAATGAAAAAACATCATTGGCATGTATTTCGGCATGAAAAGCTATTTGAAAAGCATCCGCAACCACACTGCCAAACACGCTCTAAAACAGCTACGTTACTGGATTGATCTAATTCGAAGAATGGGTGTACTATGCTGGAAAAAATGTTTAAAGTGCCCATTGTCATGAAATTTTAATTTTAACTTTTTATTAAAGTTATTATTTAATGTTTTTAAATTATTTTAATATTTTTTTAAAAAAATATTATTTTAATATATCTCTAAATAAAAAATTCTATAAAAAAATACTTTTATTATTATTACAAACACACCCTAAAATTTTACCGATGAACATCATTGAAAGGTTTTTTCGAAGGAAATGTTTCCTGCCAAGTAATGTGGCTTGAGAACTTTCCCTTGGTGTTCAGAGGGTTTTATTTCTAAAAACAAATAATTTTGTTCTCGTTAATTCCGTGAACAGCAGGCAGATATTATTGTTTGCAATTCGTGACTCGTTGGAATTTCCAGTCTGGCATTTTTATTTTTTTCAACTACAATTATTGATAGCTGTCGCTTGATCTGTGTGAAAATGATATTTGATATGATCTATGTCCATAGTTCTCGGTCCATTTGCGGTGAGAAACAGTGACATACTGTCCACTCCAACTCATCTGGGGATTTTGGACCACGCCACCATACAAATACTTGACCAAAGATTTTATTCTCGTTTTCTACCTGAAAAATATTTCTTGACCGTTCCAAGCAAGTTGTTTCAAAATGTGTGCTTGTGCTTATTGAAATCAATTTTTTTGATCTACAGAGACGACAAGAATGCATGTTCCAGTAGTTAGCGATCAGTTTGTTCTAAATAGACAGGGTCTCGAAATCTCGAATCTTCCAAGACAAACCCAAATCAAATTATTTGTAAAACCAATTCATAGTTCATTTGACTGTGTAGTTTTAATCGATTTCTTTGTTTTTGTTTTTTTTTTACTGTTACAAGCATATTCCAACTGGAGTTTAATTCAAATTATCTTGGAGGTTTGAATCCTTGATATCAAGAAAACAAAGATCATTGAACTTGCTATTACTTTATGCTGGGAAGGACCAAAGTAGAAAAGGCTTTCATGATGGATTCAAAGTTCTCACAAAAACATCCATTTTAGTCCTCAAACTTCATAGATTATACCTATTAGGTACCTTTATATTTTTACAATTCAATTATGGTAAACAAATTTATTTTTGTTATTTTTTAGTTTCTAATTTCAAAAAGGAAAGATAAAGATAATCGTGATTCCATTGGTAGATAGAAAAAATCAGCATTAACACTAATTTCGGTCATCAAAATGGTTAATCTTTGCGTCAACGAGTTTCATTTGATGAGAAAGGTTCCACTTAAATGTGTTTTCACCTTGAAATTGCATAAAATGACAAATATAAACTCAAGAAGACTCTTGGTTTTGGGTTGATTTTAGGCCTGTGTGTGTTTTTTAAAGGCTATTTATGAGTTTGTCAATGTTTTTAAGCTTTTTTTCATGCGTTTTTAGTCAAAATGATTTTTTTGGTAAAAAAATATAGACCTTGTTTTTCTGGCCACCGTAGTAGATGAAATTTAAATAAAACCAAACGACGAGTTGTCAATTTTTTTTGTTTGAAAAATAATGGGATAGAATACATGTCGTCTACCTCAATTTTATTCTTGAAAAAGTAAGGTCCACGCGTGAGCCTTTTCTAACGCCTAGCTTTTTTCTTTGTTTTTTTTTATATAATATTGCCTTTTGAAAAAAATCAAGTTTTTTTATGTGTTTTTAAAATAATTTTTAATTTACATTTAAGTTAATACCCTTTTCTCTTATTTTTTTTATTTTGTACGCGAGATTTTTTTAATTATTTTACATGTATTTGATTTTTAAATAGATTATTTCAATCCATCTATAATTTTTTTATCGTGTTCTATATAATTAAAATTTATTAAAAAATATATTTAATTTTTATAGTATTTCTAATAAGTACAACATTGCGAGATACTTTTTTTCCCTTTGTTTTTACTCAATTAATTTTATATGTGTGTCTATTTCTATTATCGTTTGATTAAATAAATAATTGGTTTTAATAAATAGAGTCAATGAACATAATCGAATAAATAACTTGTGTTGTAAGATAAAATATCTTGATTTGCATTCATCTCTTAACTTTTTCATATACATATTTAATTATTATTAATGATTTTATTTATTTATTAACACATATAATTTTTTATTTATCAAATTAGATATACACGTAAACTTTTTAATATCTAACTTGCGGCTGTCAAATAGCTTCTGTTAAACTTAGAGCATGTTAGGGAACGTGCAAATTGCGTTCCTAAAAATTTTGAAATTTTTTTTTGTTTAAAATAATTTTTTATATATTTTTAGATTGTTTTAATGTGTTGATGTCAAAAATAATTTTTTAAAAATAAAAAAAATTTATTTTAATATATTTCTAGGTAAAAAATATTTCAAAACGTTAAGACCAATACAGTCTCAAGCATGCGCTCAATCTTTTTTTCTTTTTAATTAATTTTTTTTCGTTTAGTTTAGTTTGTTAATGTTAATTTTTTTTCTATTTAGTTATCAAACTTTCATGACACGGATCCTGGGTTTAACGGGTTAGCCGCTTAATTCTGGGTTAACCCGTTAATTTTTTTTCCTATTTAGTTATCAAAGTTTCACGACACGAATCTCAGGCTTGACGGGTTAACATGATTTGAAGGGTTAACATAGTTAATTCATATTTTTTTTCTTTTTCTTCATTAATTTTTTTCTTCCTATTGGTTTTTTTTCTTTATTTTTTTCTTTTTAATTAATCTATTTAATTATCACGCCTTTATGACACGACCTTGCAGCCAAACCCACATCCAAAGCTATTGGGTTTGGTGTTGCAGCCAGACCCACTTAAACCTGGGTCATGCAAGTTTAATGTTGTTAATAATATTATAAATATTGCTCTTGGGTCGGTGTTGCGGCAAATCCAAGACTTTTTGGTATAGCTATGCAGAAATACCTAACACTCTTAGATCTTAGTCTTTTTTTATATTTTTTATACAAAAAAAATTAATCCGTGGCATCACGCGAGTCAATGTAACTAGTGATAAACTAAAATAACAAGAATTAATTGTGAAAAAAATAACTTAAAGAACCAAAATATTTTATATCATATTACCAAACACAGTAAAACGCTGAGCTGCTTTCTCTTTTTTTAATTTTTTTTAAGCTGTTTTTTTTCTTTTTTCTTTGTTTTTTTTTAATGAATATTTTTTTGTTTAATTTTTTTTGTTAATGTTAAATTTTTTTCTATTTAGTTATCAAACTTTCATGACACAGGTTCTGGGTTTGACAGGTTAATCCAGATTTTTTTTCTAGTTTTTCTTTTTAATTAATTTTTTCGAGTGCAGTTCACAGTGAAACGCTGAGCTGTTTTTTTTTTTTGCTTTTTGCTTTATTTTTTTTAAGCAGTTTTTTTTTTTGCTTTTTCTTTGTTTTTTTTAAGCAGTTTTTTTTTAATGAATATTTTTTTTGTTTAATTTTTTTTCTATTTAGTTATCAAACTTTCATGACACGGAGTTTCGGGTTTGACGGGTTAAATCAGATTTTTTTTCTAGTTTTTCTTTTTAATTAATTTTTTCGTTTAATTTAGTTTGTTAATGTTAAATTTTTTCTATTTAATTATCAAACTTTCATGACATAGATTCCGGGTTTGATGGGTTAACCCAACTAATTTTGGGTTAACCTGTAAATTTTTTTTTCCTATTTAGCTATCAAGCTTTCATGACACGAATCCTAAATTTGACGGGTTAACCCAGTTAATTCAGATTTTTTTTCTTTTTCTTCATTAGTTTTTTTCTCAAGTAGGCTTTTCTTTCTTTGTTTTTTTTTAAATTAATATTTTTTTTTGCTTTTTGATTTTTAATTATTATTTTTTAAAAATTTAGTTTGCTAATATTAAGTTTTTTTCTATTTAGTCATCAAACTTTCATGACACGGATCTCAGGTTTGACGGATTAACCTGGTTTGACGGGTTAACCCAGTTAATTCAGATTTTTTTCTTTTTTTTTTCTTCATTAGTTTTTTTCTTCCTGTAAGTTTTTCTTTCTTTTTTTTTCTTTTTAATTAATCTTTTTTTTTGTTCACTTTAGTTTATTAATGTTAATTTTTTCCTATTTGGTTATCACACTCTCATGATACGAATCTCAGGATTGACATGTTA
Organism: Populus x sibirica; assembly: GCA_019202695.1. Classification (NCBI taxonomy): domain Eukaryota; kingdom Viridiplantae; phylum Streptophyta; class Magnoliopsida; order Malpighiales; family Salicaceae; genus Populus; species Populus x sibirica. The sequence continues at coordinate 2,092,399 of JAGMVL010000643.1, read as the reverse complement.
ACCTGATTTGATGGGCTAAACCAGTTGATTCATATTTTTTTTCTTTTTCTTTATTAGTTTTTTTCTTCCAATTTCTTCTTTAAATATTGTAATTAACTATAACTAAAAGCCATCAATCTTTTTTCTTCCAATTTCATGACACGAATCTCAGGTTTGACGGGTTAAACTAATTGATTCAATTTTTTTTTCTTTTTCTTAAGTAGTTTTTTTCTTTCAATTTCATCTTTTAATATCGATTTGATTAAGAATTAAACTTTATGATTTGTTTTGTTTACTTGCTCATTAGATTATTGTGATCTCATAAGAGGATTTTACTGTACCCCTCATTGCAAAGCACCATTCATCGGAATAATGCTTTGCTCTATTATTTTTTTCTTTTCAATTAATCTTTTCTTTATTTTATTTTGTAATATTAAATTTTTTTCCTTTTTAATTATTATATTTTTATAACAAGACCTTGCAACAAGACTCATATCCAAGGCTCCAGGTTTGATGTTGCAACCAAATTCACTTACACTTGGGTCATACAAGTTTAATATTATTATTAATATTATAAATATAACTTTTGGATCGGAGTAGCAAACAGACTCAATACTCTTAGGTACAAACACTCTTAGATTTTTAATTTTTTTGATATTTTTTATATAAAAAAATTAACCCGCGACATTTCAATTAATCTTTTCCTTATTTTATTTTATAATATTAAATTTTTTTCCTTTTTAATTATTACACTTTTATAATAAGACCTTGCAACCAGACTCATATCCAAGGCTCCAGGTTTGATGTTGCAACCAAATTCACTTACACTTGGGTCATACAAGTTTAATATTATTATTAATATTATAAATATAACTTTTGGATCAGGAGTAGCAAACAGACTCAATACTCTTAGATATAATTTTGTAAAAAGGCGTAACACTCTTAAATTTTAATTTTTTTGATATTTTTTATATAAAAAAATTAACCCGCAACATAGCGCGAGTATATTTATAGTATCACAGTATAAACGTATGATACTAGAAAAAGATAAAAAAAAAATGGCTGGAGACCAATCATTGCTCTGCCTTGAACACTGCTTCACCGCTAGAAAAAACTGCAAGTAAAAGGGGTGTGAAATTACTTTCACCTCCTTAACTCCCATTCCAAGCACCCCATGAAAAGAAAACTGTAAATAAAAATAAATAAATAAATAAATAAAAACCCAGGTACAGTGGCCTTCGTCCAGAAACTTCGTTAGCAAACCACACGAATGAAGCCTCATCAGTACAGGACAGAAATAATAATAATGGGGCACGCCGATACATACATGATTGATGATACATATACTGATACGTATCCGAGGACCGACCCACATGGCTGGTGCAGAGGTTTATCCTCAAGAGAAGCAAATCTAAAGTTTGAATCAAGAAAGGGCCTCTCACACCGTTGTCCTGTGTCTCAAGCTCCAACAGTAACATGATGACGTGGGACGAGTGGGACGATTCTCAAACCCAACAACAGCAACAACAACAACAGCCAGACCAGGATTCTTGCTTTAATTTCGATCTCCTTTCCCTTCTCTCTAGACCCAAGGTGGTTGCATTTCCCTTTGATTTTTTTTTTTTTTGTCATGTTAGGGTTCGTAACTGGCAATGTATGCAGGATTATTATAAAATACTTGAAGTTGATTATGATGCTACGGATGATGCTATTCGGTCGAACTATATACGCCTAGCACTGGTTCTTATCCTAGATTTCTCTCTTTCCTTTTTTTTCTTGGGTTACCGCTTTGTGATTTGGATGAGTTTTTTTTTCGGTTTGTAATTGGAAGGTTTGGAACTTGTGCAGAAATGGCATCCCGATAAGCAAAAAGACGAGGATAGTGCCACTTCGAGATTTCAAGAGATAAACGAGGCTTACCAGGGTCTGGATTTTACTCGTTCCCTTTTATATTCTTAAATTTCTTTTTTTCCCCTCAATTAGTTAAGTGAGAATTTATGTTGCCTGAAAGTGCCCATAACACTGTTTCTAAGTAATCTCTCTGAGCGTTCCAAGATTGTGTTTGTGCGTGCCAATTACCTCCTATTTCCTTGTATTCTACATGTATAAGTTTATAGATTACTGGCTAGCTGTGTGCCTGGCCTTTATTCATGGCTATTCTTCTCCTAAGATAGTGATTCCAAATGGGTTGAATCCCATGTTGTTTTGCTCTTTCAGCATGAACTCTACAAGTGCAGCACTATCTGTTAAAGTTTCTTTTGCTTGGGTGTCTTAGTGAATGTTATAGATCACCGTTTTAGCCAAATAATAATTTTGAAAAGTCATGGGAAATAGCATACTCTTGCGAGTTTAAAAGGTGCTTTCTTATCATAAAGCACTCTGCTGCACCACCCACTAGGCGAGTGGGTTCTCTAGGACATAACCCTTTTGGAAGTGAATCTCGTAGTTATGATGTTTTTGAAACTTCTGGTTTCATGTTTCTGCTTCTGTTCGTGCACAATTGATTTTGGTGTCTTTCCATGAACTGATTCTAATAAATTCTTACTAGCTAGCTAATATTGATTCCCATCAATCATCTTTCACGCTGGGATTACATAAACTAACAGGTGCAAGAAGTGTGTGTAGCTAATACTTTATGCAGTGATTGGACTCTCTATGAACATGCCACTCTATTGTATTCAACAATGTGGTACAAATCATTCTGTCATTCATGATTCCATTGCATGAGCTGAGTTAGTCAAAAGGTGCACCAGCATATTATCACATTATATGTAAGGTCTTAACCAAACAACCATGAACGATGAGTTTGAAATCTTAATAAGAATGAGGGAAAGAAAAACATTTTAAGCTGACTTCCTTTCTTAAGCCTTTTTAAGAGGATCATTTATAAGCAATCAATCTGTTTCTCCGTTTTAGTGTAGGCAGGAGCAGTTGCTTCCGCTTTTGATTGGCAGTTTATCAATGAGAATCAGGACAAATTTATACAATAATGAGCTCAATACCTAGCAGAGTTTCTGCTCATGTTCTGTAGGCCCCACATAATTAGATTATGCGTGGTTAGGTTGGTATTTCTCCTGAAATAGTGAGGTCATTTCCAATAGGATTTCTGGGGAGATTCATGGCTTTTAGTGGCCATGAGAATTTTGCTGCAAATATTTTAAACAGCGAACGACACCCAAATGTAGTAATAGTTAAACTGAGTTTCTGTAGATGGTTGAAATCTTTTTGGGGTACAGAGAAGCCTGTCATACCTAACTAATTGTTCTTTATCATCCATTATTTAACATATGATGAGAATCAATGCCTATTCAAATCCTCGAAGAAACACTTCTGCAGTATACCTTTGTGCCGGTCCTTGTCTCTGTGTGTGTTTGTTTTAATTATGTGAGAAGATGGATTCCTTGACCTGAAGTGCCATGAGCATGATGATGTTAAGGTCTTTGCCCCAGTTGAGGGCACTGGATGTATAGCTTACTCACAAAATCCTTAGCGAAGAACAGCACATACAATTTGTGGCCAGTTATCGTGCATAATTGACGATGGAATCTTGTAATTTTCTTTGACAGTTTTAAGTGATCCTGTCAGAAGGAGAGAATATGACAAGAAGGGGATGATGCACATCTATGATTACAACATAAGCGTAAGTCTTATTTGCTGTTGAACTTTGTTTTTCTTATGCTTGTGCATGCTCCGGCCTGATAATGCCCCCCGATTATTCTTGTGTTGGTTGCAGGAGTACCTCAACCGGTACAAGGGCCTTATATTAACATGTAATGGTCTTGGGATCAGGCATTCAATTTTATAAGCAGAAACAGAGTGCGTGTACATTTGCCACTAATCTTCTTACCTGGTGATTCAAACGAGTAGAACAGCTAGGAATTGGGAGCCGCACAGTTGGATGTATTATGGAATCTAATACGTGCGTCAGTGTATATATATGGTTTGAGCAGTATCCCTGCAAAAGTGTTACGTTATGTGACAATTTTTTTCTATCTTGGGAGGGCTGCGATCTTACCATCTCGTGGCTGTTTATTTTTCTGATATTGTTGCGTAATTGATGGAATGTTTTAATTTGCCATGACGAAATACGTTTTTCTGTGTCTTGAAGACATCTAATGGGCCCTGAGCTGTGCAGGAGGTTGAAACTCTTCCCTTTACAAATCTCTACCGTTCTTGGCCTTTACTGAATTGGATCCTGATCGCTTGTAATACTATTACATTTCATGAGATGATGAGTTGACGGGATTGGATTGAGTATTTGGGTAATTCGGGTGGGAAAATTTGTCAACTGGATTATTTTTTTTTTATTTCCTGAACTGAATTGAGTTTTTGATTCTCTACATTATATTTTTACCAATTTACATTTTGGACCGAATTTTCTGAAATATTTTGAATTCTTTTCGGCGACCCGTGCATTTCATTTCTTTTCCTGTTTTTTTTTTTTTTGTATGCAATTTTCGATAATTGAGCCTTTCAAAATTAAAAAAAACAAAACAAAGCAAAATAGTGTTTTTGAAAAAATACATCACTGTAGAAAAGTGGTAGGTTTTGTACATTTTTTAAAAATCCTTTGTCTATTTTTACGTGATATTTTTATTATTTTCTCATTTGCTTATTTTCTCTCTTAAAGTTTGATTTTTCAACTTCATTTTTTTATGTTACATTTTCAAGTTTTTATTTCATAACTTTCTTTTGTTTTGCGCTTCTTATCTTGTTTAAAGTTTGTCTATTTTTATGTAATATTTTTATTATTTTCTCATTTACTTATTTTCTCTCTTAAAGTTTGATTTTTCAATTTCATTTTTTTATGTTACATTTTCAATATTTTTATTTCATAATTTTCATTTGTTTTGCATTTCTTATCGTGTTTATAGTTTTGGACATTGTTATGTTGTTTATTAGGCATTGATTTTACAAAATTGAACTATAATGGTTAAAAATAACAATTAAAAAAGAGATGATCTAAGTTTACATTCTGAAAAATGAAAGCTTTCTTTGATATTTTAATAGATCAGGCGTGAAAATCAACGTGGAGAAAGAAAGAAAATGAAAAAAGAAAAAAGAGTTGTTAGAGTTATTCTCTCCACCATGTAGTACCATGGAGGAAAGACCTTGCCGAGATGATTTTCACAACATCAAGGATGATTGTCATTGAAGCTTAGAGCACGCCGCCACAACAAGATGACATTCCTCGCATATTGGCGGTGTGTTACACTCGCCAGACACACGTGCCATATATTGTTTCCCTCGTTCATTCAATTTAATCCTTAATTCTCTAGTGTCTTCCTTTTAGACCCTAATTCTCTAATAACTCTTGGATGTTTTTCCCTCTTGGTTCAAATTGGTTCATGATTTTTTGATAACTCTTTAATTTGATCTAGAATCTTATCCCGACTTGTTCCAATAAAAACCCAACTGAGAGAAATGACTATACGAGAAAAGAAAGAAACAAAATGGCTTAGTTGGCTTTAAGTACAACCCAGTCAAACACATCAAGAGATTGGAAATATACTTGCACCTTGAAAACATGTTGTGTTCATGTTTAGCTATCTATCTTATACAATTCAAAAATACTATTATTTGTCATTAATTGTAGAAAAAAAATAGGCGCCTCGAACACTTTGAAACTTGAGTCGGACATGAAATTGGTTGAAAGGCTTAAGTTTGACCTACTTAGCTAGATTTAATGACAATATCAAAGAGTTTTATGTGATTTTTTTTTGCTTTTTTTTAAAAAAAAACTTAATTTGACTCACTTCGTAGTGTAGGAAATAATTTAGTTTTTTACCAAATTAGTTTGGAATTTCAGGATAATTTAATTTTTTTAGTGGTGCTCGCTTTAGGGTGTTTGATATTAAGGTTAAACTTGTTTTTTCATTAAAATTTGATTTTTTCTGCTTCAAATTAATTCTTGTTAGTGTTTTTAGATCGTTTTGATGTGTTACTGTAAAAAATAAAATTTTAAAAATGAAAAATATTATTTACTGAATGGGATGCGAATTTTTAGGCTGTTTTTTTATTAACATATATTTTTTTATAATATTGGCTAAATAACATAATTTTAAGAAAATGATGAATTAACATGGTTTATATATGTTGTAACTGAAAAATGCGACATTAAAGCTTATCGCTGCTTGGAATAGAATCGATATTTTTTTTTTAAAAAAATTATGAGATGGAATACACGTGTAAAGAAAGAGGAGAGAGAGAAGAAATAAAAAAAATATATTAGAGACACACTGAAACTTCGATTGCAACACCGTCTGTAATATTTAAAAGATCTCGACAAAATGAATTCAATAACACTGGCGAAGGTTACCAACGATGACCCGAGTGTACATCATTTGTCACTAAAAGCAAATGAGTCATTTATCATCTTTGGACGACAAATGTGACACACCTGAGTCATTGTTTGTAATCTTTTTTAGTGTGATTAGATTTATCTGATCGATATATTTTTTGTGGTATCAGTGATATTATAATTAAAATTTTGATACACTTTTGTAATTTTTTTTAATTTTATTTTTCTCTCTTTTCTTTTAATGTGTGACCCCTTTTATAATTTTTGTTTAAATATTTTGACTCTAATTAGCGGCAAGTTTGGATGCTGTATTTTTTAATAAGTATATACTGGGTTATTTTAATAATTTCTTTTAAAAAAATTGTGTTATTTAATTAATACTTTTTAAAAAATTGCTATTTTTTTTTTAATCTGAATTTCAACCCGCTCGCTGAACTTGAAGTCAGTCCATACGATCGTACGGGCCTGACTGATGATTAGCGTTTATGTTTTTGCTTATCAGGATGATGTCACGAGTTTTAATTTCCGAGTGTGGAATCGTGGATTGCAGATTCAATCCTCAGAGCTCAGAAGCGTCCTCAGCTCACATGACTGACATCAATCAATGCCAATTGGGTTTTTAAATTACCGCTTCAACAAACAAGAGATATCCCCGTAAATCCAAGTTATTAAGATAATATTCCTTTAATTTGTGAAATCTCATCCGGTGACTTATTCACCCATCAAATGAGTGAGAGATTTCACTGAAAAATGATTTTTGGAAAAAAAGAATATTTCTTAAACTTGGCAGGCAGCGAGCCATTAACCTCTTGAAATTAATAATTTCCTATTTGGAATATAATATTTTTTCAACCAATAGATACATTTCGAAATGTACGGTGATCGGAAAATCCAGTGGCGCGCCGGGAGAGAAAAACCCTGGAGGAGGGACTCTTGACAGTTGACACCTCCAATGGGAGAAATAGGCTTTGAATTGGTACCGAAAACTAGTTCTTGACAGCCCTGTTGCAGCACAGGCCCCCACCCCTAACAAAAGCACAAGTCAAAATTCAAAAGAAATTCCTAAAACTATAATTTGACCTAGAAAAACACAATTATTATCCTCCTAAACCAGGTAAAATTAACAGAACATAAAGGGCATGGCTGAGGGATTGTAGCAAAGACTTCATCTACTGTATATCGACACAACGAAATGACATATTTGTTATTCTTGATTAAAAAAAAATGAATTAATTGGATTTGGAGGGTAATTTTTTTTTACACGGGTAATATTTGTCATTCTAAAATCATTAAGTGTCATCTTAGTTTTTTCTGATTTTTTGAACAATTCAATTATTTAAACATTCTTAAAAGCAAAAAAAATTAAATTTTTTTTGACTATTATCTATGAACTTGAAATAAGCACAATGTAATTATTTGATTGCATTTAAACTTGAAATTCTCGAACCATGATTACAAGGGCTTATTCATCATTTCTTTACTTTTATTTCGTGATAATTATTTGATTTGATGTTCAATGTAGTTATTTGATAAATAAAATAAAAAAATAAAAAGCTACTGACATATTTATTTTTGGACAACATGTGTGGTTATCTTCAGCATGTTGGGTTGGATACTAGTTTAACCTTTTTTTTCTTTCATTTCTCTCTCATCAACCTTGATTTGTGCTCAAAATCTAAAAAGATCATAGTAACTCTTCAATTTCTTTTTCTTTCATGTTTAATCCCTGTTATTTTAATTACAAATTTTTTACTTGAAAATATAATTTTAAATTGAAAAGTTTTTTTTTAATTTTATCATTCTTTAATTTTTTAACTCTCCGACCTAGTCCTCATTATTTTGATTGTGATTTTTTTATTTTGAATAATTTATAAAAATTATTTTTTTAATGATTTAATCCCTATTATTTTTTTACCAGGTTTTATCCTCGTTCATTTTACTACTATTTTTTCGATGACAAGTTTTTTTCATTGATTTTTTTTATTATATCCCTCGACATTAATTTGGTTGAGAATTGAGTTTTTTGTTTAAGTATGAGTCTGGAATTTAACGGATTATAATTTTAGAAAACTAACAAGCTTGCCTAATTTTTCATGTTATTAGATTATGATTTATTTTTATATATGTTTTTAAATCAATCAAACTTATTAAATTTATCTGACTCAATGATTCGGATGTTGATTTCTTTTACTTTCTTAAAAATCCTAGCGTCCCTTTAACTCTTTTATTCTCATACTTAAAATGATCACATGACATTGTGCCAACACTAATATAAATTTGCTTCAGTCATATTTTTTAAAATGATATTTTTTCTGCTCTTAACATTTAATATTTAATTAATTATGTTTAGGATTTTTAATTTATTTTGATATAAATTTAATTTTATTATTATAATTTTATACACCACATCACAGGTTTCAAAAAATAATCATAGTTAAGATGCAAGTTAATTCAATTTATGGTCGTTCCGATAATTTTTTTTAAAAAACAGGTGTTGCCATTTAGATAATTTTAAATGTTTTTCTGTCTATATAAATTAAATTTTTATCTTTGTAATGTCTTTATATTATTTTTTAGGTTTTTAAAAAATGATTCCAAGTGCGACGTGGCGCGGAAAAAAAATGGTCTCCGTTTTCGGCCATGAAAATTACCCTCTTACCCTCTGGAAAAGGAAACAACCGTCTCTCGCACAATTCCCCGTATCCAAAAAAAACCACCAACCAACGAAACAAAGAAAAACCACTCTGCTCTCCTACCCAGCTATTCCTCCTAAAACACAAATCCCTCTCTCCTCTTTCAAAACAAAATGGCAACCACCACCACTGTCCCAGACAACCTCACCAGAGACCAATATGTGTACCTTGCCAAGCTCGCCGAGCAAGCCGAACGCTACGAGGAGATGGTCCAGTTCATGCAAAAGCTGGTCCTCGGCAACACACCTGTCGGTGAACTCAACGTTGAGGAACGCAACCTCCTCTCTGTCGCTTACAAAAACGTGATCGGCTCACTTCGTGCTGCCTGGAGGATTGTGTCTTCAATTGAGCAGAAAGAGGAAGGGAGAAAGAACGAGGAACATGTTGTGCTTGTTAAGGAATATAGATCTAAAGTCGAGAGTGAGTTATCTGATATTTGTGCTAGTATTCTGAGGCTGTTGGACTCGAATCTGATACCGTCCGCTACTGCGAGTGAATCCAAGGTTTTTTATTTGAAGATGAAAGGGGATTATCATAGGTATCTGGCTGAGTTCAAGGCAGGTGATGAGAGAAACGCTGCTGCTGGAGATACTATGCTGTCTTATAAGGTCGCTCAGGTATTATTAATAATCATAATTTTCGTTTTGTTTTTGAATTTTATCTTGTTCTGTTTGGTTTATTTTTTATAGATTTTGCTTAACGTAACATTTTGTTTCTAGGGTTTGGATAAATAATAGGGGGGGGGGGGAGGGAGGGAGTGGTGGCTTTACTGTAAGAATCTATGATTTTCAAGCAGTATCGGTGATTTTCCAATTTTCCAAATTTTTGTGTGTGTGTGTGTGGGGGGGGGGGGTGTTTAGAATTGAGTGAAGAGTTGTGAATTAAAAGTTTGATTTCATGGAAAGTCGTGTCTCATTTTTTTTTCTGCTTTTCGATTGACTAATGTTGATGTATTGTAATTTTGAAGGATGCTGCGTCTGCGGATCTTGCACCAACACATCCAATAAGGCTGGGTTTGGCACTGAATTTCTCTGTGTTCTACTATGAGATTCTCAATCAGTCTGACAAAGCCTGCAGCATGGCAAAACAGGTATGCTCTTTTTATTTCTAAATACTTTCATCTAATAATTTAAATTTTTAGATTATATGGTTTTATGACATGATATAGAGTCTTATAGCTAAACTGTCCCGAGTTTGAATCTCACTGTCATTATTCTCTTTTCTAATTAAAATCTAATTAATAATATAAGATAGTGTAGTACCATGAAATAAATTATCAACGTTTTCTTGTGTGAGTGAATATGATCTGGAATTTCTGAATGGGAAAATGCTCATACTAGAGTCTTTATTGATGCATGGATGAACATAATCACTTGGGACTCTCGCGAGCTTTTCAAGTAGTTTCAACTGCTCAATCTTTATGATGTGGTGTTGTGCTAATGTACTTGCACTTGCTCATATGCACACACGAAACTTGACAGAAGTTCCAGGTTGTTCCTTCAGTGTTCCTGGCATTCTTCACCACCAATGTTTGTTTCAATGTGTCTGGTTCTAGTCGTACATTGTTTCTCAGCCATTGTGTTTTGAAATGACCAAGGTGTTTCTCAGCCATTGTGTTTTGAAATGACCAAGGTCCGCGTTGCCCTTTGGTACACGCCAACAGGAGATTGCTACAAAGTTATGTAGGCCTTTTGTCCATGAATAAATGTTAAAACTTTTTTTACTTGTCTTACCATCTTTTTGTGCAGGCGTTTGAGGAAGCTATTGCCGAGCTAGACACTTTGGGAGAAGAATCGTACAAGGATAGCACTCTGATCATGCAACTCCTAAGGGATAACCTCACTCTTTGGACTTCGGATGTCCAGGTTGGTGCTTCTCTCCCTCTCCCTGTGAGCTTCTAGTCAATGACTCCTCTGCTGGAAGTTATGGTTTCTCTTTATTACTAGAGAACATGATTGATTGAGATCTAACCCTTGGGTATTGTTTTCTTCAGGACCAGTTAGATGAGCCATAGAAGGCATCATAAAGCTTGACCGGTTCTAGTCTTCTTCTGGAGGAGGTGGGCTTTGAATGTCATCCATTTGTGTCTTGATTACCAAGTGTGTTAATTTAAGAAAACTGGGCATCACCCTTGTGACATGATGTTTTTTTTTTTAATTATTATTTTGACGAAACTTGCTTTTGAATTTCAAGTGCTTCGGAAAGGGTGGGCATTTGATGTGGGTATATTTTAATGTCATGGTTCTTGTTTATACCATAATTTCTCCCATCTAGACTGACTATACACGGAAGATTTATATGTTCAGGTGACGGAAAATACGTAGACTTAACTTCCCAATGCTTACTCTTTGGAGAAATCTACCCCTATTTTCATTATCTTCAAACAACCCAACGCAAACAGGGCTCCTCTGTACAGCTTTTCTGTCAAGCACCAGCCTCGCTGGTTAGTCATGGTTTCTGGTTAAGAACACCATCAAAATAGCCGGAGAAGATAAGCGTAGTTCGAGTTCGTTACTCGTGCTATCGCAAAAAAATATTGTACTCCCAAACTCAAACCTATGGAAGCTTGTCGTTGAAAGATCGAAGCCCCAAATAATAAAATGAATTGACACTTGTAGCGAAGCCATATTCATTGATTTACAGAGCCTGACTTCCATCTCCATATGCACTCGACGCATGGGCTCCTGGCATCAGTGGCCAAGCAAGGTTGGCTTCGGGTCAAACAAGAAGTTCGTTGAGAGCCGATGTCCTAACAGCAGTTCAAATTATTGGCGATTTTCTACACAATCACGTCACTGCCAAATCGCAAGTGACCTAAAGCACATGCAAATAATTTCTCACGAGGCGGCCAGGCCAATGACCACCACACATGCTCAAGGCCGGCAGAAGACACCCAGAGGATAATACAACCTAAATGAACCAGCAGAAGACTTCGTTTAACAAAGCAAGCAAACACCCATGAAATACATACTGCGTGCTAATCATACTTGCAAAGTCGCCGACACAACATCAAGGGAACCCTTGGTATATAATAACAGGTCCCAATTACTACAGCTAAAAACAATATGCAACCAACTACTGACAGGGTGAGAGAACGTCAACATGTGCAAACCCAACTGGTGATGCAAGCCAGTCCCGAGCACTGAGATTTTATATGCTCAGATTTTACAGATGACACGAGTCAGTCCCTTGTGCTGTCTTTGAGCCATTTTAGGTATGGAATGCTTCCACCAGTGATGGGCAAGGAGATTACTTCTGGAACCCTGAGTAAAAGGACAGAAATAAAAAGCAGAATCAATCTCACTGAAAAAAGTTATTCTTTTGCTAAATTCATTTCCGCCATCCCAACATCATGTTCTTCCTGAGCCTTGAGCAAATGCAAGCGTATAGAATCCTAGGAGACATGGCAGCAACATTCCTAGTGGATAAAAAGTTTAATCTTCTTGCGCACCCATAAAACTGCATGTGTTTCTTAACATCTTTAGCTTGCAACAGAAATTTTCTAAGAAACTTTGTTTACTTTATTGTGTACATGTTACATAAGCTTTATGCTTACTCATATTCATGGTTTGCTTTGACATGCTCTGTTAGTGCTTCCAGCAAGGATTGCCTGGTCTTGATAATCAACAGTTCCTCAGCATCTGACTGAATCTACAATCAAAATCGAAAAAAGCAACTTTAAACTTGCATAAGGGCTTCGATGCCCAAAAGATCATACAAGAGATTTAAGCATATAATCTCTTCTTCAAGTTTAAGCATATCTTAATTAACCAGGGGAAAAAGATTTATACCTCTCCCTGCCATTGATACACCGATTCAATACCTATATTCACGAAAAACATTGGTTATTTCAGAAAGTAATTTCATGAAGAAGCTATAAAACATCAAATCTGCAAAGTTCAAGGTGATGTGATCACGAGAAAGAGAAAGTCTGACTTAACGAATAACTAAAGCATTCCTGAAAACTACAGAATTAATGAAATTTTCCAAAAGGCCATATAATATACGGTGAGGTGAGTCGCCACCTAAAATTAAAGCAAAAGAACAAAAGATAGACAACTGTCAAAGGATATGTGTATAGGCAAACCACTATGCATAGATCAATCATTTTTCCTAGGGAAAAGAAAAAAGTTTGGAAAACATACGATCGTTCTTAAGTTCACATAAAACCTATGGTTGTATTTACTTTCACATAATTGTTTTGCTGTTTAAATCTCTAGTTTTGCAGATTTTTCCGTGAAAAATTAAGAAAATATGTTCATTGGTTACAAATTACTGGAATGAAAAGCAAGGCCCATGTTTGGCTTAACTTAAAACATATAAAGGAATGGATATAAAAGATTAGTTGAACCAAACAAGGCCCTTGTTTTTTATGATGGAAAACTTGGAAAACAACTTTTTTGGTGTTTTCCAGTTTTCTAGAATACTAGAGAAATATAAAACAAGTATTTCCAAGAAAATAATTTTAATTTTCAAACAGCAAACACATTTTCTATTGTTTTCAATTTCCTAGAAAAAATCTCAAGGAAACTGAAAAATTCTCCGCAGCCAAACACAACCTAACTTGCTCCATAATATATCATCCAACGAAAAAAGTGATAGAAAAAAATCGTTGTGCAACATGAAGGTACATTGAACATTGGACATGTTATAGGTGATATGATAAATCTCCCAGTGCTCTCGTCTTTATTTACAAAGCAGCTACAGGGTTACTTATAGATGATATGATAAATCTCCCAGTGCTCTCTTCTTTATTTACAAAGCAGCTACAGGTTTACCCTTCTTTTATTTAGGGGGAGAGGGAGTGAAGAGGTGTTGTGGTACAGGGATGAGTATCAGCAACAGAAAAGCATCAGGGGAGAGTACATGTGTAGCAAGGTATTGGGCAGGACGTAAAAGAGGGGAAATCAATTCATAACTCAGCCTGTTACAATGTTGCATTCCTAGTCGTAACCTGATATTACAGTTTATTGTGGTTACACTCCATTTCTCAAAACAAACTCAGATTGTCCAACATGGAAACATAGATTTCCACTTAACCAACACACTCTGAAGCGGATACAGAACCTTTATTAAAATCTGAAAAAGCTATCGTATTTTGCCTGGCTAAAAGGAAAGCAAAGATACATAGCATACAAGAAGAAAGAGGTACATGCCTGGTACTATGTTTACACACGCTGCCAGCCTCTCTTTGACTATGCTGTTAGCCAATTTCTTTCCTGCAGGCATATTGAGAATCATAAATTACAAAATCAAGCATTCAAAACATTGTGTTTTTTAAAACGAGATAGAGATCAAGAATCACAAGAGCTAAGAGATAGAATCAACTTCTGCTATGTTGTGTGCAGATTGGAAAACAACATGAAAAGCTGTAAGAGCCAGGAAGTACAAAATTAAGAAAACCTCAACTAAAATAAATAAATAATAAAATGCGACTTAAACTAAGTGGGATTGATATGTTTGATCATATTGATTCATTAATAAGGAAATGAAGAGAATATATATATATATATGTTATCAATAAGCAGAGCTTCTCCAATTCTCCGGGCAACAATTGCTTAATTATTTTTCAAGTAATGAGGAGGATAATGCTTGATTAAAATCAGAATTGAGCATCTAATTAATCCTTTAAGAGGGGGAAAAACAAATAATAGACAGAATAACAAATAAAGAAGAGAAACGAAACAAAGAAAAAGACACAAACCTGCTTCTCTATTAGGGACAGTAACATAAACAACAATACTTGGTACGGTGTCGGAATTCCCTTCCATTCTGATGTTCGTAGCTTGCGTTGCTGCTGCTTGGCTGCTGCCAAACTTTGATCTAATCCAAACGTTTGAAAGGAATTAATTAAATTACAAGGTAATTATATAATCAAGGCACCAAAGAAGAAGAGATTTTAAGGCTTTTTATTTACCTTAAGAGAGGAATAAAGGGGAGAGATTGAGCACTACCCGTTTTGAGAGAAGAAGAAGAGAGAGTTGTTGGGCATAGATTAGAGAGGCCTAAGCTTATCATGCAAAACGCCCCGACTAGAGGCAAACGCCGTCGTATTGTTGTTGAAGGGAGGATTGATGTAGCTCTTGAAAAGACAGAGGAAGCCATTGCTACTTATAATCCTGTCAAAGAGTACAATGTTATTCATTTCTTGATCTCGAGTTTAGTTTGATACTCTCACCGCCTGAGGAGGAAAGTTTTCATTCCAGAACTATCTGATTCTGCCACGTTATGCATTTAGGAACAGTTTGATATAATCTATTGGTCGATGGGGTCTTGTTTTAGTTATGAAGGAACGACAATGCGTAACAAACACAATCTTGCTTGAGTGACATGTCGTTCAGAATCGTTAAGAGAAGGAGAAGTTCTGGACATGCCTCCGAGGAAAGACTTGCCTATCGTGGGAATAGTGAAGAAATAAGAGTTGAGAATTCTGTGGGAATTTGAAGAGAAGGGGTTGCTTCCATTTGTCACCATGGATGCTTCAATCTTGGTCAAGCTGCAGATATGTTTGGTATATTTCATACAGATATCAAAGAATAGGTGGTGATAATTTCATCAAATTCACAAAGGTACAAAATCTTCACATTCATTTGCTGTTAACTCATCAAGCAGTTCAAATGCAAGTAATAGCTTTCTCTCTCTGCATACAAATTCAACTAAAAGAGCCCAGGAATCTTGCTCTGGTTTGAATCCCATCTCCGCCAATCCATACAACGCCACAACTGCATCATCTGCCATTCCAGCTTTACAAAGGCCAACTAACAACTCGTTTGAGGTTGCATGATGGGGTACAAAGCCTCTGCTAAGTGTCAAACCCAAAAGCTCAAGAGCCTTGTCTAAGTCACCTTTCTGGCACAAGGAATTCAATACAATCCTGTAACTCGCCTTGTTTAGATAAATACCTTCGCTAGAGAGTCTGTTAAGCATCCCAAGCGCCTCCTCAGTCCTACCTTCTCCACAAAATCCTCTAAGTAACACGTTAACAGTTACAATGTCAGCTTTGCACTTTGTTTCTTTCATCTCTTCGAGCAACGCCATGGCTTCATCAATTCTACCAAACCTACAAAAGTAATTTATCAATATCGTGTATCCAACTGTATCTTGTTTCAAACCAAAGCTCTTCATCTCTTCAAAAGCATCCATGGCCTCCTCTAACCTTCCCTCTTTGCAAAATCCACTCATGAGGGCTGAGTAATTAAATACATTTGGGCTACATCCATTACTCTTCATAAACTCCATTATCTTCTTTGCCCGGTCAACTTTTCCCCAACAGGAAAAACCATTGATTAGAATATTATAAGTAAGGGCATCAGGCAAGATTTGATCCTTCGACACCATCTCCTCGAACAATTCAATTGCTTCTTTTAACCTTCCACTCTCACAGAGACCATCCATCAGAGTTGAGTAGGTAATTAAATTAGGATAAGAAATGCTAGACTTCTTCATCTCCTTCACCACTGCAAAAGCAGATTCAAGATCACCACTTTTACAGTGATACTTAATAAAGATGTTGAAAATGCAGGTATTTGGCTTCAGCATGTGATCCTTCTTCAAATCCAATAAAAAACCCCGCAACAAATCAACCTGCTTTGATTCAACCAGAAGATTCAGACACGTGCTGATGGCTTTAAGCGATGGCTTTTCACGAACAATTGGCTGGATTTTATTAAACATCTCGACCACTCTTTCAAACTCAGATGACTTGGCAAAATACTTCATCAGATTAAGGAATAAACTCTCATGAAACTTGCAAGTTTCATACATCATTTGCCGAAGAAGAGCATCAACAGCCTGAAACTTCTTAGATCGAGCAAGCTTATCAATTATAGTTGAATAGGTAGCATGATTATGATTAAAACCCTTCTGCTCCACTACCAAGTTAAATATTTCCAAGGCATGTTGAGGATCCCGCTCATGTTTGATCAAGTTTATGGCAGTCTCGTGAGAAATAAATTTGGGTTTCCTTCGTGGTTCCAGAAGGGTTTTGGGTGGGGGGTCCAATTTAGGTGTTAAAAAATGAAGAGGAGAGATCCATGGAAGCGAGGAGAAAGAGCGATGCTTGTGGCAAATAACAACTTTCACAGAATTCATCAAAACTACTGCTTCCCCTTTTTATAGCACTTCATAACCTGAAAAAATACGACCCCTGTTAGCTTTTCTTAATATATACCAGAAAAGCAAAATCATTTTGAAGCCAATTTTAATCACTTATTCCATACAAAATCATCATTAAGTACAAATTATTATAGCAATCTAAGAGTTTAAACATAAATTACAACAATGATTACGTCGAAGACAAGACAAAAAACATAGTTAAGGTTACCATTATCCTCATGATTAATTCAGCTATAACTAAGGAGCTAGCAAATTGTCATCAACAGAATCCGCATAAAGGAATAAAAAAATCTAAGTGCGTGAAGTTAAATAGCTAAATCTTCATGAAAACAATGAGATAAGAGAAACACTAGCCTGTTTGTGTCATAGGGGGGCCGAGATGGGAGAGTGACTGCGCGAACTCCGTTTGAATAGGTGAGGGCAGGGCGGAGGTGGAAGAAGGAGACGGGGGGTCGAGTCCAGTAGAAAGCAACAAGTTTTTCTCTATGATGGATAGGCTTGGCCCATTAAGTTTCTTTCATTTGGAGAAATGGACAGAAAGTGGATCTAGGATTCATTGCAGACCAGGCTCTGATTTGGGCTTCCAGAACTGTTATGGGCTTTCAATAGGTAGTGTATTTTGAGAAAGAAGTTCAAAATAATCAGCTAAGGTTACTGTAGTTTAGCAAGACCAATTTATTAGTCCTTGTGATTTCATAAAATATATATTTAATCATTTTTAAATTTATTTATAGTTTAATATTTTTCATCCATTTCATTTTTTTAAAAAATATAAAAATAAAAAGAAGTTGGTGAAGTGGGAAGATTAATGCGAAAAGAGTTTAATTGTTTAGGACAAAATAGTTCTAATTTGAGTACAATGGGCACTAGCCAAGTAACTAATTACTTATTCTCAATATCAAGAGAATAGATTAATTTAATATGACAAATCATAAGGACTAAATTATAATTAAATGGTATGTAGATTTATCATTTTTTTAATGCATTTTTTGTCCCTCAAATTAAAAAAAAAAATACAATTTTACTATTTGTTATTAGTGATTTGCTTTTGCTTTCTCAGTCACACGCTACTATCTTGGGTTTCCTTTACCTTAAAAAAAAAATTCATGCGCTTTGTTAACATATAATTAAATGAAGAACATTCTTAATCTTTAGGATAGAAAATCTATTGAATAATTATCGATTTATTTAGTTAGATGCATGTATAAATTTTTTGATTTTTTATTGTGAAATTTTGTATGACTAAAAACATATTAAAAAAACATTTATTTATTAAATAAATTATTCGTGATAGAGCACGTATCACATATCTAATTAATTAATTCTATATAAAAACGAATTTTAACAAGTAGCTAAACAGAACAGGGTAGTGTGTACCAAGCAAAAAGAGGTGGTGTCCAGGAGAACAGACAATCGCAAGGCATGCTTGCCGAACCAGAGGGATTTGATCTATAGTTATGCGATGCCATTAATTGGTCCATTAAGGACAAAACCCTCATGCCAGGTTGGTTGTCATGACGTTTTCCCATTTGGCATTTTGCAGTATATGTGTATTAGTGCCTTTGACTGGGTAATTAATCATGAATTCAAGTTGATAATTAATTAATTAGCAATGTAATAGAGACAAGAGTGGCTTATAACTTGGATTATAGAACTGCTTCCCTCTTACTCCCTCATGCCGAAGCATCTGGTCCCTGGCTCTAGCTTGCAGAATCCCAAAAGTATAACCAAAATGTGTTTTTTTTAAAGACACTGAGAGAGCTTTGATAAAGACATAGCTCAAGCCAAGATAGGTGACTCTGCCAGCCCAAGTCGATCCATGGTTTTATCGCATGTACTATATTCGAATGTTAATCCCTAACGAGGGGACCAGTCAGCATCGCAGACAACTCGAGATTAAAATAACACAGGAGGCACCAAAAGACGGGGACGTGTGGACCCGATTGCACTCCACGTGGGATTTCTTTTTTTCTTTTATGGAGGGGTGGTGTTTGATAGTGCAGACACAGGAGATACGGCGGATGTTCGGGATGCTTTTGATGGCGGACCACGGTGTTGCAAGGAGGTGCACATGCCTAGATCGATGACCAATTGCTACAAACTCAATGCAGGGAGTCTCTTTTATGTCTTTTTAATATACCAAGATTTCTTTAAATCTCTGGATACGCAGTTTTGTTTTACCAGTAAACTCTTCTTTCTTGGTGTTGAAGTGTAGATAGGTGTTAATATATTGATTTGGTGCAACTCAAGAACTTTTTCAAGTTTGTTTAATAGGCAGTATGAAAACTATTTGTTAAGAGAGTCGGTCACGCCTGCCTAGCACTGCTTTATTTAGGTCTATCAACGCCTTGAGCATACTTTCTGGAATTTAGAAATATTGATTCACACACACGTATACATAGAACACTTGGCCACATCAAATCCATTTTATATCTACCAGTATCACCATTCAACGAGGATTAACATGTTAAAGGACAGTGGAGTACAGGGACGTTAACATTGCATTTAATGGTAAACAGCGACAACAACAACATGCATGGGTGAATGAATGGTTTCAACTCGAGGATAAATTTTTTCAAACTCGTGAAAATGATATAGGTGGTTTTGAACGGTAGATTGTGAATCTGATATAATTGCACTACATGGACAACTTTGCAATGATATTTATGGCCGAAGAGATAGGATAAAGTCTGAAAAAAAATTGATTGAGATAATTAATCTGATAAAAAGATCAATAACTTTTAACTTGATTGTTGGATTACGCTCAAATTTAACTAGGATATTCTGAATGACGCTCACTCAAATGTGTTGTGATCAATTGAGATTCAAAAAACCTTCAAATTAGTTCTAGAAGATGCTATTTAGACTAGTTTTATTATTTTCTCTTTATTTTTGAATTTTCTAACTATCTTAGGATTTTTATTGATTTTTCCCTTTCTAACCACGACTTTTAGGTTTGTTTTTAAAAATTATCTAAGAAGTTGTAACCTTTTTAAAAGATAAACTACTTGAAAAGAAATATTTGATAATATAATTTTAATTATAATTTCTGTGTAGCAACCTATTCGGTAAAATAATGATGATATTAGAAGATTTCTAATCCAGTTAGGAAATCTTTTCCTAGATCAAAAATGATTTTTTTTTAGAATCTTTATTTAACTAGTTAATTAGAATCTTTATTGAACTAATATTTAGAATTCCTGCTAAAATAAGATAGTTTAAGCTTATAAACTTTCTATAAATATAAAAAGCCATGTATTTAGAAATTTTGTGTGTTGAATATCAATCAATAAAAAAAAAATAAGGTTAAATACTTTGTGTTTAATACTTTCAAGATTTGGTATCAAAGCTTGAAAGAAAAAGGAGAGCATAAACGAATCAACAAAAACACACACATGGCAACAAATCATACCTTTTCATAGCAACAAGAAGAGCAGCCTTCTCCCAATGCAAAAGCTGAAATTCCAGCAACAATTCAACGTGAAAAGCAAGAACAAGCAAATTGGCAGCAAATAAAGAGTTTTCTAAGGAGAGAATAAAGATTGATCAACTAGGGGCGGACAAGGTAAAATAAATGCCAAAATCAATTCATTATTTACCCGCATGTAAAAATGGATTCTCATTTGCCTAGAGAAAACTTCGTTAGAGAGATAAAATTTAGTGCGGTAATTAGTAATGAAAACTACAAGTAATTAATTAATTGTTGAGGTAGAAGAAGGATTTCTAATTGAGTTAAGAGAAATTTCCTAAATAAAAAATGATATGTGTTTAGAATTTTTATTTAACTAGTTAATTAGAATCCTTATTAATAAATTAGTATTTATAATCTTTGTTCGAATATGATAATTTGAGTTTATGATGTAGATTAAATACTTTATGCGTTCAGTGTTTTCAACACACACACACACATATATATATATGCAATTAGAGTTGATTTATGATTCTTCACCCCCCCCCCCCCCCCCCCCACACACACACACACACACACACACACACACATATATATATATATATATATATATATATATATATATATATAATTAGAGTTGATTTATGATTCTTCACCCACACACACACACACACACATATATATATATATATATATATATATATATATATATATATATATATATATATATATATGCAATTAGAGTTGATTTATGATTCTTCACCAGTTTTCATTGTCAAATTATCTTAATTAGCTGCTCCTATTCTTTAACAGTTAGCTAGTTATCTTTTTGTTCTGACTTGATTTTCAAGGAGGATCCACTCTATTTTCATTACCAATGCCTTATTGAGATCTCATGCATTAATTACTTGAAGTTGGGTTTTTGGACTAATTTTTGTTTTCTCTTAATTTTTCCTGTGGAGGAGGATCAGAAGTTTTTAGTAAGCTGAATCTTCTTATTTTTCATACTAATTAGTATTATAAAGGTTTGATATGTGCTTTTCTTCTACCTTCACTTCATAATTTCTAGATGATTATCTTAATTGTTTCACGATATTAAAGTAAATATAAATACATATGTCATATACAACTATGTGAAGCAATTGTGGTAAACTAATCTCCGTTAAAAGCTGTTGGATATATATAGGAGTGGGTAAAAAAAAAATAAAAAATAAAAAAATCAAACCGGAAAAAAACCTAAATTAATCGAGTAAATAACCCAATATATAAAATATTGATACCAAGTTGAAAAAAAAAAAAAAAATTCTCAACTAAGTACTTTGAATCACAATTTCTTGACATAGACTTATTATGATTTTGTTTTTCTTAAATTAATAAAAGCCCATAACATAAGTTTTAGTTTAAGATGTATATTGAATATTTTTCAATAAAATGTAGAAGCAAAAGAATTAAAAATCAGTCTCTTATCCTAGATTAATCTACGTCAAAATTCTTAAAATTATTCAAAAATTTATGATAATACACGAGTTTATTTATGTATTATTTGATTTCTTATTATTTTTTAATTAAATTATGAAATTAATTAATACAATAGTATTTCTTTAGAAGTAAAGCAATTAAAAATTTAAAGTCAACATGAATAAAAAAAATAAATATATTATATAGTTTTTTAAAAATTTACTAAGTTTTGATTTTAGTTTAAGGATAGAAATTTCTAAATTCAATTTCAAAAAATAAAAATAAATTTAAAAAATGATATAAAGTTTAGGTTGAATATTTTTATGGATTGATGATACACAAACAAGATTATGATAAAATAATCAAATAATTAATTATATATCAATCGAATAACTAAAATTGTATATATTATCTCTGTAACGTGGGACATGCAACTAGTGTACTTAGTTTCAGGAGGGGTGACAGATTTATTTTCTTTGTTAGGGGGGACTAAATTTCACTAGTTTTTAGCACTAAAATTCAAAACTTCGTTGGATTTATGGAGGGGAGTATTGTTAATTATTTTTTTCAGGGGCAGGGCCCTACTAGCGGGGCCACTGAATTTCTATGATAAAGTGATAAAATTATGTATAGATTTTAAAGGCTATGAAAAAAAATGATAGAATCACGAGTAGGATTATTTGTGTTCCACTACTAAGTAGAAATGGTAGAAATTAATGGCAATGATTTTTGTAACTTTACTAAATCTGCTAATCATGATTGTTTTTTGAGTTTTTTTTATATATGTAATTGCTGTGTAGCAGGGTGAACTACGTACTACTACCTTGTTCTTTTTGATTAATGACACTAGTTCTCATTCATTGGAAGAGAGAGAGAGAGAGAGAGAGAGAGAGCTTATCCAAGTATTTTCGAAGATTTCCTCAATGATGCAAAAAACAAGATGAAACCTGTTTTACTAATTGTTATTATATATTTTCAACATTATGTGAAATTTTCTAACAACTGTGTGGATCTCCATGAGAGCGAACAGAAGCATGTATCGAAGGGAATGCCCCATCAGACACGAGAAAGAAAAAAGATTAATAAGATGGTACTATATTCACGTAACCAAATAACAAAATGAGGAATGGGAATCCTGCATTACGTGATGTATTGTTAAAGAAAAAGGTTGTATAAGCGTGTATCGGGTTTTTTCTTTCTTTCTTTTCTCTCCCCTTCTGCCTTGTGTGAGACAGTGCAGTGGCAAAGAGATTCAGTCAAATGCAGAATATTGGGTTAATCCTGGTCATGATCATATGACCTGACATTGGGTTTCTAACAGTAAAAATAAAGGAGAAATTAGATCAATGGATAGGTTAAAATATTGGGGTAGTGGGTGTGAAAATGTGGATGACACTCTGTTAAGCTCGGATCTCAAACGGCAAGAGAAGACTCTCTTTAGACCAGAGATGTGAATTGTTATAGGAACAGTGGGGGGCCTCGCTCGTGCCTCTCAGCTCTCATTTTCTAATGGAACAGAGTCTTCGAAATTAGCACAGAACTGACACGAGCCATATGAGGAGAAAGTGTCTCATTTTTTTAAGTTGACAGGATTTTTGAGAGTGAAAACTGCGAAAGTGGAAAAACACGAAGAAAAGGTGAAATTCAAAGTAAAGAAAAAGAGCATTTCAAAGAAGTGATAAGCGAGAAAAGGGTTAGAAATTTGTGTCCTTAAAGCCTCTTTAGAGACCCATTTTTAAGCACATGTCCATGAAAGGAATATCAAGGATCCTAAGTTAAAAACCCTTATCATCTACTGTTAATCTTTACCGGATTTTACTGTATCGCGTCTTGCGCATTTTATTAGATCCGTAGGGATGATCAGCCCCCATTAATTAAGTCTCTACTACTTGATCAAGCACCTGTTGTTGCAATGGGGTTATATGATCTATCAGTAATGAATATATATACTGCAGGTTTTCGATACAATACCTTCACCAAATACCCTAGCTCTTAAACGTGGCCAGCAAGCCATCATTCTCAAATAGAAGGATAAAGATTTTATAGTACATCTAGAGAAAAGCGAAATTGACCCCAAATTCTCCGGGCTATAGCAGAACAAAATTGGTAGACAATGGACTCAGCTTACAAAACCTAGTCGAGGGGCATCTAGTGAAGAAAATGAAACCATTGGACCAACTGTTTGGAAATCTTGCTGCTTGTATGACCCTAAAGTTGGTCTTGACTTGCAATAACGGTGATTCAAACTCGTTCTTGCACCATTCCCTAGTAAAGTTAATGATGGTTTTGTTAAAGACTTGTGGTGAATGTACTTAGCTTCATAATCACATTTAAAATCCTCTAATTTCCCTTGATAAAACTTGTTTATCTTCCTGATTAACCATGCCATCCAAATCGAGCAGTCATTACTGGATGTTGGAGACAACTTGTACTTTTTAAGATTTTTACGTTTACAAAAACTAAAGGAGACGCTCCTAAAGGTGGAAAAAAAAAAGCGAAAGGACAGCTCTTTTTGTGATTCTTTGGCCAGTAAAAGACCACCCTTTAATTCCCACACCATAGATTTTGGATGATTTTGAGAAAATTTTCTAAATTCATCATTGAATTCTAGCTTTTTTGATGAAAGGGGCTGGGACATTTGGGTACAGGTGTCGCTAAAATGCAACGCATGCCTTGAACCCCCTTCTTTCTCATTGGAAATTTTAGATTCTCCTCGTTGCCTGAAATTAGTCAGTTACGAGGGAAATTTCCTCTCAGTGAATAACACGACTCCATCGTTCACCCGCTATTGACAAAATTCAATGACTCCATCCATCCAAAATAAAACAACATAATTAATTAAAGACTCTGCATTCTTTACTGGTTTAACCGCCCGGATAAGGAACACGTCATGATCGATCCAACGAGCATTCCCCTGTCCGAGCTTGATGTGCATTTGAAGCTCCAAGCGAGAGACGAAGAACGATGCAAGAAATAAAACTCTTTGATCATGATTCAATTTCGTACAGATTTTACACCCACTGCTGCTAGAACATGTAATCCTGTGCGTGCGATGAAAGATGACCAATGCTTAAACAATAACAATATATACTCTTTTCTTTTGTTCGATTATCTTCGATGAATAGTAACAAATAAATAGATGAGTGATCGTCATATAGCATGGTATATTACGAGAATGAACACTGAGATTTAGTGAGTGTCCATTAATTTCATCAGATCGCTCTATCGATCAAGAGAAGTCTTTAGGTATAATTTGATATCATCATGGTTGAACGTTGCTCATCATTGAGTTATATCACATATATATGCGTCCTAAAATGAAGTATGAAAATTAATCATATATAGAAAAATAACTTCAAAAGTTGCAAAAGTTTCTAAAAGGGGTTTTTTTTAGTATTACTGTGCTGTACTTTGCCAACAGTATTATGGTGTTGTGTATTAAAAATAAAAAATCAATTTATCAAGAAACTTGTTGTTTTATTAAGTAGAATTATTGTAATTTAAAACTGCATCGATCCACTTATTAAAACTGCTTCTGCTAATCTTATTTTAAAATCACACCATGTCACATTAATAGAAAACAAGCCTATACATGAGTACATCTACTCGAAGAAAAATAAAATAAAAAATAGATAACTATAACTATTTTTTATCACGACTACATAAGCATAATTTCTGACTAGCCGATCCCTCTCCTTTTTATCTGCGAGCATGGTCTGAAATCCCTACTATATATAAATAATAAAAAAGTGAGAGAAGAGGAAGAAGAACGGTCGAAAATCCATCCAAATTTGTTGCTCTTCGCACATTCTTTATAATTATTGTTCTAGACTCTCCAAACTCGCATCAGTTTCGACCGAGGAATGCTCTCGGTAAGATCATGAAAAATAAACCACAAAGGTTCTTTTTGGTAAACTGATAGTTACAGAATCGATCATCATGACCATGGTATATAGTAGGATTTATTTATCGGTGTGGCCCTGCTGAAGAAATAAAGCGGTGCGATATTCATCAAATACCACTACCGTTTTATTACTTTGATCCATCATGGCATTGCGGTGGTATTCATAGAAAGCTTGACAGAATTGTGGCAAATTACGGCTACCTTTTAGGCAACCAAATTTACTCTCCGAGGTAACTTGTAAAATGCCTTGCCAGAGATGGCTTCTACTGTATCGGTCAATTCCTCAACGTTTCGATGGTCGACGGCAACGTATAAAAATATGGAAAAAACACTCCTACAATTCCTCAACGTTTCGATGGTCGACGGCAACGTATAAAAATATGGAAAAAACACTCCTACTGTATCGGTCAATTCCTCAACGTTTCGATGGTCGACGGCAACGTATAAAAATATGGAAAAAACACTCCAATACTCCATAAGCAACAACTAATCAAGCAATTTCCATCGAATCGAGCCACGTAACTTTTTCTTCTTTTTTTTTGCTTGATTGTAGGAGATGTTATCTTACAGATCAGTGGACTGTCTTAATCTATTCCCAAACTAAATTCAACAAAATCAAAACACGTGATTCCTCTTCCAACTCCATTCTCAATTAAAACGCATCATTCTCGATAATATTTCATATTGTAATATTAATTATTTTTTGAAGAAATTTTGTTCCAAAATACATTAAAATAATATATTTTTATTTTTAAAATTTTATTTTTAATATCAACACATCAAAATAATAATATATATATATAAAAATTAACTTTAAACAAGAAAAAAATCAGATTTTTGTTAAATAATGATTCAAATACACTCTCAAACACTAGTACAAATAACAATATTTTGTGAGGAGAGAGGGAGAGAGAGATGTGACAACAATACTAATGTCACTTATTTGGTATTTGGATCCTCGGAGGATTTTAAGATAAATGAGAAAAATTCTGCCATAAATTAGAGATTATATATATATATATATATATATATATATATATATATATATATATGAGATAGGTGACTCCCGTCCGCCAAATATTTTCTAATGCTAAAAAATGATATATTAGGTGATGATAATCCAAGAAAATCGTGGTTAAATTTACTAAATGTGATTCGAGATATAAGATCAAAATAATTCACATAAAAAATCAAAAAGAAATTGTAAAGTAATTGAAAGATTGAAGACTAAAACTTGATAAAAAATTAAATGAAATTAAATATTGAATGATAAAATTAAAAAAAAAACAAATCAAGAAAAATAATATGAATATAGCAATCAAAAGAATAAGGATAAAAGGTAGATTAAGAAAATAAATGCAATAAATGGTAATGGATGAAATTGCAACAAAAAAAATCAAGAAGATTATAAAACACATAAATAGATCAATCAAAAGTAGAGAGATCAAATTAGATAAAAGAATCAGATTGAATAAAATACCTATGGACAAAATAATAAAAAAGGCTAAACTTCAAAAAGCATTAAAAACCAAATAAATAGTAATCAAAACAAAGAGAGCCAAAATCGATAAAACTACAAACCAGATGATCAACACGATTGTTTTTTGAAAAGTCGTACATGAATTTCATGGGCATGAGAGAGAAAAGAGAAAAACACTTCACCATAACTCAATCAGATATTCTCCGTGAGCACGCGCTGCGCCGCTAGAAAGAGAACAATTTTCCGCTCCCAATGCTACCGCGGAAGCAAGATTTTGGTAACTGAACAAGTCCTATGCGCTATCTAAATAGTGTCGGGCTCGTTATGCGCTTGCAACTTTTTTATTAATAACTAAAAATTACCAAACAACCCACAATCAAATTGAAAAATAACAAAAAAAGTAGAAGAAAATTATTAAAACACCCTTAAAATTAACCCCCTTTTTTTTCAGATTTCAAGGATAATCTCGACATCTCACTGTTTTTTTTAAAAAAAAATAAGCCTTTTTGTGCATTTTCATTCTTCTTTCTCCAAGGTGCATGGCCATAATTTTATTGTATTTTTATTTTTGAAAAGACCAAAAAGTTCTTTACCAAAAGCTTAATTTTTTTTTAATGTTTAAGGATAAAATAGTTATTTTATTATTTTAATAAAGATATTTTGATTAATTTATCGACAATTAATTTTACAATGAATAATGTATTATTTAGAAAAGACAAATCTATCTGTATGACAGGTCAAATGAGTTTTTTATATAAAGGGAAAAAACATATTTACATTGCTCCGGTAAATTGAAACTTGTGTTTAGGATGATAAATCACTTATGTCATTTAGTATTTTTTTAATATATATATATATATATATATATATATATATATATATATATTGAAACGAAAAAGTTACCATGAAGGGCACAAAAGGTGTAATAAATAAAAATATACCCAATCTTAGTTTCGACCTATTCTCTACTGTGCCATCAATGGGGTGGTAGGTGTTAAAGAAGTAAAGAACTGTCCTTGGACAGGCAATAAATCCCTACAAAATCTTGTAAATGCCCTTGTGTTGTGTAATATTTTGCTCGTACTATTCCATTTCTCTGTGATTCCCATGCCTATATTGCCCCCACCCTCCTCTCTCTACCTGCCTTTTACCCTAAAAAGAGCCACTCATTCTCCCTTCATAAACCCCTGCTTGGAGTAGCGGTCTTTTCAGCCCCCAACTTCGATAGATACTGGGTGAGAGACTGATAAACAGATATACAGAGAGAAACACTTCACCTATATAGGTTTTGTCTTCACCTTCTTTTGTAAAAGACTATTCTTTGTTCTTCTATTCTTTGATATAAACATCTGTTCTTTGTTCTAAAACACATCTAAAATCTCTATTCACACACAAAAATCCTTGCTTTGACACGCTTGCTGCTTGATGAACTTTATTGCCTAGATATACAACAGAGAAAAGGAGTGATTTTTCGGAGAGGTATTATTAAATATGGCACCAAGTTTTGATTGTGCAGTTTCAAACCTTCTATGTGCGGAAGATAATAATAGCATCTTCGATGATAACGATCACTATGATGCTACCGTGGAGGAGTTTGAGGCCACGTGGCATCATGGAAATCATCAAATCTGTAATCAAAACGGTGGTGGAGATGGCGGGTGTTTGCCGATGCAGAGTGATGAGTGTTTGGTTTTGATGGTTGAAAAGGAGTGTCAGCATTTACCTAATGGTGATTACTTGAAGAGACTGAGAAATGGAGACCTGGACATGGGGGCTAGAAAAGAGGCTGTTGATTGGATTGCAAAGGCGGGTTCTTTTCTTTTTTCTTTTTTTTTCTTTCACTATAGTTTGATGTTCTAAAATGGCGATTATATGAGATTTTCTATATTTATATTTTTCTTGACTGGTTTTCAAAATATGAGATTTGGTTATCCAAAAGGGTTTTTTTTTTTCACCGTATAGTGTATAGGACTTCTTTTCATTTTCGGATTGGTATATCGTGATGATTACAGTGATATCTGTGCTGGATGTGTGGAGATAGATTTGTATTTGCTGTATATTTTGATTGATGTAAAGCTATTTTTCTAGTGTTGATTGTGCTGAGTGACTCTTTCATATCGGTGTTGTGAGTACTTCGAGGCTTTTGATGAAATAGGTTGCGTTTTTTTCTTTTTGTTTGGTGTTCTTTTTTCTTCTCCATCTACTTAATCTGAAGTGGGTCTGGTGGGTTCCCTTCTTTTTTCCCTTTTTTGGGGCCGGTGCTAATTTGTTAATTGCATTTCTATGTGGTCTTTTCTATTTTTCCTAGAAGATTTTTTGTGCATTTATTTTTTCCTTCCCCTTTTCCTTTCATTTGATTAGCCTCGCACTAATGCTGATTGTTGTTTATGAGCTGTTAGGTTCTTTTTTGTTCTGTTCGATTATCTCGATTCCTCAATTGAGCTTTTGTTGATGATCAATACTAATGGTCTTGTTGCTCAACAGGTTCATGCCCACTTTGGTTTTGGACCACTTTGTGCGTATCTATCAATAAACTACTTGGATAGATTTCTCTCTGCCTATGAATTGCCTGTAAGTTGAAATCAAGCAATCATGGCATTGTTGTTTGGCATCTCTCTTACGATCCTTTATGTTTTTACTGGTGTGCTGCGCCTAATTCCATTTTGATTTCATTTAGTTTAATCCTGCTGTGTGTAATCTGCAGAATGGTAAACCTTGGATGATGCAGTTACTAGCTGTGGCATGTTTATCTCTTGCGGCCAAAATGGAGGAGACTGAAGTTCCACTATCTCTAGATCTACAGGTATAGATCCATCAGAATTTCCGTTTGCATTACCTGTGAAGTTCATCTAATAAATTTAAGGATCCTGATATTTGATAGGTGGGCGAATCAAGATTTGTATTTGAAGCAAGAACTATACAAAGGATGGAGCTTCTTGTATTGAGCACATTGAGTTGGAGAATGCAAGCAATTACTCCTTTCTCCTTCATAGACTATTTCCTTAGCAAGATCAATAATGATCAGACCCCCCCACTTAAGTCTTTAATCTTGCAATCAATCCATCTCATACTGAGCACAATTAGAGGTCCCTTTCTCACTCTTATGCACACATTGGCAATGTACTATCTAAAATAATTTCTCCTTGCAGTTGGAAAAACTTTATGATGGAGATATTTGAGAGGGGGTGTCTGATGTTTTTGGTGGGTGGGAATTCAATGCAGGGATTTACTTCTTGGAATTTAGGCCGTCTGAGATTGCAGCAGCTGTGGCAATAGCTGTTGTGGGGGAAACCAAAACAGTG
The DNA here is from genome assembly GCA_019202695.1 of Populus x sibirica. Lineage (NCBI taxonomy): Eukaryota > Viridiplantae > Streptophyta > Magnoliopsida > Malpighiales > Salicaceae > Populus > Populus x sibirica. The sequence goes on along the minus strand of JAGMVL010000643.1, from coordinate 2,061,758 downwards.
GACGCTGAGCAAGCAATTTCTGTACTCGCTCAACCTGTACAAAAGGTAAAGTTGGTGCCTTGTGGTCCAAAACAATAAAGGGACATAAATGATGACTCTTTTTGGTTATATCATTTTGAGTTTGATTACTTACATGTGCGATCACCTGAGACATGTTAAATACATGAACCATTGAATATGTTCTTTTGTATTTTTTTTTTTGGCAGGAGAGAGTGCTGAAGTGTCTTCAACTGATTCATGATTTGTCGTTGTTTGGTGGATCTGTTAAGGGCACAAGTGCTTCACTCCTATCAGTGCCCCAAAGCCCCATTGGGGTGTTGGATGCTGCATGCTTGAGCTATAGCAGTAACCACACAACTGTTGAGCCATGTGCAAATTCTTCACACAATACCCCGGATGCTAAAAGGAGGAAGCTAGACAAACCCTGCAAGGCGTAGTTACAAAATGAAAGTTGGATTCTTTTACCTAGCTTCTATTTTATTTTGTTACATAGGAGTTTTTGGTGTGCTATGAAGGTGTTGCCAAAGAAAATCCCCCTAAATCCAACAAAAGGAAGGCAGAAAGAGATGATGGTAGAGAGGGATGGAGTTGAAAAGAACAAAAAAAATCTGAAAAAAGCTTTTATAAATGGAGTTCAATAAGTTGGGTCATGATTAGAGGATGGATGCAGAGTGGGATCGAGCTGCGGCATGCACTTGGCATGAAAAGGACAGTCACTGCTGTTAAATTAGACTTCTTAACGGCTATAGACAAGGAGTAGAAAAGATTAAAAAAAAAAAAGTTTTTTTTTGATACAGTTTGTCCCCGGGTTTGGTTCTTTGGTTAAAAGAAAATTTAAAAAGGAAAAAAAAAAGAGAGAAAAGAGAGAAAAGGGTAGTGGTATGAGATAATATCGTCGTAGTAATTGCAGAAAATTCAGCTGGATATTCATTTCCAGTTTGTTCAATCATTTTTGCTTTTTATCGAGGATTGGAAGAAAAAAGAGAAATATGGTACAGAACAATCAATATGAACTGATATAAAGTATATAGTGTTTTTGTTTTGGTCTTTTTTCAAATGTAAGATAACTTATAAAATATGGATTTCCCTGTTTCTCTGGGTTGTTTTATATCATCGCTCTCTGAACTAATCGAGTATCCTGGGTCTGTTACCAGTACCATACCTGTATGACCTTGTGCCTGGTCAGACCATGAGCTTTGTTGGTTTTTTGTAATAGAAAAACATCATTCATCAATTGGTGAGATACTTCAGGGCTGCAATACAGCAATGATTACACAGCCACCGTCCGTGTTGGAGGGGTGGATCAAACTGTGTTAAATGTTATCTTGATCCAGTAACTGAGCAAGCGTCATCCATCCGTTTATAGGTTTCATTGTAGGGATGATGAAAAGCCTCAGTGACGAGTGGGGGTGGGCACACTTTGTCGTATGGTCATCTCTGTGGCTGGTTAATGGATACCCATGAGTTTTGGTTTGGGTTGGTAAGTCGCTTTTGACTGAAAAAGGAGAAGAAAGAGCCGAACGAAGGAACAGGAAAATAGTGGAGGCAGGCAGGCACCTGCGATTTGACCCCCGAGCACTCGCTGCCAAGGCCACAAAAATGTAAACCAGAAAATGCGCCACATCATCACCTAATAAAGGGCTTCTGGGGATTATTCCTGACATACGGACATTTCTAACCAGTTTGAAAAACCAAACCACCAATCACATGGGACGTTCTGTGTTCCAAATATATGAGAAGAGAAAACGATGGCGACAATTTTCTTTTCTTTAATAAAGTACTTGGGAAAATATTGATTGTCTTATTTTTTACTCTTTGGTTATTAGCTACAGCGGTGTCTGAGCTCTCGTGTTTTCCGATCGAATTTTTGAAGGATCGCCGCTTTTTTCCGACCAAGGCCTTTTCTTTTCTTCTCGAGAAAGGAAAATCCAAATCTCTCACTGTGAGAAATTGTCAAACTTTTCAAACCATCTTTCCTGTCATAAACTAGTTTGGCCCATATCCAAGAAAATTTATGAAATGTGTATGCTTTAGTAATGTCCCGATCAAACAGGGATGGAGTAGACATTTTCCCTTTTCCAAATCACAACCATATTCTTGAGAAAAAACATGCACAGAAGACCAGAGAACAGTGATGATAGTCAATTGTCAGGATTTTTCCCAATTTCAGAGTCTTCAGAAAAAAAATGGAGAAAAAATGAAACAACCATACCAGTACTATTATAAAAGCGACAAGAATAAGATTGACAAATAAAATATCACTTCAATAAGGAGGAGTGCACTGATGGAGAGTTCTTGATTCGAGTTGCATAGCACCCTTGTTGAAATTTGATTTTTTTTGTCCTGGTTGAAAATTGACGAGCGGCTTCATTGATTAATTAATTGTAATTAGAGGAACAATAGAGATGGCAAATCAAGTAACTGGCTCCTCGGGTTTTACCAGTTCAATTTGAATTTGATTGACAAAATCAAATCTGACAATACTGGCTCAAATTAGCTTCAAAAAAATGCATTTGTTAACTCAAATAATACCTATTGTTTTATGATTATAGCCTAAAATACACTAGGATGGAAAATAATAAAGGAAACTTTAAAATATAAAATAAAATTATAAAAAAATAAAATTATTGACATCGGCGAACCGGGATCTTGACCAGGTTTGAACTAGGTAAAACTCAGGACTAGGGCTGAGCATTTTCGGTTCGGTCCGGTTTTGGACCAAAATAAACAACCAAACCGTTTTTTTTTTTTAGTTTTTGAACCGAACCGAACCGAAAACCTGTTCAAACCGATTAATTTCGGTTCGGTTCGGTTTTTTTCCCTTCCAAACCGGTTCAAACCGAACTGCAATGCCAAGATGCCATCCTCTCGAGAATCAACAACGTTGTTCTCGTTGTTACAACTTCTTGCAAAGGAAAAAATAATTGCAAAAAAACAAGTATCAATTCTTAACAATCACTGCTTTGATTTTTCTGGACACTCTTCAGCTTCTAGACCCGAAATAATCCCTCTCTGGCAATCGAGGTGGGATCTGTTAAAAGTCGTGACCCATGAAGGAGAATCAAGTAAATCAATGGAAGAATCATCTCTCTGGCAATCGAGGTGAGATCTGTTAAAAGCCGTGACCCATGAAGGAGAATCAAGTAAATCAATGGAAGAATCATCAACAATTCATCTTTGACATGGCAAGTTTGAGAGATGAGAGATGAGAGACAAAAAGCATGGAAGATTGGAAGAGAAGAAGACAAATTTTACTCAAATGTTGAAAGGAAATATTAAAGCTTTACCTGCAATCTTTACTTTTCCTTCACGTTGAGAGATGAGAGACAAAGAGACCATTGGGGCTGTGAATAAAGGGACCCTTCAATGTGAAAGCATTCAAAGACTTAAACAGGGGAGATGGCGGCTGTATGCAAGGGAAAGAAATGATAAAGATTTGCTAGGGTTGGCTAATGGAAGGGAGGGGTGGCCCGCGCATGTTTTTTCATTTTTAAACCGAACCGGTTCGGTTCGGTTCGGGTTGGCCGGTTCAGGCACACCAAAACCGGAAACCGAACCGGACCGGATATTTTCCTAAATATTTTAACCGGTTCAATCGGTTTTTTGTACCGGTTCGGTTTTTTCGGTTAATTGTTTTTCGGTTTTCTCAGTTAAATCGATTTTTCAGTTTTTTTCTCACCCCTACTCAGGACTAGAATTGGCTTGATAAGACCCTAATGACATGTCAATAAGCGTTGCTTCACGTGGAGAGAGAAATCAAGGGTTTTTTTCTTACTCAACTCAGCATTATGAGCATTAAACTACTATTTCTTTTTTATTCGTAACTATTTTATATAAAGTTTATTATATAAATATTAGAAGAAAATTTTATTTTTCTAATAAGAAATTAAAAGCTGATTAATAAATATTTTACGTAAATAAGAAAAAAATTATATTTTTTCTGTGTAAAATAAATATTTATTATTATTTAAATACTTCAATTTAAAAATTAATTTTTCCAATAAAAATTCATCTTTCCAACTAAACAAAAAGGTTATCTTTTCTCAACAAAAACAATACACATTTGATAAAATGTTATGGTGAAAGGAGAGCGATTGTGTAATGCTGCTAGTTTTGAATTTCGATACGGAAATATTCCTACCACTGTATTCGTACTTCAATATTGAGTGGGTTTCTGAGCTGATGTTTCCAAACTGACACTAAAAGCATGGCCACTCCCATTTAAAATCCTTGCATCGAAGTAATGGAGTATCCTCGAAAAGTGCACAGAAGATGGACAAACAAGTCAAAACAGAAAACACGAGTCTCAAAACTGTAAAATGCCGATGCCTGGAAATCAATATTTTTCATAAGGGACTGTTTGAAATGATTATTCAATGTTCACTTGTTTCTGTAAAAGTTCAGATATCTTATGAACAAAGCTCTCTCTCTCTACCTAACACATGCGTGAAAGTCTGTTCTGTTGTCCAACGGAGCAGTGCTGCTGTTGAACCTGGGTTGAGATTTGGATCTTCATGAGAGAACAAACTCAAAACCAAAAATCTATATTATTATTCAGAAATTTATATTTTTGACAACTGATATGGATAAAATGACAGAGAACTGTTACTCTACTCTGCCAACGGAACAAATTCTCCCGGAAATTACAGAGAAAATACCGTGTTTTTCACGACTTCAATGCCAAAACTTTTTCTTTGAAGTAGAGAGAATTCTCGTGGCTCGACTTGATCTAGAAAAAATCTTTTGCAAACTTCGTTGACAAGGTAATTCATATTTAGCCTACACTTATTTCCTATATTGTTACCAAATCATGTATTAGGGTTGTTTAAAAATATCAGTTCATCTATAATATTTGTATTGTCTCACCCCGAACCAACAAATTAAAATTAAATAATATGAATAATATAGATAATAATGGATCTAAAAACATAATAAATAAACATTACATGTCAGAGACAAGCTGGGATTTTTTAAATCCACTCAACCCGTATAAACTCAATATAAGTAATTTTCTCTCTTCTCTATCAAACCACAAACTTAAAAAGTAAAAAAAATAAAATTTTAAATTAAAATTGATTTTTTTAGAATTTTGAAAACTAAGTCAAGTCATGCATGACTTTTCTAATATTTAAATGAGCATGACATACTATTAAACGGTATACTTGATTTATAAATATAGATCAATCAATTATTAAATTAATAATAAATTATATTGTTTAATCCTGGTTGTTTAGGATTATAATTTATTTTTTAATTAACTTGTTTAGGTGAAAAGTTAATAATTTATTAATTATAAAATTATTAATTTTTTTCTATAAATAAAATATAATGTATCATATTTTATATACAAAATATATTACACACACTCATCCTATCCATAACCATCTCTAACCTACAAAGATTTTAGGGAACCCAACGGAAGAGACATTATTGCTTTATTGAAAACAAAGTATACAAGACCTTGTTATATGATATGTATTGTGCAACATTAGATAAATTTAATAATAATTTAATTTGTGGTTAATTGTGAGTAATTATAAACACATTAACTTATGCATAATAAAGTATTAATATACAAAAAGATATATAATCAAATAGAGACCGAGTCTTATCCTGATCATAATAGTTATGAATCAAGATAATAAATCTATTTGTATTTGTGTTTCAAAAGTATTTATAAAAAAATTGATTTTTTTAAAATTTTCACCACTTTAAATTATTTTTATGTTTTCAGATTGTTTTGATATATTGATGTTAAAGATATTTTAAAAAATATTAAAAAATATTATTTTAAATAAAAAAAATATTAAAAAATAATTATTATTATATTATCAGACACCTTCAAAATGATATAAGGGATAGTAAATATATTACTATGAGAAGTGTCTCTTTGACCAGGATCTAGATGAGGTCTAGGTATAGAATAAATTGAACATGACAATCCACAATCATATTAGCCAAATTTGTGGGCTGGCGTGAGTCTTGATATTATATTCACAAGCATTTTAGTGGCTGGCCGGTTATATCGTTTTGAGCCGAGTCTTCCAGCAAGAGTTGTCGCCTCTAGCCTGTAGCAGATAAAAAAAAAAAAGGACCTACATTGGGCCCTGCGGATACATTATAAGGATAAGAGGTTAAAGGCCCAAAACTCAAGATCCACATTATTATCCAGTAATTTAAATTCTTAACTATCACCACGTACAATTAATAAAATATGTCAGTTTTTTTTAAAAAAAATAATCCGGCAATAAACTGAGAGAACAAATTCTCTCAGAAAGATCATTAATGTCTTCACTTAAAAAAAAAAAATCGGCACTTAAATATAGGAAACTATGTTATTGTTATAATTTATTTTCAAAACATGGTTAAATTAGACAAAATTAAATATAAAATAGACTTTTTTTTTAATTAAAACTTTACTGTAAATTATTATTTAAAAAATTACTTCAACATGGAACATTAATTTCTTTAAATCAAATTATAGATAATTAAAAAAGTAATATAAAAAAAACACGTCAGTGCGCTAGATTAGCATGGTATGGCTTGGGTTTTGGTTTGAATTTGTTGTAAAAGAACAAATAAATATTTTATATCAAACGATGAATAAATTGTTTTAAAAAAATGATTGTCTTCATGGCCGCTTTTAAAAAATATTAAGTTTTTTTATTCAGATTATTTTTTTGTATTTTTTTTATCGTTTTGATGTGTTAATATTAAAAAAATTTAAAAATAAATAAAATATTATTTCAATGTATTTCTAAGCGAAAAACACTTTGAAAAGCAATTACTGTAACAGTATCAAACACTATCTTAAACATAAATTACTTTATAATGGATTTAGTCTAAAAATACTATTGATTACATTATTCATTCTATAACTATTTTTTCATCCTTGAACTTTATTTCTTTACTATTTTATCATTATATATTTTTGTGTTATAATTCACTTTTATTTATATTCTATCATACGTGTCATGTTTTTATGGCTATTTGATCTATGAATTAAACATCAATTTTATATATATAAATAATTTGTTATTTATTAAAAATTGAAAGAACTACTTAACAAAATTAAGACAAAAAATAGGCATTTTATTTTTTACTATTTAAGTGGCATGGAAAGCTACAGTCTGGTTCTTGAAGTTTTAGATTTTTCATTATCCAATCCTTATTTTTTGAGAATTTTATGTTTAGACTCTAATTTTTTTTTGTTTATGTGTTGAATAAGGAGAGAGAAAATTAACAAAACACAAGAAATAATAGAAAATGTTCGGTTGGCAACAATTTTGGAATTGAAAAAAATCTATCTTGATATTGGATTCATCTTAAAAGATTGAGTTCAATAAAGATAGTTTGAACTTTTTATTGGGCAAAAAAAAAAGTAGATTCAAGTTTGGGAAGATATTTTTAAACTAGTTTATTTTTTGTATTTTTTGTTTGTGAATTAATTTTAATGTGTTTTGTAGTTAAAATACATTTACTTGGACTGCTAGAATTTTTTATTCAATAATTTCAAATAAAAACAGGTTGAAATATAATTTTTAAAATCCAAGAATTTGAAATGCGACTCTATGAGCACCAGAAATATTTGAAATTGAAACAAGATGATGACATGTTGTTTATTTTATTTTTAAAAAATAGGAGTTCAACACGTCATCCATTCATTTTTATTTTTTTTTAAAGGAGATAGAAACTAGAAAGGGCTAGGAAGTACGAACATCTGGACTTCTTTTTAAGGTCATGCGGGCAGGCCTATCCTCCTAGGTCCAGGCTTGACCACTTTTTATGTTACCTTTGAATTATTATTTTTTTAGTTAAATTCATTATAAATAAAATAATATTTAAAAACTAGCCACTTTTGCTACAATTCTCAAATAAAATTATACCTACTTTGTGAATTATCATACACAAACTCAATATACAAAGTTTATATAAAAAAATATGCTATGAATATTAGTAGAATAAAAAATATTTTTTTTATTGTAAATTTATTACATCAATTTTTTAAATTAACTATTATTTTATTTTTTCTTTTATCCTATGCAAATCACCAAGCATAATTTTTTATTTAACTTTATTTTTCATATTATAATAGGTTTATGTTTAAGAAAAAATAATTCTCATAAATAATATATTTTTGTAAAAAATATAAACAAGAGAGTAGAGTTTCGATGGAAGAGGTATGTATTTTTTCTAAAAATAAAAAATATATATTAATAAAAAAATAAAAAATCATCTAATGAAAAATATGTTTATTTAGAGTATAAATTATTTTATTCTAAAAATATATCTATTTTAATTATACAAAATAAACAAATAATAATTTTAAAAATTGTCCCGCTAGGGTAAGAAAACTAATAGACAATGTTATAGATATTCATTGGTATCCCTAACTTTATTTCAAAGCAAAGACGGCGCGGTCAAATTATAGTCTGTGCCTCGCTGCTTTTAGTTGAAGGGCTGTAGCAGTTGAGTGGGCTAGATCGGCCGAACTGGACCACATCATCACAGCCAGTCCACCAGCTTCCTTCTCTCGAAGCAGTGAATCCGATTCTCGGAACAAATCATTTTGTCTCGGTCTGGATCTCTAGTCTATGTTAAAGAAGGGCTTTGGATTTTCTTACAATCCAATCATCCTCTTTACGAGCTAGTCTTTTCTGCACTTTTCTTTTTCTTTCATAATTTCTTCTTTTGAACCAAATTCGACGGAAAAGTATATGTAATCAAGAATTCTGCTCGCTTCAAAATAATAATAATAATAATAAGACGAGTCAATCATCCAAATTCTTTGTAAACTCGATGGTGCTCTGTGTCTTGAAGATTTTTCACGAAATAGGTATAATTTTACAATCTGATATACCGATTCGATCCGAGATTTCTTATTGATTTCGGAATGAGAGCGCGTGATGCCTGCGGTATACGAGAGAGTTTTAATTACTGAAAAAAAATAAAATATATTTTGTTACATTTAATGAATCAAGGGCATGAAACCCTAGATATGCTATGCTGAGTATAAGCAAAAGTCATTAAAAAATGTTAAATTGGTAATATAGCTTTTTAAATAATATAAATATAATTTTTACATGCATTCTAATGACAAAAATATTTTAACAATCCATTTGTATTTTAATTTATTTAATATCAATACTTTTAGTTTTTTTAAGAAAGGTTTAATTGGTGAAAAAATAAATATTTTAATAATCTATTTCAATATTTTGGTTCTTTTGATAAATATGTAGGAATAATTTTTCTTTGAGAAGTCATTTTTACGTTTTCATTTTGCTCTCCCAATCAAATAGCAAAATCAATGAAGAAAAGCTAAAAAAAGTCTATACTCTTCTTTTGGTTCTTCTGCCCTAAGGATCCGAAAGATAAAGGTAAAAGGTTAAAACCGAAAGCTATGCTATGTTGCGTTTAATAGACCAGAATGATGTAACAACATGCAGCCTACCGCTAAAGCCCAATTTATACCTCAAATCCATTTAGAACCACCACCAGTTGAGAGTGCTACGTGGCACATATGTAATTATCTAAGCTCGCAAGCAAAGCCTTTTGTATTACTTAGCGGTTATTTTTAAAAAATAAAAAAATAATATTTTTTAAATTTTTAAAGAATTGTTTTTCACATCAAACAATTCAAAAAAACTAAAAAATAATAATTTTAAGTAAAACAATTTCAAAAAATCACAAAACACATTTTTAAGGCAAAAACAAATTCATAAAACCAGACAAACCAAGCTTTTGACCTGTTCTTAAAGCAGCTGATGTTGGAATGGCATACCCATGAAGCGTTGCCAACCACGGGTTCACAAGCTTTCACAAATGGGCCTGGGATGTACTGAGCTCGGATGCCAGAGAGTTTTGCCTGACGTCGTCGTTTCCCACGTCAGAAACTGTAATAAAAGATATCAGTGGTCCCCGTGCCAAAGCCATGTACCGCATGGTTGACGATTTGATGGGAATCTAATCCATCACGGCTTAGACCTTCACTTGCTACTACCGGAGTAGGCTGCTGAAGAGGTACTTTTGGTACTTACATTCAGATATGGACAGATTGACCCCACGCGCAATTTTATCTGAAAACGACAACATTGAAAACAAAATGCAATTGGTTTTTTTTATATATATAAAAAAAATAGCACAATGATATTTAAAATCTGAAGAAGTAACACTGTTAGATATTTTTCTAATAAAATAACATACTTTAATTTTGTCATGTTTCAATCACGCAACATCCATTTAAGATCACGCTTCTAAAGTACAATAATTTAAAATATTATATTTTACAAGCGTGACATTAATTAAAATTAAAATAGTTCGAACACACAACGTTGTCTCTTTCTCATAGAAAAAACCGTTGCCGCCCTCACATCTCTCCCAAAAAACTCGTTAAACACTTAGATTTTGCCTTTAAATCAACCAAAAAATGAATTTATCATTGTCTCTAAGTATCCTTTAATGTTTTGTGTTGAAAATCAATTGTTCCCTTTGCTACCACCTCTGTTGCCATTGCTTTCCCAAACATTCTTGCAGTGCTTTAAACAAGGTAAACATGTTACATTGCTATTAATTAGTATTTGGTTTAGTTAAAATCAAATAATTGTCTAGGTTGGATTTAGGGTTTATGGTAAATCCAGTGTCTTTTGAATCAATGATAAATTAGTTAAAAATACATTCAATTGGAGTTTATTTTATATAGTTGAACATGAAAATAGTTGAATTAATTATGTGTTGCGTTTAATTTAAGTTAAGTTGCTAAATTAAGGATTTATGTGTATTGGTGAAATCGGCTAATAATGTAGTTAGATAAACAGCCATGTTTATGCTACAGAGCATAAAAGTGGTTGAATTATGATGAATTACATGTTTAATTGAAATGTTGATAGGTTGACGAATTTAGTATTTTATTGAAATCAAATTATTTTTCTTTGAATTTGCATTTGAATTGATGCAATTGAGCATGACAAAATATCAATTGATAATGAATTGTGTTTAATTTTGTTGTTAAGTTTGCTTTAACGTTAAATTTTAGGAGTTTGATTGAATCTACTATGAAATTTTTCAATTAGGATTGATGTAATGCAATTTAATAAAAATTATGTTAAATTGACTATAATCCGATTTGTTTACATAATATCTAATAATATATTTATGTTATGTCATTACGGTGACAATATTATTCCTCAAAAGAACAATAGTACAATATACAATGACGGGAATAGTTTGTTGTTAACTGATAATTAGGCATGTCATAACTTAGAGGTATCAAATTAATGAACAACGACGTTATCATGTACCGATTATCTTGCAGTGGGATTGTGTTATGATTGCGTAAATTATTATGATGATTTTAATCTGTTTGCAGGTATGTCAAAGCATATAAACTCCATTTGTTTGGTAGTATATTATTCACTAACCTCGCAGGGAGATATGTGCATTTGCTTTATCTGATGCTCTTTGAAATTATCCGATGCTTTTTAAAATTCTCGATGTTATCCCTATATTATAGCTGGAGAACTGTTGTATTGGTATTCTTGTACAAACATGTATGTATGTCTTGCATCTACGAAGGGGCCCAAGCAGGTCGAGAGATGTTTGCTACTTCTACAAGCACGAATCGAAAAATCTAAATAACCATTTAGATTTGAATGTTTCCACGCATAATGAAATTAAATAAAATATTTTTATTTGATAACTGTTATGATCGTGGGAACATCTCTATATGAGCAAGCCCTGGATACTGAAATTGCTAGATATGACATTTAAACTACATGGATTGCACTTCATCTTCAACCAGGATGCAAGTATTGCGATGTTATTTTTTGCAATTACACGCATTTATGTTGTGTTCTTGAAACTTTATAAAATTCAATTAAACTGACATGTTTTTAAATTTTAATGCTAGGTGGTATGCTGAATGAGTTTTTGAAAATAATTCAGCACATGTGCTAGCATTTTATCAAAGTGAGCTCAATAGGCAACATGTTATCTAAGTATTTTTTGAACTATTTATTAAATAAAATAACTAATTGCACCGAATCTTTGTTTTTTATATTTATTTAACTTATAATTTACAGGTTATTTGGATGTCTTACTCGAAAGAAAGATTAGTCATTACTACAGCTGTTTGTACCAACGGGATGGATATATAGACAACAGTAGTCCCATTAATATGTGTTGAGATGGTCGAGCTATATTTTACGGAATGAATAATGTGACAATTCGATTATAAACAACACATTATAGTCAATATCAATACGAGTGATGCTTTGCACGCCATTACTCGTAAGGGTAAAAATAATAATTACAACTGGTTAAGTTGACATAGTGCTTATGTATCACAATGAGATGCACGGAGGAATGAGATTTTTACATAGATGTATTATGTGATTACTGACGAGAAGTTTATAATTTAGTACACGAGTATAACATGACAGATCATTACTCTAAATCCTGAACAAGTTTTTCCACCTGGATATATGCAGTACGAGCAACATGTCTAGATGATTCAACATCATATAAGTAATAAAATCCTTTTATAATTAACATATGTTAACCGTTAAATTTTATGCATTTATCTTTTAATTTAACATTAATATTTTATTAATATTAGATTGACTTTTTGTTACGGCATGGTCGAGAGGCCGCATCTTATGTCTGTAGTGACGATGAAAAAAGCAAAGTTTACATTGTAACGTCTAGGCGGTTAAATGTTTGTCATACCAGACTTGAAACTTTTGGAGAAAGACTAACCTTTGATGATGCCGTGGTAGAGGACGTGACCACTTAGGAAGGAGCATGAGCTGGATCCAGTCGTGCTACTGATGAGCAGAATCAATCAGTAAAAGACATGGACTAATAAATGAGCTATGTTTATATATTTCAGGATTACTTAAATGTTATATTGTTGAATTATTTTATATTCATTTTTCACGTGTATATGTTTTTGTTTTTTTGCATTTCTAGAGCCATTTGTGATTATGAAATACGAAAACATGTTGAATTTAGTTAGAATTTATTGATTGTGATTATTGTGGTTTTTTATAGGTTATTTTAAGCGGGACAAAATTTTGGGTATAGTTTCTATATAAAGAAAACTTTGTTTAAATTCTAAATTTATAAATTGTAAATATTTTAACTCTTTAAAATCTTAAAGTAAATAAAATTTCAGATTAATGAAAACTATGATTTTATAAGCGTTATGAGGCTTAAAACACGAAAATAATCCAAACCTTACAACCAAAATGATTTGATGATTTTGGCTATAGTCCAATCATTTTATTAAATGTCTATCTGTTTCTCAAAATGATTGGGAATCACGATATTTCAATAATGTTACAGTTTAAAAACACGACATTTTATTATTATCGTAGTTGTTACAGTTTAAAAACACGACATTTTATTATTATCGTAGTTGTGAAATGCAACATTAATTATCGCTGTTTAAACACACACACACATATATATATATATATATATATATATATATATATATATATATATATATATATATATATCACATTTTTTAACCACAATATCCTTAAATTATACTTTTTCACCAAAAGTTTTTCATCCTATGCTTTTCGAATAGTTAATTATATTTTGGTGCTAATTCGGCAATTTATCCGTAATGGGGGCTGAATTACTGTTACCAAGATTGCGACTTTTCAAGTGTGAATGTAATTTTTGTCTTAACACGGTTGCATCGCGGTGATTAGAATACCTAGACGGGAAATTTATAGTAAAGCATGAGGCTAGCGACGAACGAAAACAAATCTAACGTCAAAGATGGGAGAGATCATGGTACTGGTGCCTTGGCATTAGCAACAACTGCAAGTTTGGTAGGATGAATTATCTCCGTTTTGATGTGAGTGCTTTGATATTTGCACGTGAGGTTAGAATTGTGAGTGAGGAAAGTGGTTACAGATCAAGCTCAAAAGCCTACAAGGCTGATGCTAATGCTGATGCTAATGCTAGTTCCATCATAGAGGGAAAAAAAGAAGAAGGAGAAGGTAATTCATCATATGCTGTGGTTAATTCTCTAGTTTGGTGACCTGCTTTCTGATTCCCAGACAAAAAAAGTCAGGGAGAGTAGGCAATTTTCCTGGAAGGGGCCAAGTTATGATATTATGGAAGTTTGAGGGGGGGGAGAAGTCCAAAAATCAATTAATCGAATAAGACCTAACTTGAAGGACGGAGGTAGGAATAAAAAGCTATCAAAAAATGCAAATACACGAAAAGACGAGTACCTAGTCCAAAACCAAGGATACAGTCAAAAAGTAATGAAAATAATAGAAGAAAAGTTTAGAAAATAGAAATAAAGAACTCACATTTAAAGGACGACTGAGAGCACGCCGCTGGCGGCTACGCGTCCGCAATAACCGCTGTAGTGGGCCCGTTGGAACTATACTCACTGTCAAGTGCCACATGTCATGTATCCACAGCTTTCCCCATCTAATCTCTTAAAAACTCAGATATGTCACCATACGCCCTGGTGCCACCAAAGCCTCGCGTGCAAGGTAGCCCATTTAACTATCCTTTGACCACAGATTAGCAGTCTCTCTCTCTCTCTCTCTCTCTCTCTCTCTCTCTCTCAGTCTTATATTGAAGCACGAGCCAGCCCAAGCGTGCGCAAGTGCATGCGCTCTATAAGATCCCAACGGCGATGCGATGCGTAGTTGTAATATTAGGAGTCCCTTGCCTCTTTTCCCGCTCATCATTTGTTTTGTTTTTTTTTTTTTTTATCACCAGGCATGACCTCCCAGATTCCGCCACGTGCTCTGTGACTCTTGATCGAGTGGTCTAGGAGGGGGTGCACAGGAGAAGCAGGGTACATGAGTGTCATTAGTGAATGGTGTGTCAAAGATAAGACGGCGTGTTAATTAAAAGTTGGATGTCGCGTGTAACACTTTTAGCATAAAGACTGCTGTTTCCCACTGTATCCGGGGATTCGGTGGTCGGATTTGCAAGATTTTCTTTCTTCTTCTTGTTTTTTTTTAACTCCTCCAGCTTTTTACCATTATTCCCGTATACCTGTAAGTATTTTGGAATTCTTTAATTTGGAGGGTTGGGCAATTACAATTAACTGATTTAATTACTGTATTGTTGAAATTACTTATTTGACCCTCTCCTGGATGGTATTTGACCCTCTCGCATAGGTGACTAGTGAGTCTCTTTTATCCAATTCAGATTTTTTTATTTTTTTTATTTTTTGTTTTGAAATATATTAAAATAATATATGTTTTTTAAAAAAATATTTTTAACAAAACAATAAAAAAATGATCTAAATATATAAAAAAATAATTTGAAATAATAAAAATTCAAAAATTAAATATAAAAGAATAATTCAAAACAATAATAAAAAAAAACTACGGCTCAAACACCCTCTTCAAAAAGTATAAGTACATAAATTGCGGTTGTCTCTGATGACACGATACAGAAAACAGAGAATTTTTGCATGATTTTCAAGCCACCGAAAACACATTATACTTTTAGTTTTGATTCTCCAGATGTTGAGAGCTTTGGACAGTAGCTAAGAGACGCTATTGAAGTTGATTAATCTAAAATACAGAGAGCTTAAAAACTAGCATAAAAAAAAGCCTGAGAAAGCAGATACTCATAATATATGGATGCGAACTCAGTGTATGCCAACTCAAAACCGTGTCCATCCGGTTTCATTTTCTTGAAGAAGATTAAACAGTTCATAAAAACGCTCCATGATCCAAGTGATCAACCCAGATTAGGTGAAGGCAAGACATGGAAACCTCATCTGATTTGTTCTGGATGCAAGTTTTTATTGTGGATGACAGAGACAACCGTTTGTTGAACCAACATAATAATTTATAACTACTATAATATGGCAAGTTGATGGATGTCTCTAGTGCTACTTGACCACAAGTCCAACTTGTCATCCAAACAACAAATTAATGACGAAACAGAGCACTAAGCACGAACTCATTATTCTTACGTGAAATGGGGATTAGTTTCATAGCATGGTAGTTCTCTAGTCAACACGATAATTACATTACTGTTGGAGGTGGATAATCTTGACTTCTAAATCCAGGTTAAGCAAAAAGAAAATTGCAATCAAAGTCTATAATGGAAGACTTCAATCGATTGGGAAAAGGAAAGTTGAACTATAAGCCTTGCTAATTATTTCTCTTATTCCCCTTTTGAACTTAAAAAATTGAGACGAGTAATGTCGAAGCAGAGAGCTAATTTCAGGAATGCCCAATAATTACTTGGAATCGGATGCTCTGTGCACCTCATTATAACTCAACTGTAATCAGAGCCCAGAATAATGTGTTCTCCACTAAAATAACATGAAATTTGTTATAATCACTCAAATTATAAGACGAAATCCTCGTGTGAAAAATATTATTCAATATTTGTTGGGCCATATTGCTTGTCAGAAAAAGGGATGAGAAAACAACTATCACGGACATTCAATTGTTCGAACCGGGCACTTGGCGTGATGCGCTATGGACAGAAGTGGCTTCCATGTCAAGTAGGTTCGACTACAAGTGCTGCTGCCAGTGTTCTGGGCCGGTGGTTGGAGCGAGCATGTGGGTGGGGGTTGACTTGCTAACTAATTAATGCCCTGCTAATGTTTGGTAATTCAATCCAACTGCGTTGGGATGAAATGATTAAAGCCATTCTCCAATTCAAGGATGTCAAACACCATATCATTCCGCTACGAAAGAGGATTTCTTTTTGCCAATATTGCAGTATCTGAAGAGAAGAGAAGGTGGGAAGTTAACTTCAACATCACATCTATAAGATTGCGATGCTAAGGTCTCTATTTTCTTGTCATCAGAGGGATATGAATGTCCAACAACCACATCTAAATCATGTTCCATCGCATTGTATTGTGGTGCCCCATCAAAGCAAAGATATATACGTGTGCATATCTTAAAACTAGCCCATTAACCTTAATATATATCAAAACCTTAAGTTCTCCACAGTAGATGGGAGAATATACAATCCCTTTCCATGAACATCAGCATAAAAACACTTAAAACTTGCCCATTATGTTTGGACCTTGCCATTGTCACCAAAAGCGTGCCCATTTCACGTGGTTGATGATGGAATTTCGAACAATTTTCAAACCCCACCAGCTTACTCAATTCACCCAATCTCTAGCCACTGAACTTAACTTCCAAACGCCACCTTAAAATAAGTTAGAGAGAGGGTTGACGCTTTCTAATGGGCCATTTCTTTTTGGTAAAATACGGCAACAAGTATAAAGTAGAATGGGATAAAAGTCTAAGATAGTGGGTGGTGCCAGGCATATAATATTTTGAGAGAAGGGGGCATGGATTCCCTCCATCTGGTTCTCCTTTGTGTATTGGTTGGTGGGAATTGTTAAAAGCACAACGTGTTTTATCTTTTTAGTGCGGGCTGGAGTGGTGGAGAGGGTATTGTTTTTTAGCTTTCCAAGCGTGGATGTTTTTGTTGGAGAATCCACAACCAGATGGCTCCATAGTTCCATGCCCCACGCTAGTCCCCCCACCATAAATCAAATTATATGTTAATGACCGCACTGTAAATTAATGCCAGTCAATGCTAGCCGGATAGGTGGCTCTCATCTTCATGCATCCGATCGGCTCGCTCAATACTCCCCCTCTGTTTTCTTATGATCAATAGAAGTTCTCTGTGCCCAATAAACTAATTTTAGCCGCAGAAAAACACGGAAAATATTGTTGATTTGCCTAGATGAAAGCCACTGGTTTTTACTCTCATGTTCTAATTAAATCACCAAGCAACTTCAATTTTTATTGGATCTACGTGTCATGTATCACAGTGTTAATGCAAATGATCAATTATATATATGCCTCCACAGCGTTTGATCGAGCAGTGCAGACAAGTCCAGTTGTCGTGAATTATTAGAACTCGATAGAAACTGAATCAAACTGTGACGAAGAAAAAGAGTAAAGAAAAGAAAAGGTGGAGGAGGGGTTTATTATCCTCGTCATTGATCCAGATCTTCTTAGAATATCAACGATCCACTGGGAAGTGAATGTGCAACCCTGATGGCGAATGCTATGTGATGGTGCTTTACACAGAATCATCCATTTTATCTTCTCGGTGGGTGCTACTAGGCTTGAGCTTGCATCAGAACAAACCCATGTATGAAGGACCTTTTTTTTTAATTGGTTGCAAGTGGTCACTCCATCATTCCCGTGCCGTTGCTGTATGCTTGTTGGATAATCCGACATTACATTCAAGAAAGCAACAGCATTTAAAATCTTTAAATTATTAATTCGGTGATTAAACGAGAGTGATGATAAAAAGGGATCAGCACGTATACGATGATTAAATAAAGGTATAAAACACAAGACGTGCGGAGGAACCCTTAGCTTTACATCTCATCTTGTATTTGCATACGAAGCAGGTGGCTGGCTTAGTGCCGCCAAAAGGGTCGACCCGATGGGATTGAGAGGGGGTAGAGGAACTTGATTAAGCATGGTTATTGTTCCCTCCACTCCAAACAAGAGGGCATGAGAGTATACATGTTATTATCCATTGTTTATTCTTGAGTTGTATATATTATTCCGGCGATGGATCTTCTTACCTGTTCATAAGATCTTCTTCAGGTGATTAAATCATGGGGGTATCTTTATATATATATTATTCTGTGGGTGGTACCATACCCTGCTCGGCAGAGTGGACTCTCCTTTTCTTTTTCTCTCTCTTTTTTTCTACAATGGTCAGACAGACAAGGAAGGGAACATGTTCGTGGTTTCTTATGTTAATTTTCTCTTCTCGGATTAGAGAACCGGTTAAACTGTACGTCGTGTGGGAATTATACTGTACATCTGTCCTTTCTGTAAGAGTAGCACTGGATAGATATCACAAATTAGTTGTCAGTGCCTATAAAGCTATATGCTATAACTAGCACTGGTACCCTCCTCCGTTTGAAAGTTTAAGCTGTAACCTCTCTTTTATTATTACAAAGTAATAAATTGATGGAACTTCTATGGAATTTTCAGATTAGTTTTTATATTTTTAATTTCAGTCTTAATACCCTTATGCCTTAGCATATTTAAAATCCGTTCTCTTTTTTTCTTCAAGATTTCTTCCATGTTTTGTATATAAGACTATTGACGTGAATTAAATACCCTCAGTTTTAATAATCTTTTACCCACTTGATTATTTTTTATTATTTTTATAGATTTGATTTTAAATTTTAAAAATAAAACAAAAAAAAATTAAAATTTAATGTCATGATTTTAATTTTTCCATCCAGTTATTTTAGTAGTTAATGGATTCAGTAACAAACTAGAATAGAATCAAGAGTAGCACATCAAAGAAGTTTTAATCAAAAGAAAACATAACAAATCCTTAAAAAATATTGTTATATACGTCTAAGATATCTGGATCTAAAGTGTGTGTTTGGTATTATAATGTTGTTATTTAAAATAGGTTTTTTTTTAAAATACACGTACATCAAAACAATAAAAAACACAGAAAACTATTAATTTGATGTTTTTTTAAAATAAAAAATACTTTAAAAACACTAAGAGCGTGTTTGGCGGTGTGGTTGCGGATGCTTTTCAAATAGCTTTTCGTGCTGAAATGCATGCCAATGATGTTTTTTTATTTTTTAAAAATCATTTTTGATATCAAGACATCAAAACGATCTAAAAAGTACAAACCGCACTCAATTTTAGCAAAAAAAAATATATATATATTCAAATTTTGACAAAACGCAGGTACAAACACAGTACCAAACGTTCCCTAAAACTGGTTTAGGTTGCGGTAGAAGCTGCTTTTCATCAAAATTTAATTTTTTTTAAATTTTTTTTAATTTGATAATGTTAAAAATAAATTTTAAAAAATAAATAAATATTATTTTAATATATTTTTAAATATATTAAAAATAAGATTTATCAACAGAAGCAAGAGGAGCGGCTCTCTCCGACACGCACAAAGTGAAAAAAAATGGCGAATGGCTCCCTCCGACACGCACAAAGTGAAAAAAATGGGGGGTGGTAATAATAACTTGGCCCTGGAAATGAGAAATTCAATCGATTATAGTACTGCAATGGCTGGGCCAATCCATGGATGGCCATTTTGATGGCACCGGCACATCCATATATCACATCAATGAAAAGTATTATTGTACTTTATGGAGGGGCCGCTTACCGTATAGTCCATTGGCGTTTTTACCCTCGCTCTATTATAAAGCCAAGGCAATTGATGGATAATAACTAGAGCTTATACTGTCAGGTGGAGTGTGAGTTTAAATATGATGCACCCAATGGCAAATGCTGATGAGTGGGACCCTTTATCATCTTGCCATGATCATGGTTTGAATGGTCAAGCACCGAAGATGCATGAATGCATTCTATTTTGTAATTACCTGATCACAAGCCACAAGTTTTAAAATTCATTCTTTGTTACAAAGGAGACTTTCGAATTTATTTTTTTAAAAAAACTTTTTAATAATAAATAGAAATGGTTATGTCAATTAAAATATAATTCAGTGGTCATACATCTCTAAGTAAAAAATGTCCTCCTTCACCAAATTAGGTAAGTTCCTTGGCTTGAACAGGGCTTTAGTCCATGTCGTTATTCCTAATTTTAGAAGAAATCTGTAGTGTAAATATATATAAAAAAAATAGAATTCACTGCACGACAAAAACATCATAAAATAATGACAAAAATTACCTATTCACATAAAAATTAAAGCAAATAAACCACTTTTATTCATTAAAAAAAATCATTTTCACACCATGGATATTTTGGGAAATACAGTAATTTTATTAGCATAATGATAGTTGTTGTTTTTTCAAAAAAAAATTTCGCTTGAAAATATATTAAAATAATATTTTTTTTAAAAAAATATTGATAATACATTAAAAATATATAAAAATATTAAAAAAATATTTTTAAACAACTTTTTTTAAAATTCTAGGTAAATAATATTTTAAACACAATGTCAAACGATCTCCAAGAACAACATCATTTATTGTTCAAATCGATGGAGTGGTTTGAAATTGCATTTCAAATAATATTTCTAAAAAAATTAAAAAATTATTTTTACTCAAAATTAATTTTTTTATATTTTTAAATTATTTTAATGTGTCGGTATTAAAAATAAAAAAATTATATTAATACATTTATAAAAAAAATAACAATATTTAAACACTTAAAGCACCCCAAAGTAACGAGTAAAAACCCATGGTCTGTAGTTGTGGCCGGACACAACCAAACGTCATGATACTCCGCCCCGCAGGAGAGAGAGAGGGGAAGAGTAATCTTACGGTGCATCATGATTGTACACTAATACCTTGCGTGCACTCCTCACGCACGCACGCACGTATGAAAATGAAAACTCGCTTTTCTTTTTTGTTGTGTTTATTGTGTAGTGTTATTACTTTTATTATTCCCACTCACAGGGACAATTCCGTCAATTTGTTTTCTATATAATCACTCCTCCCGTCCACTCTCAATATTTCCACTTTGACTAGACTCTCTCTCTCTGTTTCTCTCTGAAAAACAAAGCCTTCATTCATTGCTGTGCGGCCTGCAGTTTTCGATCTGAGTTTCAAGTTGAAGAATTGAGCAGCTTAAAGTGCTTATTTTTCCCTGTAAGTTCTTTACCAATTCGCTGTTTTGGGGGTTTGATATTATTTGATCGCTCGCACAAAATCGTCCGTTTTCTAAACGGGACTGTGTTAACTTATCTGCAAATTGTCTGGCTAGAAATGGACTGTGCCGTGTTAACTGTTGGGTTCTAGTTGTCACTGAAGAAAGTGAGATCCTCATGTTAGTTTCTGATTTGCGAATCTGTTCTTTCTTGGATTTACTGTTCTTGCCTGCAGCTTTGTTCAAGGAAGTTAATTTTTCCTAGCTATGCATTTTTCAGTTCAGTTGGTTTGGTTTGCTGAGAAATCTCAGGAAAATAAAATTAGAAAACATTGAAGTTCATCCTCTCATGCTGGATTTCCAATTTATTACACGCAACCTTTCACGAGGTTCTTAGAGATAAAATATCTGATCTACAACCACTGTGTAAATCATTATGAATTTAGGATTCTGACATGGAAATCCTTTTGCAGGTTTGTAGAATTGGTATTGGTGAAGGTACAACCGTGGCGGTATTTCTGGGAGAGAAACAGTATGCGGTGGTTTCTGAGTCTTTCTATTGATGTGTATCGGAAAGTTATCTCATTGAACCTGTATTGTAAAGTGATCCTGTAAATTTCCTTCACTAGCATCGATTCTTAAGCTTTTTCGTCTTGTCACTCGTCTATTCTCGATGGGATCCACTTTCTTCGTCGTCGTTCCCTGTTACGTTCGCCAGATTAGCTGAATAGTAGCAAATCTTCCTTTTTCTCTCTGCTTCCTTTCTCTTTTTTGTTTCCTTTGTGAAAAGCCTGATTACCTTTTTTTTATTTCTTGGCCGTGCTTGTCCCTCCAGTTACTTGTATTAGGTTTCCCTTTGTCAACAATTAATCTAGTTTTCTGTTGTTCAATTGATATTGTCCTGCTCCACGGATTCCAAGTACTTTGTTTGTTGTTCTCCGGAATCTCTGTTATCAATTAATTGAAGGGCTGGGAAGTAGTTATGGTGTGCCAAGCAGCGAGCCAAACAAATTTTCGGGCATTGAAACACGAAAATGGGATTGCTGGGTGTGCCACCATTATAGTTAGAGTTATAGCATGCTTTCAACCTCTCCAGGATTGCCAGGTCAGTGCAATTTAACTTTTTTTGGTTCGATTTTTTTTTCCTTGAGGAATTAGATTCCCACTTATTTGTGTACTTGTTTGTGCCATTCTTTGGCTTATTCTTCTCTCTCTGTTTTTTTTTTTCATGTTTTAGATTCCTTGGTCTTCTCTTTTGTAGTTGATAACGGATGCAGGTTTTTGCTATGCTTTTAGTCTACTAATTTTCTTTCTTTATTGTATTTCAGGCTGAATATTTCCGTCATTTGCTTAAACCTGTAACGTAGATTTACTTTTCCACTTTCGTTTTCAAGCTAAGCTGGATTGTTTTATTTTTTTCGTTATTACTGAACGAAGAAGCAAGTGAACAGTCACTTCTACTACTGCAGAAATCCTTTTTCTGGTATGTTTTGCTGTGTCTGATTGCATTAACGCAGTTGTGAACTCTCCCAAGATTTCTTACAATGTGTAAAATCTTTTTTAATCTGACAGGTGATTGTTTTGGTTGAATGGGAGAAGATTGGGGACCTTTGTTTCCTCAACAGCAATTTAATTGGCAATCACCCAATACGAATTACTTGGGTGCCTCATTTTCCTCTGGGCAGCAAAATAATCCTCCTTTGCTAATGGACCCTAATGTCAACATGATTTCTACAAATGGTCTGCCCGAATATCCATTTGCTGAGCTTCTGCGCTCGCAGGTTGGTCAGGAAAATGAACCGCGTGGGTGGTTTTATGGTTTGCCCCGCTTCCGACAGGCCTTCATGCCTCCTTTTCATTCTGTTCTTAAAGAGAAAAGGCCTCTTTTGGACACTGTTCTCAAAGAGAAACTTCCCACTGCCCCTCGTGAAATTAAGGACATCGTGCCTCAATCAGACTCTGGTCGCGCTCAGAAAAGATTCCTTGTTTTTGACCAGTCAGGCGATCAAACAACTTTGATCTTTAGTTCTGGAATTGGGACTCCAGCCCAGTGCTTGAAGTCTTGGATCCCAAAACCGACCATTGCTTTTGATTTGAACAAGGAAGTGACCGGGGCTAAAGAAAATCAAAGTTTTCATTTAGGGCCAATCTCAACTGATGAATTTGTTGAAGATGATGGGATCGAAATGCAAACTGATGTGCACGAGGACATTGAAGAACTGAATGCCTTGCTTTACTCAGATGATGATAGTGACTACACCGAGGATGAAGAAGTTACTAGCACGGGTCATTCCCCTAATACAATGACAACTCACGACAAGCGAGATTGGTTTGATGGAAGCACAGAAGAGGTTGCGAGTTCTGATGGTTCAAATAAAAAGAGAAAACTGTTTGATGGAGGATATATTGATGGTCCATCACTCATGGATACTGCCAGGTCTGTAAAACCCTCTGGAGATTTTGAGTACGAGGATGATGCAGAATCGAGGTGTGACAATGGCACGAATTTGATGTCAGAGGAAATGGGTTCAGAATCAGTAAACAAGAGGATGAGAAAAGAGAGAATTCGTGAGACAGTGAGCATTCTACAGAACCTGATTCCAGGTGGAAAGGGCAAGGATGCAGTTATCGTTCTTGAAGAAGCTATTCAGTACTTGAAGTCGTTGAAGTTCGAAGCCAAAGCTTTAGGACTTGATGCTCCATGAGTATCGGTATTGCTGGCAGTAATGCTGGGCATTACTGCCAAGGTGCTATCAGTTCTGTTATTAATTTGTTATTACTAGTGGTGTGTGCAGAATAAGTCAGGTAAAAAATGATGTCGGCGTTGATTTGAACATGACAAACATCTCCCAGCTAAAGAGGTGGAAACTGGCAGAGGAAGGAAAGATTGCAGTACTTCTCTTGCGTTCAATGTTCATTGTTCAACGTTCAATCATTCGAGTTGCAAATCAGCAAGCTTTGGACCATGAGAATTTTCCTGTGGTCTCTAGAAAGAGGAATGGAAGTGCAGCGTAATATGTCTCAATAAAGGAGAGGGTGAATCATTAATCTGTGTATTAGGGTTAGAGAGAGCATCTCTCCTGTGTGAATGGGAAGACTAGTTCTAGAGGGGGGACCCCCAGAAAGAGAGGATGTACGCACGCTTCTTGGGCGTCTTGGGACCCATCTCTCACTTTCTTCCCTTTTTGTATTTTTATCAAAGTTTCATGTTTTGCCGGGTTATCTTTTTATGATGTGTAACGTGCACGAGTGAGGGCAACTTCATGTAGTGGCACCATTTCACCTATCCTTCCAAGTATTGTTTTTCTCAGTGTCTACTGTTGTCTGTAATGGTATTGTAATTTGAATGTGAAAATCCATGACTGTTCAGTCTTTTTAGACAACTGCTTTAGTGATTATGGTGGCTTGGCTGGTTGGATGTGATTAAAATTTGCTTGGTTGTGTCGATGTCTTCATGCCTACGTACGTGTCGTCCCCATACTCAAGTTTATGATACGAGACAGTGATGTGTTAATGTGTGATTCCTTCTCTCCATGAAATAGTGCATGAATTTACGTCTTTGTGGGGATGATGGTTGCTGCGAGGGACCACAGAGCTGCATTATTTAGGAGAGGGAGCACATGTGAGTCCCGGGCACGGGTGTGACCTGTTTTCCTGCTAGCTCTACAGTGAAACATGGAAAAGATATACGCAATAAAGGAGAGGTGTTTCGAGCCTTTTTGACTCGTCTGAGGCCTCGGGCTGGGTTCTCGAGTACTGTGATATTTACGTGTAACTAGCAATACAGAGCATCTAAACCAGATGTAAGATAGAGCAAGCATAAAAACATATCAGTCATTATTTTGGTAAAAAAAAAAAAAGAGAATTTCTTTTGCTTGATATTTATCCTGCCCAATTGAGTAGTTTCTTGCAGGGAGAATTTCTAACTTCAATTTTTTTATTTCTTTCATGAAGAGAGTACATTTTTCTTTTTTAGTGATCAAACCCATCCACGGAGATGGATATTCTTGTTTGAGATTAAAAATAGATATTGCTATTTCAACGTTTCTGTACGTCTCGAGTGCTGCTTCATTGGTGAATTGGAACTGAATGCTACTGGTGAAACCAAAAGGTGCAAGGTATTTAAACTAGATGCCTTTCGGCAATATCTTTAGTTCTTGAAATTCAATTGCTTGAGCTAGTGTCCAGTCGCGTCCAACTTTTAAAAAACAAAAACAAAGAAAAGGATAAAGAGAGCCTGGTGTCACCTTTTTGTTTCCATGGCTTCCGAGAGTAGAATGAGTAAAAATATGCCCTCCCTTTATTCTTTTCTCTACCTTTTGAATGGTAGCTAGAAGATGCCAAGGAATACAATGATAATTCAAAAATCTAAACTGAGGAAAAGAAAAACAATTTGCTTGGATATATTGATGAAAAATAAAGGAAAACATTTTTATTACATGGTATTATAAATAAAATTTTGTCAAGTTTGGACGGAGAGAGCTTTTGCGTGTCAAAAAGAAAAATCAAAGATTTATTTTTTTTCCTCTTTCCCCTTCTTTTCTGTTCCCAATTTTAGCATCCAAATAAATGGAAGTGACTTGATTTCCTTTCCATTTTTCTCCTCTCCACTGCTCTCTCAAACACATTCACATTGCAAATCATGTAAAATTAGAAAAAACTCGAGGGTTTTTTTTTTTTTGCATGAAAAAACAGATAGTAGATCATTTAAGTTGTTTTACAACTTTTTCCATATAAAAGTTAGAAATGATTTTTAACTTAGACTAAATTAAAAATAAAAATTCAAACCTTAACTTAGCACCAATACTGTTCATGCACCCACGTGTCATTGTGGATGACCCTGTTTATTTTTTGACAATTCATTTTGGTTTTAGAAGTTTTATTTTAGATAATTTGATCCTAATTTAAGATCAATTGCTTATGATTTTCTAATCAATGGTGAGATTGGAAGAATAGGAACCGAAATGAAAAGGACGCAAACATAAGTGGAAAGATACACTTTGGTCCTCTAACTTTCAAAATAACACAAATTATACGATTTCGTTGTCTCAATTTTTTAAAAATTCAATTTCGGTACAAAGATTTATTTTTGTTGTTTTTTAGTCCCTTATTGAGAGAGAAAATAGAGAGATCTTTGGATTCCGACGGTATAGAGAGAAAAATATCATTAACACCGATTTATGCCACCAAAACGATTGATATTTGTGTCAAATGGTTCTATTTGACAAGAGAAGTTCATACTATGTGTTTTCTTACCTTTAGAGTTCATGATAAAACATATCTAAACTATGTTTAATTTTTGGTTTTGGGTTAATTTTGGTTTTTTAGATGATTTTTTTTTTGTTTTCTTAAGGCCGTTTATAGGTACATAACGGTCCTAAAGGTGTTTTAGGTCAATAATAGGTTGGAAAACTGTTTTTTTAGATAAAAAAAACTTAAGCTCTAATTTTTCGGCCACCATAGTGGTTGGAACCTGAGAAAATCAGATGACACGTCGTCTTTTTTTTTTCAAACAAAAAATTAGGATAAACAACCTATCGTCCTTCCCAGTTGTAACAAAAAAAATTAAAGGCTCAGTCGCTCGCCCTTGTCGATGCAGGCCCACTCGTGGCCACTTATGAAATGGGCCACACCTCGCAGTGCTTGACCTTTGCTTCTTTTTTTTTCCTGAAATATATTTTTTATTTTTTGTGTAGATGAACTTTATTTTTGAAAATAAAAAAATCTTATTTTCAAGTAATATTTATTTCTAACATGTGCATCATTGCATAGTGTTTTTTTTCCTTTAATTATATTCAATCAATTTAATTTGTGTCTCCATTTCTATTATTATTTGCTATAATAAAAATATTATTTTAATAAAAAAATTTAGCAAACACAACGAGTAAATGTTGTCTAAATTGCGAGATTAAATATCTTGATCTACATCTATCTTTTAATTTTTTCATTTTCATTTCTAGTTATCGTTTATATTTTTTTCATTTATTAATACATATAATTCTTGATTTATTTGATTAAATATACGCATGAGCCTTTTTATTTTTAATTATTTTTTTTAAATACAAAAACATGTTGAAAAAGGCATGTGTATACAATTTTTTAAAAATATCTAACTTCCAGCGAAACACGGGTCAAATATTTAATTTATACTAAATCTTATTTTTTCAAAAGAGTTTGTATCGAGTCATTTCTTTAACTTATTCTGACCATAAGTTGCTTATGAAAAACAAATTATGAATCAAGATAAGAAAAAAAATCATCTGAATTATTGGCTTATGTCGTATATGATATGATAGTCACATTATGGTGTGTTAAGACTTCTTGAAGGTTGGATAAGCTCGAGGGGGATGATTCCGTTTGACCACCTGAACAAAGTTGTTAAAATCGTGTTTTGACTCGTAAAATCGTACGATTTTACGAGTCAAAACATGCTTTACGTGCTGAATCGTTTGAAAAAATCGAAAATGGGTGAAATCGAGTTGAAATCAGGTAAAATCGTTAAAATCGGGTGAAATCGCAAACAATCGCGATTTAAGGACCGATTGAACGATTTCACCAAACTGCATAAACTGAAGTAAATGTTTCCCTCCATGCTCCAGCTGTCCGACGCTTATTGGCTGGGAAAATACACAGTAACTCCAAAGTCTCTACTCTCCAGTCTTCACTCCAGTAAATGCATCGCCTTTCTTCCTTTTCAATGAGAACAAATCCCTAATCTCCTTCTCTATTAACTAACCGGCAACCACAAAAACGGTGATGATCAGTCCAGTCTTCACTCCAGTCATCAGTGCTCACGGCCGAGTATCTAATCGGTTCATTTGTCGGTGAGAAGGTGTTTCCTATAAGTTCTCTCCATGAAGCCTGCAAGCTCTTCGATCAGTTTTTCACGAAACCTCCTCCTCTGTTCATTAACGTCTTATCCTGCATTATATAATCTGTATTTGCTTTAATTGTTACTTTATTCGCACACTAACCATGCTCTCTCTCTCTCTCTCCTCTTCATCATTTTTTAGTGCATTCGCTTCTCTGTTTATTGGAACTATAATTATAGAAATTATGTATTTTTAACAAAAAAAAAATTGTGCAGCACAAAATAATTGTTATACTAGGCATCTGGCGAAGATTTTGATTCACTTATCATGGTGTTTGCAAAAGTGTGTTTCGAATTCTGCTGCACCTTCGGAGGTTTATGCGAAGGCTATTAATGTGGTTTACATTTCATCTATTTTTTGAAGTATTTAATTGAAAATGCTCAAAGCAATAATAGCATCGAGGAGTTGTATTTGTCATTGAATGTAAGCGAACCAGCACCTAATGATTTCAACACAGGTATTTCATTTTTGTTATTTGGTAAGTAATGCAAATTGAATGTCAGGGTGTAGGTTTGTTTCAAAGCATCCATAGTCAGCAACATTTAAGTGTCTAACCTGTTCTCTTTTATTATTGTTTTTTAATCGGCGTAGTTTGACCATCTTTCCTTCGCAGGAAAAAAATCTAATGGCGAAATGGGTGCCAATAAGCTACAGTTTTACTCTATAATTGGAAACTAGATCTGCATTAAGGTTATGCAAAGAAATGCAATTGTCATAGAAGTTTCTGAAAGTTTAAATAAGTCCAAACATTTAGGTGAAGAACTGCTGAACTCCCGCCTTTGTGGTTGGCTATACATCCTCAAACAGCAGATTAATTATGGAAAGGAAGTCAAAGGAAAGTTAGATTTGAACTTTTGGACTTTCAAGGAATAATTTCAGGACAGATCTTGGTGTTTACTGATAGAATATATTTATTCAAGCCCTAAGAATGCCAATTGTGTATTTTAGAATCTCTGCTTTCAGTTCTATTGAAGTGTTTGTTTGACAGCTATGCTTCCCAGTACACGTAAATCATTTTTTGCTGAATTTGTTGCATGTGCGGATCAAAACATCGAAAATCTTTCATGCATAGTGTACTTTTGTTCCATGCTCTGTTGAAGTAAGGCACACCATGGATTTCTCATCATGCTTACTATTGAAGTGTTTGTTTGACAGCT
Source organism: Populus x sibirica (assembly GCA_019202695.1). Classification (NCBI taxonomy): domain Eukaryota; kingdom Viridiplantae; phylum Streptophyta; class Magnoliopsida; order Malpighiales; family Salicaceae; genus Populus; species Populus x sibirica. Next base: position 2,032,135 of record JAGMVL010000643.1, on the reverse strand, counting down.
ATGCTTCCCAGTACACGTAAATCATTTTTTGCTGAATTTGTTGCATGTGCGGATCAAAACATCGAAAATCTTTCATGCATAGTGTACTTTTGTTCCATGCTCTGTTGAAGTAAGGCACACCATGGATTTCTCATCATGCTTACTATGTTAAGATTTTGTGCAATTTGATCTTCTAAAATGCGTTATTTTTATTCCAAGTTCAAACACATAACTTCTACATCACGAGTTGCTCAATTTCATGCATATTGCAATGTCAACCCAACTTCTCTACTGACCATCTCCTGGACCAAGTGACACGAACCCTTTTATTGATGCAGCCATGGTTCAGGTTAGTGGATGACCTTTGGCTTTATTTCTTGCACTAAGTTCAGAATTGTTTAGATCTTGCAATCTTATTATGGACGTCTTCCATAATTTGCTGGAAAGTTCTTTGGTTAATTTTGTTGTTGGGAGATTGCTACTTAATTATATAGTGCAGCCTTGTATCCCATTTGACAGTACATCTTATCCAGTATTTTCTGGCGGGAGTTAGCCTGGATTTGCAAAGAGTCGGTTCTGCAGCTCGTATGATATTCTTATTAGAGCTTCCTTTTATTTAAATAGGCTTGACCTAGTTAGTTTTCTCATCTAAAAACATCAGTGCTTTTGTTGACATTATATATTTGCTTTGCAGCCACTTTTGTTTTATTGCCATTCAATTATTTGTTCAGTTCAACTGGTGAAAGCTCAAGAAATCCATGTCTGAATTTTTATTTGAAATATGAATTTTTTTTAATGTATTTTAAAATTCCTTATGATTTTACGATCCGTTTTTACGATCCGAGTTTGTTTTGCATTTTCCGTGCCGTGTTAAAATCGCGATTTTAACAACCTTGCACCTGAATTCACCTGTGTTGTATGACCTCTGGACAATATCAATTGTTCGACATGGTCCCTCCTTGGTGCCTGAACAAAATTGCTCTCCTTGATGTTGTCCCAGATGGAATAAGAATCATTCATTTTCAAGAGAAAGGTTTCAATACCTTTTCATATTCGATATTTTGTCGACTCTTAAAAAATAAAAATTTTAAATTTTTTTTAAAATATTTTTGGAACGAAAAAAGAAGAGAATTTTTTGCAACCCATGGAAAATCTATTAATAACGTGGTCCCACACCACAGCAATAACGTGTTAAACGCTGAATTTAACAAAGAGATTTCCCGCTCTTTGCTGGTGCTTGTTGCTAGTCTATAATTTGAGTGAAACAGCCTCCTATCTGCTCTTGACACCCTTTGCCGCGGGGTTCATCTGGGTTCACGGGCTTTCCAGTCAATGAACAGTGATTTGTTCATCTCATTCTCTTTTAGGTGTTTATAAGTAGTTATAAATTTCTGTATTTTGATTCTATAGTTAATTTTTTTTATCCTGTTATTTCCAAACATTTTAAGAAAAACCCTAACTATTAATTATTTTGATGAAAGATAATAGCGTGACCTTTTCAAATTATTTTACTGAGTTCTTAAGGATATTGTAGGAGGATGACATTTTAAATGGAAAGAACGAGAGAGAAAAAATCCGAGAAGTTGCTAATGAGGTTCGGTTTTAATAAATAAGTATTAAACTGTTTTGTTACGGACCATATTGTAAATTTTCAACCGAAATATTTATCAAGCAGAATCAGCACCGGTCATCGCACAATCAGAGCTGCTTAATTCCCCAACAACCGGTAAATCCTACCCCTAATCTTACCGCGCTCCAAACCCAAAACCACGTTGATAAATTTCCCAGACGGCTAGCCTCCCTCCAGTAGAGAGCTGTAGAAAATTGATGCCCACATATATATCATAGTGTTTCTTCTCTCTACCGCGACACCGCACCATACCTTATATGCGTAACAACAACAGCGGCAGCAGCTGCTGTGATTAATCATTTAATCAAATTATTATTTTTCGATTCCGATCGTGTTAGGGATTGTGGATATCCCTGCTTCAAATGGATAATTACGGTTTTCATGATGGTAATATCTATAATCTGCTAGAGAGCAGATACCTCGATGTTCGTCCTGTAATTTTTCTCCACTCTCTCTCCCATTTAATACTTGCCTAATTTTTACTCTGGATCGAATTTTCCTCTTTCCGTTCTAGTTAACGTCTACTTTTTATCCTGGCCAAGATTTTACATTTTTTTTTGTATAATTATTTGAAGTTTAATGCCTAATTACACCGAGGAGTTGAAGTATAGCTGCAAATGTCTTTGTTGTTGCTGTTTTTTTTTTAGGATGTTGATCGCAGTTTACAAATGCATTCCTCATTGATACGGAGACTCTCCCAAGAAAGAGAATTGGAGGTTAGTATGGATTTCGAATTTTTTTTTTCTTTTTTCACCCATAGAAGCTTTTTCTTGAAAGTACAAGGTTTATTGATCATATTGCCTGAATATATACTTATTGATCGATGTACTAAAGAATGACCGCTGAAGTGGCTAAGAAATGATTACCAGTTGCCATGTGCATCCTGTTCAATGATTGATTTTTATTTGCCAGTTGATTGAATGATGGAATTTGTAGGATACCTTGAGTAAAGCTATTTTTCCTCAAGGCGGCATAAGTATTTTTAGATTTTACAGATTGGTTGTCTGAAACTCTCTCTCTTTCTAACAGGGGCATCAGGGTTGTGTCAATTCCATAGCCTGGATGCATCAGGGTTGTGTCAATTCCATAGCCTGGAATTCTAAAGGTTCACTCTTGATTTCTGGATCAGATGACATACGGGTATGATACCTATGTGTATTATTGGAGATTATATAGTGTTTCATGTGTAGGACAAACAATTGGATGAAATAAAAAGATTAGTTGATTTGTCTTGTGGACATATGTTTAGTGTCAGATTTTGCTTTTCAAGTTTTCGTATGTTGCAGTTTGAGTGACTTGAGTTCTTGTGATTTGGAAGATTGCAGACCTCGTAGAAGGGAGGTCCACCTCTATGCTTCTGAATGCATATGTTGTGTGATTGGGTTTGTTTGGCCGGAAAAAAAGTGGGATGAGGTTGAAGAAAATGGATAGAATGGAAACTGTCTCATGTGTGACATTACTTTAGAGCTTTGAACTGTATTGACAGACAAATTTGATGCACTAAAGGAGAGGGTGATTGCTGCATGCGTGCGCGCACACTGAGAGAGACATTTGTGCATATTGAAAGAGGACAATCCATCATGCTTCAAATTATGCAGGTGAATATTTGGAGCTACACTGGTCGAAAGCTTCTGCTTTCTATAGATACTGGGCATTCTGCAAATATATTCTGCACTAAATTTGTTCCTGAAACATCTGACGAGCTTGTGGTTTCTGGAGCTGGAGATGCAGAAGTAATGCTCTGATGAATTGAATTTTTTAAAGTTGATGCTCTTTTCTCTGGTTAATTTTTTTGGTTACATGCTCTCACCTTTTTTAATTTCAGGCTTGCTTATTTAATTTTTCTCACTTAAGTGGGAGGGGTCCTGATGATAATTCTATTGCTCCATCAGCATTGTATCAATGTCATACAAGAAGAGTGAAAACATTAGCTGTAAAATCTCATTGTATGGATGACCTAGTTGACTTGTTTGCTCTATGTGTGTGAACACGCGTGTTTGTGTATTTGTTTTCAGCAGTGGGTAGCTGTGGGTCTCTTTGGGGCTCCAAAACTAGCCCTTCACTTGTTTCATGGACATGAAAAAAGAAATTCAATTTTTTTTGATTGTTTGGTTTGGTGAAGTTTTCCATTTGTCTTATTGCTGCAGCCTTCCTGTAATCACAATCTTGACCTCCTTTGCAGGTTGAAGTTGGAAACCCTAATGTGGTCTGGAGTGCAAGTGAAGATGGAACACTTAGACAGCATGATTTCGGGAGGGTGCTTCATGTCCACCAGGAGGATCTTATCCCCATGAATGTCGCAATATTCTGGTGAGTTTCAGGAGATCTGTGAATTATTCTCTATGTCTTGAATTTAGTTTTTCTGCTGTATTGAAGTTTTCATTGCAATACTTTGGATTTTTTTTTAAAATGAAATGCTGTTTGTTTATTGTTGATTGTCTGTGAGTGGTTATTGCTATTAGTTATGTATCCTGCCACCAATAACCATGAGAGAGGTGTCATCTTCCAATACTTGAGACGTAAAAAAAATTTAAATTAAAACAAAGGTAAAAAAAAAATGAAGATACTTCCAGTCATTTTTTCCATTCAATAAATCTATATGCAGTAGTGTAGGCATTTGGATTATCAGCTTGAAGGTGTACAATACTTGTCAGGTGTGGCGATGATGACTGACCAGAAGGTTGCCCAGCATGCATGTGGAGCTAACAGTTTAAAGTTCAGAATATCTCAATATCTATTCTTTTCTTCATGTTGGAAACACTGCACGTTAATATGTTTAGCTCAAACTTTAGTCATGTTATTTAAACTGGGATTTAGTCTATAACCTACTATTAATTAGTTTGAACGCCAACAACAGGTACGGTGCTTATGATTACAAGGTATATAGGCCATTTGTGTTCCTTGGCCTTTAGTTTAATGCAGTTAAAACATTCACAAAAATATTTATGATGTTTGCTTACATTTTTTATTCTGGAGTGCTTGTTTGTGAAAATTTTCTTCTCATCAAGCTATTATACTTGAACATAATTGTTTTTCACATTCAGTATGTGATGACAGCTTGATTTGCAGTCTGGAGCAAAAAGATCGTTAGCTGATCCTCCGAAACAAACCCTTGCTCTGAAATCTTGTGACATCAGTACCAGTCGACCTCATTTACTCCTGTTGGTGGGAGGTCTGAGTCTGATGTCATCTGAGTTACTTTTCCTACTCTTTTTCCCCTTTATAATCATCATTGTTTTCACTGTTTTCCCTTGGAATGTCTGCAGTGATGCCTTTGCTCGATTATATGATAGAAGCATGCTGCCTCCACTGACTTCCCATAGGAAAAGGATGAACCCGCCTCCTTGTGCTAACTATTTCTGCCCAATGCATCTTTCTGAGCATGTCAGTTCATATGTTGCTACTCGTTGCTTAATTATTTGATCTGATTGTAAACTGAAACATCATTTATTTTGGATAAGAAAAAAAAAGATGATATAATTTGTTCTATTTGCTTAGGTTACCGTATTAGGTAATGAAGATAGAATTACTTCATATCATCCTCAAATCCTTGTAAACATGCTGTTGGTCCAATATCTTCTTGTTGTCAATTTCTTTTTATTTTACAGCTTGTTTCTACCATCATTCTATCCTCTCAAAGAAAAAAGAATTATGTAACTAGAATTTATATGAAGTGAGTGTACTGTTTAGAAGGTCCAACTTGGTCTCCTTTTCTTTTCAGGGAGTTCAAGCTTGCACCTTACTCATGCTACATTTAGTCCAAATGGGGATGAGGTTCTCCTCAGTTATAGTGGAGAGCATGTATATTTAATGAAGGTGAATTATAGGCTTCGTCACCTTGTAAGCCTGGCTTTATTCCTGTTAAGTGTGCTATTTTTATAACTTGACTTGGTGTTGGAAGTGTTTGTACTATGAAGTTTCTGGTGTGGATTTTGAAGTCAAAACAATACTAGCTTCAGATATGATCTACAATTTGATAGATGGTGGTCGTGATTTGTGTACTGAACTATCTATGTTGTTAATCTTTTGTTTGTTGTTTTACTTCTTGAATTTTTGTGAAATTCTTAGTTAACAACTGGTACACATTGATTGTTCAATGTCTAAAGTTATTGTGATCTGCAGCTGGGGGGACTGCTGTTCGATATACTATGGGAGATGCTTCAAAATTGATGACAATCAGCCCTACATACACTCAATGGTCTAGAGCTGCAACCACTATCATCTCGTGTATTCAAATGTCGCGCTCCTCCCAAAACCAATTGATATGAAGCAGAGATATGTCGGTCTCTGTAATGTTGGTACTGATATAAACAGGCTAGTTTTCTTGGGCAAAGAGGTTGGTTTCTTATATATCTCCTACTCTTTCTTAGCACGTAGGATGTAAATCAGCTTTGATTGCCTTTACTTTTGAATGTTGAATAAAGTTAGCAATTATATTTTGTGACTCATATCGTTTCATTGATATTGGATAGCTTCCATGGATGTAGAATACCACCATTGCCTCGTCAATGGGGCTCTATTTGACCATAATGAAAATGATACATTAAAAGATTCCAGGTCTTGACTATTATGTTACTGAGTCTAGACATGTTTTAGTAGTTTTGTTGAATGTGTACCATTGACTCATGTTTTGCAGCAGACTTGGATATTTGAGGTGTTAGTCTTAAGTTATAGTTGGAATGAATCATCTTTACTAATTTTGAATTGATTGAATGTCTTCCTCTGATGGTTAGGTTGTTGTATACTAGTTTTCTGGGAAAATAGGACCAGTGAGGACTTAAGGTGTTTGTGATAGTCATAGTTTTTATGATGCTAATTGACGGAATATCTGTAGCCCCAGGTCAGGTGATATGCTTGGTTTTCTATAAATGTAATCAATCAGCTACCAGTAAAAGTGGCTTCTGATCCTGTGTCCATTACTCCATTACCTGAGATAATCCTTAAAACTCCTGTATGTGTTTGTAGGTGATAGTTACTCGGGGAATGCCTTATGTGTTAGGTTTGAAGAATGCTGTGACCCCTTTCTCCTGGAAAAGTTAATCCGTCATCCCGCCATTGTTCTTAGGAGTTCTCTAGTTCTGTGTGTCCAGACAGGTAATTACTGATGTTAGGCAGTTGTGGTATCTGGCTCCAGTGGTTTTAAGAAAGAAGGAATTGAAATAAACAAGCACCATACTACATGCTGAGGTCCCTATCCATGTATTTAAGCAATTGGATCAACATTGTCTATATAACCTCTTTCTGCTTGCCTTTGACATGTGAGAAAGAAAAAATTCTACAATGGTAAACAGGAATTTGGACAATCAATAGGGGACAAATGAGAGTAGAAAGGAAGTCAAAAACATTTCATGAAGAGGGAGAATATCTCAACCAAACATAAAAACAAATCTAAGGAAATTAGAAAGACAAACACTTTAGAGGAGAAGAGTATACAACATATCAGGCAAATTGATTGAATGTTCTCCATCAACATATCAGCATCAATGAATTATATTCTGGACACTGCATGCATCATAGATTTGTTGGTGTGCCTTAATTATTGTTAATGCACCTTGAGTTTTTCTAGATTTTTTTCAAATGTTGCAAGCGAGATCAGGTCCACAATTAGCTTACCTGTGGACTGTGGTCAATGCTTTTTAGTTTCTGATTATTGATTTGCAGGTGATTACGTGGCCAGTGGAAGTGATGATGGTAGATGGTTTGTTTGGGAGAAGCAAACTGGTAGATAGATAAAAATGCTTCTTGGAGATGAAGCTGGTAGCTTTCTTTCTCCATGCGACTCTGTATGGTTTTTGCTTAGATTCACTAGTCTCTTCCTTGTTATATTTGATTTATTCTTCTTCTGCTTCACAGTTGTGAACTGTGTCCAGTGTCATCCATTTGATTGTGTTGTGGCAACCAGTGGGATTGATAGCACCATAAAGGTTGGTTTGATGGATTTGATTTTTGTGCATCTATTATTGTTTGGTTTTCTGATCTTGCAACATGGTTCTAGATCTGGACTCCAAGTGCTTCAGTTCCATCAATTGTGGCTGGGGGAGCAGCTGGACCAGATTTTTCTAATGTGTTGGAAGCCATGGAAAGCAACCAACGAAGGTTATGCCATAATCGTGAAGCTATCCTGTAAGACTACGAGTCCTTGGTTGTCCGCAGAATTTACATATTATTCTGTGAATTGTTTTGCCACCCTTAGAAGTCCACTAAACGTTAAATCCATGAGCCTTTTCAATGTGAACCGAAACTGGATATAAGAGCTTGATTTTTCAGGAAGTTCAGTTATACAATTTCAGTCTGGGTTTTATGCTCTTCTTCACCTCACTTCATTTTTCTTTGCTGAATTTCCGGATGCTGCCCTTGCACACAATACAGCTCAATTCAATGAAGTTTCAGGGCTGGTTATCTCGAGTAAACAATTTGTGGACTTACTGAATTTGAAGTCCAGTTCTACAGTTTCATGTCTGGGTTTCATGCTCTACTTCACTTTGGTTTTATTTGCTGAATTTCTGGATGCTGCACTCGCACACAATACAGCTCAATTCAACAAAGTCTCTGTCTTGAGTATACAATTTCTGGACTTCCTGAATTTGAAGTCCTGTTATACAATTTCATATCTGGGTTTTATGCTCTTCTTCACTTCACTTTGGTTTTATTTACTGAATTTATGGATGCTGCACTTGCACACAATACAGCTCAATTCAATAAAGTCTCTTCTGTCAGCACAATGTATTGTCCTTTTTTTGGACCATATATCTGTTCCTCCAATATTCTTTTTTGGACCCATTCTATCAGCACAATGTATTGTCCTTTTTATTTTTCATGCTTGTGTCTCCTCCATCTAGAAGAAGTAAAGTAGTCACAAGGATAAATGCTTATCTAGCACCCCCTTTTCTTCCCATCGCACCCATGCACATATTCTAAGCCATGGATTTAATGATTATTTTCCTAAGAATTTCTTCAATCCAAGTGACTTGTTATGTTTACAAGGTTCCATGTTGTTAGTTGCAGCTCCTTTGAGCATCTAGAGCGGTTTCGGATGCATGAATTCACTGAAGGAACCTTGCACCCTTTTGAGTGTGCTCAGAGCTAATCGGGCCTGTGCTGTTGAGCCTACAGTTAAGTATATGCATTCATTCATGAGAGTATGACTTAAATATTCATACTCTTATGTGTAAGTATCTACTATAATCATATTTTGATTTGCAGTTTATACCAGTCTTTTTTTTTCTTTTTTTTTACTACTATTATTATAGCTTCTGTGGCTGAAACACGTTGTCGATATGAAGGTTTGTTGCTTCAACACATTGAAACCGTTGTTAGCTGGCAGACTATAATTCTTAGAGAGAGAGAAAATAATACAGACATAAAAGTTATGCCACTTGCACGAACCCAAAACTATCACCAAAGGAAAATTTTTGCTGAAATGAAAGCCCTATCCACAATTGCTATTCCATTTCTATGATTGTTTTCTTCACTTAAACCCTTTTACATTGTGTACCATATTTTAATATTTTTTTAGAGAGAAGTTGTTTTGCATGTTTAACGAAGTATATTCCAGCAAAATAATGAACATCAAGCTATGGTTTAATTTGGATTATGAAAAGCGTAGCAGATCAAATTAAATGAAAGTTATGCATAATGGAAACATGATGAAGGAGCATAAAAAATTGAAGTTACCTTTGTTATTTGGATTCAAAAGCAAGGATTGTATGGGTCACAAGGTCTTCAGTTGCAGCAAAAGATTGGATCTGTTCTGGACCTGAGTTATTGCCAATTGCTCGAACCCAAAACTATCACCAAAGGAAATTATATCTTTGAACTTCCTGATTTTTCTAATCATAATGTTGCAGATTACCAGCTGAAGTTCAAGTGGAGCCTTTCTCCTTGAGCAAGAATATAAAGGCGAAGGTGTCTGCAACATAATTTGTGTAGGAAATTAGTTGGCCATGTAAGCTGTAAAGCCTTATGCGGGTTCCCATGTCTTAATAAAGCGTCGTCAGTGTTAAATTATATCTAGAGCTGGCTATGAAGGTAACTGCTTTCACCTCGTAATTTTTTAGAGGATTCTGTTTATTGCTGTATTTAATGAAAAAATTCCTGTATAGAATTGATGGGAATATTTTCCATAGTGTAAATGCAGATAATTTTACTTTTAAATTAGTTTGAATTACTGAATTCTGCATCTACTTTTTTTTGCGATTCCATAGTTACTTTCCAATTATAGCGCGCTTTAAGAGATCAGTCAACTCTGGTTTAATCCTGGGGAATGTTGATATCATACCTGTGAAGCATCCTCTGGTATTGGAGAATTGCTAGTTATTTGATTTGCATTAAAAACAATTATAAGCGTAAAACGAATTGATAACTATGTGTAAATAAATGAAAAAGAAAATAATTAATGATAACTAAAAGCAAAATTAGAAAAATCAAGAGATTGATATTTAATTCAGTAATATGAGATATATATCTGATTGTGTTTGTTGAATTTGAATTAATTTTTTATTCAATCAAATGATAACAAAAATAGAAACACTAATGAAACTGTTTGAATAAAAAAATATAATTAAAAGAACAAGAGAGAATTAAAATGAAAAATAAATTAGAGGGCAACATAATTTTTTTTGATTGGAAGGTTAAATTAAAAAGAAAAATAATTTTAACAAAAGAAAAAAAAATCAAAAAAATAAAGATCAAATTAAAAAAATAGTATACTATAAACTTTAATTTAAGGATTAAATTGAACTTTAACAAAAGAGTAAAGGAAAAAAAATTAAAAATCAAAAGAATATGAACAAATTTTTTAAAAAAATATATAACAAATTGTAATTGAAGGACTAAATTGAAAATAAACAAAATATTTATAAAAGAGGCATGGAAAAAAAATAGAAATCAGAAGAATAATGTTTGAAAGTAAAATACTGAAAACAAAGAAAACCAATGTGTATTTTTTAGGGAGGAGAGAGAAAAAAAATCACCGATGATAAACCGCCTATCCGCTATTGTCACACACCACACAAACAGGAAAAGGACGTGATGACACTTTCAACTACACGGTAGAAAAACAAGTTTGGCCACTAGAAGACGCCACATACATTACTCAAAAGATATGGATATCTCTCATATGATCGCTGGTGCTCTCCAACCACCAATAACTTTTTTAATATAAAAATTAATGATTCAACAAAAAAAAAAAAAACCAAAATAACTTCCATGATTATAAAAGTAATAAAAAAAACTTTTAAGGTAAGGTCAAGAATATCATGTATGTACATACATGTTATTTTTTCTAATTCTAAAGGCAAAAGATCTTTACAATGCGTTCTAGAAAATAAAAAGATAGAAATACTTTAGTCCATAGTTCTGTTATTTTGATTTGGAGTAATTTAGTTATTTTATTATTTTAAAATATATATATATATATATATATATTTATAATTTTTTAATGACTAATAAGTCATGGAAAACACCAAATTACTCTATTATTAAAACATTTTATTTTTTAAAATAAAAAAAATTATTTTTACTATAACAATGAACAGTTTTGTGATGATACGTGCAATAATTTCGTTATATTTTTTAGAGTTTTGCTAATTGTTTTTCATGTGATGTGATTCCCAATTCCCATCAGGAGTGACAAGATTGAATGAAGTCATAGATGTCATTCGTTCTGTTTTGTACTGTGTGTGTTAAACATCCAAATTAATGCATTTTTTTTTTTTTGTTTCTTGTAACCTGCTAGGTTTCTAAGTTAATACTTGATGCATGATATGATTGTATTTCGGAATATGATGATTTAAAAATATATAAATATATATGGAGTTGTAAATGGTAATTAAATATTAAATAAATATTTAATTTTAATAATAAAAAAATATAAATGTTTATGCAAGTATTTAATCTTGATTGTCTTTTTATTTATTTATTTTTATTTTGAGTTTAATCTTGATTGCTAAGAATAAATGGTTTTTATTTTTATGAATACATTATATAATGTTTTTGGAAAAAAACAAATTTGAATTATAAAACATATTTGAAAGAAAAATTTTATAATTTTATGATTTTTATGTAAAACAAACAATCGATTAATACAATTGGATTCAACTATTTGATTTATTAAAATAAAAAATTATAATTTGATTATATTAGACTTAAAAAATACAATATAGTCAAATCATATTATTTCACCGAAACCTTGATGTTTAACTAAAATTTTTGATAATATTTTTTTGTTTTAAAAGAATCCTCCTTTCGAGGGGTTTGTGCCTGTTAGGCCATTTAAGCCACCTCGAAGATTGTGCCTTCTTCTTGTACCTCAATTAAAGGATGGGTCGTTCCTACCTAGGCATGGGATGCCCAGATGAGATAGATGATCCGTGAAGTCTTAGGCTAGTATTATTGATGGTGCCTTTATTTTAGGTTAAAAAATAGGGTTGTAAAAGAGGACTTACAATCAAGGTTGTCAATTCCGTTTTGTTCCGCTTGGAATGGTCGAAACATTCCATATCAATTCAAAAATGGAACAAAACGAAACAAATTTCATCTCATTTTAAATCTCGGTCCGTTCCGGATTTTTCGGCTAAATTCCGCCCAAACGTTCCGGTTCCATTCCACATGTTCCGTTCCGCTCTTGAAAAGCCATTGAATCAAATTGAACCTTATTCAATTTAATTAATTAAACAACCCAATTATAAAAAGCTCTTTTTTATTACTATTTTCTATAACAATGATATTAATAATAACATTGAAAATTATTATTACTATTTTCATTAACAATAATATTAATTTTTTAAAATTAGATTTATCACTAATATATATGGTTTATATTCATGTTGTTTTTTTCATATTTATACTTTGTAGGAATTTGAGTAAAACAAGGGATGATTTAGATTCCATTAGCCTTAATAACATTGACCTAACTTTATATTTAAAATATTTGTGTTAAAACATTTTACTTTCATAATATTTTGATATTTTGTTTAAGTTGAATTACTTTAAGTTAAAGATCTATTTAATCTTGACTATTTAGAAATATTTTAAAATTTGAAATTATATTTGTTTGGCATTGTGTTTGTATTGCATAATTTATAATTAATTTATCTTGAATTTGAATTATGTTTGTTGAATATATATATATGAACAAGATAACCCCGAAACGGCACGCCGAAACACTCCGAAACTGAAACATTCCGTTTCAATTGAAAAAACGAAACACCTACCGAAACGGAATTGACAACCTTACTTGCAAGTGTTTAAGTTGCCATGTCGAGCTTGTGCGGTGACATCTCCATATTCATAATTCATTCATCAAATCTGGTTATAATACTTTTAGCTAAGAAATGGACCAAGTCCAAGTTCTAGGCAATTTATAAGAAAGCGTGCATGGGGCTGAAATCGTTTTGTCCAGAATCGTCGAGTTATAATGGGTCGGGCTGCCCATATATGCGTCGAGTTATAACAACTATATATATATATATATATATATATATATATATATATATATATATATGTATTCCTATTGATTACAAGTTCTTACTACTTTCGTAATTCATATCGAAGCAACTTTTATTTTCTAATTCTTTTGCTTTTGACTTTTTCAGTTTGGGAAGGGAAACTATTTGAGAGTAAAACCTGCATAAAGACCTAAGCTTTCCATCCACTTTCTATCAAAATCCAGATTAATAACAAAAATTAAAATAAATAAGAAACCCTTTATTATGTTTTATATTCCATCCGGTCCAATAATGAACGTCATTCTAGTACAATACTTTTAGTTTATAACTAAATTATTTACTTGGGATATATTGTAGGTCAAATTAATTTTTTAAATGTAAAAAGTATCGAAAATGTTGCTAACATGTTTTCTAGCAGGAAAAAAAATCAATAATGAACTCATAATTTGATGTATATCGGGCGACATATCTTTAAAATACTGAGATAATGATATATAGAAAAGGATATATATAATGAAAATATATCTTGTTAATATTATGAAGAGGTCTATAATCTTACTTTGTAGCAAAGCAAAAAATAAATTGAATTTAATAAAATAATATCTAAAATATACTTTTAATTCATCTAAGAATTAAAAAAATGAGTCAAACTAACAAAATGTTGGAGGGTGGAACAGAAAAGAAAAAACCAATAAGAAAAAACGAAATTAAAAAAATAACTTGAGTCAAACTGGGCTAAATCGCTAAACATTCTACTTGAATTAAAAAAAAAATAACATATCACCGACATAAAAATTGTATGCCATTCCATCAGTGGTTTTTTTCGCTCGTCAGTATTTTTATCGGTGAATTTGACATATAATTGTCAAACAGACCGTCTGTTATTTCATTGGTGAGTTAACAGTGTCAGTGACATTTGTAATTTGACATATAAAAAATGTTGAAGGATAAAATAAAAAAATAAATTTAATTAAAAAAAGGACCTAAAACAAAACAAATAGTAATAAAAAAAAAATAAGGACTGGAATTGACCAAAACAAATGACAAGACTCGTAATTTTGGAAAGTCTAGCATGAAAAATCCATGAGAAGAAAGAAAAGGCAGTCAAAGCATGACCACTGCTTCTCATTGACACACGCCACCCCAATGAAAAGAACTCATCGAGCCACTTCCAACGCCACCAAATAAGGTGGTGTTCGAACATCGGAGAAAGCTGCACTTGCCACTTGAGGGCAACAACTTCCTTTACATGCTTGCACGTGCATTACACATGTCAACAAGTTTGCCCCTGCGCATTCACCTTAATCCCTTTTATTTGTTTCAGTTTGAAATTTGGTTCTTATAGATTTAATTATTTTAAATCAATAAAATTTCATTTGATTTCGCCAAACCGAGCAACAAATGTTTTTCAAAAATTTAATGGTGCACAACAATTAACTAGTGACATCTTATTAGTTACTTCTCATTACCTATTTCAAAAAAAGAGATACACAAAAGTAGGAGAGAGAGAGAGAGAGAGAATAAAATTCATGAACCACAAAAAATAATAAGAATATCTTCGTTTAAGATTTCTCTATCATATTTGTATGAATCTATTTTTTTAGAAAGTGGATCATAGGGAGTAACTAATAAAATACCACTAAATACTTAGTAAGACACCATAAAATTTATCGTGGAACATTATTGTGGTCTACAATGTTTTGAATCAAAAGGCATAATGATATTTCCTTGAGATTTTTTTTTTATAATTAGTGACAGATATGCGAATAAAAGAACACATATACTATATATTATACTAGCATAATCAAATAATCTTGGTTAACCTAAAAGGCTAATTCTGGTTTTGCATGTTAATTAGATGGCTCTGCGCTGTAGATCGAAACAACTTTTTTAACATACAAAAAAAAAAAATTATGCATTGCTAATATTTTTCTGCGCAACAAGAAAAATATTAATCATTAAATCAAAATATGATGCATAATTTTAATAAAATGGAATGAGGATCACATGCACTAAGAAATATTGAATAGATATCTTAACACTAACTAGGGACTAATTCATGAAGTTAAGAATCAATCCGAGTCAACCTGCTAAACCTGCAACCCAAGTTATTAACCCAACTCAGTTTGATAAGTTTGTTTCGTGATTTTTTTATATTTAAATATATGATAATAAAAATCAGCAATTACAATACAACAATCGAATAAAATTAAGAAAATAAATACGATGGGTTGTAAAAAAGAACGACTGTTAAAAAAAACATCAAAATTAAAATCAAAATCAAAATCAAAATCAAATGAACTTTAATAAAATAACAACTAAAAATATCCTCGGTTATTCTAAAAACTTGAAATATATTATATATATATATGGAATTATTTAATTTTTAGGAAATTAAACACAAGTTTTTGGAAACTACTTTTTTAAAAAGGCTTGGCACGCGGGCCTAATTGGTCAACGTGCTTAGTCCATAGATAAGAAAAAGGTCATGCACATGGGCTTACAAGGCCAAACCCGTGTGCCTGGCAATTTTCTTTATTTTTTTACCTTTTGTTTTATAAAAATATCAGACGTTGTGTCATTCATTAGTTAAAATTAACCACCGTAATAGGCTACAAAGTTGGGCTACTGACTTCTAGGTATGAAAAAAATCCCTTTTCATCAATTTTCTCAATTGAAAATATCTAAAAAAAAATCCTTAAGGATTTTAATAAACTTGTTTATGGTTTTAAATTAACATTTAATTGGTTCAAAACAAAAATCAACATAAATTCAAAAAACAATTACGAGTCATGATCAACCTTACTTGGCAAGATAAAGGACTAAAAGAACTAAAAGGAACTCTCCTAAACAAATAGAATCCTTTGACACAAATAACGATTAGTTTTGTCGCTAAAAAAATAGGCATTCGTCAACTTTCTTTCTCCTTTACTGTTTTTTGGTAATTCTTGTTCTTCTCTCCGACTGAGGGCTAAAATGCAAGCAAAATAAAATTTTAAACCAAACCATTTAATTGCCAAACAAAAGGGGTCAATTTTTATATTTTTACAAAATCCCAAGGGAAAAAAGGCACTGACACAAAATTATTCTCTTAAAAAAGGCCTCAAAGTTTTTCTATGTTTCAATTCTAGTCCCCTCATTTTTTATTTCTCTCAAAGAGTAAAATGAATTTTTTTGTGGAATCAAGCAGTAGCCCAATGGTAGGATGTTTTCTTGATATCAAGATAACCATATAAAAATAAATCGAAATAAATTATGAATCATACATTCCAATCAACACAACAATGAAGGATCAAATTAAAAGGAAAGAAAATTTGATGCCCGAAGGCAAAAAAAAAAAGTAGGACAAGAGTTTACACCATAGTTTTTTAAAAAACAACAGGCGTACTATTTTTATCCGTTACAATTTTGGTCCTCTCATTTTCAATCTCTTATAAACAATAAAATTGAATTCATTTCATGAAACCGAGCAGGAACTCGATGACGAGATGTTTGTTTTAGATCACGATAATCACATAGAAAACACATCAAAAAATTACTAACTCTAAATTCTTATAAACATAATATTAAATGATAAAATAAAGAATAAAAAAATAATAAGAAGAAGAATAGCCATTAAGGGTGATCATTTTCGGTTCGGTTTTAAAAAAAAAAGTAACCAAACTAAATTTTTGTTTTAAAAAAAAACTAAAACCGGTTCAAACCGACCGGTTTCGGTTTGGTTTTTTAGGACAACAACCTGTTCAAACTGGTTTGACTCGGTTTTTTTCGGGTTTTTTCGGTTTAGGTTCGGTTTGGTTTTTTCAGTTTCAGGCTTATAAAACCGAAACCGAACCAAACCGGTCAGTTTTTTCAAAATTTAATCGATTTTTTTTTACAGTTTGATTTTTACAGTTATTATTTTTTTAATTTTTTCGATTTTTTCAATTTTTTCTCACCCCTAGTAGCGGTAGCGTTTCTCTGGGCTCTTCAAGTTTTGTTTTTTATTTTTTTAATCAGTTAAATAAAGTACATTCCAAACATTGATGTTACACGACTAGGGACCCAACTTGCTAGGTTGGGCCTGAGACGAAGTAGGGATAGGAAACTGGGAATTGGTTGGTGTCTTAGGTATAGGGCCCACTTTAAAATAGGTCTAAATATGTGATAACGAGAAAGCAGTGGCCATATTAGCACAATAAGACGGGGGGAAATGATGTTCAAGGGGGCAAAAAAAAAAAGAAAAAAAAAGTTCGAGGGGTAAAAAAACAGAAACAAAAAAAAATTGTAAAAAGGCTGCCAAAAAGCATGGAAATGGAAATAAAAGATCAGGGCTCAGACCCCTATCCACACTCGCACTCCTTTCCCCCGTCTTGTCAACATCCCTGTCCCCTCCTTTTCTTCTCGATTTCTCTCGTAATCACTGCAAGCAAAGAAAAGAATCCCCGTTATCCAAAACGGTTAAGGAGACCTGCAACGGAACGGAAATTCAAGACCCCGAAAAAACACACGCACCACTTTCTGTCACACCAAACGTGTCATGTAGCCTATTGCTATCTACTCCTTACCTGCGGATCCACTTTAGCACACATCGTAATTCGTACACCACTTATTCCACACCTTTTTTTTTCCTCTCCCAAGTACTAGAAGGTGACAGGGCAATGAAAAATTCATTTAATGTAATTATACAATTTATTTAATCAATTATCTTACCTTTTTTTTTGTTCCCCTGAATGTTTATATCTTCTCATGAACCAATGTTTTTGCCTTTGTATCTGTAACTCTGAAAATAAGTACACATCAAAAAATAAAGATCATGACTATGAAAACAAATATCAATTTTTAGATTAAAATCAGACCGAGCCGTACCGTGAACTCTCCTACCTGTCACATATAATTTTATGAGATGATATATTCAAAAACTTGTAATGTAAAGATTTTATATTGTTGCATTTTTTATTATAATGTGGAATGTTAATTTACTTCAAAGCACAATTTATGTTGTTGAACTTTATTTTTAACATTCAACCTTCATTTGAACACACGAATGTGAACATGAGGTTTTTTTCATATGACTAACAACCCTTTTTTTTTAGCAATCATCACTATTTGAACATAAAAATTACATAATAGTTTTTGTTACAATATCAAAATATAGATTGAATATTGTTGAGAATTAGCATGGGTGAATTTTATCTCCTTTTTATATATATAGGAGCGTATACTATTAAAATCATATAAGAAAAAAAATTAGTTTTAATTGATGCCAAGACAAAGAGATCGCTTGATGATTTTTATTTGTTTAAGATTTTGTTTTTCTTATAAGATTTTGAAAGGTTTGTTGAATTTTGCAATATATAATAAAAGAGCAATATTTCTTTCTCATTTTTCAAATTCTTGTTCATTAATTCTAAAATCTTAAGTCGTGCAAAGTCTCATTTTTTAAACTTAATTTATACAATCACTTGTATGAAACTAAAACAATTAACAACATATTATTGTCAAAATTGGAATTCAAAATAAAAACTTGCCATAAATTTATATCGCAATTGATAGTTATATCTTCCTTCTATTTAAAGATTTGAATCCATCTTCTCACTTTTAAGGGGAAAAAGAGGTTTAGCCCCTCTTCTATAAGAGTGTTAGTGGTTCTTTGCTCCTGACTAACAAATTAAGAAACAAAAAGAACTTCTTGTGTTACTTTACTTGTTGTTAATGATCATGTTTTTATGTTCTTTAACAACAAAGGGTTAGCTCTAGTTGTATCCAAATCATCTTAGGAAGATTTTAGGTCCAAATCTTTCTTTGAAAAGAAAGAAATAGAAATAAAAAACACCAGAAGAATTATTGTTATGCATTTAAATTCACAACCACATAGTGCCTTTTAACAATTACATTTACCCACAGACTTTGGAGTTTTTTTTTTTAGATTAACACAATAAAAAAAAATAACAAATAACACAGTCTAAAATATATTTAGAAAAAAAATAAAATTTAGTAAGTCGCATGTGAATTGCGAATCACATGCAACTACAATCGAATTAAAACCCTAACTGCTATTTCTCTTCCCATTTCTTTCCTTATTTCTCCCATCCCCCTTCTCTTAGCCTCTTCACTACTACCCTAAAAACACTCACCCTGCAACCATGACACCACCTTTTTGTCTCTCTCTCTCTCTCCACTATGAACACGATATAATCTCTCTCCTATCACCCGAAAAACATGTCAAACTGGCGAGTGTGTGTGGATATCTATATTTGTTTTAAATTATTAATGTAGTTAATAATTTTTTAGATGTAGTTAGATTATATGCTTTAATGTTATAAAAATTATGAATTTTGTTTAAATTTAATAAAATGTTAAGTGAATTTTAATTGTGTTTAATTATAAATTGTAAATTTTGATGAATTGTGAATTGAAAAGTGTGCTGATTTTTGAATTGTAAATTGTTGGGTTTTTTTTTTTTATGGTGGGGAGTTAAGAGATTGAAAAAACAACCCAACCGATATTGTTTCAACAAGTTGCATGCGACACATGCGACTCATAGGTTGCAGATGATGCATGCGACTTGTCAAAGTATGTTTTTTTTCTACATGTTTTCCGGAACGTGTTATTTTCTCTATTTTCTTATTGTGCTAATTTAAAAAAAAAATACTCTAGACTTTGTGAGACGATTATAGGATTGAGTAAAGAAATAGTCTATACTAGACACGAGCTTGCACTACGCTGCAAGTTTGTATTTTTTTTCTCCATAAAAAATGATGTTTAGGTGCTGCAAACATGTTTCAAAAGAATAAGAAAAACCGATGACTCGAATTATAGCCATGATCAGGTTTAATGAGTTGGTTTTATTTTAATTAGATGATAAAAAAATAAACAACAATAGTAAGCATGTAGTTTTTTTTTTAAAAAAATCATGATAACTTGGATAAAAAAAACATTTGGAAGTATAAAATTAGATAAAGAAAAGAGACTACAAAATCAGCCTGAGATAGTGTGATAAACATGTAACCTTTGTAATAAGGGATGAGCCAACCTGCAAAACTCTTGCTCTAAGTCATTAGATCAGGATAACCTGACATAATTTTTTTAAAAAGAAAACCATAAAGGGATTTTTTATATAAAAAACTATGCCGAACGACAAAATAAAAAATTTTTGTTGATCTGCGTTAACTTCTCAAACCCTTGACCTAAGGCATTAGATCAGAAGCATTATACATGGAAAAACCAAAAAAAAAATATTGAAGGATCTAAAATAAAATATTGTTAATTAAAAGAATAAGGGTGAAGATCAAAATAAAATTTAAATTAGAGGGCAATAATTTTTTTTATTGCATGGTTAAACTAAAAAGAAAATTAACTTTAACAAAAACAATAATAAATGAATGGGGACTAATTTGAAAAAAAAATACATCATAAACTTAGATTGAATAATGAAATTGAAAACCAACAAAAAGTTTATAAAAAGAACAAGGAAAAAATTAAGAATCAAAAGAATAAGGACCAAATTGAAAAAATAATATATGTAAAATTAGAATTAAAGGACTGAATATAAAAGAAACAAAACTTTTATAAAAAGGCCAAGGAAAAAAAATAAAAATCAAAAGAATAAGGACCGAAGTTAAAATATCAACAGCAAAGAGGACCAACTTGTAATTAAAAGGAAAAGAGAGAGGAAAGAAGAAAAAAAAGACACATTGATGACAAACCGTGCCCCCATGGCTAACATGCACCTAAAAGATGATAACCACTATGAGAAAAAGGACGTGGCAGCGCTTCCAACGACATGATATAAAGACAATGATAATCACTATGAGACACCGCATGAATCGCCTAAAAGATGTGGGCGTCTCCCATGCACTAACAATTTTTTATATTATTTAATATTGATTAAAATACTATAATGCCCTTGACAAAATGATAAATAACAAAAAAACCAACTTAAAAAGACAAAAATGACCATGGACCGAAAGATCCTTTTAAAACCTCCCCTCGTTGGTTTCTTGGAGCTCATTTATCTTTGCGTTTCAAAAGTATTTTTTAAAAAAGATATTTTATTTTTATTTTTTTATTCAAATTAATTATTTTTTTATGTTTTCATATCGTTTTGATATATTAATATAAAAAAAAATTATTAAAAAATAAAAAAAAATTATTTTAATATAGTTAAAGTAAAAGGCCATTTAAAAAATATCTACTTTCATAATTTCAAACTCCTCCTTAATTTAACACACAGACTTGCTGTTAAAAAATTTCAAAACTGCCGTATCAATGTATTTTTTGGGACGCACCGTTTTGATGTGATTAGAAGTTAATTACGACCATGCACACCATGTTAAAAAGACAGCCACTATGCAATTCCATCTTTATGTTCATGTATTGTCAAATCATCGACAGGAAAAAAAGAGAGTCAAAACTTGTCCTAAATTTAAAATTTAAAACAGAACAAAGACAAAAATGTCGGATAATTGCCTTTTTATAAAATAAAACAATCCCTTAAGAGTTAATCTGACTCGTTAACCACTGAATTAGCCATCAAAAAGGAACACACAGCCAATCTTCATCATTCAGTGTTACTGTAAACTTTGAGTAGCTCGAGGACTTGGCGACTACTAATTGTGTTGATTCATCATGAACGGAGTGGGATGCTTAGTTATGTTCTCCCATGTTCCCAAACACCGCCTTTCCCTTTCAATCTTACGTCACCTTTTGACATATCCCTGCACGCTACCTCTCTGCCATTTCTTCTTCCTTTTTTTTCCCTTCCCCTGTTCAAGTAAATTTCCAGTCTCCTTTACCGCATTAACTTTCAACAAAAATAGGAACAGAAACAGACAACAGTGCACGCCACGATCACGAACCCTAATTACAATGCCACGTCATCAACATGTCGATATTCAATTTGACCACCAATCGACATCGATCACTAAATGCAATTTTCCTTTTTCTTTTTCAAAAAGGTTTTAAATTGAAGTGTCTAAATTATTTTAATGAATATTAAATGATTTTTTTTTATTAATGTAGATATCTGGATCAGTTTAAACGTACATCGACTAATTTTATAGATCTTGAAATTAACGATCATATAAGCTTCCGAAATGATCGTATATGTGTATATATATGAGATGATTTATTACTCGGTGGAGTGATCACTTAGCATACTATCAAGTAAAATTAAACCATTGAGAGAGAACTCTGAAGAGATTAGTCAAGGAAATTACGGAAAAAGAAGGGCTATTTACTCTTCCATCATATATGTCACTCATTGTAGATAGATTATATATGATGTAGGAGGTTTTGATTCTATTATAACTTGAATATATAATTAAATAGTCTGGTACGTATATTTATGAACTAGATGAAAAGATAATGACACCAAATTAAACCAGATAGCCGGCCTTTAAAAAAACACTATAATTTTCAAGCCCCCATTAAATTAGGTTTGAAAAATGCTGTTTTATCATTTTTCATTATTTTTCTATTTTTAGCGTAATTTTAGATTTTGTTTTTTTTTCTCCTATTTGATTTTTTTTCATGTAAATGTCGGTTTTAAACATATATAAAGGGATTGTATTCATTTAGGAAGAGACAAGTTTTTATAGAAAATAAATTCAGTAAATCTAGTTGTTGGGATTTTTTTGAAAAAATCTCTTTGTACGTACTTCGCTCCGTGTAAAATTACTTAGAACCAATTTTAATTGAATAACTTGTGAAAAGTGCAGAACATAACTAATTACTTTATGTCGAATTATATCAAATAACTCTACTGAGCGAAGGTGACAGCTACTTTTCCCTTTACGCAGCCTGAGATAGAATTTGGGCGTGTTTTTGACTGTTTTAATTGTAATTTTTTTTAAGTGTTTTTTATTTGAGAATATATTAAGATAATATTTTTTTATTTTTTAAAATTTATGTTTGATATTACCATATTGAAATGATAAAAACATTAAAAGAATTAATTTAAAATTAAAAAATAAATTAAAATTCAATTCCAAACACTTATATATATATATATATATATATGCATAGATCTCTTAATTAAGGAAGAAAAGAAAAGGAGAGATAGACATTAGAAATTACCTTTGTACTGGCAGTACTTATAATATATATTTACTGGGAATAGTATTCCCAGTAAAATGTTAATGGTTAAAGAAGGAGAAAATGGAAAGCATATATATGGAACTATGTAAGGCTTTCGAGTAAGACACCTCTTTTCTGCAGGGCAGGAAATTGATGACCACACTCTCCTTAACCTCTTATCTTCTCTTCTCTTCTTATGATCTAAAAAACGAAAAACAATTATATTACTGTTGTTGTTATTTTTGAATTATTTTTTAATCTTTTATACACATATTAATCCCATATAAATACAAGCTTTTATCAACGGCTTCTTCACTTGGTTAGTATAGGGTGGATCGGCTCACAAAAAGCACCGGCCATGCCATGTAGATCTTCTCTATCAACAAAAAAGAAAGCACCATCAGTGTAGACCAAGAGAGAAAGAAAGGAACAAAAAAAAGAAAAGATCAGAGAGAGTGGGAAAAATATGGAGTTTGACGAGCACGAAGACCAAGAAGAAGAAATGACGGGGATGGCGGTGATGCCACCGGGTTATGACTCAATTAGCAACTCAGTTGCTGTTCGGTCAAAAATTGGTCCTGCAGGTGGTGGAGGAGAAGGTGCTTCAACAACAACGGCAAATACAAACACAAGAAAATCTTCAATCAGATACAGAGAGTGTCAAAAAAACCATGCGGTGGGAATCGGTGGACACGCACTTGATGGTTGTGGTGAATTCATGGCCGCGGGGGATGAAGGTACTTTGGATGCACTTAAATGTGCAGCGTGTAATTGCCACCGTAATTTCCATCGCAAAGAGTCTGATGGAGGTGGAGGTGGAGGTGAGGTAATATTATATCACGGCCATCACCACCAGCAACAGCCACAATTCTCTCCTTACTATCGTGCTCCACCACCGACCGGGTATCTTCATCACTTGACACCAACCCCGCAGTCAAGGCCACTAGCCTTGCCGGCTGCTTCTGGTGGGGGTGCTGCTGCTGCTGGTGGGTATAGTAGGGAAGAGGAGGATGTGTCTAATCCGAGCAGTAGCGGTGGTGGTGGAGGAGGAGGCGGTAGTAGTTCAAAGAAGAGGCATAGGACAAAGTTTACGCAGGAGCAGAAAGAAAAGATGTTGGCTTTCGCGGAGAGGCTTGGTTGGAGAATCCAGAAACACGATGAGGCTGCTGTGGAGCAGTTTTGTGCGGAGACTGGGGTGAAGCGGCATGTGCTCAAGGTCTGGATGCATAATAACAAGCACACCCTTGGTAAGAAACCCTAAAAAATTTTGGAACATAAAAGACCAGCATTTGTTATCATGGTCATCTCCTTCTTCCAGGAACTGGTGATTAGCTAGCTTACTTATTGGTGTCATGGAGATACTGAGAAGTAGTCATCACTAGTGCAATTTGGAAAGGGAATATTGGAAAAGTTGTGATGTCAATTTAACTAGGGTTCTTAGCTAGTGGCAATTTTTTATTTTCTTTTGTTTTGTTTTAGTTTCTTCTCTCCTTTTAGTTTCATCACGACTGTTATTCTGAATACGTTGTTGATGATGGGCCATTGCTCAAATCGCAGCATCTTCTAACTGTACGTAGTTTCTTTCTTTAATTTAAGCCTATTTGAAACCTAGCTAGTCATTTGTTTAATTTAAATGGTTACCTGTTTTCCTTGAATCTCAATTACGAAATCGAAAATAATTACTCGACCTGAGAAAATCCTTGGAAAACAACCACAATATCATATCCTTGAATTATATATATATATCAACTCAGTTGTCTAATTCATGAAAGATGAGTGCATAAACAAAGCCAAAAACTGATGGGTTTGTAAGTTAGCTAGTATCATGTGGCGATGATCGAAGAGAATCCCGAATTGAATCAAGACGTGTTTGGCATGCAAAGCTGCAATTTCTTGTGGCCTTTCACAACTGTCATCTTCTCCTTAATCAATTCCCTCCCTCTCTCGTAGTAATTTGCGTTTGCACTCTACACACTTCGAGTTGATATACCATGAACAGAGCTCAAAACCACTGAAAAAGGGCTGTGGACAACCGTGCTCACAACAGTGGTGGATCCCTAGCTAATAGTGAGGGTTGTTGTGAATCGAATGTCATAGCACTCGATCTCTACTCCATTTTTCGTGCGAAAACTCGGATCATTTCTTCATGTACCATCTTCATACCTAATCCTCCATTAATTGCTTTCTCACTTTCTCTTGCCTACAGTTTTTACCAACTTCAATTTTTTTTATATATATATTACAAAATAATAATCTTCGTTTAACTTTGGTGATCCCGAGCCATCTTTTAATCAATTCCTTCATGTTTAATCAATTCTTTCATGCTTCTTCCGCTTCCTCTATATTTTTTTTCCTCGAAGTACTTGGGAAATTAAAGCAAGGCAATTAAAGTTGGAAAGTGGTTGCTTATTAACACAGCAGTACTATATCACAGTCTTTTCCAGTCATTTTTGCAGACCTTGTGATTGCCATTTACTCATGCACATGGAAGGAAGACCCAAAATACCTTTTAAAAGTAGGCTTTAATTTCTTTAATTTTAATCATAGATTTCACTTTAATTTTTTTTCTTGGTATGAAGGGTATAGCCTACATATATATACACTTAAAATGGATCAGTTTCAGTCGACAAATTCCCCAAGCTTAATTGGGAGGTCGCTCCATGATTTTGCTTTATATATATATATATACACACACTAATCATTTGATCATCGTTTGCCCCATAAGTCCTCCCATGCATCACAATTGGAGACAAGAATTGATTTATCTTAAGAATACTAAATAACTGCTTTGATAATTGAGAGAGCTAGGCTGCCTATTTTTCTCTAAAAAGAAATGCAATGCATAAAGAAGCTAAACAAATGTGTAGGTGAAGTGAGAAGTGGAAAGTGGAAACTCGGGCAGATTATACATATAGACAAGTAGATGTTGGAGAAAGGCAAGTAATGAATAGAGAGGCTGCTAAGGCATTTGAAGCTGTCGGAAAAACGATCTCAAGTTCGGTCTCATGTTATGTTGCTTGCTTTTTATTCTGTTCCGTCGAGGGACATGTGGGCTCTGTCGACGTCCAAAAAAGAGAACGGAACAATAATAAATGGGGACTGACATTACAGCTAATGTATGTGGTTGTATCTAACTTCTAACCACAGAAGACGACCGAAGCTCTTTTCATTGGATTACAACATCTCTGAACCTCATTAAACTCATCTTCTGCCATCCACACACACACACACACACACACACACACACATATATATATATATATATGCTAACAGTAACAACTAACAACAGCTCTTTTTCTATCCAAAAGGAATTGATTATTTTACTAAGTTTGTACACTGGGTTTCAGTTCTCTTAACTAGGAAACTTGAGGTAATTATATGTAAGCATGTTAATGTTAAAAATCATCACACCGATGGATAAAAAACAAAATTCTTGCTCCTTATTTTTAGGGTTTGATGAGCTGTTCTGCATGAAGTCTTTCATTTCGAGTGATTGCCAAGGAACAAAAGACACGCACGCACACAGTTATTTGGAATAAGGAAAGGAAAAAAGAGAGTCGATTATACAGCACGTCTGGTGCGCAGCAAGTGAATTTCATAGCCTAAGTGCTTTACGTAGTCGTCATATATATATACATACTAGAATGTTTTTCAGAAACAAAACGTGAATTATTTCCCTCTACCAGCTCCCAAGATTTTTAAGGACATCGGTGGATGCGATTTTACTTCAGTACATTATATTTATTGACGAAGCAAAATGCCAGAAACTTATATGGGTGTAGGGCATGGTTGGATAAAAGTAAAATCCCATTGTTGCAAGTCAGGGCTATTTTTGGATGCTAAGGACTAAAGATACATCGCAATCAGCTCTTTCTTTATACGGGCTGACAGGTTAAGATGCCTCCTCCGTGACCACCAACATCGCTTGTTCCATGAAAATTCAATTTAGTTTTTCCAATCCCTTCAAGTACCACAAAAGCGACAACAGCAGAAGGAAAAGTTGGGAAAATAAACGATTAATATTTGGAGATTACTAGTTAGCTGGCTAGTTTTCATCAAAATTAATCAATCACCAGGCCTCTTGTAATATTCAGCGGGGATGACATGATGAGCTCGAATATTTGACAGTACAAAAGGCGAATCTCTAAAATCAAAATGGGGTGCCCACTATCATTGAATCGTAATTATACTCGTGAATGAGTGTTCTTTATTACCAAAAAATAAAGAAAAAAGAAGAAGAAACACCAACAGAAGAACAAGAAAACTAAGTAAGATAATTATAGAGTTCACAATGATCATGAAAGGCTCTGTGTTCTGATCCCAAAAGAAATGACCAATCGTTTACACATGCATTTAATTCCCTTTGGCTTAGAGATAGTGTTTGAGATTATGGTAAGTAATGTTTTACTAAAAAATATATTAAAATAATATTTTTATTTTTAAAATTTATTTTTAATATTATATATCAAAATGATTTAAAAATATAAAAAAATTATTTAAAAAAAAATTAAAAATTTTTAAAAACACTTTTTATCTGAAAAACAAACATACTCATCAAAGTGTGAAAGTAAACAGAGATTTGACAATTAACATGAGATGTACGAATTTGATGTCCTCTGAAGTAATTTAACGTTAGTATATGTTAATTTCAATCGCGAGACTTAAATAACCAGTTATTATGTAATAAATCCAATATTTGAAGAGCAAATTTGGAAGAAATAATTAATGAGGGACTTTATTGAATTTTAGAAAAGAGACTTAATTACAAGAAACAAGGACTCAATTAAAAAAGAAAAAGATTTCTTGACGGTTTCAAGGTTGTCCAGGACTCTTAAACTAATTAAGCTTAATTTATTATGAATACTAACTCCCTCAATAATGTTTCACTTTATACAAAAATTGGAAATTCAAAAATTGAATCTAAACAACAATTTGAATTTGAACTGATTTGGAAAATTGTAAATAGATTTGAGCTAATTTGAATTTGTTATTTCTTTGACGACTAGGGCACTACCATTTTTATCCGTACTGGGACATGTGTTGCCTCCTTAGCTCAAGAGATCCAAGCCCTCCATTTTTTCCTTCAATAATCCTAGTCATTGCTTCTTTGGCAATCTCCCAGACACCTTGTCTAAAACACACAGAAAAAAAAATTTATCATAACAAAATCAGATCATTACCAATTGGAATTATTTATCTTTGGGCATGTAGTATGGGAATTAAAAAAACAACTAAAACAAATGGGTTGGTTTCATTCTTCATATAAACAATGAAACAATTCAATTTTTTAAAAAAAAAAAAATTCAATCATACCCTTCTATAGCCCAAATAGAAGAAATTAGCTTGAAATTATGGTTAGAATATAAAACTAAAAGATAAAGAACTAAATATGAAGAAATTAAGCAACAATCTATTTTTCAATCAGTGAGTTAGAAAGAAGAAAGAAAAACTCACTTGAAAACAACAAGGAGAGTGAAAGTGGTTGGTTTGGCCAATTTTTAGCGATGAAACTCATCATTCTTGGTATTAAAGGGTTTTATTCAATGAGAAGAGTTCGATTATTATGAGTTTTGTCTATAAACACGCCTAAAAAAAGAGACCGGTTTCCATTTTAATTTGGTTGGTTTTCATTTGTTTTAGGTGATTTTAGGGTATTTTGGGGTTGTTAGATGGTTTAAGGTTGTTTATAAATAAAAATAGGTTGAAAAAAAATTTTCAACCTAAAAAACCCACCCCCTGAATTTTTAACCACCACAATGGTGGATGGATTTCGATCAATTGTCTGCTGTTGTTTTTTTTTAATAGAAACAAATGACATGTTATCCACTCTTTAAAAAAAATAAATAAACAAGGCTCACTCATGTTAAGCCTACCTCAGGCCTGTGTGTCTGAGCTTTTTTTTTTTAAAAGGCTTAGGCACGCTGGGCCATTCAAGTTTGCATGCATAAGCTTCTTTTTATCGCTCAATGTTAGGTTTTTTATTTTATTCTTTAATATTTAGTTGATTTTAAATGGGTTTTCATATTTTTTTTATCATGTTATAAAATAGAAAAAAATTTGAATCTGTGGAGTTCATGACCCGAGTCACAAGTTTAATGGTTAACGCAGTTTAACCTGGGCTGTTGCTTTTTTTTTATTATTATTATTTTATCTTTGAACCCGTCAAGTTGACAAGGTTACATTAAAACAACTTTTCCGTAATTTAATTTGAAACTTGTAAGGGTTGTTTAAGGAAAAAAATTGATTTTTTTTAATATTAAATGCAGTACAAGGAGATTGTTATTTTCATATTATACTCAGATAAATTGTGATTTGTTATTTGTAAAGTTATTCTAAGTCTTGAGTAATGAATTTGAGTAATGAATTGAATGGATTACCTCGGTTGTTTCAGATAAATTTAAAATAACGTTGTTTAAAAAGAATATGTTACCGTCAAAAAATAAAAATTGTATATCAGTGGATGCACATTTTATTAGCTGTTTCGCTGTTTCGCGGGTAGTTTTTTTCTGAGGGCAGAAGGCCAAAAATTATCCCCTTCATAATTCTGGCGATAATTGAATGTCCTCAAGTAGCTTTCTGACCGCTACACAGCAACCTGCTCTTCGGTTTCATCAGTCTTGTTTACTATAAAATATTCAGCTTGACTGCTTTTGTTTTAAGAGGTCTGGTTCATATTTTCTTAAATTATTCACGGGATTTCTTAAGCGGTCTTAGACGTTTCTGAATTATTATTTTTTTCAATGTGTACTAAAAAATATATAAAAATCAGCAATGCAACAAAAGCAGAAATGATGTCTTGTGAGGTTCAAACAACCCATGCTATTGATGAATTTCAAGTCTATCTGCCATTAGTCGTGTTAGGTTATCCTCTTTTCAGGTTGCCAGTTGGGACTCAGACAGAAAGCTGTCCTGGGCACTGACCGAATTCAGGATGGGTTGTCAATCCAGGACCCTACATGGGATTCCGACGTATTTCCAGGCCTGCTAGTGCTTATCAGGTTATCGCATTACCATGTTTGCTTGGTAAGGCTGGGCCTAACTATACTCTAGGCCAGGCTTGGTTTACTCTGTCGTAAATCTTAGTCGAAGTATTAGAAATCCGTCTTCTTGGAGGCGTGCAAAGTCACTTCACATCAAACCGACGCAATCCTCTCATCCCAACGGAGAATTTAAGCAGAAAGGTAGCAATATGCTGCAGGAGCTATTCACAATGATCCTCAGTGCAGGGGGAGAAGGTACGGAAATAAGGAGTTCAGAAAAAAAAGAAAAGGAAGAGGAAATCATCTTTAACTCAAGACAATCAATTGATTAATTGTACGACAAAAAAATGTATGGAATCACGAAGCTTGTTTCTCATAGATTTAACTATTAATCTGACAACACGCATCATATCACAACTAAAAATAACAATCAATGTTTGGATGACAGAAGGAATACCACATCGATTTCACAAGCGCACGCAACAAGTATGTATATGTTTCCCATTGTATTCCAGATTCTGCACAACTATCATTTTTTATCTACAAATTGCAGCGTAATGTTCTTCTTGGGGACATTATGGAAATTCCAGGCCTAATTGCATCGTAAGGAGTGGTGCTGCAATGCTCAATACACATCATGGTGCGGGGTGCTCCAATGCTTGTTGAAGACTTTGAACAGCATTATCATAGTATACAAAACCCATGAACCAAAATTCATGGTTGTCAGCAGATATAATCTGGATATATTTTTCAGCTGAATTGACTTTGCTTGTGGATGGATTGACAGCCTTCAGCTGATGTAATGGAATAACAACCTGCGTACATACACAGAAAAGAATGATATAGATAAGAAACTTGATGAGATTAGAACTAGATTTTATTCCAAAAGCAAGAGGACCAGACAAAGGTATGCATGTTAGCCTACATTAGGATATAATCAGTAACAAGCAAAGAGCCAGTAAATTCCAATTACATCAGATCCTATTTCCACATTTATAAAATCCTCTGCTTGTTTAACTGGAGGAGAAACCAGTGCTCTAATACCGTTGTTTAAATGAAAAGGCAGCAGCATTGATAAAAATCACTTGATTTGTTAATCCCCTCAAGGTCAACAAGCAAAATTGCAACAACAATGCATGCGCACCAAATCCCCGGGTCCAAAGCAAAAGAGGACTTGGAACTGCAAGTTACATGTTGCTATGGTTTATTTTCAGCAACATAAGTTTTCCTGGATAGAAGGGAGGGTTTTTCTCTCAAAAAAGTTATTTTTTATGCCATAGATAACATATGTAGACATGATGGTGCACGTACAAATAAAAAAAATGCAAAGGGTAAAACTTGAGCAAAGTCTTTTAGTATGAAAGATTCCATGGATAATTATGAAACATCAAGATTCTAAGTTAAAGATTTTGCTCCACCCTTTGATAGCTGTAGATAGCCATGTCATAGTCAATCACTATTGATTCATCAATGAATGTAGCAACAGAACAATATTTGGAAAAATAACTACGATCATCAGCATTGATCTTGGAGACATGGAGCATTGTCAGAGTTGTCTACCAGGAAACTTAGCAAAGCATGACCATTAAGAAAACTGCTTGAGGTTTCTTAGATCCTCAAAGTGACATGGTATCTTGGATTGATAATTAACAAACAAGATGCAAGCAAGGCAAGGGCGGATAAGTCCTCAAAAGTATCAACTAATGGTTGTACTATAAACAGACTACAGAAAAGATCCCCCATAATAACACACATACACACTACACATTGGTCTTTGAGAAATATTTGAATGACAACAAGAGAATACTTTATATAACATGTTAATAACCATGACCTCTGCAGTATGAAACCATCCAGCATAGACTGTGAGTCAGCATGGAGGATTCGTTAACTTGTGACTAGTAAATACTCAACCTCTATAAAAAAAAAATCTTAATGCAATGCTATCAACTAAAAGATTTGTTAGCTTGAAAGGTCGTGAGTAAATGCATAAATTGTCAAAGGTTTCATGCATATGCTTCTCACTTGAATCAAGGATTTTCATATTGTAAACTGGATTCTCAAGGCATTTTCTTATTCTTCCTAGCAAATAAAACAAATCTGTATATTAAACCAATACTATAATTCTTGCAGTCATTGGAGATGTAAATTTCATGGTGATGACCCAAAATGAGAAAAACAGTTTTCCCAGTGTGTAAAGGATTGTAAAATATCCATTGCCAGAAGACTGGTCACGCATGGTTGGCTCCTATAGCATGGATATATAAAATATGTTGCCAAAATAATGAAAAGCACAATGCGCATACCTTATAATAGCTCCACTGAGATTGCTCACCAACTTTGTAAGACAAAGGATTGTCACTGCAGAACGCAAGCTTTGCTGTTGACAAATATAGAACTCCCATAACTGGACCGGCAGAAGTGGATAGGTAGCATGCAAATGTCTTCACAAGTTTCTCCTCGGGAACAGTCTCGAAAGTTTGTTGAAAAATCTTCTCATAACCACCTTCTGCAAGAACTTTGGTTCCCTGAGCAATTCTCCCCACAGCAGCATCAGCAAAACTAGGGCCTGTCTTCACTGGTCAAAAAGCATTTTTAAATGAGAAAAGTTCACTGAGAAGATGGCTAAACATGAAATTTAGTCAATCAAGTGTAGACAATTAAGCTGAAAAGGTCTGATAAAGATGCTTGAAGCCAACAATATTGTAACGAAAAACCATCTTTTCAAAAACATCAAGTTGCAACAAAACATCAAAAGGCAATAGAACCACAATTAATAGTCAGGAGAGGATAAAGGGGGCGGGGAATTTCACCCAACATCTTAACAAAAAAGAGAGAGAGCATGACTAGGGTTCTACATTAATCATGCAAGGAAAAGAATGCATATCCATCATAAATAGTTCATCAAATACAGAAGCGGGCCATATAACATTATTATCATTTCAGTCTCCCAAAAGGTAATAGTTGCCCAACAAATCAAATAGCATCGGCATTTACCCTAGCACAAACATAGAAAAAAAGAAGAAAAATAAACAGCATACAGTGTTGCCACATGTTGCCAGCAAGATCCTCAGCCTTCTTCGTTGCCTCTGCCGCCTTCTTTCCCCATTTCCCTAACACATCCTTCACCGCCTCCACTGTATCTGCTCAGAGAAGATCCGAAACGCCAATTAATTGATTAATTTTTAAAAAAAAAAAACAATAAATTAAATAGTAATTGAAGCAAATTACTCTTGGAGGAAGAAGGAGCAACGGGACCAGGAGACACGTAGGGATTGGACTCAGCCGGCATGGTAGTGGCAGCGGTTCCGGCGATAGGAGATGGGCCAGGAGGTTTAGACTGTGTTGTTGATCCCGTGGATAGGTTGGCCCAATTCTCAGGAGAAGGTGCGACGTCTTTAGGGTCTAGCTTTGGGTAGGGAGCGTAATCAGAGGTATGAGAATTGCTGTTCTTGTACTTGTCCTCGACCTCCGCGAGCTTTTGAGGTTCTAAATCTGACGGTGATTGAGGTTTCCTGGTTTGATCGACCTCTTCGTTGCTTTGATTCATTTTTATTTTTATTCTGTTGTTGGGACTTTGGATCTGTTTAACAGAAAGACGAGAGAGAAATAAGATTAGGAGCCGGAAGAATAATGTAAAAAAGAGTTTGTAGCATAGACCTATGAAGCGAGGGGAGGGGAACCTGGGTCGACGGTTAAATTTTTTAGATTCGGATATATTTTGGTTTTGTTTGTTACTGTATTTCAATTATATTTTTTAAAATTTTTAATTTTTTAATTTTAAATTATTTTAATATTAAAAATATATATTATTTTAATATATTTCTAAATGAAAAATACTTAAAAAAACAATATTTACTAAACTCAAAAAAAGAAGAAGATTTTTTTAGTGGTAAATGGAGTTTCTGTATAGGCTTCCTATTTTGGTTATGATTTTCTCCGGGTTGAAGGAAGGAATCTATGGACCCGATGTGTTTAATGCGATTACTAGAAGGTAATTGAAAGAGAAGTCCGGATATTGAATGGGCTTTTATCAAACCCAGTGACATGTTTTATTTATCCACTAATATTAGCCTCTCTTTTCTGACTAAATAATCGGCCCATAATCTTTCATGGAAGAAGTTTCTTTTCTTTTATTGAATTTTGTTTCCAAAGGCCCAGTAGTGTTTCGGCCGTGGGTGGGTTCACTTTTGCTTGATCGTGTGTTCTCCGGGCATCACTACCCACTCGTATAACAACGTCACCACCACGATATATACTTTTAAACCTGGCTGCTGGCTTCCATTTTGGATCTTCTGTTGGCTTAAGTGGATTTTGTTATGAAAAATAGAGGCTTCGACTTTGGAAGACAGAGAGTACATGAAGTTTTATATATAGCCTCTTATTAAAATCAGTCTGATAATGGAGTTCCTGAGTAGACAATGTTTGATATTGGAAACAAATGAACAAGAAAAAATTATTGGCGTGTGATGATATTTTAAAATCCAATACATTCAAGATTCATAGATAGTCATTCATGTTAATATTCTCTTCTCCAGAGTTAAAGAAATTGAAAAATAGTGGTAGAAAACATAACACCTGCAAAATAGTTCCTTTTTGTAAGATTTGAGGGATCCTTCAATGATAAAATCAATGATTTTTAGTAAGGGATTGCAATAAATAAGAGAATATACTTTAAATTCTAAGAACAAGAATTTTTTATCTTGTTTTTGTATGATAAATGCTCTGAAAATATGAATACTTATAGATATAAAGAAATGATTATTCTTGACTTTTAATATTTCATATTAAAAGTTATAATAAACAAACAAGGTCTTGTGACCTGACAAATACTTAAAAGTATATTTTTATTAAGGTTTTATATCGTTATATTGCACTTAAAATATCATTAAATCACTTAACTTAAGCATGATTTATAATAAAAATCTAATAATATAAGTATCTTTAATTTATAGTAAATACTCGGTTTTTAATGTAGGTTTGTAAAACATGCATATCTCATAATTTAAATGAATGATTGATGAGTTTAATTATTGAAATTGAGGTTTATGTGAAGAGACAAAGAGAGGGTTAGGCTTGGAGAATAAATCCTAGTTGGGCTAGTTCTATTTAAATAGAAACATCATTCTATTTTTAGATTATAAATGGAGTTATCAACAGTGTTCAACCCATATCTGGAGTTCTAGAAGTCCATATAAACTCATTCTTTTTTTGTTGTTGTTGGAAAGATGATATAAATACCTGCAACTTTCATGTAGATCATTTGTTCAAATTATGATGTTATCAAAAACATTTTGTCTAGCCACCAAATTAATTAGCCATCATATCAATATTTTTAAATTCTAGCCCATAAATAGAGATAATTTTCATTTATTTAGACATCTTGGTTTTCATATCAAGTTTCGAGCTCTTGTTTTCTTTCTTTGCATTTTTATAATATTCAAGTTTTATTTCATGTTATATTATCATTAATCTCTTATTTATGCTTATCATCTTCTTTATTATACTTAGTTAATATATCATATTTATGTTCTTATCTAATTTATTTATGTTTTTCTTTTAATTATGTTTAGTTAAGTTTATTTTTTCCAATGTGAAAAGGTTACACTAATGGTGTAAAAATAAGTTTAATACAAACTCAACATGGACTTTAATGTTTAAATTTAAGAAAGTTTGCTATTAACATGTGTTATAATTGTTATTTTGATCGATATTAATACCCTTCTTGTTAAGTGGTGAGTCTTGATTCGTGATGTACAATCCTTGACACAACAAATACTTCATTCTTTCAAAACCTATCACATGAAGAACTGACACTTGTGCTATAAAAGGATCTTGATTTGTTAGTGACATAAGTTAGCGCTATAAATACTTGATAACATTTACAAGTATTGACATTGCTCAAATAAAGTAATTAAAGATAGTTAATATGATTATGTTGATAACTTAAAATAAGTTATTAATGATAAATTATCTGATTGGAACCTTTTTTTGTGAGGTTTCCAATTAAATAATAGAAAGAGTTTGAACTATATTTATTTAAAATGTCATTAGTGGATCCTCTAATCTTGTTAATTGTTTTTATCTATGTTAAATCTTTACATCAACATCACATCTTTTAGATATATTTAACTTTGTTTCTTTTATTATTTGTGATTCTGTATCCTTAACCTACTTGTAGATCGACTTTGGTCTTGTCGGGTTATTTATTACTTTGAAATTCTTACACTTGGAAAAATACATTAATTATTTGATTATATCACGACCCAACATGGGGCTTATACATGTATTTGGTCTCAGCACGTGGCTGAACCCAATGATATTCGATCTAGCAGCTCGTCAAACCTACATGTACCATACTCATATATGTTCGAGCTCAACATGTAGCCGAATCTAAAGATATTGAATCTAACAGCTCGCCAGACCCACATGTACTTGGGCTTAGCGTATAGCTAAACTTAAGAATATTGGATCTTTCAACTCATCATACTCATATGTAATTGGGCTCAGCATGTAACTGAACCCTAGGATATTAGGTCCGAAAACTCCCATACTCATATGTACTTGCCCAGGTACATGTGGATGTGGCGAGCTGCGAGACTCAACGTCATTCAGTCCAGCCACGTGTTGAGTCCAAACACATGTAGGTCTCGCAAAACTTTTTTTAATGTAAAAAATATATGTTAAATGACAAGAAACCCACTGACGTTGTCATTAAACCCAGTCTAGTGGGGTTAAATTTGAAAAATCTTGACTTGATTCTTTGCTTAGCTGAGGTTTCAAATAAAATTTTATGAGAAGTGTCTTAAAATGGCTAAGTTGACTTGACATGTTCAAAGATAAAAAAATCAAAATAAAAAAAATACAAATGATAGAAAAATGTCTAGGCAACATAGATAGTAAAAACATGGTTTTACTTAAAAAAAAATAACTCAATACAATATTTTTTGAAAACATTGAGACGAAGATATATTAGATTAACAAGTCAACCTGTTAAACTTGTGATCTAAGTTATGAACTTCAATAGATTCAACAATATTTTTTAAAATTTAATTACATGATAACAAAATATAAAGAGCAATCTAAAATTAATCAAATATTAAATAATAAAATTGAAAAGGAAAACATCAGTAAACAAATTCATTAAAAATTCAATTTAAATGATGAAATTGAAATAAAAAAGTTAGGCCTGGATGAATCAATATGTCTGGGCCATTAAAAAATCCTTGATGTTTGGGCTTGAGGCAGGCCCATGCGCCTGAGCCATACTCTTTTTTCTTTTTAAAATCATTTTTCTTTTATTTTATTTTAAAAAAAACAAAACAAGTGATGTGTCGCCTTCTAGGTGCCAACTTATAATTCAGGCATCACTATAATGACTAAAATCAAATGAGATTGGGTTGAAAATATATTTTTCAATCTATTTTCATTCAAAAACACCTATTAAATATCATAAAAATCTTCATAAACCACCTAATAACCTCAAAACACCTCAAAATTACCCAAGATCAAATGAAAAAAAACTCCAAATCAAGTTCGGTCTATCTTTTTCAATAAGATAAAGGTTCAAAATTCATCATCATTAAATTCGTATTGTAAAATATAACTTGTCAACACCAAGAACGATAAGTTTTTTCTCTGAAGTGTGTTTCAATCGGTAACTTTTTATTTCCTAGCTATTTTCCAGTTAATTTTTCTCTTCTTTTTAACACATGATTTGGAAAATAAACAAAATCAAAATTTAAAATCAAAATAAAAATTATAGCGAATTTAAGATTGACCATATATTTTCTCTGTGTTATTACATTTTAGATCTTTATTTGTTAGTTTTGTATTTTTATAATAATTTAAAACCTATTTTCATGTAATCAAATTATAAAAGAATTTAAATGAAAAAAGTTTAAAAATAGAAAGAAAAAAAAGTACATGATGTAAAATACTAGTTTCAGATTGGTTATTCACCAACTCTTTTAGTGTATAGTTAAAGTTAATTATTGTAGCTGATGTCGTTTCATCACTGGCCAAGACCGTTTCACGGGAATACACTGCACAAGTATATGATGTAAATATTATTTTCGATTTTTGATGTAAATATGACTATAATAAAAATCCACCAAAATCCGGTGTTTTTAAGTCCCCTATTCCGACCCGTTGTTAGCAATTCCACTACCAAGAAAGAAAAAAAACAAGTTATGCTTACCCGTTTTATTTAGTATTCTATTAGCAGTTATTTTTTTAAAAATATATTAAAATAATATTTTTATTTTTAAAAATTTATTTTTGATATCAATATATTAAAATAATTTTTTTAAAAAATAATTTTAAAAAAAATAAAATAAAATTTTAACAAACAACGGAGAAACAGGTTCTACGTACCAAAATGAAAACTTTAACAGGCTCGTGTAAGAGTGAGATTTGCATAAGTACAAAGATATAAAGGTTGATTAAGAGCGTGATTTCACGTGAATAGTTTCCGCGTGGACAAGACATAAATCTGAGAGTGCCACATCGGTTGTGTCAGCCTTTGTTCAAAGTAGCTCGTCCTGAAGCTTGAGTAACTACCTTCTGGGTACTTGTTTTGATTGGGCCGTGCACTATACTCTCCTCCAGTAACGCGTAGAGTTGAAGCTATTGCTTAGAAGTAGAATGGATCCTTACAAAAATATCCTTCTATTTTTGTTCATTTGAAAAGAAAGTGTCATATTTCTGTTATTTACCACTCCCACCCGTTGACTAGACAGACCTTTTTTTTCGTGAAAACCGCTCCTGATATTTCCCTAATCATCGATTCACGCTTTCTTCATTTTCATAAATATTCACTTTAGCCAGGCTATTCTCCGTCCATCCTTGAATGAGGTCAAATATAATAATTCAAATATAATAATTCAAATGAGGTCAAAATCCAAATATTACACATTCAATTATCTCTATATTTTTCATATTCATTTTCCATTACGGATAATTGGATGTGACTAAACCTCAGTCATCAAATAAATATACAAAATTTATATATATATATATTATTGTTTAAAACATGAATACTACTTCTTCTTTTTATTTATCAAAATAGATATAGATTCTATTTTTATTAATAAGATAAAAAAGTTAATTATGATAATTAATTTCATCATTTTTCTTTTCGCAAAATTTGAATAGACTTTCTTGTTAATGAAGAGCAGTATAATTGTTATTATTTTTTAAAATTAAATAAAATTTTATTAAATTTTTATTTAAACCGTATTTTCAACCAAAGCAATTTCTATTAGTTAATTTATCACAAACACAAGCACCATATAAATAAAAATTCAAGAAAATAAAGAGCCATCCGCAAAGAAATAAAAAATAAAGGGTCATTTCACGAAACCAAGAAAAACTTTGTAGATGCTCCATTTCAACAAAACCAAAAGAAAAAGAAAAACTAAGAAATGAGTGAGTAGAGAAGGATGAGTAATTAAAAGACAAAAAAAATAAAAAGCTTTTGTTAAAAAGAGGGGGAGGGGAGAAAGAGAAGAAAACCCCCAAATAACGGAGGAGAAATGTGGAGAGCCATTGGATATTGCAGATGAAAGAGAGAGAGAGAGAGAGAGAGTAAGAAGGCAGCATGGAGAATCCCAATGCTACTCAGTCTAGTAGACACCACAGCCTACTACTCTTCACACCCTTCTTGTCACCAATTATACTCTAAATAATCAAATTCCTTTACTTCCTTGCATCCTCCCCACAATCTCTCTTCACTCATCTCTCTCTCTCTGCCCATAACCCCAGACTCAACTTCTCTCGTGTGATAAAAAAAAATAACTCAAAACTTTCCCCAATCGAAAACCTTAAGAAAGAAAAAAAATCGTACTGTTTGTTTCCTCTGAAATTTATATGATCACCAACAAAAAGCCTAGATCATCAGACACTGACTCTAATTATATGAGAGACGATCGAACTGACATGTCAGAAGACGACGACCGATCTCCGCCGTCGGATTCAATCGCCAACGATTCTTGCCCAACACGGACCTGCACTCCTGGGTCCGGGTCGGGTTCGTCTTCCATCCCCGAATACTCAGCTCCATACCCGGACCAAGTCCTCGAAAACGTCTTAGAAAACGTTCTCTGGTTCTTAACCTCACGTAAGGACCGAAACGCTGCGTCATTGGTTTGTAGGCTATGGTACCGGGTCGAGGCTATTACCCGATCCGATTTGTTTATCGGTAACTGCTACGCGGTGTCTCCAGAACGCGCTACGTCGCGGTTTACCCGAATCCGTTCGGTGACGCTAAAAGGAAAGCCAAGGTTTGCTGATTTTAACCTGATGCCACCTAATTGGGGAGCCCACTTCGCGCCTTGGGTCTCTGCTATGGCAAAGGCTTACCCTTGGTTAGAGAAGATTCATTTGAAGAGGATGTCAGTGACGGATGATGATCTGGCTTTGCTTGCGGAGTCATTTTCGGGGTTCAAAGAGCTCGTACTTGTTTGCTGTGATGGGTTTGGTACTAGTGGACTGGCTGTTGTGGCTAGTAAGTGCAGGTACGTTGTTTTTTCACCTTCATAGATCTGATTGCATTGTCAGTTAATCTTTCTAGGTATTTGGTTTGTTTGATTAGCGGTTGGTTGTTAAAGTTTGAAACTTTGTTTTGATTCATGTTTATGGAATGAATGTTTAGATCTTTGTGGAGCTAGAAGCTGTTTCAAGATTTGGTCTTTTGCTGGGTTGGGATTTGTTTGTCTGTTTAATTAAATGGATTTTTGTAGCAATATCTGAATCTAAGCAATGCTGTGATATTGGGGAATTAATTTAGTGATTATGGATATAGCTTTTTGATCTATAAACTTTTGGAACTTTTGCTGGCTGTGATATTGTTGGTGATTTTTATTTTATCTTTTCTGTTTGTTGGTCTAAATGATGCTTTTTTGGGCAGTGGGGATATAAAAGAGTGGAACTGAAATTATTGAAATTTCTGATGAGAAAGTTGTTGTCTGGTGGACTTATAGTATGTTGTGTACTGCTCTGTTTGTGTACAGGCAACTCAAAGTGCTTGATCTGATTGAATCAGAAGTATCGGATGATGAAGTGGATTGGATTTTGTGTTTTCCAGATACCGAAACATGTCTTGAATCCCTGATTTTAGATTGTGTAGAATGTCCCATTGATTTTGATGCACTGGAGAGGCTGGTGACTAGGTCCCCATCACTTAAGAAACTTAGGCTAAA
The DNA here is from genome assembly GCA_019202695.1 of Populus x sibirica. Lineage (NCBI taxonomy): Eukaryota > Viridiplantae > Streptophyta > Magnoliopsida > Malpighiales > Salicaceae > Populus > Populus x sibirica. The sequence continues at coordinate 1,990,839 of JAGMVL010000643.1, read as the reverse complement.
CAGGTTCGTTTCAATTGGGCAACTATACCGTTTAATGGTTCGAGCACCGCAGCTCACACATCTTGGGACAGGCTCATTTAGCCAATCGGAGGATGTGGCTCAAGGTGAACTGGAACTAGATTATGGCTCTGCGTTTGCTGCTTGCAAATCATTAGTTTGCCTATCTGGATTCAGGGAAATCATTCCAGATTATTTGCCTGCAATATACCCCGTCTGCGCCAATCTCACTTCACTGAACTTTAGTTATGCAAATATCAGCGCAGAACAGCTCAAACCAATTATAAGCAATTGCCACAAGCTTCAGACTTTCTGGGTATGTGTTTTGTTGGGTCCCTTGTTTAAACAGAAACTGCCATGAAATGTGTGTTCTGAGAATGTTTTTGGTTTTCATTGTCCAGGTTCTTGATTCAATATGCGATGAAGGACTTCAGGCTGTGGCTACAACTTGCAAGGAACTACGTGAGCTTCGGGTTTTCCCTTTTGAAGCTAGGGAGGACATCGAGGGCCCTGTTTCTGAAGTGGGCCTCCAAGCGATTTCAGAGGGTTGCAGGAAGCTCCAATCTATTTTGTATTTTTGCCCGCGGATGACAAATGCTGCTGTTATAGCTATGTCAAAGAACTGCCCAGACCTTGTGGCCTTCCGTCTCTGCATAATGGGACTCCACCAGCCTGATCATGTAACTGGAGAACCTATGGATGAAGGGTTTGGAGCCATTGTCATGAATTGCAAGAAGCTCACTCGACTTGCAGTATCTGGTTTATTGACTGATAGAGCTTTTGCTTACATTGGAAAATATGGGAAGATTGTAAGGACATTATCGGTTGCTTTTGCTGGTGATAGTGACATGGGGTTGAAGTATGTGCTTGAGGGCTGTCCCAAATTACAGAAGCTTGAGATTAGAGACAGTCCATTCGGGGATGCAGCTCTACTTTCTGGTCTGCACCACTATTACAATATGAGATTCCTTTGGATGTCCGCTTGCAAGTTGTCCCATCAGGGATGCCAACAGATTGCTCAAGCATTGCCTCACCTGGTGGTGGAAGTGATTAAGCATGAAGATAATGTGGACATGGATGAGTATGTTGATACATTGTACATGTATCGGTCTCTTGCAGGGAGAAGACATGATGTGCCACGATTTGTTTCCATCTTGTAAGGCATTTGTACTAGAAGAAGTTGCATCAGCTGTTCTGATGGTGGCTGTGGGCATTTTTTTGCTCGAAATTAGATTTGACGGGTACCTTTTTCATAGCCCGTAAGAAAGTCATGGTGATCCTTGCTAGAGAAAGTTGAGTGAAACTTCAGTCCTTGGGCGGTGTTGTTGCAAATGGCATTCAAGCCAGAAGCCTGATATTTTCAAGAGGACAGACATATCTGGGGGGGGGATGGATATATCTGCTGCAAGGTACTGGACCACCATTGGATCTTGTTGTATTGGTATGCTTCTAAATTTTTTTTCTTTTTTGCTTTTCATATTCATTTGATCATAAATGAGAAGGCTCCCAGAGGAAAGGGATGGGTGTTGAGGTGCATAAAATATTCAATGGAAAGAATCGTCGTTTTATCCTCTTTGTATGAAGAAATCAAGATGGGTTGGAGATTTGGAAAAATTAAGGATCTTTTCTTCCGCTGAGTGCCACCAGTGAAGGAGAATCAGAAAAGGCAAAACCAATGAGCAAGCAATCGCAGTTGAAAGAAGTTAGTATCTTAATTTGATTCAAATGGTAGCTTAGTCGTAAGGTGTAGCTGGTGAAAACTAAATGCCCAGACTTGATTCGTCTCTCTCTCTCTCTCTCTCTTTCTCAACGTTTGTTTTTTTCAGATGTGTTGTTGTAGCACATGACTGTTGAATTTATTATTTTTATTGTTAGCCAATGTGAGATGGGTAATAAATGCCAAATATGCAGCATGTGCATGGACCATACACATCTGTAGTGGGAATGTGTCAATACCCTCTCTCTCTCTCTCTCTCTCTCTCATTTATTTCCCTGAATGTGGAATAATCAATTGTCAGAGAGGCCACTATTTAATTATGTATGGAAAGTGTTGTACAAGTACATGTTGCAGCCCCCCTTGCCCACCGTGTGGGGCTCCATTGGGTGAGAATCCCAATCCTCAAGGTTATGGACGGGTCTGATGATTTCTCATTTCTCATGTTCCTCCGTGAGAGTTGTTGTAACTAGTGTTGCAAATGCGAACTAGGTTGTTCACAAGAGAATCTGGTGGTTTGATCTATTAGCGGTTGAGAATTACTACAGGTCTCTTTGGTGTCCTGTGACTTGTATCACGGCGGCGCTTCTCTCCATGGCTGGAGGTGGGACCGATAATCTGATGATCTGTCACAGCCAAGTCCTCTCCTGCACTCTCGTTATCAGGAGAGAAATCCATCTACCTGCCATCTTTGTTGGTGTTCTCTCTGGCAAGATGGTAAAAGCAAGCTTAATTATCATCGAAGTGGAATCTGACTGTGCATTTGAAAAAGCAATGGGAAGCATGGCATAGCGCATAGCTAGGCCAGGTCTATCTATTCCAAGTTGACCAGACCCTTGTTTGTTTTTCTTCATCTTCCACCACGCTAAAAACAAGTGACAGCCAAACCATGTATGTGTATAAATCACCGTCCGTAAAAAGAAAACCATTTGAGTTAGACCTACTAGGGTCAAGGATAAGAAGATGTACGTGTTCGAGGGTTCGACAAAAACATAAAAGCATGTCGAGTTTTTTGGTACTTGCCCCTTGGCTTATCCATCTTGCTTTTCTCGGATCTCATGGTGGGATTGAACAATCCCACGGATGACCAGAGCCAAACAATGGTGGCCTCTGCTTTTTTATTATATCCTTGCTTACAGTCTTGCCTTTATTTCTTCTTTTTGAGCACTGCTTCCTTGTCCCCATGTAGAAAGGAAGAGATCTGACGATGACCACACACAAGGACTACTGGGATTGGCATCACTCGAATTCTTAGCCTTGGATATGTGGTAGTGTCATCTCTTGATTAAACCGTCTTACCTAATGAACATATCCCATCTATCTATCATTTGATAGAGAGACTTTCATTTAATTGAATGGTCATGATATTAACCCAACCCATTTAGGGTTTTGCCCACGCCGTGCACTGTTCGCTAAGCAGATGCATCGTCATGATATGTTGCCATGACAGAGTTTAGGCTTCGCTGCCCTGATTGGTGGATGCCCATCTCAAGATTTGCCCCACCACAGATCAATCAATATTGTGGGCCACGTGTACGGTATGGGAGGTGGGATACCTTAATAACTTTACACATTAAAAGACAATAAGAAGCTATAATCATGCATTTAATAATAATATCATTGTTGTTAAGAAATAATGGAGAGTCAGAGAGAGGGGCTAACGTACATAATAGCAACAAACTACAACAAAACTAAATAAATATTGGCATCTGGCAGGTGATAAGTGATCCGGTGGGTGGTGTGGGCGTGGAAAAAGTCGGTGAAGCCAAAAAAGAGTTTGGTTTTTCATTATTTTTGTCTGTTAAGCACATTCATAGCTGAGCTAAGCACGAGGTCAACCACTAAAGTATATGCTCCCTTGTGCTGCTCCACTTAATTTAAATCTCTTCCCATCTCCGTTGTTTAATTTGTACAAACACGCATAAACTACTGGTACTGGCAGTATTATATCTTTTCTTACACGCATTGCACCCTTTTCCGAGCACTATTTCCAGGATCGATCTTGCTTTTCCCAGTGAACCCCATCATACATGTTTTTATTATTTGCAAATCTGATGCTCATATTCCTAGCATGCAGATTGCTCGGTGCTGATAAAGTGAAGCTGCACTGCTGATGTGACAAGAAATTTACTAGGATTCATTTTGATTTAAACAAATATTGAATGCTTCGCGATTCTTTCTCTCCTTTTGTTTTTGGATTCAGTGTAGAGAGGAGAGGAAAGATTTGGCTCCAACTCGAGACCCCAACAAGTATAAAATACTCCCAAACAATTGGGTTACCTGCCACTCAACTAGTCGATGCCTGCAGGTATATAATTATAGCATAGAATGCTAGCTGATGCCTTGAGCATTGAACATGACGCTGATGGTAATTAGGACTCTTGCGTGCATGTATTTCTTTGATCTACGGAGTTTTCCAAGAGAGGGCAATAATATCGCAGCCACCCGGAGTAGAAAAGAAAATTATATGTAACTAATCCTTTTGAAAATTGGGGGCATACCAAATTATCAATCATATGCAAACAAAAGCACATTTTGACACGAACCTAATTCCTTTGACTTGGCTTGAATTATCAAGGTTAAATACGTACATGCAATAAGATTAAGATTAAGATACAACACCTCAAATGTCAAAGCCTCAGGATAAGAGTTGTTGAGTGTTGATATTAAAAGCAAAATGTTCTTATTTGTTGTACAAACGAAGATGTTGTTTTCTTTCTCTTCCGCATGCATAAAATTAAAATATTTTTTTTATTTTTAAAATTTATTTTTGATATTAACACATTAAAACAATAAAATATACTAAAAAAATTAATTTTAAAACAATTATTTAAAAAACCAGCTTAAACAAACACTTTGTAACACCAAAACTATATGAAATTTAATTTTTATTATTTTGATTGTTATTTATTTTGTTTTGGATTTTCTGCTCTCTCCTCTCCTTAAGATTTGCGTTGGCTACCAAAATTCAAATATCTCATGTTATTTTGTTTTTATATCAAATTGTTCATCATTATTTTGATTGTTATTTATTTAATTTGTTTTTAATCTCTTTTTATTGCTTTTTTTTTCAATTTTGGCCATCAACATTTAGTTTCATTTAATTATTATATCAAATTTGATCTTGATTATTTTTATTGCTATTTTCTTTATCCTTTTTCTAATTGATTTGTTTCCAGTTTCATCCCTCATCATTTTATTTCATTTTATTTTTATATCAAATTTAGTTCTTATTCTTTTCATTTCTATTTGTTTGATTGAGAATTTTGCTTTGTAATTTTTTTGGGTTTGCCTTCTATGGTGTTAGTTCTGACCTCAAGACTTGAGTTATGAATTTTGAAGACTATCCCGAGTTAATTTTAGTTCTTTTAGGTCTTTTTTTTAAAAAAAAATATTTTGTTATTTCATCATTTAACATTAGGTTGGTTATGGACTAGGCTTCATGATTTTTTTTTAAAATTTTCTTTTATATGGGATTTTCCCAATCTTATGTTCTAGATCATGGGTTTGGTGGGTTAATCTTGGTTAAATTTGATCTTTTTTATTGTTTTTTTTTTAATTTTTTTAATTTTCCCCTTCAACACTGAGTTGTTTTAAAATTGAGTCTTGTAGTTTTATTTAATTTGCTTTCTACATGGTTATCTTAGTCTCACGATCAAGTTGTGGATTTGATAGGCTAACTCGGGTGAACTCGAGTCAATTTTTTTGTTTTATTTTATTTTCAATTTCATACTTCAACATTTTATTCACTAGAAATTGAGTTTTAGGTTATTTTACTTTCTATGAGGTTATTATATTCTCATTTATTTTTTTGCTTTGTCATCAAATACGATCAAAGAGACCTTTTAAGAACATTGAAAGGATATCTTTCAATAATATTAGCTAGTGTTTATTTTTTAAGTTGATCATTGTCAATTTTTTTGGTTTAATTCAGTTTATTTACTATTTTTGTTTTTTTAATCATATTATTAAATTAATCAAACTTATTAAATCTAGTCGAGTCAATGATCTAAGTCTCTAATTTTTCTTGCTTATTTAAAAATGTCGGCGCCACATGAATATCTTAGTTCAAAAGTTAGTTGTTTTTTGTATTGTCTTCAAAATAAAATAATCATTCATCAAAACCAATGATCTATTTATGCATACTTTATTCAACAAAGGAAATTATTGTGATAAAAATAAAAAAAAGGATTTTCATTAAAATTACATAAATCTCTTCTTAAAGTTATTCTACGCAAGAAAAAGATTAACGTTTATTACAACAATAATCCACAATAATTTCTTTCTTCTTCTTCTTTAGTATTTTATGTTATTTTTTATTTGATCCTTTGATATTGCAATAATGTGGGTTTAGGCTTAATGAGTTATTTTGTCTATCTATGAATGGGAACCTTGAGGTATCAAGAAAATATTTCATTGTTCAGTTTTGTAAATTAAAATATAATTTTATTATTTTATAGTAATTAAAGTTTTAGAACTGATTTGAGACTTTGACAAATATTGAGCTCTTTTAAATTCGTCCCATTAGGGCCTAGGTTGCACAATCAAGGCAAATATTTTTGTCGTTTTGTTGTTGTTGTTTTTTAACCGATGCTTCCATGGATTTGTTTTTTGAGAATTGACTTAATGACTTATTTTGACTCTTAGATATAAAAGTCTCGCTTTGTCAAGAAAAAATTATAGTGCTCGGGTGATGCTCACTTTGTCAAAATATATTTAAATTCCATTGATTTAGAATATAAAAGCTTCAGGAATTTAATTTAATGTTGGAACAAACATGGGTAATTGTAGTTAACTTGTTGGTGCGTGTTGTGCACACACCAAAAAGTGAGGGAGGTTGCAGATTTCTAGTTGTACATGCTGCCTCCTCTAGTGGCCAAACCTAGTCTTCTGCAGTGGATATAGACGCGATGTTGTGTTCTTCCATGTGAGTCGGTCGTGTAGCCTGAATCATGATGTTTTGTCATGAGAGGCTATTTTTTTCTTTCTTTTTTCTTTTCTCTCCTTGAAATTTGCATTACGCTATAAAAATTCCAAATTGTCCTTTTATTTTATTGTTATTTCATATCGCTAGATTTTTGTGTTGAGTCCTTTTATGAAATTTAAAAGTTTTTTTAATTTCACCTTTCAATCAGAAAATTATAGGTTATCCTCTTATTTTATTCTTCAAGTTTGACCATCATTCTTTTAATCGCTACTTTTTTAATATTTTGAATCCTTTTGTGAAGTTTAATTTTGTTTTGAATTTTATCTTTCAATTTAAGTTGTCTTCTCATTTTTTTAAAAAAAATTGGTCATCATTCTTTTGATTGCTTTTTTTAGGTCATTTTATATTTTTTTTTTCAATTTCATCCTTTTATACATGATTGGTAGGAAAATCTGGCGTTATTTTTCTCTCGATGGGGTGATCTCAATTTTATAACCCAAGTCACAAGTTTGAAAACTTAACCCAATTAACATCAAACTTTTTTTTAGGGTTTGTTTTTTTTACACTAATTTTCTTTTTCAATCTCATCCTTCCATGTTGTTTTTTTTTTAAAAAAAGTTGGACTTTGTGATTTCCTTTCAATTTGGTTATCCCGATCTCATCACTTGGACTGTAGGTTTGATGAGTTTATCTAAGTTGACTCTAGTTTTTTGGTCATTTGTTTTTTAATTTTAATATTTTTTTTGTTTCATTTTTCAACATTTGGTTGTTTTAGATTCGAGTTTCATGATTTTCTCGATTTGTCTTTTATTGAGTTATCTCATTAGCATGATTCGGGTCGCGGGGTTTAGTGATTTGGCCGGTTTGTTGGTGTTTTTTTATTTTCCTTTTTGTTAATTGACTTTTTTCTCTCTCAATTTCATCCTTCTACATGAATTTGTTTGGAATTGGGTTTCGTTATTTTTTTTATTTGCTTTATATTGGCTTATTCTAGTCTCATAACCCGGGTTGCAGATTTAACATGCTCGCTCATGTTAGCTCAATTTTTTTTTTCAATTTTGTTTATCCACATTGGGTTGGATAGGATCTAAGCTTCATCACTTTTTTATTTTTTGCATGCTTTTCTTGTTTCATGTTCTCATAAAAACGCTCTTTTACTTAATTTGATTCATTTATTATAATTACCTGTTCTTTTATTGACTAATTAAATAATACTAGTTTATCTGACTATCTAACTAAAGTCATGAATTTTTTTTAAAAAAAACATGCTTGCATAGCTTGGAATTCTTTTTCTTAAAAAAAATAAAAATTTGGCATAATTACTTTAGCCAACATATCTAGTAATTGCATAATGCCATAATCCACTCGTAAGACTTTAGGTCTCTCAGATAACTTAAAGGTAATAACTTGTAAGAACATCTAGAGGACAATGTCCCAGAACCCCCATATTTTATATCTAGTGCAGTCCTCACTGCCCAACCAATTACGTGTCCACATCAGTGACAACATAGAAAATGGAATTTCCCTGTTATTTTGGTCCATCTCCATCTATGCAAAAAATCTCCCACCGCCTTTTTTTTTTTTTTTTAGCTCTATACCTGTATAAATATCTCCTTTCAAGATCCAGATGTAAGTAAATATTTGATAGTTGATGTACTAGTTAAGAATTGAAACTTTAGAATTAACATTTAAAAGATTTATTAAATTTATATGAATATATTAATGATGTGTTTTTAAAATCGGTTGAGAAAGAATTTTAATCTTAATTAACGTAAAAATATATATTTTATTATTAAATAAATAAAAACCTTTAGCGTAAGTGTCATTGTCCGAAGGTGCAGAATCTTGGCTCCCCCTCAGGCACGGTCCCTCCCCTTCCACACCATAATTTATCATAATCACCACAATGGTGGAGCTGACTTATAATTTGTTTGTTTGTTGATTTTTTATTTATTTAATTATATTATTAAAAATTGATTATCATAATTAATTTTTCAATTAAACAAAAACATAAGTTTTAGATGAAGAAAAATGATTTTAAATTTACCGATCAGAAAATATTTTCATAAAGAACCCAAAATCTAAAGTGGAACAATATATATATATATATATATATATATATATATATATATATATATATATATATATTTGAGACACAAACTACCATGTAAATCTAAGGTAGGAAGTGGGAGTGTCCATGGTGTGTGTGTGTCCATGGTGGTATAGCAGCTCAACAATTTGTACCAATTCTCAACAATGATTCAAGCAATTGAATGCATCTTCCTCGATGTGATCCTTACCTTCCAAACAATAATCATCTCTTGCAAAGTTTAGGGCGAGTATTTTCCATGCCTGCTATAGAAAGGAACATGAATCTCGACTTTGCTTTCTAGGATTTTATCCCCCAAATTTTTGCTAAAGAATCTTCCGAATTTCACGTGTGGAAATAGAGGAGTCAGTTAAAATGATTTTAAAAAGAAAAGTGGGCTTTTTTATTCTCTCCCAAAGGACGGTTGAAAAATGACCCGGGGAGATAATGGGAATATAAAGCAAATACATCCCCGGCGATCGAAGTTTTTTCTATTAGAACATGCTCTATCTAGGGCATCTCAACTTGTTGATCTGGACGTGGCCACTTATTATTTAACGTCGGGTCAACCTTCGTTAGTGGTTGCTGATGGGCTCTTCAATAGTTGGTGTTCCTCTTGGAGTCGATGGTCTTCAAGAGATTTCCTTAATGATCTCTTTCACTGTTGACAACTCATCATGTATGTGATCGAACAGCACTTCCCACTTGTGGTGGCTCCGAGTTCATTTAATGGATCATAGGCCAGTAGACCTTACTTTCAGACACACTGATTTTTGAAAAAGAGAGAGAGGAGACTCCTCTAATCATTCTCTTTACAACCCTACAAATCCCCCCACCGCTCGATCTTGGATCTTTGGGGGGGTGGGGTTGATGTGTAACGACAACAGAAGAAACAGTGCCTTTGAATTTCACCCTGACAAGTAACACCTGAGATCCATGATTTTCCACTCACCGCACACTTCTCGGTCTGACCCATTTGAAAAGAAAGTGGTGTGTGGTGTGTGGTGTGTGGTGTGTGGTGTGGACACCTTGCATCGAAATGGTCTTTCATAAAGTAGTGCGTCAGAATTCAGCTTCAGTTCGGTCAAAAGAACCTTGAAAAGAAACTCCAGATATTTTATAATCGAGGTGGAGCCCAGTTTTGGTCAGGATCAATAGCCAATATTACAGCATCAGCAAAACATAGATGATGAAACCCTCTCCAATGAAGCTGTAGCTTCATTTTTGCTTAAAAAGAAGCCAGATTTTCCTTCCGTTCCAAGGCCAAGCATCCGATATCATGGCTGGATGAACAATTATTTCGGAGTCATTCACACTAGTGGTTGGTTTCGATCGCTAGTTACCAATTATTTTGGAGTCATTCACAAGGGGAAGATTTATAGATCCACTAATTGAAGTGACTTCCCATTAGTATCTTTCGATGTATATCCATGATTTTGTAGAGTTTGCTCGAGCACAAGTAGATAAACCAGTATATTGCATAGGCTATGTTGCGAGTTGTGCATATAAAAAAAAATTTAAACAAAAGAATTATCCATGTGATGGAAAACTTTTTGATATTATTATTAAATCTTATTTTATAGATCAAATCTAAAAACTCATGATGCTATTTATGTAACAATCTAAAAGAATATTTTAGCTTAATTTTTCTTCAAGATAACATATCTTTTTAAAAAAATATTGAGTGGTTGACATTTCTAAAAAACAGTTAAAAAAATTCAAAATAAAATATATAACAATCAAAAAATTAAAAATTAAATTTAATATAATCAACAAATAATAAGATGTTCTAAATTTTTCACAACTTCTATATAATATTTTCCGTCTAAAATAAAATAAAAAATTTATAAAAACCAAGCTAAACTGTTCTTTGATTAAAAATTGTTTTTTTTACCAACTTTTCTTATAGTAAATAAATACAAGAAAATTTAAAAAATAATTTTCTAAAACTACTTTTCATGAAACAAATAAAATCTTAATTATCTTTTCATTACAAATACAAACTATATCTTATATTAAATTAATCTCCGATAAAGTTTTAAAAACTAACCAAAAAAAACCTTTAAAGCTCTAGAAAACACGAAAATAAAAACTACCATCTCCTAAAACAACTCACAAAAGGATGCAACGAAAATTAAAAAACAAAACTTAAAAAACAGGCATATTGTAATCCATATGATGGTAAGGTTGAAAGACCCCAGCTCTTAATGTAATATGTAATTTTAGTTGCAAGGAGCTCTTAATGTAATATGTAATTTTAGTTGCAAGGTGATCCTACGAGTTATGACAAACAAATGGAAAATTACGCACGACTCTACCAGATGTAATAGGAAATATTTATTTTTATAGTTGAACTTGTTTTTTAATTTTTTTAAATATTTTTTAAAGGTTATAATATGTTAATGTTAAAAAAAAATTAAAAAAAATATTATTTTAATATATTTTTAATTTAACCACCACTAATCTAATGCAAAAAGTTGAGGAATTCAAGCTAGTTAAATTTCAAAAAAAAAATTACGTTTTAAAACTATTTTTGAAAAAAATTGAAATTTTTTTTTTATTTTAAATTAATATTTTTTGATATTTTTAAATCATTTTAATACATTAATATCAAAAATAATTTTAAAAAAATAAAAAAAATATTATTTTGATATATTTCCAAATAAAAAAGACTTTAAAAAGTAATCACAATCACACCCATTGAGTCATGTTTTTGCTATCGTATGAAACATATTACAAGTTATACTTGTAACAATAAATTAAATAACAGCAACAGCCTACCTCTGCCGCCCACAACTTTTGGAGTATAGTGTCTCTTCTCATCCATAGCTTGCCTTCCAATTAACTTGCAAAAAATTTAAACCCAACCTCGACCCATGCCTTTCACTTCAATTATTTCGCCAATAGATCTGCGATCCAAGATCTAAATTTACGGTACAAGGTTCCTCACTGAATAAGAATTTATGTTCCTGGATACTAACAAGGCTTTTGGAAGTCTAGCAACACAATCAATTAAACAGAAAAGAAAGAGAACATAATTATACTATTTGCTACTTGTACCAAAATAACTAAACACAGGCAACAGATAACAAAATACCATGAAATCATGAATGACAAGCTTCACAATGAGGAAGCTGGAAGTACTAGTCAGGGAGCCAACCGCACAATCTTCCAAACTAGCTTTCTATCAATTTCTTGAGGAATATACTGCAACCTGTAAAAGATTATGCATATATTAACTATGCAGTTAACTGCCATAAGACCATTTGATATCCAAAACTCTCTTTTGCGTGTAAAATCCCAATACCCATGTCTTCTATAATTATGAATACTTTTATACTTTTCAAATCCATTTTTCTCAACACTTCCATATATATATATATATATATATATATATATATATATATATATATCATAGTATGCAAAATAGAGTACCTTCCTGTGAGAATTATATTTTTGTAAAATTGTGATGCAATCAAGCATTCAGCAAAACACAATAGACAACAAAGTATGATATGGGGGATTGCTAATAAACCTGCTCCATTCAATGTTTGCAAGCAAATATAAATATGCAGCACGAGAAATCAGATGAAACTAACCTGTCATGTAAACGAGACTGCTGTCCTTGCCAAAACTCGAAAAGTTGTGGTTTAAGCCTGTACCCTCCCCCAGTGTTTAGGTTTTGGAATCAAACTTCTGCACTTAGACAACAGGGAAAAAACACTACATTTTATTGATTCTTCCTCTTAAACAACCATACCCACTTAAACAAGAGATTGCTAACCACCACTCTTAAAATCCAGAGTAATCATTTTCTTCAAAAAAAGGTAGCAGAAATAGTCTTGTGTGTAATAATAAACTGAGTTAAATTACAGATTTGTAAAAGCTAGTTATTTGAAGCCACTCAAAGAGGAGAACGAAGAGAAGTGCAACTTACCCATCAGAATATTTTTCCTCTAATTCTTTGTATGTTTGGTGCAGAATATGCCTTCCAGGGATTATAGTACTCTGAAAGGAGAAAGAAGATGATAAACAAAGCTCACACCAATATTTTGATGTGTTGGATACAATCTGAAAAGAATAAAAGAAACCTGCTTGCTAGCTATTGCTCCAATTTGACTCCCGCGAGGACGGCTATGAAAGTACTGTTCTGATTCCTCATCAGGAACTTTCTGCACAGATCCTTCCACTCGTACCTAAAAATCACAGTTATCATGCGTTTAAGCAACAGACCCAACATGAAAACAGAAAACATTTTTTGCATAATTCTTAGCATACTTCATGTTTATATAACCGTATATGGACTTTAAAACCAGGCCTAAAGTGGAGTGGAAGGATAGCCTAAATATCATGCAATATAGGATAATGGTTAGCATAATTCATTGTTAACCGATGGTCATACTTAAGCAACAAGCATGATTGATGGAATGCTAACATCATGCTTAGCATAATTCATTGTTAATTGATGGTCATACTTAGGCAACAAGCATCATTGATGGATTGCTAACATCATGCTCTTGACAATGGCAAAATACGGCTTTTCCTCTCCTACCTAATTCCCACAACTAACAATGCAGCATTGTTATTTGGGACAATCAGTTATGTCCTATATACAATGACAACAGACCTACAGCTATAGATACTCAGTATGTTTGATAAAACTAATTAAACTGCTTGTGAGCAAATTGTGATGCCATTTTGCAGCTGCTAAATATTTACCGCAAGTGTAGCACCAGATTCAACATGGAAATTTTGAGGTAAGTCCACAAATTATTTGAGATTTAATCATCTGAGCTAACTTTAACTAGAAAAGAAAAGCTACCCCGTGGACAAATGGAATAACAGAAAAGTACGTGAAACTACAGGGTCATATTTTTTTTCAAATCTCCCAAAACAGACATGACAGAAAAAAACATGCAGAAAGACTACAGCACAGATCTATCAGCAGGCAACTAAGTAAACCACAACCCAACAATAACGATCACTGGAAAGCACATGAAACTGAAAACCAGGGTCTTTTTTAGTTTCAGTAATCCTTAAGAAATTACACTTTTTGTCCAATCTCACATGTAAAATACCCATCACAGTTGTCTACTAGATCAGTATATAATATAAGCTCACATACAGCATACAACAATGAATATGATATAAATAAAATTCCTCCCACCATCCTTCTGTTTGGCGAATCCTCAAAAAACCCCTTCCCCCAAGAGAGAGAGAGAGAGGAGTGATGCTTGGAATACCTGCCGATTAAGACCATCCCAGTAGAAGAGGAGTGATGCTTGGGGATTTTCAGATAATTCATGCGCCTTTTGACTTTCATAATTGGTGTACCTGAAAAGGGTAAAATTTGCAGCAATTTTTAAAACCACGAGCAGTCATGAAACCATTTCTAATCTCACTATTGCCACCAATAATAGCAGAACAACACTTACCAAACAAACCCATCCTTGTCAACTCCTTTCAACAACACAATTCTTGATGAGCTGTTGCAAAAAGTCACGTGACAAGTGGTGACTGTTAGATTAACAAATTCTATACACGAATAAGGAGTCATCATATAGTCATTTTTGAAAAATGACAATCAATTCTACAAAACAGCCAGCTATGCATTTTATAAACATAAAAAAGTAGAACAAGGTTTGAACAGCAAATCCTTTCATTTTCAATTCATGAAAGAACTGAGTTAGTTTTAAATGAGAAGCAAAATAGAAGAGTAAGAGATGCTTTTGACTTTTTGATAATACCAAACAGAGACAACACTCTTCGAGAAATGGAGAGTAACTCATCTACAACTTCTGTTACGATTGTAAAATCACACATGACAGCTGAAAATTCAATTTGGTTAAAAGTTTCTGAGCCCACTCGTATATATGTTCTTTGTATACGCCTCGAGTCTTGGTAGATTGTTCTAGTTAAAGCTTAGGAGTCTAGAATTTGTAGAATTAATATACCTAACAAGTCTCATGTAATGATATCAATCGAGAAGGAGGCTAGTTTTACGAACATGTCAAGTTGTTGAGCCATCTATATGAGATTATGTGATGCAATCCTGACCCAAGGAGTAATGTCCAGAAAACATTGGGTCCTATGCCCAAGGAAATCCAAAAATGATGATTATAGCATTAATTTCTTTAATCGCACTGAGGAATGTATGTAAAAATTATTTATCTTTTTCACCCATGCAAGCCCAAGAAATCTTACCTTCGTAATCCAAATCCATCTTATAATCAATTTTTTTATAAAAAAAAGATTTTCTAAAAGTACCATAAACAGCACCTGCACCAGCCCTAAGAACTGGATTTCCTTGTCTAGTTCCAACTCACATTTGTCCTTTTTACAAACTCCAAAGGAGCCAACCCACTCCACATAGTTTTGTGCCTTTCAATTGCCTGTAAACCACCTAAAAGAGATCCATGTACTGGTGCCTACATCAAATCTGTGAATTTATTTCAAAAGTCTTATATTTTAAGTGGCATTTCAGTCATTACTTGGAACTCCCATCAGAAATGTTGCACAAGCTTCAAAGTTTCCATAAATTGTAAGGGTGGATAAGTATCCTTGTGGGTCCATAAGCTCCCTCTTCAAATTCAGATTGAAGAACCCAATTAAGAAAGTATACATGGTCTAACATTCTTTATAGTTTACTGTGTCATGAGTTCTTAAGAAATTAGTAATACAAGAGTAATCTGAATTTAGATGTAGAAGTGAAACCATATCACTGTAAATCAGATCACATGAACCACTAAACAAAGAAGCAAACAATGCATCCAATCATTACCCTCAAAAGTAGCATGCATGTTAACTTGGATTGTAATTTAACAAACTATCAACAATGAATAGCAAACGAAGAGCAACATACGGTTTTCCATCCTTTCCAACAGTTGACAAGGCCATAGCATTTGGTTCCCTCAACCCAGCAGCCAATGCTTCATCAAACCATTTACGAAACTGCAAGATAGAAAATGGCAGATTTAGAATACAGCAAAATAATTTTCCAGTGATTGTGAAAGACCAAGAGCAGAGATTGGGAGAGGGAAAAACTCTGAACAGCAATGTGTTAACAGTTATGCTGTCAACTCAAGCATCTAAGGGAAAGAATACTTAAGTAAATGGCCAACAACAGTGTTCATACCTGATCAATGGGGTCAGCCGCCACCTGCTCCTCAAGCAATTCTGGAGAAATATAGTTTTGTCTGAGAGCTGATATATCAATTTGTGGAGGCTTTCCAATCCTGACACACATGGAAGTTCCTGGATAAGGTGGAAGATGCAGCTTAAATTTGTCCACAATAGATGGTGGGACAAATCTACCCCCTAGAAAGTGGTGTGGACCAGTAAATTTCTTTGCGCACAATTTTGGAGCAGTCAAAGAAACCTAGATAATACTAAAGTTGTATCAATAAGATGGTTTGAATATAATTAAATTGGATTATTTTTTGGAAAAGTATCTGCAATCTTTCAGAATATTGAAGCAGTAATAGTATGATGCAAATGTCTCCACTAAAAACATACCAGCATATCAGGCTTAACTCCCTCACCACTAACATCACCCTCTTCAACATGCCATCCAGATGGAATATCCACAGACACAGTTACAGGGGATTTTTGGTGATTTTGAGCAAAATTACACAATTGCACCAGCTTCTGGATTAGGTCATCAAAAGGTGGTCTTGGGGAACCTGAAAAATATTTGAAAATGTTGAAAGTCAGATAATAAACATGATTAAATTCATGTCAGCAGTAAGAATTTTGATGCATGATAGATAAAGAAGTTATCCAGGCAAATTATAGAATCAAATAAATAAAACAATTGAGGTTTCTAAGCTCTGGTGAGTTGATTTTGCATGGGGATGGAAATACATATTGCACTGGGGGACCATGGCACCCCTGATTTTTAAAATTTCCTAATTTGACCCTTAGGTTGTGTTCGGTATGGGGTGAAAAATTTTAAGGAGAAATGTTGAGTGGCTGGGATTTAAAGGTGAAGTGTTAAAGAGTGTAACAAAGGTTAAAGGATGAAGTCTTAAGGACACTTAGTGGGAGGAAGAAAAATTATGGATAATAATGGGTCCCCAAAAAGATAAAATCAAATTTTAAATTAAATAGAATAGTAAAAAATTAAATAACTTAAAATTTTGGTGTAAAATAGAAGGAGATGAAAAAAGGAATATAATAGTGTTGAATTATATATGTGAAGAAAAAAAAGAGGGAACGGCACAAAACCTAAAATACCTCCCCTCAAAATTTATTTACCCCTCTCCACACAAGTTTAACATTTAACCCCTTTTTTGAGTTAGATTTTAACCTCCATTAATAGTTTTCCTCCTTACAAAGGTAATTTTTATCCCCTTTACCCTCCTACCAAACATGTACTTCGTGATGTTTCATATGAGGAGTGCATTTGATGGTACACCAAAACTAAACATGTACTTCGTGATGTTTCATATGAGGAGTGCATTTGATGGTACACCAAAACTAGCATATTTTCTCTTTGATCCTTGTTTAATTTTATTAATTTCATGTTCGTCATTCACATTTTTATGCCAGCCCTCAATTTATATCTTCTACTTCCACCTCTGAATTTTCAGAGTCACTCTAAGCTGCTCAAGTACATAGAATATCAAAGGAAAAATAAACCAAACTCTAGCAGCTTGAAAAGAACTATATTTCAGTATTGCTACAGCATTTTTCATATCAAGCATTAGCATGCAATCTTAATATACTTCACATAAAGAATGTATAACAATAATCTCGAGTTGTTGAGACACTTATATGTATATACAGTCATAGAAAAATCACGACAAAGTTTGCACTGAGACAAGTAATTACCATGGAATGAGAACCCGAACATTGCATCTACTAGAATGTCAAAATCTTCAGACAAATCCACAGGCAAATCCTCCACTGAAAGGAAAGGGACTGACAGTGATTCCAACTACCAAAAAAAAAACAACATCGTAATGGGACTCCAATGTTTTACTATAATTTAAACAGTTCAATTCGAGACCAGATGAATGCTTTACCTGAGTAACAAGACCATTATAAAGAGGTTTTTGAGTCCGTTTTGGATAACAAACGGAAGGTTTGTATCCAAAATGATGCAAGTGACGAGCTGCCACTAAACCATCACCGCCATTATTCCCTGGACCGCAGATTGCAAGAACACGACTGTATTCGCTAGGTTTATACACCTTTGATTCATAATAATAAAGGTTAATAACAATTTTATTTATAAACTCGATTTCATAGAAATAATAAAAATTTGGCAATACCTCCGCTATTGAAGTAGCAACACTCAATCCAGCCAATTCCTAAAAGAAAAACAAGCAGCAAAATGAAAAATTGAGTCTGTGAATAATAATAATAACAATGATAAAAAAAATCGAGATAAAGATTGAGAGTGACCATCAACTGATCGACGCTGAAGCCGAGCGGGCCCATGAGAATCTCATCGACTTCAGCAGCTTCTCGCTGAGTTAGGTATGATATGGACTCTGGATTTTGCATTCTTGCGGTGGTGCTAGATTCGCTGAATTTTGTACTAAATGAACGAATTGTAGGAGCTGCACAGACTGTGGGACACCAGATTGAACCTAGAAAATCCTAATAAACAAACAACAAACAAAAAAAAGGAGTGTGATTACAGGCTGTGTTAGTTAGTTATGTAGAGATGTGCCGGTTTGAGAGAGAGAGCGAGCGCTAAGTTACCGAGGGAGTTTTAGAGAGAGAGCGACAGGATTTATAAATGGAAAAGGAGTGGTTATGGTGAGAGAGCGTGGGAGGAAGTAATTGAGATAGAAATAAGCATGTCATTGCTCTACTGCTACTCTTTCGAATCACCATCGTCATCGTTATTGCCCGCTGCCCACATGATTCTTCTAGAATTCCCTGATGGAATTGATCCTTTTAGGCTTTAGCAATGTTTTTTAGTTCGATCGTTAGCACGCCGGGATACAGTTTAATTGTGGTTGTTTTTAAAATATTTTTATTTAAATGTATATTAAAATAATATTTTTTTATTTTAAAAAAATTATTCTTAATATTAGTGTATTAAAAATATTAAAAAATATTAATTTAAAATAAAAAATAATAATTTTAAAAAAATATTTATGAAAGGCTAAAAACAAATCTAAATTAAAAAAATCAGTGTTTGCGAATGTTTTTTTTCCCTAGTGCTGTGGATAGAATTAAAAGTTCATTTCTAGGGTAATTGAAGAACTTATTGGTAGTATGGATTTTTTTTCTTATAACTTTTTTTATTGAGAAAATAAAGATGTTGTATTTTAATAAATTAAAAATATATGGATTAATAAATTAAAAATAAAATTGTTAATATTAATTAAATATTAAAATAAAAGGTAATTTTTTTAATAAAAACAAAGATAAATAGATATACATGCCAATATTTAACCTCAAATGTTTTTTTTATTTTAAATATTTTTATATATTTTATCTTATATATTAATTTTAAGAGCAAATAATTTTTATTTTTATAAATATACAATGTAAATTTAATTTATTTCTAAAAAATAAAAATAAAAGATAAATTAAAATATTTCTTTTAAATCATTATGAAATTGAAAAAACTACCAATTACTATTAAAAAAAAAGATAAACCAAACATTTAAAAAAAACAAAAGAAAAGAGACAAGGTATTAATTAAGATATTAATAAAAAAAAAATATAGAGTTAAACAAATAAGAAATAAGAAAAAATTTTAAAAAAAATCATGCAATACCGGGCTAATAAGTTTATTTTGTCTACTCGAGTTTTTTTTATTTTAAATAAATGATAAGTCATTTATTATCGCAAATAACATGTTTTCTGAACTTTCAATTATCAAAAAATTAGAGCCCAAGTTTTTCCACTTCAAAAACCTATTTTTTTTATTTTTTTCATTTAGGAACATCCAATAAACTTTCAGGTCCATTTTCAACCCCAAAATGATATTTAATCTTTATAAAAAAATAAAAATTAAACAAGTTAAAAAAACTTCAAGGATTTTAATCTATTTTTTTCCAGCATGATTAAAGGACAACACCACTTTCATTGAGCTTTTCTCAAAAAAAAAAAAACAAGATTAACTTTTTTACTGTTGAAATGTCGTCATCTCTGAGTATTTTCTTTCTTCAATATTTTTTTATAATTCTCTTTTCTCTCTCAACATGTAGAGACTAAAATATAAAAAAAAATAAAGTTTAAGATCAAAATATAAAATTAAAAAACAACAAGGATCAAATAATAAATTAAAAAATATAAAAAACAGCCCAAATAACTAGTAAAAATAACAAATCAACCGTAGTTAAATGAATAAAAAAAATGTAAAAAAACCCCTTTAGCCATAATAAACTATTTATCATTTTTATTAAACCTAGTAAAATGAATCAACCTGAAACCTTTCAATAAGATTTTTTTTTCAGTTTGGATTTAAAATTAAATCAGGTAGAAGATGTTTTAATGAGACTCAGTTGATTTTGCAAGTCTGAAAACCGAACAACTGTTAAAACTAATAATTTTACTTAATATAAGTGGATTCTGTCAGAGACAACTGGTAAAACTAATTATTTTACTTATATAAGTGGATTCTGTCAGAGAACAAGGCTTGTGTAAAATTGAATGGCGCTAATGGATTCAGATAAAGCCACTTTACTTATCAAGCTACCAATACAAACTCTGCATCATCGTCTGGAAAATAAAGACTTGGATTCATAAAATACCAGTACACAGGCTCACTCAGAAGAAAGCGCCTGTAAGGCAGCAGATAGAAACAACAATAAGAGCATGAATGGGGCGGAAACTGTAAAATTGCATTAAAAAAATACATGGTGGCACTGGATTAATATCATTACTAGCTCTGGCTAGCCATCATACACTATTGATCCGCTTAAAGTGAATCGATGGTGCGCTAAATAAGCACCACCATTAACTACTTGTCTAGTAACATGTTTTGAATTCTGTCAATGAAGCTCAGCATGGTTTCCAAACCCTTTTCATCTGAAAGAAGAGAAATAATTGCCTGTTAGTAAATAACAATGATAGAAATGCAATAAGCAACACGCAGAAACACGAGAGATAAAGGAGTTGTTGGGTCCCTCATCAGCAATTAAGACTTGGGATTTACACTTGAAGATTTTAGATCCAAATCATGTGAAGGATGCACTTAAGATTTAATGATTGACGGAGATCTATCCCTTATTACAATAGCACAAGATGCATTGAGCCTCCTGTTAGAGCAAAACAGAAAGAAGGGTGATTCACATTTCAGTACTCACCAAGTCTTGGTATCGTATGACCCTTAGGATGATGAATCACAACAGGGTCCACGCAACATTTCAAGAGTTCCATTCCATATTGCTTCAAGAAGTCCGTCTCCCCTGCAACAAACAGGCAGGATGACATTAGCAAATATGTTCTTTCTGAATTCAATTATATACAGCTTTGTTTTGTATTCTTTTCACAATGATTGTTAACCGTTTCATTTATAAACAAGGAGCCCGAAATGCCTCATTAGTACATATCAATGCTGCTAAAGGAGTAATGGCAAAAGATATGGAACTCTATACTGATAGAAAGAAACAATAAATGGAGATAAGATACCTAAAAAGTGGAGGGATGGGCATTCAATTGGGGAATCATATGCTTTCTCAGCCACAGATGGTGACTTAAACATAGCTCCTCCAATTATTATCAGAAACTTTATTTTGGGCACTTTGGTTAGAGCCACACCCTGCAAAAGGAAACAGCAAACAGCCCAATAAATCATCTAGCATTATTATAATTCTATTAATAAACTAGAGGCTGCCAGTGACTTGTATTCATATTCTCCTTCCTAGAGATGTCGGGTTTCAAGCCTCTCATCTGTAACAAATAAATTAGAATTTAAAAAATAAAAAATGAGCAACTTCAACTAACCGTCGCTTGCAATCCGGGAAGCCCAGACGATAAAATTGCGCCCTGTGTCATTTATGCACATCCAGTGAATAAGTTACATGAAGATATTAAATTAGCCATGAGTAAAATGTAAACAACAAGAATCATCACAGTTTTCTGCATTTTCTCTGCAACCAAATAGAATCTTTATATATGTGGAAACAAAAAAAGAATACAGTTTTTCACCCACCTGAGAAAAACCAAGCAGGCCATCGAAGGGTCCGTTCTTGATCATGAAATCCTCGATATAAGCAAGGCATTCATCAAAATTAGTGTATTCACTGAATTCCTGGAAGAAAACACACCAAATATCTCTTCAAATTAAAAACAAATATATACCAAAACAAACCGAGTATCAAAATCAAACCATGGAGAAACAATATAAATTTATCTTTTTAGATATAAAGATTATTCGAAAATCAAATTTCTTTCATTGAACTTTATACAGTTGATGCATAAGGATTTGGACCTTGTTAAATTGGAACCACTCATAATAAGGAGGGTCAAAGATTCCTTCCACATCTGATTTTCCTTGGCCAGGAAAAGGGGCATCTAGATAAACAAGATCGAGCATTTGAAGCACTGATTCAGGCCACTTGTGCACTTGTGTCTTCAGAATTTCTCCGCTTGTTCTAAATCCATGAAGGCACAAAAACCTGGGCTTTCTAGGAATCTCGGCTTCGCTTCCCATATTGCAAAATTTGGGGATACTTCTCTCTGTCTGGGGAATTTTTATAGGAGAGAGAAAGGCTGTGATACCTGTGGCTTTGGAGGGCAAAAATTTATAGCCAGACATCGCGTGTTATTTCTGCGTTTACGAGAAGGGTGTTGATGGACATGGATTGATGGAAACTTCCAAACAACGCGTGTAATTTGTTTGACAGTGAAAGTCGTTTAATGGGCAGCATTGGATTCCTCGAAGGTCAAACTAATCGATGGTGGAGGATGTGCGTCAGACATGAGGTTGTGATCTATGGGTAAAGATGGAAATATACATCTTAGAGCATCTCTTTGTTTTTGTTTTGAAGAGTCAAATTGATAAATTACTATTTTAAATAATATAAATATAATTTTTTTGTTATGTATATTTTAATAAAAAAACCTATTTGAAAAATTAATTTTATTGAAGTGTAAGAAATAAGTGTTTTATTTATAAAAAAAAATCAATGTCATTTTCCTACACAGTATTTAATTGGTTTATTTTTTTTATTGACCTTACTTATTGGTTTTGACTAAATATATAGAAGTACCATTTATTTGAAGAGAAAAGGCATTTATATATTTTATTTAGCAGTACACTTAGAGCACGTGAAATAAACATTGAAAAATTAAAATAATATTTTTTTTATTTTTTACTTTTCTTTTGCCACGTCCCTTGAGTTGTTCTTAGGTTACTGTGCATTAGAGAATTAATTATCACACAGCTTCCAATTGACTTGACCATGTGAGAAAGGAAAAGGCCGCCGAATAAAATAAAAAAACAGAAAGCCACCAAAAAGGAAAATCAAGGACGAATTTAACACTCTTTTCACCGTATAAAAAACTAGTCAATTACCCGTTTCAAAATTAATTTTTAACAAGAGAGAAAATTAGTAGGTATCGTGAAAACATTTTTTAATATAAAAAAATATTAATTGAAAATTTAAAAGTTAATGTGTGAGTTTATTTTTTTTTCAATAAGCTAGTAAATCTTAAAAAATGTTGTTGATGCTAACTAAAAAATAAAGCATGCAAGTAAAAAATAAATATAAGTGGAGATATTTAACCTTATGATGATGGGCACTTTTAATTTTTTTTATATTTAATTATATGATAATAAAAAAGAGTTTTCATAGAAAAAATATTAATTTAAATTATATAAGAAAATGTATTTGTGTAAATTCCCATAAAAGACGCTAATATTATTTAAAAATAATAATGTAATTGGATAATTATTTAAATATTATTTAAATAAATTTATTTTAAAAATTCTAATTATAAAATGTGAAATAAAAACAGATAGAAAAAACGAAGAGGCGCACATGGTCTAAAAAAAAATTTGCGCGCCTGGCCTGAGTTAAAACCTAGACCCACGCCCCTAGTTGAGTTTCTCGTGTTTCACATTCCATGATGTTCCTTCCTGGGGCCTTGGCTCCAAGTCTTGAGCTGCCGAGCCAAAAACCCTTTTGATACTTGTGAGTTGTGAGAACCCTCCCAGTCCCACACAGCTGTTTGTAGTAGCCTTCTCTTATCCGTTGGATCTTGATTTCCTTCCTTTACAAGTTTCGGATCAACCCAGATCTGGACACGTATTTTCCTCACAATTTCTCTCCTCTGCTTAATTTCTTACAGTCCTAGACTTGTGCAAGGGTGTCGTACTCTTCTCTTACCATTTGGATCTTCATTCGAAACGTTTCCCCTGGTGTTTACTTTAGATTGTGTTAGATATTGTAGTTTAAGATATTTTTTAAAACTAAACAAGTTTGCTATTAAAATTCAACGTCAGTTAGGATTTAGATCTATATAAATTTAGAGTCCCCAGGGATTCTAGTATTATTAAAATTCTATAATCTTAAGAATAAGTGATTTTTTAGAATTTAAGAATAGTTAAGATAAAATTAAGTGATTAGATATTTTTGGTTAAGTGGAGTTCAAGTAATTGTTGACATTTACGAAACACAAAGTCAAGTATTTGTGGTTGGGAGCGGGGAAATTATCAAAAGATATGAATATTAGTGTCTTGTTTGTTTTCAGAAAAACAAATTTTTGGAATTCATTTTCTTTACTTTTCCATGTTTGGTAACAATATGAAAAAGTAGTCAAATGAAACTTAATTCCGATCAATATAAAAAAGTCACTTTATCAAAGGAAAGTTTTCCTTCTGATAACGAAAGGAAAACACTTTCCCTTTTTTCATTGCATCTATTTTCACAAATCACGGTCTCTCTTTCTTTTCAAAAACGATTAGAAGCAGGAACAATTGAAGGAGCATTTCTCTGGACAATTGAAGCATTTCTCTTGAACAATTGATTTCATGTAGTTTTTTTCCTCTATTATTTCCTTTATGTTTTTATCTTCTTCGTTTAGATCTGTAAAAATTATGGCATGAATCCTTTGATATTCTTGATAAACCTGCTACCTGTCATATTTTTTCCATAACATTTCCATAACACAATTTTCTTCTTCATCTGACCTCGTCATATTCAGCTAGTTAAAACAAACCAAATTCATCAAGCAAGCCACAAAAAACACAATTTTTCCATGACAATTTTCTTCTTCATCACTCACATTCGGCAGTTTTCTTCTAACCAAACAAACCAAATCAAGTGCACGAGAGAGGCACTTGAAAACCCCCAAACCGTGTTAATCAAACTTCCCCAGCAAAAAGCAGCCCCTCCCTGTTACCCCATCCCCGGATCTAGCCACCATATCCCGGGTGGAAGCGTTGAAAATCAACCCTTGCTCTCTTTTGTTTTTCAAGTCCTAGCGTTATCAGAACAAGTAGTCGGGGGAGAGAGGGAGGAGAACTGGGAAGGAGGAGCCATGTTGCCCTTTGAATCTTTGATCCTTGTCTTGCTTCTTTGTCTTGAATTTTTGCTTCTTTGTGCACAAATGGCGAGAGAAACAGAGAGGGAACAGGGGCATGAGAGAAACCGAGAGGGAGAGGGAACAAGGGAAGGGGAATGAGATAAACCGAGAGGGAACAGGGGAATGGGGGAATGAGAGAAACAGAGAGGGGACAGGGGCATGAGAGAAACCGGGAGGGAGAGGGAACAGGGGGATGGGAGAGGGGAATCGACCGATAGGGAGAGGGAACAAGAGGGAGAGGGAACAGGGGAATGGAATTATAAGTTTAATAAGGGGAATTATAACAAAACCTAATAAACATAAATTTACGTTTTATTTTGCTCTGATTAATTTATGATTAGTGTTTGATTATATTTGTTACATATGGATAAATTTGTGGGACTATACCGGTAATTATGTGGATTTCATTGCGCAATGTCTATTGATCGTTGTGAACTTATGAATTGTATAATTTTCAAAACAGTTTTATCATCGAGAAATTAAATTTTATGGTCTTAAATAATATATTTTAAGACCTTGTTTGTTTAGGGAATCAGATATCATTGCCATAACTATTATACATTGTCAACTTCTTTTAGCATAATTTATTGTATTGATTGTGGAAGTATTTTATATGCTTTACAAAAGAGGCAACATAGGAAAAGAAATCGCATGTATGAAGATAATGGTGTTGAAAAGTTGTCTAAACATATTGGAGATGTAGCATTTGCAATTCAAAGTCTCAGCAAAAATCAACTTGATGTTAATGCGCTGTATACAGAAGTGATGAAAATTAAAGGCTTTGATGAGATCACTCTTGGGGATGCATTTGATCACTTTGTCCAAAATGAAATGTTGGCAAAAGCATTTATGATAAAAAATGCTAATTTAAGGAAAATTTGGGTTCAGAATTTTATGAACCAATACTGCTACATGCCTGCTTGCTAAGATGGTTTAATTATGTTCAAAATTTAG
This sequence comes from Populus x sibirica, assembly GCA_019202695.1. Taxonomy (NCBI): domain Eukaryota; kingdom Viridiplantae; phylum Streptophyta; class Magnoliopsida; order Malpighiales; family Salicaceae; genus Populus; species Populus x sibirica. The sequence continues at coordinate 1,964,658 of JAGMVL010000643.1, read as the reverse complement.
GTTCAGACTATGTTTGTTATTTGACAAGTATGTTTACTTGTTTAATTCGGTCTATCATGTTTATATTTGTTAATTTGAATTAATATGTACGTATATGACATCAAAACTTAATATTCATGCATGACTCAGTTTGATGTTAGATATTTATATTTATTTCTTGATGCTTATTTGATATATATTAAAGGGATAATTGCATTTACCCGTAAATTTTTTTTTTATCTTTATCCAAAAAAACCTATCAAAATATTTTTGTATCTATTTATCTTTTTAAAAATTCTTCATACAAAAAAAAATCCAAATATCTAACTTTTACCATAAACTAATTTGGCTTTCTTCATATGAAAAAAAACTTATTGTAAACTTTTAAAATTGAAAAAAATATATTAATAGGTTTTACTTAAGAAATATTTCACAAGGTTATTTATCTATAATATGATATGACATATATAGTTATATTTTATAAAATAAGTTATATATGAATATAGGATATAATAAAAAAATTCATCATTATACTTTTTAGATTTCATTCTTTTATTGTAAGTGATTAAATATTTATATTAAATATTATATATATATTAGATAAACTTGAAAAAAAATTAATTCATTAATAAATTATTTTTCAGTTTATTTTCTATAACATAACTAAATACTGAAAAATGTTTTTTAATTTATTTTCTATAACATTACCAAATATAAAAAAATAATTCATTTTACATAAATTTACTTTTAAAAAAAATATTTTTTTAAAAAAATTTTACTTTTCAGCAAATAAATGACGGCTAGTTATCCAACCACTAGGAATCCTTTTCTCAACACAGAGCATAAGCACCCAAGGACAAAAAAGAGGGGGTAGGGTAGGGTAGGGTAGGGTATGGTGGTGGGGCACATTTTTATATTTTTTTTCAGGCACCGCATAACCCATTCGGGCAAATGATGCACATTTGTCTACCAACATTTTCAATTACATGAGGTGGCTCGAGTACTTGATTTCAAGTTTTTGAATCCAATAATCTAGATTCCAATTATTTTTAACCCAAGTACATAAAACCTTTATAAACCCATTTATAATAACAAAGTATATTCTAATTAACTTAAAAACTCAAAATTAAATCAAATAAAATAATTTTTAAACTTTAATATATCTTTTCCAGCATAGTTGAAGATATAAAACATCTTCATCGAGTTTCTTTCTCAAAACTAAATATATAAACACCACAATCAAAGTTATAATAAATAACTTTATTGTATGATCATAATCATGAGATAATTGCACGTGTAAGTTGAGAATCAAAGCCAAGTAAATAATGCACTTTACTGTTTTAGAAAAAAAATACTATTGATGCACTTAAAAATAGGAAATTTTATAATGGTATGAAATAATTAATGATATTTTATTAGTTATTTTATAAATTTATTTGAAAAAATAAATGCAATTAAAAAATAAATCTTCGTTGAAAATATTTTTATTACTTTTCATAGTTTATAAATTATATATATATTTATTTATTTTTCTTTAAAATTATTTAAAAAATAATTAATACGTGGAATGTAAAATTTTCGAAACTCGCTCGAAAAAACGCCACCCGCCAATTTTTCGAATTTTAAAAGTCGCGCAAATCTCCGGCATTTTTAATTTGGCTTCACCACTCAAATTTGCTTCAAGGAAAAAAGTTTTTGTTGAACGGAGGCTAGTTTGAACCGAAGAGGCGGTTCTTTTTACAGAGGCGCTGCTCCTTACAGATCAAGGTATTTGTTATTCTCAAATTTAGGGTTTATGATTCCTTTATTAATTCTTTTCAAATGTTTGTAGAGAGGGACTTAGCACGAGACCCGTGGCGAGCTCCGATGAAATACAATTGCGGATTGACCCGATCCATTGGGATTTGGACGATGAGATCACTGGCCTTCGTAGCCAAGTTAATCAATTAAGAAACGTAAGCTCCTCTTTATTTTTATTTTTTATATATATAAAAATTGTTGAGCTTGCTTAATGAAGGAAAAGCAATTCCTCTGGAAAAAAGCGGACATGTTTCTGTATTGTTGAACTAATATTTTGCTCGAGGGCTGTAAAATGGAGTGATTTATTAAAGATTAGATTTTCTAATACTCAATCACATAAACAAGCCTGGCTGTGTTGCAAATTTGGGCAGCTCCACTTGCTGTTTCTCCTTGCCATGTAAGATGTTGTTTTGGGGTTTGTTTTTATGACATCTGTTCCTACTGGTTTAGTATAGGCTGGCTTTCTAGTGCAATTGAAATGTTAACTGTGCATGCCAGGAAGATGAGTCGTGGAGTGAGAAAAAGACCGTCAAGGTTGTATCGAAGACCCTAAGTTCTATGATCTTTGGTCATAGTTGAAGATGTCTGTGATTGATCAACTCTGGGTTTGTGAAATTGTTCTTTCATGGGATTTTACAAAACTGTTGTCAATTTGTTATTGGACTCTGGATATTTTATTATATTTAATAAGAGAAGAAACAAGATAAGGTCCTTTCTTGGGGTTTTTCCCAGTGAAGAAGGAATTATGGTGGATTGACTGCTTTAAAGACTCTGAGGAAGTACATGCATGCCATTCTTGGCAATCGAAGCCAGGATTGGTCTGTGTTTGTTGTCGTATGGAATTTGGGCACATTTCCTGCAAAAATAAAAACTGCTGTTGATGGTTTTTCTGTGTTTATATTGTTCGCATATTTTTATGATGAAGATCTTTCCATTTGAAATTTAACATTACCATCTGATGTGGTCAGTTTGAGTGCAGAATTGTTTGAAGTTTCCTCTGTTGTAATGTTCAAGCTCCAATTTAATCATATGGTGTAGGTGGCTCAAGAGATAGAATCAGAAGCAAAATATGAGAAGGATTTCTTAGAGACTCTGGTATATGCTTAAACCTTTTTTTTTTTTTTCCATTTGTGCACATTAACCTCTGCCATCTTTTTGTTTTTGGTTTGCTCAACGTTGCCACTCCTATGATATAATGATTTCTTTTTGAATTGCTAGTCTGCTTATTTCAACCTTTTTTTTTTAATAAAAAAATTGAAACAAAACACAATGGCCGTGTGAAATTTTAAAAGGGCAAGGAAATGGTGGATAAAATTACTGAACTTTAGAGATAGCGCATTATATTGTAAAAGAAGAGGACAGCTATCTGCCCATTACTGAAAATACTGATTCTCAGATACAGAAAACAACTTGAAATGTTGAATATTTATTTTTAGGAAAGGAAATGGATAAATGAAACATTGGTCCATTACAAAAATCTGCAACTGCCTTCTGAAAGCTTCCTTTGAATGACATAACAGCAAATGACTGTGATGAAAGCTCAAGTTGGTGTGAAGAACAACCTTAGGAAATTAAACTAGAGTATCATCAAGATTGGTGGAAACCATATTGTTTATGTGGTTGGTTTTGCACTGTTTTGTTTCTTGGTGGTTTATCTGTGGTCCAAAATGTCTAGAAGATGAGGTCTGTTGAGCACCAAAGTATCTTTTAAAGCAATGCCCATCCTTTGGATGTATCAAGAGTTAAAATGCAGGAACCCTGAGTCGTGTAGCTCAATTGGTTAGGATCTAGGTTTGCTTTCTAAAAGTCATCAGTTTGAATCTCACAAACCTCAGGGACATTGAAGGTTTACATGATCGTTAACTTTAAGACCCGTGGAATTAGTCGAGGTACGTGCAAGCTGGTCCGGACACTCACATTAATTAAAAAAAAGAGAGTTAAAATGCAGGTTCAATCGTAAATCTTCCCGGCAGCTTCTTCAATTTTAATGCGACATTTGAAAAATTCCTTATAATTGTAGTTGAATGCTATATAAAGAGAATATCACTGCATGTTTTCCTCTTGTTTCTCATGTACAAGAACAAAGCATTATTTCGTCAAATTTTGCTGTTACCATTCAACTGTGCCCTATATTATAAGATTGTAAAATGCCATGTGAACAAATACACTAGCACTTGCAGGCAATTGAGTTTGGCTGTGGCTTGTTAGTGGGACTCCTAGTGGCAATTTGCATCTTGCTTATCCTAACTTGGTCGAGAACAATTCTTGCCCACTCTGCAAAATGAGTTTCATTGTGACCAACTTTCCCATTTTTGTAAAAATTAAAGCAATCTAGATCTTGTTGAGGAAATGGACATTCCTTTTTGTCCAGTGGATCCCACCATGCACCTCGGTGATTCATGCCAGATTGGTCTGCCATCCAGTGATGTGCGTACTGACCCACTCCGGCAAGCTCTAACCATCCTTTAGGGAAGAACTCCATCACACTACTGTTTCTGTCCATGAAAAGCATGTTTGTCAATTGAGCACCATGTGGGGATGCGACAACATCGGTGTAAGTCATTACTCTGACCTGAATGATGAAAACAATTGTTAAGAGAATGAGCTAGATTGCAGCAAGACATTTCGAACCATCGAGCTTTTTATTAATTCCGGTTGGCTTATTGCTACTGTCATTGCATGTTGTTTAGTAAGCATGTGCAAGAGAGAATTTCAGCAAAGGAAACTTAATGAGCAGTAAGTTGCAAAATGTTCTATATGTTCTTCATCCGACCAATCGGATGAGTATGTAGAAGTTCGATTATGTTGGCATTCGCTTGAATTAGTTCTGCTCCCAACCTAACCAGTTACTGCCCGCAGTTGTCCCTGACTAAGCCAGAGATTTTACCGTCATGATCACTAGCATTTGTTCATAAGAAATTGAACGCTGGATAATTTGATTTCTCAGTAACAATGAAGGGGCCATGTCAGTAAAATATAAGACGAGTGTCAGAGAGTAACATAAGATGAGTATCGTTTTTTTCTTTTCTGAGAGAAAAATGTGTGTTAAGTGTAATGAATGTATCGATATCTTGGGTATATTACGTTTTGCCTGAGTTCTCTTTGAAAATATCGTCTTTTTTTCACTGTAAAAAGAGTAGGAAAAGAAACAAACCTGGTCGCAGAAGCTTAGATTTTCTGACTGAGCTACCTTGAATGTGCAGCCCTCCACCTTTGCACACTCCCGTGCAAATATGTCTGTCACAGCGCTTGCATTCTTGAATGACCTTGAACCTGTCCTCATGAGCAGCGTCAGCCTTATAATCGGTTCACCTCTTTCATTGGTCTCTTGTCCCGTCCCTTCAGGGCTTATACCGCAAAATCTTCTAGCATTACATCGCAACAAATCGAAAACCTGAAGCTTCCTTTCCTTTCCCATACTTCCCTCGTTATGTCTCATCACAACTGCCTTCTCAAAGCAGTACGGCCCATCTCCTCCAAATCCCTCAATTTTAACATCTCCAAAGTTAGCTTGCATTAGGTGTTGTAGCCATGACCCCATTTTAGACCTCAACTCTCCCCAATGGAACAGTACCCATCTTGTAGGATTCAGGCACTTATTTTTCATAGACCAACCAACAAAGGGCGCCATACCAGTCAATCCATGCCACAAATTGCCATAATCATAGAATGTGTCTGACACAAAGGTCAAGCCCTTCATGAGTGTGGCAGAGTCTGGAAGAGCTTCTGGCCAAACCAAGGCGTATGAGTTCTTGGTGCCATCTGTCGCGTGACGTCCTTTGATGCATAGAAGCCGCCCCTTGGACATTTGTGAAGGGAAATAGAGGTATTCAGCTTCGTTCGCCTCATGGGTGTCGTTCAAGGAGCTCATAAACCAAGTGTTCCCCTCCATGGCAGTTTCAGCGAACCTCAGATCTTTCAGGGGTAGGAAAGTGACTGACTCTCGGAGCTTTGAGATCAAACCGTCACTGTTTTTGGGGATAGAAGGACCAGCGGAGGCGTCAAGTGCTATTCCTTTCCATTTGTTGAAGAAAGCTCGTGAAGTAGCAGTGGGAGAGGAAAAGAAATAGAAAGGGGAAGCTTGCAAATGCACGAGTATGGGAATCAGCAGCAGTAGAAAAACACATGTGATGATCTTGTTTGAGTGACATGAACTCTTCTTTTTGGTAAATGTTTTGGTGGTCTTTTCCACATCCATACCTAACTTAGTTTTGAAATGGAAGTGGTGGAAACCTGTAGCCTCTTTTATGGCTTTTTGTGAGGAGTTGAGCTCTCGAGATTGAAGTGGCCCTGATAAACAATTCTGTTAATCGTGATTGGTCAAAGGTTAATGCATAAAATATAGCTAGTCTCCCCTCCAGGTCCAGCGATGAGGATTATTTTACTGCCAGCTTCTCTCGTACCTTAATTGTTTTTGAATTTTTTAGATATATATTAAAATATTTTTTTATTTTTAAAAAATTATTTTTAACATTAATATATTAAAACGATAAAAAATATTAAATATTAAATTTTTATAAACTAGTATTTTATGCAGCACTCCCAAACATGAATGGCAGCGTTTAAATATTTATTGTCCATGATGTCATGTTCCAATCTTGTTAATTAGCTACTGGCCCTGTGTTTATGAAATTATAACGTCATGTTGCTTGCGGAGGAGAACTAGTCGTGAGAGGCTAAGATTAGTGTTCCGAGCGATAAGATTAAGACATAAAAAGGAAAAGATTCACTTTTCCAACGTCCAGACCTTATTGAAACCACGTCAACTTGCTACAAACATAAAATTAAAGAGAGAAGAATAGAAGATGTTACGGGTCCACATTCCTATGTTCATCGAACTGTGCCTGTTCAGCAGTTGACGTTTAGAAACAAAACCTGGGGAACTATTGTTTATAAGATTTTATGCATCGAGATCCACAATTGACGGTGGCACAGAGTTTAGCATTTGAGAGGGATTGGATCAGGAAGGCAATGCCAATACATTACAATCCCGAGGGCATCAACTGTTGTTCAACTTCGACATCATTGCTTCTCTGCAGCTCAAAGTGAAGAGCCCTTTTACACAGATACTTGAAACATATTAGAAAGGGCCTGCAATTTTACGTCCAAAACAGACTTCGAAAAGCAAGGAACTAATCCATGCAAACTGACATCAAAACATAAATCATAATCGCTCATTGGCACTATTTACTAAATTCTGTTCAACAAATTTCTCAGCTAATCAGTCTAGAAACATTATTGGAGTTAAATCGAGAACATGGCTACTGAAAGAAATTACAGTCATGTTTGATAAAAAAGAAATGACACCATATTTACCAGCTATGGTTAAGTTGCTCTGTAACCATCTTCGCCCAGTGCCCACTGAAAATTGGAGTTAAGGTGTGGCTGTTTCAGATCTTCTCTCCCAGCTCACAAAACAGTGGAGATGAGCAACGTTAGTGGTGTAAATCTGTCAGCAGAATCAAAATGCTCTACACAAATTGTTCGCTGTGATGTTAGATGATCACTCTGGCTCTATTGGGCCAGTGGGTCCACATCTACTCCTCTTTTGCTCATATTCGTCCTGCTCTTCTGACTTGCAGGTTATATATCAGATGGAAGCTGATTGAGTCCTCTTCGGGACAGCCAACTCTAACAGGTGCATTTGCAGGTTGGGACGAAGTTTCTGCAACTTGATTCTTTGTTTTTGACCTGATGGACAGTATCTTTAAGGTGCGCTCTGGGTAGAACAAAATCCATGGATGCCCTGGGAAGACACTAGTTAACAGTCAATTAAGTCAGCAGAACCAGCAATAAATTTATGAAAAACTCCACTTTCCACCATTATAGAGTCCAAGAAACTTATCAAAGATCACAAACCATGCATAAATCGAGAGAGTTAACAAGAGCTCGGTGAAAATGGATTTGACAATCACGTTTGCGAGAAGACAAGGTTGCATGGACTGTAAACCTAGTGAAAATGGTAACTCTTTAAGTTCTATAAGTTTGTTAAAATCTCAAACAAATGTACACTATAAAAAACTGACGCAGGAAGAAAAGAATGAGATTTAAATCACAACTCAGGAAATTTGGAGTAGCCTTTAATTAAGAATCCAGCACCTCAAGGCCGGGAATTGAGGACTTTCTACTATACCTACGAGGAATTACTAGAAATTGAGATTAAATTGGAAACAAGCAACCAAGAAGGAAAACCTAATTTCACACTAGGGAAACTTGCAAAGAATTATTAGGTTTTTTGACATATAAGGATGCATCACGCACCATCAATCTAATTTAAATGGCAGCTCACCACATGCAAAGCACGGAAGCTGAAAATTCTTCTTTCAGTCAGAGGGGTCACTTCCCAGAGATGTAAAGACCTCTGAGACAAGTATACAATAGAGATTTCGTCGAGGAGATAAACACAGGCAATCACCTAGAAACCTTGTCATCAAGGTGCTGCTAAGCAGACAAGGAACTACAGAGTGAGGTTCTCTTAAATGGCAAACTGCCACTCATTAAAGAAGCTGTCACTAAGTAGTCTAAGTCCTACCCATCTAGTTGGATAAAACTGCGAAAAAAATCCCAGTGCCACAATACGAGCAGACATGTGAACCCAGAAGAGAAAAACAAAATGCAATCATATGTCCGTCGTCTTATTTCATTGTGTCTCAGATATTTGTCAAGTACTTCATCTGTGGTGATCCTGGCTGATACATCCCTTGTCAACATCCTTGCAACAGATCGCGTGCAGGATTCGATATTGACTCTCCTATCCCTGTGTGAAGATCAAGCTGGACATTCTTGATTGCCTCAACCAGCCTATAAGGAGTCAGCTTGAAATGGAAGGCTTACGACCAACAGAGCATGTAGGAACTAGGAAGAGACATTAGCACTCCAAATGTCGACCTTCTCAGAATAGTTTCCCAATGGAACTTCAGGGACAGCATTTGCTGGACTTCCAGCCAAACCAGATAAGGTCTGATCTGCAGGAGAGTAAAAACGACATCTCATATGCATAAGATAAGCTTTGAGGACATAATTCAACTAATAATTACAAAAAGAGCTTGTAAAGAGCATTTGATCTTAGTTCTGTGTTACGTAGCACCTCGTCTACGGAAGTCAATTCATACAATAACATTGACCGTACTATTTATCTGATGACATCACAGAGTAAAGAAAACAGCATGCTTTCTCAACCAACAAATCATACATCCTGCATTTCCTGCATTTACAGCGATAAAAAGTGACTTTGCTTCGATGGAGCCAGCTTAGAGATCATTTTGAATGGATGCCTTTTGTTGAGAAATGGTGAGAGAAGTTTAAGGTTAGTATATAAATAATCAATATTTTTAGTTAATATATATATTAAATTTAGAAACTAATTATTTTACAAAAATGACTATAAATTATTTTTTTGATGCGATGCTGCAAATTTTGAGGCGGCTAAGCGAGTCTTGAAAAATCATAACGAAACTAGATAAGTTTTAATGTGTGAAGTATTTTTTTTTTATGAAATTATGATTTTTTATATATTTATTTTGTTTAAAGAATTTTTGAACCATATTGCAGAATATCATGACGCATATACCTATGCTAATAATGGAGAACTTTTCTTGGGGAGCACTTTACCTCTCTGTGGGCCGACCCGGTGCGAGCGTGGATTAGTCTGGACTAGCGTCCAGGACATCGCGTGGTTTATACCAAAAAAAAATATACCTATGCTAATAAAAGAGTCAATTCGGATAACTTTAAAGTGTAAAAGAATTTTAAATCTCCTCATATTAAATAAAAAATATATCTAAAATTCTTGATGTAAGAGGGTTTTAAAAGATAGTCACGAAATAGTTTCTTAAACAGAAATAATGAACCTCACAGTATCATTAGGAAGCTTATCTGCGGATCACTTTTTTTTATTAATCATTCGAAGCGCTTAGTATGAGTTTGCTTTATTTTATTTTTTACTCATTTTGTTTGAGGATTGTATACTAATTACTAGGCATTTTCACCCCTGGACATAAACATTTTTCTCTTACGGGTTTACAAAATAGCCTTACGATCCGAAGAGAGATCATGAAAGGATATTCTGACGAAAAGAAATCCCAGTTTGATCTTAAAAGAGCCTTCCTAAAGGACAAGATCTGATGCTAATCTTGAAATGGTCTTTTGATAAGATGAAATTTAATGGCGACCAGAAAACGATCTCGCAATATGAAGAGATCTGATGATGATAGTGAGAACATCTTTTGATATGAAGAAATCTCATATTGATCCTGAAAACATCTTCTGATTGGAGGAGATTTGATCACTATCTTAAAATAATCTTCTGATAGGACGAGATCCGATGGATGCATACCATAGTTGTAAAGCCCAGCATGGCAAGCCCAGCTTTTATTTTATTCTTCACTATGCTATTGCTAGCTGTATGATTGGACTTGATTTGTGTGGGTTTTACTGTTTCATTCCTTCATTGACTCCTAGTCTCAATTTAACATTAGGTGTCGATCGAGCCATCACCTGGCTCACCATGGCCAAGACCTTCGATAGAAAATATTGAGTAAACTTGGGGTGTTAGCTGTAAAATTCAAAGCCCATAGCCAGTAATTATGAAAAGCTAACCACGAGGCTGTATGATCGATTGATGTCATGAATGAGAGGCGTGCCTATAGCTCTTGAAGGAGCAACCTCCCAAGAGGCTGTATGTTTTTTAGTGACATGCAGCCATGGAGCCTACCGTCTCTCATCACAGATTTGACACTTCTAATGCAACAAGGATAATGGTTATTTATTTGCATGGCAAGCTAAATATGTGATTATTGCAATCGTTTGGCTTTCTCGTTCGGAACATGCAGTCCTCTCAATCATGCTTAATTAAAAGCTACCTTCGTTAATCTCATGATAGTTATGCGTTATCTTTATTAAAGCTCTTTGTTTAGTTCAAGTTAACTGTAATCTTTTTAATTTTTTTGTGAATCTCTGCGTGCATTATAGAAGATGATTATTGTTTTTTTTTATTTTTTTTTTATCTTTTGAGTCTCAATTAAACAAATCTCCCGCTCTAGGGATTATCTTGAGGTGTACGGATAAATGAGCCTGTTCAAAGAGCACTTATTGCTGTTGACTCCAGGAAGCACATGCATGGCCAGCGGGGATTAATTATTAAAGAGAGGCAAACTGGTGAAGCATATATGATTGTCAGTCAACAAAGGTAAAATGCAAAAGGTGTTTATGTAGCTCTTGCTCAAAAACATCACTTATGTAGCTATTGCTCAGACTTTGAAGAGATGATGTCACACTCCGTTGACTTGGTATTAAGAATGTTCATTGGTTATGATTGCGGTTAATTTTTAAAATATTTTTTATTTGAAAAAGTATTAAATTTTTTTTTTATTTTTTTAAAATTATTTTTAACATCAACACATCAAAATGATCAAAAAATATCAAAAAAATATTAATTAAAAAAAAATAAAAAAATTTTAAATTATTTCAAAAGCGCTTTTAAAATACAAAAACAAACGGTATCTTATATTCATTAAAACATGTAAACATATTTTTCTTCTTCCATGTATTGAATAGTTATAGTTTAAATTTATATAATTTTATCAAAATCTTCCTGTACATTGTACTCAAAGCTTAAGAACTTAAGGAATGTAATGTCAAAGAGGAAGAAAGAAAAAATACAATGAAAGGTGCGGTGGTTGTGCTAATTTTCAACTCCATGGAGCTTTTTTAGATTTTGGAGAAATAGGATGGATGATTGGTTGAAAATTGAGATTATTTACTTTTGTACCCTTTCACCCCATTTTTTTAATGTCCTCTAAACGCTATCTTGAATTGAAATAGAAGGGATATTGGATCCCCTTTTTTAAATTACGGGCTTCAATAGTTCAATTGACAAAGAGTGGAAATAGTGGAACACGTGTGCTACTTCTGTAGCCCAGAGAATTTTCTCCGCTCTGGACCCCAAAACACAACGATTTTAATCACCGCGATTAGGCTAGATGAGTAGATATTTGGTGGAGTCCAAAAGTTATATGGGGCACGTCTCCTGTCTTTAGAGATCTGACATGGGTGATGTCTGAAATTGTGGTTAAATTATATTTTTTAAAATATTAATTTCTTTAATATATTTAGATATGTTAAAAATAAATTTTAAAAAATAAAAAATATATAATATATAATATTTTAATACATTTCTAAATGTAAATTTTTTAAAAATAATCGATATCAATTGTTATTTAGTATTATACTGGAATAGTTAAATTTAGAAGAATGGAAAAGTGGCCATAAGAGTGCGTGTTTGAGAGTATGGTTGTGATTGTTTTTCAAAGTGATTTTCACTTAGAAAAGTATATTAATAATATTTTTTTTATTTTTTAAAAATTATTTTTGAGATCAGCACATCAAAATAATTTGAAAATATCAAAAATATATTAATTTAAAATAAAATAAAATTATTTTTTTTCAAAACGCATTCCAAACACAGTCTCAAACGGCCAATCTCTAAAAATCATTATATAGCGAAGTGTACAGTTTCTTCATATCTTAAAAGAAGAGGTGGTCTCGGAAGGATTTTCTTCGAAGAAACAATATGATGATAGAACTTGGAAAAAGAGTATTTTCCAGATAATTTTCGAGATAAAATGTGAACAAGGCAGAGGAGACAAAATTGAATTCTAATTCTATTTAAACAACGTCAACGGAAGTGGGGGCGCCAGACTTTCTTGACGAAAGGAGTAGTAAATTCGGACTTTTTTTAGGTTTTTTTTCTTTCGAGAGAGAGTAGCAAAGGGGGACGGATGTCTCTTGGACGAGATCTACTTGGCTTCCTTTCGTGGACCTATAGCGCACATTATTCGGGTGGGACAAAAATTAACGATGATCATTCGCATTCTCGAAAGAAAAAGAAAATCGATTCAGTAAATAAAGTCTTAAATTGCTTTTCCAGAAATAAGGAAGGCAGTCACGTGGAGTATTTATCAGAATAGACAAGAACAATCATTGAGGCCGTGACGATACGCGTGTCAGAGAAGATAGGATTTTTTATTAATATTCTTAAGTTGGGTCTAAGTATAATACTATATAGTCAAGTTCCTAACTTTCAAAACTAATTTTTATTTATTCATAAGAGGACTAAAATAAATATTTATAAGAGTTGAAAATATATACAAGATAATTTAAATAAATATTTGCAAGTATCTTAATAATTTAAATAAAAGAGTGAAGATTTTTATTTTTGGAGACAAAACTTTCATTTTTTTATTAACTGTTTTTATAAAAACATATTTGTTTGTTATTAGCATGTTATATTTAAGAAAAAAACTTGTTGTAATGAAAAAAACAAGTTCTAAACAAAAAAAAAAGTTTTTATGTGGCTATATGAAAAATCAAATAATAATTAATTCATTAAAAATCCTATAAAAATAACAATGATAAAATTGTTTAATTCAAATTAAATGCTAATATAATTTTCTCAAGATACTTTAAGGATCAAAGTTAGCCTTTTTACCTTGGTGAATGAAAATGGGATTTTTTAGTCACTCTATCCAAGAATCAAAAGCACTTTTCACAATATTATAATGAATACTAAATAGTATTTTTAAGTATTGGAGTACACTAAAATTCAATTTTCAGATTGCATGGGCACCCCGGGAAACATGAGTGAGTAGGTGTAATAAAACGGTGTGTAATAGAAAGATATCATCTCATGTAAGTATCTACATCAATTATTGGATGTCACTCCTGAAAAACATAATCTATGCTGGCATCTCAAAGATCTAGGTAAGATGGATGAATCATCAACTAATTCTCCTCACATTTACCTTGGCGACTAATATTGTGCAACTTGTCACCGGTATCAACATAATCCGATATATGTTGAGATATTTCAAACTATTGCATTACCTCATTTGGACAATGCATCTCAACAATATCGAAGCAGTGCAATGGAACCTGTGCTAACCAAAGATCAGATCCCTTACGATATACAGGGAAAGTTGGAAGTATCAAGTCCTCTATATATGACATCCATATAACCTATCATATTATATGAAAGACTTATATTAGATAACAAATCAAAACTAAATAATTTATGTTCAAATAACAAAAAAAATCAATATATTTATAACAGAAACCTGATGTGGTTGCTGTGCATCCAACTCATATTGGTAAAACTCGTGGATATGAATGGGATTTACTATGAAATATATAGTTCCATGCCATCTGACATGACAAACCATAAAGTTAGTACATTTTTTACATTTAATTTATATAAATAACTCGTTGACTATAATCAATTTTCATTTTTTATTACTTAAAACCGATGGATAATGACACATGAGTGACAATGTCTAGCATATTATTACCCAAACTCTCTATACGTTCAATATGAATATGCTTTTATGATTGAGCTATATTAACCAACATTGACAATTATAAGCTAGTATTTTAAATTCCATCAACTCTAATAATCAAATAATTTTAAATACATATACCTGAAGAAATAGAAAACACCCGATAATTTATCTTTTTTCTAGACATGCTTTACACAGTTGCCCGTATAGATATGCAAGAATGGTCCTCTCAGTTGAATGGCTCAAAGATTCTTAAGTAGTGTTAGTAAAAACAACAGTACTGCATTACCAAGAGTACTCGTGAAAACAAGACCTCCAAACATATGTAACACGCATGTTCGAGCATACAAAATCAACCGGTCCTCTATCACATGTGTCGGAAAGGTCATAAAATTAATGTCCAAAGATATCAATTTGATGGAGTCGCTCCTAGTGATATCTCCTACACGAAAACCATCTACAAAATGGTTCTTGAACACACTTCAAATGAACATAGGTTTTTGTTGAACGATGAACCTTTGTATTGCAATGAATTTTTATATGTCACTTATTTACTACATTAACACATTAGGACTTGTCTTTGAATTTTTTTCTAACCTCCGATTCATCAACCGATAAGCTTGAATATCTATGACTATTAGTCCAATCATTGCATTCGTATTGGTTATCCGCACTCACAACCTTAAATTCAGGAACAAGAGGTGTCATGTATTGATTAACAAGCTCAACTAACCCATCGTCCTCATCTTTCCTCTCAACCTCAACTCTATCAATGTGATGGTCATCTTAGTCATCACTTGGTCTGGATTCTCCATAACAATATGGAGACAATTTAATACCCAGTTGAGCTTCCATATTAATAATTTTTTGCACCAATATTTGTCTATTAGCATTACCACCTAACATAGATGGATTAGCTGCTTATGATGTTTGTGTGGTTCTATAAGAGTTACTTGAACTCAAGTCAACTCCATACCAGAAGAGTCTCCTTGTCTAGTTCAATTATTCAAGTGGAGCTTCAGCATATTAATCTCATTAATCCTCGTAAACTCAAACATTGAATTTACACTCCCATCACTGCAAATTAGTATAGTGACATAACGAGTTTGACTAACTTTGGTTTGCAACATCCCCAAAGTAATTTCAACTTCTATTTCAAATATATTCCAGTCAAGTTGATCACATAAAATTTTAGATAACTCGTTAAAGAAAATATCTGATATAGCAGTTAGGAATTCATGACTTCCTCCATTATAAATGATACTATTATCAGTATTGACAATGATATCACCATAAAAGCATGATATTTCTAAATCATCAGACATTATATTAAACAACACAACAAAACATAATTTTAATTTATTAATATATTGAAGTTAATCAAATTGTGTGATTTATTAAGAAAACCATAACAGTAATATAATCGGCTAAAATCTAAACTCATCAAATTAATCGGCGAACTCCTACATTTATCAAATTTCACTACCATAACAAAATTATCAATCAAATTTATATATTTTGTAGCTAGTATTATTATATTATATACAATTCGGTATAATTCATAATTTAATATAAATCAACACTAACTATTTTATCACATAACTTTATTAATTCACAATCAACAACAACTTAAAATCATTAGTTGTTTAACAAAATAATCTAATTATCAACTTACATTATATTTAATTAACCTAACCTCTAATTTAAAACTCTAACATTCAATGTTATCAAGAGAGATTGTCGTCAATTTGGATATATATATATATATATATATATATATATATATATATATATATAGAGAGAGAGAGAGAGAGAGAGAGAGAGAGAGAGAGAGAGAGAGAGAGAGAGAGAGAGAGAGAAGGGGGGGGTGGTAAGAGAAGGAGAGGTGGGTGGCTATAAGGAGAGAAACGAGGAAAAAAAATAAAGAAATGAGAATAAAAAGGATTTTAGGTTTAAATTGTGCATTGGTAGCCAGAGATAGTTGGTTGGTTACCAATTAAGAGTGTATTTTAAAATTATAATAATATCCAGATAATAGTAGACAAAGAGTGTTTGTTCATCGTGCCAATCGAGTGCCTCTCGATTTTCTTTAAAGACGACGTACGATTTGCTTGAAAATGTTTTTAATCATAGCACTCGTGCTCGGAATTTAGAAATTTCACTATTGGACGCACTTTATGAAAATCAGAAAAGGGAAGGAAAAGAAGAAGTAAATTAACAAACACCGAGCATTCATCGATCTGGTAATTTAATTTTCGGCTCCTTGAACACATTAGCTCGGTACAGTCATTATGTCAATTTGACGCCATCAGTGAGAGTCGGATGAAAGAAGTTGCTTGTCCGACTCTTCTATTTGCTGGCATTGACCCACGTAGAAAAGGATAGCTCCCTTTGTATAATTTTCATGGTTTGGATATTTTCTCTCGTCCTCTCGGATTCTTCCTGTGATTAGGGTTTGATTTTTCTAAATACGATTTGGAAGCACAGTTAATTGATTAATTTGTCCGGAAGCATATTGTTATTTTAATTATTGGCAACAAACCAACAATACCTAAGAATGTACGGACAGAGCCTAATCTCACGTCACTACTCACAATCTTTTAAGGTAACAATTACCACGAGGATAAAAATTGAAATTAGGACTGTAGAAGAATAATTACAGTAAGAGTAATTGTTAATTAAGAATGTCCACGATGAAAAACAAAATGCAAACATTAGTTTTTAAAGATGTTTAAATCACTGATAAATTCAAGGATAAACTACTACAAGAAAGAGCTAGGAAATAATTAAAAAAAAAATAGTAGTACTTATTGGAGAAACAAATACAAATTTATGTTGATATAAAAATACAAATTTATTTAGATATATATACCTTTCAAGACAAAAAAAAAAAGAAGAAAGAATAAAAAGAAATAATATTGATAATGTGGGGGTAATTTTACACTCCATACTTGGAATGGTAATTAATATCTTCCGGTAATTGAACCAAAAAGAGATGCTTAGACCCCGTTTATTTGCTGGAAAGTAGTTTTTTTTTAAAAGTAAATTATTTTTTGATGTTTGATAGTGTAATGGAAAATAAGTTGGAAAACACTTTTCAGTGTTTGATTATGTCATGGAAAATAAGCTGGAAAATAACTTATTAATGTTTTATTTTTCTCAAGTTTATTAAAATAATGAGGAACAAATTTTACAAATTAAAAAGTTGAAGGAGAATGAAATTGAAAAAAAATATAATTTCATAAATTATCTCAAATAAAATAAATAATAATCATAATAATAGAGATCAAATCTAAAAAATAAAAAAATAAAAGATGAAGAAATTAAAATAATAATAATTAACATTTCATAAATTATTTCAAATAAAATAAGTAACAATCAAAAGAATGAGGACCAAATTTGATAGATAAAAAATTTCAATAAAAAAATGACAAGAGAAAAGCAAATAACAATTATAAAAATGAGGACCAAAGTTAATATAAAAATTAAATTTTAAAAGATGAAATTGAAAAATAAATATTCAAAACAAATATATATAGCAATTAAAAGTTTGAGGACCAAATTTGATACAATCAGCAAATAATATGACATTTCTAAATTTTTCACAACTTTCAAAAAGTATTTTCTGCGCAAATTTTTCAAAAAAACACTTTCCTGAAAACCAAACTAAATTTTTCTTTGACTAAAAAGTATTTTTTGTTGATCAATATTTTAATAGTAAACAAACATAAAAAAATTTAAAAAATTATTTTTTAAAAAATTATTTTTCAAGAAACAAATACAGTATTAATTGATTTTTTTTTTAGTACTTTAAAAGCTACAACGAGATTCATCCACTCATTCTCGTTGATAAATAAATAAAAAAATCAAGGAAGAGGCTCCATGATGGTTTTTATTTTTTCCTAAAAATATCTTTGGCTTGAAAAGAAACTATGCACACACGTAGATGGTTGGTTTAGAGGGTGTTACAAAACGATTTCTAGTCGATGTACTGTCTACTGTCTAGTCTATAATTCGCCACCTCAGCATGTACAGTCCTATCTCAGCCTACCGGTCACGCCACTGACCTCAACGAAAAGTCGTACTGTCCATTTCTCTCGTAACAATACGTACGCCGTGGAGTATGAGCTTGAAAATTAGGGGTATTTTCACTTGTAAACATCATTTAAAAAGAAATAATTTTTTTTATTATTCTGGGTATCTGAATTAAATTACATATATTTCAACTAATCTCACGAGTTTTTAAATTAATTATCATTTAAGTTTTCAGTAACTATCATATTAACAATTATAAAATTTAAAATCAAAAAACAAACTTTTTAGTTTTAAATTTCACTACAGGACGAATTACTATATAAATTGTTTTGCTAAGTAGCATAATTTGATATATTTTACAGTGGAAAACATGATGCTTGAAGTTTTCACGATTGCAAAATAGATATTTTTAAGAAATTGAGAATTAACAACAAACCGACGACTATATATTCAAATTACTGAATATACTAAAATGCTGAGGTATTTCGTTATAGCTACACTGATTTTATTTTTCCTTATTGTTTTTTCTTCAATGGGCAAATTAATGACAAATATGTGAAAATTTGTCAAGGATGGGAAAATAAAAAAGGGGCTAAAGCATAAAATAAAGAGAAATATCATGGCCAGCATAAAATTTAAAGAAAAGGTTCAATTTAGTCGTTTTACTTTTTTTTTTCTTGAAAGTCCCTTTATTTTTTGTAATTTTAATTTTAATATAAAAATTTATTTTTTTAATTTTTAGTTCGTGATATGAGAGATAAAAAGAAAATCACTAAAATCTGATTAGAAAAGAGCAAGTCATGATTGACATCAATTTCATCAATTAAAAATGTCAATTTTAGTGTTGACAAGTTGATTAAAAAAAAAAAATTTAATGATAATTGTTTTGACTATTAATATTGCTTGAAAAACATATTAATATCAGGAAATAAAATTTAAGATCAGGAAATAAAATTAATTATTTGACAACATCTCAGAAATAGTGTAACGGATCAGTAATAAAAATTGTTAAGTAATAGCTTAAAATGACAATTAGTGGTGTTTTGTCAACTTCAATTGTCATTTTTTTGTCAATTTTCATACGTGACTAAATTTGTCAGCAACTTTTTTGTTGTCGTCCATAAAAGAATAATAGTAAAAGACAAACGATGATGATGATGATGATGATGATGATGATGATGATGATGATGATGATGATGATGATGATGATGATGATGATGATGATGATGATGATGATGATGATGATGATGATGATGATGATGATGATGATGATGATGATGATGATGATTGAATGTATTATCTGTGATGGTTAATTAAATTATTTTTATTTAAATTATTTATAAAAATATTTTTCATCAGCACCGTTTTGATGTATACGAGAGTGGTCAATGTAGATTAAGTAAATCCTAATATTTTACATTTAAATAGAAAGTTAGAATTATTTCATATATTTATTAACTTTAAGGATAATTAAATTTCACAATTTAATCATATAGTATTTATGAAAAATTTTAAAAAATTATTTTATATAAAACCTCATCTCAATACAAAAAGAGAAATTAATCCATTGCAAAAAAACAAAAAATCGTGCTTGCATATATATATATATATATATATATATATATATTAAAAATATACCAATACGTTCACTTCTCACTATTAAAAAACCAATAAAATATAATAAAATATTTTTTGAATGATAAGTTCATTTTAGAAATTTTTAATCCGAAAAATTCTATTCTTTAAATTTTTTTCTAAATTACCTTTGAATATTCAATAAAAAAATTAAAGGAAAAAAAATTGCCGGAAGCCTTAAAAAAAACCACCAGCTCACTAATCAACAGAATATTTGATTGAAATCGTTAGATTATTCTGTCACAGGAGATGTTATACTTTCTGATGGAGTATTAATCCATGTTTATTTATTGGAAAATTATTTCATTTTAAAAAGTAATTTTTTTAAAAAATAAATTTCAAAAAATAAATTGTTTTTTAATATTTAATAATATCATGAAAAATAAGTTGAAAAATACTTTCAAGTGTTTGGTTATATCATGAAAAATAAGTTGAAAAATACTTTCAAGTGTTTGGTTATATCATGAAAAATAAGCTGAGAAATAACTTATTAATATTTTTTAAAATTTTTATTAAAACAATGAGTGACAAATCTTACAAATTAAAAAGTTAAATGAGAATAAAATTGAAAATAAATATAATTTCATAGATTATCTTAAATAAAATAAATAACAATCAAAATAATAAAAAACAAATATAAAAGATAAAAAGTTTGAAAGATGATGAAATTTAAAAAGAATTATAATTTTATAAATTATTTCAAATAAAATAAATAACAATTAAAAAAATAAGGACCAAATCTGTTAGATAAAAAATTTTAATTAAAAAAATAATAAGAGAAAAGAAAATAACAATAATAAAACCGAGGACAAAAATTCATATAAAAATCAAATTAAATTAAAATTTAAAAGATGAAATTGAAAAAGAAAATTCAAAATAAATTGTATAGCAATAAAAAATTTAAGAACCAAATTTGATATAATCAGTAAATAACATGATATTTTTAATTTTTTCATAATTTCTTGAAAACCAAGTCAATTTTTATTTACTGTAAAATATTTTCAATTGAATAATTTTTCTAATAATAAATAAATATAGAAAATTTTTAAAAATAATATTTAAAAAATTAGTTTTCATAAAATAAAAGGAACTGATGTAAAATTCTAGAAGGCAATTTAATAAGTATGTAAAAAAATAAATTTTTTTAAATGAAGATTTTAAATAGAATCTATTAATTAATAATTAAAATGCAGTAGAATTGTTAAAGACATACTGTGTTGTATACTGACGTCTCCAAATTCCTAACCAGCAACTTAACACGTTAGGTGACATACGTATGAAATGACGTCACTGAAAAAATCATAGTATACCATATCAGATTCTTCAGTCAATTAGTTTCCGTAGAAAAATACGATTCAAAAAGCTGTGTCCCCCAAGGCCACGAGCATATTATTACATTCAAAAGCTATCGCCTAAAAGCATTTACAAGGAGAGTTGGTATTTCGTACGTTGTGCAAGGAATCCATTTTTTTAATTTTTTTTATACTGAATTAATTTTTATGATATTTTTTTGAGTATTGATATTAAAAATAAAAAATAATTTAAAAAATAAATAATTATTAACATGATATTAAACTCTATCTTAAAAAATAAAATTGATAATGATTTTTTACATAATGAAAATATGATATTTTTTTTATAAAAATGGAAGATAGCTCTAACGCTAGAAATAATTTGGTGAACAGTAACCTGGACCTCCAGTGACAGGCAGTCCAAAATAATCTGTCCATATTTTTAATAATTCTGACGTGCATTTGGACACCGTTTCCTTATTGACAGTCTAAGCTAGATTAGATTTGGGTAAGAACTTTTTTTATTTATACCTTCCCTTTCTGAGCCTCTCTCCCCCCAGCGCTCTCTCTTGCTTCCTCAAAAGTCGCGAAGAAAAATATAGTGGTGCATTTTTTCTTTAATGGGCACAATCAGCAGAAATGGTGATGATCTCCATGATACCTTGTTACCAGATGATCCAGTCAACCACGATGTCGGTCAAGAAAATCAAGACCCGCTTGCATCTAGAGTCTGGACTGAGACAAAGAAGCTATGGGAAATCGTTGGGCCTGCTATCTTCAGCAGGGTGGCCACTTTCTCCATGAACATCATCACCCAAGCTTTCGCTGGCCATCTTGGTGATGTTGAACTTGCTGCAATCTCCATAGCCAATACTGTTATTGTTGGCTTCAATTTCGGACTGCTGGTATGCTATTGGAAATTTCGCTTTCAATCTTGCACCTTTTCCTTTCTATTGTCTAAACTTCTTAAAGTGGTTTTGAAAAAAAACAGCTAGGAATGGCAAGCGCTTTAGAGACTTTATGTGGGCAAGCTTTTGGTGCAAAGAGATACCATATGTTGGGAATTTACATGCAAAGATCATGGATTGTTCTATTCTTCTGTTGTTTCTTGCTCTTGCCATTTTACGTTTTTGCCGCTCCACTTCTCAAATTCTTAGGCCAGCCCGATGACGTCGCAGAGCAGTCAGGATTGGTGGCTTTATGGTTGATACCGCTACACTTTAGCTTTGCATTTCAGTTCCCATTGCAGAGGTTCTTGCAGAGCCAGCTAAAGAATCAAGTGATAGCCTGGATTTCTTTGGCGAGTCTAGGGGTCAATGTGTTGACGAGTTGGCTCCTTGTTTATGTGCTTGATTTTGGAGTTATTGGTGCTGCAATTGCTTTGGATATATCTTGGTGGGTTATAGTTATTGGATTGTTCATATATACTTCTTGTGGTTGGTGTCCTTCTACTTGGACTGGGTTTTCGGCACAAGCCTTTTCTGGCCTCTGGGAATTTGTCAAACTATCTGCTGCTTCTGGAGTCATGCTTTGGTATCTTCTTCTCATCCTCAAACTTCCCTTGCTCCTGTCTAATTAAAGTGGATGTGGTTATAAAGAAAAATCTAATTAAAATGAAAGAAAATAATCAATTAACTTTTGAAGGACTGTTTGTCTAAGAGAGATAAGGTAAGGCTTAAATACATATTGTCAATAAATTGCAGCTGACTGGTATCGGTGTGTGCTCCCTTCAAGAAGCATGGAGTCCAAACATCTCTCTTGTGAAATAAAAATAAAAAAGCATATTTTAATATTTAGGGGCGGTGGAAAAAGAAGGGATGGGGTTTAGTTCATTGATGAACTAAGAATAGATTTATCAAATTCTCTTTAATCTTTTTCTAATAGGTCGGTTCTTGCGTTGGATCCTCTGGTAGTTGCCGATGATCTTGGGCTTAAGTCTTGTCGGGCTTCTTCTTGGGAGAATGAACTAGTCAGATGCTTATATGTCTATTCATTAGCTTACCCTTTTTTTCTTTTTTCTTTTTCCATTACGCTTCATTTCTTTTGCCATATCCTGTCATCAAATTATTGTTGTTGTTGTTGTTGTTATTTTTATTTTAAAATGATTAGCCATATATGAACAGAGAATCTTGTATTGTATGATTTATTTGTTTGCGCAGCATTGCTCATAATTAAATAGAAAAAAGAAGAAAATAATAACTAGCTCTTTGTATCTGGCTTTGGTACGCAGCCTGGAGAATTGGTACTACAGAATACTGATATTAATGACAGGGTACTTTAAGAACGCAACGCTTGCTGTGGATGCCTTGTCAGTCTGGTAAGAGATTTTAACGATTGATGTTCTTTTTAAAGTGTTCTATCTCTTCTTTAATTTCTCGTTATCATAAACCCTGTTTTACATGCTAGATTCTTATTGTGAAAGAAGAATATGCGCGCCTCTGTAAAATACTTATTATGATCTCCACTTTAATTATTATTTCTGATTGAAATTTGCAGCATGAGTATTAATGGGTGGGAGATCATGATTCCTTTGGCCTTCTTCGCAGCTACAGGGTAATTTCCCGATCTTTTGAACATAATTCAATAATTATAGATTTTGAGGTGATAAAGAGAAGAAGATGTACTCCTTGTATTTGGGTTCGGGGTCAGTTACACACTGTGCTATTTAAGCTATCACTTCAAGAAATGATTCGTATATCTCTGTCTTCTTGTTGAATTTACAACCATGAAAAGCTCGTCAAATTTGCAGAGTACGGGTGTCTAATGAGTTAGGAGCTGGAAATGGCAAGGGAGCAAAATTTGCAACTATAGTATCCGTGGTGCAATCATCTATAGTTGGACTTATATTTTGCGTAATTATCATGTCACTACACAACAAGATTGCATTAATATTCACCTCTAGCTCCAGCGTTATCCAGGAGGTTGATAACCTGGCCCTGCTTCTAGCCATTACTATTCTTCTTAACAGCGTTCAACCAGTTTTATCAGGTAAGTTTCAAACCCCTTGTCAATTTTGATCCCCCCCCCCCCCCACACACACACACACAAAAAATAAAAAAATAAAAAGAATTGCTGACACATTACCTCAATTCCTGTGCTCTTTCCTTCTAATTCAAATTATATTACCAATTCCTTCACCATGGCAGGAGTTGCGGTAGGAGCAGGATGGCAAGCATTGGTTGCATATGTAAACCTTGGCTGCTACTACATTATTGGGCTCCCACTTGGATTTCTAATAGGATGGGTCTTCAAGTTGGGTGTTAAGGTGAGTTAACTGCCTTCAATTAAATTTATTCCACCGACCAAAAAAGCTTTTTTTCAAGTAATATGGATTGAATATCTCAAGCCTCGAGTACTTTGCAAGGAGCGCTCACAACAATATGGATTTGAATAACTCAAGCGGTCATTTCATCAAATCTCTTTTTTCTCTTCTGTGCAATCGAGAGATTGTTAATTCTTTGTTACTAATAGAAGTTTGTTTCTCGGACCGCTGTTGTGGGTATACCAGGGCATCTGGGGTGGGATGATTTTTGGTGGAACCGCCGTTCAAACGGTGATATTGGTCATCATAACCATGAGATCCGACTGGGATAAGGAGGTAGGAAGCATAAACTGACTTCTCTTTTAAAACTTCAACTCTATACAATGCATAAATGTTTCTCTTATGATCCTTTACTTGTCAATGCATTGAATTTGAAGGCGGAAAAGGCTCGCATTAATGTAAACAAGTGGTCGCAATCGAAGCCAGATGTTCAATGATAAAGAGACTCAATTTGATAACAGTCCTCGAGGGGTTTATTACAAAGAAGAGGTTTACACAAAAAATTCTTGGAGTAGAAAACTTTATTATTTAAGCTACATTTCGTCGTCTTTAGAGCGGTAAAGTGTTACCCTATTGGCAGCAACCGAGTTTCTTTGTAAGCACATGATTTTGTTTTTTCATTTTTGCATTTCTTACACGCTAAGCAAATTAATATTAATTTTACCAAAAAAATATATTCATTCCTCCATGTTTCTCTAGATGCTGCTGTAACTTGAATAGTGGGTATATGTGCGCATTTGTCTAGCAGAATCCTTGGTGCTTCCAGTCCTAATGAAGTCAAAGCATCAAATCCCTATCTGAAAAACACGGTCATATCAAGCCTGTTCATCCCCATTGTCGTCAGCCAGCTTTTTGGAATTTCTCACTTAAACTAAAATCATTGCCTCAAAATACGTGTTATATGCTAATCTCAGAAAAATATGAAATCCCTGTAAAAAATCCGATCTCTTGCCTTTACATCTTCACAAATACTCATGGATTTTATACTGCCTTTTCTTTTTATGACTGGTGGTCTGCTTTAAAAATGTTACATAGACTTCATATAACACTGTTTAAAGCTTCTCAACGGACCAGAATGAAAAAGAATTCCAATCAAATGTGAATGACTTGAGAAATTCAATAGTGAAAGCAAAATGCAGTTTGCATTGTTGGAGCCAGAGTAAATTGGCCATTAAAATTGATTGAAAATAAAAAATAAAAATAAACGCAAGATACACGAGATATAGAACTTTTCTTGCTGATATCTTTTCTCAATCTGGAAAAAAAAACCTCTATGTTTGGTTTGAAAAAAAAAACATTTTTAAAAATTAAATAAAGAAAATTCTAGACAACTAGTTATTGCCGAGCAAAGCAGATCTTGAATTCTTTCCCAAAACATATCAATCTTGTCAATCAACATAATTGATATGGCAGCAAGATCACCAATCGAATAAGAATGCCCAGATCATTCAAAACCCATCCATCAATAATTAATGTTCCAATAAATTTCGACCACCTCGCTGTCCATCAATAATTAATGTGACATCATTCATATGCCGGTGAGCCTATAGGATATATCCTTCCATGCCCTCTTTTGATGGCAATTTCCAGATATCTATCATGTATTTATTAATCAATCAATTAACTTTTTTTTTTTTTAAAAAAAATTATTTTTAACATTAGCGTATCAAAAAAACAATATGAAAATATTAAAAATATTAATTTAAAATAAAATAAAATTTAATTTTTTTAAAAGTGCTTTTGAAATATCAAAGTAAACAGGGTTCAAGTAATATCTCTACCACTCTAAAGAAAATAAATAAATAAATATGTTGTATTTGATGGATTTCAAAAAGTTGTTAGTATGAAATTCTGGAATTTAAGTTTGAGAAAAAAAAAAAACATTGTTAAATTTTTTATACAGAATTAAATAGAAGAGGTGCATGTTAATTAGTTATAATTTGTTCCTACAATTATTTCTCGAGAAAAAAACAAAAAGAGGAGTCTTGTCCCTATTATATCCATGGAAAAAGAAACCACCTTCAACGTGACAGGAGTGGAGTAGGATCCGGATTGCATGAAAAGTTCGCAAATGTAAACCAGGGCTGCGCTTGGATATCCCATGGACGGGTCTTAACTCTTAAGGTATGTTTTCAAGTTCAGATGAAATGGGCCGGCTGATGTGGCCCAGATTAGATTTTATGGTAATTAGCTATTGCCCAGCCTGAGACCATGTTCATGACAGTTTTGATTTGCACGGTCCTGAACCCACTCTATAATGCTGTGTTTATATTCTGTTTTGAAAATATTTTTAAAAAAATTTAATTTTTTTTTTATTTTTTATTTTAAATTAATATATTTTTAATAGGTTGATATCAAAAATAATTTTTAAAAAATAAAAAAATATTATTTTAATATATTTTAAAATAAAAAATACTTTAAAACTATCGCATCACACAAGATATGCTATTGATAATTTGACAAACACGAAATTACTTTTTGTCGCAAATCAAAATCCTCTCTCTTGGTTTTTCAATGTTCTAACACACTTTTATACGAACTGCGTATATGTTGTCCAAAAAGTTACTTAAAAATAAAAAACAGAGAAGTGAAAAAAAAAATGTTTAGTTTATAAACATGTGATATGATTATTTACAATCATAAAAAACAAAAACTAACATGCTGATATACAAGGGAGACCCCTGTAGCTAAACCTGCAGTGTCCTTCCAACCTGTTTCTGTTGCTGCTCAAAATGGTGTTTTACATCCAAAAACCACCGTCTCCGTCGCAAAATTTGCTTGTCATGGCAGAGAAGTTTAGACGGGCTTCCAGTGGTTTTTCGTTCGAGCGGGATATACAAGTGCCTCCAGCTTCAACAACATAAGCCATTACAGATCCATGTACCTTCCTTCTAGCGTTGCTAGCTAGAATCCAGATAATTAGATATTACCTTACCAAAACTAGCCAATCCCGCTTCCCTTGGATGGCTGTCGATTAAGTTAGTCCATCTGGGGTGAAATCCATATTCATTAAACAAGGTTATGTTGTTTTACATTTCAGGTTCATAGTTTTATTTAATATATTTTTGGTATTTTTTAATTTTTATTGATATGGATAATTATTTGATTAAATACAAAAAAATATTTTAAAAAATAAAGTTGTTAAGCACAATTGAATAAATAACTTGTATTGAAAGATTAAACATTTTAATTTTTATTTCTTAATCTGACTTAATTAATTAGATATGTATAAATAACTTAATCGACAGCTTCCCTTGGATGGCTGTCGATTAAGTTAGTTACGTTGTTTTATATTTCAGGTTAATAGTTTTATTTAATATATTTTTGGTAATTTTTTTTGGTATAAATAATTATTTAATTAAATAAAAAAATATTCTAAGAAACGAAGTTGTTAAACACAATTGAATATATAGCTTTGATCAAATATTTTAAATTTTATTTTTTAATCTGGCTTAATTAATTAGATATGTATATAAATATTTTGATTTATAAATTGACTTTTTCTATATAAAAAAATACATTAGAAAATATTTATATTTATTTTTTTCATAAAAAAATTATCCGCCTCTAACAAAATATGGGCCCAATAACTAGTCTTAGCTATATGTCATGTGTGTTCATAGAAGTGGTTTAATTGGAGATTTTTTGTCCTTATATATTTATCATAAATAGTAGTCGCTAAATTGAAAACTTCTTTACAATTAGATCATTGCATGTCAAAAAGTTAACTTTAATTAAACTTATAATCTGTACATTAGTCAAATAAATAAAAAGATAGATATAATGATAATATGTAAAAATAATTTAAATGAGTTAATGTTCGGAATTAAGGTTTGAGTTTCTATATATTAAAAATAAACGGATCATAAACGTAAATGGGCAAAATATTTCCAATACCCATTCCCATATTCATTTGCCACCTTTACCTCCATGTGTCCTCAAGCCTATACAATCCATGCCCAGATGCCCTTTCATTTGATTGCCAACCATATCAAACATATATCAGCAAATTTACTAACCATGAAACCTTTTCTTATTTATACATCCAACAAACTCTCTCCCTCAGAAGCAAATAAGAACCTAGATTAAATTGCATTTTTTCCCTTTCGATGGGGAGTGTTGATACAGATAGTGAACGTAATCAAGCCTTGTATCTCCAAGATCAACATGATCATGAAAAAAAGGACGATCTTGCATCAAGAATCTGGGTTGAAACAAAGAAGCTATGGCAAACTGCAGGGCCAGCCATCTTCAGTCTTATGGCCATGTTCTCCATGAACATGATCACTCAATCTTTTGCTGGTCATCTTGGTGGTGTTGAGCTCGCTGCTATCTCCATATCGAATACCGTTATTGTTGGCTTCAATTATGGACTCCTGGTGCGATATTATTTGATTTTCATTTACTATCTCCAAAACTAACCAACTTCTTTTCTATTTTTCTTTTTTCCATTATATGCTCTAATCTTCTTTAGGGGATGTTTTCGCATTTTAGTTAGGAATGGCAAGTGCTTTAGAGACACTTTGTGGGCAAGCTTTTGGGGCTGAAAGATACCATATGTTGGGCATCTACATGCAAAGATCTTGGGTTGTTCTGTTCTTGTGTTGTTTCATGCTTTTGCCATTTTACGTTTTTGCCACTCCACTTCTCAAACGTCTAGGTCAGGCTGATGAAGTGGCAAAGATGGCGGGAGCGGTGGCTTTATGGTTGATACCTTTGCACTTTAGCTTTGCATTTCTGTTCCCATTGCGGACGTTCTTGCAGAGCCAGCTAAAGAATCAAGTGACTGCCTGGGTTTCCTTGGTGAGCTTGGGGATCAATGCCTTGACAAGTTGGCTCTTCGTTTACGAGCTCCATTTCGGAGTTGTTGGCGTGGCGATTGCTTTGGATATATCCTGGTGGGCTTTAACACTTGGGTTGTTCGTTTATTGTTCTTGTGGTCGGTGCCCTTCTACTTGGACTGGGTTTTCCGTCCAAGCCTTTTCTGGGCTATGGGAATTTGTCAAGCTCTCTGTTGCTTCTGGGGTCATGCTCTGGTATGTAGTCCTGTCTTCTCCAAATTCCCTTAATTCTTGCCGAATACCTTAATCAGAATGATTTTTTTTTCTTTCAAAAAATATCTTCCAAATCTTGATACGGTTATAATTTGATAATCTTTTTTTTTAGAAAAAAAAACACAGTGATATACATATCGATTCTTGTTGAGCAAGGTCAATTTCATGCATGGAGCCTTATGTTTTGAGGGGTAGTCAAAATGGCAAAATGGTTGGTGCGTGTTTGTATCCGGCTAAAAAAGTGAAGATCACTAATTCATCAGGTGGATATAGTTCGTGAACTGAAGCAACAAATTTCTTTTTTTACCCATTTATAATCCATATTTGAGCAAAATATCATATACAAAGGCAAATAATATTGTTATTTTGTTTTTCCACGCTCTACCAAGAACGTTAACTAAGCAGCCAATTTAATACAGTTAAACCATGAATTTACATCTAGCTCTTATTTGCTGCAGCTTGGAGAATTGGTACTATAGAATACTTATAATAATGACTGGGCACTTGAAAAACTCGACACTTGCTGTGGATGCTCTCTCAGTTTGGTAAGAGACGGTTTTTCCTTTGCTGTCTTTTGCAGTTGTTATTAGCTCGCGATTCTGTAAGCCTTGCTTTAACCAAGGATTAAAAATTTGCAGCATGGGTACTATTGGGTGGGAACTCATGATTCCCCTGGCCTTCTATGCAGCTGCGGGGTACTATTTTGAACCTCTTTTTCTTACCTGTAATATCCTAGAACACATTGTGTAGTCAGTAAGTGTGGCGGCATGGCCATGTTAGTGTTTTAATTCGAGTTCAAATAATGTCACTACCTTATCGAGTAGTTGTCCATAAATCTTACGAGATAGAATCAGAAGTCCATTCCTGTAAACACTTTGAATACATTTCAACTCCCAAATCAGGCATTTAGAGCTGCTTTGGTTGGTTATATAATCTAGTAGCTAGCTATTCTTGATCTTACACTCAAAGAAATCTATCATCAATTTTGCAGCGTGAGAGTGTCCAATGAATTAGGAGCTGGGAATAGTAAAGCAGCAAAATTTGCAACAATGGTTTCAGTGGCACAAACAACTATAACTGGACTTGTGTTGTGCGTGCTTATCATGCTATTGAAGAACAAGATTGCTTTGGCATTCACTTCTGACGCTGATGTTATCCATGAGGTTGATAGCCTCTCGCCCCTCTTAGCCATTAGTATTCTCCTTAATAATGTTCAACCGGTTCTGTCAGGTGATTTCGAGCTTCCAGTTAATTAATTATAACTTAACAATATTCAATAATAATAATAAAAAAAAACTGTTAATTCTGTGCTATCGCTATAGAGGAGCTGGTTGTCCCTTCCGATTTCCTCTCTATCCATTAAAAGAAACCGTCTTCGCCGTGACAGGAGTGGCCGTAGGATCAGGGTCGCAAACAAAGATCGCGTATGTAAATCTTGGCTGCTACTACATTATTGGGCTCCCTCTTGGATTTCTTATGGGATGGGTCTTCAAGTTGGGTATTAAGGTAAGTTTCCAAGGTTGGGATCTCTTTTACTTCCATGACTTTTCCTTTCATCTATTCTGCAGGAGATAATAGCTAGCAGAACATAGAGTAAACTACTTTTCCGAGTGACAATTGGGGTTTGGAGAAAAAACAATCGACATTTTTACAAGATAACGGCCAATAAAAAAAGAGTTTTCTAAATTTATTTATTTTTTTGATGTACCAGGGCGTCTGGTGCGGGATGATTCTTGGCGGAACTTTTACTCAAACTGTTACCTTGGCCGTCATAACGATGAAATTTAACTGGGATAAAGAGGTAGAATTTTATATTGATGACTGATGCTGTACAGCTTCAACATGAATTCATATGATCTTTTACTCGCAAGTTTTGAGAAATTTATTTGCAGGCTGAAAAGGCTCGGAATCGCGTGGACAAATGGTCAAAACCCAGGCCGATGGGATGATTGCAGCCCAAACGGATGCGCTCGTTGTTATGTTAATTATCAAATACAAATTGTAATATTAATTATCGAAGAAAAATTGAATGATTATGGTGTTTTCTTCTACACTGTTGCTCGATGTTGGATGGGAAATTGTTCATCTACAATGCTTTTGGCTTCTTTTTTTCATCCTATTTTATATATATATATATAAAGGTTTTTGAAGAGAAAAAACTGGAGGCTTCTTATTTTATTTTTATTTTCTTAATAATTTTAAAAACAACTTGACCGAGCTTCCCTAGCCTAGAACGAATGGGCCAAGCTCTTTTAGCCTAGGCGTCCTGAGCAAGGCAGCTGGGCACAATTTCAATTAAAGTTCATAAATTTTTTTTATTTTTTTTATTGTGTTACGGTCTCATGATTCAAATTATAAATTTGATAAGTTAAATTAACTCAGATCATTTTTTTTAATTGATTTTTTTCAATTCTATCTTTTAATATTGAGTTTATTGAAAATTAAATTTTGTAATTTGTTTTGATTCTTATTATGGGGTTATCATGATCTCATAACTTGGTATGCAGATTGGAAGGTTAATCCAAATTAATCCAAAATGATTCAATATGTTATTGATCGATATTTCTTAAAAATATCTCATCTTAAATGTATATTTTGAGTCAAATTGTGTTCTTACCTGTTATTTAAGTTGTTATTGGATCTGTCAAGATGACCGAGTCTAATATTTGAAAATACATCAACAATGCTCGTATATTTTTTTTACATTAAAAATAAATAATTCAGCGTAGATCAATGATCTAGTTAGATTCATTTATAAACTCGATATTTTTATAAAGCAGACTTACAAAATCGTGCACGAGTCTATATGCTAATTAAAAAAAACTAAAAGAGATGGAGAAATTATTATGCAAGACATGTATTTATCTACGTGTAGTGTAACACCAGTGGGTGGTTGCGCGATATTTTACTAACAAGACATGTTAATTCTCTCCTCCTGTCCGGTCCTCTCTCTTCTGCTTCCTCTCTTGAGCAGTTGGGCCTTTGGACCAGACCAGTAGTTTGTCAAGCCACTGTCTTTGCTGTTACGCCTCTGGCCCAAGAAAATTAACTGGACAGCATTGTTCATATGTTTTTTTTTTTACCCTGGGCCTTTTAGCCGATCAGCAACAATGCCTTTTTTTTTAAAAAAAAAAAAAAACTTAAATACTGATTGGTCATAGAAATTTTCATATGAAAAGGAGTGGTAAGAAGTTTAACCTTTTTCAAGGAAGTATAATCTAATTATTAATAAAGGGTATTTCATTAAACTTCGACTATTGGATATATCTTAAATCAATGGCTGAAAATATATGAGTTTGACGAGCTGTCAGACTTATCTCTTTCAGGCTCAGCCAAACACTGAATCCAAGTACAAGAGACTTTAGTAATCTTATCATGATCCATATTGGATTATAAGACTTTGATGAGTCAGAGATATTTTTTCTTTTTATTACATAAAAAGATGTTTTAATACCACCAGGAAAGAATGACTTTTTATCCCTCCCCTCCACCAAAGCATAAAAATGATGAGTTATAAAGATTCATTGGATTCTTAAAAGGAAGGGGTTTGCAATCGTTTCATTCTGAATATGTTTTTTTGAGCATTTATATTTTTAGAGTTTATATATAAAATCTTAACCATCATAAAATCTTTAAATCTATATATAAAAAAAAATTTGTAGGCACCAATCAGTAATTATATTAGCATAATAGATATTAGATATCGAGCTATCAGTCATCAAATTATTAAAATTAAGAGCTTAACTGATGATGCGCAACACATAAGTCTTGATGTTAAACTAGTAGGATATTTTGAAACCTTATCAGTAGCATGGGCTCCAGTCTAATACTACCTAGTACACTACGTGAGCAATGTCTTCAAGTTCCATTACTGTTCAAATATATCGAGTGGGTCATACAATCGCTAAATTGAAGAAGGAAAAGAATATAAAGTTAGTGTTAACTTGCAATTATTAGAGTTAAGACTTCAACGTCAAATTCGCGAGTGCTTTAATGACATGATATATATCTGCATTAGGCTTACTCAAACTAAGATTCTTAATTTCAACTCAATAAAACAAAATGTTCTCCGGACAATATCCAATCTTCTGTTCAGAAAGCGAAAACAAGAAAAGAAAAGGGATAAATACCTGTTCATGGGTAAAGCTATACATTATTGTCAAGCAAGGACGAAGGAGAAGCTGCGTATTTCACATCACAAGAACGACAATGAATCCAAGTTTTTATCCTTTTCAGTATGAATTATGGAGCCACGATTGCCAGACTCAGCCCCTTAGCGTGTGTTTTTACTTTCCACCCCCATGTGTTAGCCTATTATTGACGTGGCTCGCTTCCATTGGTGTAAGCAGCCAATTTCAATGAATATGGTCTCAGCTTATAAATATTGTATGCAAACCCGGTCATGAGAATCTAATTCTAAAGGTTGGCATCGAGTGTATTTAACGAAGGAGTATAATGAAACAAACAATAAACAGGTTCCCGGGATTTCAGGTCCCTATGTCTCCGCGTTTCCTCGATTAAGTCAACAATCTTAGTTTCTGAAGCGGCTACGGTGACTATAATAATATGTTAATAGTTGTTTTTTAAAATATATATATATATATATATATATATATATATATATATATTTTAAAATATATTTTTTAAAAATAATTTTTAATATTAATATGTTAAAACATATGAAAATATCTAAAAATTAATTAATTTTAAACAATTAATTTTTTAAAATTTAGCTATTTAATCATACCAGATCTCTGATCCCTGGCGTGACACTACAAAATAGCACACTTGATTAATACATTAGCTGACTAGTTGATTGTTAGAATTTTTGACAGCATGCATAGCGCTCACACATGCTACGATTATAATAAAGTAGGTTCGTACCATTATAGGTTAGTGTAGGCGCTGAGTTGTGAGATTAAGCCTAGATTAGACATTGCTGGGTGCAATTCCATCAGTATCGTAGGAGACAAAGCCTGGATTAGACACGAAAGGTTGTGGTTTAGTTCTGTCATCATCATTGACGATTCACTCTATCTGTTAAAATACATATTTTATTCACTCTCGTGTATCACAACTAAAATTCTTGGAAAAGCTTTCCAGGCTACTTGTACTGTTTACAAAATCTTTTTTTTTACCCTTTCAATTCAGCCATTTTTTCATTTTTTTTAATTTTAATTTCATTTTTTTTCTTAATTTTATCATTGATTTTAAAAAATAATTTTCTTATATTTTGATATGTTTATTTTCCTATTAATTTCATTATTTTTTCCCTCAATTTCAATCTCAAACTTTTTTTAAAAGTCGATCGAGTTACTTTTTAATCAGTCAAGTCAACTACATCACATTTAAATAATTTCTATATAATTTAATTTTAAATTTGGGTTGGACAAGAAATTGGGTTGGGATAATTTTTTTTTGTATCAATTTCATTTTTTTTGTATCAATTTTATTTTTAAACTTTTTTACCAATCAATCAATTTGCTTTTAGACCAACCAAGTCGAATGAGGTATCTTAAAAAAACTCCCAAATCTCATGGAAACGATTGGATTTTAATTTATAAATGAAGTTTAATCTATTTTCTAAAAGAAAATAAAACTAAATTTATTTAAATAAAAGCTAATTAATAACTAAATCTAAATATTAGATCAAACAACAAATCATGAACTACAAAAAATAAAATAGGCATGCATGCAAAGCAACAAAAAAAAGAAACTAGCCTCCCAACAAAAGGATGTTAATTAATTAAAAAATATGAATAAATTAAATTACACTTATTTAAGTGCAGATTAAACAATATAACAGAAGAAGGTGATAATAGTAAGAGTTATACCCTTTATCGTTGAAACAAAAATTTCTCATCAATTGATGCAAACAATATATGCAAATTACCGCCTAAGATTCAACTATCACATTACACTTCAACACTAGGCTTGGGTAATTTTTTTAAAAAAGCTGAATCATTTTCTCTTTAGCATAAAATCATTTTTTTCAATAAAGTCTTAATCCTAAGTATAGGTGGATCTCATTTTTAATTAGATTTCAAATATGACCAAACCATGTTTAAAAGTTAATTTTTTTCAACAATCCCTCGTATGAATAGAAATTGACTAATTAAAATACAAAGATAAATAGAATCATAGAGAAAGAGTGAATTATGAAGTCACTATAATATGATAAATAACTTTTCTCTTTGAATATTTCTTAGTGGAGTATTATAAGATTTACTCGGGTTATTAGTGGGCATATTGTCTTGAATTACTTATTATTTTATGCAAACCAAGTCAATAATACTCGTATAATTCCTTTTTTTAGAGTTTTTTTTTAGTTCTCATGTACGATTATGTTTATTTTATCGTCAAAGAATGTCTACTTTTATGAGTACCTTAAGAATTCAATTTTTTTTAATTCTCATAAAAGCGACTATAATTATCAATCATATAAGTAATTTCTTATTAAGAGTAATACTTCACAAGGTAAGCTAAAGTATGAGAGTCATTAAGCGCTAGCGGCGGAACCAAGAAGGGTCGGAGCCTTTGCAATGAAATATTTTTTCCCAACTTCCCTTTAATAAATTATATTTCTAGCTATAAAAAATAAAAAAAATTAAAATTTGCCCCCTAATTTGTTTCCCTTAATTTGACCGCCCAAACTAAAATTCTAGATCCGACTCTATTAATAGCACAACTTACTTTTATTATACTACAACAAACACCCTTATTCATCATAAAAATAGGTTGAAAATTATTATTTTCTAGAGCTATTAAGAATGTTACATGACTTAATTTTATATTAAAACCTAAATATTGGAGTCGCCAATCAATTTGGTTGAGTTATCATTATAATATTTTTTTATTTTTAAATGCTTTAACCCCATTCATCTTGATTAACTATACACTATTGAACCTTTGATAAATAAATTCATAATATTTTTCTTTGAGCGTGCATAATCAATATTTTTCTAAAAAAGAGCTACTAGTTCGATAGAAAGGGCGAAGCAACGAAATTGCAACTTGGATGGATAAACAGTGGCTTAGGGAAACCTACCCTTAACTTGAGGGCAAGGTTTTTAATAGGGGCAAGAGTGTGATGAGTTTAGGTACGTTTCCATGGAGGCTGAGAAAAAGTAAATTGTAGAAAGAGGAGTTTCATAAAGACAATAAGGGCTAAAACTTCGGGAAGAAATGAAAAAGAAATATTGGAGTGTACGTACAACTAGGACTGCATGAGAAATAGAGAATAATGGGATAATGTTTCACCAGCGTACCAATAGGCGACATGTGTAACAGCTCTTATAATCAACATAAAACGACAATAGATTGTTACAATTTGAACAGTTGAAGAATCATCTCTAGATTAGCCCAGATCTTTCAAGTTGTAAATATTTCAAATTTGAATAATTGAATTCTAGTTTATTTATTGAGTTAGAAGTGTAGGTAATGTCATGTTGAGTCTTGATAAACTTTCAATTTAGTCATTGTGCTCGAATATGCCTAGAAAAATGTTTTTCTTTCTTTTAATTTGTAGTTCTTGATTTCCCGATTCAATAAATTATCCATTATCGATTTCATTCATTTCATCCCTATTAGTTACATAATTAATTGTTACAAGGTCACCATCAAAAACGATTATTTTTATTTAATTAATGTATTTTTATTTTATTAGTAGCGCGCCACAATAACTATTAACATCCCTATAAAAGTTATTCTTAATACATGTAAGCAAATATCAAAATAATTCATATATTATTGTAGTTTAAAATCTTTAATAATAAATCTTCCTATGTATTTGTCAATGGCTATATCAAAACCTCCACCTTCATAAACCTAGATGGTCATCACTTTGGTCCATGAAACCTTTATGAGTTTTTTTCTTTTCTTTTCTTTTACACTATAGAAAATACATGCGACATCTCATAGATTTTTTTCCGAAACACCGGGACTTATGACGGTATAACTACGTACAGAAGGAGAAGGGACTAACCAAAAAACGTAGCGACTTTCTTATTTATGCAAACTAAATCCTTGAGATCTGCATTCATCGCAGATCTTGGTATTCAATGATTTGGTGACATTGAGTCATATGGTTTTTTTTTTTTAAATAAGTCCTTGATTCTAATACAGATTTAGTCCTCCGATCGATTCAATTTGTTGCCAACTTTAATTAAAATTAATGGTCAAATTTTGACCGAAATTCAACAACCAGTGCATGTCACACTTGCTTGTTTAGCTAATGATTTTTACGTCAAAAGAAATCTCGAACAAAGACCCAATACGATTAAATTATTGAATCACAGGAGCCTTCGATGCTGGAGAACTTGTCGATTGATCAATTTATCTCCACCAAAACTATTTTGGAAATGATTCGAATCCAAGCATGAAATACGGGGTCGACGCAACTTCTTAAAGATGTGAAACCCTTCAAACCAAACTTGATGCCTCAAAATAGCGCTCTAGCAAAAACATGATCTTCGTGCTATAATTTTACCCGATGAGTCACAGCATTTGATTTTGGTTACCGTACAGTGAAAGAGCTGTTTTTTTTTCCTCGATGAATAAAAAAAGCACAATCTTTCTATTGTTCTCCCTCTCTCTCCAGGGAAAGGAAACAAAAACACACGTAAGCATATTGGAGTGACTAATTAATTGAAAAGCGATTCACTAGCATATGATTTGTCCTGAGTGTATTTGAATAATTATGCTACAATTAAATTCGTACAACATAAATTACTAAATTAAGGGAATGGGTGAGAAACTGCTAGATGGTAGCGTAATGTGACACTCAGAGCAGTAGGCTGATGGGTATTTCTCGATTTTTTAACAGGAATTTGGTACCTTTCAAAGAGATCTCAAGGAAGAAAATAAGTGAATTAGAGGTATTAAAATAGCCAGTTGATTTTTTTATTAAGCATACATTTCGACAAGGAATCTCATAAACTACATTTTTGGTGATACATTCAAAGGAATGCCAGTTCGATAAGGATTGTTTTTATTTTTTTCCTTTTCTATTCTTCCATTGATAATTGTTTAATTAAAGAGGGCAGTGCATAGCACCTATGGCATGGAATCACATTTCTCTAAACACCAAATAAAATAACGTTGTGGGGCAATTTATGCTCTATGGGATAGAACCCAAGAAAGAAGAGAGGAAACCCTAGAGAGAATGTCTTATTGACTTGTGATTAATATTACTAATGTCATTAACATTAAAGGCATCAGTAAATAAGGTTAATTTATGTTGGGAGTTGGGAAGTGTAATAAGGAAGCGGCAAGAGAACAACGAGGGCTTTCATTGGGAAAGTAGACACATAGTCTTGACTGTAGATGATCACGGAGTGGCTCTTTGTTGGGTCACATGGTTAAATTGTCCTCCTTCTCTCTCTCTTTCCCCTGTAGATCTTACTCGGAATCTCTGGGTTATTATCAGCTTTTCGACATATTCTCCTTTCCATGACCAAGTGTCCGACCACATTATTGCCAAATGAATCTATCGTCACATCTATTTAGGCACATCCTTTTATTTATTGTTAGAAACTAATGCATCCTATTGAAACTTTGAAAGGACCAAGCAAGCCTTTTAACGTATTGCAAGGAACAGTGGTGTCAAAGAAGACGACTCATGCCGCCCTTAATTAGGAAAATAATGTTCCCTTCTCACAAAATGGGATATACCTTTTGGACCCACCTTTTTTTCTTATCAAAATCCTCTGCTTTCGTTACCTTCGTCTATATTTACTTTTTTGGGATGTGTATGCAGCAGTAAGGTAGTCTGGTTTTTTTCTTTTTCACTAGTAGTGTGTGTTCCATGTTAATTTTCAGGAAACAGTATTTACAATCTCCAAGAACCAAGAGAATCTCTCTTCTCTCTCGTTTTGTGAGGGGTTCAAATTGCCATCTCACGTGCAGAACGCTGTAGCTTTTGTTAGTTAATTAAACATCCCTAAAGTACCATGGCTTTCTCCTACGGGGAGAAAGATAAAAAGGCGAGTTCGTTTGTCCTTTGGTATCTAGACGTCCTTCGGGTTTGTGCATGTTATGTTCCTTTGGGTTTCTTCAAACGGAACGCCACTTCTATACTATAATTCTTCCTCCTTTTAAGCCCTCTCTACTCATAAGACTCCTCCCAGCTTGTACACAGCACACTAGCTAGCTTGTGGGTCTTTACCCCTAATCCTCTTTTCATGTTTGTCTGCCTCTTGGAGTGAGGAAAAAGAGAGAGAGAGAGAGAGAGATTATTAGAAAACACAAAAGGTCCGTCTGTTTCCGCGTTTGAGAGAGAGTAAGTAGACATGGAACTAGAGGCAATTGTGTACTCTCAAGATCCATTTACTAATTATGGCTGCAAGGATTCTTACTCCTTGGCAGGAGGAGGAGCTTGGGGCTATGATTTTGAGTTGCAAGAAGATGATAAAGCTTTTCTTGGGATTCTTGAAAATAACAACATGGAGCAACAAGGTCTCCATGCAAGCTGGGATTCATCATCACTTTCATTGATGCAACAAGAAAAAGAATGGGATCACAATTCCTCTTCACCCGGGACTTGCAATGTTGATCAATCTCTCCAAGGAATACTGTTTCCTGCAATAATGGAACCTGCACCAGTGACAACAGCAAACAGGAGAAAACGGAGACGCACCAAGAGCTCCAAGAATAAAGAAGAAATTGAGAGCCAGAGAATGACTCACATTGCTGTTGAACGCAACCGTAGAAAACAGATGAATGAGTATCTTGCTGTGCTTAGGTCTTTGATGCCGCCTTCTTATGTTCAAAGAGTATGTACCTACACACGCCTTGCATATCAAACCCCCCTTTTCAACTGTG
This sequence comes from Populus x sibirica, assembly GCA_019202695.1. Lineage (NCBI taxonomy): Eukaryota > Viridiplantae > Streptophyta > Magnoliopsida > Malpighiales > Salicaceae > Populus > Populus x sibirica. The sequence goes on along the minus strand of JAGMVL010000643.1, from coordinate 1,924,388 downwards.
CATATTAAAACTTGAATTATATTTTACCTATTTTCAAAATTCAATGTTAAAAAAGAATTCCATAGCCCCACTTATATGGAAATAAATTTTTCATGGAAGTTCACCGGAGCTTATTATACAGTTCCATCTATTGATGATTAATCGGTCATCTTGATCGGATTTGTACTAATTCATTAGAAGTAAATTTTTTCAAACGTATTTTAATAAATTTAATTACATTAATTTGTTCTTCTTAGGGTGACCAAGCATCGATAATCGGAGGTGCCATTAACTTCGTGAAGGAGCTAGAGCAGCTCTTGCAGACCATGGGAACTAATAAAAAGAACAAGCAACAACCCGACGATAATGGTTTCCCTTCACGGCTATTTGCTGAGTTCTTTACCTTCCCACAGTATTCGACTCGTGCATCTCAGCCTTCGGTAACGGCAGATGAATCAGTGGCTGATCAGAACCAGGGGGCTTTAGGGGACATAGAAGTGACAATGGTGGAGACCCATGCCAATCTCAAAATTCTATCAAAGAAACGGCCAGGACAGCTCTTGAAGTTGATGGTGGGGTTGCAAAACCTAAGGCTCAGTATTCTTCACCTCAATGTCACCACTGTTGATCAAATGGTTCTCTATTCAGTTAGTGTCAAGGTTAGTGAATTTTTATAGTCAAATCAGTCAATTTTTCTTTATTGAGCAATTTTATATCACTTTTTTTTGCCTCTCCTTTTAAGCCAATAGAACCTTAAAATCAAACACCAATTAATTGGAAAGGATGATATTAATTATGATCATCTACTATTACACATTTACTGTACAGTATTCGATTTTTTTTTTAAATTTTCATTGGGTATGAATATATTGGGACAGGTTGAAGAAGGATGTCATCTGAATACAGTGGATGAGATTGCAGCTGCTGTTAATCACATGCTATACAGGATTGAAGAAGCAACTGCTTTCAGCTGAGATTTGTAAACCTAATTTGTATACCTGTTCTGCAGTTAGGGTTGTTAATTAATTTGCCTCTCGTAATGGATTTTGCTGGTTTAATTTTCCCTCCATTTTAATTTCTCCAAGATAATTTTATATAACCGCGACCGAGTGTTAATAATATTAATAATTACAATTACAACAAAGAAATGGAATAATAGTCATTCTTCGATCTATGTTTCGAATCAATGTCCAATCAAATTAATTTGTTACCTTTTGTGTCATACTCTATACCGCAATGAAAATCAAATTGAGGTAAAAGTAGATTAGAAGTCTTCATTTATGTCATCTAGTTTATAATAACTAGAAATCTAATTTGTTTTTAATTAGAAATTCTTAGGTAAATAGTTGATTATACTAAAAAAAAAAAAAAGACACATCATTCTAAAATATTTCACTTATAATAGGTTGTATTGTGCTTGTATTTAATAATAAAATTAACTATTGTGTTTTTGCTAAAAAGACCTAATCTAGTATATACATGTATGGTAAAGGCTATTAATCCTATGAAAATGAGACGGGACATATATAGGCCTGATTACAAGGTCTAATATTTACTTGGAAAACATGGGCGTTAAATCCGAGAAGATGGAAAATGACAAATTAAACTTTAAACATATTTCTTGAATTATCACACTCGATAAATCTTTTGGGGTCATGTTGACCCACCTAAATTTCCTTATCATGATGGATAATATCCTAAAGAAAATATTCTAAAAATATGTACATATTGACATTAATAAATAAACGTACTTACAACTAAAAATAAGATTCATTATTTTTAGAAAATAAATGTCATTACAAGAGCGATATCAATTTATTATATGAAAGAAAAATAAATTAAAAGAGAATCTTCAACTCACAAACTGAATTTATTTATGATTATTTTTAAAATAAAAATTTGAAAACAAATTATTTTTTTTACTTTTTAAAGGACAAGTCCTATTAAGTGATCATACTGTTTATAATTGTTTTTTAAAAAATAGTATTGTCATCCAATTGACAAAACCCATTAAGTGGATATATGGTCAATGATCAACTCTTTGATAAAAACTTAATATAATTTTCTTTTATACAGATAAAAATATATCATACCATTTAAAAAAATATTTAGCATCTCAAATTACAAATCACACTTAATCATATTAAACACGAGAATCAAATGCGGATCAATGCATATTTTCCACATAATTAATTAAATCATCACAAAATCAACAAAATATCCTAAACACAAATATAAACATAAATATAGATCAATAAATCAACACACATATAATCAACAAAATATCACCCTAATTATCATAATCATAAATGTATATATAAAATCAATTCACGTATCAATATCGCAAAACAAATAAATTCCTTTTGGATTTGAAATAAACCTTTTAAAACTATAGGAAACGAGTTGGGACAAGTAGAAGTAGAGTCATTCATAAAGCGGCATAATTTTGTAAAAATAAGTATCCTAATAAATGATGAAGATGGTTATTCTGCCATTTTAATTTGGTTATATCCCAAGAACCCAACCATGAAAGAGTATGTGAAATTTTTAGCAACGTTATCCTAAGTACATCAATATGAGGTAACCAAAAAAATCATTTTTAGAGCTTGCTCTGTTCAAGTCTTTAACGTCCACACACACCCTGACTTTCCCACCTTTCTTTGAAGCTGCAACAATATTTGATACTGATTAGGGGCACCCGATCATTTCTAAGAATTTTGCTTTTCATTGTTTGAGCACTTTATATTTTACCTTTTCAGAATTTCTAGATTTATTCTTCTTAGTTTCTGCTTCACTGGCTAGTAATTTAGAATTAATGAAAGCCTATGTACCATAATATCATTATTTAACCCTAACATATCTGTATAGGTTCACGAGAACACATCTGAGTGCTTTTTTAATAAAGAAATCATACTACTTTTATTCTTAGAGATGAAGGTTTTGATTTTTAGTTGTTGTTCATTTTCTTCGGTGCCTATATTTATTAATTCTAATTCTTCTTGTGTTGATTTTATAGTTGGTTTTGATGATTCAACTAGCTTAGCAAAGTCAGGTGCCTCCTTATCACCTCACTCCTCCTAATCAATTCCAATTAAATTTTCATTGAAATTAGATCATTTTTCATTTCAAGATGGTGGCTATTTTTGGTATTCCTGTAAGGTTGGTGATGCAAATAAAAATATGGAAGAAGAAATCAAACAAGAAGCAAGAAAAATGAACTACATAAAGTTTTACTAATATAAAGCAAATAAACGAGTTCACTAAAATAAACAAACAAGCTTTCCCAACATATAGGGTAGAGTTATTAAAAACAGAGGAAAATGAGAATTACTTGATCTTAAAAACAATTGGAGTCTCTTCGGTGAGCCAATTATCAATCTTTTTTTGCCTCCTTCCTTTTTTGTAGTAGCTAATTAAAGTCAATGTCTTCATTTAATTTGCCAATAGTCACATGTGGAAGAGCCAAAGTTTTGGTTAGTCTAGGGAGCTCCTCTGTATTTTCTAAATCAGCTGGCCAATCTAGTTCTTATGAATTGATGATACAGATAAGTCTAGGAAATGTATTGTGAATAAGCAAAATATCCATCTTCTTTTTATTAGGATCTCTCACTTCAATTTGGGCTATTTTCTTTTATCTTTTGCAGCTGCCCTCTACTAATCCTTTTAACTGGGTTTGAAACCTATGCCATGGTTTATCTAGTTCTTGTAGCTTATTTTGAAAAATAGGTGGTACATCATACCTCATTATGAACTTGGCAGCCATTTTAACAACATTGGTTATAGATGCCTTTTCATTTATTTATATATAATAAATTTACATATATACCCCCAAGTTCAAAAAATATTATAAAATATGATTTTTTATACATATATTTATCAAGGTAACAAAGGTATTGATATCTTTTTACATTTATTAAATATTATTTTTATTTTAAAAAAAATATTAGCATGTGGGAGGCGTCTGTACATTTTGGGCGATGTATGTTGCGCCTCCCTGTGGTTGAAAATTTCCTTCCACCATGTTATTTAATTCGTCATTGTATCTTTTTCTGATCGGTTTTTTTCCTTTCTCTCTCCTATCTAAAAATACAACTTGGTCCACATTGTTATTGGTTTTTCAAATTTAGTCATTTGTCTTTTGATTTTGTGTTTTTATCCTTGTATCCTTTGTTAAAGTTTTATTTTTTTTCAATTTAATCCTTCAATTTTTGTTTGTTACATATAATATTTTTCAATTTGGTCCACCTTTTTTATTTCTCTTTTTTTCTTGGCCCTTTTATTAAAGTTTTGATGGTTTGCAATTTCATCATTCAATCCATGTTTATGATTTTTATTTTTTCTAATTTGATCTTCATTCTTTTGGTATTTTTGTCTTTTTGTTTAAGTTCTTTTCTTTTCAATTTAACCCCCATTAAAAAATTATTCTTGCCCTCTATTATAATTTTAATTTTAATTTTCACCCTTATTCCTTTAATTATTATTTTTTTAGATCCTTTCGTGTACTTGTTTTTTTTTATTATTATTATTTTCATCCTCAATATTAATCATCATTCGATATTTGATTTGTTGGGAATGAGTTTCGCTATTTTTCTATGTATGATACTTCAAGTCTAATGATCCATTTGAAAGTTGATATGGGTCCACGTCGTCCTTTATTTTGGCTTATTATTTTTTTCCTAATATTATTGTTTGACATTAGTTTTTTGAATATACAAAAATAGCTTTTTAAATTTTTTTTTATCAGGTTATTACAATCTCATAATCTGAATTATGGATTTTGCGGGTTGACTCGAGTTGACTCTTCCATATTAGCTAGGTTATATGTATACCATGTTATCTTGAATTGACTCGAACATGAGTTTTTGTTATCTATTTTTGTTCAATTAGTTATTTTAAAAGGTTTTTTATCTGGATTATTGTGTTCTTTTTTTCTTTCTAGATTTGTGCGTTTGTTATTATTGTCTGATTAAAATAAAATCTGTAAAATATGATTTTGGTAATTCGACATTGGTTTTACACGAAGAAAATTACAAACCCGCGATGTAGTGGGCCACATATCTAAGGATCAATCATAAAATGGACAAGGCATGTAGTACGTGGGTTTTCAACATATGCACGTTAGATCCACGTCCCATACTTGTCTTATACTGCCGAATGTCCATATTCGCACGGTGAAGAAATCCATTAGATTTTCGTTCTCACTTTAGGGGGAAAAGTAGCGCTCGAAAGGACTTACAGGGAGAAAGACGAGGCTAGCTACCGTGTAACTTCGTAAGAACCCAAGCTCTTTTTTTTTCCTTTTATGATCTGATGATTGGTGCTCTAGCTTTAAATATTTAAAATGCTTGTTGGCTATGTTGCAATGTTGATGTCAATATTCAGGGTCCCGCAATGGATGAAAGCCTCTTGTAACTACGTGATTATGGGAGAATATTGGAGACCATGCTTGCCATGAAATTATTAATAATTGGGTGCCATCGGGGATACTTTTAAATGACAAAAGTGCTAGTTCCGGTGGGATCGAAGAAGTTTCGTGTATAAAATGATTGCCGATTAAAGAATCCTCAAGATTGTAAAACAATGGCGGCCACAAGAACAGGTACGATGTTCCCCCCATCATTACGACTGCATTTCTACGAAAGAGTAATAAAGCTTCTTGATACTGTTGGGATGCATACACTGCCTCCCTCTATTTTGGCTCTATCTGGCAATGTGCAAGGACCGGTGGGGCTAGCTGTGTCTTGAGAATTTCAATTTCAAAGGATTGAAGGGCAGGCAGGACTCACAATTGGGGCTAGTGGCTGCAGTTGAATTAAAATCTTACGAAACTTCAAATTAGAGGTAAAATACAGAGACAAAACCATGATATGGTAGATCTTGAATATCAATATATCTTATTTCAATAACATACCACACTGTTTAAATTATAGGAAATTAGTTATTAATTTTGTCAGAAATCCCACTTCAATTGTCCAACTCTTTTTTAGATTAGGACATATCAATCTAGTTTACAAGTATATCTACTAGATGTTAACATTAATTATTAATTTAATCTAACCGATCTTGAGGCTGCATGTAGGAGGCGGACCGTGGCTCTATTTCTTTGTATAATATATAGTTGAGTCAATCGACTTTGGGAAAAACAAAAGCATATACAAATCCATTCACTAGCATATTGTTAAATTAGTACCTCTTTTACTTAAAACGCTAAGAAAGTTCCAATTTGATGCAATAGTACGTGTCTTCCTCTTCCTCATAAACAAGAAGTCTCAAATCCCAGCTTGTCTTCATGAATTAAAATTAAAAATTAAAAATATTTTCTTTTCGCAAAGTTCTTACGATGTAAAAAGAACTTTACAATTTCTAGCTATCCTTGTTCGATTAGATGGTTAAAAATGTCTAGCAACTGGATTTGTACTAGGCCTGACCAATAATAACCGGCCCCGAAAAGGTAATTGAAAAGGCCGCAAATCTTTTTCGCCATGGATCGAAGTCCAGCAAACGATAGGCCCATTATTGTAGATTCCTTTCTTCTTTTTTTCCAGCGGGGACCAAAAACTTTTTAGCTTAATCAATAATTATTAATATTTATCATATACGAGATAGATAGGCATTAAAAAAAAAGAGAATTAAAAAACAAATTTTGAAAAGGATAAAAATATTGTTATAAAGTATTAGTATTAGTATTTACAACTTGAGTTTCATAGATATTTTAGATCATGAATAAGTTGCGAGCATTCTCTTGCACATAGGATTTTAGAAGACTCGTCTTCATTACCTTAGTTCGGAGCTTTGGATTCAAATATACAAAAGTGTGTTTACTTAAAAATTAAGAACTTGAAAACGCGGTTGATTTTTTGTTTTTTTTTGAAATGTTCTTGTGATCATATATGGTAGTTGAAGTTTCAGCATCTTGCCGTGTGAAATGTTAAGTTTGACAAAAAGTTAGGTCTTGACTAATTGTCATTAATTAGCCAGCATTGTTAGGCAAAATTGAAAGGTAGGATTTCGAACATCGCCTTCACCGTGAAGCTAAAGTCTGCCAAAGATTTTATGATCGGTGATGAGAAAGGAAAACTGGGAAATGACGTAAATCACATTTGCACTGTAAGCATAGCTGTGTAGGGAAGGTTTGGTGTTGAATATCCTAGCACATTAACAAATAGCTGTGATACATTGGAAATGCATACCATTTTTCAAAATGTTACTATAAAGAGTGACTTTGATCTTGACTTTGGGTATAATTAATTAACAAAAGATTTGATATATAATACATTGCTTAATTTGTTGAGATTTATATTGGACTAACCCAAGTTTCTTTGACCATAAATAAAATCTTGTACACTGTTTTTTTAGCATCCAACTAGCGGGGAGATGGTAAAGGTTTAAATTATGATCACTTGTTTTTTGAGAGCGCACGGAATCGTTAAGGATGAAAAAGGGTAAGGAAAAATATAATTAAAAGACCACGCACATCTTAGACTTTAAGCCCTTTAGATCACCGAAATTTATTTTTCCATTTCAATTGAATTTGGAGGAGCTACACACATACCTCGGAGATGCTCTATCTTAGGACGAGTTCGGTATGGCAAACTAAGACTGTAGTGAAGGAAAAAAAACCACAGATTAAAAGTATAGGCTGATTAAATCTGGGCAATCCAGTTGTTTCGCGACTAATATAATTAGTTTTTTTTTTTAAAGAAGCTGATAGGATTAAATAAGGCATAATTGTGTTATGCAATCACATTAAACATAAAAAATTTACTGAGCTAACTAGCTAAATATAGAAACATAATCTTCAGATCAGTTAAGATCTTTCCACTATTTGTTCCCTGCATAGTAACCAAAACATTGCCCCAAAATACCACAAGCTGCAGGGAGTCATAGCCAAGCAACAAAATCAGATATTCTGTGCACTCCTTGTTTAGCGAGTTGATCTGCCATGTGATTACTTTCCCGGTAAGAATGAGTGTAGGTGATTGAATCAAAACATGAAGCTAGCCTCTGAGCTGAAGAGAAGAGTTTATGATGAATCCAAGGCCTATTATGAGGATTATTCATCCAGCTAATGACATTGGCAGAATCAGATTCAATAATAATATGTTTATGATGTAGGAAGCAATTAAAGGCCGATAATTCGATAGCTTTGACTACCGCTCTCAGCTCAGCTATATTGGAGTTTAAGATCCCAACCGACAAAGAAAAAATACCTAAAAGTATTCCATGGTGATTCCACAAAACACCACCTATTTCGGAGGGGCCAGGTTTTCCGATAGAGGATCCGTCAACATTCCATTTGAATCTATTAGTCATAGGGGGAGACCACATAACACCAGTTCTCAAAGTTTGAGAATTAGTCCATCGAATCAGACCTTCGGCGAATCTTAGCAAATCGAAGAGGAGTAGGGAAAATCCGGTTCTATAGCCTTTAACCATAAGCAAAGCCGAGTAACAATAAGGAAGAACAGTATCATAGTTTGGGATCTTCTCGCTTAAATATCACATCATTGCGGAGAAGCCACATAGACCATGCCACGAGAAGAACAACATCACCCATGCTTTTTTCTGAAATTTGCCATAAACCAAAGAGTCCCACCGAGAGAAGAGATTTGCCAAGTTCCTTGGACAACACCAAGCTAAGCCCCACCAGCTTGATGATTTTGGACCAAATGAGCCAAAGCTTGTAGCAATGGATAAAAAGGTGGTCGACCATTTCTTCCTCAACTAGGCGAGATAGGACAATTTGCAGCTGAGGTATCCAAGATGCCTCTTTTAGATCCAATGTGTCGTGGATGATTATGAAAGCTCATGGTGTTTACGGTGTTTAGATTGTTCTGTGAATTTATTTTGTGATTCAGATGTGGTTTTTGAATTGTTGAATATGGGTGTTGTTTTTGGATACATATTTTGTTACCTAGATAAATGAATTATCATTAATCGTTATTCTAGGTTAATAAGAAGCAAAAAATAAATCAATTAAGACATAATTTTATCATGTTCAAAGATATTTTTGAATTATCATACTTTCCTCATAATTTTTCTAAATAATAATAATAACAATGTTTTTTTTCTTTTGAATCTAAATCAATGAATTAGTGTACCCTCAATAATACTTTTCTAAACTACTATTCCAGCTATTTATTCAATCGTTTTCAAAAGGTGAAGTCGCTTATGACGACAATATTATTTTTAAAACTAAATATAAATATTTTTAAAATTTTAATGATGATATTTATTTGTTAATATTCATTTGTTACTTGAAAGTGAATTTTATATGTTCATGTTGACATGTGTGTGATGAATTTATCTTGTGTTTTTATTTTTAGAGCATCTTTCTTTGATGTTATAGGTAAATTTGAGCTGGATCAGATAATCTCACATGAGTTCATTAAATGTAAGTGGTAGATGTTGAATCCATTTTAAAAAAAACTTATGACTATCATTTGTTCACCATCCTCTAATTAGATCCAACGCTCATGTTGAAATAGTAAGGATATATCAAGTTTCTATAGGCACATATACTAAATCATTGTTTTGGATCATCGTGGTTTTTACCTTTAATAAAAACATAAATATACTAGTTTAAATAAATTCTTAACATATAAGTATATTAGACATCTTTATCATTAAAAACAAATAATAATGCTAGTTTAGATAAGTTATATATGAAAATACCTATCTTTTTTTATTATATAATTAACTCTTTATTTAATTTTTTTTAAAATTAATTAGAGTTTTTTGTTACTATAAAACTAGATAGTGACCCCTTTTATATTTTTATTCTTTTTACCTGTAGTTTACATAGAAATCACCTGTAGTGATTTATAAGCATCTTTAATAAACTCTACTTCAGTCATAAAGTAAAGTGAAGAGGACAAGAACTATCCTACCATTCTATGGCTGCATATTTCTCACCTCAAATTTATGTTTTTATTTAAACGTATAATTGTACCTTAATGTCATAAATGGTCTATTCCTCAAGAACTCTCTTTTTGATATTGCTAGCTTCTTTGTGTAAGATGCATCTCAGCTTGAAACATCACTGTGATACTTGCAAACATCCATTATTGTCAAATAGACAGATTTAAAGGATTGCATACCGGATCTATCACCTCATCTCTTCAGAAACAAGAGTTACATCCCCTCAGGGATTTCTGATAAAAGTGGAACTACATAATGAGTTCTTGATGGTGGAAGTGATACCTTCTCCTTCAAGGCATCAGTTAAATCACAATTTTTGTGATATAGAAACTTATTCCAGTTCTGCTTCAGAACGTGAAACACTGAAGCAAGGTGCATATCAACATATTAATATGTAAGTAGAGACATTTTCTAGCTCACCTCTTTATCTCCAAGAACCCCAACTTACTTGGAGTGCAAGAGAAATCTCCGTTTTGCAGATATCTCATATGAAAATACGTACCAAAAAAGAGCGAAGTCTTTGAATTTACAAGGGAAGAATTGGCTTCAGGCTTGGGTTTTGCCTCGAAGAGAAAAACCTTCCCCCACACGAGAATGATCTTTTCATGGAAACAGGACCTTTATGAAGACATAGCGAAAAGGAAGAAGTACCAGTCAGTTTAAACACGCTTGAATACCCACCATCTCGCTTCAAAACCATATTTGATTTTCTTTCCTCATCAATGTCAATCTGATTAACCAGGTTCTTATGATCATTCAGGCCAATACACATAGTTGTAGCTCTCAAAGAATCCATTGAAGAAGACCTCCTCAGCAGCTTTATACCATTATCCTCAGCCTGGTGTTTATCAACGGAGCTACAAAGTACCTGGAGATCACCAATATCATTAGAATTTACTTCATCCTTCAAAGTTCTTTCCTCACCAACCTGCAGTATTTCACCTACCTCCTCTGTTCCAGCTCTGTTTTCACAAGGTTCGTTACTCTCTTGATTATTACCCAATCCACTATCAACATCCGAATTCTCCATCTGGGTACTGAAAGTTGGATTCAAGTTATCGTGGTTCTGACCCACCGAAATCAAGGGAGTGCTAGCTGGACCATTGATTATATGTGTACGACACAAAGGGCAATTAGTGTGAGACCTCAACCATGTATCGATACAAGAGATGTGAAAGGCGTGGTTGCACTTAGGCAATAGCCTAAGAGTTTCATCTTGTTGAAATTCACTCAAGCAAACTGAGCATTCAGTGCCTTCAATTAGTCCCTCTCCCTTCTTGTACTTGCAAACTGTGATTGAATTTATAATTGACTGTTGCAAGCCGATGGTGGTAATGAACCATATCGGGTGATCAACCCGGTTCTCATCAAGAAACTCTTCATCTGTATCATCTTCCTGAGCCTGGGGCTCCGTGTTATTCCTGGAACCACACCAACCAGAACAAGACTTGGCCACAATAACATAATAGCTAACAATAAGGAAGAAGCTGGCTAGCAAAGCAACTATGATGATCACATATGGTGATAAGTGATGTTCTCGGGGCAAGAATGGAGGTGGTGGAGGTGGGGGTAGCAAATAGTAGTCTGAGTAAGGATAGCAATTATAAGGACAAGCTGGGTCACAGAAGTCAGGGCAGTCTATAGTCTGGTTTGTTTCAGTTCCAATTGGGAACAGTTTTCTGTGTTTCATCGCCATTAAAGAAACTGTTAAAAGTGGAAGAAATTGAGAAGGAAAGTAAAGATAGATCTGCAACAATGTGTTTGTGTGAGGCTTAGTGGGTGAGCTTACTATCTTTTGTTTCAATCGGAAGAAAAGAAATTAACAAGGTTAAGAAACATGTCCTTTTCAATTTTTAATCAACAAGGTTACTGATGTGTTTGGTAGGTTTGGCTCCGAATCTAGAAGTTCCTTGTCGTTTGTCGTAGATAACTCTTATCTGGTTGTGTTTTTCTGTGCCTTGTATTTACTTGTATTTTCGCCGATTTTTAGACTTTCATAGTACATGTACAAGGAGACCAGACGCTACAACAGGCTGAAAACAAGTTAAAGAAGTTCGGTGCTGTGAATGTAGTCTTAGCATTCTCCTTCATCCGGTAATAAATATAACAACATGGCCTCTGTAGACTATCGAGACCACTATCAGCTGTTAACATTCTCATTACAAAAGCAAAAAGAAAAAACGAGTACGTCTCGAGTAGAATATTAGCATTCTCATTACAGTACAGCATTGCTTGATGTTATCAGGCCATGCATAAAACAAGTTGAATCGAACTGTACCAATACAAACTAAACTTCCCTTTCCTGAGAACAAGTACTTCTCTTCTGATGGCCATCTTCTTTCCCCCTTACTTCTTATCTATTAGGTGCGCTATAATATTTTTGGAGTCGTCCTGTTACTATTTTGGTAGCATGTCATTATCATTATTATTATAACATATCTTAGAGTTGGTGCAATCAATATCGTCCCTCGTAAGATATCCTTGGTGTCACAGCCGGATTAGTGAAGAGTCTATAGACAGTATAGACCTGTGAAGTGAAATGGACCTCGTATCTGCCATGTCAGGTTTATATATATATAATTTATTGTCCCAATTCAATGGTGATAATATAAATCCGGGTTGTTGTAAATCAGAGGTTATTTTAACTATCCGGTCTCTAATAGTAATATACACGAACTATTAGTGAAGAATCTACTAAATCTTTTTTTAGAGAGGAATTGATATATCTTATAGTGTTAACTTTTTTTTTTATGTTTTAAGTGTTTTTTTGTATGTTTTGTTAAATCATTTTATTTCTCAACACTATAGTAATTGATTTTTTGAATAAGATTTGAATTTTTTTTCAGATATCATTCCACATTGATAAAGGATTTCACAATCAATATTATTTGATAATAGATGAAATATTTTATGTAATTCATGTAGAGGTGATGAATCATCTCTTGATTATTCAAATATATTTATATAATTTATGTTATATACAATATATGCCCGTTTATTACCTTGATTAGGACAACATGTGATTAAGAATTAAAGCATAACACTTTATATATAAGATAACTTAGTGATATCAAGTTTAAAGATCACTTACATAATTATCGCGTGAGCCTTTCCATAGACATAGGTAATCTCTCCATATGAAATTATCATGCGGGTTAGTTCAGTGTACATGTCATTTGACAAGCACCTGCATATTAATTCTAAATATCTCTCGTATCTTAATTTATGAGAGCAATTATTTCTTTTCATAAAGGAAGAACCATGATATGTATATGCTTCCAATTAATATCTAGTCTTAATAGAATATTGATCAAGAAAATTTAGGAATAATGATTTGATGCAATAAGATTCATAATTATAACAACTTTATAATTTTATTTGCAAAGCATTTTTTGTTTCATGAACCTTATCTTTACTTTAGATTCATTAAAGAAATATAAATGAATATTAAAAATAAAATAAAAAAATTATTAATAATAAATATAATAAACTAAATATTATTACTCAATAGTCTAATATATTTAGTGTTATTAATAATAAAAAGGACATCAACAATGACAAAAAATGGATCCTTAGATGTTACAACTGAACATAAATCTCGAACCTTCTAACATGGTGATTTCTTTTCTTCTTCTTCTTTGATTAATGCCGGTGTCCAGACCAGCTTGCGCATACCTTGACTAATCTCACGGGCCCTGAAGTTAACGAAAGCCTCCGGTGGCCCTGAGATTTGTGGGGCTCGAACTGGTGACCTCTAGAAAGCAAATCTAGAATCTAACCAGTTGAGTTATATTTCTCAAGGTTAATATGGTGATTTCTTTTCTTACCAAGAAATCCTTTTCTCCTCTTTACTGACATAGATAGATCTGTTCATTTCAATAATACAATGCATTATGTAGGTTAATGCGACGAGCAAATCAACGTTATTTATGCTTCAGCCTTCCTGGGAGAAGAAATGGGAATGTTTGCTAAAACTCAAAGGTAAATTAAAAAAGAATTAAATCAATTTTAAAGTTATACCTAACAGAATCTAAGTGTAAATCCTAAAATAAAATGTTACCGGCTACAAAAATAGCGCAAAAGAATTTCTTACGAGGGTTAAGTAGAAGTTCTATGCTTAAAGAAAGGGATATCAGAACAGGATTTTTACAAAAGTACTGGTGGTGTCAAAAGGAAGTCTTTTTGTCTGTTTCGAGTTGTCCCGTGGCGGCTAAATTACTGGATTAGTTCATTTCCACATTTTCTATAATTTGGAATTGTTGATGACCTTAACTGAAAAAAGAAGACGATTGACAAAACTGCAGTTTGAATGAACATTTATGTGATTCATATTATAAACTTCTGTGTTGTAGTGTGTGAAAAGTTACAGGGACAGTGGAGAATGTGGCTGATCTGGTGGAGAAAGTTGCTGGAGTGGCTGAGAAGGAATATGGAAAGCTTCCAAACCATGAAAAACTAAGAAATAGTGGAATTTATGGGGTATTTAGAGTTTTTTAAAAAAATAATTTTTTGCTTGAAAATATATCAAAATAATATATTTTTTTATTTTAAAAAAATTATTTTTAATATCAACATATTAATTCATACCCATTTGATCAATCAAGGAATTTGCATATAAAATTCACCAAATACGGTGGCTATTTCCATCCAAAATTCAATTGTTGTCTTTAAGAATTCCAATTCTCTTCAATTAAAAGCAATTGTTTTCTTCTTGATTTGTTGCCTTTTTCTAATGAAACTTTAATGTATCAGTACTTGGTTGTTAAACTTTTAATCTGATTTCGATACCACTATAGGTGGATAAACTGAAACGGGAAGTGATTGAGACAACGTCTGAGACATTTAAGCATTCGAAAAATTTGCTAGGCAAAGAAGATAACAGAGAATAAGTGATGACCTTCATATTTTCACTTCAAACAGGATGTGCATGTATATGTATCGATATGAATTTTCAAGTATCTAATTCAATAAAAGAGGTCTTTTTCTGTCCTGATTCCATTAAATAATCATGTAATCAACAAATTCAATCATCACGAGTTTCATCTTTTTTTACTCATAATAACTATGGCAATTAAAAATCTAATTCATTTTATTTTTTCACTCTAAATAAACTTCAAGATTGTTTTTACCTTGAAAACTAGAAATTTTTAGTTTATAAAGTTCAAAATATCCTTATAATGTTAACATTAATTGTTCAAATAAAACTATCATCATTCATCATGATGTAAACCCTAAACCCAAGTTGTGGAAGAATTGAGCTCTTCCGTATATGTTGTATTTTCTTTGACGAATGCATTGAATAAGTTCATTTAATGCCTCATTTTTTCTTTGCCATAGCCATTGTGATCGGTTCAATTCGCATCTGTTATTAGTATTGATGTTGGGAAGACAATATCAAATGTCCTAGAAATTCTAACCCCTAGTTTGACATCCACGAAATCCACATATACCATGTCAAACTTACCTATTAATATTTTACAGTTATGTAGAACCTCACCTCAAACTGTCTTACGTAAACTGGCAATAAAAAACATACGATGCGATCCCTGCACTCGTCCAGTTGATTACACGACACGCAAATAGGGCTGGCAACTCTGCTCGTTCTAATCTGTCTATCTTTGAATGAAAGTCTATTGACGATTATCAAACAAGCTGTGAAGCCGAGTTTAGGGTTCCATTGACTTTTTTACCAATCAACCTTGACCCTTCTCTCTCCTATTTCTTCCCAGGCACTGAAACGACCGTTTGGCGAAGCTTCTATCGTGCTCAATCATCTTTAAATTCGTCATGATACGTGGTGCCACAGATTGTGCATGATATCCATCCAGGATGGCGTTCAAAAGATCCCACATTCGGCGTGTTCAGCACAATCCAAATTATAATGTTGCCAATTATATATATATATATATAGAATCACGCCTGGCTAATTAACAATTTAGCAATTACCATACCTTCTGATCCGTAATTTGATTGATTATTGAAATCTTTCGGCCTCAATCTTTACTGGGCTCTTTTTTCGGGCCTCAGCTTGGGATGTCGGACTCCGCAACCCTTTCTTTGTCCTTGGGCCTAATACCACTAAATTTCTTCCCTGAAAGGATACTTGGAAGAGTGATTTTGATGTTTTCCCAATTATTATTTTTTTACAAAACCAGAATTACTTTTTTTTGTTCAATTATCATTTGAGTTGGAGCAGGGAATGTTGCGTCTTTATAAAGTAATATTTTTCAAGCCAACAAAAATATTCTTCATTGTCTTAAATCCCAATGGTATTTTGTCAACTCATCTTCTCAACACGAAAACTAGGATGACCTTGCGGGAGATGAGCACATTTTCTTTCCTTTTCTCATCGCACGCCAAGATGGACTTTAATTTCCTAGACCTCCATAGGAAATAGCTACGAGATTTCCTAGAAAATTTATCATGTAACGCGAAGCAAGGGAGGATAATAGTGGTAATTTGAATTTCGCCCGGCAAGTGGCAATATATATATATGGTTCAACCATTTCTACGAGTCAATATAATCTAAAATTTCCAAGCACGTTCTGCACCAAACTTAAAACTTTTGAGATATATATCTTCGATTTGATCGAGGGATTTCTTTGATTGCACGAGTTGGAAATTAACCCCGGCATTGATGATGTCTGTAACAAGAGCAATGTTTCCCTACAGTTCCGTTAGCCAGATATTTCTACCACCTAGTCCGGTATCTGATAGCACTTCGGAAATCTCAAAACTCAAATTCAAAAGCCAGTTTCTTAGAAATCAAAGGCTGCAAGTTTTCAGCACCTCTCTGAAACTGCTCTATGCAAGAAATACAAAGATGTACGTTTATTTTCCTTTTGCAAAACTTTTCTGGGTATAACATTAATCATGCAGATGCAGATATCTTGCAGCTCTGAGTCTAATGCATGTAATGGTGCAGGGAAATGGCTGTATACAATAGTCTTGGAACAGGACCTGCTCATCCTTCTGCTCCTTCTCCTTGGTAAGTTGACTTTACCAACGATCTATAAATTAAACAGATAAATTGCACTCTGCCCTTATATTTCATGTTCCCGGCCAGTTTAATACAACTTTATGGTGATCTACGTACTAGCAGGAAGGGTTGGGTTCTGGGAATGCTAATATCAATAATTCTACCCTTTTGTAGAAACAAATGGGGGGCATTACTGTTGATAAAAGGTAAGGGATCGAAAGGCTTGACTTGTCAATTCTCAATAAAAACTCACATGCTGTGAATGAGTTATGGAATCCAATGTACTTAGCTTTTAAATTGGATGTGTAGACAAAGTTGAACAAGTGGTGGAGATAGCAGATCACGTTGCAGACATTGTAGAAGAGGTGGCTGAGGAAGTGGGGAAGGTAGCTGAAGAAGTTGCCGATCATCTGCCGGAAGGTGGGAAACTTCAACAAGTGGCCACATTTGTTGAAAACGTAGCGAAAGAAACAGCGAAGGATGCTAATGTAGTAGATGAAATAATTGAAAAGGTACTGCCTAATACACTGTTTTCTGTCTTAGCACTTAATTACCTAACACCATATAAAACGATTGTTAATTAATTGTGTCAGCATGAATCTTTTCCTTATATCAGGTTTAATGTATTTCTCGAAACGCAGAATCAACGCGTAAACCTAAATGCTCGTTGTTGATGATTTTGACATTCACTTTAGTCGTGTACCGATTCGTTTTAGTTGCGAACAACATGGTCCCATGGCTGAATTATAACTACCAGGAAAAAAAAATCAGCAAATTTCATTTTCTTGTTGGCTGCCTGCTTTAAAGAAGAAAGGATTAAAAAAAAGAAGCATGCCCAACTTGTTTTCAGTCCAGATCGAAAATCAAAACCAACCACATGCTTCACCCATTGACAGTCAATCCAGGCTGTTTTAAACATGTTATAATATTACATGAAATAAACTAAGCATTTTGCAATACTTTTAGCATCGATCCATGTTGTAAACTGAGCCTGTTTTTTTTTTTTTAAGTAAAAATTGGGTTTGCTTTGTTTCTTATTAAGATTAAAAATCAGGTGGAAGAGGTGGAAAAGGAGGTGGAAGAGGAGTTGGAGTCTTTCTCGGAGCAACTCACGGAGCAAGCCAATGGAAAATCCGAAGAATCAAAAGGCTGAGGCCAGCCAAGAAACACTTTGTTATTGTACCATGAAAAATTTGACTTGTAATTAAGGAAAGCTTGATAAGTAGCAGATACCCTTATTTATTTATCTATTTATCTATCTATTTTCAGTCCCAATTCCATTCCATTTTGCTAGATCTTGAAACCATTGGATAATCGTTAATGCTGGGTTTCCTCCGGGTGCATCTGTTTATTCTTTTCAGGACGGCCCAAACCTTCAACATCGTGCAGTTACCCAGAAAAAAAAAAAAAAAAAAAAAAACCTAGTCATCGTGAGACGAAATCATACGGGTTCTTGCAATTCAGTCCTACATTAATCATTTCAATTAATAACACCCTCCAAATTATATAAATTAGATTATGAATTTGGGTAAATTACAATGACCATCTTAACTTATATCCAAAAGTTTAAAGATGTTATCAAAATTCCCTTAATGCTTTTAAAGATTCCTTACTATAAAATGAGATGATCTTAAGTATAATTTGGATACGGAGGATTTTTATAATATTTATTTACTTAACTACACATGAATGAGACTTATTGTCAAGTCTTTCATACAAGACATTAAAGGTTTTTGGCCTCTCAAGTTTTAGAAGGGTCCACCGATCCAATCTTCCCTATATGTCTTTCTTTTCCCACGTCTTGTCATGACAACAAAAAAATACGAAGTTTTTTAAAGAGCAAGACAATGATAACCCTTCATACACCTCATGACAAGTTTATATAAGCTTTAGAACATCCACGCCCAATGCAATTCCGTAGAAATCCAGCACATGTCAGATGGTAATTGATAAATAAAGATGGTTGAGCACCCTAAAAATCCGTGGCTAAATATTGTCCGAGATAGTTGACATGACACCTCTTGTAAGCTCACGGGAGATATAGTCTAGAGTTTAATCATTCAGGACAATGATTTAACATGTAAAATATGAACAATGCGGTTTTTTAGAATCTGCACGTGTTTGGTATAATAGTTTGGAATTCATTGAATAACTCTTAATTGGTTTGTATATTTTCTTTGCACACGAAATTGCAGTTTTGCAACCTCCAAATTAGAGATTGGAAATTTCCATTAAAGCATAAATATTAACTAACCGGCAGCGCTAATTTGACAATGAGATTAATAAAGATAAGGGTTCACGTATATGTCCAATTAGGTGGGAAACTTGAAAAATCGGCAACTTTTGTTGAAATAGTGGCAGATGCAAGATATATATAAATAAAAGGTTATTTAGTATTTGAGATAGTGGCTAATCAATATGTTTATATACTTTGACTTCTTTTTTTTAATCTAAGAAATTATAGGCTTATAATAGAAGTTTTGAATACCTGCAAAAAAAATTCCAATTGAAAGACTTAAAAATCCTCCGATAATAAAGTTAGTATCTTTATAGGAAATGTATTAAATAACTTAAAAGAGTCTTAAATTCTAGAAACAAATATGTTTGTTCTTGAGTTCTAAATTTATTAATACTCTGAAATATAAGTATTTTTATCTTAAAATATAAGAAGTTGTGAACCTTTGTTCTAAAGGTCTCATGGTATATTTATAACTCATGAGTTTTGTCTTTTTGTGAAAAGAAGGACCTGAAGTGTAATTTTACCCTGATAGCATACATAAATATATCTTACATTTGTATTAATATTTGATGGAAATATGATGGGTCTGTGGAGGACTTTTATACACCTAAAAGGTATAGGTAGATTAGAGTCTAAGACGTGAAACCATTGGGCGCGCCCATAAAGGATGTTCATTCGGTCATGTTTGTTTTTACGTTTCAAAAGCGCTTTTGAAAAAAATTGAATTTTTTTTTATTTTTTTCTTTGTTTCAAATTAATATTTTTTGGTGTTTTTAGATCATTTTGATGTGCTGATGTCAAAAATAATTTTTTAAAAATAAAAAATATATTATGTTGATATATTTTTGAGTGAAAAATACTTTGAAAAGTAACCGTAACTACATTTTCAAACAAACATGTGCCTAAGGAGAATGGTCTGGTTATTTTTTTGGGCGTGCCCAATAATGATGATAATTCTCTTGGGTGTGCCCGAAGCTTGGCACACAACCAAGCCAACCATGGTTGGGTCTGGCTACTGTCAGATTCGGCACGCCTTCACTAGAACATGCTTGTGCTCCAAAGACTTTATACTCATATTTTTTTTATTTAATATTTTTTTTGATAAAAATATAATGATAAAAACTTAATTCATCACTATTCCAAAAAAAAAAAATGAAAGATTCTTATATAGTAACGAAGTCATCTAGAAGGTGTTCTTTATCCTAGCACCTTTTTTCCTATAAAAACATGTTTCCTAATATCGCGCGGAACCATTGAACCTTCCTTTATCCTAGCACCTTTTTTCCTATAAAAAACATGTTGCCTCATATCGCACCGAACCACTAACTGAGTCAGCAAGAATCTTTCTTTATCGCAATTGAGGGTCTAGCTGTTGTGGTCAATCGTGTGACTTGTTCTGCTCCTGTCCCGGGTTCGACCCTCTATGTGCACGCCTCGTCACCCCCGCGGTGCCTTACCCGCTCCCGTGCTTGCGGGATATCCAGTGGACCGTGAGGAATAGTCATGGTGCGCGCAAGCCGGCCCGGACACCCCACGTAAATCAAAAAAAAAAAAATATTCTTTCTTTATCAACATGTGAAAAGTCTTGTTTGAAGATCGTTAGGAACAATGCCAGAGTTTTGACGTTTTGTTCTGATTTTGACTAAACGTGCTGGAAAATTTCATCTCTTAATTCAACTCGCACCGACTTGGCTACATGGCTCAGCCATATTAGTTTATAGAATAAACAGCTAAGGTTGCTTCAGAGAATTAGAAAATTATGGAATGCTCATGAATCACAATGAACCACTTCTTCTTGCACCTAATATGCCCCATTAATATAAACTTTTAAAATGCTATTATAAAACAAAGTGACACAACTCTGAAGTGTTTCTGGTAAGTAAACTTTGTTTCTTTAGAACCAAGATCTGCTTTTTATTAAAAAAAATTAAAAAAATGTTTTAAATTATTTTTTAGTTTTTTTTTTATTGTTTTGATAGGATGATGTCAAAAATAAATTTTAAAAAATAATAATAAAATATTATTTTGATATATTTTTAAGAGAAAAATATTTTAAAAAATAACATATGCTACACTCTCAGACATTTCTATAAAATATTTAAAGAGATTTTCAGAATTATTTGTACATATCATAAAAAATTTAAATGTTGAAGTGAATAATGAAAAAAAGAACATGTCAACGATGGGCAGGAAAAGTATACCTTTTTTTCTTGCTTTTTAAGAATTAATTAATTTTTTCCATCACCGAAATAATGCGTGCATTTTGTCGTTGCAAAATCCTTACCAGAAGGCGAAGATAGCAAGTGGTTCACTCTATGCTCTCCGATTGCTGGACATTTTGCAAAATCTGTGAAGGTGCAACAGTACGTTTTCTTGTTGGTGCTAACAAGTATAAATATTTTTAAAAAATAATATATATTATATTATGAGATATTATTTAATAGTTTAAGTTATTATATTAAGATTGTTTTTAATATAGTATTAGAGTTTTATTAATCTAAGTAATTATATTTTTTAATTTTATTTTATTTAATAAAATTAAATACAAGATATTATATTTTATATTTATACAAGTTTCAAGCCGAAAAATCACGAGATAAAAAAAAAATATGTAACTAATTAAATTAACTTAGGTTGGGAACCAAATGTGAGGCAGCTGAACTTGAAACATTTTTGCCCTTTGTAGTCTTAGTAATTTGATTGATAACATCTGATTATTTTAAGCCGTCTCTTGTTTCGATTAAAATGCAGGTGGAAGGAAGGCATGGAAAAGGAGATGGAGTCGTTTGTTCAAAGAGTCGCAGCGGAAGCCGATGACATATCCAAAGAAGCAAAAGACTGGAGAGCCGGGCAAGAATGACAAATGCAATTTGTTTGACCGGTGCTGATTCTGATAAGTCATACTAATTAAAGTTACGGTTTACCATTTTAAACTTGTTAGATAATATAGTTATGGTTGCTTTTTAAATTATTTTTTGTATTAAAATATATGTTAGTTATATTTTTTTTATTTTTTCTAAATTATTTTTGATATCATTACATCAAAATAATTGAAAAACACTAAAAACATATTAATTTGAAGTTAATAAAAAAATAAAAAAAATTTAATTTTTTTAAAAACACTTTTAAAACTTAAAAACAAACAGACCCGATCACAATTTATTGTAATCCATATAGGCTCAAGTTTGGTTTTTTACAGTTTCACCTTACAATAACATAGGTTGTTTGAAAATTCATATAACCTCAAGTTTGGTTTTTTTTTTATCTTGTTTTTGTTGTTTATTTATTATTGTTGCATTTTTATCTATATTATTTAAATTACTAATTGAGTTAATAACTCGAATTTTGAATTTGTTTTTATCCTAGTATTTTTTACATCAAAAAGTTTTTTTTTCCTTACCCGAAGGAGACCACGAGCAACAAATCTAGTTGATACTAAACACAAAAGATGTATTAAAAAAAGGAATAAATCCATTCTACCTTTCCTCTAGTCTTTAAGTTTTCAATGCTATTATAATTTAGTCCTTTGTGTTTGAAAATGAATATTTTAGTCCCTGAATTCTTCTTTATTATTTTTTGGTAAAATATCTATTGGTACTTTCTTAATCCCAAATATAACAATTAACAATTTAAATTTATATAGAAAAACCGATACGGTGATAGTTTAGGGAATAACCATTATTGATGTTTCTAAACCCAAAGGACAGAGTTATAATTGTATTCAAAACCAAGTGCTGAGATTAATTCACTTGTTCCTTTTCCATGCTCCACGAAAATTACTAGCTTAGAGCTACCGAACCTAGTAATGAAGTCTTGAAGCTTGGTCATAATTTGTTTACGGAAAAGAATGATATTATCGATAATGGTGTTGTGCGATAGTTAGATTTGAAGAATTGTTTTATTATGGCGTGATTTACATTCTGATACCTCGTGAAATACGTGCAATTTAGTAACAAAATAGGGTTTTTTAAAAAAAAAAAACCTAAAACAAGTGTTGATTTTACTATATTAGAGAAAAAAATTTAAGGACCAAAATTAACTGTGGAGAAAAAATGCAAGCTTTTTTAAATCATTGTTCATGGAGGCCTTTTTAAAAAATTTGGCTTGCAAAAAATTTTTGATTTCATTTTTCAGTCTCATTTTTTTAAAAAAATTATGTTTCGGTTCAAGACATTGTTTTATTGACATTTTTACGTTTCTCATAAATAATCAATGAAAATCAAGTTTTTGTTTCTTCAAGTTTTTTTTTATGGATTTTTACATGATTTTATTATATTTATTAATTTTTTCTTTAATTACATACAAGATGTTATTTTAATTTTTTTAAACTTGTTTTTGTGATTATAATAGATTTTTATTTAAAATAAATGTTGTTTATAATAAAAAAAAATGATTTCATTAAAATAATAAATAGATGCATTAATATAGAAATGAAGTTCATACCGAAGAATCACATTCTTCCTTAATGGTTTTATTCGTTTTTTATAATTGTTTAATAAAATAAAAATTAGATTTTAAAAAGCAAGGTTATTAAACTTAACAGGCTATCGGTCGGGGTTTAACTAAATTGATTCGAGTTAATCCAAAATATTTTTGTTCCAATATTTTTTAAAAAATTAAATCGACATTGCTTTTAAGTTTTTTTTAAGCCAAACCAAGTTGTCGTTAGGTCGATCAAGCCATGGGTGCCCCTACTATGTCGATTGGCCTATACTAAGAGCCTGCTTGAAATTATGGTAGTAGTTGCGGTTAAAAATGTTTTTCGCTTAAAAATATATTAAAATAATGTTTTTTTTTTATTTTTTAAAAATTATTTTGAAGATAAGCACATTAAAATAATTTATATATATATATATATATATAAAATTTTAATAAAATTTTTTTAAAATTTAAAGAAACGTAGTTTTTACATCATTTCCAAACTAAATCAGCTCCCAACTAATTTACTTTGAAACTGTACTTGGTCTAGAGATTTGCCGGACAAGTTAACCCGATAAAATTAACTGAGTTTAATAATATTTTCACAGCACAACAGGGAGAGAGAGAAGAATTCATTGCACGCTTGCAATATTGATGGTCCCACAAAGAAGTTTAATTTCTAAAGTTTTGTTTGGTTAGTTTTTACGTAGATAGAAGTATAAAAATAACAGAAATATGGTTGATTAAAGGGATATAAATATAATTTATGGTCCCACATGCATTAAATAAATATTTTTTAAAATAAGTTAATGTACTTTCGAAAATAAAAAAAATATAAAAGCATTTTACTTTTATTTTCATTTTCTTTGTTGCTACTGTTCCAAAATATAAACCTAAGGGATTTTGTCAGAGCATGAAATAAAGCGTCTTTGACTGGCTTTCTCTTCTTACCTGGCAATTTAAAGATGTTTTCAAACATTTCTAAAAGTCATTTATATGGTCAAACATGGAGAATGGTCGAAAATTCAATATAACTCCTTCCAAGCTTCTTATATGTTAACAGATTGAAACACTACTTCTCTATCCAAGGATTTCTGTCATCCCGCAGCCTAGATACGTATAAGCCTCTAAGAAATCAATCCTAGCAGTGATGCTGTGCAGTGCAAAATCAACACTTCCCCATAACTGGGCTAGTCTTCCTACCGGATCCAGACGGAGATCTCAAGTTTATGGCACTAATCCCAGTTTTCATCAGGCAACCTCAAAACACAATCACAGAATCCAGTTTCTTGGGCATCAGAAGATGAACATTTCCACTACCACTCAGGAAGTCCTACACCACGGAAAGAATAGAAAGATGTATATTTAATGTCTCTTTAATTTTGCTTGGCTATAATTTCTTATACTATGATTATCTAAAGCTGATTGCATCAGATCCTTATGTGACTGTACCTAATTGTGATTCAGGGACATGGCTGTCTACAGTACCGGCGTTGAATCACGAATTCCTTTTCCTCTTCCTTTTAATCTTCCCTTTGATCTTAATCCCGGATCTTGGTGAGTGCTATTTTGAAATTTCAAAATGAATACGATTCGTAATATTCTTTCTGCAATCTATTATCTGAAGATGTACTGATGCAGTAAACTTTCATTGTGTAGGCAAACTTGGGTTCTGGGATTGATTGTAGCCTTAACTCCCTTCGGCATCAGCAAATGGTGGCCTATACTAAGGTCAAAAGGTAGAGATTTTCATTATCAGATTAAAATGCACATTTTCTTTGAGTTTAACATCCAGCACGCATGGCCATTAATCATTGACTATTTCATACAGTCTTATGATATGATTCTGGGCCTAACTTAGCTTTTGAATTGGGTGTGTGGACAAAAGTTGATTCATTGATGCAGACAACAGAAGCTGTTGCTGAAACTGTAGAAAGGGTTGCTGATAAAGTGGACAAGGTAGTAGAAGACTTAGCCGATAGTTTGCCGGATGGCAAACTTAAACAAGCGGCAAGATATATTGAAAATATAGCCGAAAAAGCAGAAAGGGATGCTCATCTAGTTGATGAAGCTATCGAGAAGGTGCTTCTTTTCATCAACCCTGTACCTTGTTCCATATCTCATGTTCTTAACTCTTATCATGTCAACTATATCAGAATTAATTATCTTCTCTTAATAACTAAATATGCCTTGTTGAAATTATGTGATTGGGATAGTAGGATCCAAAAGAAAGGAAAAAATCATGATGCCTCTAGTCATAGCTAGGTAGCTTGTTGAAGTGCTGCAACGACATTGTTTCATCACTCCAATTTTAGAGAATTAACTTGCTACTCTGAATTCAGAGTTTAACTCTTGATTACTAACCAATGATTCGATGCCATGGATGACTTGGTCTCTCAACTTGTTCAGCTAGCTTTATTTATTTTGAAATTGCATATCAAGTAGAAGCATTTGCTAAATTTATTTGATTTTTGGTTTTAAAAAATTGCAGTTAGAAGAAATCGAAATAGAACTGAAAGAAGAGGCGGAGCGATTCGTTCAAGCCAATGCCAAAAGCAAAGAAGCCGAAAACTCATAATGGCTTACTGAGGCCTCGCGTCAATGTACCAAATCCACTTGTACTTTATGAGGCGGAGTGAAGTCATTGTTTTTGTAATCTCTATTCCATGTATTGTTGTTTCATCTTCATCTCTCCAGCCACCTATCTTGTGGTTTCGAGTCTTTTGACAATCCTCTCTATTTGCCATTCACGATTTATGTGGTTTTTAATAGCATTTATTAGTAAGAAATTTAACAAAACCTATATAGCTTGAGAAATTCAGTGTCATGGATTGTTGCAGTAAAATTATTATTTTATTTTTCAGTGGAAAAATGAATGCCTTTACGTTGAGGGTAATTTTGTATTTTTCAATGGTCCATTGGTTATTAAAGATTGTTTATAAATGTGTGTATTTTTTTCAAAATTTTCAAGCAGTAAAATGACTTATTTATATAAAAAAATAGAACTTTTCGTTAAAGATTTTTCTATTTTTTCATTTCTTAGAATACAGTAAAAACATATTTTTGCTCTTCAAAACAGACAAAATAAGGTATACGTCCAGGAGCATTTTTTTCTTTTATATCAATTTTTTAATAAATTCCAAGCTCATTAAAGGCATTTTGTTCTTTTTAAGTTAAATATTTAATTTTTTATTTTAAAAAGTTGCATGTGCTTGCTCATCACGCTCCAACACATAGAAAGTATCCACGCCTTTTGAGCAACACATGAGACGCCTCTTGAAAAGTCATATTAATTAAAGTTACAGTTTACCGAGTCTAAAATCACTATTTATTGTAATTGTGTAATTATAAAATTTAAAAAAAGAACTTTGAATTAGACATCCATGGCAAGGTAGTGTTTTTTTATGACAATTTTTTTTTCTATATTATATAAGGTTATACCTGTAATTTTCTTTACAGTCAAATTACCACTTTAGCATTAAAATAAATACTTTGATACTCATCAAAACAAAAGATATATATAACTCTTTCATACGGTTTAGAAAATTTATTCAGGTTTATTTTTTTAAAATCTTTTTATAAGCTTATTTTTTTTTTATCTTTTCTTTTAATTTTTTATTTTATTTTTGGGTTTGCCTTTTATTGGGTTAACCTCCTACATTTTTTTTTCTAGTTTCATCTCCTACTATTTCTTAGTCTATAAATAATCTATCAATTTACAAATATTTTTTTAATTTTACCCCACATGATTTTATAATATTTCATATTTGGTTCTTATTTTTTTAATTGCTATTTATTTTGTTTGGGATCTTTTTTAAATTTTTTTTTAAATTTCATAATCTTTGGGTTTTTTTCCATCAAATTTAATCCTTATTCTTTTTGTTGTTTTTTTTTTTTTGCTTTTGCAAGTTTTTTTTAGTAATATTTATTCAATGATTTCATCCTTTAAAATTAAATTAGTTAAAAATTAAGTTTTTTTGATTGAATCCAGATCTAAGATTTCGAAAGTTGCGAGTCTTAGAGGTTAACTCGAGTTTGCTTGATTTTTTTTCTTATTTTTTAAGTTGATTTTTTTTTTCTTATCTTTTTTTAGTTTTGATTCATTATTTTTTATGGTTTGCTTTCTATTGTGTTAGCCCCGGGTTCATGACCGAGAGGGTCACCGGTTTCAAAGGTTAATGCGGGTTCACTTTTTTTTTTTTAAAAAAAAATTGATTTATTTCAATTTCATCGTTCAAACTTTTTTTTCTATGAGATTATACTAAACTTGTATTCATGGGGACAAAAGTTTTTCAAGTTCTCCTGAATTAATACGGTTTTTTTTGTTTTTTTTTAATTGCTCTTTTTTTATAGTTTCACCCTACAACAACATAGAGTTGTTTGATAATCCATATAGGCCTAGGTCTGGTTTTTTATCTTGTTTTTGTTATTTATTTTTATCATTTTATTTATTATTGTTGCATTTTTATCTATATTATTTAAATTACTAATTAAGTTAATAACTCGAATTTTGAATTTGTTTTTATCCTAGTATTTTTTACATCAAAAAGTTTTTTTTCCTTACCCGAAGTAGACCACGAGCAACAAATCTAGTTGATAGTAAACACAAAAGATGTATTAAAAAAAGGAATAAATCCATTCTACCTTTCCTCTAGTCTTTAAGTTTTCAATGCTATTATAATTTAGTCCTTTGTGTTTGAAAATGAATATTTTAGTCCCTGAATTCTTCTTTATTATTTTTTGGTAAAAAATCCATTGGTACTTTCTTAATCCCAAATATAACAATTAACAATTTAAATTTATATAGAAAAACCGATACAGTGATAGTTTAGGGAATAACCATTATTGATGTTTCTAAACCCAAAGGACAGAGTTATAATTGTATTCAAAACCAAGTGCTGAGATTAATTCACTTGTTCCTTTTCCATGCTCCACGAAAATTACTAGCATAATAATCTTATCCCATACATATGCATTTCAAGATTAAGCTTCCTTAGTGACTAACGCTCGCTTCAAAAATTAAATAGACTTCATGAATAATCTTGTTCTTTTTAGTTTCCATATTCAAACACTATAAAAGATTGCAATTTAGAGGTAATGACGGGGTTGGTTATCTCGTATCGTGTAACTTAATGCTCACTAGATCTTCCCTTGGATAAAAGAAGAAAAAACTCTTCGGATGTTAACATGTCAATGCATTTCCAGATTATATGTTAATTTTCTTAACACTTTTCTTTTCTTTAAAAAGAAGAAGAATGCTCACTAGATTAAGCACTTGAGAAAGACAATTGGATCCATTGAATTAGCCAACATTAGGAAAAACTGAAGCAGGTGGGTGTTTTCTTTTTGCATCTCCTATAGCCCCTCTCTCGATTGCACTGAAGATTTGCATGGTGCAATTAGTTTTTCCTTTTTTAACCATGTGACTTTTTTTTTTTTATTTGATCCTTTTGTGTTGATCCTTTTATTTTCATTTTTGATCTGTAGACTTCTTGCATAGTCAAAAGACATCTTGACATTTGATTTGCTCTCGATTATGAGAAAAATTGATGGGATTTTCTAATTTCAAATAGATTTACACTAGAGAGATTGAAATTGACAACAAAACAAAATTAAAGACTATAAAGGAAGAAGAAATAAATCATACTGTGGAATCCAAAAAAAAGGAGAGAGGGAAAATGAAGAAAAGAGAGGGAAGAAAAACAAATCGTTAATTCCACATCATGGTGAATTAGCCTACATGCGCTACTTAGAGATGACAAGGACTCCGAGAAAATTCTAGAAACACCAAACATGACCACCTTTGGAGGCGGCAAAAGACGGCTTGCGTTGCTCAAAGTCATCGGTTGTCCTCACACACTAGCGCGTGCACCATGATTTTTTTTCCTTTTACTCACTTTGATCCTAATTTAACAATAACTCTTCAATTGAGCCCCGAGTCTTATTTGTCTTGTTCAATTTAATCTCTAATTTGATAATAAGTCTTCAATTAGGGATCTAATCTCATCCCACCCAAGGCAAGCCCTCTTCTTTCAACTTAACCCCTTATTCTCTATTAAACCTTATTTTTAATACCAATATTTATATGATCCAAGCCCAAATAAGCCCCAAAGAACAATAGAATAAGGGAAGGGAGAGGAAAAAGATAGTTTATCCGACTAAGCTAACAAATTACGGCAATGTTCATAACCCAAGCCGCATATTTGATGTTTACCCTGGTTGATCATGTGTTATTCAGCATGTCATTTTTTCAATATAAAAACAATAAAAAATTGTCATCCTTTTTTTTAGACTAACCCACTCTTTTCTCGATTATTCGAGTTGCTTTTAGACCTATTAAATCAATTAGATCATAGTGTAACAACGCTTACATAATTTATTTTAAAGCTTAGCCTAAATAAGAAATTAGGTCAAAAGTTTTCAAGGTTTGGTCATTGCCCAAGTTGTGATTGATATTGTCAATTAGTTCCTAATGACCTATCCATTTTTTTTAAATAGATTTTTCATTATGAAAAATACGATAATCATTGAGCCATGTCTCCTAAACACAAATGAAGACATTTTTTTTTAAAAAAAAAGGCTGCCTTTTTTGTTTCATAGTCAATTCAGTCTTCAAAGGATCAATTGCTTTTTATCAATAAAATTGAATTTGATTTTATTAAATTTATCATCAATTTAATGCCGAGAATTTTTTTCAACACTAATAGAAAGTTAATTAAATCAAATTATTAATTTCAAATTCCAAAAAACAAAACATGTAAAGATAAAAAAAAATGACTAAAATAAAAAATTCTTAAAGAAATAAAAAAAACACCATTAAAATCTACATGTTTCCTCTCACGATTAACATTGAAAGTATGATCCTTTTTAGGTTTTTTTTTTTGTTAATTTTTAATAAAAATCATTATAGTAGCACACTATTTAGGGCGGAGTCGAAACATATATACCACACAGATTTTTTATTTTTTATTTTTAGCTTGCGATTGGAGTATAATAGGATTTTGTTCATTTCAAGAGAAGAAAATCAATGATGTAGATTCGATAATGGTGTTGTGCGATAGTTAGATTTGAAGAATTGTTTTATTATGGCGTGATTTACATTCTGATACCTCGTGAAATACGTGCAATTTAGTAACAAAATAGGGTTTTTTTTTAAAAAAAAACCTAAAACAAGTGTTGATTTTACTATATTAGAGAGAAAAATTTGTGGACCAAAATTGACCGTGGGGGAAAAATGCAAGCTTTTTTTAATCATTGTTCATGGACGCCTTTTTAAAAAATTTGGCTTGTAAAATTTTTTTGATTTCATTTTTGAGTCCCTTTTTTTTTTAAAAAAATATGTTTTGGTTCAAGACTTTGTTTTATTCACATTTTTATGTTTCTCATAAATAACCAATGAAAATCAAATTTTGTTTCTTTAAGTTTTTTTTATGGATTTTTACATGATTTTATCATATTTATTAATTGTTTCTTCAATTACATAAAGAATATTAAGATGTTATTTTAATTTTTTTAAAACTTGCTTTTGTGATTATAATAGATTTTTATTTAAAATAAACATTGCTTATAATAAAAAAATGATTTCATTAAAATAATAAATAGATGCATTAATATAGAAATGAAGTTTGACAGAAGATACACTTTCTTTTTTAATGATTTTATTCGTTTTATTTTTTTATAAATATTTATTTTTATAATCATTTAATAAAATAAAAATTAAATTTAAAAAAAGGGTTATTAAACTTAATTAGGCTAACAGTTGGGCGGGTTAACCTGGATTGAGCCGAGGTAATCCAAAACATTTTTATTCTAATATTTTTTTAAAAAATTAAATTGATATAGTTTTAATTTTTTTTAAACCAAACCGGGTTGTGGTTAGGTCGATCAAGTCATGAGTGCCCCTGCTATGTTGATTGCCCCATATTAAGGCTCTGTTTTTTTTTTTTTATGTTTTAAAAGCGTTTGTGAAAATTTTTGAAATGTTTTTATTTTTTTATTAATTTTAAATTAATATTTTTTTTGGATTTTTATATTATCTTAATGCGCTGATATCAAAGATATTTTTTTTAAATAAAAAAAATATTATTTTAATATATTTTTAAATAAAAAATATTTTAAAAAATAAATATAACCACATTCATAAATATCAAATAAATATTAAATCAGATCCCAACTAATTTACTTTGAAATTCGAATCTATCTAGAGATTAGCTCAATAAGTTAACCCAGTAAACTTAACTGAGTTGCACTTGAGGGCCAAACTGTTGTGGTCAATCGTGTGACTTGTTCCGTCCCCGTCCCGGGTTCGACCCTCTATGTGCACGCCTGTCACCCCCGTGGTGCCTTACCTGCTCCCTGGGCTTGCAGGATGTCCAGTGGGCCGTGGGGAATAGTCGTGATGCGCATAAGCTGGCTCGGACATACCACGCTAATCAAAAATAAAAAAAAAAACTTAACTGAGTTGAATAATATTTTCACAGCCCACATACAACTGACAAACACCAGGGAGAGAGAAGAATTCATTGCACGCTTGCAATATTGCTGGTCCCACGAGGAAGTTTAATTTCTAAAGTTTTGTTTGGTTAGTTTTTATGTAGATAGAAGTATAAAAATAACAGAAATATGGTTGATTGAAGAGATATAAACATAATTCATGGTCCCACATGTATTAAATAATTTTTTTAAAAGTAATTTTTAAATAAGTTAATGTACTTTCGAAATAAAAAATATATAAAAACATTTTACTTTTATTTTCATTTTCTTTGTCGCTACTGTTCCAAAATATAAACCTAAGGGATTTTGTCAGAGCATGAAATAAAGCGTCTTTGACTGGCTTTCTCTTCTTACCTGGCAATTTAAAGATGTTTTCAAACATTTCTAAAAGTCATTTATATGGTCAAACATGGAGAATGGTCGAAAATTCAATATAACTCCTTCCAAGCTTCTTATATGTTAACAGATTGAGACACTACTTCTCTATCCAAGGATTTCTGTCATCCCGCAGCCTAGATACGTATAAGCCTCTAAGAAATCAATCCTAGCAGTGATGTTGTGCAGTGCAAAATCAACACTTCCCCATAACTGGGCTAGTCTTCCTACCGGATCCAGACGGAGATCTCAAGTTTATGGCACCAATCCCAGTTTTCATCCGGCAACCTCAAAACACAATCACAGAATCCAGTTTCTTGGGCATCAGAAGATGAACATTTCCACTACCACTCAGGAAGTCCTACACTACGGAAAGAATAGAAAGATGTATATTTAATCTCTCTTTAATTTTGCTTGGCTATAATTTCTTATACTATGATTATCTAAAGCTGATTGCATCAGATCCTTATGTGACTGTACCTAATTGTGATTCAGGGACATGGCTGTCTACAGTACCGGCGTTGAATCACGAATTCCTTTTCCTCTTCCTTTTAATCTTCCCTTTGATCTTAATCCCGGATCTTGGTGAGTGCTATTTTGAAATTTCAATGTGTATGCGATTCGTAATATTCTTTCTGTAATCTATTATCTGAAGATGTACTGATGCAGTAAACTTTCATTGTGTAGGCAAACTTGGGTTCTGGGATTGATTGTAGCCTTGACCTCCTTCGGCATCAGCAAATGGTGGCCTATGCTGAAGTCAAAAGGTAGAGATTTTCATTATCAGATCAAACGCACATTTTCTTTGAGTTTAACATCCAGCACGCATGGCCATTAATCATTGACTATTTCATACAGTCTTATGATATGATTCTGGGCCTAACTTAGCTTTTGAATTGGGTGTGTGGACACAAGTTGATTCATTGATGCAGACAACAGAAGCTGTTGCTGAAACTGTAGAAAGGGTTGCTGATAAAGTGGACAAGGTAGTAGAAGACTTGGCCGATATTTTGCCGGAAGGCAACCTTAAACAAACGGCAAGATATATTGAAAATATAGCCGAAAAAGCAGAAAGGGATGCTCATCTAGTTGATCAAGCTATCGAGAAGGTGCTTCTTTTCATCAACCCAGTACCTTGTTCCATATCTCATGTTCTTACCTCTTATCATGTCAACTATATCAGAATTAATTATCTTCTCTTAATAACTAAATATGCCTTGTTGAAATTATGTGATTGTGATAGTAGGATCCAAAAGAAAGGAAAAAATCATGATGCCTCTAGTCATAGCTAGGTAGCTTGTTGAAGTGCTGCAGCGACATTGTTTCATCACTCCAATTTTAGAGAATTAACTTGCTACTCTGAATTCAGAGTTTAACTCTTGATTACTAACCAATGATTCGATGCCATGGATGACTTGGTCTCTCAACTTATTCAGCTAGCTTTATTTATTTTGAAATTGCATATCAAGTAGAAGCATTTGCTAAATTTATTTGATTTCTGGTTTTAAAAAATTGCAGTTAGAAGAAATCGAAATAGAACTGAAAGAAGAGGCGGAGCGATTCGTTCAAGCCAATGCCAAAAGCAAAGAAGCCGAAAACTCATAATGGCTTACTGAGGCCTCGTGTCACTGTACCAAATCCACTTGTAATTTATGAAACTGAGAATCTGAAATATTGTGGAGTCATTGTTTTTGTGATCTCTATTCCATGAATTGTTGTTTAATCATCATCATCATCATCATCATCTCTCCAGCCACCTATCCTGTGGTTTTGAGTCTTTTGACAATCCTCTGTAACTGCCATTCATGATTTATGTGGTTTTTAATACCATTTATTAGTAAGAAAATTAACAAAACCAAGAGTGCTTAGCACTAAATATAGATTATTATAGATTGATACAATAAAATGATTATTTTGTCTTTCAGTGTAAGAAACAAATGCTTCGATGTTGAGTGTAATTTTGTATTTTTTAATGGTATATTGGTTATTAAATAATTATTTATGGATATATGTATTTTTTTTCTAGGTTTTTCAATAATAAAATGACTTATTTACCTTTTAAAGTTAAAAAAATAGAACTTTTCATCAATGATTTTTCTATCTTTTCATTTCTTAGAATACAATAAAAAAATATTTTTGCCCTTTAAAACAGGCAAAATAAGACATTAGTTTAGGGGTATTTTTATCTTTTCACATCGATTTTTTATAAATTTTAGGCTCATTGAAGACATTTTGTTCTTTTTATGTTGAATTCTTAATTTTTTATTCAAAAAAGTTGTTCATACTTGCTCATCATGCATCGGCGCATGGGAGGCATCAACCCTTTTTGAGCAGCGTGTAGGATGTTTTCCAGTGGCCACACATGCCCTTCCACCATGTCGTTGGAAGCGTCGTTGCATCCTCTTTCTCATGGTTTGGCACGTGATGGTAATTGATGGGCGGTTTGTCATCGGTGATCTCTTCCTCCATTATTTTCTCTTTCCTAACCTGAAAAGTACACGTTTAACCTCTTTATTTTTTGTATTTCAATTTTCGTCATTTTTCCTTTGATTTCTAATTTTTATACTTGACCTTTTTATAAAAATTTTGTTTATTTTTAATTTAGTCCTTCAATTACAATTTATTATATATTATTTTTTTCCAATTTGATCTTTATTATTTTGATTTATAGGTTTTTTTCTTGGCTCTTTTGTTTTCAATTTCATCATTTAATACAATCTTTTTATTTTATGTCCTTTGGTGTAATTGATTTTTTTTCCCGGTTTCATCCTCAACATTTGATTTATTGGGGATTGGGCTTCACAAGTTTTTTATTTATGGTGCTTTCAATCCAATAACTCAGGTTATTGGTTTGAAAAATTAATGCGAGTTGACATCTTTTTTTCTTCTTATTTTCTTTTATGATTTCATTGTTCTACATTATTAAGAAAAATAATTTTATGGTTATCTTCAATTTCTTTTCTATTGGTTTATTCCTTACTCATGACCTAGTTACGAGTACTGTAGACCTTTTTTGAAGTGAGGTTTATTTTAAATTGTTTTGTGTGTATTAAATTTTTAAAGATATTATTCTAATTCATCTATTTTTTTTGTTTTATATAAATAAAATTTATTTTTAAGAATAAAAAATATTTATTTTTAGATAATATTTTTGATATATTTAGCCTTCCATAATGTTTTTTTTTTCTATTTTATTTTTAGATAATATTTCTGATCAGTTTCATGTGTGTGTCTATTTCTATTATCATTTGATTAAAAAAAAACTGGTTTTAATAAATAAATTCAGTAAACACAACCATGTAAATGTCCAATATTTCAGGATCAAATATCTTGATCAACATTTATCTTTTAATTTTTCTAGTTTCACTTTTAGTTATTGTTTATGACTTTTTTTTCTGTTTGTTTTCATAGATAATTATCAATTTATTTAATTAGATGTTTGCATAAAAATTTTTATTTACACTTAGAATTTTTTGATGTAAAAAAATCATTGAAATAGCCACACATACATATTTGTTTTGAAAAAAATATAAGACCCGTGGTGGAGCGCGGATCAAATTGTTAGTTTAACCTAAAGAAGCATATTGAATGGTAATAATAGATTTCTTCCCACTTACCAAATTTCATCTAGAAAAATCTCCTTTAACTGCAATCAAAAATCAAAATCAAATAATCACTTCATTCATGGTTAAGCATGTTTGTGAATGCGGTGTAAACCATGTTTCCTTAAATTTTGATTTTTTTTGCTAAAAATTATATTTTTTAAATGTTTTTATATCGTTTTGATTTGTTTATATCAAAAATATTTTTTAAAAATAAAAAATATTATTTTAATACATTTCTAAATAAAAATATTTTGAACCACAATCGCTATAACAATTTCAAACAGGTTTTAATGGCAATGGATACTCGTGTTGGTATAGGAATCTGATGGGATCCGTCAAATTAAAACCCTATTATTCAAAAAGTAGCAATTGGCTCCTCGTGATTTTATGCATGTGTCATATTTAATTTCTCGTCTAACTCCGATGATTAATACAATCAAGAGTTACAATTTGAATTTTCAAATCACAATAGTCTTGCTTCGTAATGCAAGGGAATTAATATTTTTTGTTATTCACCAAAAAAAATAACATTTTCTTTTACTTCTTACGAGTGAATTTTAGTGGATGGGATACATGTTTTAAATCCGGAGCTATATAATATCTAATTTTAGTTTCCAGTCATTGAACCTGATGTAAAGAAAATCTTCAAAAACTCAGCTTATGCCTATTTTCAAAAAAGAATTAGTCACTGCATTTTATTTTTATTTATAATTTGATCCTTATTTTTTGGGATCCTTATACGTTCTATAAAAATACAATTTATGGGAGATGGAAGGTTAAAAAAAGAAATTGCTTCAGTTTCAGCTGAAGCTTCGTAAGCAAATTTTGCAGCCGTTTCAGCCTAAGCACTGCAATGGCAGACATGACTACCTTGTCCACTGAGTTTTTGGTGTTGCTTTTTGTAATTTTTCCCCTTGCCATTGCAATTTTCCCTTGTTTAGTTTATGTTTTTTGCCATTACAATCTGCAGTTCGATTTTTCATTCTCTGGAAGTTGATTTTGAGTGTGGTGAAGTAGCATTTAGGATTTTTGGTTTATGTTTAGTTTATGATTAAAAAAAAAATCATTGCACCAAATAAAATCTAATATGTAAAACATCAAAACCTAAACAGTTACTACTTAAATTTTTGGCAACATGTCTATTATTTAGAGAGAGTGTTGCTGGCGGTTGTTGAAGAGACTTCTGCTAGTATTTCTCATCAAAATTGTTAAAATCACGAGTTAATTCGTAAAATCATAAGTTAATATGTATCTAACATGCTAAATCAGATTAAAAATTTAAAATCAGTAAAATCAGGCTTAACTTGTGCAAAATCAATAAAATTAATAAACTTGATAAATTCAATTTAATTTTATGAGTTTATTAAATTTGTGATATAAAGGCAAAAATGAAACATTTTGAAAAATATAAATTTAAAACCCTCATTCACAGCCAATCTGGGCTGGGTCTTACTGGGCCGAACACAGGTCGATTTGGAACGCCTTGAGGGCCCATTCGAGATGCCGCTTTAAATACCCTCCAAACGGCTAGTTTCGATTCCCAAAATCCAAAATCCAAAAACCGCCTTCCCTTTCAATTTGAATTCCCAAATCCAAAAGCCAAAGAACTGAGAAGCCAGGCGAAAAAATTTTTAATCTCAATCTTTTTTAGATTAGATCAGAGAAATCGATCTTGTTGGGTTCGTTGATTTGACTTTTCAAGATCAGTTCAAAAGCTAGGGTTTTTATTTTCGAGATCAGAAATGGATCTAATTCAAGAAATCGACGATTACATAAAAGAAACAATCAATGAATCCTTAGGCCTACCAGTCTCTGCTCGCACTCTCCAATTAAAGCTTCGCGTTTACGAGGATGCTTATTTCCGTCTCCGTGACCAACACCTTCTTCTCCTCGGCAAATTTCGCCAAAAAGACATCCTTATTGACCGTGCCAAGGTAAAAAATTACTAATCAATTGTATTATCTAGTTCGTTTTATTTCCCGATCTTCTTAATAATTTGGTTGTTCTTTTTTGGTGTGTTTTGGCTTTTAGGCGGAGGCGAATTTGAATGCAGCGGCGATAAAGAAATTTGTGGAGGAAAATCAAAGATTGGCAGCGGAGTGTGCGAATTTGGTGAGTCAGTGTAACAAATGGGAAAGAGAGTGTTCGCTTTATGATAATGATAGAGAGGCTTTAATGGAGTTTGGGAATGAGGCGGATGAGAGGGCAAGAGAGGCGGAGGAGAGAGCAAAAGAGGCAGAGATTAGGGTTCGTGAATTGGAGGAGGAGTCGGGGAAGGCTTTGGAGGAATTGCAGTTTTATAAGCACAAGTGCCATACTCGTAGGGTAATTTTTAAAATCTTTGTTTTTGGTTTCCTTTCCTTTCCTTTTGATTGATTGTTTGTGGGTTTTTGAGAATTGGATGTTGCTTACATTTTTGTCTGGGCTTATACCTTATAGATGAGTTAGTATTATTGCTTAGTTGATTCAGTATTGTGTGTCAGGCTGCCTTGTAACGTTTTTTTAGCTGTTTGTGCCTACTTGATTTATAGACTATAGTTCTTTATCCTGGAACTTTAGTGCTACTTCTATGTATGGACAGCTAACAGAACTCTGTGAATTCTCGTAAAGGGTATTTACACTCATGCAAAATTTTCCCATTTAATAGTGTTTGATTCCTTGAAAGGCATTGATTATACTTACTGGATTGTGGTTCAAAGGAATGTACACTTTGTTGACACTGAAATTAATGGTTTGCATAACCTGGTAATACTGTTTGGCTATGCGTGATAGATGAATGCCGCTTTGTTATGAGTGATTCTGCGTTTCGCACATAGTTTTCACTTACAATCAGTTTTTGCTTCTCTTTGTGTGCGTGCATATACCACTCCAAGTAAAGGATGACAATGCTTAATAACTGTAACCTTGTAGGATGATTCATCTGCTGAGAGCACTGATATGGAGGAGAATTCTCTTGAGTCCATTTTAGCAACATTGGTTGGTAAAGATGAAGTGGAATCTGGTCAAGCTTATTTGGAAGCGAACAGTGGCTATGAGTCATGTCAAAATTTGCTGAAAATGTGGAATAGGTAAAATAATTTTTCAGTCTTTTTTGGTTGCATGTCAAGTTTGTTGAAATATAGCCCTTTCCTTTACAAATATCAGAGTGTCTATCTTTCTGCTTAATTATACTTTCCACGGACTTGTAGACAAAGAAGTGTTCTTCACCATCTTTGATTTTACTATATTTTATTTTCCAGAAATGATCAAATAAGATCCTCATAGCACACCTTGTTTCTCTGACTGGAAACCCAAACCAATACCAATAGCTTGCCTTGCTTTTCACCAATTTTGACAGCTTTCCAGCAATTACACTGTCTTGTACTGTGTCACCTGTATTTCTGATGATGACGAACCAGCCTCTCTGTTGATAGGCAAAGGAGACTTAAGTAATTCGGGACATTAAGATAAACTGGTGTGAAATGACATTTTTTACTTGTGTCTAATCTTTTACTGATAAACTGGTCCTCTTGACAACCGTCTGTTATCGTCACTGTGTGGCTTGGGAATGTAATGGTGTATGCCAAAAAGTTGAAAAACATTTGACATTTCTCTTGCTCTTGTTGCAAGCTCGTTTTTTGTTCCTTGGAAGTTTCCTCACCCAATACTCTTATCACCTTTATTTCTTTTTTACTTTTGTCTCTGACGGTGGTAGTTTGAGGCCTTCAACACGGAAAGTATTATCACTAGCTGCTAAAGCAAGGACACTTCAGCAAGATAAGGAACATCTCAGGATTAATCTTACTAGAGCTGAAGAGGAGGTGAGAAGACTCATGGAAACAATTTTCTTGAAGGACACAAGTTTTCCTGGTAATAGCTTAATGAAACACTGTCTTGTGTAGGTCAAGTTATTATTTGAAGAGAACAATATACTGGATGGGGAGAACAAAAGGTTATTGAGGCGAGAACTTAGAGAACAGAACTTTGATGGTTCTGGCGGAAGGCATAGTAGCAGTGCTTCTGCTAAGGTAAGAGAGAAGGAAGACTTCTTTCCCGATTTGTGTCTGTATGTGCATGTCTGCCCATTTGTGCGCACGACCATGTCTGTATGTGCGTTCACTTTCATGAGCAGTCTTGGCCATTGAAGTTCATTTCGCAGTTTAATTTCCTTGACTTTATTGCAGAGGAGCAAGCGAAAATCAAGTTCGAGGAGTTTCCCTGTTGAGAGCAAGATTGATTCTGAGGATATAGATTCATTGAGACAACCACTGTCACCATTGCGTCACAACTCCCCTGGTTGTAGACTGTATAAGCAGTAGTGACTAATGGTGTTTTTCCAATTTCTTCTTACTGCCTCTGGGTAGCGGAGGAAAGATAGCTTCAATTGCATCTGCATATATGTTGTAAGAGAATTATGACCAATTCATAATGAACCGAGGATTCTCTCCTTTTCTTTCTTACCTACATCTTGATTACTGGGTTTTTTAGATATAAAAAATGGTGCGATGAGATGGTGAAATTCATGCATCTCAGTAGACCTCGCTCATTTAATCTGTTAGTCGATGAGATAGTATCACCAAGCCTTGCTATAGATTACTTGTGGTATAAACCAACAATTTATTGTTTAAATTTTCGAATAGTTAAATATACTTCAGGTTCCATGCATGTCCATATCCCGCTAATACGGTGCGTTTCATCCAATTTCTTGCTCCACAATTGTAAGATACTATTTTGTTCTCAAGAGTTACGGAAAATATATTAGTATTTTTTCAAAAAAGAAAAGAACAGGTCCAACACATAAATTTATTAAAAGAACTGAAATGTTTTTCAAACCAAAACGTACCAGACTTTATCATAATTTTTAGCTCAAGCGGACCTGTAAGGAGTCAAATATTTACAAGTGAAAAAAAAGAAAAAAGAAAAAAAGGTATATCTTGCTTGAGAAAACAACCTCGTTTTTGTGGCTCCAGAAAACTTCTTGCCTCCCTTGTCCAAAAACAAATTAACATTATCATAATTTTTACATGAGAAGGAGTAGGAGGAATAAGAAGAAGAAGAAGAAGAAGAAGAAGAATGAGGGGAAGAACAGCCCTTTTTAACATATTAACATTTGCCGAAAAAAGTTTTCATCGACAATTTTACCGGTAAATCCTTATGTTGTAAAATTACCGATTGAATTGCCTGCAAAAATTTTAATATGTTTTTTTAAATTTTTTACTCTATCAGCTATTCCCTCGGTAATTAGTGACTAAACATAATCTATTTAGCAATTGTGTCGGAAAATGCCGAGATAAGTTTTTTTGTCGTCATTTTCATAAAAAATTAGCTACATAAATTTTTCTTTCAACGTTTTCATTGCTATTTATTAATTTTCTACTAATGTTTTAAGCATTAATTCAAGTAGTGAGTGAATTTGTTTCCGGTTGGCTTGCAAGTTTGAATCGAGAGAAGAGAAAAACTCGTCTTCGTGTACCAAGATGCAAAAGTTGTTCAGGTGTTTAGATGGGAGGTATGGTGGCTTTTTATTAAAGATACAATCTTTTTAAAGTATAAATAATATCTTTAAAAATTAAAAATATATGTTTTTTATATAAATTCTATAAAAAAAAGTCCTCTCCAAACCAAACAACCTGAACTACAAATAAATCGTGCCAAAAAGGGGAGGAGAAGAAAAGGGACAAGTGCCCTTTAGGAGTGGGGCAACCAGCGCGAAGCTGGTAATGAACATGTGGAAGCAACACACACACACACACACACACACACACACACACACACACAGACGAGAGTTGGTGAGAGCTTGAAGGACCCGAACAGCCCAACCAAACCAAAACCAAAAGTAACCCTTACCCAACCCCCCACATCTAAAAGGACACCATGCCTCTTCCTTGAGCTTGGTTGCACAGGATGCAGGGTGGTGGGGTTGTTTCGTTTTGGATAATCACGCGACAGCTTTTGTGATAATCATATCAATCGGCGACTTTTAAGCACATGTTAGGTGCTCCGTTTTTATCTAAACAAGGACATTGCAACCAAAGTTAATGATAAAATAACATACGTACATTACTTGTAAATGAAACACCGTTGTCTTCACATGTTTTTCTTAATTTTTTCTTTTGTCTACCCATACTTATTTTTTTTTTATCATTTTACACTCAATTTATTTATAATAATTTTTTATTTTTTATAATATTCTTTTAGTTTTTATTTTTATTTTTTACATTTTTTTTGAAAAAAATATATTCTTTATACTTGGCCTATTTATCACTCTACACTTCACCTATTTATATATATATTTTTTTTTTATTTTTTTTATTTTGTAATTTGTTTTTATTTTTCTTTAAACTTTTTTTTTAAATATTATACAAAGATTAAGGAAAATGATGTATTAATATAACAATAGCAACATTGTCTCAATTTTATAATACGTTAAAAATAAACTTGAGATTTTACAAGTTTTTATTAGTGCATATAATTTTTACTGTATTTTATTATATATAATCATTAGCTTATTGATTCACAATTATATTTTTTACTTGTTATAAAAAAAATATTAATAAAATCTATACATTAATTCATTTGTGCTAGAAAATAATTATTTGATTTACGGCTAGGTGAGTCGAATAAATACATTAATTTTTTTTTCATTTATTAGTACAAATGATTCTTGATTTATTTAATAAATGCATGTATAAGTTTTTTTTATTTATAATTAAGATTTTTGTCGTAAAAAGAAACATTTTAAAAGATAATATATTTTTTTTGCTAAAATAATTATTCTAATAACAAATTATAAGTCAAATAACTAGTAAAAACTAAAATTAAAAATTGGTAGATTTCTTGATTTTATAAACTAAGCCAAATTTATTTACCTTAGCTATCCAAGACTGATAACGATATACCCTTTTAACAAAGAATCACCGCTTTTTTGAAACTTAATTTGATGGGAATATAAATAGTCAAAGCAAGGCGTTTAGTTAGGAAGTATTTGTCATCTAATAAGTCAAACTAAAATCAGGTAAAAGTCATGTCTGCATCATAATTGTGGGAACTTTTGTTGCTAGGTAAGGAATGTCTTTTTAGTGGTTTTTTATTTATTTATTTAATTCGTTTAAAAAGGCGTTTCATAAAATCCATTTTTGTAAAGACTACAATTTTTTATCCCTCCAACTATCGTATATGTTTAGTTTTGTTCTATCCATCGAGATTTCAAAAGCATCTCATAATCATTTACTTTTTAAACAAAATTCTTAAATTATACCTAATTTAATTTGCACATGTTTTAAACCATATGTATTGAGGGAATGAATAAAAATAAAAAATAGTATAACTTTTTGATAGACTCAAATTTAATAA
Source organism: Populus x sibirica (assembly GCA_019202695.1). Lineage (NCBI taxonomy): Eukaryota > Viridiplantae > Streptophyta > Magnoliopsida > Malpighiales > Salicaceae > Populus > Populus x sibirica. Next base: position 1,881,046 of record JAGMVL010000643.1, on the reverse strand, counting down.
GTTCAAAAATCCCTTCATAAACTCAAAAAACTCCACCAAATACAAAGGATCAAAACTGTTGTCTAGGCCAAACTACTCTTGGGTTCAGGCATAGAGCTTGGACCTAGTTATTAGCTCTAAGGTACAACTTCTCTACAGTAAAGGGTTCTTATGCCCTATTTCATCGCTAGGAAGGCCACATGTTTCGGTCCACATCCCATAACAATGCTAGAGAGGTCACATACCTCCCCAACTTTATTATGATCTCTCTCCAGTGGGGGGCTCCCGAGCCCCCATGTCATCATTGGGGAGGTTACATGCCTCCCACTCTTTGGTGAGATTTTTCTCTAATGGTGGGCTTCCACGCCCCACATAACACTATGATCCCCCACCTTCCAGTACAATCTCAAGTCAGAACAGGGTTTTCAAACCTCACACTATTACATGGAATGACCCTCGAGGTGTTTCCATCAACCTCTTAAAAGTTTTTGTAAGTATGAACATTGTCATGGTCTAAGTGTAGCATTTGGATCCAATTAACCCAGCATGCCTGTTGAGCATGCTGCCCAACACATTAGCTTTCTACGTCATGCTACTAGATATCTTGGTTAGAGAAAATAGATCAAATTGCTAAAACTAAATGATTAATAAATTATCTAACATATATGTTTTATATCTAAACACATTGAATTTTGGGACCTCATTACTTCTAATTCTAACCATTAGAGATTAAAGAATTTGCAACAACCTTTTTTCTTAGTGTGATCTAAACCTAATTTCCCTTAATTGGTTCTTAAATGCATAAAGTGAAAAAAGAATCGAGGGTTTTTTTTTTGGTGATTTATATAGTGAAGAAATGTTGTGTGTATTTTGATTGCAAGAACAAATGATTGTTGGATGGAAGGCCGATCTTGCATGAATAGTTATGATTCAATGGTTCAATGTAAACCATGGAGAGAAAAAGGGACTAATTGAAAATAGTATGTTAGTTGGAGGGTCTGAATGTATTATGTCCAAACATTCTCTTATTCCCGTATCTCTGAGAAACCCATCCGAAAATAATAAAATAAAATGGCTTTATTTATATAAAAAGCTGATGCATACGATACCAAAAGCGCCTTGTCCATTAGGAGCATCAGACTTTGAAAATAAGACCACTTTCCCTGTAAGTTATCATCTCATCTTTAATTTCTTCGAACTTGTAGACGTAGGCTTTAAGTGTTCTATGATGTTCAGTCACATGTTGAAGAACTCTGGACATTCCTTAGTGACGAATCACATAAAAATGATGCATCTTTTCCTAACAATCATGTTCAAGAGAAGCAACAAATTAAGAGAAGCAGAGGAAAATCGGACCCACTTTTCCCTTGCATTAGGTATGGAGTATGGGTTAAGTCATCTTCATGAAATTAGTCCCTTTCACATTCTAAGAGCTTTGTGGAATCAAGTGGACCTAATTCTACTCACTCCATATTTACTCATTCCACTATATAACACCCCCAGCAACTATCCTAAAAGCAACCCAAATACCTTCTTCTCTTCTCTTCTCTTCTCCCGGAAAATGGCCGGTTTAATTTCAAGATCAGTTCCTTGTGAAATCCTAGTAATCTTGTGCACGGTGGTGCCCATTTTGGCTAAAGATCACACTGTAGGAGATAGTTCAGGCTGGGCAATTGGTATGGATTATAGCACCTGGACTAGTGGCAAGACCTTTTCAGTTGGCGACAGCCTTGGTGAGTCCCTTTCTCTCAGTACACGTTACTCATCAAGATTAGTACTTGATTTACTAATCAGGTTTCTGTTTATATAATCTAGTGTTTAACTACGGAGGAGGCCACACGGTGGATGAAGTGAGTGCCAGTGACTACAGCACATGCACTACAGGCAATGCAATCACTTCAGATAGCAGTGGTGCTACCACAATAGCCCTCAAGACTGCCGGAACTCATTATTTCATTTGTGGTGTTCCTGGTCACTGTGGGAGTGGCATGAAGGTTGCAGTCACAGTTGCAGCAGCAGGATCGAGCACAAGTCCCTCCTCCTCAGGAACTCCATCTTCTGATAGCACTACCACTTCTCCGGCCGGTAGTAACGTCACCAATTACAAGCCTTCATCCAACAACGTACCCGATTCATCCTTAGGGATCAATATTTCCCCATTTGTGGCTATAGCCGGTACTTGTGTTGCCGTTTTTGTGATGGTTTTCTCATGAATTGCCAGGATAGAGGCAGTGCTCTGCTAGATCCCTTACCATCGAAGCGTGATTTTCCAAATTAACTGGAAACCTCTCCAATGTATTTTTCTTTTCTTTTTTTTCTTGGTATAAAACGCGGGAAAGCCCGCGAGAACCAAGGAAACAAGCGACCAACGGAGAAGGGCACCGTTTTCATCCCTGAATAATAAAAGTCTTACAATTTAACCCAAATTCTAATGGCTAACCCACCTCTGTGCTTGACTGAAAGGAAAGTACATAGGTTTTTTTCTTGATCTCCCTTCCACCATCCTTTCGAACATTGATACATGCAACTTTGAAGATCTGATTTTGTCTCTTTAATACTAAATGCTATAACTAAGTTAAGTGGCGAACTTTGCTCCCTTCACTTTTTTCTGCCACCATGTCCCCGAGGTTTGAAGGGTACTGAGACGCTAACAAAATATGGTATACACTAAATTTAATAATGATTCTCTATATATAAAAAAATATTAAATTTAATAATAACTAAACTAGTTAGAAGAAATAGTAATATAATTACTAACATGATAGTTTTTTCCCATATAGTAAAGAAAAACAAAATAAACCAAAGCCGCACGCGATTAATGAATAAACATTGTTGTTTCCGTAGCTAATTCTTCAAATTTGGAAACTTGGATTGTCTTTATCTTTTTGGTCCTTCTAATTCCTTGAATGTTTGGATTTGGTCCCTAAATAATAAAATGCTTGTAATTGAACTCGATTAATCATGGTCAATTGAAAGAAATTTATTTTGATGTCAACACCAAGCTATGGCCTAGTTAATTAAATTAGAGAGCCAGTTTGAGCTTCTGCTTTCTTTACGCCTAGTCTCTGAGAATAACCTGCCTCAGTCCATGCATAATTGGGTCTGCAATTAATGAAACTGAAAACTAATTTTACTAATTGAAGTTTTGAAAAGTTTTTAAAGACGTGATGCGTCTACATCCTGTCCATGATCATAAGTTCTGGTTATATTAAATATGACATTGGATAAAAATTGAAAATCTGACTCTCAATCTTCTCAAGCAAAATGTTCTCAAAGACAATAATAAGAGGAGGGAGGGCAGACCAGTTAAGAGAGAGAGGGAGGATGCACTGCTGGTTAATAAGAGAGATAGGTTGGTCGGCTAGTGAGGAAAAAGAGAGACAATGTTTGATGGCAAGAGAGAAGGGAGATGGTGAGAAAGAAGGTATTTGTAATTTTAAGAAGAAGAAAAAGAAGAGGGAAAAGAGGAATCGTCATGTTTTAATTTTTAAACATCACCGGTGGAAATTTTGTTGGTGATTTAGACATGTTACAAATACCGACAAACTTTTTTATTTTTAATAGTTTTTATTTTATCATCGATTCTATCAGAAATAAAAATTGGTAATTTTTTAAAGATTATTCCACCATCACTTTCATCTAAATATTCAGAATCTTCTGTAACTTTTCGATGAAATGATAAGTCCATCATCGATTTTGTTGAAAATAAGTTTCTGATGAAATATTCCTTTGTTGATTCTTTTAGAACACCTAAAACCTTCTGTAACTTTCCAATGAAAATGACAATTCCATCTTCAATTGCATCAAAATTAAGAATTTTTATTTTTGATGAAATAGTTTGTCATCGATTCGGTCAAAATACCTTGGTCTATCATTAAGTCTGTCAACAATGAAGGAATTTTTTTTGTTTAGTTTTTACAGTCATATTCAAGCATATTCAATTCAATAATTGCTCACATTAAATCCACGACCATAACAAAAAAATATAAATATTATGCATTATAAAGTACCAACAAGCCTTAAACTATTAGCAGATTTGATGTTGCCTTTGTTGTTGCTAGTGTTACATTTTACACTATTTTAAAAAAATAATATTCTATTTATTGTTTAGTTGTTACAATTAATGAACACATCTTCAAAATATACAACAAATATAAATATAATGTATTATAAAGTATCAACAAATATCTTACACAATTTCAGTTTTATTAATTACATAATATAACATCATATTTAAATCAATTAAATACCTTTTAATCATAATCCTCCTTTCAATATAATAAATTATAAAGTACCAACATCATATCTTAATCATAAGTTTGTTCAATTCAAACTTATTCAACCTAAATTAATACATTTTAATTGTTATCAATTTTCTAAAAAAATAATTTTCTCAAATTTTCAACTTGACAATAAAATTAATAAAATATAATTGACAAGTATTAAATAACCCATTATTTCTTCAATTATAATAACACACTTAAGTTACAAAATCAAACTCAATTTCATCAAATGACAAATGAATTCAATTTTTCCCAAATCTCAAACAACCCATACACATATAAATCATACATTAATACAACAAAGTTTTATTTGAAAAAAAGGGTAAAACTCTTAAATATACAAGCAAACTACAAATAGTATTAAAAAATTCTAATAAATTAACCTAAAACATAAATATATTACAAGAAAAATGGATAGGTTTGCTTACTTAATGTAGCAGAGCTTCACAATATATTGAACTAAGAGAGAAATATTGATACTATTGATAGATTTAAATCGATGTTGGCAGTTTAGGGTGCCTAGAATTTTTAGGATGATGGCTGGATTTAATTATAAGAAAATAAATGGAGGGGCTGCTGGTTTTTTGAATAGGAAAAAGAAGAAGAAGACGAGGAGGAGCTAGGAGGACGGAAAAGAGGATTGTCAAGTTTTATTTCATTTAATATTTTGATGGAATGTCCATCGACAATTCCATAAAAAAAATACTGACATGTCAAATTTATGATGAAGTGCAAACAATATTTTTTTTTTATTTTTTTTATTTTATCATAAATTATTGACAGGACAAATTCCATCATAATTTTGGTATGTAATTACCAGCATAAATTTTCCATCGCTATTTATATGAAAAAGTACAATGAAATATTTTTCATTGGTATTTTAATTGCTATTTGTTAATTTTATGGTAGTGTATTAAATTTCTTTAATATAACAAAAAAGAGTTTATTTCTTTGCTGGAAGGGAGGGGAATGTGACTAGAATTTAATGGCAATGCAAGGTATGAAGATTAGACCTAATATTTAGGGTGTTATGATACCTACAATACATGTTGTAAATCTATCTCTAAATACAGACCCATGAAAATTAGCAATATTAGCTCAAATCGTAGATATCTATAATATTCATAAAAAATTTAGCTCAAATTGATATATCTAATATGCTCGATTCTAAAAAAACTAAATAGATTGGATTTATAATATGTAAATATCAAAAGTCGGATTGGATATAATTATACACTTAAACCAAATCCAACTATATCATGAACACCTCTAATTTTGAGTTCTATCAATGTAATTGTGCATCTTCTGAATTTTGCATGCGATGAAGACCTTGTCACTGGGATTAGAAAAACATTGAATTGATTAATATGTGATAAATTGAATTGATTAGGCATTTTGAATTCTATCAATGTAATCGAAGTCTAACCTGGTATGTGTTTGGTGTCGCGATTAAAGGTGAGAATCCTCAGGTCCTTAGATCTTTATGCTTACCTTAGCTGTTCAGTCTGGATGTAAAATAGGGGTTCCCAAAAACGGGATCATTCATTGCAAAGGTAAAATGAAATCAATCGAGAAACAAAATGTTTGATGATGGAAAATGTGGGACTGGTGTTATAAAGAGATGAGATTAACCTTTATGTGTTAGTTCAAGTAGTAAGTGGATTTGTTTCCTGTTGTCATCCAAGTTTGAATCGAGAGAAGAGAAAAACTCGTCTTCGTGCACCAAGATGCAAAAGCTGGAATGAGAATGTGCTTAATGCGAAAAGACAGAGAGAGCGAATAAATCGTGCAAAAAAAGGAGTGGGGTGGGTAATGGGTTGAGCTAGAAGAAGAAAAGGGACAAGTGCACTTTAGGAGGGGGGGCAACCAGAGGGTAGATGGTAATGGCTCATGTGGAAACAACACACATGAGCAGTTGGTGAGAACTTGAATGAACCCTAACAGCCCAACCAAACCCGGAGCCACCTCCAAACCACCACATCTAAAAGTACACCATGCCTTTTTCTTGAGCTTGGTTGCACAGGGTGCCAGGTGGGGTTGTTTCGTTTTGGGTAATCATGCGATAGTTTAAATACCTTTGTGATAATCATATCAATGGGTGACTTTTAAGCACATGTTAGGTGCTCGGTTTTTATCTAAACATGGACATTGCAACAAAAGTTAATGCTAAAATAATATACGTACATTACCTGTGAATGAATCATCGCTGTCTTCTGATCATGGCTTCAAATAATATGCAGATAAACAAGTGTAGATTTTTCAGTGAAGATTTTATGAAAGTGCCCGTTCTCCTTAAGATTACCTGTGAATGAATCATCGCTGTCAGGCTGATCCTGGGTGGTTTTTCTCCATGATGTTCAGAAGATATAATTATATAAATGATGGAATTTACATGAAAAAAGTTTCTGTACATTCTTAGCAGAAAAGCAATATCGACGAAGACAAATGATGCTGTTTAAGACAAACTGGGGTAATATTTACTAGTAAGAGATTTGGCTGCTTTTCTTAATTCTCAAGAAACTTCCACTAAATTGCACAGCCATGTTAAACAATTTACATTCAACTTAAAAACTAAAATTGTAAGATGGGTAGCTTAGCTATCCAAGAATGATTAATAAATTAACGATATACCCTTTTAACAAAGAATTACGCTTTTTGTAAACTTAATTTTGATGGGCATGTAGAGTTAACAAGTATTTGTCATCGATCAATTCAAAAGCCATGTCTGCATCATAATTGTGGGAATGGAGGGGGCTTTTGTTGCTAGGGAAGGAATGCCTTCTTAGTTCATGGCTTTGGACTTCGGACAAGGAGCGCATAGAATGTTCGTTTAGAATGGGGTTACCATTTTTGGAAAAACTACATTTGAACCCTCGAACTATTATCATATATGTTTAATCTACAATCCTCGTCCACTAGAAGAAGTTTGGGTTCAAAGTAGGCCTTTTCATCCGCTCAATGTAAACCATGGAGAGAAAAAGGGACTAATTGAAAATAGTATGTTAGTTGGAGGGTCTGAATGTATTATGTCCAAACATTCTCTTATTCCTGTATCATCTCTGAGAAATTCATCCGAAAATAATAAAACAAAATGGCCTTTTTAAAAATAAGAAGCTGATGCATATTGCATAGGATACCAAAAGCGCCTTGTCCATTAGGAGCGTCAGACTTTGAAAATAAGACCAATAATTCCCTGTAAGCTATCATCTCATCTTTTATTTTGTTTGAACTTGTAAACGTAGGCTTTAAGCGTTCCATGATGTTCAGTCACATGTTGCTGTCTACTTGATTATGGAATTTAATTCATTCGGCTCATAAGAAGATAAAAGGATTATGACGTTGAAGAACTCTGGTCATTCCTTAGTTACGGGTCACATAACGATGCATCTTTCCCCACCAACCATCTTCAAGTGAACCCACTTTTCCCTTGCATTAGGTATGGAGTATGGGTTAAGTCATCTTCATGAAATTAGTGCCTTTCACATTCTAGGAGCTTTGTGGAATCAAGTGGACCTAATTATACTCACTCCATATTTACTCATTCCACTATATAACACCCCCAACGACGATCCTAAAAGCAACCCAAATACCTTCTTCTCTTCTCTTCTCTTGTTTTCTCCCGGAAAATGGCCGGTTTAATTTCAAGATCAGTTCCTTGTGCAATCCTAGTAGTCTTGTGCACGGTTTTGCCCATTTTGGCTAAAGATCACACTGTAGGAGATAGTTCAGGCTGGGCAATTGGTATGGATTATAGCACCTGGACTAGTGGCAAGACCTTTTCAGTTGGCGACAGCCTTGGTGAGTCCCTTTCTCTCAGTACACGTTACTCATCAAGATTAGTACTTGATTTACTAATCAGGTTTCTGTTTATATAATCTAGTGTTTAACTACGGAGGAGGCCACACGGTGGATGAAGTGAGAGCCAGTGACTACAGCACATGCACTACAGGCAATGCAATTACTTCAGATAGCAGTGGTGCTACCACAATAGCCCTCAAGACTGCCGGAACTCATTATTTCATTTGTGGTGTTCCTGGCCACTGTGGAAGTGGCATGAAGGTTGCAGTCACTGTTGCAGCAGCAGGATCGAGCACAAGTCCCTCCTCCGGAACTCCATCTTCTGATGGCACTACCACTTCTCCAGCCGGTAGTAACGTCACCAATTACAAGCCTTCATCCAACAACGTTCCCGATTCATCCTTAGGGATCAATATTTCCCCATTTGTGGCTTTAGCCGGTACTTGTGTTGCCGTTTTTGTGATGGTTTTCTCATGAATTGCCAGGATAGAGGCAGTGCTCTGCTAGATCCCTCTTTTTTTTTTTGGTTCTTGCTTTTCCTGAAGTTCTGCTTGTATTCAGGATTATTACTGTTTATCGTTACGAACGATTAGTAATATGAGATTATAGATTAAGTATGTGATCATGGTTCATAATTAAGTTTCTCTTTTTTTGCTAATGTGTACCCCTCAAAACTCTATTCCGGTACTTTAATCCCTTCGCTTCCCTCCATCCCTCTCCTTCGAATGCGGGTGGTAATTATTCGATCATTAATCTCTTAGTAAATTAATTAGGTCAAATTACTTTTTTATATATAATTAAGTTAATAGAGAAGAGTAATATTAATGGTAAAATACCAAAATTCATTAATCTTAACAAAAATGGTTACAACTGAATAGTATGGTATGAGCATGAATTAGTAATCAATCATATTCCCAAACAAGCATTATTCATGTCAAGTGTTATTGTCAAAATCTAAAATCATTTCAAATAATAAACCATGAGGTCTAATTGAACAAATGGCTATAAAGACAGTAAAATGTAAGAAAAAAAAATATACATGAGAAAGCTTGAAAGAAGTTTGTGCTAGGATTGAAATTATGTGTTGGGGTAAGTCAGAAATTACAATAATAATCTTTCTCTATTTATAAAAAAAAATATTAAATTTAATAATCATGTAAACTTGAAAGTGAAACTAAACTAATTAGAAAAGATAGAAATAGAAAAATAATTACTAACGTAATAGTTTTTTCCTATATAGTAAAGGAAAATAAAATACAAACAAATAAACCAAGCCGCACGCGATTAATGAATAAACATTGTTGTTTCCGTAGCTAATTCTTCAAATTTGGAAACTTGAGTTGTCTTTGTCTTTTTCTGGCCCTTCCTATTCCTTGAATGTTTGGATTTGGTCCCTAAATAATAAAATTCTTGTAACTTAACTCAATTAATCATGGTCAATTGAGAGGTTTGGGACAGTTGTAGATTGAGGTTCGTATTTCTGTTTCTTGAATTTATTTCAATTTACCTTTATGTTACTGGGTGTTTCAGTGATGTATGTTTTTTCTTTTTTTGTTTTCTTTGTATAGCTTTCAACTACATTCGTGGTCTGGTCAAAAAACTTTTCGGCGTAAACATATAATGCTAAGTAAAAAAAATAAATCATAGACCTCTTCAAATGATAATTTAAATGATATGATTAAAAAAAATACAATAACAACAAATAAATTAAAAAAAATAACAACAAAAAAAAAACATGACATGAGTTCACTTAGATTTTCAAGCAACCTACTATTGAAAGGTTACACCTAGTTAAACCGGATTTACTTGCAAAATTCATAACCATCGACATAAAATTATGATAATCTTATAGAAAGAAACATGTGAAAAAAAAATTCAAAATCAATTCTTAATAAATCAAATGAGAACATACAAGAAAAAATCGAGATAACTCAGGTTAACTCACAAACCTCGTGATCATTGCCACATGATCGAGATAATCATTAGAAAAGAAAGGAAAAAAAGGTGGAAAGACCAATTCCAAATAAATCAAATTTTAAATGATAAAATTGAAATGAATTAATTTAAAAAAAATCCAAAAAAAATAAACTTGGATTAATCTTTGAAACCGATGACCTTAATCATAAACCCAAGACTAACTTTATTTTTTTTGGTATTTATTTTAGAAGTTTTATGGTTGATGAGCAATTTTATTATTACATTATTATAATGAATAATATTATTCTGAATATTGGTGAATAGTAATTTAAACCTGCTTATTTTTGCTAATGTACAGCAAAACCAGAAACAGGGGCTTGGCGTTTGTCACAATGGGCTCCCCTGAAGAGGCAGCTGCTGCTCTTAATAATCTCGAATCTTATGTAAGCACATCATCGTCGATTCTTCCCTTCTTCGGAATACGGAATCCTTGTGGTAATGCATACTTTGTTGGATAGAGAGGAGAGATAAATCAGATTGAGACTTATAATTATCAAGTATTAACCGATTTTAATATGGCACTTGGATATGTACCCTAATCCACTTTATGCTAGCCTTTTGCTCTTCGAAAACCTATTAACAAGAATCATAAAATCTCTGGACTTTGTTTTTCTTTTATTTTTCGTTGATTTCGTTCATATCTTAACGTGCATTAGTGTTTGTCTTGCCCTTTTCTTTTACGAACTAAAAAACATTTAGTCTTCTTACAAATGCCTTCTAGGAATTTGAGGGCCGTACTTTGAGGATGAATTATGCACAACAAAAAAATAAAAAACCTTCACCACCTCCGCCACTGATCATGCCAGGGCCAACATTCAACATGTTTGTAGCGAATTTGCCCTTTGAAGCAAAGTCAAAAGATCTTAAGGAGTTCTTTATTGCAGAAGGTGCTGATGTTGTTTCTGCTGAAGTTATATTTTAGGATAATCCTAGGAGGTCCACCGGCTACGGACTTGTTGCATTAAAAACTAGAAAAGAAGCTGAAGAGGCCGTTTCTACTTTCTCTGACAAGGTAGGGCAGAATTATGATTATGTTACAGTATTTCTGTCTCAAAGAATTCTGAATGTACTTCCTTCTGTATTTATTGCAGTAGACAGTGTGTGAAACATCGAAAAGAATATGGTTCACAATCTGATGGTACTTCGGGTGAGTTGGAATCTGACAAGGTGCAAGCACATACAGCCAATGACAATTGAAAATGAAATTTTGCGAGGCCCTGGAATTGTTTGGTGTGCTTCGCTTCATCTTTGGGGGTAAAACTTCTTAAATTTGGTCCTGAAGACCATAAAGCAATTATATGATTTCTTCGGCATGCTTTCTCTAATATCCAATTGGCGTGTTCTATTCTATTGTCAAGTAATACGTACTGCAGGTTGGATGCCTGCTCTTTATTTTTTGATGGAATAGATGTTGTGTATGCTACAACAGATCTCATCGTGGGAGCTTGGAGGTGGGGGAGTATATGATCGGGGATCTATCTTTTTGCAAAATAGCCACCAGGAGAACTCAAAGATTTTGCAGAATGACATAGGCTGCTTGTAGGTGAAATGTTACTGGTCTTGCCTCTTCTTAGGGCTATAACCACATTTGGACAGCAGACGCTTCATGTCCCGCATCTTATAGCATCCAACTGTCTCCTGGGTCTGCATGCAAGATTCCATTGCATGCAAATTCTGTGGAACAAATTGAATAACAGTCGCAGGGAAATTTTTAGTGATTCTTTTGAGAAAGACTGCTCATACTTGCGAAGTGATTGGGAATTTAAAGCAGGGCTGTTAAAAAATTTTCTCGTGTAGCATTTGTATTATTTGACTTAATTTAACCCCTCAAATTCGAATAATATTAATATCATTGATGATAATGAGTAAAAAAACCTAAGAAATTGATATCATTAATTAAGATTTTTTAAACTTGATCAACTTGACCTAACTCATATACCCTATATCTTTTTTGTTTTTTACATTTGATAGTTTGTGGATTGAGTATTTATTTTTATTTTATTTAAAAATGTTTCAACTCCAAAGTTTTTGTTAATAGGCTTCCTATTAGATTTATTTAATGTAACAAAAAAAAGCTTGTCTCTTTGCTGAAATGGAGGGGCAGGTGACTAAAATTTATTAGTGGTACAAGTTGTGAAAATTAGATTTGATATTGGAGATGTCATGACACGTATAGTCTATATTGCAAGTTCGTCTCTAAATATAGACTAATTTTTTAGGGTGTCATGGCAACTATAGTCTAGTTTTTCTCCTAAAAACACTATAGAAACACCAATAAACTAGTTTGTGTCCTTAAAGTAGCGAAAAATCAGTAAAAACTAAAAAATCAAACCGAGACCATAAATCTTCCCAAACCCCAATCTATTTTTCCAGTAACATGAGAACCCAACCACCATCAAACATATCTTGTTTAATAGAATATTTTAACAGTAAACTTGTCCATTTTGGATGGTGGAATTGGGACAACCATATAATTTTTCTCTATTACAATTTTCCAGCAAGCCACTCTCTTTCTTTTATTTAGGGACTAAAAATTGACAAAATTAAATTTTAGAACCAAAACAAAAGGTGTGCAAGTTTAGTATCAGTCAGTTATTATTTTAGTGTTTTTTATTATAGGATTAATCTTATATTAGTTTAGGATTAGGCATATATTGTGACAAAAAAGTAAAAAAAAATAATGATTAATTGTTTAGGTAATTCCAAAATTGACTTGTATCTCATGCATTCAAGCTTTTAGTCGTAACGAAATTCTTTTATGAGATAATAAAGTTGCTTTATTAATGCACCTAGCTGTTGAGTCTTGGTATTAAAACCAGGATCACTTAGCCAGTGAAAAGACTTGGACTTGTGATGCGGTTCCACATGTCACCTGCCCTAAATCCACTTTTGAGAAAAGCTTATTTGTCGTGGGGACACATTGTACTCGCCTCTCTTCTCTTTGTGATAGAGAACTGTGCACAAACTTTCTTTTAAATTGACAACTGATCAGGGAGAGAAGGTAGCAAAATCCACAATGGCATGGTGTGCTGTGCACCATCATCAGGCCTTGCACAAGTTGCTGTTGAATTATACACACACATCATTTTTCGTGAGTTGCTCGAAGTCTTTGTAGCCAAGAATTTGCTATCTTCTTCTCTCTTTTTTTACATGACCAACCCAACCCTCTCATTGGAAACCGTAAAAATAGTTTTAAAATTTTTTATTTTTTTTATTTAAAATTAATTTTTTTATTCTAAATTGTTTGGATGTATTGATATTAAAAATAATTTAAAAAAATATTATTTTAATATATTTTTAAATAAAAAAAACTTTAAACAGGTACGAACGCATTTACCTTCACAGACAAGCACGAAAACTCAAAATAAAGTAACAGGTCAGTGGTGTTGCAGTTGATCTCTCTCGCGTGTCAGGTGACAGCAACCAAGTAGACTAGAGATATAACATCCACATGTCAGTGTTGTTGCAGTTGGTCTCTCTCGCGTGTCATATGACAAACCACATGGGCTTATGTAAAAAACCCTAAGATTTCAATTTACAGCTGTTGCCACGTGCATGACAGGCCTAACATGAAACCCTATTTTACTTTTCCCCAACTTTTCTGCTATCATCTAAAGTCTAAACATAAAAAATTAAACAATAAAACACCATCACGTACTCTCCCTCCCACACTCTCTCACACGAGGATATGAACGATCGATGGATCGCTCTCTCCTTTGAAATCCAGATCAAGTTAAGTACAGAGCATCACGATATATGAGGAGATAAATAAGAAATTATTGAAAATAAACGATTGATTACATGACGACCAATCATTAATTAATCATAAAAAAGAACAATGATAACAACAACAATAATAATCAAATATCAACCGTCAAGATAAACCAAAAGAGTCACCATCACCGTCCATAAACAAAATTACAAAACGACTCGAAATAATAACAATAATAATCCCCGACTAAAGTGAAACATAAATATAATTGTAACAATCAACATCCGATGATCAGATCTACAGCAACAAAGACCACACACCAGCGACTCCAATCAAAGCACCAGCCACGGTGGCTTTGTTCAAGCCGGCGGCGCTTGGAGATGGAGGGGAAGCGGCGCTTGGAGGAATGGATACGGAGGGGCCAGGGGAAGCGGGAGAAGGTGGTGAGCTGGCTGGAGATGAAGGAGGAGGAGTGGATGGAGCAGTAGAGGGGGCTGGAGAAGTAGAGGGGGTTGGAGCAGAGACTGATGGAGAGGGGGTTGGAGCGGGGGGTGGAGTTGTAGGAGCAGCGGGTGCAGGAGATGGTGATTTAGCTGGTGAAGCTGTTGGTGCAGCTCCTGGTGCCTGAGCCAAAGCTGAACCGGCAAAGAGAGCCAGAAGCATCAAAGGCGCCCAGATTTTGTAAGCCATTGTTGTTGTAAGTTGTGAAGGAAAGGATGGAGAGGAGAGAAGACAAGAAAATATACAGAGAGGAGATGATAAAGGGATTGATGAGAGAGAGAGAGAGAGAGAGGGTGTTGTATTTATACAGAAAGGGAAGGTGAAGGTTTAAGGTTTTTAGTCGGTTTAGGAGGCGAGGGCAGGTTCCTGTTTGTTTCCTTTGAATTTGTGAAATTACAGCTTAGTACCTGTTTGGTGTATTATAATTAGAGAGGCGGAAATTGTATGTTTGGAAGTGGGAGAGGATCAAGGAGGTACGCGTGGCTATAATGGATAACGAGAGCCGTCGGATGTGCTTCCAATTTTTTGACGATTCGAAAACGCGTTGATTTCAAGCTTGGGGAGAGGAGATGGTGGTGAGTTTTACTTGTTCGGTCGGGGGAGTAGATAGATTGGGTTGTTGATTTGGTAAAGGAAAAAAGAAGGAGGAGAACAGACCAACCAATGATCGATGCACTTGTGATTAATTATGAACAAAAATTCGGCTAACCGTTATGATTAGCACGTTGCTGGTTCATTTTTCTACTCTATTCCCAGCTGCAGGTTCTTTTTAGTCGTTAGAGGGTCACAAGTCCAGTTGTCCGTAGAAAAAAAATAAATAAATAAATAATCAATCTGCTCATGGATTATTTATTGTGTGTGAGAGATTCTATGCCAAATTATTATCATTTTAGTATTTTAAGCTATTTATTTGCAGTATCCAAGGGTTAACTAACTCGACTAAATTTAACTTGCAGTATACAAGGACGGAAATGGAGTTTTACGGGGGGAAACAACGAGAAAGACAAAGAAAAACTGCTGCCTCTTATCCTAGAAAACGTGAATTAATGTCCAATTAGGACATCCAGTGCCCCGTATTTCATGTGAGAATTGACAAGTTCCAACAGAACCAATTTCAACTACTCTTGGAGGCTATATCAGGAAAGGAAGAAAAAAACCCACTTTGATGGCTTGAAAAGTTCAATTCACGGCGTTAATGGCTTGAAAAGTTCAATTCACGGCGTTAATTAGCCACCCCACTGCCACTTGGGTTAATGTTTCTTTCCAATTAATATGGGTTGGCCATGAGACCATTTGCTTGCCAATTATTAGTTTAGCTTGTCAATAGATATCATTCAAGGATAACTCCGTGACATTTATATATTATCTCGGACCCACCTTTCTTTTTGGCTGACAACCTACGTATACAAACTAGATATTTTACCTGCCGGCAGGCCGTAATTTTTTTATAAAAAAAATCTAGACAGATAGGTTATTTTAATATGTTTTTTTATATAAAAATTAAAAGTGTATATTTAAAAGAGCATCTAGTTAAAAAAAATCAATAATAATTAATGTAAATAAATAAATAAAATTATTAATAATACTTAAAAGAAAAAACTGAAAAAATTAAAAGATAAATATAGATTAAAATATTTAATCTCACAAAATGAGATATTTATCCATTTGTATTTACTAAATTTATTTATTAAAATTAATAAAAGATAATAGAAATAGAAACACACATGAAAGTGAGTGAATAAAATAAAAAAATACTATAAAAGGCCTAACATATCATATATATTATTTCAAAATAAATATTTTTTATAAAATAAATCTTATATGTATAAAATAAAAAAAATCTTCAAAAATTAAACACAAAAAAATATTTTAAAAAAAAAACCACAATTTCAAAAAGGCTTAGCTAACTCATGGTCTGGGCCATGAAATCGAGATAAACCAATAGAAAAAAAATTAAAAATAACTACAAAATCAATCTTTTTAAAAAAACATATTGCAGAATAATAAAACTATTAAAAAAATGAGAAAGAAAAAAAAAGAATCCCTACTCATATCCACTCTTAAAACTCGTGATTTATGTTATTGGATCAGAAGTATGACAAATAAAAAATCATAAAATTTAATCTCTAACAAATTAAACTCTGAAGAATGAAAATGAAGAAAAAAATCTATAACATAAAAAAAGCTATAATTAAAAGAATAAGATTAAAAATCAAAATAAAAAATAAATTAAAAAATATAATTATTAAGTGTTAACTTGGTCAACTCTAGAAAAACTAATTACAGCTAAATGTTAGCGATAGGGCACTTTTTTAAGACTTTCACAGTCAACGAGTAATAAATCTATTCGAGTTACATATTTGATATTTTCATATTTGTTTGTCATGGTCGTATATTATAGCCGCGATTGAAAAGAGTGTTTGACCATGAAGTTTCTAAAATAAAAATAAATAAAAAAGTTAGTGTTCGAGTTTTATCTCGAAGAGACATGCATGGATTCCGGTCATTTTTGCGCAACCAAACGGGTTTGGGTTGGTCTTTCGGTAAAAACAACAAAAAAGTCAACCCCACTCTAGGCTTAGATCTGATGCCTTCAACTCTTTTAATCATGTGATTTAGATAGAGATCCTCACGTTAAATCAAAACCAGTGGTTATTCGCAGAAGGAATCAAAGTCACTGAGATGAGATAAATTGAATATAACATAAAATTGGCAGATTGTGGAAGAGAAACCATAGACACAGGATGCCTGTACCATGATTATGATTGATGATCCGATTGGCCCAGACTTGTCCACCGATCAATGGGACATGGACCTTGTCAGAGCACGGCATGTCCCAACACTCGGACAACTTTTCGATTCACTGAGGATGTCAAGTTAATTCTAGTTCAGGACTATAATCTAAGGGGGCTTGAAAGGACGATATACAGCGACAGGTCGACCACCTACCAAACTGGACTAAATGATACGAAGCGAGGTAGCTGTTTTCCGGGTGGTAGAATGGAAGAGCTAATATCACCGCGTGCTAGCCAGGACGGAAGAATGGTTCTGTTTCTTCGAGGGTACAATAACAAAGATTTTTTGCTCGAGGGAAGAGAGGACGCATCATTGATAATTGGATTGTCCTGTCTGTCTGCCTGCCTGTCACAATTTGTGTGGGTCACTGCCAGATTGTACTTTTGAGGCTTCACGATTCATGCACATGCTCATGACAAGATCTGTTCTTCACACAGACCCCATGATTAAGACCGCTGTGCACATGCTTAAAAATTATTAATCTGTCAGGCAGATTGTCATTTTTGGCATTCTACTTAAAAAAGACAAAGTAGGTATTAGTGAACATCAGTTGCCAGCCAGCGTTTGCTGCTGCTGGTGGGTGTCTAATGGGCAGCAGCACGAAATCAATTGGGAGAAAGCCAAAGAAATACTAATAATTAACATTGTCATCGTAATTATTACGATCAATTTATTATTTTTTAGTAATCTTTCGACATTCTTTCCACTCTATTTAGGAATTACCAACTGTAGGACCCCAGAGTTCATCTCAGTATTACACAGCTCATGCATAACATACACACAGCAGCACCTACATCGAATAGGGCATATTCTACTTGTTGCTCAAGTTGAAGTATTTTTTATTAGTTGATGCAACAAAGGAATGAGCGGACATCAGTCACATTGTAGCAATGATAAACCTCCATGCTCTCTCAAATCTCTTTGATTGCATTCATCCAGGGTAAAGTGACATCTACATCAAGTACTGTAACCATAACCTGATGCCAGGAATCTGAACATTTCCCAGGGAAGATTTTGCGATTCTCCAGATCAGGCAGGTCATTCAGAATAGGCAGGTCATTCAGAATATTCATCGGTGATCAGCTTCGGGTTCTGTCAGTTTTTAGCTTCAAGAAGAATTGAAGAGTGTGGAGCCACATTATAGGTGCTTCCAATGCCTGGGAGACCTTGAGGAACAAAGTCATCCGGAGATTCAAAATTGGTGTCTACCTGCATTTGAACAACGAATTTGTACATATGATTCAGATGGAACTGATTGATATGCTACAATTTTGAAAAATACAACTGCAAAGTATAATCAACACAATGATGTGACTGATTTTCGCAGCCTGTTTTTCACCGTTAAATAACTTCGTGTTATAACTTCATGTCTAACACCGTCAACGTAAATTGAGCAAGGGATATATCAGCTTCCAGAAAAGTGAAGCAATAATACATCTCTTGTAAGAAGCCATGGTTCAAAGAGTGGGAAAGAGTGCAGTATAGGAGTCATACTCGGGTGTCGTACTTATTCTCACAATATGAATCTTCTATATGACTACAAAAAAAAAGGCAGGAAAGTAAACTGGCTGCCTTGGGAAATTAATAGCAAATGTTGAGGGATCTTTATATAAATCCAATCTCGAGAACAATCCTCCTGTTGGATGCCAACAGAATAATTATCAACTTTGTCAAGTTTTTTCCATGAGATTCCAAGCGTCAGATCTCATGCCAAAAATCAGTTGGGTTTCGGAGATCTAAGCCTATTATAAAATTGCTTTAGCACCATTGAAATGTGCAGTTTGAGTGCTCCAGCAGACGAATAGCATGCACAGATACAGTTGTACCAAAAAGGCAAAAGAGTTGCAAAGGATGTAGTTAAACAGCGACAGGTAGCAGCAAGAACATTGGCATGTGACAGAAACAGAAGAGACACTAACCACACGAAGCCAGCGCCTCTTGGGTGGTGGTGGGGGTATTGAAACTTTAACAAAATAGTCATGAGCATTGAAAGCCAAATAGATATCTCCTCCGTTTTTGTCATGAAGCCTGCGTAACAAGCATTTTGATGATGCAAAGCAAGGTACTACAACAAAAAACAGTAGATGCAAGATGAACAATTCAGTTGGCAGACAAGTATAATTTCTTACGTAAATGCAAGAAATTTGCTTTCAGGATTCTCCCAGTTGTTCTCATGCCATGTCACATCATTCTGCATAACATGCACAGAAAAGTGTGTTTGAGAGCACTTTCATAGGTGTTAATTTGTTAAAATATATCGTAATTTCAAAATAAATGCATGTCTATTAAGTCGCAGGTGAAAAGCAAATTACTTCGCTGAGAAAATTGTCATGAGTAAATACTCCATGTGTCTGTCGAAACTTTATGACCTCTGAGAAGAACCTGAAGTAACTACTCTTTTCTGCATCCAACTGCCTTAACAAAGGATTTTTCACTCAGACATTTACTGGATTGAAGCTGTCAAAGGGCAAGAATTGTATACAAAAACTTACGAGCCCCCACTGGAAATTGTTAATAGAGGTGTCATGCCCATAACTGTTGTTATTTCCATAGCGAGTGTGTCCATATTCGTCCCCCATAAGCATCATTGGTGTTCCCTGGTGCATAATCATACTTTAAAACGAACTCCTGATATCTTAACTTCTTAAGTAGTGATGGATAAGCTACGAATGCTAAGAATTATTCATTGGGAAAAAGACAAAGAAGAGGAAATAAAAAGACATAAAAACCTGCAGAAAAGCACAGAGGATATGAAAGATGCATAGAAACCTAGTACAAAAGCAGGACACATGAAATCACATGTGAATTGGAAACCATATATCCAACTGAAAAAAGTTTCCAAGGCATTTTTTGCATGCCCGTTCTCTACAGGGTAAGGAATAAGGTGCCACCAGCGTGACACACGAACATACTGTACCTGAGATATCATTAATGCTAAATGGAAGTTTTTCATTTGCCTGAAGCGCAAAGCTTTAATATTATGATCATCAGTTTCTCCTGCCCAATATATAAAGATAAATTAACACCTAAAGAAAGGAAATAAATACATCTGAAATAGATTCTCTTCCAGCAAATGAACCAAAAAAAAGAAAGAATATATTGGACTCTTGAGATTTCACACAGTTAATCTCAAGATCAACGACACATCCAAATTGGAGGCTAAAATAAATGCATCAATTATACAGTGAAGCAACTTGACAAAGCCAAAAAAATCCAATAAGTTTCCATGAATAAAAACAGCATATTAGACCCTGCCCCCACTTTCCCTTTACTTTAGCATGCATGCAAGGTAATGACTATGATTTACCACCTACATAAACACTATTTGATTGCTACAAGATTTAACACTCCAAAGCAATAAATGATTCAAGGAAAAATCCTGACACAAGCTGATTTTCAACTCTACCTTCAAATCCACAATTCCAGCTAAAATTGTCGTTGCATCCATCATTCCCCCCTTCTCCATTAGCATCATTGTGCTACAAAACCGATGAAAATGAGAAAAAACTGGACATTGAATGATTCACTTAATCAAATTGATGCTTCACTTACCTTGAAATTGTATGAAACAAGATCACGCAGCGTGAATCCATCATGTGCAATAACAAAATTAACACTATGACAAGGCTTGCGCTTATTAGCCTGCAGCATAAATAAAAATATGAGTTGCTGTTAACATGAGGCACTCTTAAATATGCAATGATACACTATTCTAGGTAAAATAATATAAATGCATGGAAGTTGCAGATATTGCAACGATCATTATCTTTATGACATTAAAATGCTTACTCTGTAAAGGTCAGCAGATCCAGCAACCCGGGTGGCGAAACTTCCTTTCATACCAGAATCACCCTATAATATGCAAAAATTATAAAGGAAAACGAACTGACAAACAGAAATGTTCACAAGTAAACTACAAGAACATTTTGTTTCTCCCATTAAGAAACATAATCGTGTTGCATGAAGACAGCAGCACACTACATCGTCATCTAACAGAAGCATAAAGGAAGAGTAAACCGCATTCATGCAGTGATAAAAGAACAGGAAGTTAAAAAGAAAAATGAAGGCTAAAGAAGAGGTAAAAGTTTCATGAATTTGGATGCCAAGATAGTTCTTTTAAAAGGATAAACAAAAAAATGACAAAATTCAGTAGAAGAGACAAAACTACAAGAATGTGATTGCAAGTATTGAAGTTTTAGAACATTGGTGTTATAAAATAGTTTCAAGCAATACCTAGTAATTCCTAAAATAGTTTCTAATAATACCTAGTAATTCCATCAAAATCATCTCAAATCCATTTTAAACCTTTTCAAGCATATCAAACCATTTCAGAATAAGACACATTCATTCATCACTTTCAGTTAAAGTTTGAGTTGCTAACTTGCTGGTTCCTATATCCTGTGCTTGTTAAGCTATCCTTAATGTTAATAAGTTATGCAGAAATCAAAGTCAGTTCGCTTTCCTTCTGGCATCACCTTAATAAATCTTCTTATGTCATCACGGTACTTGCCATTCCATTCAGCCCATCTGAAAAAAAAAAAGCATGGGTGAGGCAGAACCAGATTCCAAAAGCATTACAAAATGTAAAAATGATAAAAAGAAGAGCAAAATATCACTGTGATTGTTTTTATCTATTTGATAATGCATCTTAAAGTAAATGCCTTTATTATCCAAAGATTCACAAAAAATAATAAACAAAAGTTACCTGTCCCAATTTGGAAAATTTCCAACCAGATAAAGGCCTCCACAATCCCAAGGCTCTGCAATAATTTTACATCTTGACAGGATGGAATCTTTTGCAATTGCCTGGTTAATTATACAATATCAAGTCATTGCATAAAATTCACTATTGTGACTATATATGCCAAAGACCACATGAATTCATTCGCGTATGGAGGCTCTATTTTGCCTGGAACAAAATAAGCATCCCATATGTAGTTCTAGGCAACTAAACAACACTTCAGCATTCTACAAGATTTAGAATATTTTTTTAACTTCTAATACAACAGCATGAAATAGTTCTTCCAGGTAGAGAAGCACGGACATCATTGTGAAGGTATGCTAGTAAAGGATACAGCAGAAAGTTACTACGTATCACATGAAGGGGATACAGCTTATTGATTGTGTGTGCCCATTTGCAGTATGATCACACACACAGAAAGAATTTATATAGATCCAAATTGGAAGAAATAAATTTTTAGTTAAACTTTGAATGCATGTTAAGAACCTATCACAGTCTTAAGGAAAGGTCTGGCCTTTTCCAATTAAAAAGCATTCTTCTTCTGCAATGTAACATTCCAATTTCTGGTCTTCTAAGTGAATTGACAGAATATCAATTCACTTCTGATTGTGTTCTCTGTTTCTTTTAATTGATAGACATCCGTAATGCATGTAACTGCACTATTTTGACAAATATAATATCATATGTGAAAATATCTCACCCTAATAATTGGGGGAGCGTCAAGTGGAGAACCATCTGTTCCTCGGCAAAGTACACTGGCAAGGTCAAATCTAAATCCATCCACATGATATTCAATGACCCTGCATTCAGTAAAAGAGAAGGATGAGTAAATTATACACATATGCACAGGCACAGATGTAACAAAACATACACAATCCTAAATCACCGACGATAAGGATCACCAAAGACTATAGGTTGACTTAAACCTAAGAGGCGATATCATTTGGCTATAAGATCAAGTTGAAAAGTTTGGAGCAAAACCCAAACAATAGAAAACTTTCAAATTATTATATGAAATTTTTTAATTCAAATGTCACAAAGACGAGGATTTTTTCATTCTAATTTAGCACATACCAGTGTCTTAAGCTGTCTAGGATGAGCTCCATGACCACAGGATGATTACAGTTTAATGTGTTCCCTGGACAGAAACAAGAAACTGCAAGTGAAAGAGCCATAGATGCATGCAATAATTTCAAAATTCTTCACAGAAAAAACATAATGAAAAGGCAATTGCTTGCTTGTTACTTTGAGCTTAACAATCATGTGAGCTTATTCCTGATTTCATCCAAACCAGCAAGAAATACCAAAAGTCCTAATAACCCTGTACTTATCTTAACCATATAACCTTTCAAGAAAATGTCATGTCCGCATGCTGCATTATAAAACCAAACAGGATTTGGATGGCCCAAAGGAATTGAAAATTTTCTGTAACTTTTACAAAAAAAGTTCAGATGATCTTGTCAGTTCTAGTACTAAAATAGTCATTGGTCGTCAATATGAGAATCTATAGGGCCTTCAAATACAAGGAAAATATTGCAGCATATGGGAGAAAAAAGAAAGTCTTCTCCCTTTTAACTCTGTTTCAAACTGCACTGGGAAAAAGAAAAAAAAATAAGAGCTTCAATTTTCAATATTGGAAGGAAGCAGAAGCAGAGGTGACTTTTAAGTCAACTTATGCTTTTCTCCAAATTTGTAAAAGATAAAGAGTTCTGAACCCTCTGCAAAACCCCATTTAGCCAATGAGAGAACTTCAAGAAGTTCACCCAGAATCAGGTAATAAATTTTCCACGAACTACAGCCATCAGCTATCATCTTGGCTACCTACTCACTAGTCTGCCACTGCCACTATCACAAACAGCAACATTTTTCTTTCTCCCTGCTGTGTTTCAAAAAGTTGATCATCATGGGATCTCCCAGAATTCTCATTGAACACGAAACAAATTACTAGCTTCTTAGTCTTAAACTGTCATGTTTGAGTATCCACTACTCTTGTGATATATCATAAATGAAGAAATGTTGACCGGTAATGGAGGCATAAAAAACTGGTTCTCTAAACAGTCCTCTTGCAATAAGAAGAGAGCCAAAATTCACCTAGGAATAAAAAGTAACAGAAAAGGGAATAAGAAGTGATTGAGCACAAAGTTTATACCACATCCAGAGAAATTCAGCAACTGGCCATTATTGCTGAGGTCAACCATGTAATAAACCTGTAAATGGATATCAAGACATGTCACTGAGAAATGAAGAAATAGCTGAATAATAATGCATGAAATGCTATATAGAGAAACATTTAGATGTGCATATAATGAACTTTTCATGTTATAACCACCAATCAGATACTTCAGAGCATTCACTAAACGCTCGTAATGAAATCATAGCTTGAGCAAAATATTACAAGGCTGACAAGTTTGAAGACAAATCAGGCTGCATTCCACAAGACTAAAAGAAAATGACACTAAAACCCAGAAAGACTCCACAAAAGTGAAGGTACTCCCAACATTG
Source organism: Populus x sibirica (assembly GCA_019202695.1). NCBI lineage: Eukaryota > Viridiplantae > Streptophyta > Magnoliopsida > Malpighiales > Salicaceae > Populus > Populus x sibirica. Next base: position 1,856,757 of record JAGMVL010000643.1, on the reverse strand, counting down.
CAATTGTTAAAATATTCAAAACCAATCAACCAATGACTAAATGTACTGAAATGGGTGTTTCTCAGGCCTGAACGATTCAAAAGCCTATAAATATTACAAGGCTGACAAGTTTGAAGACAAATCAGGCTGCATTCCACAAGACTAAAAGAAAATTACACTAAAACCCAGAAAGACTCCACAAAAGTGCTGGTACTCCCAACATTGCAATTGTTAAAATATTCAAAACCAATCAACCAATGACTAAATGTACTGAAATGGGTGTTTCTCAGGCCTGAACGATTCAAAAGCCTATAAATATTACAAGGCTGACAAGTTTGAAGACAAATCAGGCTGCATTCCACAAGACTAAAAGAAAATTACACTAAAACCCAGAAAGACTCCACAAAAGTGCTGGTACTCCCAACATTGCAATTGTTAAAATATTCAAAACCAATCAACCAATGACTAAATGTACTGAAATGGGTGTTTCTCAGGCCTGAACGATTCAAAAGCCTATAAATATTACAAGGCTGACAAGTTTGAAGATAAATCAGGCTGCATTCCACAAGACTAAAAGAAAATTACACTAAAACCCCGAAAGACTCCACAAAAGTGAAGGTACTCCCAACATTGCAATTGTTAAAATATTCAAAACCAATCAACCAATGACTAAATGTACTGAAATGGGTGTTTCTCAGGCCTGAACGATTCAAAAGCCTATAAATTGTTGTTAGTCCATTACAACCCTAACAGCAAGAAACTGCAAAACAAAGAGTAAATCACCTTATTATCGATTCCGCGAAATGAAGTTGTAAAAGGATTTTTATCATCAACCTCATTTGTATGGTTAAAGACTACATCCAAAATAACCTGTATACAGTAAAAAGCTTCAGAAAATTGCTTCAATAACTACTCAGGCTTCGTGTACATGTATGCTGGTGTGCATACATCACAGACTTGCCATATCAGAACAAGAATGAAATCATTGCTCCCAACTTTGAAGAATGTGGTCTTAAATTGATGACCAGATAACAATTTATTACCTCAATTCCGGCACCATGCAAGGCTTTAACCATTTCCTTGAACTCCCGAGATGCATTACGAGGTCCACCACCTCTACTAGCATACCGATTCATAGGAGCAAAGAAATTTATTGTTGAATAGCCCCATGTATTGATCTTAGAGAAAAGGCAGGAAAGAGAAAAGAAATAATAGTTCACATTAAATTCAGTACATCAAATTAGAGCACAAAAAACACAGGAAATAGGGAAGCTCAGCCGCAAAAGTACTGTCATAATATTGAATTTTGATTTAACATGTCTAAGGGCATGTTGTCTTGAATCTGCTTAGAAATAGTGGTACGAAAACAGGAAAACGTTGTATATGGAACTCTCCAAAAAATTCATTAATTCAAATATACAGAACTTTGTTTAAAATCAGAAAAATAACAATTCATTAATTCAAATATGAACTTTGTTTAGAGACCTAAAAATAACATAAATAATGGGAAAGAAGGAAAAACAAAAAAGCAAAGCATTTCAAGGTTTCACAACAAAATGCAGAAATTGCAAAGAAAAGGCTCAAATTTTAAAAAGTTTTATTTTACCATGTGATCTCTGGGATTTGGGCGCCTCTGAAACTCAAATTCATCAAATTCAAACACAGGCAGCAGCTCCACTGCATTGACACCAAGCTCTAGAAGATGTGGGATCTTAATTGCATGAAAACTTATCGTCAGGAGAACAAGATAAGTGCAAGCAATCAAATACCACTAATATAGACTACACATGAGCATCAAGACATGATTTTAAACCTAAGATTTATGCAGTTCTTGCTCTTAAGGGAGTGTTGCCACTCTTGGATATTGAACCTAAGATTCATCCTTACCTTTTAGAATAGCTCTTATGAGTATCACCGACAAAAGAAACTGAAAATGTAAAAAAGGATATCGAAGAGGCAAGAGACCTAGCGATATTGTAGCTGCAACATGATAACAGCTGGCTATCTAAGTGATTACTGGAAACAATTATTAATAGGAAAGTCAAACATTGCATACAAAAGGATTTTCTAAATTTCCAGTTACTACACATCATCCAAATGCAACAAAAAGAAAAAAACTCACGTGGAAAATTTATAGTTGCTTTAAACTTCAAAGTGAAACATTATTGACTCTGGCAATGAATTGAGCTTCCAAATGTTATTCGTAGATTATTGCCTATTGAGTTCAACATTACCTTCTCAATTACGCCAAGGTAACTTCCACGTATGCTTGGATCCAAGCCACTGGATTTATCAACTGTAAACGCACGGACATTCATTTCATATATAACAAGATCTTTCTGCAAACACAGTAGAAAATATATGAAAAAGAAAAAATGGAGAGGAAATAAAAAAAAGACAAATGCAACTCAAACACAGGTGTGTCCAATTATCAACTGAATGTCGCAATAAATGCATGGAAGGCGCATAGAAGAAATAGCAAAAATCATTTAGTAACAGACTTATTCAGCATAAGAGAAGCAGCAAAATGAATTAGTGATTCACTCATTCAATATCAGTCAGAAAATAGGGGTAGAAGAGCATGCAGTTGCTGAATTTCATTTTGTAGCAAAAATATACCATGGGAAACAAAAACACGATACATAATAGAAATGCAAGCAACATTTGGTACCTCTGGTATATTTGGAGGCTTGTAGTCATCACCCCAATCAAAAGGCAAGCTATCAAAATCATAAGTTCCATAAAATTTTGACAGCTTACGGCTGGCATCACCAAAAAATCGGCGACCTTCAACTAGCTTAGCATAAGGATCAATAAGCATGATGCTGCTATCAAATCGATGTCCTTGACGCCAATCTCGAGGACCATCTATCCTATAACCATAAAGCACGTCGTCCCGTGGTAAATCCTGCGCTTATAGAAATAATACAGATTTATGGAAGTGATAATTAATTGCAGGCATGGAAAAAGCATGGATCAACTTGAAAAAAACCGCTACTACTACCATTAAATTAAAGTGTTATGAGAAATAGGACAACATCACTACCTCAATGCATATGTGCCAAATGTCTCCCGTTTTATTAACTTTGGGATCCAAAGCCACCTCAATCATTCCACCATCCGTCCTTTCAGACTTTCCCCTACCAAAAAAAAGCATGAAGTTTGTCAGAACGCAACTAAGAGAAAAAACAAAGATCAGACGAGTCGATCAATATGGATTCGCAAGCCTGTAACTTTTTAAGCAATCAGGAAGGAAGGAAGGATGGATGGAAATATTACCTGTGAGGGAGTGATAAGCAAAGTGTAACAGCAGTGGCGTGCTGCGAAAATATAGCAAAATTGATCCCATTTTCAACTTGTGAAACACCAAATGGAAATGCTTGACCTGGGAATGTTTTAAATCCCAACTTTTGAGGTGCTTCTTCCTAGAATCACAGAGACAAAGAACAAACACTGATCTTACACACCTCGATAATCCAGAATATTATGTGAAAAACGATGATTAGTTAATTATACCTGCTCAAGCACACTTTCTTGAGCACGACGACCGTAAACATGAGGTGTTGTAGTGGTCTTGGCTCCAGCCTTGCTGGAGAATCCTCGCCCACTGCTGCCGCCGCCGGATGATTGTTTACTGAATTTCAATCTAAAAGAACACATTGAAATGTTAATATATCTCTACATGCACTAAAAATTAGCGGTAGAGGAGGGAGATTTCTGACCCCACATCGAGAACACGAGAAGAGCCGATACTGTTGTTGTTGTTGTTGTTTGAGAAATGTGAGACAGAGAGAAGTATGCTGTCAGCAATTTTGGAATCACAGAGGAGCGGAAGTGATTGATGAAGCATATCTGCGAGCTACCTCTTCTTTTCAGCAGCAGCAGCAGTAGCAGTTATCTCCCAGAATCAAAGGATTCTAATTTTATTTATTTATTTATATTAGTGGAGAATGGAAAAGGGGGGGACTTTCTAATATCACTCTTGTCGGTGGGGAGGCGGCTTTCTATTATCATTATATCTCGAGAGAAAGGAAGGGAAGGAGTCATGTCTGCCACGTGATTGGTATCGTTGGAGTGTAGTCGCTTCATGTCTTTACACGTGGTTGTCGCCATTTCCAAGGCGTCATTAAGAATCATTGCTTTTGTCCATGGATGGGATCCTTATAGCTTATTAGATTTGTTGCATAAAATATCTTGTGGAGAAATCACAGGAACTTTTGGATCCATTTGGGCTCTTTTGTGGCACCACGTCAACATTCGGTGAAATTTACTCTGTTTATCTCTTCTAGTCAAATACCAGGTAGGATTGCCAGCTACACTGCAGGCTAATTTATAACCTGAGAACAGAAGATTCCAGTATCATGAACCCCGTCACGCTTGCGTTTTTTTTTTCTCATAAAAAACAATATCTAAGTATAAAAAACCCGTTTCGAACCAAAAAAAAAAAAAAAGATTGAAGTTATAGCTCCCATTTAATTTCCATCACTAGAAGGTGCTGCACACATCACTTAAAGTGCACGAATGTTTCTCATGCATTAATAAATTTTTAAATTTAAATAATATTTGATAAATGTAAAAAACTGGTAATACTCTTGATTACCTTGATAATTACAAAGAAATATTTTTGTAAAAAAATCTAAAAACCTTTAACCCTGTGTTGTAATGTTTTTTATCCCAATGGCATATTTGTCAATTTTTTTGAATATAAATAAAAGAAAAGACCTTTATAACTTTTACCGCCAATTTTAATTTTTTTAATTAAGAGGTGATAAGGTTATTTTACTATAAAAACAAATATGAAAAAAATACAATTATAGGTTATTTTACTATAAAAATAAATATGAATAATACAATTATACCTTCCCGAACAATCTTTTAATAACTAATGTGACTTGTGAAAAAGATAACAATTTTTTATATATATTTTTATGTTTTTTTATATCATAAAAGATTTTAATTAAAAACTCAAAAGATGATGATTGTATTTTATAAAACAAATTAAAAAATATATAAAATAATAAATCATATAGAAAGTTGTTAAACTAATTAAAAACTAAAGAGGAAAGTTGATCTTCATAATAAGAAAAAAAAAATAGATGCATGTGTCAATATTTAAATGGGAATTGAGTTTCACCACTTTTTCATGTATAATATTTTCGATGTAATATCCCATATTACTGGTTTAAAAAGTTTTTGTAGCTCGATGTCCTCTTGTATTTTTTATCTTATTTTTTTTATTTTTATCATTCAACATTAATTTTTAAAATAAAAAATGATCATCCAATTTTTTAAGAAAAACCTTTTGAATAAACCAACATATTGAATTAGCTTTTATATATTTTATTGAAAATTTATGCAAGATAAGAAATTTAAAAATTTATCTTTTTACCTGGATTTATAGCATTGCAAATAAAATCTCCGTGCTCTTCATGATTTTTTTTTATATTTTTAAAAATATATTTCAGCCACAAATCACGGGCGGATAAACTAGTTTTCAATCTATAAAATGTTATCCCTTTAATTTTTAATTTTTAAAGGGATATTGCGATTGAGAATACACAAAGGAGGCACTACGCCTTAAAAGCAAAGAGCCCAGATGATAGGCCCAATAAAGTCAGTCCATGTGGGAGTAAAACATAGGCCCTATCCAGTCAGCCCAGCCTAGATTTAAACATCCGCCCTATCCAGTCTGCTGCTAAACTATAACATTAAGGGCAGCTCCATGTCTGCGCAGGAACACGCGGGAGTCGCGGGACCCATTCTATAGTAAGAGAATGAGATTTAAGAACACCAGAGATTTTTATGGTAACATTGTTTTTTGTAAAAATACTCTGTGATTATAATTTGGATAGTTGGATTTTTATGATTTCGTTCATCAGGAAGTGGTGGTCCCTTCATCTATAATCAAATCAATTCTTATTATAGTATTTGCTAACAAGTTTGTGATAAAAAAATCCATTTTTTTATTTGTTTCTTGGATTTTTAAAATATAATAGAAGATTTTGCTAATGTCAATATTTTTTTTCTAGTGTTAACAAAAATTAAAAATAAAATAAAAATTCTAGTAATAAATAGAAAAAAAAAAAGAAACTGTCAACTTTTTTTTCTTGGCTTTTTATAATATTTTATTGTTTTTCTAAATTTAATTGATTATAGACTAATCTCGTTTTCTAACTTCTGTTATGAGTTGGATAAAAAAGATTAAACCTGGAAAAAAATGTTGAGGCTCTAATGAACTATTGTTATTAAACCTCATTTAGTAGGTCAATTTTAAATTCTTCTAATTTGATTTCTTGTCTAGTTCTAGTTTAAAATTAACTTTATAAAAATTACCCTGACTTAACTCAGTTGATGAGTTTAAAGATAGCCTGAACAATTAATAAAAAATATAAAATGATATTTTTTTAATATTAAAATGATAAAATGCTAGATTAATTTAGGCTTTGCAACTTCAGTCATCAAATCTAATACCAAATTGGGTTTTTGTAAACCTTGTATCAACAGAACCGTGGACAGTTAAGGCCTGCCTTAACCTAGCTTGGATGGGAGGTTATCGAAAAGTTGTTTGGAAAGTGGTTCAGCAGACAATCCTTCAAGATCAATCTAGATATTATCCTAACTTTACACTCTTGGCTCAAATAAAAGAACTGCTGGATAGAAATTGGAATGTGATAGCAAGACACGCTTGCAGAGAGGGGAATATACGTGCTGATTGATTAGCAAGTATAGAAGGCAGTGCAGAGTTAGGAGCTATTCCCTGTTCTCCTCCAGAGCTAATGGATTTGCTTTGTGAGGACTATTGTGGCTCAGCCTCTGTTAGAATGTGATCGGGTTTGGTCTTTTTTATCTTTGTTTTCTTGGGCCCTTTCTGTACCAAAGGAAACAGAGAGAGAGAGAGAGATCAGTTTCGTAAAAGCAGCAGTCGGGCAACACTAACCAGTGTGTTTGTGTCAAAAGCAGACTGGCACATGCATACTTTCAGTTGAAATCCTCCTGATACTCTAAACAAATATCCTTCCCTTTTACCACTGCACAGTCCTCAAAATAACCAAACAGGCGCCAACTTTAGAATTTTGAAAAATAATGGCAGCATTTTTTTCTCACACAAGAGTTGATGCAAGTGGTATCAACTTTAGTTTGGCTTATCATATGAAAAGTTTGGTAATTACAATATTGCGTTCAGGGAAGTACATGTCCAGTATAACATGATAATTCCTCACTACAGTTTCGAAAAAAAAATTCATCAGACTCTGATGCATGCTGTCCCCTTTACATGTTTAATAAATCTTATATGCAGTAACAAAAAAAAAAATGGAATCAAAATTATATGCAGTTCATGGGAGAAGGTTTTGTATTTTTGACATTCAGGAAACATCAATGTGCTGCATTTCCCCCCAATATCATGTGAAAAAAACAAGGTTGTTTCTTGGTGGGGAATAAACATCAGGCATCAAATCGAGGCACATCTGCTCTAAAAACCATCATTCTTCTCTTTTTACGGTACGGATTAACCGGGTGTAACCAGTTCAGCCTTAAACTAATACGACCTGCATTTACACCAGGAAATTTTGTAAGGAACGAATGGATCTTTAGTTGGGGAGGGGGGGTCTACTGAATAGGATGAACATCTAGTGAAAGTTTAAAAATAATGAGACAAAAAGGCATAGAGATTGAAGGAGTTGAAAAATAAAATAAAGTCTACGCGTTCCTTAGTCAGAGATGGAAGCTGGGAAGATATGAAAAACAAAATAAGTATCAGTGGCATGGCTTAGAGATGAAAGCAATCCACATTTAATATTTCAGTAAAAGGGCCTAAAAATATAAAGCCTCTCTTAAGATTGTAAAAAAAACCCAACTAGGTGATGCTAAATCAGATGTCTTGACCTAATTTAAACATAATGATTAAGGTTTAAGCAGTATAAATCTTTCGCCGCCAGCAATTGTTTTTCTAGTTGCCTATTTCATTAAAACAATTTTGCTCTTTAAGGTATCATAGCTAATGTCCCAAACACTGGTCGCTTTTCTGTTATATGGGATTTTTATTATATTAGCTTTAAAAAATTAGTCAAACAACCGCCCATCTCAAATTGCACTAAATGCAGTCAAGTCCAAGAAAAAAAATGCAAGATGAAACCAACAGGTTTCTCACCCATAAGATTTCATTTACAAGTTTAAATAAAACCAGCACCTAAAAAGAGAGAGAGAGATAGACATAAGCACACAGACAGAGAATGAACTTCAAACCTCTTGTAACATTATTTTCAAATATATATAGTGAATGCCTATATTCAGTATCCTTAGTCCATAGTAAAATAAGCAAAAAAAAAAAAAAACGAAATAATAAAACATCTCAAGTTTGTGATCTCTGACCTAAATTGCATCAGGAAAAGTGAAATTTTAGCCTGCCCCTGAGTTTTTCTTTTCACACGTTCTTACTCATAAAAAGAACATAAAGCACTTCCCAGGGAATAACTAACATTGTTGAAATCTAACCAATTACTATAGCAAAAGGAAAACTTTGCATTTACCTCACGCACAACAAGCAACCTCAAAGGTGAAACAGGTGAACCAGGCATCAGAATAAAGCTGGTGTAATGTTCGTCAACTGCCATTTGTTGATAGATTGACAGATACTTGTGTCTACCCCATCAAGCAAAATGATGGCCTATTTAATTGAAGTAGAAGCTGAGGCTGCCGCAGCTTCAGCTATTAAAGAAACCGGTTGACGAGCCTGCAGGCAAGCACCTATGTCGAAGGGATGCAGTTCAGAACCATCAAAAATTAGATTCACACCAGGAAGAATTACTTCTCTACTATCAGCTTCATCAGGATCAGCTTTTGTAGATTTCACCATTGGGGTTTCTTCAATGGGCCTTGTGGCAGCCTCATATACTGGAGTTAGAGCATATGATCTGCAATATTATTGGACAATTATAATCTTTAGGTTCTTAAATTGCACGAGGTTACGGCAAAGTACATTTGCAAATCATTCATCAAGATGAGCAAACTAGAGAAATACAGACAGCAAGTTTCTATATTATAACCTCTTTTTTCATAGGTAATCCCACTTGCCACCAATTTTATGCATATATAGACATAATCACGTGCTAATTTTTTTTTTAAAATGACATCAATAAAAAATTAAGAGTTTATATCAGAGAACTATATCAGCAAATGCTAATACAGAGAGCAATTCATATGGCATATTAGAGGAAGCAAACTAACACAGACAAACAATAAGAGAGATCCAACAGACCTTAAAATGCTACCATCAAAACTTAGGACTTCAGTTCGGCATCGTTGTCGATTGGCAAGTTTTAGTCTCTGATGCTCACTCAAGGCTCCTGAAATGGGAGAAGATGGATCCACTAGGGGATTCCATCTTCCACTGGCATAGTTCATGAGTTGCCGAGGTGACTCCTTCGATTGCTCTTTCTGGTACAGAAGTTTTGCAGCAGGACCTGTTGCCTGGTACTCTGCACAGACATCACGCAACCTTTTTCGTAAGCCTTGCATGGCCTCATAGTGTTCAGTAAGTGTATCTGATTGAAGCAATTCTGATGCAACAACCCTTTTACATATATTGTTGCTTAATTTTGGACTAAAAAGGGGGATTCCAAATTCCACACTTAGTGGGACCCATTCATATTTTTTATCACTAGGTGCAAAGTGGTCTGATTCTCTTTCACTGAAAAGCTTTAACAGGCGAATGTAACCAATAGTTGGTAATTCCATCGTGTGTGTTAGATTGGTTAACAAAGTGTTCAGTTTCAAACTTTCCTCTTCACAGAGACCCAGTTCATTCCCCACACAAACAATGGAACCATCTGAGTTGTTGAGGGGCAATGGTACATCCACAGTAATGACCCTTCCTGATTCATCAAGGTCATACTTACTGAGAGGCTGCACCAGGACAGCTGAGTATTTAAGAAGTGAATTTAGACAATGTAAAAGTATACTTCCCTTGACCAAATTTCCCTCGAACTTGCCTCCCAACCCTCCAATTGTTGAACCATCCCAGGACCATATAAGGGCTTTCTCACAGCCAGCCAATGGTGCAGGAAGCAAACGTAAAGATTGCCCTTTCATCAGAACAACTGACAAAGGCCCCCTACCCACAGTTGAATAAAGCACCAACTTCATCCATGGAGTCAAGGATGAATGTGAAGGAGGACCAAAGTGGATCGGACCTTTTGGTCCAGGAAGAACTGCTGAATGAGGGAGAGGAACTATAGACACAACAATATCATAGTCACGGAGAAATAATGAATCTAAAGTTGATGGTGCTAGAGCAGCCAAACTTTCACAGCGGAGAATATCCACACGATAATCCCTTCTCCTCTTTAAAGTTCCTTCTCCAACATCAGACCCTCCAAATGGAATAAGTTTATCATCATTCTGGACATCTTGATCTGATTTGGAGACCTCAGTTGATGAATTTATGTCTTCAGATAAAATAACAGAAGTGGTGTCATCATCAGTACTTCCAGAAACAAGGTTAGCCAAAACAGAACCAGCTTCAGGCGTAATTGAATTCATGGAATCATCATTGTCTATTTTCACTTCATCAGCCCCAATATTTTCTGAATTTTCAGACACAGCGACATCAGCTATCAAAGACGTAGCCTCATCAATGCTTGAAGCTGCTGTGCCCATCTTATTGCAAGCTTCCTCCACTTTTACATCAGCAGCAACCCCACCTGATAGGAGGCATTCCAGGACACAACGGAGGCTAAAGGCATGATTTGCAAATTCCTGCAATTCACCCTCAAACTTTGCTCCTTCTAAGGTACTCAGATCCTTGCAGAGATCTGCAATGCTAGCATGACCCAACTTCCCTGCTTCGTATAAGGTTACAGCATGGGATTTTAAGCCTGCAAAACATAAGAAGAAATCTTCATGGATTGAAACAACTAGAAAAGGAATATAGCAATGTGGAAAGATGAAACAGATGAAATTCACACCAAGCTCTTTCACGTGTGATAAACTAGTTATATTTCTGCTTGGGGAATAAAATAACCATGATACGCCTCATGTTCATGTCTCCATTAGTACCATTAGGCTACAAAATTTTCTGATATGCGACTAGCCAATAGAATAATTGGGCTGCATGATGGATCAATTATCTCCACGGTATTATGGAAAAGACAGAGAACGCAGTGTCTTGACTAGCAAAATCCCAGTATATGGATTACAAAGAATAATATGCTCGTCAAGCTAATCTCTCAGTCCAAAGGTTCTTTAGACTCTGCCAGCATCAAGTCATGTTGTGCTTTCTCAAACATGTTCTACAGTGGCTAAGACATTTCAAGTTAAAACCCAACTATCAAACACATCTCAAAGGAAACTACAATAAAAAATTACATGTCAGAGATCACTGTCTTTAAGAGATATTCTTTACACCATGGCATTAAAATCTCAGATGGAAAATAACAAATCTAGTCATACAAGGAGAAGCATCTAAATGCCAATTCAACAATCCAATAAAGACCTTAATAGACCAACACCAGGAATCATCCATTGCAAAATGTTAAATAATATCTAAATCCAACAGAAAAATTGTTAGGGTGATAATTTTCAATGTGAATGCTTATATTTATAAACCAAACAGTTTCCAATATATTTTCCTGTATTTATAAAATCCAGCAATGAAAGACAAATCAGGGTGATTACTTAAGGAAGAATGATGAAAGAAAAATATGTTGAAATATACAGGGTCACTCCTCGAAAGATCCAAGAAGAAATTGATGATGGCAATGGAGGAGGTTTGTCAGAATTTTTGTATTTTGCTAAATTTAGAATTAGTGCCCCCTCCCATGACATCTGATTCAATCACTTTCTCAATAAATGGTCAAGCCAATGTCTCACACAAAAAGGAATGGCTATGCTTCCGATCATTCAAGTGCAAAGTTCATAGCTTTAGAGGCTCCGCATTTCAGCTCCCGTGAAACATTAATAACAGTATTTATGAATCCTGACTACATGGTTGGTACATAATCTTATTCTCACTTATCTTCAACACAAAAAGAAAAGGGACAAGAATATGGGCAACGGTGAAGAAAAAAACCTGGTGAAACAGACCCCATCATGAGATAAGATGTTATATTAGCATCAACAATAAAAGCAACTTGAGTGTGGTTGGAACGTGGTCCGGAGTATTCTGTCACTGTAAGATCTCCATGCTGACTAGAATCACTGTCGTTGAACATGTTTGCTGAGCGCATACTAGCATGAAAAGCATCTTCCTCATCACCAAGAGTGTTTTTAGGAGTCCCAGGTATGCTTGTTTCTTGAAGAATGGATCCTGGATCAATCAATTTATCTGCCCATCCTAATCTACAAGCAAATGATGCAGCCGCCTGCAGCTGAGACAGGTCAGCCTGCAATGTTGATGCCAGTTCAGCAACAGTAGCATTCTCACTTGAAACAACAAAGACTGCATATAGTAACCTGGATAATTTAATTATAAGCATTAAGATCTTAGTTTGCCACTAGTACATTGCAAAAACTGAAAAACATCTGACTGCCTTACTCTTCAGTAGGATCTTCGTAGGACTGCTCCCTGTTGGAAACAAACCCTTCAAGCCTGGAAACTGAACCATCAAAAAAAGTATCAAACTGACTCCAGAAATCAAACAGGATGAGTAATCTTATAAAAGACTTTCTCAATTCAAAATCAACATATCTTATTATTAAACCATCAGATATAAAAAATGTTTAAAAATTACAAAAAAGAAAGGAAGTCCGAAACAATTTCCAAAATTAGTTTCAGGCTCCAAACCAAACAGAAAGGCATGGTCAAGTATGGATATATAACATTATTATGCATATTTTATGACAAAGCTAGAGGGATCAATATAGGATACTGCTGGAATTAATATGTTGCAGTGTGAAAAAAAAAAGAACGAAAGAAAGAATTTGGCTGATATTCTAGGCAATTTAAACTAAGTCAACTTAGGATTTGAATTGTGGGGTCTTTGTGATAGAGTTGAGACAAAGATGTTTTTGATTTTGGAAACTTATGGTTTTGTTTTGTGGAACACCTGTGCTATATTGATGCAGCGGAACATACTATGGTATTACAAGTTTTCTTCTTTTTCTTCATCCTTGTCCTTGTTGACAGAGTTTCAGCAAGTTACTTTATAACACAGCATCAGCCATCCATCACCGAACTATCATTTTCCTACCACATTCTACAAACCTATTTTTCAAATATATGAATATAAAATTCCCAACTCGTTAAACACATTGCAGCCACACAGAAAATGATTCATAACCACTGAAATAGCAACAACACAACCAGAAACTCAGGACATCATTTAGTAAGATGTGATCTAGGAAAGTATAGGCATTTTGATTTTATACAGTTAATTCTCCTGTCAAGTCACAGAAATTCAAATCATTGAGTTCATTTTTTTTCCAAAGGAGGAAGGGGGCACATAACAGATAACTCTCAAGCATTCATCAGACAATGTCAGAATGGAAAGAAATTCCAGACTGACGTAGTGTTTCATAAAGAAATGTGCATAGGTGCAAGAAGTCATAATAAATGATATAGAGACACATTCATACAAAATGTACATGAGCCAGCAACATACTCAAATACAGACTTTCTAGTAAGAAGGATAAATTAATGCTTTTAACAAACTGGAAAACATGGTTAAGCTTACTGACCTGACTTTGCAACAATTAAAAAACAAATAACTTACCTTTAAAACGATCATCGGGGTAGACAGGGACATCAAAGTAAATTAATCCTCGTTGGTACAGGCCTTTTACAACATCAGGATCAAAGAGGATAAATGCATTAGCCTCCTCCTTGCAAATTTTATCAATTGTAGCTGTCTCTTCTTCAGAAAGTTTCTGAAAAGGTCAGGAAAAGGATTTGTTGCCATCAGCAACACAAGGCTCGACTATTGAGCAACCAAATGCAAACAGGGCTTCTAAAGGCAACCTAAATACATCTGGTTGTCTCGTATGAAGCATGTGTTTAGTATTGTGGTGCAAAATGCTTTCCAAAAGTACTTTTCACTTGAAAATGCATTAAAATGATATTTTTTTTCATTTTTGATATCAACACATCAAAACTACCGGAAAACACTAAAAAAACATCAATTTGATACTTTTTCAAGCCAAACGCACTTTTGAAACGCACCCGAATGCAGTTTCAAAAGCAAAAACAAATAGTGCTGAAATCATAGGCAAAAAAAAGGCGAAGGAGTGAATTTGTGCAAGCACTTTTCAGATTTAGAAGGATCTCACCTTAAATTCTTCCAAGGTAAAATTGACAAGACACACTCCCCACCATGGTTCAATTGCAAAGTCCACAGGTTGTGTGGGTAAGAGTTCTTTTGCAATTGACTTGTTCAGCTTCCACATAATTTTCTGAATAGCTCCAGATGAGTAAATGATGGGTAAGAAAGCAGTTTGTTCCATTGAAAATGATGATAACAATGAGCTCAACCTAAGGTCCAAACATACATCCATGTGAATATCTAAACATATGAGCAATCCAATCCAGTACCTTAGATCTGCATTTGTTCATGATATCAATAAATTCATTTCTTCCTATTCCTGTAAGACGCAAGGCATCTGCAGCACTAAAATTTGGGATGCTGTCATAAGGTTGCTCTGTAAACAAAGGGGTTGATATGCAAAGTCTAATCAACAATAAGATATAATGGCTACATAATTGAGCAACATATTCAGTTTTGATTGAAAAAATATCTTCTTACCATTTCTCATGACCTCAAATATCATATCACAGTAATATCTGAAAGGTGATAACCGCATTACACGGCAAACATATTCTGCAAGGTGATAGGGAAATAGCTGCAAGCAATGAAGTCAATTAGTAATATACAGAGAAACATAAAAGAAATGATACTTACTCTACAAGGTGAAAAGAAAGGTGGTTGTATTGGAAACCAAAACATGAAATTCAGTTTACAGCAACATTACACAAGTAGGATTCCAGAAGCACAAAAACTATTCTAAACGGTGCGACCCATATTCATGTGGTGAAGATAGTTTAAAAATTTCTATACAGCACGCACCGCCAGATTCTTTCGCAAGTAGCGCATCATGTCTTCATAATATTCACCTTCTTTGCATACTTTGCGAGCAAAACATGTATTCCATTGGAGTCTTTTCTTAATACAATGTTCGATAACCCTGCATGTAGTCCTCAAACAAATTAGATTGTGAAGAAAGGAAAGAAGAAGAAAAGCAAATCGAAGGGGACAAGAGAAGAGGAGTGAAAGTAAAAAACCAGAAGTGCACAATTTAAGAGCGCCAATATCAGTTCCAACTTCCAACCACAAAGGCAACTATTCAGTCCTCAAACCTCACTTATTTACATAATTCAAACCCTAAACCTCCGTAGCAAATAAGAAGCAACTAAGTCTAACCTTCTATGCCATTCATCTTTAGAATTAAGAGTGGCTTGAAGCCTTTTTGGGAGATTCTCCCATGGGCATTCCTCCTTTATCGCTTTCAAAATCAGCTGCTCCTCGATTGTCACCGGAGCACGCTGCATATTGCCAAATCACTCGATCTGACCCCTGCAAATAAGACAATCGAGCATAACAAACAGATTTGCGTCTAGAATACAAGAAGTGCCTCATAAATCACACTCGTCAACCATCAAAGCCAACATGAGCTGTATGCATACAGGCAAACAAACAAATTTGACATGCGCATTTCTTAGTTCAAGAAAGCTACGTTGATTAATTGCAGTAAAACGACGAGCAAACAAATTGGATTAAATTTAGATCAACACGAGTCAGTGTATATAAACTTTATTAAATGGCAAGATAAATCAAAGTCTTATACGTTGAGACTTGAGAGAGAGTTTGGAAGTCTAGAGAGGCAATAAGTGAATGAATAAATATGTGGATCTAATAACGAAACCTGGAGAGAAGAAGAAGAACGAAAGATAGTCTGCGGTACCTGGGATCGTAATTAGGATTATAACCGCGTAGGAGATCTAGGAAAAATAAGAATTGGAGAGGTTCAAGTTGAAAATTGACAAGTTAGCATGGCTAGCTGTGGCTGCCTGTATCCATCCGCCCATCATGAATGTCTTCTACTAATAACAGACAGACGTGCCTGACGGCCCTGACCCGTTTCATTATTTTCTGAACGTGAGACCCAATCCTATTTTACCTGGACTGAGGTGATATTTGGCATCAAATATATTTTTTAAAAAAACATATATTTTAAATTATTTTTTTATTTTTTTATATTTTTAGATTATTTGATATGTTAATATTAAAAAAAATAAAATTAAAAATAAAATATATTAATTTAATATATTTTTAAATAAAAAAATATTTTAAAAATAATTTCTAACATTCTTTCAAATGTGGTTCTATATGGTTTGATGTATATTTATTTGTTTTGTTTTTCTTTCATTCACCTTAATTTGTGTATTGATCCTTGAAAAAAATCGTGTCATCCTTCAATATCTTTCTCCTTTGAATTTATTTCTCTTCTCTTAATTGTAATTTTTAAATTTAAAAAAATTATTATAGTTTGAAAAATATTTCATATTTCACTATCCTTTGATTTTTTATTTCTCTTCTTTTGATAGTTATTTTTCTAGATGATTTATAAAATTAATTTCTTTTTACGATTTCATCTTCCTTTATTTTTTATTTTCGAAGTTCAATCTTCATTCTTTTAATTGCTAATTTTATGCTTTGACAAGTTTTTAGATTAATTTTTTTTTAATTATATCATTCAACGTTAAATTAGTATGTGATTGACCTTTTTTATTAAGCCTGGATATAAGATTTCATGGGTTGCAATTTTTTTTTGACAATTTTTTTTTTCATAATTTAACTAGTTGAGAATTGACCTTCTCGATTAAACTCAAGCATAAGATTTCACAGGTTGTAATTTTAAACTATTAACATAAATTTAGGAGATTCACCCGAATTTTCTTTGTTTTTCATGCTATTAAATTATGGTTGCTTTACACGCTCACTATTAAATTAATTGAACATATATTTTTTTTTTATTTCATGATATTTTGGAATATTATCCTAGTGTTACCTCGATACTTTTCTTCTTGCATTTAAAAAAATATTCCTCAGCTTGCGTTGTTGTGCTAATCGCCGATGTAAGTTTATTAGAGTCATTTTTTTTTTATAAGCTTTTGATTTTCAATACATGGTTCATTATAATTGAATTTTTTTAATTAATTTTAATATGAGTTTTATTGTTTTTCAGGTCAGCCTGATGTATTGACATCTCAATAATTTTTTAGAAAAATATTTTATTTAATGTATCACTGATTAAATATTTTAAAAATATTTCAGTGAACATGCATTGAATTTTTTTACTTCCTATTTTTTTTATAAATTTTATAATATTAAAAAAAATCTAACTTGTTATTTATCACGGGTCAAAAAACGAGTCCACACTGAAGCATTAGAGGGGAATGTCTTTCTCAAATTTGAATGATCCTATGATCAAAATACAGAACGAGAAAGCCCGAGGGGAAGATATTGGGTTCTCTTAGCATGGCTTTTTAGCAATAGGTTGGGCCTAATTCAAAAACATTTCCAAGACCCCAGCCTGCAAGACATCCGAATTCGACGGGCTAAACCTGGGTCCATCCTTTTCTAGGTCACAACATTTTCTTTACCTAAAATGTTTTTGACCCACTAGTCTCATATTCTGTGGCTGTTAAGAAACGTGTTTAAAATTGTTTTTTAAAATTATTTTTTATTTAAAAATATATTATAAAAATATTATTTTATTTTTAAAATTTATTTTTGGTTCTAACACATTAAAATAATTAAAAAATATAAAAAATAATTAATTCAAAATTAATAATTTGTTTTCAAAAATTAAAAAAGACCTGTATCGGAAACGAAACATAACAGAAACATAACAAAAGAAAGACAGCTTACGGGCACAGCCGCCGAGGCAGAGGTGGGTTTTGCTCTTTGGCGCACAACATTCCTATACCACACTTTCACTTCCTCCCCTCCTCCATCAAGCTGCCGCTGCTTCTTTCAGTCATTGTTTACGCACTCTCTCCCTGTGAAACCTGCAGACGAACAATCTTTCAATGGCGCTTCGTTTCGAGGTTTGACTCTAATTTTCATGTGCCGCCTTTTCCTTTAATTTCTTCTTATTCACCACACGCCATCACAATGTGAATGAACTAGTGCTCTCCCAAGCTTGAAGGAATAAGTCTCCCCAGTACCTATCTGGTGTTTTTATTATATCGAAGGATACATCATGCTTTTTTACTTGACTTAAAAATTGATCAAGAATGAAAACCAGTTTTAACGAGAGAGTGTTTAACCTGGAAAGTTTTTGTTTTTTTCTCTGCATATTTCGCGTGCCTTTTTTTCATTCCTTTTTTGGATATCAAGTTAGAATAAAATGTTTATTATTTTACTCTCAGGGTGGGATTTAAATGCTAGATTTGATATTTATTTTGTACTATTCTCTCTCTCTCTCTCTCTCTCTCTTTTAGGTTCTTGGGAGGTTTAATCGTGCTCGCGCTGCTCGTCTGACGCTTCCTCACTTTGTATGCCAGACTCCTCTGTTTATGCCTGTGGGCACACAAGGTTAGACTTCCTTTATCTATCCTTAATGTTCTGATTGTGTTTTAAATTCCATGGCATTTAGAACACACTGGTGATCTACCTGGTTGCAGGGACAATTAAGGGTTTGACCACTAACCAGCTTGAAGAAATTGGCTGTCAAATAATTCTGGGAAATACATATCATTTGGCGCTTCGTCCTACGTCCGAGCTTATTGATGAATCAGGGGGTCTTCATAAATTTATGAACTGGCCTAGAGCTATGCTTACAGACTCCGGTGGCTTCCAGATGGTTTGTTTATTGATTATAAGATCATGTTGAGTGGACACTATGATTTTTTTGTTGTGGTATCTGCCATACCGTAGACCATACATGAGCTTAGGATTCTTGCATCTGAAAATATTTACCACAGATTTTGAATCAAAGTGTATCTGTTTCATGTTATTGAGTTGTAGCTTTTTGGTGCTCGCTTCTTTCTCAGTTGGTTCGGTGCAACAGTTTCATGGGTTAACTAACATGTATGAATTTTCAGGTATCCTTGTTGCATTTAGCAGATATCACTGAAAAGGGTGTTACGTTTCAGGTTTGTACTTGTTATCTGATAAAAAAGTGAAATTTGGTTAATCTGGTTTGTTCTTAACTATGATGATTTGCTTGATGAAATACTGGTAATGATAGTCACTCACCGCTTCTTGTGTTTAAGGATCGAACTCAATGACTTTCCCTCTCTGCAGATAATATGCTTGATTGATTAAATTTATAGTTTAAACCTACAAATGTGACTGTGCCATTATATGTAAGAATTGTTAGATTATGTGGTCAAATGTTTGGTATGATAATTTCTAAAATGCGAAACACACTCTTGGGACACATCGAGAGTTGATCTTCTGCATCTAATACTCCTCCCTGTTCTCATGTCTGTCCCATCTTGTTTTACCCACTCACGTTCAAATTATAAATGTGCATGCATAATCAATTTGATAAACAGTTATGTTTTCTTTTTTAATCTTCCATTTTTTCTTATTGTTGCTCATATTCTACACAATAACTGGAGTACACTGCTGTTTTGGTGTTGTTTAACCAAGGCTTCATTTTCTTAGTTCAGTCACCAGTTGATGGAAAGCCTATGCTTCTAACACCTGAGGAATCGATTCAAATCCAAGTAAGAACTCTTCTTTTTATTTTTTCCTCATGTTCCCAGTTGTTTAATATCATTCAATCCATTTCTAAGTTTTTCAATACTCCATCTTATGCTTCTTTTACCTTTCTTATCGTTTTTTTTTTTTTTTGCAGAACAGAATTGGAGCAGATATTATTATGGCTCTTGACGATGTAGTAAAAACCACCATTACTGGTCCACGGATTGAGGAGGCCATGTATCGCACTCTTCGATGGATAGACAGATGTATAGCAGGTAATTTCATTTAATGCTAAATGCCACTAAAGAAATTTGGATGCAAACTAAAACGAACCATATGTCTAATTTGGCATCTCATTAACTCAAGCTTAAACCAAACATTCTCTGCAATACAAGTATGACCAACCTATGGTTGTTTTGTTGGAAGAGAGTCAGCCTTATTTTAACTTCCAGGTTAGTTTAACTAGTCAAATGCTCTTTTTGAAGGGTTAGTTTAATAATCTTGAATTTATTAGATTATAGTGCCAGGTCCTTTGATTGGTAAAAGTGAAAATGAGACTTAAACAGCCCTATCCTCCCCCATTACAATTTTATTAAAGCCCTTAGGCCAACAGATCAGCTTCCTGTTTTCCTGAATGCTTGGTCTTCCAATCGTAACTTCCAGATGATCTCCATTGACCACCCCTTCTTTTTTCCGTCTCACTATTAATGGTTTTGATTGATTTTCTGATCTGCATTAGTTTCTCCAAACAGCTCACAAGAAACCAAATGAGCAAAATTTATTTGGTATTGTTCAAGGTGGTTTGGATCCTGTACTAAGGTGAATTTACTTAAACTGCACTCTTCTTTTATTACCTTATTGCTTGATGCGTATTTAATTTTTCTGTTGTTGCTGGTATCACTTACCAATTTTCTGTCTAACCAAATAATCAGGGATATATGTGTTAGAGGCTTGGTGGAGCGGAATTTACCTGGGTATGTTCTTTTATTCTTTTGTAGGAGTTTATTCTGCAATTAAAGATTATGCAGACAGAATTTACTGATCTAATATCTCCATCCATTCTGGGCCTTCCTTTCTATTGCTACAGCCCTCGAGCTTGATCATTGTTTTATAGCACATGGCAACAAAGTTCAAGTGATTCCATAGTAGATTGCTTTGCAGAAAAGATAAAGCTAGGCAAATAGATGAAATGTTGTTTTCTAACATACTGCCACATAGCTTTAAATGTCGAGTTTTATCTGTTATTACTTACTACGTTAAGTAGCACCATTTTACAGACTCAGCTCTTAGTTTCTTAAATGTAGTTACTTGCCATTGTCAAATTCATCTGATTCTCTAATCATAGAATAAAAAGATATGCTCTTCTAAGCCTAAATTTCTGTGAGATAGAGCAACATGTTGTTTGTTCAGTTTCAGGCCTCCTGTTACTTCATGCTTATCATTATGTCGTCACTTGTAGATGAACTTTCCTTTTCTCGTTCTTATTTAACTTCAATTTATGTTCTGATATTATTTTATAGTGATCAATCAACCTTTTTGACTGAGTTTACTTCTGTGACAGCTATGCTATTGGTGGTCTTGCAGGCGGTGAGGATAAAGATTCATTTTGGCGAGTTGTTGCTCAGTGCACTGCTTTGTTGCCTGAAGATAAACCACGATATGTGATGGTAAAACCAACTTTTGTCATTTTATCTTACATCATTTAAACTTGGTTGGTCAATGAATTGTTAGCTGCTTTGCTTTTCTAATTTGTCTATCATTAATACTTACCTGCATTATATTTCAGGGTGTTGGTTATCCACTGGACATTGTAGTTTGCAGTGCTTTAGGTGCTGACTTGTATGACTGTGTTTATCCCACTCGCACTGCTCGTTTTGGCACAGCTCTCGTACCAGAGGTGATGTTTTCTTGTTTTATCTTCTTAAAATATGTGAAGTGAACTTCAAAAAAACTGTGGAGACTAAATCTTCATATTGTTCAAGTTGCTGCTGCTTTCATGTACTTTAAACCATATATTTTTATAGACTTGTTTTGTTATGGTTTCTTGCTTCAACCAAATAGTTTTTTCTATTTTCTTTTGGAACTAGATTTTCCTGTCTTTCCGTTATATACAGGTGATTCTGGATTAATGGGTTTGAGCAGCATTTGAGTTGTGTTAATCTTTGCCCTTTCTTCATCTATCCATGTAGGATTGTAGCTGAACCACATAAAATTTGTTTGAGCGTTTTGTTCATCTAGATTCTTCCAAATTCTCTTGTTTTGGTTAGACCATTGTGGTGGATTTTGTTCAGCCTAGTTTTTTGAAACAAATGTAAATTGCATCTGTGTACTCTTCATGCTTTGGAGTAATATGTATATTGCAGCTTTTTATGCAAAATTTGTTTGACTAGGGAAATGACTTCATGTTACCACATTATGAACTTTAAATAAACATTTACTATGGACTTACTTTAATGAATCTTTTGCAGTAAATGTCGGATCTAATAAATTTAAAATTGATCCCATTTTATTGAAGCTTCTGACTTCGAAGCACTTCATGCAGGGAGTGCTGAAACTTAAACACAAAGCAATGGCTGAGGATACTCGTCCCATTGATCCAACGTGTTCTTGCATGGTATTCGAGTCATGGAACACTCATTGTCTTGAGCTGCTAGTTTAATAAATTGCTGTTACAGTATAATCTTCATTGATCTTTGTCTTCCCCTGCAGGTTTGTAAGAATTATACAAGGGCATACATCCATTGTCTTGTTACAAAAGATGCTATGGGATCGCAGCTTCTATCATATCACAATTTGCATTACATGTTGCAGGTGCAAACAAAAATAATAGCTTCTTTCTGCGAGTTTTGCTCTATCTTGTAATTGATAGTAAGATTTCTTTAAAATTGCAGCTTAGCAGAGATCTACACTCTTCAATCATTGAAGAAAGATTTCCAGAGTATGTGT
The DNA here is from genome assembly GCA_019202695.1 of Populus x sibirica. Taxonomy (NCBI): domain Eukaryota; kingdom Viridiplantae; phylum Streptophyta; class Magnoliopsida; order Malpighiales; family Salicaceae; genus Populus; species Populus x sibirica. Next base: position 1,834,126 of record JAGMVL010000643.1, on the reverse strand, counting down.
GCCCTGTGCCAACAGAGTGCTTTAAAAATTATAATTTCATTATTTAATTTACGGAAGCACTTCATGCTATGGATTTGACCTTCTGTTCTATATGTTTGATACAAACTGATTTTTTATGCTCTGCCTTCTCTCTTTGCAGTTTTGTCCGTGGATTCCTGCAGAAAATGGTAATTGCTGTGTGAATGTTCTAGAGAAAAGAGTGAGAGGGATTAGTTGATAACTTTTAGCTGCACATTAATGATCGAAGGTTTTCTCTATGGTGTCGATGGTGAATTTGATTCATATAAAATCCATAGATATTGGATACGTGATTTTCGCTTTTGACAATTTCTGGTCAAGTTAAGCTGGTCTCTGTTTTACTCACTATTTTACTTTGGTTTCTTATTTTTGGCAAAGGCAAATACGCAAAAGCCATTATTGGGGTGCCCAATTATTTTTTTCCTTTTTCACTTGATATCATCTGCTGCTTGATGCGCCACACAAGTTTCTTACATATGCAAGTGTCAAAGCTACCATTTTGGGCTCTGGTTCTGCCAGTAAAGTAGTGGAGTCAGGTCATAATTTTGTATCTTATGTATTGAAGACGCAGCATGAAATTTATTAACGTATGACCTTTACTCCCTATATGGTTGTTGTTTTGTAGTTTCCTAAAGGTGATGTCCCTGAATGGGTCTGCAATGCCATGGAGGTCGCTGGAATCAAAATATCTTCCTGCTGTGCTCCATTTTTGTCCTCCCATGATTCAGAACTAGAAAAGGATGCACCAACCAAGAAATTTGATGACAATGAGACAGCATTTGATTACAAGTATACACCGATCAAATTTATTGATGAGGTAGCATTTAGCAATAAGAATAACAAGAAGCAAGAACTTTGATGCAGGACATGGAAAATTTTGTTTCCTAATGAGAGATCAACATTATAAACTTTAATTTATAGGTAAAAACACAGGGCAATGTGAATTTTGCATCTCATACACCGCTTATAAATTGTACTTGTTTTGGAGATTTGTTCATTTTGCCATTTATGGTTTGTCGATCAGTTGATTTTTATGCACATTGCAAATTCGCAACACATTTTGTTTTCATTTTATTTCTTTTAAATATGCTTTATACAGTTTGATAAGGATGGATTTGCAGATCTGTCTTTTACCATTTGTTGTAGATTTAATTTCATGAACTTGAAATTGAGATTGTTTTGCTGTGTGAATTTGAGGAAGCTGTAATAGACCCTGAGTTATCAGCTGTTTGCGGAATTTGCTTTGGAAAAAGAATCTGATTGCTCAAACGTCAGAGACATAGCTTGCTTTTATTGTTTTCCTTGTTAAACAGATATAATTGTCATGAAGGATATAATGAAGCATGGCTGTGAATCTGAGTCTGGGAGGCAGTATCAATGCAAATCATGCCGGGAGAGGCTTCTACGAAAGGGGCAAGAAAAGTTAAATGGAGAGAGTAACAGCAGAGCTGTTTTGGTTATTCGCAGTGAATAATTCAGGAATCGTCGTTGGTCTTATTTTATGGGCATCGTGAAGCTTATACAATGAAAGACAGGCAATCCGAGATAAACGTTGTCGGGTCATGTATATTTTGGCATAGATAGATGCCTTTTTTCCTATATCACTAACTGCTCAATCTTGTATTGGAAGCTGGCATCAATGAGCCACTAGTCGTACCAACCTTTTGAACAGTGACTTCCAACCAATCTTCCATTCTTCAGCAGGAAAAAATTCCAGGAAATATTCCATTTTCAAACTCTCGTTGTATTAGAATAATATATAATTATCCATAAATAATTGATAGAATGATCGTAAACAAGTTTTAATCTTTTTAAAAATATAGCATAATTTTTTAGTAGCAGCACTTTTGTTTTAAATAAAAAGCAGCTACGAGTGATTAACAGTAACCCAAACTTGGTAAGCACAGCCTCAATACCCAAGAAATAGTGTAATGCACTAAGATCACGTCCACTGAACTTAGAACCCAAAGAATGCAATAAAGCAGTGATAGATGGAGAATCATTACCAGTAACAATGATGTCGTCTACATAAACCAAAATATAAACCTTGATATCACCACGAACATATAAATGAACAAGGAAATATATGTATTTATCCAACAAAGCCATGCTCTGAAGAAATGAACTCAAACGTTGAAACCAAGCACGTGAAGATTGTTTTAAACCATACAAGGACTTCTGAAGTTTTCCGACAAAACCTGGATTCTCCACATCTCTGAACTCTTGGGATTGCTCCGTGAAAACAGTTTCAGTTAAAGACCTATTGAGGAAATCGTTATGGACATCTAATCTAACTGCCTGAATATTGACCAATCATTAGTCATAGTATAATGGATAGGACAATCCAAATTGTTGCTAGCTTAACGACTGGACTAAACGTTTTCTCATAATCGACCCCTTCTCGTTGACGAGACCTCTTTGCTGCCAATTTTGCTGTATATCTCTCCAGACTTTCATCAACTTTGGTTTTAACTTTATAAACTTACACCCGATAACATGCAACTCGGGTGTTCTCGGAACCAAGGACTTGGTACCGTTGCGTTGTAACCCTCTCCAATCTCTTCATACATGGCTGCTCGCCACTGAGGAGACTTGTTGGCTTCTGTATAAGAGCGAGCTCTATAGGTTTCGTTGTGCTTGGCATGGCAACCATGGCTGTGGATTTAAATGTGGTTTGTTAGGTCGAGGTCTGATCAAAACCATGGGTGTGTCTTGTCTAGATTTTGTGGTGGTTGTAAAGGTTTACCAGAAGCAATATCGTACTTAGAAAAAATCAACAAACAATTGTAAATCTTCAGTGTTAGCTACAAGAGAGCAAAATCTCCCGGTGAGAGTTTTTGAACCTTGGAGAATTGGAGTGGATTGGTTGGATAATAGGCTGGAACTGGTAGATATCACTTGGGCTGGGGAAGTTGGGCTGGGAGTTATATTGTGATGCTGGGTTTGTTAAAGATTCCACTGAGTGTTGTGATTGGGTATCGGGCTGGTTTGGGGCTGGAGAAGGTGACAAAACTGGACTCGAAGTTGGGCTACAAGTTTCTAAATTTGAAACTACTGCAGAAGAATGTGTGCTTTTTTGCCATCGAAGTTAAACCTGTATCAACAATGTCAATGTACCTTTGATGATGCTAAATGATAGGGACATTAGCACTTTTTAATTCATTCACGCTTAAAGGTTTCCATTCCTCCATTCCTGCAGTGTGGCACTATTGCTCTTCCACTGCAGCATACCCAGTGATTCCTGTTATATATGCTGCTGTGATATCACCTCTAGTAGAGCAGGATTGCTCGGCCCCAGGATAACAGGACATGTTTCTGTGATCAAATAATGATCATTTCACCATTATCATAGGCCAGAACCACTTATAACTTATGAACAGACATAGGAAGAATAAAAAGAGAGAAGAAAAACTAGTTATGAGCAGACAAGTGATTTATGTACCATAGGGAAATGAACTATGTTTGGTTTGGTTTCAACAAAAGATTCTAGCAGCTACCCGGTGTAAGAATAAGAATATTAATATTACAGTATGATCAAGAAATTCCACTCTCTTCACCATCTCGTGAAAGAATTGAACCTCGCTCATGACTATTGCTAGATTTGATTGTAATAGCTGAAGTTCCATCAAGATCATCAAATCTAGTGTTTATAATTAAAATTGCTCAAAAGTTAGTTTGAGTCATTGATGATCTCACGTTTATGCTTTATAGAGCTAGGCTTGATTGAACATGCATGAATAAAATATTCAAGTCATATTGTTCCCATTTTCAACATATTTTGGCATAAACTTTAACAGTTGCGAGAATATTTTGAAGAAATTGAATTGTGCACCGTGTACCCATTTATATCCCCTTCTAGTTTTTTTTCCAAGAATTTATATCATTTTGTATTTGCATGCAAGTTGTAATAATTTAAAAGTGTAATATTACATGAAAATTATAACTTATTTGATTTTATTTATTACATTTTATCTGGTAGGAAAAACAGACATTTCCCCCGTAAAGATGAATCAATTGTTCATGATATTTGAGAAGATAAGGCTAGGATCGCGGCAATTGACACAAGCTCACAAGAAATTCAGGTCATATAAAAACACTAGAAATATTATGGACTTCCTTGATAAGGATCCTACTTGGATAAACAATGATTACTAGAATCAAAGATATTTGGTCCACACTTGAATTTCAAAAGAGATCAGAATCTATAAAGAGAAATCGATTAACTAAAACGAATGATAAAATAAACACTCATTCTAGAGGTACAATGTCATTTGCATCATATCGAGTTAATATGATATGATTTTTTGTTTTGTTTAAGATAATGAATTTAAAATTTTTATAATTATCTTTTTTATTTTTCATTAATGTTGATAACAAGTGGTAAAGAACTTCCATGGAGTGATATCTTTTCAGCGTTGCATCATAGTGTTAAGCAGTCTGGCACCTTCGTAAACAACAAGTATAAAAAAGTAGAACTGATGGTACTTTTATTTATTTTTATATAATTTAAATAATATTTAACATTCAAATGAATTTATTATCCCATGTAATTTTTTATAAGAGATTTATAGAAATAAAATGATTTCAATGTATATAACTCATTAGAAAAATCATTATTCATTTGATGAAGCAACTTGGTATGCGACTTCAGAGGAGTTACAAAAGAGTAAGGTATATGGTGCATCCAGTATGTCAAAGTCTATAGTTAGTACAAGTTCTTCTTTACATTCCTACTTGGTAGAGTTATCATATCCTAGTTCATCTTATCATGCATAGTAAGAGGAGATAAAAAAAAGAAAAAAAAGATGATTATATTTCCAAGCTAAAAAGGGAGATGACTTCCATAAAATAATATCTTAGAAACAACTTTGGATACCATGGTGGGACATCAAATATTGGTTAGGGTATGTCGCACCCATGGCTCCATTAAATCCACCACATGTTGCCTCACCGATACCACCACATATGGCTCCACAAATAATAACACTCACATGTCTCCACCAGTATATCAACATATAGGTCTTGACCACCATATCAAATTCGATCTTATATGGATCCATAATATCCTAGTTTGTTTCCATTACAAGCACCATAATTGTATCTTTTTATTGTATCGTGATTTATTTGTACTAATATAAGTTTAACTTAATTTTAAATTGTATTTTGGATTTTAAATTTTAAAGTAGTTTTAAATATTAATGTATGTTGTTTATACATGTTCTAATGCTATCAAAATATCCATGAATAATTAATAAAAAAATTAATAAATCAATAAAAAAAAGTACAAAATTCATATAACCAGCAACCATAAATTTGTATATGATGTTTTTATTGGTGATTTCATTTTTAATTTTTTTTAGCAATGGATCTTAGTTTTATATGCAACAGATTAGATTCTTGCTAGTAGTTCTATTTTTTTTTTTTTTTGACAGTGAGAGATCTGCCGTGTTTACTTTTTAAGGGTTTATCTTTCTTTTTCTCATAATAATTACTGAAAAACACCGAAAACAAAATTATTGGCACATGGCTTGGAGGTTTTTGCGTAATGATGTGTTAATTAAGAAGTGAAGTCAAGGGGACAGACGTGGTAAAGACGACTAAACCTATTTTAGAGGCCATATTAGCTGCAAATTTATTTATATGATTACATAAATAATACTACTACTTTATCGTATAATTTGCAGCAATTACAGGGATGTGACAACACTAGAAAAACACAAATAAAGATTAGAAAAAAAAAAAAAAACATGATTTCGAGTCAATTTCAAATCACATTCACATGTCACAGATGAACTGTATATAACAAGTGTGAGAGGTGAAGCAGGTTCACTGCCTCTTGGAGTTACATCTCCTTTTCTTTAACATGATTAGACAATGATTAGCTAGAGATATGCTTTTGATTGCTATTCTTCTTTCCACAGTTCTGTCTACTTGATCAAAAGCTTCTATTTTCTTCGGTTAGGCTACAGAGTTCTCCTTTCCATCTTATTCCTTTAATTGAGAGCTTGGAGATTGAGCAAAACTAGAGAGATTCGAGGAGGGGCGCCCCTTCACCGTAAGCTAATTACCTGCTCTGTCTCTTTCTTGCTTTCAGCTATGAAGCGGTTCAATTCCTCAGATCCCCTGGCTGCTTTCATCTCCGTTTCTTCTTCAAAAGGTAAACAAAACTCCACGTTAAGTCAATTTACCTGTTTTATTCACGCTTGCCCACATGTTCAAGTTTGTTTTAAATGGTTTTCGCTCTATGGGCTACCAAATGATGCCTTGGTTCTGTACAACTTTTGAATTTTTTTTTTCTTTGTCCTGTTAATATCACTAACATCTGCTATTAGTGACCTCGCTAATTCAGAAGAGAGGACTCAAAAGACCAATCAAGGCTACAGTAGAGATTTTCAATCAATGCTGGATAGTCTTGAAGAAGAAGACTACTCTGAAGCAGCCAGCCATGTAGGCGAGAAGAAACGAAGGTTGAACTTGCATCAAGTTAAGGCCCTGGAGAAGAATTTTGAGGTAGAAAACAAGCTTGAGCCAGAGAGAAAGCTGAAATTAGCTGGAGAATTAGGCCTGCAGCCACGACAAGTAGCTATTTGGTTCCAAAACCGTCGTGCCCGTTGGAAGACCAAGCAATTGGAGAGAGATTATGGCACTCTTAAGGCTAATTATGAAGCTTTAAAACTTGATTACTGTAATCTTGAACAGAAGAATGAAGTCTTGGCACAGAAGGTATTGCCTCCAGATTTGCTAATAGGCTGAGTTGGTGGTTTTTATTCGCTGGATAATTTAGTTATTAGTTACGTTCTTTGTTGCTTGAAATTCAGGTAAAAGAATTGAAAGCAAAGTTGAGTGAAGAAAACGTTGATAGCAGTCACTCTGTTAAAGAAGAGCACCGCGTTTCAGAGTCAGACAACAACGCCTCAGTGCACAGTAAGAACCGTGATTTCAGTGAAAAAAACAATTCAAGTGCAATCACCAAAGACCACAGCAATATTTCCTCTTCGCATGAACTGATGAACTTGTTTCAGCTATCTGATTCAAGAGTTATTTTGGGGAATATATATCAAGTATATCAACCCCATCTTATGAAACCGGAAGAGCAGAGCTTGTTTAGCACTGAGGAATCTTGTAATTTCTTTTCAGTTGATCAAGCCCCCACTCTTCATTGCTATTTTCCTGAGCACTAAAGTTGGTGTAGTTTTAAAAAGGTTCAAGTCTGCCTTCGCAAATTCTCGTTGTTTTTTAGGACTTCACTTTATGTTCTCTTCCACTGGATTTGGTGTGAATAACCATATCACAGCAACCATTGCTATTGAAGTTGCCAGGTCTTCATCTGTCAGAAATCAGCCAAAGCAATTTAAATCGCTAATAAGTAAACTCTTGATTTAGCTGTTGCATACTGCATGCCCCCACACAATAATTCTTGTGTCAATCGCTCTCTCTTGCATTTAATATCTTTTTTTATTACGAGTGTGACTAGCGGGTCAGCTGGGAAACTTTTTATCTGGACATGATTTCTGTCGTTGCTGTATGCTCTGAAAATTGAAGCCCTCTCCTCTTATTTCGTTACGAGGTGTAGTAATTTTTTAGAAGTATTTTTTATATAAAAATATATTAAAATGATTATATATATATATATATCAACATTTTAAAATCATTAAAAAATACTAGAAAAATATCGATGTAATATTTTTTTTAAATAAAACATATTTTTAAAATATACATAAAAATAAAAGTCACTACACTTTCAAACCTATTCAATTTCAATCAACCAAATTATCCTATCTGTAGGGTATTAAAGATTTTGATTATTTATAAGCAGCTTTTGTGGCTGAAAACTTAAGTTACATGTTGCATAAAAGATCCAGAAAATAAAAGTAAAAGCACATAGTGAATTGGATTTTTTTTTAAATTAGTACAATAATTTAAAATTTTTAATAAAATAACATTATTTAATTTTTTTTTGAGAAAATAACGCATTTTTATTTTGTTATTAAATCTCGTATAAAATAATTGTTATGATTAAAAAAACAATAATTAAACATGACGACATGTCAGGAAAAATAATTTCAAAGTAACTGAGTCTTCATCATTGAGTGTATACCTTGAAAAAACAAAATAAGTCGGTTGTAGGTAGGTGATTGAAGAGAGAAGCTGTAGAAGGTCGTGGTGATAAAATTTGGAGGGCAGCCATATGTACAAGCCAGGAAAACGTGATTCACATAATTATAAAAAAACAATAATTCACTGTCTCTTTCTCTCATCTGATTCACAAAGGACCCCTATCTGTTTGCCTGGCTTGCTTTTTTTTTTTTTTTTTTTAAATGTGGATGTTTGGCTTAACTTATGTATACCTTTATTAATTTTATAGGCCTTGAAGTTAACGAACATGTAAGCTCTTAATGTTCCTGAAGTTTGTGAGACTCAAACTGATAATTTTTAAAAAATAAATTTAAAATCTAATCAGTTAAATTATATTCCTAAAATTTCTAGTTTGTTTATTTGAAAGTACATGTTGTATACATAGAAGAGAAGAAAAACATATCAATTTAATTGATTTCACCGTTGATAACCATGACATTAATGATTTATTATACTTTAGAAACACAATATCAATGATATATTGTATCTCTGAATATAATATTTAAAAATATACTATATTATCGAAACTTTTTATTTTTATATTAATTCACCATTTTTTTTTTCTGTGCTATATTGGGGGTTCCGAATGATCACTTATCAAACCCTCTGGTTAGTAAAAAGTAGATCCTGACCCTTAGATTAGCTAATTATTGTGCCAAGATTGTGCCAAGAGCTCATCTAGGGGTACCAATCCCCAGGGCCCAGAAGACACCAGCATTCTTGAAAGGAGCTTGCCAGTAATCAAGATTCTCAAAAGCCATAGCTTAATTATTACGTATCCGTCCTCTCGTTATTTAACCAGAACTTATCTCTCATTCTTTTGGGTGGTTGAATAATGGATAGTGATTGTTTATTTAAATATTTTTATTTAAAAATATATTAAAATAAAATTATTTTTAACATCAGCATATAAAATGATTTAAAAATATCAAAAAAATATTAATTTGAAGTAAATAAAAAAATAAAATAAAAATTATTTTTTTTCAAAAATACTTTTAAAACGCAAAAAAAAAGGGTCTAAGCAACAAAATACACACTAGTTATGTGGCCCGTGTTTCGACACGAGTTATATATTTTTATTTTTTATAAAAAAAATAATTTAAAAAATCTAAGTTTAAATAAAAAAAATTTATGCATACAAATAATTAAATAAATTAAGAATTATGTGTCCGAATAAATAAATAAAAAGTCATTAACGATATCTAAAAATAAAACTTGAAAATCGAGAGACATGTGTGAATCAAGATATTTAATCTCGAAAGACGGGATATTTACCTGGTTATATTTGCTAAATTTATTTATTAAAATAAGTTTTTTTCTTTAAGCAAACAATAATAGAAATAGAGACACAAATTAAGTTGATCGAATAAAATAAAAAAAGAAAAAAATCATGTAAGATTGCACATATTAGAAATATTATCTTGAACTAATATTTTTTATTTTAAAAAATAAAGTTCATAAATACAAAAGGTTAAAAAGAATACGGATAAATTAGAAAAACTCTTCAAATTTAAATGTATAACTAAGAAAATAAATTTAGTTTAAAAAGGACTCTCCAAACAAAATAAAAAAGAGAGGAGTACTAATTTAAATATAAATTGAAAAAACTTTAGAGAAAAAACCATAAAAAAGAATAATTAATTTTTTTTTAAAAAAAAAAAGGAGCAAAGGCCAGCCGTCCAAGCCTTTAATTTTGAAAAAAAAAAAATTGACATGTCATCTGATTTGCCTAGATTTCAGCCATTGTGATGACTAAAAAATAAGGTCTTAAGCTTTTTTTTTTACCAAAAAAACATGGTTTTCAACCTGTTTATTTTACCAAAAGTACCGTAGGAACTGTGATAAACTTACTTATAGCATCAAAAAACCAAAATCAACCCGAGTTCAAAAATCAACTTGAGCTCGGACATGTTTTTTCAAGAACTTTAAAGGCACAAAAACACCTAATATGAACTCCACTCATCAAATGGAACCATTTGGAACAAATATAAGCAGTTTTGATGGTCTAAATCGGTGTAAACGACACTTTTCTCTCTTTATTGTTGAAATTTGGCGATCTCTCTCTTTCTCTCTCTCTCTCTTTTCCCATACATGGACTAAAAAATAACAAAAATGATTTTTTATATCAAAATTGAATTAGAAAAAATATTGAGCTGCTGCAATTATATAATTTGCGTGATTTTTAAAGTTCAAGGACCAAAATACATCTTTTATAAAAATTGTGGCATGTCACCCATGTTTGGTGCTTTTTTCATTTCGATTTATTTTCTTTTAATCTCATCTTTTCATAATAAATCAAAATCAATTGATATTTAATTAGAACTAAATTGTTAAAAACAAATATTCTAGAATAAAATTGAAAAAATATAAAATTTTATATAATCTATCCAAAATAGTATCTAAAAGGATAAACAATGTAGTTTTGAACATTTAAAAAAAACCCACTCAAAGTTATATATATATATATATAATCCTTTTTATGACCCAATAAATGTTTTTGGAATTGTGATGGTGGTGGCAGTTTAAAATATTTTTTTATTTAGAAATATATTAAAATAAATTTTTTTATTTTAAAAAAATTATTTTTGATATGTGAATATCAAAATGATCTCAAAATATAATTTTTTTATTTTAAATAAAAATAAATTTAAAATTTTTAAAAATATAATTTGCACCACGTTTTCAAATATATCCCGTCTGTCACCTCTAATTTCTGATCAGCTGACTAGCATTCTCTTCTAGTGAAAGAACAACCCTAACCTATCGAAGTAGATTTTTTCCATTGACAGTGATGCTTGAACTAAAAGCATATATTATGGTAAATATGTTTTCGATAGACGTTGATGATTAAGCAAATAGAAAATTGATTAATAACAGGTTTTGGTAAACAATCAATCAATCTTTTTTATGAAACGAGGATATTTTTTAAAATATTTTTTATTTAGAAGTATATTAAAATGATTTTTATTTTATTTTTTAAAAATTATTTTTAAAATAGTATATAAAAATAACTTAAAAACACTTAAAATAAATTAATTTAAAATAATAATAATAATAATATATTTAAAAAACAAAGATGGTAGCCGATTAACAAGTTGTTAAACAAGTGGGCCGGAGAGGACATGAGTCCCTTTCCATTTTTCTCTGAAATTTCGAGTAGGAAAGAGACTGACTAAAAAGCTGCTGCGATTCCTAGCTCCTTCAAGTCACTTTCGTGCCAGAAACCGGGACCCACAACGTCACCCATGTTTGACTGTTAGTGCCCTAATGGAATCTTGATGCTAGATTGCCATGACGTTAGGGCGGGAATCCCTAAAAAATACACCAACTCCTACACCCTCCATTCCTTGCACGACTCGAGTGAGGCGCGTCATACAAGACTCACGAGCCCGTTTTCCTTGCAATATTGGTGCCTTTCATACAGCCCAAATTAAGGTGCCGATTCCTTATACTACAAGAGTGTGATTAGATGGAGAGTCTTGTGATTATTTTTTTAAATGTTTTTAATTTTAAAATGTGTTAAAATAATTTTTTTATTATTTTTTTTATATATAGTGTATTAAAATGATTTAAAAATATATTAATTTTTTTTAAAAAAACAGATATATATATAACTGGTTTATTACCTTCTGTCAACTCAATATGTTCATATGAGCTGGAGACTAATATATTTACCGAATTGAAATTATTTCAAATTATTAAAATCATAACAAACTATATTATTTGAATTTAAACTATTGATTTAAAAATTAATTATTTTTTTAGAAGGGGATGTAACCTAAAATTACAGCTATCAAATTAAAAAGAAAACCTATAATTCACTTAGAGGTATATTCAACTTTTTTCTTTTATCGATTTAATGTAATTTATATTAATATGTGTTAATTTAATTTTAAAAATGTTAGGGTTTAGAGTTAGAGATTTTTAAATTAAATTAAGAATTTAAGTTGATAATTATGTTATTTTATAAAATAACCATTGATTTTGAATTGTTGGTGATTTTGAATTGTTGGTGATTGTAAATTAATATTGGAGTTAGAGTTTATTGAGGTTAAATTATTTAGTTGATCGCGTTAGAGTTCCAGCTTCTGTTACTGTCCAGAAGGTTGGGAGATAGATTTTTTTGGCGCCCTATTAAAGAGGTATGGTTGCGGTTAATACTGATGGGTCTTGCAAGAGTAATCCTGGAATAGCTGCTCGTGGTGGGCCTCATTCGTGACAACAGAGGACGATGGATGCATGGGCTTTGAGCCCATTTGGGTATTTGTTCATCATTACGTGAAGACGGCCTGGGCAGCTTATCATGGATGGCCTAATGTTAGCATGGAATTTGGGTTCAAGGAGATTAAAATTGGAAGCGGATACCCAAATGGGCACAAAGCCCATGAATCCATCGTCCACCGTTGTCACGAACGAGGCCCAGCAGCAGCAGCTATTCCAGGATTACTCTTGCAAGACCCATCAGTATTGACCGAACCATCTCGACGGCGCCAAAAAATCTATCTCCCAACCTTCTGGACAGTAACAGAAGCTGGAACTCTAGCCTGCAAAATCTCATGAACAGAAAGCCTCGACAGAGCTTTTCAATAGTCTCACAAATTCCTTTGGGAAGAGAAACTGTTCGCATTGTGTACGTTGGCAAAGAAGTGAGGACTGATTGACACGGCGTAATTCTCTCAGCTAGGTATAGTTCATCTGCCTTCCACCCAGACAATCTCTGCCGAACTTTCTCGATAATATGCTTGTAGGTATTCTTACATACCTTTTATGAATGATAGGAACGCCAAACTATCTGCCAAGGTCCCGAGTACAGGTATAGCCACAAACTCTCAACATCTCATTAGCACTATGATTAGAAATATTTTGAAAGAAAGAAAAAACCTTGGTTAGCTGGTTTTGGCAGCATTAACCCGCTGACCAGATGAGGCGCACAAAAGACCATGAAAAGCTGGATGAGCCGAATTTGCTAAAGCGTAGCCTTCACAAAAAACAACATTTCATCTGCAAAACAAGGATGAGAAATTTTTGGACAAGAACGTCTCATTCTAAAAGGCAACCATTTCTTGGTGTCAACCGCGCAATTGATGAGCCGAGAAAGCCTTTTCAGGCATAAAACAAAAATATATGAAGACACAGGATCCTCTGCTGGAGCCCCTGGAAGGATGAAACTCGTAGTACTACCATGCAAAAGAACTTTAATTGTAGCAGTTTTAATGCAAGAAATCACTATTGGTTTAACATGTATGCATCCAATATTATATCCATGTAAATATATATTTATTATTAATAAAAACTTAATTTATTTTTATTATTAATTAATTTAATATTTAATTTATGAATCTAGAGTAATGATAAAATTCTTGAGACAAAAATACTTTGTAAAGAAAATTATAAAGTTGTTATAATTATAAGATTATTATTGTATTAAAGTATTGTTTCTAAAATATTCATGGTTAATGCTTTCTTAAATACTTGATATTTATTAGAGTTATAGAAACTAATACATATTATGTTTTTTCTTTTATGAAAGGAAACAACTGTTTTTATAAGATGAGATATAAGAGATATCTAGAACAAACATGTAGGTGCTCTCAAGACATATATATTAAACTGACATGTATGAGAATTTTACATGGAAATATCACATATATCTATGAAAAGACTCACATGATAATTATATAAGTGATACTTAAATTTGAAATCACTCCATTATCTTTTATATAAAATATTATACATTGAAGCTCATTGTTAGACGAATGAATAATTTTATTTTATTATTTTTAATGTATGTATAATATTCAGAACACCAACAAGCTCAATTACCTCAGTGGGGAAATCTGCGTCTTGCAGCTCATTCTCAATGAAAGCCCTGAGACACCATAATATTATCTGTAACGTGCCTGCCCTGGACAAAGCTGCATGCTCTCATTGGGACTAACTAGAAGAGGCATAGTATGCTTAATTCTATTCATCAGAATTTTTGTAACTAACTTATACCTGACTTCGCAAAGGCCAGTAAGCCTAAAAATTGAGAAACAACATCCAACTTTTGAACCTTAGGCCCGAAAGTTGGGAAAGTATCATCGGCGACAGAAAAATTTTACTCGCCCAGAAAATACCCTGCACAAACTGATACACACCATCGCCCTCAGTATGCCATTGAGATTGAAAAAGGTGAGCCTGAAACCCATCCAGACCAGGAGCTTTATGAGCACCCATATCAAAAGGAGCCGACTTAATTTCTTTTCTATCCACATCCTTAAGAAGAACAGTTTTCTCTGAATCATGCAAAAGAGGAAAAAGGCCTCTGATAGGGAACGAGTCTCTATTGAAATTCTCTTCTGCAAATAGATCAGTGAAGAAGGAAACCACCAGAGAACGCAAATTAGTTGGATCCCATATCCAAGAACCTTGATCATCCAGAAGTGCTTCAATTTTATTTCGCCACCTTCTGATCACCGTGGAAGCATGATTTTTTTTAGTTCGCCAAAAGAAATCCAGTGGATCCGAGACTTCTGATACCAACGCAATTCCTCCTGCCTCAAGATTCTCTTTATTCCTCTTGAAGCTTCTCCTAAAATCACAATAAATATCTATTCTAATTTGTCATCAGTGCGTTTTGAATCCCCCCAATACGAGCTAGAACCTTCTCTTCCTTTGAAAGATACTATCAAAAACCTGGTGATTCTAAAGACGTAAGACTTTTTCTGCCAAGGCTGAAGCATATGAGGAAGAAAGGTACTCTTATCCCAATTAGACTTCAAAACATCTTCTAACCCTGCATGAGTAGTCCACGCCAATTAATTATCATTAACAAAAACACGAAATGGTGTGCCATATTATTGTGGGTGGTACTGTATACCTACCTACTCCCATGCTACTGTGGACTTCAATAGTAAAGCAAGTTTACCCTTTCATTTTGACTCCTTTTCATTTTGATTCCTTGAGGGATGGAGAAGTTTTAGCCATGTTTTTTTGTGCTCTTTTTGTTTCTTTCATTATCATTTCTTTTTTTTTTGTTTGAAGAAAAAAACAGAGCAAAAGACGAGATCAATAGAAGTTACGAGCTCATTGTCATTTTTTTATGTGAAGAAGAAAACAATGAAGTAGAGGAGATCAGGGGAAGCTATGGACATTGGTTTCTTCATTGACAAATATCAGGGAAGTTTTAACCCCTAAAAATAAGTGAACTTCACCTTTTAATTTGACCTCAAAGGTGTCAATTAACCATGTTCTTTAAATAAACTTCCAAAGGTTTCATAGCAATGAAAAACGTGGAAAGTGGAAACTTTGATGATCCAATCTTGATATTTTCAAGGTTCTGCCCTCTCTAGGAAGCAAAAGATGAGGGGCAGAGCATTGCATGATACAATGTCTTTGTAAGCAGAAGGGTCTGTATTCATTGTGATAGCTCTATGGTTGGCATTTACACCAGGAAAAAACGAGGCCATATGCCATAATAATACATACCCCATGGTAAGATTTTGATTGCTCAAGTTAGTGATTGAAGTATTTTTTGGAGATAAGGTTCTGCGTATATTGCTGACTGGAATTACTTTTTTTTTCACTTTCAGCTCAAACCGGCGGAGGTTAGAACAACTAAAGCATCTAAACCTGCCAAGTAGAGCGAAAGTAAACATCTGATCTGTTACAATGTTGTTTAGCTGCCAATTTGCTGATCTCAACTCTAGCTGGGTGTAAAATTATGGTGCCATTGTCAGCGACTCAGACGCACTTGAAAGGGGCGTGGACTAGTTGTCCGGTGTTTTTTCTCATTCATGTTGAACCAATGATTTGATACTTAGTCAAGTATATTGCTTGAGATCCTGTCATGCATGGTAGCAGTAATGTATTTTTGTTTGAACCCTTAGAGATCCAGTGTCGAGATATTCATATTAGAATGAGCAAGCAATTACGAAACAACCTTAGACAAATAACGATAATTAAACGAGCAACTTTCCAGGCATCCGAATCGATCCCCAGCTTTGGCCACAAAACAAGACCCCCAAATTAACATGCTGAACTACAAAAACAAAGGATACCGGTATTGAGTGATGGAAAAGTTCACTAAATTCATCACTTGCAGACCAGAAACCCAATTCATTTTCTTTACAGCGGTTCTAGGTGGTCATCGACAACAAGAATCATAATTATATTGTTTTTGCCGAACATGTGCCTCTTGACGTAGGGACGGTGTATGGTTACGGAAAGAGACCATAGCGTTTAACCTAGACACAAGCACATCCAATAAAACAGGAGTATCTGGGTTGCCATTTGCCAAGATAAGAAATTTCAATTAGTTCGGTAAATATGGCCCATAAGCATAAATCCTGCATTACAGATGGCCCGATGGGGCACCATTGCAAGTATCGTTGCTCCACTGTCAAGTATCAGGCTTTCCGCGTGATCTGCTAATAAATCCCAGTCGAAAATGGGCAGACAAAAGAGTGGTTGTTTCCACCAAACTTAGGACATGGTTTTGAGTTTTCTTTCCTCGACATTAAATCTTACTCGACCAGCCCTTTCTTTTAAATCTGTTTTTTTTGGGTGCTATTTTCGCTTTTCTAGCAGCAAGGAAGTGTCCAAGAGGAGCGAGACTCGGGAGCCGCGTGCATCTCCATTATAAGGAGTGGGAAAAACAAAACTTTAAATGCCATGCTATGTTTGGGAGTGTTCTCAACATGGGATATATATATTTCTTTTATTCGTTAAAAGCTGACTACCATGGACTCCCTCCCTCTCAACCAGCTGTTTGATTCATCATTAACCACTGTTTGGGGATTATTAAATGTAAAAAACAAAGAAGGAATAAAAAGGAACACCAGCTGACATGCGAAATGAAAATCCTCGTTTTTGTAGACTATGCACATAGATGCTTCTCTCCATTCTTTTAAGAAGCGGGGTTTGGATCAACGGACTCTTGCTTAACTAAAAAGAACTTTTCATTTGAGATTATTTTTCCTTTTTCTGTAATGTGAGATTAACCATGAACTGCAGCTACTCAATATAATACTTGTCTCGTCCCAAAAATGAAAGAGCAAGTCCAAACCTAGTATTTCAAACCAGTTAGTTTATGAATAATATATTAAAATTAAAAAAAACTAATATGTGTCAGGGTTTCTATATCGTAGCCCTAGATTATTGCACATTAGATTGAAATAATGTAATAACCAATTTTCTCTTCGTAAACAAAATCGTTTGATTGTCTGTAGGGGTAAAATAGACACTGATTGTGAGATGCTTATGCTTTTTAGGCGGGACATACATCATCGGCCAAACATCACTTTTCACAACAATATTAAAATCATCTTAATGACCTCTTTATTTTTAGAAGACGCATATGACTTACTAACTTCTAGTTTGTTGTTGATGAATTTTTTTTTTTGAGCTAACATGGGATTTTATTTTTTTTATGAACTTATTTTTATTTTCAATCTCATTACTCAACGTTGATATTTTTTAAAAAATAAGTTTCATGCTTTTTTTTTTGTTTTTTAATAGGGTTATCTCGATTTCATGACATGACATGTGGGTTTGGTGGGTTAACCCAAGTAGACTCGCGCGCCCGATCCTCTTTTCTTTCCTTTTAGACACTATTTTTTTTTAGAATCCTTTTGTGTTATTGAATTTTTAAAAAAAATTATGGCTCAGGGCACAAGTTTTATAGGTTAACAAGAGTTGATATATATATTTTTTGAAATTATTTCTTTTTTCCTCATCTCATAATTAGACATTTCTTTTTTAAATTAAGTTTCATGATTTTCTCTATTTTTTTCTTGTTGGGTTATCCTGATCTCATAACCTGACAAGTAAATTTAGCGGGTTGACCCGAACATGTTTAGGTCTTTTTTAGGCTTATAATTGCTATTTTTCTTTATCCTTTTGTATGTTAGATATATTTTTTTCAATTTCATCCTTCAACATTTAGTTTGTTGAGAATTGAGTTTCAAGATTTTTTAAATTTATTGCTTTTAATCAAATGATTTGGGTCATGAGCTTGATAAGTGAACACGAGTTGATATTTTTTTTATTTTTATCATTTGATATTATTATTTTTTTATTTAAAACATGCTTGTAGAAACTTAACATTATTTTAAAAAAAAAATTATTCAAACTCGAGCACAACCCGAGTTACTAGCTAATGTGTGTTTATATATATATATATATATATATATATATAGGGAGAGAGGGAGAGAGAGAGGGAGAGAAGGATTTGCTTTAACAGATCTTTCCTCGTTGGTGTAGTAAGTAAGGCGCACCGTTTCGACTCATTTTTATCTAATTCTTATTTCTATTTTTTTAAAAATGTAAAAGGTAATTAATTAATAAAAAGAGCAAAAGGAGGACTAGCAATGCAAACTTGTGTTAATTTCCACGCCGCCCCTACAGAAATTCTCTTTTTCCAACCCGCAACTCTTCTTCCTCCATCCAACACATCACAGCCACCGACTTAGTAGACCCCACAAATCTTCCTCCCCATCACAGCCGTACAATTAAGTCCTCACAGCCAGGTTGTCAACTTCTCTCACAAACCGTCAAAAAAGCAATTTTAAAGAGGGAAATTCCTAAGAAACCTCCTGCCATGAACTATCGTGGAAACAAACACTCCATTACCTTCTATAAGTATACCAAGGAGGTCACTTAGCCGTCCCAAAACCAAAAAAAAAATAATGGCTAGCTTGTGGAGATCAAAGGAAGTAATGGGTCGATCCAAGCCCGACGGTAAGTGCAAGAAACACCCGAAACACAAGCAATCCCCAGGTGTTTGCTCGGTTTGTTTAAGTGAAAAGCTTTCTCAACTTTCAACCAGCGCTTCTAATTCACGTAGTAGCTCCACTAATACAATGGATTGCTCCTCCTCTTCTTCATTATCATCCTATTATTCTTCCTCTTCTTCATGTTCTTATTCATCACCAATGCATCGTTTTCAATACCCTCCTCAAGGGAAAGGATATTCTTTGCCCTCGTTCTTCAATGGCAAGAGTATTTTTCTCACCAAGAGTAGATCGTTGGCTCTGGTTTCAATAAGAGGGAATAAAGATTGTCATGAGATCAAGAAGAAAGGTGGGTTGTGGTCCAAGTTGCTGCGTCGTCCGAAAGATATGAAGGTTGAGGAAGGATTGGTACACTCGAGGACCATGAGGGAAAGGATTGTCATCACTAGCTAGGGTTGATTGGTATCTTGTTTCTTGATTATTCTTTTTCCTTGTATTTTTTTTTTTTGTTCTCTTCTGTTAGATTGGATCGATTAGCCAGCTAGGTGTTATTACTGTACAACAAAATTAAAATATATGAATGAAAGGAGAGAATAAGTGAAGAAAGATGGGAACGCAAGTTTTTCATGTACATTCATAATTAATTCATATATTGATCATCTGTTGATAATAGTTTTACGTGAAGAACTATTTGTTTATAGTTGGATCTTGGGTATATACTGCTGCTGTCTTTGATATATATTCCGAGGGGAGTTCAATTTTGTTTGCGTGTAATGATAAGACAAATTCCATCTTTGAGAGCGAAGAAACATGCTGGCATTTGCAGTCAATTTGGGGCTAAAGTAATCCTGACCATGTCCAAGAAATTTCTTGAGGTCACAAGTTTTGAAACTTCAACGAGTCTACTTTTGATTTTGTTTGTAGACTATCCTATTAATTGTTGGAAAAGCATGTCTATCGAACAAGTAAACGTGGGGCACGGGTTCTGGGCAGCTTCCTGTGGGATTATAAGTTTTAACCAAAAATAAAAAAATAAAAAAAATAAGTTCAAGACTGTTAAAGCTGACAAATCAATTATCGACAACTGGCAAAATCCCAAAAAGCAAATTCTTGGCAATCTCCCTTGTGATTTCAAAGTTCAAATTGGATTCAACCAGAAAGGAAGAGACGTAATTGAGATTCTACTAGAAAATTATATTTTACTATGTCGTTATACCCTTCCTGAATACTTAATAATTAATATACATGTCAAATTTTTTAAAAGTAAAAAAAATCTCCATGGTGCAAGGTGTTATATATATATTAAATGCATTCCGATAAATTAATTTTAAAATCTTCCAATCCAAGTTTTTACATAGCTTAGGTTTCAAATTAAACTAAGTGGGAGTTGTTTCGACATGATTTAATTAACTTGATATGTTAAAATATAACATGGATAACCGATAAAATTATGGTCTGACTTTAAAAAAATTCAAGATAATATATATTTTTTTAATATTAAGACAGTGA
This sequence comes from Populus x sibirica, assembly GCA_019202695.1. Taxonomy (NCBI): domain Eukaryota; kingdom Viridiplantae; phylum Streptophyta; class Magnoliopsida; order Malpighiales; family Salicaceae; genus Populus; species Populus x sibirica. The sequence continues at coordinate 1,813,748 of JAGMVL010000643.1, read as the reverse complement.
CATATTAGATTAACTCGAGTTTCATGATTTAAATTGTTAAACTTGCGACCCAAGTCATAAACTCCTATAGGATTAAAAACTGTTTTTTTTAATTATTTTTTTATCCTGGTGTGACCTAGTCAACTTGACGGGTCTAAAAACTGCCTTGGATGACCAATAAAAATGTGGATTGGCTTTAAAAAGAAGCTCAACATGATATTTTTTTTTTTTAATATTGAGACAATGACATATTAAATCAATTCAGGTATGACTTAATCCATCAAACTCATAACTCAGGTCATAGACTTCATCGATTGTAATAACTATGTTTTTTAAACTATTTTTTACTTAATTATATAATAACAAAACACTCATAAAATAAAGCACCAACCAAATACCAGAATGTTTGTTTGAGATTGTGATAATATTATAGAAATTAAACTGAAACAAGCTATCTAGATGACTTGTAAAAACATGGATTAACTTTATATTTTTTTTTGTTAAGATGATATTCTTTTTTAATGTTGAGAGGGTAACATATTGGATCGACCAAAACTTTGTGGCTTAACTTGTCAAACTCATGAATTCTACTAGGTTTAATAACTTTGGTTTTTAAACTATTTTTTACTTAGTTTTATGATTAAAAAAAATAAACACTTACAAAATCAAGCATAAACCAAAAAACATGATGTTTGTTTGAAGTTGCGATAACCTTATAGAAAGCAAGTTAAAATAAATTATGAAGGCCAATTCAAAACTAATCAATTGTTGAATGATGAAATTAAAAAAAAATTAAAAAAATTAAAGGAAAGAAAAAAAGGTGCCTAATTTTCGTCAATTCTTTTATTGTAGTTAGTAACTAGACATGGGATTGCGCTACATTACATGTCCATATTTTTTCCATAAGAAAATGATGTCTAAGTGTCACAAGAGCATTTCAAAGAAAAAAAACAACTTGGATTATAGCCCTGACTGGGTTTAATAATTTGTTTTATTTTAATTAGATAATAAGAAAATAGACAATGATAGTAAATGGACAATTATTTAAAATAAAAAACATGATAACATGGAAAAAAAACATTTAAAAATACGAAACTAGATAAAATAAGGACATGAAAAACTGGCCCGATTCTACTGAAAGTAGCATGATAGACATGTAACTTAGATAATAATGGGGGAGTCAACCCGAGTTAACCCATAAAACACATGGTTTAGATCATGAAATTGGAATAACCTAATAGAAAAGAAATAGAACAAACCACAAAGCCAATTTTTTTTTTAAAAAAAAAACTAATTTTGAATGATAAAATCGAGAAAAGAAAATAAAACAAAAAATGATATTGACCCCCGATAACTTTTTAGACCCATGACCTAGGTCACTAGACTAAAAACAACATGGATAGAAAAGTTGCGAAGCCAAGTCCCTAACAAATCAAATGTTGAAGGATGAAATCGGACAAATAATCAATTACACAAAAGGACCTAAAATTAAAAAAAAAAAACTTGGATTATAGCCCTGACTGGGTTTAATAATTTGTTTTATTTTAATTAGATGATAAGAAAATAGACAATGATAGTAAATGGACAATTATTTAAAATAAAAAACATGATAACATGGAAAAAAAAACATTTAAAAATACGAAACTAGATAAAATAAGGACATGAAAAACTGGCCCGAGTCTACTGAAAGTAGCATGATAGACATGTAACTTAGATAATAATGGGGGAGTCAACCCGAGTTAACCCATAAAACACATGGTTTAGATCATGAAATTGGAATAACCTAATAGAAAAGAAATAGAACAAACCACAAAGCCAATTTTTTTTTTAAAAAAAAACTAATTTTGAATGATAAAATCAGAAAAGAAAATAAAACAAAAAATGATATTGACCCCCGATAACTTTTTAGACCCATGACCTAGGTCACTAGACTAAAAACAACATGGATAGAAAAGTTGCGAAGCCAAGTCCCTAACAAATCAAATGTTGAAGGATGAAATCGGACAAATAATCAATTACACAAAAGGACCTAAAATTAAAAAAAAAATAACAATTAAAAGAATCAGGGTGAAAATCGATATAAAAAATAAATTATAGGCGACTATAAATTTTTTATTGAAGGGTTAAATTGAGAAGAAAAGTAATTTAAAAAAAATAGAGAAATTTTTTTTTAAGAGAATGAGGATCAAATTGAAAAAAAATAATATATCATGAATCTGCATTGAAGGATAAAATTGAAAGCCAATAAAACTTATAAAAAAACCAAGAAAAAAATTTTAAAATTAAAAAAATAAAGAACGAACTGAAATCAAAATGGCTTATGCGTTGCGCGTGCTAGCAATGTTTTCAATTTAATTAATATTTAATCTCTGTTATAGCATCAAAATACTTTTAATGAACTTGGTAATCATAAAAAAAAAGTGAAGTGAAAAAACCAAAAGGCTCTTGTACATGTAATTTAGTTTTTTTTTTAATTTTAAAATTAAACTTGTTATTTTATTGTATTTAAAAAAATAAAAAGATTAAAATACCCTAGTTCTAAAAATTCTAATTTGAAGAATAATCAAGTCATTTTACTATGTCACTTTCAATCTAGTCAATTATTTAACAACTAATATGCCATATTAAAAAATCAAAATACCCCAAACACCAAGGTTTTTTTTTTTTATTATTTTTTATTTTTTGAGTGAATCAGGGTAATAGTTCTCTAATCCCTAGATCCTCTTTTCGCAGTTTCAACCTGTATAAGAATTCCTATCTAGTAAACATCTGAGATTTTAACTACGACTAAGTATTCCCAACTAGGAGACAAAACACTTGCTTTGAATGAAGATCGGACAAATACATTAGTCTAATAATAGTCTTAGCAAATTCTATAAGATGAAGCTTATGCACTAGCTGATTGAATTTGGTATGGTATTGCACCTTGATGAATCAGGAATCATATACACTGTATCAGTATGGTTACACTTATTCTAGAGATGTAGATTTTATTCTGTTCTGCTTGTATTCCAGCATTAAATTAACATCAGTTTTATATCCATTATCAATTTGTCATGAAGTTGGTAGTGGAATGTTTTGAAATATAATTGTTTAGAGATCGATATCCTCTCGCGTTCCTCCTACCTACTTCTCGTTGATCATTGCCTCAATTATGAACTGCCATAATCCTCCATATCATACCTGGATTTGGAAGGAATGAATAGAAACAGTGGCAATTATTGGTGCTCCATTCCACGTCACTGGGCCACAAAAACACACCAGGGCCAGCCATTTGGTAAAGCTTTCAGTACGTGTTCGAAAGAAGAAACAAACGGGCTGCAAATGGCCATTATGAACCAAAGCCTAATCAAGCTTAAGAAAATCTTAAGCTAAATGAGCTGGGCTCTTTCTATTCTTCCGTTCTTGATGTGAGCGAATGTTGATTGAATCCATCATCCACGGTCCCATCGGCAATTCTTTGCATCACATACCCCTCTTAGGACTTCAAGGTGTCTCGTTCCCTTTTAAGCCAAGCTCTAATAAAGCCATGCTTGAGTGGACTCCCCCCCTCATGGATAGCACTAAGAAGCTAAAAAAATGAGCTATGCAGTTCACCTACTGATGACGAGCTTGAGATAGCTTCTCATGCTTCTATGTTAGCGAGGGCTCGTTGCAAGGAGATGGTTAAGAGTTGGGAGTTGATAGAAGTTTTTGCTGTAATCTTTTCACGTTGAGTAATTTTCTAGATTTCATTTATTTTTCTTATTTTCAATTTAGATGAATTATATCACTCGTGAATGTTTAAGCTGATGTAAAAGATTATGTAATTCAATAGCTTGAAAAGCAATGAAACAACACTGGCCCATTATAAAAAATCTGAAACTATCCTTGAAAAATAAAAATAATATTTTATTTAATTAAAACCCAAAATAAATCTTAAGAAGTGAGGCCCGGTAAAAAGTCCAACTGAAATAAATTCAATTTGAACCCCGAAAAAACTGAATTAAACTAAACTGAAATAGATTGATTTGAACTTATTTTTAATTTGATTTAAAATTTTAAAAAAATAATTTTAATATTTTCATCCAAAACCAAATTTTGAATCGAAAATGCTGATGACAATGCTCAGCCACCTACCCCTGTTGCATTGGAGGCAATGAAATATGTTTCAGGTGTTTATTATTTGAAAGAGAATGGTGATACGATCACTACTGCTGTCCAGTTTAATCATGTAGTAATAAATTAGGTAGTAACTCGCAGTCGGCTTTGTTAACGGGCAAATTTTATCAAACCTAAAAAAAGGAAAAATAATTCAACAAATTGTTCTGGTCTTGTAATCAGCTATTACGAAGTCATGCAACTTTCAATCCCAGGCACGGATAGCCACTATTAAACTAGATATGCTCACCTTTTTCTGGAAACGAAATTAGCCCACCTCCATTTTTATTCCAAAAACAATAAAGCTCCACTGACTGAGGTGTAACAAATAATGTGGTTTTCGTGGCTTGTTTATTTGAGTGCATCAAGTTAGGTGAGTTAGGGACATCCTTTAAATCCTCCCACTTATATTTGATCCCACAAGTACGGATGGCTAAGTTGATTGATAGTTTGTATTTGATTTTTAGTAGATCGAGGTGATTTGTAACTAATATTTATAAAAGTTTTTTTTTAAGAGGTGGAGACTTTTTGATATTTAAATAAGTATATTTTAAAAGATAGAAAATACAATGATATTCTAGAAATAGATGTTTTGAAAATATATATAGAGTAGATAATGAAGATTGTGAATCTTTTTTTGAAGGGTTCATGATGCATTTATAACTTATGAATCTTATCCTTTTATGGAGAGGAGTGGCTGAAATTGTATTCTATTTAAAATAATATTTATTAGATCAATATAAAATAATGAGGGACTTGCGTAGGGTCCCAAAAAATTCTCTGACGAGTGTTGTGCTCAAACTCATTAGAGATGAAAAATTAGTATAGGTGCGTTGCCTAGACGCAAGTATGTTGGGATGCACACCCAACATTAAGGGCGCTAGGAATGTCACGTTCACGCTAAGCGTGCATCCAATTAGAATCCAAGCATATGCCCTATAGGGAGTTGGGCTACAGCTACCATGGCCGAGCCCACTCTCCTTGAGCCCCCTACTGTACTTTGGGCTTGGGATACCAAGCCCAAACTCAATGAGTGTTCTTGTTGGGTATATTTTGATAGAATTTTTTGGGTTTATTTTTTTTTAGAGAAGGTTTGGGTCTATTTTATTTAAATCTATTATAAAAATATTTAATGAGCCAATTAAACAGACTAAAATTAAGAGATAAAATCATATTTTACTTGTATTTAATTTAGTTAATTCCTCTTACTCATTAAACACTGAGTTAAAAAATTCCCCACTTGTATTTGTTTTCACCGCTTCCAAATTCCAATGACTCGCAACTTGACTAATTAGCTTTGATGGATGTAAAAATGTTTAATGAGTTAGATAATCCTCGAGATTTTCTTTTTTAGATGAGGCCCAGTTCTTATTCATGTTAATTGATTTATTAGTTGTTTTAAAAGTGTTTTTTATATATATATTGAAATAATATTTTTTTATTTTTTAAAATTTATTTTTAATATTAATACATCAAAATAATCTGAAAAACACAATAAAAATTTAAAAATATTTTTTTAAAAATATTTTTAAAATGTAAAAATAAATGGACGGGCATGTATCACGAAGGCTGTAATATATGAAATTTATTTCTAAGAAGAAAAGTATATAAAAAAAAACATTAGAACCAGTAAAAATTAGAATACTCTATGGCCGGGTATTTCTTACCTCGTTGTTAGGCTTAGGCATTTCAGATCGATCAAATTATTATGCAGGTGAACGACACAAAACTGCTGGGCTCCACGCATTAATTTGTTCGAGAAAAATCGAATTCATCCTGTACCCATGCCTTCACTTTTTGGCAATAAAGATGCCCACATGTCCTGGAGAAGATGGGCAATTTCAATCAAATGGAGGATGCTTAAAAACAAAGCACTATTATATGGTGCATGACCAAACACCTCACCGACAATTAATTAATAGGCTAAACAGAAGAAACACTGCCAGAGCTCTTTTTTAGGGTCTCCTCGCGTGCCAGTTTTTGTAACAAAAACAAATTCCAAAAATTATATCGTGGCCATTCAGTATAGATTTTTTTTCCTTCTTTATCTTAGGTGTTGGGAGTTTTAATGGATTTTGAGTTATCGAGCAAGGAGTGGTGCTCACTTAATTCGTAATTCAGTCAAAATCTATAAACAAATTCTAATTTTTAATTGATGGAATGTCGCCTTGTAATAAAGTTTATTTATAACACCGTACAATGTTTCAAGGCTACTGATCTCATGTAGAAATATATTAGTTTACTTGTACGCAGTTATGCCACGGGTCGGATAAATTTTTTTTTTTTTTGTGTAGACTATATAAAAAACTATTTAATATTATTATTAAACTTAATTTAATAGGTCAACCTTGAAATCTTATGCCCCGACTTTTCATCTAGCATTGGTTTAAAACTATCGCGTATGAGATTGGTTTTGACATGACTCCGTTGACTTGGTTAAAAACGTGATTTCACTTTTAAAAAAACTTTAAGATGATGTTCCTTTTATTTTAATATTGAAATTATAACATATTAGATCAACTTGAATTTTGCGGCTTAATCTACTAGATCCACGAAACGACTATGGCCTCTGTTGGGTTTAACAAAAAATTTTCAGAAAAAACTACTTTTTACTTGACAATATGATAATAAAAATAGATACTTTAAAATTAAGCATTAAATATTAAGATATTTGTATGAGACTGTGATAACTTTATAAAAAATAATCCGGAACAGATTATGAAGATCAATTCAAAATCAATCAAATATTGATTGATGAGATTGAAAAGAAAAAAAATTGAAAGATAGATTTATTTTTTTAAAAAAAAAAGGAAAAAAAAGAGCTCGACCAAATGAATCAACTTTAAAATCTCTTGGCCTATCTCCTTGTCTAACCCGAGATTTAAAATTAACTCGTATATGAGTTGTTATGATATGACACGGTTAACTTGACATGTTTAAAAACAATCCAAACAACTGGTATGATAACAAAAATAGGCATTTATAAAATAAAATACCAATTAAATATTAAAAAAATTATTTAAGACCCCGACAACTTCACATAAAATAAATAAAAATTAATTATAAAAATCAATTCAAAATTAACTTAATATCCATCAAGATTAAAATTGGAAAGGAAAAAAATTTGGCATTCCTTCGGTGATTATATAAACAGTGAATTGGCTGAGCCCCAATTTTATTTTTAGTGAAGTGGGTAATATATAGTATAATGAGAACGACAGTGAGGATATGATGATGCCATGAGTGTTACTGTAGCTGCCTCTCAACTTCGACTTATCGTGGCCACTAGGGAAGTAAAGTGCGGGCTTAAATTTCCAAGTCTTATTGATCTTCAATTAGCAAGTTGAATACAAATGCAAACAAAAAATTAATCTATTGGCTTCGTTGACGCTTTAAATTAACATTCATAACGGCAATTCCACCAGGGAAATAAATTATAAGACAAAGACTCTCGTATAGTCCGCCCAATATTGAGAGTGTTGTTTTTAGGAGTTGATGGAAGCGATACGATTGCGATTTCCATAGAAAATTAGGAGTCCATAACATATATAGTTTCTTTATGTTGCCTATGGAGCTTAGAAATACTAACGGAGTACACGATGGACCTTTTCTTTTTTATATCATGGATATACTATCGACGAGAGTCCTTCTTCTTCTTTTTTTCATGAAATATATATATAATTTTTTATAAAAAAATTATTAATTATTAATTTTATTCTTCCATTCAAGTTTATAATTTATTTTTATTTTTTAGTTTAGCCCTCATTCTTTTTTTAAAAAAAATATTATTTTTCTTTTCAATTTAACTCTCTAATTGAGAATTTGTAACTGCCCTCTAATTTATTTTTTATTTAAATTTTTATTTTTATTTTTTTAATTATTATTTTTTATTTTAGATCTTTTTGTGCAATTTATTTTTTTTACCCAATTTTATCTTTCAACATTTGATTTATTAGGGATTGGGCTTCACGATTTTTTTATGTATATTGCTCTTAGTCTAATAACTCATGTCTAATGAAGTGTTAATGCGGGTTGACATCCTTTTTTTTCTTCTAATTTTATCACTTGTCATTAATTTTTTTAAATAAAAATTAAAAAAATTATCGTTCAATATTAGTTTTTTTTACTTCTATTTTTCTGCCTTTTATTTTATTCAGTCAATTTTATACGTGTGTCAATTTTTTCTACATTCATCTCTTGATTTTTATAATTTTATTTTTAGTTATTATCGATAATTTTTTATTTATTTATTTACACAAATATTTCTTGATTTATTGATTTATTGAATATAAAAACTTTTCCAATGATTTTTTATTTACATTTCAAAAGAACATGTATATTTAATATATTTTTTTAAAAAAAAATCCAAACCGCGATGCAAGTGTGTGACAAATAGCTAGTTAAGTATCAAAATTCGTGCATATTGTATACTGTAGAGATGTGCCTGGATTGGCCTCTATCATCTGTAAGCTTGATTGATTGTCCTGCACGTGCTGACCATAATTCATCTTGATATATCTCCAAGGATAGAGGTCTATCTCTTGGTTCTGCTCGCAATCCGCATGTGACTCGTTCTTCTCTTACTGACGAATACTCGCGATATACTATGGGTTAGGTTAAATATTTCCTAACACAAGAAAAATATTGAAGCGACCCTAACATTCTAAAAGACTTAGTCATTAACTTGATTGAATAAACTTGGTTTATTTAATAATATAATTAAAAAATAAATTAAAATAAACAAAAATAATAATAATGATTAATTACAAAAAAATAAATATTTGTAAGTATTATAGAAAGATATCCTTCAATATCCTTAAAAAGTCTTCGTTATCTTATTTGATAACAAAACAAAAATTAAATGTAAGTAAATAACTTCATAAAAAGTAAAAATAAAAAATTGAAGCTCAATCTCTGGTAAATCAAACGCTAAATGATAAAATTAAAAAAGAATCAATTTAAAAAGGGACAAAAAAACAATCTGAGCCCACTTGAGTCACTCAACTAAACTTGTGACTTGGTCGTGAGATCAAGATAATCCCGTAAAAAAAAATTAAATAAAATTATAAAACTTAATTCTCAAATTAATTCAGTGTTGAAAAGGAGAAACTAGAAAAAAAAACTACATTTATAAATTAACTCAAATTAACCTGCTAAACCGATGTCCTGAGATTTAAGATCAAGAGAACCCCTTAGAAAAAAATGTGAAAAAAAAATGAAGTCTAATATCCAAATGTTGAATGCTAGAATTAAAAATAAATTAAATTCTCAATCAATTAAATATTAAAAAATAAAATTAAAAAAAATTCAAATCACTTTGTGAATTCACAATCAAGTTTTTAAATATTAAATTTTATAACTTTGATCCAAGCAGATTCTCTAAAAGATAATAATACCCATGCGACTGCATTCTTTATATTACATGACAACAAAAACACAACTCATGAAAAATTAAAGCCATCCGTAACAGAGCATTAGACTAAAGTAATAATCTTAATTATTTTATTCTTAACTGAGAATTGCATGGCACGTCTTCTTAGAATTTCACCTTCAGTAGAAAAAATAAAATAAAATAAAATAAAATAAAATAAATGGTTTCCTTACTTTCCTGAATCCTGAAGTAAGTTGCATGGAAGGGCAACAGAAACGTTCAATAATTAAAGAAAACTTTTGAAAATAAAGAGTGCTTCTACTTTGTCCATAATGGCAGGGAGGATTATCCCTTCTGCCAAAAAAAACAAGAAGAAAAAGGAAGGCTGTACTTGTAATTTTAAGCTAAATGACACAACAAACTCTTGTGAGGGTGCTGTTATTGGTTAATACTTAATGGAGCGAGAGGAGGAAATTGTCTCGTTATGTAACTTTTGATTAATTTTCTCTTTCGTTACTTATTTTCATATCGATTTGACTCTTTACTGTCTTCACCAATGACGTTACACGTACTAAACCTCATTGTGTCCGGTTTCTAGCTGTCACGTGCGAGCAGTCATTTTCAGCCACTGGACTTCCAAGAATGCCATCATGGGAGCCGTCCAGTACGTGCCAAAACACGTGTATTCACATGCCCACTTGCACAACACTCTCTCATTCTCATTCTCATCGCCCTTTAAAGCTCACATCTTTTTCAACTATCTTGCTGCTATTAGCGTTCTAGTAAAACTGTGTTACGTTCTTTATACAAGTTCCGGGATATTTTTAGAATAATATTTTTTATTTGAAATTACTGCAATAAATCAGAAAGATCCCCCTCTAATTTATTTTTATTTATTTTTTATTCAAATAAATACATTTAAAAGTATAAAAAAAAAACATTAGAACAAGTAAAAATTATAATAGGTTTAAATTCAATTTCAAAGATTCCAAACAATCTATAAGAGGTTAATTGTTGACTATTTAAATCTCAAATTGATTATTTAGTAGGTTAAGTAAATTATAAATAAAATCTTGAAAATAAATTGACATTAGTAAATCAGTTGTTTTAATAACTAAAAAATTTGAGAAGAAAATCTATGATTAAGAGTTGATTGAAAAATAAATAAATATCAAGAATACAAAAAGTAAAATAAATTTTTTATCTGATACATCAACATCATTAAAATGTTATAAGATAATTTTGTTTAGAAAATATAGGGATGAGATATGAGTTGTTTATATGATATATCATTAATTTTAGAAGATTTAAAAAGACACATTAAAAAAAAAAAAAGGAAGACTTGAGGAACCAATTTGAAGTTTTCCACTCCTAAATGAAAAAAACACTTTGTTTGTTATGTGGATTTTGGTCATTGATCTTTTATTTTTTTAATAATAATTTTTTTTTTTTGGTTAAATCAATGTTAAAATATTATATGACATGTTGAATAAGGACATGCAAATCAAAACAGATATAAACTCAGCTAACATAACTTGTAATAATTAAATTTTAAAGAAATAAAGTTAAACTATTAGATTAACAGAAACTTCAAAGACCTATAAGAAAAAACCCAGGCTAATCAACGAGCCGTGAATTTTTGAGTTAGAATTATTTTTTAATATTAAAATGGTTAAAAATTTAATTTTTTAATATTTTTTATTTTGTCTTTTAGTGTGATTTGTGGGTTTGTTGATGTAACACAAGTTGCTTCATTTTATGGATTTAGTGGGTTTTTTTTTTAATCAAACCTGATTTTTTTATAGTCTATTTTTTTCTCATATTGTTGAAAAATAGTTTTGAAAAAAAACCATGTTATTAAACTTTATGAAGTAACAAAAATTAAAGGATGTGGGGGGAATCACTGTTCATAAAACATCTATTGCACTATAGATTCCAATAGCAATCCACAGTGTTTTGCTTCTTTTTTTTTGTTATGATTTTTTTTTCAAATCTATTTTTGTCGATTTCATCTTTTAAAATTAAAATTGTTAAGAATTTAGCTTTGTAATTTGTTTTTTTTCTTTTATATGAGGTTAACGTGGTTTACGGGTTTGCCAAAGTAACTTTGGTTGCCCCGTTTACGAGTTTGATGGGTTGTCTTTTTTTTAATTGAACTTTAACTTTTTTTATAGTCTATTTTTTTCACATATAGTTAAAAAAAAATAGTTTTAGAGAAAATTTATTTTATTAAACTTTATAAAATAATAAAAAAGGATGTGAGGAAATCATTGTTCACCTACACACATTGTATTGTAAATGATTAATCCATAATGTTTTGCTTTTTTTCTTTATGTTTTTGAATTTTTTTCATGATTTTTTTTCAAATTTTTTTTTGTCAATTTCATCTTTAATACTAGGATGGTTGAGAATTTGAATTCATAATTTGTTTCTTTTTATTTTACATTTCTATAAAGTTAACATAGTTTGCGGATTTATTAGGGTAATCCAGGTTGCTTTGGTTTACGAATTTGGTGGGATTTTTTTAGTCGAACTTGACTTTTTTATCATCTATTTTTTTCTCATGTAGTTAAAAAAATAGTTTCAAAAAAATTTATGTTATTAAACTTTATAAAGTCCATGAACCGATTCACAAGTTTGGCTGGTTTACTTGGTTCTCGGTCCGACAGGTTTAACTTTTTTAAATTAGGTTTTTTCATTCTTAGATACTAGATTAATTGGGAATTTAGTTTCATAATTGGTTCTGTTTTGCTTTTTATAAGGTTATCATGATCTAAAAAAAATCTCACAATCATTTATATTTGTTATCACGTAGTTAAATGAAAAATTGATTTAAAGAAAAAATTATAATTGCGGTGGAGTTCATAACCCAGTTCACAGGTTTGATGTATTATCCCGGCTTGCCCGACTCACAGGTTTAACAAGTTTACCCACTTATATGATATGTTTTGTTTTTGTTTTTGATCTTTTAATTGTTTTTAATTTATTCATTTTCAATTTCATCATTTAATATTAGATTAGTTGGGAAATGGACTACATTAATGATTTTTGCTTGCTTTATAGGGATAATTGTTTCAAATAAGTGTCTATTTTTAGATTGGTGTTTAATTTTGTAAGCATATGTTTTTATCATATAATTAAATAAAAAAATAAATTTTTTTATTAAATCCAATAAAGTCTATGACCCGAGTCGCGAGGGGAGGGGGGCGAGGTCGATCCAATCTGTCATTATCTCAATATTTTTTTTAAAAAAAATTATCATCTTGAAGTTTTTATAAAAGCTAAAGCATGTTTTTATCAATCATCAAGATTACACTTGGACCTATGAAATCGATCGATTTAAGTCGAGCCGGCTCTCTCACGGTTTAATTAAAAACTTGAGTTAGACAAAGAATTGAGTCGAGAGGTTTTAAAATTAACCCATTTAATTAAGTTTAATAATATTATTAAAAAATTATCTCTAATCTTAATTTCTTTTTATATTTTAAAAAAATTAATATTAATTCGATATGAATCACGTCCAATATACTAATCAATATCTAGAAGATCACTTGACTTTGAATTATTGCGCCATTTTTTTACACATGTAGAAAAAGAAAGAGAAGTTTCGTCCTCCTGCTAGTTATGCAAAATAGTGTACTAGAGTATTCATGGGATGAATGGTTGCAAGTAATCGTAGGTGAAAATACATATTAAAAAATAAAAAGAAAAGAAAGAAAAGAAAAGAAAGCGTGTGTCAAGTCACCACTTCCCCGGATTGGTTACGATGTCCGAACTCCGAATGGAGAAGTTCCACCTGAACGAGCAATTTCTTAGTCTTGGTCTCGGATGGTCAATTGTGACCGATAAAATTGTGAAAAAACTTTATATAAAAATTAGGTTTTTCATGGTTGAGTTGAATGACTTAGCTAGTGCTTTTGTGATTTGCTTAAAAAAAAATAATTTTTCTGATAAATAGAGAACTCTTCTTTATATCAACATATAAAAAACATAAAGTTAAATTTAGGGATAGCATATCTAGGTAGTCTATAAATCGTCTGGTCTAACTTGGCTTGACATGATTTTCAATGATGTAGTTTTGGTTGGATTTCTAAAAAAATAATTTTGTTGATAAATAAAAAACTCTTATACACTTATATCAACATTTAAAAAATATAAAGTTAAATTTAGGGATAGTGTATGGTCTAACTTGGCTTGACATGACTTTTGATGATGTAGTTTTGGTTGGATTTTGCTTGCTTTTATGCTTTATTATTATTATTATTAACATAAATGTCTGAATTAACTTGTTTTTATGTTTTTTAACTAGTTTTTTTTTATGTTTTTTTGTGATTGTAACAATTCTGGATTGTAGGGCAGAGTTGCTTTGTAACCAAGTGTAGACGTTGAGATTTTTTTTTGATGGAGAAGAGATTGTGTAATTGGTGGGGCAATTGAGGATCAAGCTATACATGTAGAAAAAAGCTAGTCCTTCATTAGAGAAAAAACATTGTGTCTGTCGGTGCTCTCCATGTTTTCTGTGTATAGAAATAAATCATTGGATTGCCATGTTGCTTATTGGTGGATACATCATGTTATCTCTTATGCATGTTATTGATGATAAATTATCATTAATTTTTATTTTTATATATAAAAAAATTATATATACATGAAAAAATTTGATGAACAGCCCATGGAACCCATCTCAACATGGGTGTAGATGGATTTTAAGATATATATATATATATATATATATATATATATATAAAGTTCCTTTTCTATTTCGTTTTTTCTCTTATCGTTAAGCAATATTTTAAAACGTGTAAGAAAAGAATTGTAGATTTCTTTAAATTTTTTTCAATATTTTTTTTTATTTTTTCTAATATATATATAAACCCACAACAATGTACAGTCATGTTATAAGCATGTGATATCGTGTGGCATTTAGTCGGTTACTATCGGCAGAGTGAGACTTTAACCACTCAATTAATAGAGAAAGACTATTAGTTGGTTCAAAATGGAAAGAAATTATTATTTTTTTCCGTAGCAGACTGAGATGGACAATAATGCAGATAAAAAGATTGAGAAGCATTTTAAACGAAATGACAAGAACCTGAAACAGACCATACAATACATTCACACCTTCGCGCAAAATGATAACTAAAAAAAGAGAAGAAGAAGAAGAAGAAGAAGGAACCGATAGCCAACAAGCTTTTCGATCTATAATTACAAACCTATGTATCTAATTCAAAAGCATAGCAACATGAGTTCAAATTAATCATTAAAATCAGAGAAAAAAGAGCTGGAAATGAAGATTGGAGCATGAAAGCAACGTGAGATATCCCGACCTTTTCATAAATCGCATGTTCTCTTTCTAGTTTGCAGTTCCGCCTTTCCTTCATCTCCTCCACGCACTGATCTAGTGACGTGAAGAGAGGATCCTGGTAGCGGTGCCACAAGCAATTAGCTCATTGTACATCAGAGAGTGGAAATAAGAAAAGAAGAGGCCGGATGTCACGGGAACGGCAGGGCAGTTGCTTAAGCACAGACTGTTTACCCAAAGAACTACCCAGGATTGTTACTATATTAATTGTTTTATTCTTGGATTTTCCACAGCGTATAATCGCTTAGATCTTTCCCGGATGGCGACGATGTAGCTTACATTTGTTCTCGCAACATCAACACTCATCCATTATAATTCAAGCATAACAATCCAGCCACTGTTTAATTTGGGATCACCTGACATTCCAGAGCCCTTTTCACGTGCCATGGACACATTCCATTCTTGTCAATCAGTTAAGGGTGGTGATTTCCCAGTAAAGCCTCTACTCCGCCGTGTTGCTCAATCTTAAATTAGGCACCAGGTAGCTGATTAATTTACAGATCAACGTGATTTCAAAGGGAAATCTCATTATTTAAACTTTGGTTCTTATAATCTGAAAGAAAAAGCATTTGGTTTATATATTTTTTTTTGGCAGGAGATAATATGCTCGCAAAGTGTTTACAAAAGCTGATTTTCTTTTAGAGGAGTAGAAGAGTTAAAGCTAAGTAATTAAAATATGAAAATCGTCTATAATCTTATGGATTTATTCTCTCTTTTTTCTCTTCAATTTATCTAAAAAAAATTCAACTTCAATCCATATCAGGGTACGAGTAAAAAAAGCAAAAAGGGACCCGCAACGTAAAATCAAAATGATAAGTGTTTACTCCACCAGGAGAAGGAGAAGGAGAAGATACAATCAGTCTCTATCCCCTCCTTAATCTATGCTTCTTTAATTTATTTATTTTTATTATTATGTTTTTTTTAAAATTGGTTGAGATGAGCTCAAGTGCTTAACTAAGACCTCTTTAGAGAACCGTAAACAAAGCGAATTAGCGACAACTAAAAAAAATAAATACTTCGACTCCTTGCTACCATAGCCGATCTCTCTCTCCCAGAAAACACTTTTCATCCTCCTTTAAATGGCCACATTGCTCCTTCATTAATCACTTCTTCTTTTAAATCTTTAGAGAGAGAGAGAGAGGGAGGGAGGGAGGGAAAATAATTATATAAAAAATAGGAGGAAAAGGTAGCAAAGAAGAAGAAGATGCAGATGCGGAGATGGAAGGCGGTGGGGTTGATGAGGAGGATACTATCATGCGCCATATGTACAATAGCAATGATGTCACTCCTCTCCGTACACTTGCACATATTCCATCGTCACTCTAAACTCCCTGATCCTTTCAAGCTTCCTAATCCCGTAAGTAATGTTAAAAAAAATACCTCTCTCTGTTTTTTCGTTCTTTTTTTTTTAGCGTAGAGAATTAGGGTTTATTATGTTAATCTGTGCCTAGTGTATTTGATAGGTATCTCAGTCTTTGCTTATTTTAGTAGGAAGTGCCAAATGTGATTTATTTTTTGGGTTTGGGATGGCAACTAACTGCCTTAGTTTTGAGTCCTTTTGGAAATAATAATAATAATAATAATAATAATAATAATATATGTAGCAAATTGAAATCAGAGACAAGATATTGGGCACAGAGCAAGAACAGAGGTGGACAAGTGAGTTCACTCCTCCCAATGTGTTCCTAGGCCCCCTCTCATCCCAACAGGTAGGTCTTATTATACGCCCTTCATTCCAGTACGTTGTTGGCCAGTTCAAACGAAATTATTGTGTACTCTTTTTTTTTCTCTTGAATACTGACTCATTAGAGAGAGAAAATGGTGCAAAAACAATATGGGATTTATCAGTGGATTGAGTGTCGTAAGAGTTTTATGTTCCTCTAAGCATGCATCTTTCATGTCTTCACCACTTAAGACTTGACAGTTTCCGGTCTGGCGTACGAATTGTCCCAGACTATGGAAGCCTGTGCCAAATCCTGATTATATGCCTTGCACTCAACCTACTCCTAACTATACCGGTAAGTTTTAGTTTTTATTTTTATTCTTATTTGCATCTTTTCAAGAAAATTTGCTTGTTCCCTTATTCCTGCTTTGCCTATTGTTTCTCAGCTCCTCCAGAGTCGCGAGGTTATCTCTTAGCGCATACAAATGGTGGGCTCAACCAGATGCGAGCTGGGGTACTTCTCTACTGTCCATCTCTGTGTTAAATACACTGTGTTTGAAATTACTGAAATTGTTTTAGTTACTATCTTCCCAAATTCTTTACTATTTCTATCTTATTCTGGAAATGCGCATGTGATTGTGCTGTGCTCTCATATTGGCAACAATAATCCGTATTTTTTTCTTAATTGATTCTTTGTTTTTTATTTTTAACTGGGACTGACAATAGGTGTCTTTCTTGAATTGCAGATATGTGATATGGTAGCTATTGCGCGTATCATAAATGCTACTCTTGTTGTTCCAGAACTAGATAAAAAGTCGTATTGGCAAGATTCCAGGTCATTTTAGTTCTGTGAGATTCTTACGTTGTTGGCCCCTCTCATGTCGTGATGCCATAGTTTCTTTTCTTCTCTTTTTTTATTGTCTTGCAGCAACTTTTCAGATGTCTTCAATGAAGATCATTTCATCAACGCTCTAGCTAATGATGTAAAAGTCATAAAAAAGCTCCCCATGGAAATGGGTGGTGCTCCAAAAGCAGATAAATATTTTAAAAGCTGGTCTGGTATGGACTATTACCAGGGGGAGATAGCAAGCATGTGGGCTGATTATAAGGTATATCAATTAGAATGCTCAGTTTCACCTGGTTATGAGATATTTATGATTTCCATCTGTTGGTTTTACTCTCATTTATTATTGAAATTCTAACACAGTTTCCCAACGTAAATTTGTTTTCGCAGGTTATTCTGGCTGCCAAGACTGACTCTCGACTAGCAAATAACAATCTCCCTGCTGATATTCAGAAGCTGCGTTGCCGTGCCTGTTATGAAGCCCTCTGTTTCGCACCTCAAATTGAAGCGATGGGAAAGGTGAAAATATGATTCTTGTATGTGCAATGACTGTTTAATATGATTTTAACTTACATGGTCACTGTAGTTGTTGGTGGACCGCATGAGATCATATGGCACTTACATTGCTCTGCACTTACGATATGAGAAGGACATTCTTGCCTTCACTGGATGCACACATGGTTTATCTCCTGCTGAAGCAGATGAACTAAAAAAGATCAGGTAATTTTGCTGCAGTTATGTGATAGCGAATTCAATTAAGAGCTCAGGTTTTCTGCTCAAGTAATTTTATCTGTGACTTGCAGAGACGCAAATGATGAGTGGAAAGTGAAGGATATTGATCCCAGGGAGCAAAGATCTAAAGGTTTTTGCCCCTTAACTCCAAAGGAGGCTGCAATATTTCTATCTGCTCTTGGTTATCCATCAAATACCCCTATATACATTGCTGCGGGAGAGATATATGGAGGTGATTCATATATGGATGATCTACGATCCCGGTATCCTATGTTAATGAGCAAGGTGTGTGTTTCAAATGCCTTGCTTTGAGTACAATGCTAAACTTGATACTTCAGTGAAAAACCATAAGGTTGAAAAAACAAAAAAATTTAACACCCACATCTGAGTATTCAACCTAATCCATGTTCACAACTAATGATGAGTACAATTGCTTTCACTGATGTTGCCTTATGCATTTTGTATGCTGTTTTTGTGTTCATCGTTTTTTGTGGATAATCAAAATTGTAGTTTATTTTAAAAAGGTTGAGGATCCCACGTAAATACTTAAACCATTCATCATATAGACTATAATTTTTGGAATTTAGTGTTTGTAATCAATTGCTTGCATTGATTTAGCCTTGTGATTTTGCATGCTGTTTTCATGTTCATCTTTTTTGTGTGTGTGAATAATCAAAATAGTAGTTTATTTTAGAAAGATTATGAGAGGATCCCGGTTGTATACTTAAAACTGTAATTTCTTGGAATTTAGTGTTTATAATCAAGCTCTCTATGAGTCAGACAAATTCCCTTCCCTTTCTTTCTCTATGCCATTTCGTTGCCAATCACATGCATGCTAAGTGTGCATGGATACTTTGTGCTCGCATGAAGACTAACTGTAAACAGAGCTGCTACATTTTCAAGCAAGTTGCTCTATGACTAGCATCTCCTTCAAACATCTTGCAGGAGAAATTGGCATCTATTGAGGAGCTTGAACCATTTGCCAATCATTCGACTCAGCTGGCTGCGCTTGATTATATATTATCTGTTGAAAGTGATGTATTCATGCCGACGTACTCAGGAAATATGGCAAGGGCTGTAGAAGGCCATCGTCGTTTTCTCGGACATAGAAGAACAATTTCCCCAGACAAGTATAAGATATTCTTGTCTATTTTTTTAGCTTTATTTCGATCAATTTACTTGCACTAAGCATCTTCTTTTTGTCCATTAGGAAAGCACTTGTTCGTCTGTTTGATAAAATAGAGCAAGGAATAAAGAAAGAAGGCAAACTTTTGTCAGACAAGGTCATTGAAAGGCACAAAAAACGGTATGTATTCTTAAGCACCCTGTAATCATATTTAGTACCCATAAACCTCTCCACTAGTTGAGTTGCCCACGGGCACTGCACGCCTAGGAGAAGAGGTGAGGTCCTCTTAACACTGCGCAGCTGCAAGTTACAGTGGCACTGCAGGAAACTAATGCTCGTTTGGTGAGATTTTGAGGGTATCGTCTATGGCCATATATTGGTCAAGTCAGCGTTCTATTGAGATTTTAGAATAGAATCCACTAATTTAAATTTAAACTTCGTTTCTCATAATGGTCGCACAGGCAAGGCTCCCCAAGGAAGAGGAAAGGCCCCATTCCAGGAACAAAGGGCATGGATAGATTTCGTTCAGAAGAAGCTTTTTATGTAAATCCTTTACCAGATTGTTTGTGTGAGCAATCCCGGAATCTGAACACCTCTGTGTCATAATCAGGTAGTTTAGATGCTGAAGAACAATTGTCTTAGGAAAAAGATCTGTGTCAAGATAGCGGCAAATTTAATCAGTCACTGTCCACTGATATATACTTCAAGCTGGTTATGCCCAGCATCATAGTTAGGTAAGTGTATATCTAGAGTTTAGGCAAGTGTATATCTAGAGTTTAGGTAAGTGGGCGTACATGAAGCTACAGATCATATGAACGGAAAGCGAGGCAAATTTAAAATACTGAGATTAGAAGTTAATTAGAGGATGCCATCCATCATCACTGAATCTCTAGAGCAACTACGTTTTCTCTAATATATGTATCGTCATTCAATGCAATAAAAATGAAAAAATTACTTAATTTCTTCTCTTTTATCGTGATTGTCAGCAAATGGTAAACCAAGACTGTGTTCTCAATGTGTACAATGATTTCTCTAGGAGTCCAAGATTATATTCGTTTTTCTGTGTAACGTGCAGAGATTACATTATTGCAAAAGCCAGGCGAGATAACGGCTCCTTGCTCTGCCAGTTCAGCCCAGTGCTGCTTCTTGTAAATTAATGGCTCTATTGGCTATAATCTCCGAATTCAGCAACATAAACCATTTTCTTCAAGAGAGAGAAATACAGTTTCTTCCTGAGGACGAATGTTGTCATAAAGAATGATTACATCCAACGCACCTCTTTTTCATATTTCACGTGCTTCTATTAAAGGGCAAGAAAATTCAATTTCAATAAAGTAGAAACTATCAAGGCCTTGATTAAATTTCGGCACCCTGACAACTCACCAAGACAACGTATCTTTTATTTCCTTGCACCCTTTCCATTATTTTCCTTTGAATGCCAAATGCAGAAACATTAAAAAGTGCCATAAAAATTGATCCCAGACATTTCCGCCATAAAAATCAAATATTGCAAAACAGATACATTTCCTAAGTGGATTTGGGAGTTATAAGCTCCAGCCCTCCCATGAATGCCCTCAAAGGCCCGGGGATAATAACAGAGCCATCTTCTTGCTGGTAGTTTTCCAGCAGACACACAATCATCCTAGGAACTGCACAGGCCGTTGCATTTAATGTGTGCACAAACTGTGTTGGAGCAAGGCTGCCTCTGCCCTTTTTAGGCGAGGCTGGTGTAGGTTCTGATGGACGGTACCGGATCCCTAGTCGGCGACTTTGGTAGTCGATGCAATTTGAGGCACTAGATATCTGCTCAAGAATGAAATCATGTAAGAGAAAGCTCGTTATTGCAAAGTCAATGACTATGCAAAAGCAAAAACTATGGTCCACGGGAAATCACTAATGGAGGAGAAAAGAGTGCAATTGTCAAATAAGTTTCAATACCTCACCATACCGTCCTAAACCAGGCATCCATGCCTCCACATCAAATTTGCGGTAAGCAGGTGCACCTAAATCCCCAGAGGCCATATCCAAAGTTCTGCCAGAAAAAAGGAAAACCCAAATGTCATCACAAATACAAAGCAAAACTGTAAAACAAATCATCAAAAGGTTGGTAAGAGGACCCACTTATAATGTAACCCTAGGGCAGAAAAGAGGTCTTCTTCAATTTTGATAAGCTCCTCATGGTAAGACTCACTCTCCTCTGGTCGGCACAAAACAAACATCTCCACCTTGCTGAACTGGTGAACTCGGTAAAGACCCCTGTGCAAATTTTGCAAACATTATCAGTTTGTGCATTGAAGCAGCAAATATTCCGATTTCCAAGCATAAGACCTCTAGGATCTATTTGGAGAGAAATCATGTTTGAAAAAGCACGGCAACAACACACTGCAGGTGGACATCATAAAGAAAAAGCATGATCATTGGACTTTGCCACTTGTAGGGAAACTAAACAGTTCTTAATACTGGACTGCAGTTATCAACAGTTAGCATGGACATGAGAGTTGAATAAACACTGATGCTCCTGGATATAGGAATTCCACCATGAAAAATGGAGTATTGATATAAGACAATTTGTATCTATTCAGGGTATCAGACCAACTGTCATACAAATTAATAAAGCCCAGATAACATACCTTGTTGCCGTGCCTGCAGCACCAGCCTCTGTACGGAAGCAATGGGAATATGCCACATACTTTAATGGCAACTGTGTCTCAGCAAGGATAGCATCCATGTGAATTCCTCCCACAGGAATCTCTGCAGTGCCAATGAGGCATTGATCACTACCCTCGATAGAGTAAACCTGTAATTGTCTGGCATAAGTATCGACGGATCATTATAACTAATTGTGATGCTCTGAAATAACACCAGCTCCAAGAAAACTCAGGACAAAGAAACTGAATTTCTTCCACACTAAACCAATGTCCTTAAGCTCGTGGTACAGAAAATTAAAAAGGGAGATGCCCTCAGTAATTTAGTGCTCCATCAGGGATATTGTCATGAAGTTACCACTTCATGGCCAAAATGTTTTATATGAGAGCATTGTTACAGCTTCATATATGACTATCTGTGTTAAGTTGAATTTTTTTTATAAATAGACTTTTAACACAATTTGGAAGAGGCAGTAAAAAGAAAATCAACTACAAACCTGAGTATTATCACCACGAGGTTGGAATCCACATTTCTCAACAACAGAGGATCTGACAAGTTCTGGAGTTGTTAGAGGTGTAAATCCCTTTTTCATAACTTCTGAGAGAGTCCAGTTGACAAGGGCCATCTCCAGCATAACTGCTTCATTCTTCAGATAGTAGAATTTTGAACCACTGACCTGCATGGCCAAGCAAAATACAAAATGCACGTGACAAAAGTAGCCAAATCACCTTTCCTTGTCAGCAGGAAGCCCTAGCTATTGAAATCTTTACTTGGGGATTGTATTAAGGTCTGATATAAGAGCAAGTGATGACCTTACGATCTAGGGACAAGCCATTACAGTGGCTTGCAAGTAGGGACTCAATAACGATTAAAAGTTCTAATTTAATTAAATGCTAGTGAATGTCTAACAGTTCATGTCTTTATTCTTTATTATTCTTCTTTTTTTGTTAGTGAAAAATAGTGCCACTGCACTTAATCAAGATGACCTTTGCTTTCAAAAAACATAGTTCGATTAAATTGTCCATTAAAAGACCATTCATTCCTGGTGGCATTTAAACTAAAAAAGCTCCCATGAAAGCATGCAACAATGGGAGGAAAAACTTCAGTGATCTAGATTAAGCAGAGGATTACCTCTGCTGCTGCATCAAAATCAAAGAGATCTAGTTCTTTCCCAAGTTGAAGGTGGTCCTTGACAGGGAAGCCAAAGTCACGTGGAGTACCTGCCTATAAGAGCACAAGAAAATAACTTAAACTTGTAACATGTCCAGCATCATCCCCTCCCTCAAACATACTCTCACACACACGCTTTGCTAACAACATAATTGTGAACGGATTATGCTATGATCTCATGACACATCACAGGTACAAACAATGGCGTCCTAGTAACTGGATTCAACTTCTTGGTCTTTAGGTTACTAAGAGCAATTCATGTCTTCGTGTTTTGTTTTATGCATCATTTTCCTTATGAAATAAAAGGAGGCAGCTGAAAAAATTACATACCATCTTTCTCACAGTTGAACTATCTTCTCCTCCAATCGGAACAAGTGGGTGAGTCAAGTTAGGTATACACTGTGCTTCCAGCTGAAGCTCATCTGTAAGTTTAACCAGGTCTTCTTCCAAAGTTGCAAGCCCTTCTTTTAGATTCTTTCCTAAAGAAAAAAAAAAAAGGATATTCATTACACAGTCACAAGCAATCAAAAACCAAAAGAATGACAAAAAGCATGACAAATTGTTCAAACCATACCTTCCTCAATCAGTTTTTGACGCTCTGATATCTCTAGCTTTCCCTTCATCTTGTTTGCTACTGCATTCCTTTCCGCACGAAGCCGTTCAACTTCCTGTCATCTGGAATGACAATTAGCTTTTATTTTCTTCTTAAATATTTTGTACGCACACAAACTACACACTAGTCATGGACATCATCTCTCATCTTTGTTTCGATGCATATAGAAATTAAAGAAAAAACCAATTTTTATTATTATCAATGTTTAAAAGAAAGTAAGAAATTGATAAAATAAAATAAATCTGACCTTTTGAACAGCCAACATTTTCTCATAGAGCTCAAGGACAAGCTCCAAATTAGCATTTGAGTTCCTGTTCTTTATATTCAAAGCCACCGCGTCTTTGTTATCCCTTATCCACTTGAAATCTATTGCCGCTTTCCATTGCGGCTTCACAACTAGAATCATTCAAATAATAAGTAAAATTAACAAAATCACCTTCCTGCTTGGTTCCTGAGAAAAACTGAAGCAAAATGATGTCAAGAAAATTGAACACCTTTATTATCCAAGCTTTCCGTTATAGGCGCTGTCTGGACAGCCGTGGCAGAGAGAGCTCTAACCAGAAGCTTAAACGGATTTCTTTGCGGACATATAGCATAGTTATGGCGGGAAAACGGATTTAGGACTAGGGTTTTGGAGATTGGCTTTAAAATGAAACGTGAAGAAGCAGGAATCGCGGCTAACTTTAGGGTTTGTATAGTTGTCCCTCCAAAATAACACTGTAAACCCATGCTGTCCTCTCTCTCTCTCTCTCTTATCTAGCACCTATAAGTACAGAAGAACATTGCTGATGAAGAAGAAGCTTTGGAGGCTAACAATTTTTTTGGGACAATTTTATCTTTTAGTTTTTTTATTCTTTTTTTAATTAAACTAATTGGGCCTCCAATTTTAAGCCGGTGTCGAAGTAAACCCAAAAATAGAACGGCGTCGTTTAAATTTGTGAAAATTGTATTTGCTTTTAAGAGGGATCAGTATGGACCAGTAGGAAGTGGGTATTATAGTATCAGGATCCGAGAGGGTAATGAAAATTCGCATCCTGACCGTTCATAAACCCATAAAAAACACAAAATAACTGACCCATTACCGTCAGATGCCGCCATTTGAAAGCATAGTAGCACCCAATCTTGACCGTCCCTCACCCACGTTGCTCTCATGATGAGCCTCTATAAATAGTCGACAATCCGTAAATCTAACCAAGATTCCTTTCCTCTTCTCGGAGTTTTGGCAAGTCTGTCGAGGTACGGTTTTCTACCTCTCCTCCCCCTTGTTTCAATGGAAATTGTTTTTGTTGTTTTGTGTTAAATCCCATTTCTTTATTGTTCTTGTTGTTTCTACGAGTTCAATTTGGCTCTTTAAATTCACTAATTTTATTTGTTAATAGATGGCTCGTACAAAGCAAACAGCGCGTAAATCTACCGGTGGCAAGGCTCCAAGGAAGCAGCTCGCCACCAAGGCTGCACGCAAGTCAGCCCCAACAACAGGAGGCGTGAAGAAGCCACACAGATACAGACCTGGAACAGTTGCTCTTCGTGAAATCCGCAAGTACCAGAAGAGTACTGAACTGCTCATCAGGAAACTCCCATTCCAGAGGCTTGTTCGTGAAATTGCTCAGGATTTCAAGACTGATCTGAGATTCCAGAGCCATGCTGTTTTGGCTTTGCAAGAGGCAGCTGAAGCTTACCTTGTTGGCTTGTTTGAGGACACTAATCTTTGTGCTATCCATGCCAAGCGTGTTACTATCATGCCTAAGGATATCCAGCTCGCCAGGAGGATTCGTGGTGAGAGGGCTTAGGAGTTGAAAGCAAGCTGTAATTTCTTATTTTATATGCGTGTGATCAATAATGACTTATAGGCACTTCTAAAAAGTTTGAAGGTTTGCTGTTAAATTCTCATTAATCTAATAGCATTGACGTTGTTAAACATTCTTGCCTTTCTTTTTTCTTACGAGTTCGTGTACCGAAGAGTGTTCATGACATTTTTATTGTAAATTTTACCTGCTATGAGGTTGCTTTGAAATTTTTTAAAAATATTTTTAAAACAAAGAAACTTTTCTTTTATATATATATATATATATGTCAAAAGACTGAGCTCAAGCTTATCCGAGGAGCAGGAGGAGGGTCGGCTGGGTGTGTAGAGATTTGGGGGAGGGTGGACTGAGCTCAAGCTCAAGCAAACAAACATTATAAAGAAAATAAAAATAAAGATATGCATAGTGCTTTCTTAAGGAATGCAAAACCGCCTAGTAGCTTATCGATATGAATTTCCTATTGAACTCACTGATTTAGGTAAGGGTTTCCCTGAGAACAAACAAGAACTCACTGGTTTAAGTAAGGGATTCCTTGAGAACATGCTTGTCAGCAAAGATATGCCGAGCAACTTACAGGCACCTGCCACCACCACTCTGCTCGTGATTCTAATCGATGAGCCACCCAATCACAAACCAAGATTGGGCTCAAAGTGGCATTTACTAACGAAGTCAGGTCACCGGGAACAGAACTCTGGTGTAAATTTTGACTTGAAAGAACTAGTAGGGATAGTATAAGCTGCAGCAATGATTCATGGCAGGGAATGCTTGAATGTTCCAATTTATAAGCCAGCAATGCAGGTAGGTTTTTTTTGTTTTCGTGTTTTAAAAAATTTCTAAAAATATTTTTAAATTATTTTAACATGGTAATATTAAAAATAATTTTTAAAAATTAAAAATATATTATTTTTATAGCTCGATGTACACAAGCATTTTAAATAATAAAATAACCGCAATCAGATTCGTCATCTGTTAGTAACAAAGCAGAACCAGAGTAATACTACCTGCAGGTCCCGATAACAAGACCAAAATTGCGCTGTGGCCCTCGTGATGTGTTTATCGCTGCCTAAATTAAAAAAATATGATCTGTAGGTGCAAAAAAGGTGCTGGGCATCCATGTTTGTATCTGATATCCAAAACAAGGCCAATTCAAAGCCTCCTGAGCCTCCTAAGGACTACATTCATGTTAGAGCAAGGAAGGGTCAAGCAACTGATAGCCATAGCCTTGTTGAAAGAGTGAGAATTACAAGTCAATTGTATACCATACAATTTTATTCAATCAATTGGAGTAATTTCCAGATTAGCATTAACACTGGTTAATTAACATGTTGCCAGGTTAGAAGAGAGAAAATTAGTGAACGAATGAAGCTTCTCCAAGATCTTGTGCCTGGTTGCAATAAGGTGTATTGAAACTTTCAGAATTCGAATACATTAGCTTCAAGAACATGAATTTTTAATTGCTAAAATAAGGTTTGTGTGTCCATGTTAGGTCACAGGAAAAGCCTTTATGCTTGATGAAATCATAAATTACGTGCAGTCATTGCAACGGCAAGTTGAGGTAAATTAATATATATTTGTGGAAATGGATAATCCTCATCTTGTTTGAAAATTGAAGCTCCATGCCTAATCATTGTCCAAGGAAACAGCCAGCCAGCATTGTATAATCTTTTCGTTTCTTCAATTCGGGGTTTTCTATTTACAAACAAATCTTGTTTATTCTAGGTTGCGCGCAAGGCAGCCCCAACAACAGGAGGGGTGAAGAAGCCCAACAGATACAGACCTGGAAGGCTGGAACTGCTGCTCTTCATGAAATTCACAGGTACCAGAAGAGTACTGAGCTGCTTATCAGAAAACTCCCATTCCAGAGACTTTCACAGAATTTCAAGGCTGATTTCCGGTTTCAGAGCCAGGCCGCTTTGGCCTTGCCGAGGCAGCTGAAGCATGCCTTGTTGAATTGTTTGAGGATACTAATCTTTGTGCAATCCCTGCCATGCGGGTTACTATCATGTCTAGGGATGTTCAGCTTACCAGGTGAACCCGTGGTAAAAAAGCATAAAAACCTGTGGGTTTTCACTTTAGGATTTTTCTCTTGTTTTTTACCTTTTCTTTCAGTTTTTTGTCATTTTTTATCAGTAGAACAGACAAATCTTTGATAAGACTGATGCGTCAAGACGTGTTTATGGCATAGTATGGGTGTAGGTATTAAATTCTCTTTAATCTAATAATGATGGTTGTTATTTGTCAATGCTTTCTTTTGGTGATTGTAGTGAACTTTTACATGATATTTTAAAAAAATATATTAAAATATTTTTCTTTTCAGATTTTTTTTTCAAAACATTAAATCACAACACAAATATTAAAAAATTATCAATTTAATTTTTTTTCAAAACAAACATACTTTTAAAAAACATCTCAAACAAATATTATATTTCTCGCACTCGGACCTAATTACCTGTAACTGGGCTCTCTCTTCCGTCACAGAACAAGCTCGTAGCACAAATAATCAGTGGAGAGCGACGGCTTTAGTCAAGTAATCAGAACTCAAACCTCTCTGACCTGGATAAGGGTCCCTGCGAGATGAGCTGATGCATAATTATCAGATGCCGATTCCATCAGCAGAAAAATGAAGCGACATTTTAAACCACTTAGCAACAGATCTATATATGAGAATCCGATTCGACTTTGCAATTTTTTTGTTCGATGGATGTACATAAAACTTTTAAGCAGAATAAAGCAGCAGCACAGCACCAAACTATAAACTTGATAGGAGAAATCCCGCAGGCAATGTCTTTCTTGAGTAATCGAAGGGAAGTATGTGTTATTAATATCTAATTCAAGATTCTTTTGGGTTTTAAACTGTAATGAGTATCTGTTACATAACAGTTGAAGCAGAAAATAAATGATGGGAAAAAGTAAGCTCCAACTTAAGATGGCAATAACTCTCGCAAGCAACAAATTCTTCGTGTTCAGACTTGAGCTTATTTCTAATAAACAAGACAAAATTTCTTATTAACTTACTGACTCGAAAAGCACATTCCCTGAGAAAAACACCTCTCATTAAAGGTACTAACTTGTTGGTGGAAACTTCGATTTAGGAGCAGAAAACAAACTGCATGGCAGTCTTCAAACAGGCACCCCCCTACAGAGGACCCGGAAATGTGCCATTCGCCCTTTGCTCATTCCATCTCTCTACCTGCCACACGATAACAAACCAAAATTGGGCTTACATAGCATTCATATAGCAGGTCAGGTGACAGACAAGAACGTAGATGCCATTTCAACCATAAAAGAGTGATATTATGATCTGCAGCAGTGATTCATGGTTAGGGAATACTCGGCTCAATAACCATCTAAAAAGCCAGCATCAGTGTGCAGCCCCAAGCATAAAAGAGAAGCTTAAGTATAGTAGCCAAAAATAAGATGCCTCGTGAGCAAAGCACTGCTACCAGAATGATCAAGGACAGAATTTGCGAGTGGCACTTATAGAAGCGCTTACTGCCTAAACAAAACAAAACAAAACAAAACATGGATTTGTAGATGACGTTGACTGACAATGATGGAGTTGGCTGTTGTCTGATAGGAACTTTTATGGAATATAAGCCTTTTTGATACTAGATAAATGGTCAGCGCTACAGTACAATACATGTTGACATAATTTATTTCCAAAGTAAAAAAATATCATGACGATGTAAGCATTTCTAAAAAATCAAAAATAAAATCAGCAAATTAGGTCATTGAGCCAATTAGGTTTCATAAGCTCAATTAAATTTTTTTTAAATAAAAACTATTGCGGTATATAAAGTGGAAAAAAATGATAGACAAAAGGGTCAAATATTGACCTAAACCCATCCGGATTAAAATGTCAAATATGCAACTTAGTCGTGACACTAGGATAACCCCGTCAATAGTAAATTAAATAAAATCATGAAACTCAAATATATATATATAAAACCAATGTTGAAGGGCGAAACTAAAAAAATAATATTTTTTTAAAAAAAACAACTAATAATAAAAATCTGAGTCAAATCAGGTTAACTCACTAACCCCGCAATCATAACCATAAGATTAAGATAACCCTATAGAAAGAAAAGAAAAAATAAAAAGCAAGAAAATTAATTCTCAATCAATCAAATATTGAATAATTAAATTAAATTTTAAAAAAAAATCAAATGTTGAAGGATCTCATCTGATAACGAAGAAAAAATAAATGAGAACATGATAACCTCATAAAAAGTAAAATGAAAAAAATTTGAAGCTCAATTTATAGCAAACAAAATATTAAATGACAAAATTGAAGATAAAAATATAATCCAAAAAAAAAATCTCAACCCGAGACCACTCAAGTTAGCATGCAAAATCTACGACCTAGTTATGATATTGGAGTAACCTCATCAAAAGCAAATTCAATAAAACTATAAAGCTTATTTATCAAACATCCCAATATTGATGGGCGAGATCACCCGACTCATTTTCAAAATCAGCAAAAAAATCCAATAAAAAGCAAATAAAAAAAATAACATAACCAATTTCTAATCCAATAAATGTTGAAAGATGAAAAAAATATATATAAGCTTAAAAACAAGCAAATTCATATGAATCTCCTAAACTTGAGTTAATCTCTCAAATTCACAACCCATGAAATCCTAGACTTGTGCTCAATCAAGAAGTTCAATTCTCAATCAATTTAACGTTAAAGTATGAAACCGTAAAAAAAATCGGTTTAAAAAATTTGTCAAAGTAAAAAAAACCAATCAAAAGAATAAAAATCAAATCTGATAGGAAAAAAAACAAAGAGGGATGAAATCGCAAACAAAATTTAATTTTAAAAATTATTTCAAATAAAACAAATAACAATCAAAATAATGGTAACCAAATATGACATTTAAGAAAATTAAAGGAGGATGAAATTAAAAAAAATTAATTTTATAAATTATTTCATATAAAACAAACAGCAATAAAAAAATATGGATCAAATCTGAAGAAAAAATAAAATGAAGGGCTATTTTGAAATTTTGAAGGGTCAGGCACGCAAATCGATGAGAAACGAGGGGAAAAGCCATTAGTGCAAAACCAGGGGCCCATTGGCTATACACGCCACTGCATCACGGAGGAGTCACCGTGAAGGCAACGTTTGGTTACTTAATGACGCCACACAAGGGTTGCCCATGTGCAAACAGGTGCAACACGCGCATCAAATAATTTTTTTAATAATATTTATATTTATTAAATTAATAAATAAACCTCGTGAAACTAATTATATCAATAGAAGAACAAGAATGCCCTTAGATAACAACTTAAGATTTTTTTTTATTTTAAAGGTAATTAAATCACTTCACAATGCTTAAAAAATTAAAAAGACAAAAGAATCCTCTAAGTAAGTTTAATATTTTTCTTTTAAGGATAATTAAGTACTTTTAGTGTAAAAAAAAAAAACAATCAGACCGATTTGTTCGAATACATTTATAAATGAAAATGACCAAGACATATTACCCCTGATACAAAGGCTGTTGGTTTTTTTTAGAATGACAAAATAGCCATATCTATAGTGAACTTGCGACTTGGTGCATCTGAATGGCTGATGACTTTTAGTTTATTTACTGATGTCACGGGTCAATAATTTTTGCATAAAAATATTAAAAAAAATTAAGATCTAAAAATATTAGGTTTTTTTACAAAGCTATACCCAAGAGTCTTGGGTGTGGCTGTAACGTCTGATCCAAGAGTAATATTTATAATATTAATAATAACATTAAACTTGCATGATCCAAGTTTAAGTGGGTCTGACTGCAATACCAGACCCAATAATCTTGGATATGTGTCTAGCTGCAAGGTCGTGTCATAAAAATGTGATAATTAAAAAGAAAAAAACAAAGAAAATAAACCAAAAGGAAGAAAAAAATTAATGAAGAAAAAGAAAAAAATCTGAATTAACTGGGTTAACCCTTCAAACCTTGGATTCGTGTCGTGAAAGTTTGATAACTAAATAGAAAAAAAAAAATTGACAGGTTAACATAAAATTAACTGGGATAACTCGTCAAACCAGGTTAACCCGTTTGAACATTAACAAACTAAATTAAACAAAAAAATTAATTAAAAAGGAAAAAAAACAAACAAAAAGACATCAGCCTTTTCACTGTGTACTACAATGCGCAGTCCACAGTTAAATGTATAAAAACAGCAAAAAAGCAAAAAAAAAAACTAAAGGCATCATTCGATAACTAAATAGAAAAAAATTTAATATTGATGAACTAAATTAAATAAAAAAATTAAATAAAAAGAAACAATAAAAGAAAAAAATTATAAGAAGAAAAAAACTAATAAAAAAAAAGAAATAAAATCTAAATTAACTGAGTTAACCCGTCAAACCTGAGATCCGTGTCATGAAAGTCTGATAACTAAATAGAAAAAAATTTAATATCAACAAACTAAATAAAAAAATTAATTAAAAAGAAAAAAAAAGACATCAGCCTTTTCACTATGAACTACACCGCATACTCCATAGTGAAAGACATAAAAAAGCAAAAAAAAAAAAACTAAAGGCTTCACCTTTTTTACCGTGGACCGCATATAATATTAAAAGATGAAATCGGAAGAACAAAACTAATGAGGAAAAAGAAAAAAATCTGAATCAACCGGGTTAACTCGCCAAATCAAAGTTAACTCGTCAAACCTAGAATTCGTGTCATGAAAGTGTGATAACTAAATAGAAAAAAAATTTATTATTAATGAAATAAATTAAAAAAATATTAATCAAAAAGGAAAAAGCAAAGAGAAAAAAAAACATATAGGAAGAAAAAAACTAATGAAGAAAAAGAAAAAAAATCTGAATAAACTGAGTTAACCCGTCAAACCTGGGATCCATGTCATGAAAGTCTCGATAATTAAATAGAAAAAATTTTATATTAAAAAACTAAATAAAAAAATTAATTAAAAAAGACAAAAAAAACTAAAGGCATCAGCTTTTTCACTGTGGACTGTACTATGCAATCCACAGTAAAAGGCTTAAAAAGAAAAAGAGAAAAAAAAAAAAAACAAAGACACACGCCACGGGTTAAATTTTTTTTCTTGCATAAAAAATATCAAAAAAGGATAAGATCTAAGAGTGTTAGGTCTTTCTGCAAAGATATGCCCAAGAGCCTTTGGTTCAAATGTAACGCTTGACCCAAGAGTAATATTTATAATATTAATAATAGTATTAAACTTACATGACTCAAGTTTAAGTGAGTCTGGTCTCAACACCGGACCCAAGAGCCTTGAATGTGGGTCTGGCTGCAAGGTCGTGTCATAAAAGTGTGATAATTAAATAGATTAATTAAAAAAAACAAAGAAAAAAAATCAACAAAAAGAAAAAAATTAATGAAGAAAAAGAAAAGAATCTAAATTAACTGGGTTAACTCTTCAAACCAAGTTAACCCGTCAAACCTGGAATTCGCGTCATGAAAGTTTGATAACTAAATAGAAAAACAAATTAACGGGTTAACCCATCAAGCCTGGGATACGTGTCATGAAAATCTGATAATTAAATAGAAAGAAATTTAACATTAAAATACTAAACTAAACGAAAAAAATTAATTAAAAAGAAAAAAAGCAAAAAACAAATTCTGGATTAACTCGTCAAACCAGGTTAACCCGTCAAACCCGGGATCCGTGTCATGAAAGTCTAATAACTAAAAAAAAAATTAACATTAACAAACTAAATTAAACAAAAAAATTCATTAAAAGAAAAAAAACAAAAAAAAGCAAAAAAAAACCCATAAAAGTATAAAAAGCAAAAAAAAAACAGAAAAAAATATTAAAAATAAAAAAAAACAGCTTAGCGTTTCAACCGTGGACCGCATGAAAGAAACACCGAATGCTTTTAGTATATGTTATTAATTAAAAAAAAAGCAAAAAAAAAATTCAGGTTAACTCGTCAAACTTGGAATCCGTGTCATGAAAATCTAATAACTAAATAAAAAAATTAACATTAACAAAAAAATTAAACAAAAAAAATTCATTAAAAAAAGCAAAAAAAAACCCCATAAAGGCATAGAAAACAAAAAAAAAAGATAAAGACGGCTCAGCGTTTCAGTGTGGATTTGCATAGTGAAACACTGAGCAGTTTTAGTTTATTCTTAATTTATTTATTTAATTTGATGCGCCTGTTTATGATGAGGGAAATGCGATTGTCATTTGCATGACAGCAAGTCATGTTGACATAAAAAAGATAGAAAGCCTGACTAAAAGTGTAAAGATGAACCTTATAGAGTCCCTAAAGGTAAAACCTTGAATGCCAGGTGCCGGGGGTTTAATATGTGATGAGAGCAATGATTTTCAGGACGCTTTGCACACAAATTGGGACACCAATTGACATGAAATTTGGAGTTCAAAAACTTCATCCTGGATAGCAGATTCAAAGCTAATGCTCAATCAGATCAACAAAGGAGTCAACAGTGTGGATTTCAATGCACCTTTGGACAGATAAATCTGGAGTTGAGCAGAGGACTTGGTTGTGAGAGCACAGTATATTAATCTTAAAGGTGATGTTTACGCTCATCCAGTTGAAAACTAAGATTATGTCAGGACTCAGATTTTTCTTTCTTCAACATCCATGACATGATGGTGATATCCACATAACATGAAGATTCTTAACTTACAAGACTTTTATGCTAGGTATACATTATTTGACATGTAAGAGCATTAAACAGCTTTTGAACCGCCTGTGTGGTTGAAAGTAAAAACTAATATCATACTCCTTAGTATATTGAAGATCTTAGATATACGTACCCATTCACTAGGGCAGAGAGAACGATAATATTTGGCAAACTTATCACACTCTGAAGCACCTTCACCCTTGGCAGCTACGCACCTGGAGAAAATCATAAGAATCAATGTTTTATCTTGGAAGAAAGAGCCACTGTCAAGTCGGAAAAATAATGACAAAAAAAAAGATAACGTGATGAAAACAAAAGAAGCATGGGCATGGTTTCACTCACCGATGATATTCAATGTATCTGGTAAAGCAGTGCCTTGTTTGATTTGTGGTTGGGAAGCGGTAATCAGCTGGTGCTGTCTCAAGCTACAGATCAACAAGGCAATCCCAACACGGAAATAAAAATATGGGAAGCACAGATATGCAAGTAGAATGAATATGACAAAATTATGCCATCATCAAGCAGAATATCTTGATACATGGTTACCTTAATCTCCTTCTTCTCTTCCGCAGCTTCTTCTCCTGAGTTCTCTTCTGTACCTTCATTGGTTTCTTCAGCAGCGGCAGGAGCATCTTCACTGCTGCTTTCATCAGTAGTGGGAGCTTCAGTGCTTTCTTCAGCAACAGCAGGAGTATCTTCAGTTTTTTCTTCAGCAGCAAGTGGTGGTGTTTCCTCAGCTTTCTCCACAGCCTCCTCAGAAACAGCAGTCGCTGGCTTCTCCTCTTCTTTTACTTCTACAGGTTTTGAAACCACATCTGTCTTCTCTTCTTTTCCCTTCAGTTCGTATCGCTGCATGTCAAAGCATGAGATGAAGGAGGTTAGTCAGTATTAATAGCATGCCGATGCAGAAAGAATTTGTTGAGCATGCTAAATGGCCAAAGGGCTGAAGGTTTAAACATCTGATCACACTTCAAACGATGCACTTGTATAGGTTACTGGAAAAAGGACGTTTACATGTCAAGTTCTAAAACGTAGAGACGTTACAAGTAATTTTTCTAAAAGAATCAACCTTTTTTACAAATCAGCTTGCAACGGATAAGCTCAGAACGTATGAACTGGTCAAGCTGCAGGTGATTTTAAACTTAAGTAGGAGCCTATATTGAGATCAAACAGACTGCCTCTCTTAACTGTTAAACTTGTGTTGATCTCTTGATGAAGCTCAAGCTTAATGGGCATCACAAAACACAACAACAAGGCTGAGACATCAATCCATTGGGTCACAATCCTACACTAACTTATTCTTTGCTACTTTAATTCAGCAATTGAAACATACTCACAGGTCCAGTAGAAAAGGCATTCACTTTTGACAAAACAGACAGAACTTGGTACCAAAAAATAAAAATGCAAGTTTCAGTGACATTATTAACATAAAGAAGAACACTATTGAGAAAATATTTCACAGCAAAACCTCGTCAATTGCACATCCCTTGTGCAAAACACATATTTTTGCATAACCTATAACAACTACAAATCGAAATCACCACTCTTCCACACACCAAAAGAATTAATCAGAATCAACCATCGAATTTCACCTTCATGATTTAGAACAAAACCTAAAAAAGAAAAATATTTTAAAAAAAATCCAGATAATGAATCAAGCGCAAAATCATCCTCGAAGAAGTCTCATTTTCTCTAACAAATTTCTATGTTAAATGAAAATGAATAAGGATCCAAAATAAATCCAAGCTAGAGAGACCTCAGATAGTGTCGGCGTTTCGGTGGCCATTTTTGTGGAAGAAGAAGCGACAGCTTTGCAGTTGAGTTGGTTCAACAAGAGCGAGCGGCCAATCAATGATGTCGAGAAGAGAAACAAAGTCAGCGTTTGGGTTAGGTTATGAACTGCCTGGCCTCACCACTCACCAGCAGCTTCTTTTACCGCGTTGCTGTGTTCGTAAAACTTGGTTGCAAGCTGAGTTGTAAACTTGCAATACGAGTCCACTCATTGCAAGCCACGTTTCCATTTCACGGTAGTGAAAGATAACTTTTGGAAGCTACAGGCTTGGCTGGCTCGGCTCGATTTTATTTTTCTTGGACCGATGAATGGGGAATTGAGATGAGAACTGGGCCGCGCTTAGAGAGATTAATCTCGACTCGAAGAAATGTAAAGAAAAAGGCTCATAGAAATGTTTCAGGTCCAATAAGATTCTCTCTTTTTCGAGGTAACTTCTTTCCTGCCTCATTTGCATTTGATATGCTGTTTATTTTTGTATTTTAAAAATAATTTTAAAAGAATTTAAAAAAAATTTATTTTTTTTCATAAAATTAATATTTTTTTTTGCATAAAATTAATATTTTTTTGATATTTTTAGATCATTTTGATGCGCTAATATCAAAAATAATTTTTAAAAAATAAAAAATATTATTTTGATATATTTTTAAATGAAAAAAACTTTAAAAAGCAACCGCAACCACACTCTCAAACATGATCTTAGTCACCAGAGGTGACTTCAGAGTGAATATTGTCAATTCTAAAAAAAAAATTGCATGTTCTGATTTTTTAAAAAAATTTCCCGGTTTGAATTTTGTTTTTATTCTCCTAGTTAGGTTTTTCCCAAATTATATTTCATAAAATAAAATAAAATAAACAGAATTTTTAAATAATTTAAATTTCTTTTTGTCCCAACGAATTTTAAACAATTTGAGCTTTAGATAATAACCAGCCTTTGTGCTGTTTTTTTGAATAAAAAATAATGTTTAGATATTGAAAATAGGTAAAACAAAAATATAAAAAATTATTTATGATAAAAATGTAAAAACACTAATTAGGGTTAAGCCAACACGAGATATTGTGTCAAACTTGTGGTCCATATTTTGAAACTGTAATAATCTGATTGAAAATAAAAAGAATTATAAAACCTTTAAAAAAATATTTTAATTTTTTAAATTCGTGACCACAGTCATTAAACTTAAAGTATCCATTTTAGAAAAATCACGATATCTAGTTTTCAAAAAAATAAATATTAAATGATAAAATTAAAAAAAAAATCATACAAAATAATTTAAAAAATAACAATTCAAAAGATGAGGATTAAAATTATTATAACTACTATTATTAATAAGTAATATTGTTATTATTATTACTATTATTATGACTACTACTACTACTACTACTACTATTATTATTATCACCATCACAACTATTGCTAACATTGTCATTATTAGTAACAATAGTGACATTTCTATTAATATTATCACTATTTTAACAACTATTACCACAATCATCATCATTATCATTAATAGAAATCATAAGCTCATTGTACAATCCTCAAAATTATTCTGGGTTTAAAACTTTTGATATTAAAATGTTTTTTAATAATAATTTCTCATCCACCTTTAATTGTTTTTTTTAATATATTAATATTTTATGTTAAAGTATTCATGTTAAATTATAAAATTCAATATAGTTTTTAAATATGAGTGGTAATCATAGTTAATATTTAATTTGATCTTAAAATTATTATAAAACAAATTTCAGCAATCCCCTGTGTAAATAAAAATTATCTTATCAGCACGAAGACTCAAAGACTTGGTAAAATAAAGGCACAGGGAATGCTATCGTATAATCTGATGATCATGTTAAGGTTGATTTACGAACAAGACAAAACAAATTGCCTCATGGATTCGAAGTATAATTATCGAATATCGAATTTTCTTCACATGCACATATAAAACTATTTTGTTCTGGCTGCTGCACATATAAAACTCTCGAGGCCCATTGACATAGCCCCAGTAATCCAGCCTGAAGTTACTATCAAACATGAATTTATTTTTTGTAGACAGATAAGTAATTTTAGAGTAACATTGAACTTATCAAACATTAGTTTTCTCGAATTCATTTTCTAAGAAAATATTACTATTGAACGTAAGAAGTGCATTTCACCTGTGAATTCATAGGATTCTCCTCGATTTTGAAAAGGGAGAGTGGGGATTTTTTAAATGATTTGTGGGAAAAGAAATTTGAAGAATGCAATAAAAACAAACAAATTTACAAAAGTTTTTGATATATTCTGATATAACAGTATCTTAGTAATGCGATAAAAACAAACAAAAAAACAAGAGCTTCGATATGCTCTGATGTAACAGTTTATTTCACGTTTGGCTGGTTATTTAATGTTCATGGGTTTACAACCCACCCATTTTCATCTATCAAATCGTCAGCTGAATAAAGCTCAATTATAATCTGTTTGTTTGCTTGTCAATTATTATTCGAGAAGGGCCTCGAGAGTCTTTATAGAAGGAATAAACGCACCTCAAAGCGACAAACTGGTAGATGCGTTTCGTGCTGTGCTTGGGTAGCAGCAAATTATTTTATTTCATTTTTATTTTTTTTATTAGCGTGGGGTGTCCGGGCCAATTTACGCGCACCACGACTATTCTCCACGGCCCACTGGACATCCTGCAAGCCCAGCGAGTAGGTAAGGCACCGCGGGGGTGACAGGCGTGCACATAGAGAGTCGAACCCGGAACAGGAGCGGAACAAGTCACACGATTAACCACAGCGGCTAGACCCTCAATTGCAGCAGCAAATTATTATCTGGACGTGATCATGCACGAAAAAACTAGGCAAGCATGTAATTATGCGCACTTGCGCTGGATGTTTTGTTTGTCCCCGCCGTTACGAGACATAACTTTCCATCATGAATTTGATTGGCCTCGAATGCAAAGAGAAAAATGCTTCTGCTGCTGTCGATGAAGCCTTGTTAATGCTTTTGATGGAAGACTGTGTATGCGTCCTAAAAGAACTCCGGGACTTGCAGCCCTTGCTTCTTTTAACCACCAAAAAATTATGTACACCGTGAAACAGGAAAAGAAAAAAAAAAGTCATGGAATTATTAGCTAGTGTTAAAGTGCCTCGCATGATATTTGTTTCGTTTGCTTGATTGAGTGACTGGATATGTTAACGGGCAAGAAACACCTGATTAGGTTAAAAGCTTTAACGTCTTTGTTGACTAAAACAGTGACTCAGTAGACGCTTGACTGCTCAATAATGAGTTGCTCATAATTCAATATCTTACCATGTCAATTTAAGAGGAATATCTTACTCATGTCATTCTAGGAGGAATATCTTACCATGTCATTCTAGGAGGAATCTGAAAATACTGTGATGATTATTTTTTTAAATATTTTTTATTTTAAAATATATTAAAAATAATATTTTTTTATTTTTTAAAAAATATTTTTAATATTAGCATGTCAAAATAATCTAAAAACATTAAATATATATATATATTAATTTGAAGCAAAAGAATTCAATTTTTTTCAAAAACGCTTCCTTAACACAATGCTAAACACTGCTTAAACTATATACACACAGGATTTCTGGCCCGCGCTTTGCAGAATTTATAAACCTTGTTTAATTTTTAAAACTTATAATTCATGAAATTTTGAATTTGAATTGAATCAAAATGTTTAATTCTCAGTTAATTTAATTATAAAAAAAATCATAAAAAAAGATATTAATAAAAAGAATGGACTCATGGCACAAACACGATCGATGAAAAATAAGCTAATATATGGAAAAAACCAAAAAAATACAGGAAATGACCAAAAATACACGGTTAAAAAATCATACAAAAGGAAGATAAGGGGAAAAAAAAAGCCTAATCACTAATGATATAAATGCTAGATGATAAAGCTGGAAAAAAAACATTAACTTTAAAGAAAAAAAACAAGAAAACTCAAGCGAACTTTCTAAATCTAGGCAAAGGTCTCAAACACACAACCCATTAAATTCTAGACCTAGATTTAGTCAATAGGTTCAATTCCTAACCAATTTAATGTTGATTAGACAAAGTAAATCCAACAAAGAGAAGCAATTAAAAAGATTCAAGAAAACACGAATTATTTTAAAAATAAGTAGAAAATCCTATAGAAAACAAACAAACAAAAATAATTTTAAAAGCTTGTCTAAAATAAAATAAATAGCAATCAAAACAATAAGAACTGAATTCAAAAGAAAGAAAAAATAAAGGGTTTTGAAATATAAAAAGAATTCCAACCACGTAAATTGTTTTAAAACATTATTTTGAGCACTGAAGAAAGGGATCAAGAAAAAAAATATAAATCTAAAGAATTAACAAAAAAACACAACAAATAACGATAAATAAAATAACTAGAGATATCCGGGTTATTTTTTAAACCAACAAAAAATCCTGCACAAAATTAAAAAATAAAAAAAGAACTCATTCTTCAATTGAATAAATAGTAAAGGATGAAACAGGAATAAAAAAAAGCTTAGACAAAGGAAAACAAAAACCAAGCAAAACCAGACAAATATCCTAAATCTGATCACATCTTAAAACTCGCAACCCTTAAAACTATAGATCCGGGTCCAATCATGAAGTTTATTATAAATCAATTTAAAAAACTCGTTAAGGAAAAAATATTGGCGATTAAAAGAATATAAATTAAATTTGACATTAAAAAATATCGAAAGAAGGTGAAATCATAAAACAAAATCAGTTTTTAAAAAGATTATAAAAATAACAATCAAAAAAATAATGATCAAATTTGAAAGATGAGAAAGCTTAAGATGGATGAAATTGAAAAGGAATGCCAATTTTATAAATTATTAAAGATAAAAAAATCACAATAAAAATAAAAGGGATCAAACATGAAGAATCAACAAATTAAAGGGTTGTTCTTGAATTTTTAAGGGGCTAGCATGAAAAAGCCTAGGTGGGGAGAGAGAAAAGAAATGGTCACTGATGCTAAACTACTATGAATCTTGGAACACGTGCCAAACCGACAATTTGAATGATGTGAGGGCTGTCCACATAATGGTGCGTGCATTGCACATGCCAACAAGTATTTTTTTTAAAAAAAATAGTATTCAATACTTGCAAATTACTGTAATTCCCCTAAACAACCTCTAAATTTACAATAAAACTAATATAAAATGACAAAAAAAAAAGAGATTTTTATGAGAGAGTTATATTGTTTTTGTTTCAAAGGTATCAAGGTAATTATACTATTTTAAATTAAATGAAATGACCAAAACACACTCGAGTGAAAGACATTGGATTTTTTTATTCTAAGGCTCAAGTGGTAATTTTATAGTGCGAAAAAAAGAGAAATGACAAATCTAACCCCGGATAATATGTTAAAGACAATTGTGTCATGGTAAAAAGACATTCCTGCCTCCAAAACATAGCTTAATAGTTTTTTTTTTCAATGGCAAATTTGTAATTATACTACTATAATGAATAGTAATCTGTAACATGCTTCGCATTTGATAATTACAGTTCTGTTTTGCAAAATCGATGCTCGATAAGCTAGGAATGATACTTGTAATCATGAACACGCAAGACAATACGAGATAAAAAAATATTTTAAAAACAATGAAAATATAACATATGAGAAATACATAATCCATTGTGTTGTAATGATTACCCATGATATTTTTTTTATTTTATTCTTTTATTTTTTTTGCCACCAGTTTTTTATTCTCAATTTAATCATTTTATATTAAATTAATTCAGAATTGAATTTGATGTTTTATTTTGATTGATTTTATACAAGTCTCTTGCAAAGTCTATAATAAATTATGTTGTTGAGTTGAATAGACTGTATCTAATAAATATTCAACCTTTTCTTATGTAATAAATAACATTATTATCTCAACTTCTTCATTGATTTTTAGTTGGAATTAATAAATTTGCTATCTGAGTATATATAATTAACAATTTATTTTATTAAATGCATATATAAAATTTTCAGTCTGCAATTATTTTTTTTTAGGGTAAAAAA
The DNA here is from genome assembly GCA_019202695.1 of Populus x sibirica. Classification (NCBI taxonomy): domain Eukaryota; kingdom Viridiplantae; phylum Streptophyta; class Magnoliopsida; order Malpighiales; family Salicaceae; genus Populus; species Populus x sibirica. The sequence continues at coordinate 1,771,858 of JAGMVL010000643.1, read as the reverse complement.
CATTAAAACAATCCATATACTTTTTTTACATTGAAAAAAAATGTTTCGTCATACAACATAGCACTGAGAATCAAGCTATATACATACATGACAATTTTTTTATGGCTCGTTTGATATTATATAATATGATACAGTTATAGATATTTTTAGATTGGTCACAACTTTAAAGTTGTTTTTTTTTTACTATTTAAATCTATTTTTTATATCAAAATAAAAACTTGAGTTTAATAAACGTTATACCTATATATATATATAAATATAAATTAATCTAATGTAAAACATACACAGGGAGCCATCACCATATCTGGAAAAAAAAAGAAATGGAGGGCTGATAAAAGTTTGGGAAACAGGGGTTCTGGTTGGCGATCAAAGATGATATGCCAACACCTTTTTGCAGCCTTGATCTCTAAAGTCACGATGATGCCATCTCTGTTACTGAAATTTTCTGTACGATTCACATCCTACTGTAACGCCAGTTTGACCGGCTATAGAAAATTCCAAGAGATATAATAATTACTTGTTTCGTTCGATAAAACAAACAGCATTAACTGCACTCATCAACGATGGCAAATACGGAAACGTTTGGTAACGTGCTTCATTGCGCATTTTCAAAAATCTTGATTTTTTTATTTTTTATTTCTTGTCTTTTCAATTGTTTTTTTACACTGATAACAAATTTATATTTTAAAAATAAAAATTATTATTTAATTTTTTTTTCTAAAAGTAATTGCCATTGCACAGATCCTGTTTGGAATTCATACTTGACATGTTACTCGTAAAAATCTATATATTTTTTTATTTTAAATTAATTTTTTTATATTTTTTAATCGTTCTAATATGTTGATATTAAAAATAAATTTAAAAAATAAAAAATATCATTTAAAAATATTTTTTAAATTGTTTTTTTAAAAAACGTTCTCAAATACCCCATCCTAACTGAGCTGGGAAAGATAAAACCATTAAACTCGGTCCCCCCGGTTGATTTTGTTTCCTCCCTGTCACGGTGGCACCTTCATTTTTTAAAGAAGAAATTACATCGTAATCACGTTATTCATAGTTTGAAATTGTGACTCCACCAACAATGGAAGAAAAGAAAAGAAAAGGAAAGGTAAATCACGTGGAGCCACTGGATCAGTCAAAGGAGCTGCAACAAGCAAGGAAATAACAATTTGATTTAATTTTGGGTGGGAGTGGAAAGTCCAGAGACAGGCCCTGTTCCGAGTATCGATGGGGCCTACTTTGTAAAGGAAAAAAAGAGAGAGAGGGAGAAAACAACAAGCATTGTTGACGTAGGCACACTTTACCCTCGTACAAAAACAAGATTAGATACAGAATTGGTATTTAGCAGTGCATAATAATAATAATAATAATAATAATAATAATTTCTTCTCCTGATAGAGAGATGCGTGCCTTCTTTTACGGGTCGTGTCCTTTCTCTTCTTTTAAGCCTCCAAAACCAATCAGTAAAAAGCGAAAGGAAAAACCACATTATAAACAAACTCCCATACACACTCCCTTTACCGCTTTCCTCTCCCCCACTTGCAACTGCCTGTCATCTGTTCATACGAGGGGTGTTTTTTTCCATCCCACCATGGTTTTTAAAATCTTTTTATTAAAGTTTTGGAGATTTAGTTGTGATTAGTTTTTAAAATATTTTTTATTTAAAATATATTAAAATAGTATTTTTTATTTTTTAAAAAAATATTTTTGAAATTAGTACATCAAAATAATATAAAAACACTAAAAAATATTAATTTAAAATAAAAAAATAAAAAAACACGAAAAAAAACATGGCCTTAAAATTAAAAACCAACCCGGTCAAAATTCTTTTTGGAAAATAAAATGGTTCGAGGAAAATCACAGATACCTGCGGCAATGGAATTTCAAGAAAGATGACATAAATTGAGAAGAAAAAAAAAAGGAAGAGATTTTGTAATCACATTAAAATCTTAATTATTAAAAAAAACTCAACGAAATAAATTTATAAATATTGAGAAAGGCTATCGACTATATATTTCTTTTGTAATGTTCGTGCATTCTTCTCATCAACTGTTTTCTAATAATACCGTTATCGTTTTTCCCTCTTTGTAATGTTCCCACTTATACTAGGATTACATGTATCTGTTAATCTGTGAGGTGTTTTTTCCTTTTTTTAATATAGTTGAAAAAAACTTTCGGCTGTCTAAATTTTCTTTTGGAAAAAAAGATAAAAATCGTAGTCTCTAAATGTGAAATTTTAAAATATCGTACTTGGTAACTGCTGTTGTTACCAGATTGTGTTTTTTTTAATAATAAAAAAAAACAATTCGATTAATGCTAATTTCACAATTCTTGGGGTTAATTTTCAAAAAAATATAATATAATCTGTGTGACCCTACAGCTACCCAACCTAAACACCTCTTTTGAAGTCTGCCACAGAGAAGAAGATAAGAGCTTCCCCACAGAAACACAAGCAGCAGCAGCAGCAGCAGCTTCCACTTGCACGCGCATATACATGATCTTTATTACCAGATCATTAGAATAGATCTAGAAAGAAAGAGAGTGTTTTTTTGTTTCTCCAATGGATAAAAGCTGTCAATCATCTGGTGATTCTACAATCACCAGTAGTAATAGCAGCACCCACAACACCGCCATCGACAACAACAGAGATCACTATCTCAAACACCTCAACAAACTCTCTCACAAGATCTCCAAACCCCCAATCACAACCACCACCGCAAATATAAAGAAGGGCCCCTTTGATCAACCCTGTCAGCAGCAATCACAAACGCAACTATCTCAGCCATCATCACAACAGCAACAAAATCAAAATCTGCAGGGGCAGCAGCATCAGCATCAACCGCCTGTTTACAATATAAACAAGAATGATTTCCGTGACGTGGTACAAAAACTAACAGGATCTCCAGCTCATGAGAGATTCTCTACACCTCCACCCATACACCCACCCAAACCTCAAAGCTCTCGCTTACAACGTATTCGTCCTCCGCCCTTGGCTCACGTTAGCAACCGCCCTCCTCCTTCGCTGAACAGCACCATCCCACCTCCTCAACAACCACCCCTGACCACCGTTCCGAACCCTAACCCCTCCGCCTCTGCCACAAACAGTTTCATCCAACGGTCAACGGCACCTCTCTCCCCGTTACCGCCATTCCCGGCTGTTCACGCGGCGGCGGAATCGCCTGTTTCTGCTTACATGCGGTACCTCCAGAACACGATCTCTGCCGTTGATTCTAACAAGCAGTTCTCGGGATTCTCGCCGCTGGCCCCGTTGGTTTCACCTCGATGGAACAATCTGATGGCTCCACAACAGCAATTTGCCATGCCACCCCCGCAACAAGTAATGAACCCCTCGCAGTTAGCAGGGATGGTCGCACCACAGCCGCAGTTTCAATTGCCAACGTCACCGCTGCCATTTGGATGCATGAACTCACCGCGGTCTCCATATCCTCTGCTTTCCCCGAGTTTGTTGCTTTCGCCATCTTCATTTCCTCTCTCACCAACAGTGCCCGTTACTAGCCCTAGATGGAGAGGTCTTTGAAAGTTCAATTAATTTTTTTCTTCTCCAGGTAAGCGTTATTATTATTATTATTATTATTAATACGAACAGACCTTGTCTTTTTAGTTTGAGGGTTAGGGATCTTAGATTTATTTACCTTTTTATTATTATTATTATTAATAGCTGTTGTAAATAGCTGGGGGTTTAAATTTTCTGGATTAGAGAAGTGTTTAGCGCTGATTAATTAGATATTATATCAAAAGATATTTGAAATAGGAAAAGTTATTTTGGTGGATAATCAAGGTGCAGGTGGTTAAACCATTAGAATTTACTGAATTATAGTTGGCATATGCTGCTGCTGCTGCTGGAATGACCATGTACTTGATTTCCTTTCATGTATATGTCGCCGTTTGCTCCGAGTTTATTTTTGTTTGATTTTGGATGACACTGAATTTCCATTTCTAGTAATTTATGAGTTTAAACCTGTTATTATAGATAGCCCTCTTGGGTTTAGGACAGTCTCTCTTCTGCTCACCTTAACCTACACTCGCAGTATTGCTAGCGTACTTGTCTCACTTATGTTTTTGCTAAATTTTAAGTGTGTGGTCTTACCAGGAGTAGAAAAAAATGCTTGTGGTGGCAAGATTTGCTGAAGGAATAGTTTTGACAGGTTAATATTCTATGGTACCACCAACCAGTCGTTTAGGAGTTTGGATTTTATATGGAAATGTAAAATGATCACACTAGGCAACACATCTTGGAATTCTTATCGAGATTAAGCAGATGCAGGGGGTGGGGTGTTTCATCTTGTACCCCACCCTTTTGGATTAACTTTTGTGATTATGATTTAAGGAACATCAAGGGGACCTGCAGGATTCTGATGTGTGCTGGGTTCATTGATGGCAAGATTATTTTTTTTTAGACTTTTCCTCCCACCCAATTGTTCCTTGTTTTACTTGGATGCTTGTGGAATCTGAATCACCTATAGACTAGAAGTTTCAGTTGTGAAGAAGTATTTACATCTTTAGGCTTTATTGATCTCCTACTGAGTGTAGAATGAAGGGGAAAAAAATTACAGAAGGAGAAGGGGTATGGGTGATACAAATTGACAAGGGGGAACCCCTATTTATGGATTTGACTCATGCCAAAATCTGATAGACCAGCATGCTTCTCCTGCTCTTGCTTTTTTTGGCAGAGCAATTGACTTCCAGGATTCATTTAACCCTTTGTCCACACTCCACAGCTTAGCAATTGAACCAATAGTGAGTCAAATGATTCCATGCTCATCTTCTATCAGATCCATGTGTGCCTTTCTTTTCCCATTTCTATAACTTCATCAGAGTAATTGTGGTGATTGGTGCACCATCTTTGCGTGATTTGGTAAAGAAGGTTTACACGAATGCTCTTGGACTTGTAAAAATTTGATTGTTGTTTTAATTATCCTCCCTATGCAACTGCCCTCAAACTTTCTTTATCTTTAAACCATGTCACTTTCCCTTCTGCATTGCAATTCTTTTTGGGATCATGATCTCTTAATTTATGCATCACAAGTGAATCTAGAAACACTCTGAATTAAACGGATGTTGATGATATTAGTTGAATGGCTTTTCTCGTTATTTATGAAGTTAGCGAGAGATATTCCAAGTGTATGTCAATGACTCAAATCATATGAAATGTGGGATGGTAATGATACATGTGGAAAGATAGCAGTATGAATGCTGAATGAATACATGTGGAGAGATACTCCAAGTTAACGAGGGTTTTATTTTTCCGTCCTGGAGGCTTACTGGATCTTACGCTCCACAAGAAGGGCCCTTGAACTTCCGTGGTCTCTCCAGTGTCTGTTGTGAGCAAAGATTAGACTTTTAGATGATTGATACTACACAAAGTAACTCTTCACTTGTTAGCTTGCTCGCTCCCACTACTAGAATTCACGAACTTCGAATGCCCTGCTAACATTTGCACATGTTGGGTGTAAGAATATCGTAATAAAATGGTAGAACTCTTTCTGGAGCTTGAAATATGGTTCTCCCCAAAACTTTTATGGTAGCTCTAGACTATTTCGAAGTTCTTATTTCTGTTTGTTTGTTTGTTTTATGAAAATCATATACCCAATGGTTAAGGGATATCTTTCACTTTGAACTACACAGAAATTCAGCTGCCTTCCTTGGATTGGCCACTCCATTTTTCGCTAGTTTAATTTAGTTAGGCTTCACGAACATATTTGGCGTGGGACGTCGTTATAGTTCAACCTATCTTTCATGTTGTCAACAGCAATTTTTAGTCTCCTTCGGCAACAATATCCATGTATATTCCAATTTGATCGGGTCTGGTGGCCTAGGAAAGACGAAAATTACTTTTTTGACTATTATTCATAAACTTTCCGCCACAGTTAAATGATGAGTGCCGTTTGAATGCAAGAAGACCTGGGAATCCTTTAGAATGCGAAATCCAAATCGGCAAAGCTAGAGAGTTAGGCGTCGTCCACCTATGCTGCTGACAAATTAAAAATTGATAAGGAATCTAGTGGAAGAGCTGATAAGATTTGTAAGTCATGAATGTGTTAGAAATGACAGATAAAAGATTTACCTGATGGCACCATGCCAACAAGAAGACTCCACGTCTCCTTTCCAGCACTGGACCTCGTGAAGAGGCGCCCACTTGGCTATTCGCGCTCATGGTTTTATAGAATGTTTACTGAATGAGTGGAAGTTCAATTTTATCAGCATTTCAGTCCTCTTTGAATGTCTTGGAGCTCTCCATATTTAAATTCCTAATCATTTAAGAATAAATTTTAATTTTTCTTTAAGAAATTTAGATCGAGATTTGTTTGTATAATTGGGAAGAAAAAAAGAGGGGAAAGTGGTGACCTGAGTACAATATCAGAGATCTGACGGCATCTTATTAGTAATCAAGTCCCTAATTAATCATGATTCGTGGAAGGAAAGAAAAATCAAATGATGTAAAAAATCCAATTTAGTATTTGCTTAAAAACTCCAAAGGTTAATCCAAGAGAGGGGCCTGATAATCAGGGTGACCGCTGCCGTCGGTGACAAGCAGAGGCTAGCCATGGCTCTGATGTGAAAGGGACAGATCTCGATCAGAGTATTGGTGCGAGGAGTAGGGTGGACTTTCGATATCAGTTGAGGGAGAAAGGAAGAAGAGCATCTACGAGGGAGAAGGACTTCACAGAACCCTCTTAATCCAAGTGCGGTGTCTTTTCACCTATGGAATTTTACCAGCAATGCGCGATAAGGTTTGAAAAGAAAAGGAATACAATAAAACAGAACAATTAATCATATTTAAACGCCAGAAGTCCCTTAATCCCTTCCTCAAACCAATGGAGTGGCTGCTTTTAACAGCGAATCAAATCGAATAGAAGAACAAATTGAGCAGTTCATTTTTAAAGTGTGTTTTTACTTAAAAAAAAAGAGCATTAAATAATAATTTTTTTATTTTTAAAAATTTCCTCTTTTTTTCCGAACATCAAAAACACTAAAAAAATAATTTGAAACAAAAAAAAATAACAAAAAAAAAGAGAGTTGAAACTCGTATCCCGTTTGATAACAGCCCCAAACTACAAAACCAAAGTAGAGGAATATCTGCATGTTTGTCTCCTTTAGCTTTCTCCTTTTCTAATTTTTATTTCTGAAATAAAAAGGATTGATATGTTATGGAAAGAGTGGGATGAAATCTCAGAAGAGAGAGAACTGGCCCATAAGCCCAATTCCTATTAGGCCTCGTGAGCCCATAAAAGATAACCATCTATTATTTGTTCTTTTTATGAATATAGATTTATTTTTTTTTGGTATGAGATCTCAATGCTCTATGTTTTTTTTAAAAAAAAAATTCACACACAAGTTAAAAATTTTAATAGCCGGTAAAATTTAACTTAATCAAATTTTCAGAACTTCATTTATAGAATTTGCTTTTCGCACACGAGTTAATTTTTTTGATAACAGGTAAATGTAACTTATTTAACTTTTAAAAACTTGATTATTTTAGTTTGTACTAGTTTGATAACAGGTCTTGTTTATCATAAATTGTATGTTTGTAAGTGTGGTTGTGATTGCTTTTTCAAGTACTTTTCATTTTGAAATATATTAAAAAAAAATTTAAAAAAATAGAAAGTTTATTTAAAAAAAAAAAAACCTAAGGTGCTTCACTATGTATACACGAACAGTGAAGAACCATATCCTTTTTCAATTATTTTAGTAGAGTAGTAGTAATACATAAATGGTCTACACAAAAAATAAAAATAAAAATAGTGAAACAATATATATAATTATGTACGTAATTTTAGTTGACGTGCATGTTGATCAGGAAATCTTTTAGTGGAATAATTATAATAATATTTTATAGAGTAAAATCCAACATTACGTCAGAATCCCACTATTCATGAACCATTTAGAAATTTTAGAATTCAAATATAAATTGCAGTTTATAGTAAAGAACCAGCTTTGTAAGATGAGCCCATGAATCCCCTTTGGGCCAATCTGCTTACAACATCTTTGTAACTTACACACATAGGCATTGCCAATCTGCCAGCCCAAGTTCAGCAAGAACTCCAAGGAGAAGTTCAGCAGGGTGGCCAAAACACTGGTTATTTAATATTTGATTTTTTATTTTTTATTTTTTTTACTATTTTAAAATTATTTTGATACGATGATATTGACTGAAAAGACATAGTATCTAGGTAAAGTCCGACCCCAGCCACATTTAAAAGAAAAGGACGTGTCATCTGCAAAGATGATGTGGCATCCATTCGTCTTCTTCTTTGCTATTTGGGGTAGTCAAGCCAAGTTCTGGCGTGTTGACGGGATTGTTAAAAAACTTGGGTTTCTTGTGTTTTTTTCACAAAATGACATACCTAAATAATCTAATAAACCTTGTAAACACAGGTATACGACTAAAAAACTATAAATAAAAGAAAAATCAACACAAAATTCAAATCAACATGTATTCTTATTCCAAGGATGAAATGATCTAATTTTTCTAATTTATCAAGTTGAGAGCAAATTATCGATTTAGGATCATTTTATCGATCATTTTATCAAGCTAGACAAAGGATGGGAGGAGAGAATCGCAAAAGAGAAGAATAAATTACAAGAAGAGAGACGATTCTTTTTTGAAAAAAAGTTCTTGAGCTTATGCGTACAAAGAACGAAAATTCCATTGAATTTTCAAATACATAAAGTTCACTTATGTCTGCCAGCCAAGCATAATGTTTCCCATCCAAACACTGCCTAAAAGAAGCGTGGAGACATTACACCGTCGAACAAAAGAACCAAGCAACCATTTTTTCATTAGAATTCACCCCAACATAGATGTGACAAAGTACAATAGAGTATAGACAACCAAGCAAGCCGCATCTCCTGTCATTTCCTCAAAGATCGAATATGCGAGAAATATAATCTAATTGAATTTAGGCAACTGGCTAGGAGTGGAGCATCTAAACCTAGTAGTGATAGATGGAACCTCAAACAAATAATATATCTATGCCCGTGGACTTTTAATAAATCTTCGCAAGCAGAATTCAGAGAGAAGGGAGATGAGATTGACTGGGGTATCGAAAACATGGTCCAACATAAAATGCTTTCGCAGAACACGGCAATCAAGGGCAAAACCAAAGCTGTTAGAACAAAGAAGGCTATCGATCTTACGAGGAAAGAATTTCTTAATGGCAAAACCAGATATCATTACGAAAACAAGGGCCATCCAGAAACACAAATTGATATGACAAACTAAAAGAAAATAAGAAAGAAAAGCTTGGCGCGTCCATGATTCATAACCAAGACAAGAATGCCTAAAAGATCAGAATAACAAGCAAATTAGCAACAAGCACCTTCTCCTATTAAAAACATATAGAGGAGAAGTTCAACCCTAATTTGCAGTAGAGCACCTTCACTGCTGTTCATCACCAGGTTTGGGTGCTGCTTCTTTAATCTCATCAGCACCATCGTCCTGAATCAGAACAGATATTTCCCATTGTCAATACGAGTGCAAAAACAAATGGACAGGGATAGTTTGGAATAAGTCCATTACCTGCATGTCAGAGGTCCAAAGAGTAAGATTGTCACGAAGGAGTTGCATGATCAAAGTGCTGTCCTTGTATGACTCCTCACCCAACGTATCCAGCTCCGCAATGGCCTCATCAAAAGCCTGATAAGTGATAAATTCAAGGAAAGAAAATTATGGTTTTAAGAAAAAGACAAACTCAAATAAAATAGCAAACAATTGCTTAAAAGGGGGTGCTTGGGACAGTAATATAGTTTACGACAGACAATAGTTACGGTTGATTTTCTATTTTTAAAAATTTATTTTCGATATTAGCTATAAACACAAAAAAAATAAAATTAATTTGAAGCGAGAAAAAAAAATCCTGCAATTGCAACCACCTAGAAGACAGAAAGTATGCATAGATGAACATCTGTCATAAAATTTAAAAAGAGAAAAAAAATAAGCTGAATGGCAGACCTGTTTAGCAAGACTGCAAGCACGATCTGGAGAGTTGAGAATTTCATAGTAAAAGACAGAGAAGTTAAGAGCCAATCCTAGACGGATTGGGTGAGTGGGAGCCAGCTCTGCATTTGCAATGTCCTGCAATCACAAATCCATTTTCAATACAGCAAAGCAATCAGATGGGAAATACAGAGCAGAATTACATTTGTGCAAAATAGATAACGCAAGAAGATTTCTAATCCATGCAGAAAAGGAAGAAATTATATATATAATCAACATAAAAGGGCGGGCAATCAAAGCTCTCTAGCTAACAAATCAACACCATAAGAAATACTCAATAATTGCAACCTTCAACGAAAAAACAAAAAAAAAGACACGAATCAGTATCTAAACTGAACAAATCTAAAACCAAAAACCATAAAATAAAAAAAATCCAAGGCGTAAGATCTGAGAAAGAAAAATAAAAAACCTGAGCGGCTTTGTAAGCAGTGAGAGTACTCTCAGCAGCCTCTTTCCTTTCAGCACCAGTTTTAAACTCAGCCAAATACCTGTGATAATCTCCCTTCATCTTCAAATAGAACACCTTCGAATCACCAGCCGAGGCCGTTGGAATCAACCTCGAATCGAGCAACTTCAAGATCCCGTCACAGATCGAAGACAGTTCGGTCTCAATCTTAGCCCTGTAGTCACGGATCACAGACACATGGTCTTCGTTACCACGACTCTCCTCTTTCTGCTCGATCGAGGAAATAATCCTCCACGAAGCACGTCTAGCTCCGATCACGTTTTTGTAAGCCACAGAGAGGAGGTTTCGCTCTTCCACGGTGAGTTCCTCGTTCTCGAGGGAGGCAGAGACTTTCTCCATGTACTCCACCATTTCTTCGTAACGTTCGGCTTGCTCGGCGAGTTTTGCCATGTAAACATTTTCCTCGCGAGCTGATGGTGTGACAGCCATTGTTTTAGAAAGAGAGAAGATGGAAATCGAGAGAAAGAAAGAGAGGACGCCTTAGATCTGGTTTTCTCGAGAGGGTTATGTTATTTGAGAGGGACGGGGGGCTAATTTTGGTGGGTAGTGGGGTGGCGATGATTGCGTAGGTGAAGATGGAGGGATTTTTGGAGGATGGGATGCGAACCGTTGGATTATAAAGAGTGACAAAGCAGAGCTCGTTCAGCTGGGCTGGCAGGTTAAAGGCAGCTGGCACACACGAGGATATGAATAAAAGTTAGTTTTAAAGTGTATTTCTTTCTTTTTTTTATAAATAGGGGTGGTTTTGATTTTGAATTTAAAAAGGTAGCAATAGAAGGTGTATTTATTAAATCCTGTTTTTTTAAAAAAATATTTTTAAAAAAATTAATATTTTTTAATATTTTTAGATCATTTTAATGTGTTAATATCAAAAATAATTTTAAAAAATTAAAAAATATATTTTAATGTATTTTTAAACAAAAAATATTTTAAAAAACAACCGCTACCACAATCTCAAACACCCTTTAAATCCGATCTGGGGTTGATCGTGTTAAAAAATTGAGTTTTGGATCACACAGCTGAAAACATAAAAAAAAATATTTAAAATTTTAATATTTCACATAAAAAAGTTTTGAAATAATATATGTAAATATAGGTTATAAAAAAAATATAAAGCTTGGAATATAGTATAGTTATCTTACATTAAAAAGTTAATAAATAATTTATGCAAATACAAGTGTAAAAAACAAATGAAATATAGTATATTTATCTCACATGAAAATTTTTAAAAATAATTTATGTAAATATAGATTATATATAGTTGTTTCATATTAAATAATTAAGAAACAATTCGTATGAATGTAAATTATAAAAAAATAAATATGAAGTGTAGTATAATATAGATATCTCATGTTAAAAAGTTAAGAAACAATATATATAGATACAGGATAGTTATCTCACATTGAAAAAAAAAATCAATGTTAATGTAGCTATAAAAAAATATATTAAGCTAAATATTTATAAATTAATTTTATTATTTTAGGGTTTATTAAAAAAATATTGGATATCATCTGTATTTCATCGGGCCAATTAAATCCTCAAGTTTTTATGATTTGAAATCCAATTAAAACTTCTAGTTGCTTGAATATAAGTCAGCATTGAACCAAGCCGGGTTTCATATCTATAATACAAGATTTTTTATATATAAAAATAGAAGAAAAAAAACCTACTGAGGCATCAGAGTATTTGTTGGGCTTTGACTAGCATTTTGAGCCGATGAATTTCGGGGAGCTATAAAATTGGGCCCCAAAGCATTTGAAGCTCAACAACAAAATTCAAGGTTCGTGATTCTGGTTCATCACCCCCACCTCAATAAAAAAACAGAATATCCCGGTCTTGTTCATAATAAATTACATGTTTGAGAATGTGGTTATAATTATTTTTTAAAATGTTTTTTATTTTAAAATATATTAAAATAATATTTTTTTATTTTTTAAAAATTATTTTTGAGATCAGCACATCAAAACGATTTAAAACATAAAAAAAATAACAAAAAAAATTAAATTTTTTAAAAACACGGGTTGGTCTGCATTTCCAAACGCTCTCAAAGAGCGTGTTTGGGGACGTAATGTACAAATCGTATTTTTAAAAAATTAAAAAAATTATTTAATTTTTTATATATATTTTTTTATATTATTTTAATATATTGGTGTTAAAAATAATTTTTTAAAAATAAAAAAATATTTTAATATATTTTCAAATAAAATATATTTTAAATCACAATCATTATTACATTTTCTGACCCCTGCAGCCGTCCATTACAGAAGTATACTGTGGTTTCAACTCTTTCCGAACCAGATATTCGAACTTATTCAACTTGGAGGTATTTAATGTGTTGACCAGGGAAGCAAAATGTACCAAGAGGAGCAGTTATGTTGACTCTCGCAAGCAACCTGGCTAGTGTTCCAACACATACAGAATAATTTTTTAAAAAGCCCTCTTCTCATAGTGAATGGCATTTTCACCGAATTAGGACTTAATCAAATTGATGAATATTCGCCGGCTATTACTAGTTTTATGTGCTACAGAATTGTGCCTCCACCAAATACCTGCTGCATTTTCCAAAAGCCATTTCTAAATTTTAATTTCAATCTCCATGCATCTTAGATGTTCGTTCATGCGGTGAAAAAGTGTTTTTACAACAACTTAATTTTTTTCTTCAAATTAATATTAAAAATGAAACTAAAAAAAAATAAAAAAAGATTAGATTGTTAAATGGTGAAATTTTTTTAAAAAAATCTAGTTGATAGTATTTTATGAGTATTGTTGCGGTGATGTAGCAACACCTTTTCCTATTTTGTTGAAAGATGAAATTAATAAAAAAATTAATAAAAAAGACAACAAACAAAAAATCCAAGTCGACTTGAGTTAACCTATTAAACATATAACATGGGTTATAAAATCAAAATAGTTCATAGAAAGCAAAATTATAAAGTCTCACTTCCAACAAATCTAATGTTTAAGATTGAAATCAAGGAAAACAAAACTAAATCCATGATACTGATATATTACCCAACTAAAAGAAAAAAAAATCCAAAGCATAATTTCATAAACAATCTAGTATTGAAGGATAAAATTTTAAAAAAATACTAAATATAAAAAAGATTGGGTCGTTGAAGGAAATCATCTTACAACAAGATACAAAATATAGGCATTTTGGTCTTTTCCATATTTTAAAAAATAGTAAAATTACTTTATTACTTTTAAAAACAAAATTAACTAAACTCTCTTAGAGTTTTTTTTTATGATTCTTTTACTGTGGTTTTTTTGGATAATATCAAAGTTACCTAGAAATATTGTTGTATTTAATCATATATTAAATATTATTAAAAAAAAAATTATGCACGCGCTGGTGAGTGGTGACCTTTGTGCCATTTGGACGATGCGTGTAGGACTATCCGATCACTAAACACCACTCTCTGCTACAACGTCTGAAAGGTATCGAATCGCCCTTTGCGATGCGGCAATGTATGCGCTAAACACACCTTCGGTTTTACATCAATTATCATTTTTTTTCTTCTCTCTCTCCTCCACCTTGAATTCCATATCAACCCTTTCAAAATTTTAGACCAACCCCTTTATTTTTTTTCTTTGATATGTGGTCCATATCCATTTAATTGCTATTTATTTTATTTTGAATAGTCTATAAATTTAGAATTTTTTTGATTTCACCCTCTTCTATTTTTTTATCTTTCAAGTCAGAACCTCATTGTCTTCAGTAATATTTATTTTGTTTGGGATTATTTTTTCTTTTTTTTTCTTACAACTTCACCCCCTCCTTAAGTTTAATTTTCCTATCAAATTTAATTATCATTCTTTTGGTTTCTATTTTTCTTACTCTGATATTTTGTTTTAATTTCATCTCATTTTATATTTTTATCTTTTAAATTCGGTCCTCATTCTTTTTATTGCTATTTGTTTTGTATGGGGTCATTTTTATTTTTTATTTTTATTACAATTTCATCCTCCTTAAGTTTATTTTTCCTATAAAATTTGATACACATTCTTTTTATTGTTATTTCTTCTTTACCTTGGTAAATTTTTTAAAATGGTATTTTATTTTTAATTTTATCATCCAACATTAAATTATTTAAGAATTAAGATTCCTAATTAGGCTCGGATCTAAGATTACATGAAATTGACCTAAGTTGAAGAGATTCATCCAGATTTGCTTAATTTTTTCCCCTTCATTTAAACTCGTGTTTTTTCAGTTTCATCACTTAACATTTAATCAATTAGAGACTAAACTCCATATTTTTTATTCATTCTCTTTTTTCAGAGTATTTCATTAATTTTTCAAATGACCCAGGTTATTCGGGTCTTTTTATTTTTTGTTCATTATTGAATTTTATTTAGCTAATTTTTTAAATTGATATTTTTTTTCTTGAATCCATCCTTCAATATTTGAGCTATTGTTTTAATAATTTATAAAATTAAATTTATTTTATAGTTTTGCCCCCTTCAATTTTTTAATATTTAAAATTTGGTCCATATTCTTTTGACTGCTATTTTTTTGTTTAAATAATTTTTACAAATTGATTTTTCTTACAATTTCACCATCTTTAACTTTTTTCTCCTATTAAATTTGATTCCCATTTTTTTTTAACTTCGGAAAAGTTTTTAAATTGCTATTGTTTTTCTTATTTCATCGTTCAACATTAAATTAGTTGGGAATTGATCTTCTCTATTGAGCCCACGTATAAGATTTTAAATATTGTGAATTTTAGAGGTTAACCCAAGTTTAGAGGGTTCACCTGGATTTAGTTGGGTTTTTTTTCCCTTTCTCTAAGCTCTTTTTGTTTTTTATAGTTCTGTCATTCAATATTTATTTAATTGGAGACTAGACTTTATTATTTTTATTTATTTGCTTTCATTTGATTTTTTAGTGATTTTAAAAATAACCCGGGTTATCTCGGGTCTTTTTATTTGTTATTCTTTGTTAAGTTTTCTTTGGTTAATTTTATAATTTTTTTTATTTCACCATTCAATATTAAATTCATTAGGAATTAGGCTTCTTTATTCAACCAGGGTCTAAGATTTAATGGGTTATGAGTTTGAGATATTAACCTGAATTTTGGAGGTTTGCCTGGGTTTATCTAGTTTTTTTCTCCCTTTTTCTAAGTTAATATTTTTTTTTGGTTTGATCATTCAACATTTACATTGTTAGTGATCGTGCTCTATTTTTTTTATTTGTTTTCTATAGAATTTTAGGGCAAATTTTCAAACTGACATGTGTTATCTCGAGTACTTTTATTTGAATTTACTTTGGTAAATTTTTTTAATTTTATCATTCAATATTATATTAGCTGAGAATTTTTTTTTATTTCCATCCTTTAAAGTTGAGGGTTTTTTTTATTATTATTTTGGGCTCTGTGATTTTATTTGATTTTTTTCTATATGTTTATCTCATCATTTAAACTGTGAGTTTGGCAGGTTGGTTTTGTTTTTTTAGATGTTTTTCTTAAAGAAAATGAATAATTTTTTATATTTTATCCATTGACACTAAGCTGCATTAAAATTGAGCTTTGTAATGTTTCATGATTTTTCTTCTATTTGGGTTATCTTATTTATATTATTCGAGTCGCATAATTTAGTTGTCTTGCTGTGTTCGCTTTGTATATTTTTGCTTCTTTTTTTTATTAATCTTCTTTTAAATTTCATCCCTCTATATTGTATTTGTTTAAAATTGAACTTTAATTATTTTTTTTTGTGTTTGCTTTCTATTGAGTTATTTTGGTCTCATGACCCGACCTTCATACTTAATATGCTCGTTCAAGTTAATTCATGATGATTTTTTTTGTTCTATCACATTTTAATAGTTAGAATCGTAGCGTCATTGTCTTTCTTTTGTTTCATTAACTTTTTTTCTAGGCTATCATGAATTTTTTATTTGAGCTTGTTAATTTACTATTGTGATTTGTTTTTTTATTATCTAATTAATTATACAGATATTTTTTTCAGTCAATTCTATATCCCAAGTTATTATTATTATTTTTTTAACATGCTTGCGTGGTTCTAATATTTTTTTTCAATAAGAAAAATATCCTAGCACGCCGGGGGTGGTGGGTGTGTACAAATCTAAGTAAATTAACTAGGTTGAATGATGTCATGTTAAATTGTCATTTTCAAAATTAGTGCATATAATATAAACAATTTGCAGTGTTGTCAGTCCGTATTGAGAAACCCATCTTTAACGCACATGTAATGTTCGGAAGGGGTAGCTTGATATGGCCTATTAACAATACCAGGGGTCATGATTTAAAAAAAAAAAAGAGGAGGTCGATGATAGTAGTCGATAATTTCTAATCAAGGACCGAATCAAATCCACCAATAATCAAGACTACATCTGTCGTGATTCCAGTTTTTGTTTTCTCCGGCAAAAACAGCATGCGAGGAATGTTCCTGCTACTTGTAGACAAAAATACATTAACAGTGCCTGTCCTCGCAAGGGATCAACGAGAAAGGCATAGGGAAAGCAGATCAGGCTCGAGCAAGACCGATGAAGCGTGGAACTGTTGGCTTTCTGTCTTCACCTTCTGATTTGCCAACGTGATATGTTTTTTTCGAAGGAATGAATCCTACCCGATCTCTCCTTGATTAGCCTTTCATCTTAAGCACCAATTAATTATTGACAACGCTGTGAAAATTACTTTCTCGGGGTAAATTGACATTTTCCGCAGACAAATCCATGCCGTGATATTCAATTTGACTAATTGCCCACGTGCCCAGCGATTAGTACCATGTGCTTTATTTTGCACGATTCAGGAACATAAATTTATGTTAGGGAGAGTGATTAATTAAAAATATATTAAAATAATATTTTTTTATTGTTTAAAATTTACAGGATCCAAAAACATAATTTTTTAAAAAAAATTAAAAAGTTTGAAAATGAAATACATTGATTGTGAACTCTTGGAGGGTGTATTTTTGACGAACACGGATATTTTAAATTTTTTTGAAATAAGATTTAATTTTTTTTTTATTTAACAATAAGCATACTCTTATTCATTGCAATTATTTCTTTTCCCGATTAGGTCTTAGATGGAGCCTTCACATGGCGGATGGTACATTTATAAGGAAATATTTATTTTTTACTGTTTATTTTAGTATCTAAACTTTAAAATGACAGGTGAAACCGTAGAAAGTTTAATATTAGCTTGCTGAGTTTTAAGTACATGTTTTTGTAGGCAACCGGGCACTAGGCATACTTGATTTTCTCTAGAGAGAATTTTTTATTTTTTTAAAATAAAAATAAACACATCCACGCTCACATACCATTATTTTAAAAAAATAAAAGGTATCAAAATAAGTTTTTTTTTCCATTTCTATTTGTATTTTTTGCAAATAGTGTCAAAATAAGTATTAGAAATAAATATAAACTGTCAAAATAAGTGAAACAACATGTCAGTGACAAGAATTCTAAAGTCACACTTCACGTTTTCTTCAATAATTTCACATTTACGTTTTCTTTAATTTAATAATTATTTTATCCTGGTTTGATATCATAAAATTAAAACTTGTGCATACTGCTAGTCTCAACAGCGAGAAGAATTGAAATAGTAGTAATAATGTACTGGTAAGGCATAAAATACGTTTATAAATATATTTTAATAAAGTTTTATAATTTATTAAATTTTAGAAACATGTGCAGGTAGTACGGCGTAAGCTATTTTGCATTTACTTATCCAACAACCGAAGCCCATGTCTGTAGCGGTGTAGCCCTTGTATTCTATGGATGCTTGGTTTGATAATAGAATGTTTGGCAGTGTTATTGTGTTTATTTTTTAAATAATTTTTTGATTTTTTAAAAATTAATTTTTATATTAGCACATTAAAATTATCCAAAACATATAAAATATATCTAATTTTAATTAAAAAAAAATTAAATTCTTTAGAAACGCATGCAAACCGTGTTGTCAAGTCTTGCAATGAATCTAAGATGGTCACGCGTATTGTAATAAGGTCATCTTTTATGTCTTGTCTTTAAGATGTATTAGAATTTAGAAAGATTGATTTAATGGGTTTGGAGCAAAATTTACCACAAAAACACTCAAATGATACCTTTTTTTTAAGTCCTTGTTAGCAAGCCGAGGACTCTGCTTCAAGGAAAAAAATAATTTTTTTAAAAGGTTTTTAATTTTTTTTTAAAAAATATATTAAAAAAATATATATTTTTTTATTTTTTAAAAAAATTATTTTTATTATTAACACTTTAAAATAATTTAAAAATATATAAAAAATTCATAACTTTCTAGAACTCCCAAAAGCACCCTAACTCAAACATGATCATACTATAAAGGATGATTTGCACAATCTTAGCTATTGTCGAGATTTTCATGGACTCTTAGAAATTTCTCATTTAGAAATCCCTTGCTCTCACTCCATACTATCATCAAATTGGACTGCTTGCCACTCAAACTGTTTCCCACCCAAACTGCTCGCTAATCAAATTGCTTGTTAATCACCTGTCTGTCTTCAAACTTGAATTTTGCTAGCACTGCTCGTTCTTTCTCTCACACTACTTTCTATTTACATTAACTCCTTTTAGTTGGTGAATCATTGTTTCTACAAGTCACAATATTAACTCATTATATATCGTGTTTCTATAAGTCACCCTACATGGATGCTAGAAACCTTTCTCCGAGTTCACCGAGTTAGGGTAGTAATTCAGATTATTTCACGAGCTGAGCTAATTATTAGATATAATTATATTATATGTTATGAGAATTATAAATAAATACATATTTAGTTTAATTTAAATAAAATATTATATTATATTAATTATGCATAATTTTATTAATTGTGATTGAAAATAAGTGTTTTTTTATGTAAATTATGTTTTGAGGTTGAAACACTAATTATTTAAACTGTGCGGATTGTAGTTTTTTGAAGTAATGAGTTAATAGATGAAGAAACTATTTTTAGCAGCGTCTCTTTATCGAGTTGTAGATGTTATGTGCGACACATGTATCGTATATGTTATATGCATCTCACGTATCACAGTTGATATTTGCGACACTTGAGTTGCAAATATTGAACAACACACGAGAGTCACAAAAATTGTCTAGAACTTGATTAAATGTGTTAGGTTCTAAATATTTTTTTGAATGTGTTATTTTATCAAAAATCTTTTACTATACTAATGTCCTAAAAAAATTCAAATCAAATTAGCATTGAAAAAAATATTCTGATAAGTAATTGTAAAATGAAACTTGGTGCAAAACAATAATGAAAAAATTACCTTCAGCATCATATGATTTAATTATTTTTTCATATTTGTTTCAATTCTTTAAAAAATTACGGTTTACATCTTGAGTAAACTTAATTTGAATCTATCACCACATGTAATCTAACATAAGGAACTAAAATGTACTATTCACCATAAAACCCAATCAATCAAAATCTAATTTATTTCTTCAATCTAACTTCACTCTCAATCTTCTTCTCCAACCATTTACTTCGTTTAATTAATTCCTTCGATTCACCTTCCAAGATCACAACTCTATCAATTTTTCCATTGGTCTCCTTTCCCTTTCCCTCGCCATGCTTACATGTTACAGTAATTCCAAAAATTGATAACTCTAATTGATCTTAATTTAGAGCGTATTGGTGAACCTTCAGGCGATGATGGCAATATTTCTCCGGCTGGTGACAAATGGCTAGATTGTTTCAATTCTTGATGAAACTGAACACTCAAGGGTGTTGGAATTCGATTATTGGGGGCTCAGCTACTAAAGGGTTTAATGATGAGTAAACAGGTATGGCTCTTGTGAACTCGTTTTTTATGATGGCTGGGATATGAACGACCATTTCCTAGAACAATGGATGATCTACTTCAGCTCTGGAATGCCTGCGTTCACCAGAAAATGCAGAGGAGAGTTTGGGTCCTCTTTCCATATACAATTCTCTGGTCAGTATGGCTGGCAAGGAATGATTTATTCGCGCTAATGCTTCGTATACTTGGAAGGGTATTGCCAGAAGGGGGTTGTTCAAAAAGGATATGAATTTGAATTCCAGGGATCGCTAACAGGGGCAGGGAAATTCAAGGGAAAGTTCGCACTGTTCTAATCAATGCTTTGAAGAAAGTAAGTGGTGTAGATTTGGCTTTGAAGTTGATGCGTAGTATGATTGGAATTGGTGTTTGAAATTGCTGAGCTGACGATATTATTTGATTACATGAGCTTCTGATAATTACAGATGATATGACTGGATCAAGCTACTGGCTAGGATTTCATAAAAAGAGGGAGAGTTTTTGAGTGACAATTTTATTATTTTCAAACAACATGATTCTTTAATTATTAAATTAAATATAACAGCAAATATGTAAATAATTCAATTTTTTTTTGTCGTATATATAGTATTATGAAATTATAAAATTTAGGATATTTTATATAATTCACGAAACAATAAAAAAAATATAAAATAAAATAAATTATAAAGTGCTCAAGATAATATTTCAAACAACAATTAAAAGAATAGACATCAAGAAGTAAAATGGTTCTTGTAAGTTTTTGAACATAAATAGAGATGTTAATTCATATATTTTGTAAAGGAAAAAAAATTAAAACTAAAACTAGTAAACTAAAAGGAAAACGGGGAAAACATTTTAAGGCTAGATTATTCAAAGTTATCCTAAACTTTGTATCAAACTGAATTTAGTTTTTGAAGTTTAATTTATTTTATTTGAGTACTATGAAATATTTGTTTTCGTCTCTTTATTTTTATATCTTTAAATAATGTATTTTCAAAAAACATATTGTATTTTTAAATCATCATCTCGATCAAATTTAACAAAATTAAATATTTCTTTTATCAAAAAAATAGTTTAAGATACTCAAATATAAAAATTTCAAGTTCAAAGACTAAGTTGTATTCAATCCAATCATTTAGCCATATTTTAATTCAAATGAATTTCCAAAATATTCAAAACTCATAATTAAGATTCCATGTCACGTATCTTATAAAACAATGTCTTTTCTTACCAGAAATAGAACAATTTGGAGATTTTTTATGAATGGATATAGATGAAGAGACTGAATTGAGATTTTTTGAGAAATCAAGGACCTAATCAAAATAAAACTTGTTTTAGGGAGTCAATTGAGAATACCTACATAATTGGGAGCTGTTTTGAGGTTTGTACTTTGTAACCTTTGTCCTTTTCTTTACAAAGGGTAACTGCCTCCACTACTGTTCCAAACGGGCCTATTAGGTCTGAGCTTGAGCTTCCCACCTGAACTTTTAACATAAGAGACTGGACCATTCGTTGCGACAAGCCACTCTAAATCTTGAACCAAAACAAAAAATACGTGGGCCTCTTGGTTTTTGTTTGAAACCGATTCTTACCGCCGAAGCTTTTGGCGAGTAGCTCTCCAAACATAGGAGTCCATTTTTCAGGTGTTTAGTAATTGTTGTTTAAAATATTTTTTATTTAAAAATTTATTAAAATAATATTTTTTATTTTTAAAATTGATTTTTTATATCAGAAAATAATTTAAAATAATATTTGCCATAGTTCGTGGCAATCCTTTTCTCCTCGAGAAACAGAATTTCAGCAGCTTCCACGCGGACCACATCCGCACCGCCTGACATTTTCACTAACTTTTGTTTTGTTTTTTTCTCACAATGTAAAAAGAGGAAAGATAGAAAGAAAAGCTAAATCCATTCGTCACCATTGTTTCCACGTGCTCCTCTATCGCTGTACTTTTTTACAACCGCAGTGAACACGGTGGCTTTAGCTACTCGAACTTCGGTGGCAATAACTTGCAAGGCATGTACAGGGCTACCTAAACCTCCACAAACTTTTCCATTTCAAACGTTTTAGGCATTTGTTTATGTTCTGATTTTCCGAGTCGTTGAGAAGAAAAGAACAGAAAAGTTTATAGACAGATCGACAGAGGAGTGGAGAAGTGAGACTTGAATATAACTATATAAAAATTGCAGTATTTTTGCTGTTGCTATACTTCTTTTGGTAGCTATGGAGCGTTATGAGATTATCAAGGATATTGGGTCTGGAAATTTTGGGGTGGCTAAGCTGGTCAGAGATAAATGGACTAAAGAGTTCTTTGCTGTTAAGTTTATCGAGAGAGGCCAAAAGGTCTGTTTCCTCTGTTTTGCTATCTGTTTGGCTATTTCAATTTCAAAATTTTCCATATTTATCATTATATTTTGTTGATAATCTCTTGAAATTCAATAATTTCTGTTTCTATCATGTGTGCCCGTCATCTTTAATCACCAGGGAGCTTACTTTGAGTTGCAGATTGATGAGCATGTGCAAAGGGAAATTATGAATCATAGGTCATTGAAGCATCCCAATATAGTTAAATTTAAAGAGGTTTGTTATTGAACTTTCTCTGTCCTGTAATTTCAATTGCCAATTGTTGTCTTATCATTGTTGTATGCTGCGCAGTAAGTTAGCAAGGACTCTAATTTGCTCCATAAGGTTAAATTTCTCTCTCTTTATTTTCTGCTGGAGAACCGAAAAAAGTATTGACATGTATATTTCTCCACGGTATAGTGGAGTATCCATAGCTTGATAGCCATTTTACGAAGAACTAATTGGAATAGATTCTTTCTTTTTAGCATGACTTCCTAGAATAAATTAATTCGTTTGATAGGGGACAATCTTTAGTTTGAGGGATTCTTTGAAGCTTTTAATTTGAGATGTTATCCTTTCAGGTCCTGTTAACTCCCACCCATTTAGCTATTGTGATGGAATACGCTGCAGGAGGAGAACTTTTTGAGAGGATATGCAATGCTGGTAGATTTAGTGAGGACGAGGTAAAGTAGAGCAAAATAAATTTCATGGAAAATACTGTTATTGTTATTTGTTAGAAGCTGAATGAAAAGAAAAATAAGAAGCATATAGAGGTAATAAATGTTGAGCTTCAATGTTGCTTATTGCTTATCAACATACACTTCCATTAATGTTGTGCTTCCGAGTTTTTTGCATCAGGCAAGGTTTTTCTTCCAACAACTGATATCGGGAGTAAGTTACTGTCACTCAATGGTAAGAACTTATACCTTTCTTTTGTCAATTTTTTCCACCCTTTCTAAAATGCGCTGTAATTGTTTTAAGAATAGTATTTGATTTTGATACAAGGAGATTTCTATGCTGCAGCAAATTTGTCACAGAGATCTTAAGCTTGAAAATACACTCCTAGATGGCAGCACAGCGCCGCGTGTCAAGATCTGCGACTTCGGGTATTCAAAGGTAAGCACTTTTACTAATGCTAAAGGATGACCATTAGGCATGGAGTTTCACCATCCTTTGGTTACTAATTATCCTGGCTTATTGTGCAGTCAGCTGTGTTGCATTCTCAGCCAAAATCTACCGTAGGCACCCCAGCTTACATTGCCCCAGAAGTTCTATTAAAAAAGGAATATGATGGGAAGGTAACAATCTTTTTAACCTTCTCTTCCCTTTTGATTTACGTGCTTCTTATTTTAGTTGTTTGAAAGCCATTAGTACTATGCCTAATCTTCAAGAGTTACAGATCGCAGATGTATGGTCCTGTGGGGTTACCCTATATGTAATGCTAGTCGGGGCATACCCATTTGAAGATCCTGATGATCCAAAAAACTTCAGAAAGACAATCGGGGTGAGAGTCTATACAAATTAATAAGCACTAGATAAAACCAAGTCTCAGTGCAATTATTGAAGGTCTGCATATTTAATATGGAGTTCTAGTTGAAATATTGCTGATCCCATTAAATGTCTGTTTGTTCATTGCAGAGGATACTCAGTGTCCACTATTCAATTCCGGATTATATTCGTGTTTCTGTACAGTGCAGTCATCTTTTATCGCGAATATTTGTGGCTAACCCTGAAAAGGTAATTAATGAACTTTAGCTTGCACTAAAATATATTAACTGCTTCTCATTTCATGATTGTATTGAAAATAAAAGGGGAGAAGATTTCAATTATGTTATGATGCTTTGGTACTGGATAGAATAAGGTACCTTATTTTTGGTAGGAAGCGTCAAGGATCAATTAAAATAAACCTTTGTTATTTGATACCAGATTGAAAGTTTTCAGCTTTTAATTTAGGAGACATGATGACATGGAAGCAACTTTAAGTTGAATGATGGTGGGAGCAATCAGCAAAGCTCCTTTTCCATTAATTCCTTAAAGCATTGCCACCATTTTTTTTGTCCTGTTGAACTCCTTTTATTGTTCTCATCAGCTAATGCTTGGTCACTGTGTAGAGAATTACCATTCCAGAAATAAAAAATCATCCATGGTTCTTAAAGAACTTGCCTATAGAGCTGATGGAAGGACAAAGCTGGCAGAGCATTGACGTCAACAACCTGTCCCAAAGCATTGAAGAAGTCCTGTCTATAATACAGGAGGCAAGCAAACCTGTCTCCCTGTCAAAGGCTGTAGGGCATTTGCTTGGAGGCAGCATGGATCTTGAAGACTTGGATGCTGACGCAGACCTTGAAGATATCGAGACAAGTGGTGATTTCGTGTGCCCATTATGATTAAAACTATGTAAATAGATTGTCAACTTTCCTGAGGTATTGTCTCAATGATTGTGAGCACCAGATCTTCACTAAGGAACTCTTTACACAGTATAATCCATGTTTGGCCATGTGGCATATGGATGCCCCATCTGTAGATCCCTTGTGTTTCTTTGTTCAATCGATCACAGCAACATTTTGTAAGGTCTTGACGTGCATGGCATGGTTAATTCAGATACCTCTAGAACCCGATCGCTTGTTCTTCTCTTTATTAGATGGCGTTGTCACCACTCCAATATTAAGAAAAGAAAAAAAATAAAATAAAAATAGCTAACATAGCTAAAAGCTGGTTGTCAGGGTGATATAAAGGATTTAGTTTTATTATTTTCCTATTTAATTTATAGTTTTTTGCTTTAATTTTGGATTTTTGTTTTTAAAGGGTAGGTGTCAGACTGATATAAAGGATTGTAATTTTTTATGGAGAGTCAGATAATTAAAGAATAAATCATTTAGTAATGAAGCATGGTTAAAGTTCTTGTTTTAGATCCTTTTTTTTTTAAATATATTTTTTGTTCTTTAAATCCTAATCAAATTAAATTTGGTCTCGTCTATTATATAAAAGCTAATGCAGTTCTAACTCTTATATCAAGTGTTTTGCCAAAATAAGTGTAGGCTCTTTGAATTCTTTTTTTTTATTAGTGTAGATATCGGATCAAATATACGCCTTAACTAATTTCAAGGATCAAAATCATTATGCGTAAGACTCTTTTATTTTTTAATAGAACTGGTGAGATATACGGGAGGCCCCAAGTCGCAAGCTGAAATATTTAGAAGGATTGGCTTGTATAACATATTGCTTGCGTGTTCTTCATGTTCGGGATTCAAAAGTAGCCATATTTATTTCTGGCAAAAATAAAATAAAATTGATGATGATTCTAAACTATATAAATGGTCAAAGTGCATGTAATCCTTTTATGATCTTGATTCGTGAACATAATAAGGTTTGAAATTGAATATTTTTCTAATAAACACATACAAAAATTTGGAAAATTATACCACGCTAATTGCTTGATGATGAAATCTTGATGATCTCTTGCATTCCCGTGCTTGTTTTCAGCTTGTCATCGAGCGATTTTATTGAGGAGGTTCTGAAGAACTTGGACCCCGCAAATCTAAGGTGAATTCTGCCCTGGAACTTTATACTAAACTCTCGCTGTAGTAGCACCCAGAGCTCATCGCAGGTAATCTAGACATCAGAAGCACTCCAGAAACCGTTGTTGGGTTTATGAATGGTACTGGTTTGAAAATTAGGGTATTTCTCATCGCTGTACGTAGTAGCACCCAGAGCTCATCGCTGTAGTATCTCCCTTGGTATTTCTCAGCGTTGGATTCCCAGTCTATCTTGATCAGATCCGGTAATGTGTGGCAAGGCCTGTTTTCATGGATATGGGGTGTGTAGGCCACATTTGTAAGCCAGTGGCTTGTTTCAACTCTTTAGGGCACTTTGACTCTATTGGATCTTATTGACATGAAAACAACCACGGTCAATCCAGATGTTAAAACATTTGGTCGTCGTTGCCAATTGCTTATTTTAAAGCCGATGTTAAGCCCAGGGATCAATCCAGATGCGTTTCAGCGTTCTCTTTCTTTTTTTAGTGACGTGAATATAACAGTGACATCAACTTCTTCTTTTTTTTAATTGCATTTTGATCATGTAAAAAATTATACCAGCTATTTAAATTTTTTTTCTTTTGATTCGATCATTCTTTTCTCAATTGCAATTATTTTATTTACATTGATAGTTTATAATTAGATTTAATTTTTAATCTCATCCCTAGTTGTTTGATTTTGTTAGTTTTTTTAATCAAATTTGATCATTATTTTTTTAATTGTTATTTTTTTTCCAATCATTTTCTTGATTTATTTGTCTTTCTTCAATTCCATCATTGAGCATTTCTTTTCATTTAATTTTTATGTCAAGTCTAGTGCCAATTCTTTTAATTGTTATTTTTTTAATTATTTTTTTTTTCAATTCAATCCGTAAACATTTAATTTCATTTAAATTTTTCCTTGCCATTTAATTTTAGCTAGTTTTTATGTTGAATTTAGTCTTAATTTCTTTAACTGCTATTTTTTTTTGTTTTGCATTGTTTTTTTATTAACTTTTTTTTCTCAATTTTATCCCTCGATACTTGTTTGGTTAATAATCTTACTTATTTGTTTTTTCAGGTTTGTCTTTAATGGGGGTCACCCTGATCTCATGACCAGGATCATAGATATGAAAGATTAGCTTAGGTCGATTTTGGTCTTTTTCAAAGCATTTTTTCAAGTATTTTTTTTACCGGTATTTTTTTCACTTTCTATTTATAAGGTCATCCCAATTTCATGTTCTATGTCATGTGTTTGATTTATTCACCCGGATTGACTGTCGGGTTTACTGGAGGATTTTTTTAATATGTTTTCATTATATTAGCAGGTATCCATTCCTTATATTTTTCTGATGTTTTGGTCTTTAATAATAGTTTTTACGGTGTGAGTTTATTCGGACATATTTTTTTGTATTTATCGTTTAATTCATAATTTTTTAGGGTGAATTTATCTTTTGTTTATTTAAATAAAAAAATTTAGTAAACATAATCAGGTAAATATCTTATCTTTACGAGTTTTTTTCTTTGTTATTGTTAATGATTTTGTTTTATTTACATAAATAATTATCGATTTATTTAATTCGATGTTTGCATAGGCTTTTCAAATGACACTTTTATTTTTTCATGTAAAGAAACACATTGGAGCAGCCTCCATGCCAAGTATTTTTTTTCAAAAAAAAATTATAACTTGCATGTCAAATTGATGATTTTAATGTTTTGTTTTTAGTTTTTTCTTTTTTTTCTTTACGCTTATTTTTTTGAAAATATATTATTTTTTATTCCTTACACTTGATCTATTTATACAATTTTTGGTTTTTGTTTTTTTTATTCTTTTGTAATTTATTTTTAATTTTTTTCCTTTACACTTTTTTATTGGAAATTTATTTTACATGGATTTTATTGGAAATGATGTTTCATTATAACAATTGCAACATTGTTTCATTTTTCAGCTACATTAAAAATTAGTTTGAGATCTTACATATTTTTATTAATACATATGATCTTTATTATTTTTTATTACATGTAAGTGTTGACTTTCTGATTAATAGTTATATTTTTTACTTGATGTGAAATTTGTTTTTAATAACACCTATATATTAATCATGCTTTAGAAAAAAAAATTATCCAACTTGCAGCTAGATAAATTAAATAAACATGTTAACATTTTTTTTTTTTTTTGGATTCGAGGAAACCCCACCTCCCGGAAAGCGCACTTTGTGGGCACAGGTGAGTGAGTAAAACCCCGGCTGTCCTAAGCTCTTACAAGAGGTGCACGCCCGACTCTCCGAACTCCGGCGCGTGCGATCTCAAGCCCTTTGCCACCACGCTACGCCCCTTGGGGACCATGTTAACATTTTTTTTTTTGTGTTTATTGATACAAATAATTCTCATAAGATTTTTAATTTATATTTATTTAATTTTTTTTTTTACAAATTTTGCATATTTATTTTTTGTTTTTAAAAAATTATCCAACCCCGCATGTATCACATGCCCTCGTGTTTTGTACTCTGAAATGCCGGGCTCGAGTCTTGTAGACTTTCAATCAAACGAACGGAGCCCCTGAGTTGACAGGCCAGGACCAACCTCCTGGTCCTACAGGGCAAGTTGCATGAACAAGTTGCATGGAGCACGGAGGAGCCTAAAGGGGCTTATATCAATACAAACCTCCTGGTCCCAGAGGGCAAGTTGCATGGACCACGGAGGAGCGAAAGGGGCTTTTTTACACACACATATATTCTCGATAAAAGAGGGTTTGGAACTTTGGATGTTTTTGAATTACAATTATCATAACAAAAACTAAAAGCTGCGGAGAAATCATTTCTCCACATTCATAAACACTTGTATTACAATATAATCCACAATATTTGGTATTTGTTTTTGCCTTTTTATCCTTTTGATTATTAATTTTTTTCCTTTCAATTTAGTTTTATGTTCCATTCTATGTTTATTGAAATTTAAAGTTAATAATTTATTTTAATTTAGGTTTTATATATTTATTGCGGTGTTGAAAAAATATCGTAGCAGTATCAATTCCAAGGTGTCAAATTTTAATACTAGCCGTACTTAATCCAAACAGAAAACCACCATTCATATTTAATTAATTATTGGAAGAGTATGAATTTTAGATGGATGGATCTAATCTAGTTTTAGATATTCATTCATATACTTATTATCTAAATACACAAAAGTATCAATTCCAACGCCTATTTTCACTGGACGCCAGTTTATCAAGCAACACATATTTAACCACCATATATATATTGAAAAAATTGAAGTCAATTTATTTTTAATTTTTTATTTGGGAAGCGACAAGTGTGAAATTGCGGGCATCGGGATCAGTAGCCAGTGGTGGCGCCTCCTTTACGCAAACCAATCAACCTCAAAGCATTAGGGGAATCCCTGGACATGTCGTGGGTGTCAAAAGGGGAACGACGAGGATTGATTTTTTAAGATCAGTAAAGAAAAAAATAATTTTTTTAAAAAATATTTTTAAAATGCAAAAACAACCAATCGATTTCGCAATGAAGATGATCAAGCGGATGGCCGAGAAGTAATAGAAAGAAGAGCACGTACTATCCAATAATAAATTCTTAGATAAATCATAGAGCAGTAGATAAATCATAGAGCAGTAATATATCAGAGTCATTTGTGTTGAGGGGGATGAAAGTAGCAAAAGGAGGGAGACAACCTCAATGAGAGGCGATGATGTAATGAATTATACTATTCTGAGCTCCATCTTTTTAGTATTTGAGGTGAGAAGCTGATGCTCTTGTTCTTATCTACTTGAGTTTCGTAAATAGATGATGTTTTGTTATTGCCATTAAATCTATCCCGTTCACTTTAAATTGTCCGCAAAGAAACTGATTTCATCCAAAACATAGTGATCACATGATTCCGCCGAGTCTCACGATCCTCGAGGATGAATGAGACAAGCAGTGTGGTCGCCACCGAATGCCATGAACTTGGACAAAACACTACATCAGCTTAGACCAGCCGACCCAGCTTGCTTGCATTATTGAACTTGAAAGACTAGTAAAGTACATGAAGCTGCTACCAAAGAAAGGAAATTAGGAAGTTAGTCGTGAAAAGGAGCCAAAAAGAGCCCAAGAATGGCTTGTAATTAAACAACTGGACGGTGCGCAGTCAAACGAGGTAAAATAACAAGGAGATATATATTACGAGACCCGCAAAACTTAAAATCACTTTCATGTGGAAAAAAGCCCACTGGCTAGATCAAGCTATTGAAAGAATTCCAGTTGAGCCTCTTGTTATTCGTCGAAGGATATAAATTGTATCCCACTACAACATATTTCGAATCTACTCAGGTAAATACGGCTGTTATATCCTGTCCTGCTCTGCAAAAATCAGTCCCAACAGAATCACCAACCAGTCCTAAAATAAAAAAACCTTGTTCCGAGGAGAAGATAATGTAATAAACCAAATCAAATGTTCCTCTAAAAACTATGTGCATTGGATGATTCATCTACTTGAAGGGGAAAGAAGTAATTCCTTCTACATCAAGAAACATGCTAATGCTCTGAAGATGAGTCCTTCACGAAATCAAGTCAGCAATCTTTATTTTAGACATGCGAGATCATACTCTTCACAACAGTAGATACAGCTGAATAAAGAAAAGCGCATAGCTTCATAAGGATGCAGTTGATTCATAATTATGCATACAGAAACAAATGTAGTATTTCCTGATTAACTAATGGGTCGATTCTTCTTTGTTGGCTTCTGGCTTCTGGTATTCTCCATACAAGTAAGAAGCAAAACCCCATAGACACATGGCCAAGGCCATGCCCTTTTCTGCATTAAAGACCTCTTTCAAGATCATCACAGCAAATGCCTGTTGGACTGGAACCAGAAGAGATGACACAAGCCCCCCTAAAAGTGACGAGGAGTTAAATATCACCCCCAGACTTCCTATTACTAATAACTGCAATACTATGGCTGCTATTAATAGTATGATGTAGTACTTTGTTTCACCAAGACCAAACTCTGCTGCCTCTTTGGATATAGCCTGAGCAAAACACAAGCTCATTAGAATTATTTTGAACGATGCAACATTAATGATTCAAATAAACCTCAAAAGTTCACATAGATGATGAAGTTTCCTATGCGATTTGCTAAGAGATAGCAATTTGGGTGAGCAATCAATAGGTATAACCCATCCTGAAACCAGTGCAAATACACACACACACACATGTTTATGTATGCATGTATGTATGTAATATTTAAGCAGAAATTCCCCAAGACAGATTATTTAGACTAATATATTAGGCTTGATGGAAGTAAAGTGATAGGTAAACCAATATTTGATCGTGGTAGATTTTAAATCTATGAAACCTTGAAGATTTCAAGCTTCACTGAAGAACTGGTTTGTAAGAGAAGCTTGTGCCAGCTTTTCAGT
The DNA here is from genome assembly GCA_019202695.1 of Populus x sibirica. Lineage (NCBI taxonomy): Eukaryota > Viridiplantae > Streptophyta > Magnoliopsida > Malpighiales > Salicaceae > Populus > Populus x sibirica. The sequence continues at coordinate 1,740,353 of JAGMVL010000643.1, read as the reverse complement.
CGGAAATCTTTATTTCAGAGTTTGTTACATGGAAATTAGGAAGCACTTCAATTTTCTTTCAGAGTTAAGTTCTGGAGAATGAGAAAATTATCAAGACTATTTATCACTTACCTTAAAGTCCTTGTTGATAATCATGGGGATAGAGCAAAATAGAGTAGCAAACATTGATATAAGGAACTGAACTTGCAGGACAAGGTCAAAGGTGATGGCCTTGCCAGCCTTCAAGTAAGTAAACTCCAAAGCAGGCATTAGAAACCCGTGAAGAGCTGCACCACCAATAGTCATGAAGAAACCCAGAATATATTTTCCTTTAGACTCGCCACTCGGTCTATCTCCATTCATATGAAAACCAAGAATAACAGATCCGAAAGTCATCAAAGCCACCGCATTTATCGAGTAATGCGTGAACTTATGCTTGACAATTATATATGCAAAAATTGCAGTGAAGGCCAATTGACTAGAACCAAGAATGGAAGAAACAGAAACAGGGAGATATGACATGCCAAAGGAGTAAAGATAGCTATCAAGGCCAAGAAGGAGTCCCAAGATGACACTAGCAGAAAAAAGCCATGGAGTGACCAATAATCTACCGGCCTGTGCTCTAGCTCTAGCTCTTATGTAAGATATGGCTATTGGGATGATCAAGATAGGGAAACCAGCTGTAAGTAGCCAGGCACCGAGCCAATTACTCTTTCCTCCATGCAAATAGTAAATCCTCACAAGCAATGGACCTGCGACTTGACCAACTGCCATTAACATGCAGTTTAAAAATACCAGAAATGCCTTCATATGCTTCTTGTTCTGATGCTGGTCTGGTTCACTCATGTTTCCTAGTTCTGTGTCCATGAATCCTTCTTGATTCAGTAGGCTTGCCTGTGTTAGCGATGAAGGGGAAGTGGATATGCGCAATTTAGAGCGTTAGGCTATTTAATCTTGTTTATTATGTTAGGTAGTGCAAGATACTGAACATATATTCATCTAGCAGTACTCACTAATGTTAGTGAACAACAAAGATCACTAGCTAGCAGTAGCAATACTAAAAAATCACAAAAGCAGAATGACTGTGAAGCCACTGAACTAAAAAATAAATAATATAAGAAAATCCCACCCCAGATTATCATTAATGCAAGGAGTTCCTGCTTCTTTTTTAGTATTTGTGATTAGATTAGTTTTCTGCTTTGTTTCTCAAGTGGATACTTTGCATGAGGATGGGGGTAGACATCGTACTTGTTATTGTCATCAAACTTTTGCCTTTCACCTTCGCTTGTCGGTAAAGGAATTTGATTTCATCCAAAACACAGCCTAATAATTTTGTAGAGTCTGGATCGTCGCAAACTCAATGGCCACATCAGCTGTGACCAGCAGCACCAGCTTTTACTTGCGTTGGACTTGAAACATTAGTGCACTAAATCAAGCAACCACAAAAAAAAAAAAGCATGAAAAAAACGAAGGAGCCTAAAATTATGGCCTATGACCTGTAAACAACCGATTGGTACTAGCCATTTTCATGTGGAAAAAGCTCACCGGCTTACTTAAGCTGTCGAAAGAATTCCAGTTCGGTCTCTTCTCAACGAATATAAATTGTATCGCAGTACGTATAACATTACTAAAATCTCTTAGTTAGAAACTTGGCTATAATTGTTTCTTTAGAAATGTCATAACAATTTAATTTTAATATATTGAACAATATGACAGAAGAAAGCCACCAAGTTTTTAATAAATTAAAAGGAGTTAATTTGCTTTTTAATTAGGTAATATCTAGAACTATTGCTAATTTCTAAAAAACTTGTCTCAAGTGAAAAAAATAGTAATATATCTTCACTTAAATAACATTTTTGAGAGTCTTTAACAATTAAATTAAAAGAAGAAGAAAAGATGTTTTGAGTGGTGAAGCTTTAGCTCACTCACTAGCTAATTGCGTGGAGTTGGAGTAAAGTCAAGTGATGAATAGTCGAGCTATTGTATCTTCGAGGGGACAGGTGAATGAGAATGTGACGCGGGAAGTTCTGGTAAATTGTACATGGATTTATTAAGTAAAATATTAAACTTGGCGGATTTTTCATAGTAGGCCATATATATTGAAATGTGTTATAGTGAACTTATTTTTTTACTTTTTACTTTTTAATTTTTTAAAATTTTATTTGAGAGGTAAGATAATCTTTACATTCAGCCAATTTATCATTCTTAATTTATTCAGAGTAATACTATTTTTTTTTGTTTTTTAATAACAATGTAATTATCATATTATCCTTAAAAAATAAACAACCAGAACATTTAGTCCATAAATCAAATAATAATTTTAATTTTTGTCATAAACAATTAAATTACACATGTATCTTTATTGTGCAAGTTTATTAGCCTTAACTTAGGGGTTTGATTGTCATTTCCTAATGATTTTTTTGTTAGAGTTATGATAATGGGTAGATTATGCATGAAGATGGTGATGTTACCTTAGTCATCTATTAAATTTCAAATGGTCGGAGTAATGATTACATCTTTTATTTGATGTGCGCAAAAAAATAGATAAGATATGCAATCTAATTATTTATTGCGGTAGTTATGAGAATGTTATGTGGTAGATAAATGATGTTTTGTTTTATTTTTTATTGGAAGAAAAATTATGATAATACATGGTGTAATGTAGTTTATGTGGATGCATGTCATATATTGTTAATGAATCATTGATAATATAATAGGAATATCTTGCATGATCGGCGACACGAAACATACATCCTTAGTTTCAAGGGGAAGTGTGTAGTGTTGGTGCCTTGGAAGAATAAAGGTAATTATTACGGTTGAACCAAATAATAGCAAGAGTTTAATATATTTGAATGGGGAGCATATCAATATCTTTACCTTTTATTTGCATAGTATGATAACTTAAATAAAAATTAAATAACTTTTGTGTAAGGGCATTCTTTAATTTTTAATTTCAAAAAGCATAATTGAAAGTCTAAATTACCCTTCAAAGTAGAAATTTTATAGTTGTTGTTTAAGAGATTTTTGATATTTTCCTCTTGGTTTTTTCTTTATTGTCAAGTTAGGTAAGGTTCAATATGGTCTCTTAATAAATATAAAAAATAAAAAAAAAGTTATTAGTACGTGCGACGCACATGCCTGCAAGTGGGAGAAGCTTGCACCTTTATGGCAGAGTGTGCAGGCTCCTCCAATAGTCAAACACTACCTTTCGCGACAATGTTTGGAGCAACGTAATATGATCTTATCGATGGATAGACACATGACAACCACAAACAACTAATGTAGCTCCGATGATTTTTATTATTTTGATTGCTGTTTTTTTTTTAATCTTTTCATGATTTATTTATATTTTTTAATTTTATTTCTTAATATTTTATTTGATTTAATTTTTATATTTAATTTTGATTATTGTTCTTTTGATTGCAATTTTTTTATATATAATTTATTTTTCAATCTAATCCCTAATTATTTTATTTCATTTAATTTTTATACTAGATTTGATCTTTATTATTTAATTTCTATTTGTTTTGTTTTTTATTATTTTTTGATGATTATTAATTCTGCTTCATTATTTTTATACTAAATTTAATTCTCAAATCCTGGATCTTGAATTAGTCAGGTTAACATGAGTTGAATTGGTTTTTTTATATCTTGTTTTTTAAAATTACTTTTTATTTTTAATTTTATTTTCCAACATTAAGTTATTGAACTTTTAACTTCGTGAGGGTTATTCCATATCTCAAATTAATCAAGTTAATTCAGGTTAATTCAATTTTTTTTATTGATTCAACTTTGATTTTTTTCTAAGTTTATATATATACTTCAATTATCATAACCTATACATTATTTTTTTATATTAGAAAAAAATTAATCCGATAAAACCCTAAGCAGAAGGCAAGGTGCAGTCTCTCTTACTCTCTTCTCATCTCATTTCGGGCACAGCCGCCGCCTCCGCTTCGCTCTCCCAAACATGAAGGTTACTTACCTCCGTTAATCAGCCATTGAATCAAAAAACAAAGTTTCGTTGTTGATGAAATCCTAACGACTCCGATTTCATGATTCTCTCGGTCTCATTCTCTGTTGTTTTGTGTCTTGCAGTTCAACATCGCGTATCCCACTACGGGATGCCAGAAAAAGCTCGAAATCGACGATGACCAGAAGCTGTAAGCTCCTCTTTTCTCTGTCAAAGTGTATTTGCTTTTGTTGGTAAATCATCCCTTTTTTCTTGTCAAAGTTTATTTGATTTTGTCGATGAAAGAGATAGATGTTCGCGTACTTAGACAAAGATGCTTTGTTTGTGTTGTTAATTTAGTTTCTGTGGATGAAGATAACAAATTATGATTTTTTGTCTGGATTTTTCGATTTTTTTACACATTTTTAGCCATCATTTAGTGATAGAAGAGTTTTTCTTTAGAATTTTTTTTGTACATGTGTTTGTTTGGGTCCAGATATCTACTGCATCCGTTATTTAGAATAGATTTTTTTATCTTTTAATGCATTCTGTAGCTAGTTTCGATATTCAAAATGTAATGCATTGCAATCCAATACCTTTAATAAGAAAATAGAACGAAAAGATATTATAATCTGATATAAAAAAAGGCTTTCTCAATTTCTTTATAGCATACATAAGTTCCAACAAAACCTTTAAGAACCTGATGTTGATAAATGCCCATTTGCATGGGTTTTCTGTTTGTTTCTGTAAATGTGGAACTTCCGAAGTGAAGCTTCCATATTGTTATACCTTTTCTTGTTGGATGGAAAGTCTTCCTTTAAGTAAGGAACCTTAGCTACTTGTCTAGTGCGATATTCTGTATCAACCAACTCGTCTGACTCAATTGTGGTAAATCTGTTCAATATTAACCATTCTTTGATCGTAGATTCAGCAGCAAGATCTGATTGGCTTCTTTTTTTTCCTGTGTTTTGAGTTATCAGTTGCAATTCTAATTCTGAGATTTATCTCTTTTTACCTCTTTGAATCTGCAGTCGGGCATTTTTTGATAAGAGGATCTCACAGGAGGTCAGTGGCGATGCTCTTGGAGAGGTATGCACATTCTGGTTTTCTAAATACTGTATGCTTATATTTTACATGTATGCTCACCAATTATCCTCTGGCTTTGATAGGAATTCAAGGGCTATGTTTTCGTGATAAAGGGAGGTTGTGACAAGCAAGGATTTCCCATGAAGCAGGGGGTGCTAACCCCTGGCCGTGTTCGTCTTTTGCTCCACAGAGGTTGGTGACTACTTAAATGTTAGACTCTGTTATATTCTCTAAATTTGTTAAACATTCTTGGTAAATATTGGTTGTTAAAACCTTATTGCACTAGTCTTGTTTGCCTGACGAACATTAAAATGCATTTATATTTTGCCTCCATAGGAACCCCCTGCTTCCGTGGATATGGAAGACGCAATGGAGAACGCAGGAGAAAATCTGTGCGCGGGTGCATCGTCAGTCAAGACCTTTCTGTCTTGAACTTGGTAATTGTGAAGAAGGGTGAGAATGATCTTCCTGGACTCACCGACACAGAGAAACCAAGAATGAGAGGTCCCAAGAGAGCATCGAAGATCCGCAAGCTCTTTAATCTCTCAAAGGAGGATGATGTTCGCAAGTATGTCAACACTTACAGGAGATCATTCACAACAAAATCTGGTATGACTTCCATTCTTATAATATACTTGTTTATAGCTTCTTGGGATTTGTTTGTCTTTAGCTTAATATAATGACTTGTGGTTCTTGTTTGTTGCAGGAAAGAAGGTCAGTAAGGCTCCCAAAATTCAGAGGTTGGTGACGCCACTGACTTTGCAAAGGAAGCGAGCAAGGATTTCAGATAAAAAGAAGAGAATCGCCAAGGCCAAGTCCGAGGCTGCTGAGTACCAGAAACTTCTTGCCACAAGATTGAAGGAGCAGAGAGAACGTCGCAGTGAGAGCTTAGCCAAGAAAAGGTCCAGGCTCTCTGTTGCTTCTAAGCCATCCATTGCTGCTTAGAATTACAAATCTCTCTAGTTGTTGAGTTTTGGTAGCAAGAGAAATGTTGTCTGAGGTTTCTTTAAACTATAATTGTTATATTATGAGGTGTTACGTTGAATAGTTTTGGAAGTGCTTTGACACTTGGTTCATTGGATTCTCCATGATATTATGACTGTTCGCTACAATCAAATGGAATCTTTTTAAAACTTGAACCTCCGCTCCAGTCCTAGTTTAATTTTGTTGGCAAAGTTGAATGTTAGGTGGTTCTTGTGATTTTTGGTCGATTTGAATATTCAGGGTTCAGGCACTGTCAAAATAATATTGTATAGTGCTGGTGTGTTGAGGGCCCTGCCACGGAAAATGCTGTGTGCTAATACTAGTTGCCTGCTTTGAGGATTCGTAAATAAAAGGATGGCTCAAGAGGTATCCAAACTGTGTTCAAAATCAATATTGTTATAAAAAAAACTCTCAAATCTACTGGAGCAGCGGTTTTTTCCTGTCTTTTCATTTTGATCTCCAAAGTTTAAAGGCATGGAAATTAATATTTCTAGTTTAGAGAAATATTAGAAAATAATATCTAGAATGAGATGAACCTGAAATACAATATACACTTTTTGGAAAATCTTTAAAATACATGTTTACATGTCAAGTTAAAAGAAAATCATAGAACACGTGACAATATACATCATGTTCCTCCAATTGAATGGTACTTCCTTTCCTTGCCTTAATTCTGGCAAGAAACTTATTTTCCCCTCCGCAGCCTTCACTTTCTGCACCCAGAAATGGTCGATAATCTGTTATTTGTCTCTTTAAGTATCCAGGTGATTTCCTTATAGTGTATGTGTTGATAAAACTTTTATTTGATTGTGACATCATTGCTAATATTGATTTAATAGAAGTGCTCCAAATTATAGTGTATGTATTAAAATAATTGAAAATATATATAGGAAGTGTCAATTAAAAAAAATAAATTTATAACATGACATGGTAAAAGGGTGTTAGCTAAAAAAAACTTCTTCTAAATGACGTAATCCACACACATCTATGTATATAATATTAGTTTATATATTTAAGACAAATTTGTATCGAATTTCGGATGATAATATCTATTATTCATCATATAAAATTTTTAAATATCTATATTTGATTTGAAATAATAACTATCTAAAAAAATTACTCACTCATTTAAAGGTATTCAAACAATTAAAGGTACGGATGCAGACTACAAACTTGTAATTTGTCATTTTCCAAAGGAATATACAAGCAAATTTATTGCACTGGCTTAAAAAATGATATTTCAACAAGCTAAAACTTGAATTGTTAAGAGTTATTATTGGAAATCCTTTGGACTTGATCCCGAGGAATGGAACGTGCCCGAGTTAAATGAATTAATAGAGAAGGTATAAGACCAGTGCCTGCCTCAATACGCACAGCTGCGACTCCGAAATAGATGAGGAATGTAGAGGCCTTCAAGAGACGCACTTGTAATTTTTCAGTTCACCCCACACAGTCAACTCAACTTCTTCCCATGACTTCGCCATTCTAAGTTCCTTCCAGATACTGAAAATAGCTCCCAAGATGTTCTCTTCATTCAAAATACAGTAGCACCTGCAGACATGCAATGAACAATCCCTTCTTAAACCCTGCTACGTTTATACCATACAGTGAATGAAGAATAAAACGATAGGGAACGTGAGAATACTTTCATGTGACAGAAACTGATAGTTACAAATACATATCAATCTTTTCATACGTCCACAGCTGACAGGACTGCTCTCCTAGGCTAAAGTTCAAAAAGTTTCTTTGAGAGTTATTTGGTAGCAAACTAATGTAAAATAGAAGATTCTATATTAGTTTATCTATAAATTAAAAAATATATTTGGTATTAGTTCTTGATTCATGTCTTATATTCTCCTTTAAAAATAAATCTTGTAAATATTATTTCGAATCTTGGAATCACAACTAAAAGCTTAAGTTTTTGAATCGAGAAGGATAATATAAGATAGTAACATTGTTTAAAGATTTTTACTAAATGATAGAAAACTAATATCAGACAAGGTGCTTCATTCTGATAATGAAACAGAATAATTTAATGAGTATTTGAGAAAAAAAATTTAAAGAAGAAGAGATTCAACACATGTTGCGACACTCCACAACAAAATAGAATTGCTAAAAGAAAAAAATAAACATTTACTTGAAGTGGCTCTTGCCATAATGTTTTTTTATGAATATTCCAAAATACTAATGTGACAGCACCCTATTTGATCAATAATATGCCTACTTGAGTTTTGAAATTTCTTACACAAATTAGATTGTCTAAAAAAATATTTTCTTGATAAACAAATGCAATTTGATTTGCCAATAAAAGTCTTTAGTTGCACAATATTTTTTCACATACCAAGCAAGGATCTAAACTAGACCCTAGAGATGAAAAATATGTTTGCATCGGATATGCACCCAACAAAAAAGGATAAATCTTACCGTCTTCAAACCATGAAGATTCATGTAAGTATGGATGTTTCTTCTATAGAAAATCAACCTTACTTGATCAAAACTCATCTTCAAGTGGAGGAAAAAAAAGAAAAGATAACAATTTTTTAGACATATATGTTCCATTACCTAATAGAATTACAAACAACACTATTTTCTCAACATCACAGTCTTAGGAAAAGATGTTCATGGTATTAAAACAAATGGAAATACTAGTCGATCATTGTCAGGTGTAAGCATATTGCAAACAAAGGGAGAAATACTACAATTGCAAACAAAGGGAGAAATACTACAAAAGGATCAAACTGATCCAAATACTGAGCTTCAAGTTTATATTAGAAGAACTCATATGAAAGATAAAGACTTGCCTATCATCACAACACAAGATCAACCAAATTCTTCAAGAGATGGTCCTAAGAATATTCTAGGTATTCCTACTTCTATTTCTGTTTCTATTGTTCCTTTTAATAATGAGCCTATAGACTTTGATATTCTTGTAGCTTTTAGAAAAGGAGTCCAATCCTGTAACGACCAACTTATTACTAAATATTCATCTTACCAAAAACTTTCTAATAATTATTGAGCTTTTAACTTTAAGATATCTCAATTGTTTATTCAAAAAAAGGCAATTGGAAAGTAGTTGACTTGCCAAGGGAAAAGAAGAAAGTAGGGTGCAAATAGATGTTTACAATTAAATGCAAATTTGATGGAAGCATAGAAAGGTACAAGCAAAGCTTGTGGCAAAAAGCTTCACATAAACATACAGCATTGACTATCAAAATACATTTTCTCCAATAACCAAAATAAACTCAATTCAGGTGTTATTATCTTTAGCAATGAATTTCAAATGGCCCTTATCTCAATTGGATGTTAAAAATGCTTTTCTAAATGGAGACTTGGAAGAGAAAGTCTTCATGAGCATAACACTTAGGTTTGAAGAGGGAATAGACAAACATAAAGGCTGCAAACTAAAAAGTCTTTATATGACCTTAAACAGTCTCCTAGAGCATGGTTTGAACACTTTGGAAAGGCTATAAGACGTCATGGTTACCGTCAAGGTCAAACAGATCATACCATGTTTTATAAACATTTAAGATAAGGTAAAATTGCTATCTTAAATGTTTACGTAGATGACATAATCTTGACAGGTGATGACAATGTCAAGCTGAAATAACTTAACGAAGAAACTTGTTGATGATTTTGAGATCATAAATTTGGGTGCTTTGAAGCATTCCTGGGAATAGGACTTGCCAGATCCAAGGACGGTTATATATGTCGCTCATCAAGAATATTTACTTGGTGAAATAGGGTTAGTGGGATACAAAGCAACTGAAACACCAATTGAAGCCAGCTTGAAGCTTCAACTTGCCAAAAATGAAGTGGTGAATCGAGAGCAATACCAAAGACTCATGGGCAATTAATTTATTTGGCCATACACACCCAAATATAGCCTTTGCATTAAGTATGATCGGTTAATTCATGCATTCACCTGGCACAAAACACTTTGATGTTGTTAATATAATCTTGAGGTACTTGAAAGGACTCTTGGAAGAGATCTGTTGTTTAAGAAACATGGACATTTACAGCTTGAAGTCTACACCAATCAGGTTAGGCTAAAAGTATAAGTGATAAAAGATCAATTTCTGGTTATTGTACCTATGTTGGAGGGAATTTAGTTACTTGGCAAAGCAAAAAACAAAGTGTTGTGGAAAAGAGTAGTGAAGAAGCTGAGTTTAGAGAAGTTGTGTGGATCAAAAAGCTTGAAGATTCTTAACTCCTTGCCCATAAAGATATATTGTGACAATAAAGCAGCTATCTCGATTGCTCATAATCTAGTTCTTCATGATAGAACAAAGCACGTAAAAGTTGATAGACACTTTATTAAAAAAAAGATTGATAGTGGAATGATTTGCATTCCATATGTTCCAACCACCGAGCAAGTTGCTAATGTACTTACAAAGAGACTTCACAAGAAACAATTTGACTACTTGATTGGCAAACTAGTAACAGAAGATATCTTCAAGTCAGCTTGAGGGGGTGTTGTAAAATAGAAGATTATATACTAGGTTGCCTATAAATTAGAAAATAGATTTGGTATTAATCAACTTTTATAAATCAGGGGTCACTCCTAATTAGAATATATGATTTGATTTGGTTACTGATTTCTTGACTTGTATTTTCCTTTAAATAGGAAACTTGTAAAGACTATATTGAATCAAGTCAATAAACTGATTTCATACTCAGTCTTCACAAACTTCTTTTGCTGCTGACAAGACATAATACGGGACTTACTTTCTTCCATCAATTCAAAATAATTCTCTCTTGACATGTCATAGTATGCTTACGCATGTATATCTTGTTTCTAGACATTTCTCTACACCTAGTAATCACTCATCCAAATGGTATATAATGGAACAGATGAGGTTAACATCTCAAAATGATATTCTAACATCAACTTACGATTTTTTATAACAAGTTGCGGGACATGCAGTGTGTGAAAGAGGTAAGAATAAATAGAAACCATTTACTTACATGGCATGGTATGACAGTCTTTCAAATTTATCACCACCATCAATTACTTCCTCCTGGTTTCTTGTCAGAAAAGGTAGTCTATAGCTCTCTAAGAATTGCTTAAAGAGACTGGAATCACCTCTAAAGATATCCAAGTATATCGGTATCACATCATAAATGCGGTCACCTGTAAAAGAAACAATCATTTTGATGAGAAAATGTCCTATTTTTAAAGTGAAGTCAACGTTTTGGTTCTTTTAATCAATAAAGATAACCTTTAACAAATGGAGTGCAAAAGGACACTAGGCCTAAGTACTCTCGATATTTAATGCTTTGAAGTGCAAATCCTCAGAGTCTGATTGGCATGTGGCATTTATTACTGAAAAGAAAAGGATGAATGCAAAATGGTTTGGGACGACTTCCATTGCGCACTAATTAATATTTTGGTTCCAATTTTTGAAGACACAAAGTTCAGTGTGAAACTATTAAATTTGGCATTGTGCTTTATATATAAAACAGAAACTGTACTAGTGTTAACAACATTGAACAATGAAAGAACCTACATATATGAAAAGGCACTAACCAATAGAAAGATTACTGAAATCAAGAATGTGGCTAGGACACCATGATTTATCAACATCACCATGATCATTGCCAGCAGCGCCATCATTGTCTGCCAGACAAGCATCTGAAGCATTGCCCCTAGAGCACGAGCTAATCCAATATGGTTCCATGTGAACATTGTCATCCATAATATCAGAGTGTATCCAGGAGCAAGGCTTACAGATTTTGTTTGTGCCATTTTCAGCCTAAAATCAAATAGTAAGATCACATAAATCATCAGACTAGTTATGCATAAGATGAAAGAGGATTACCATTGAATATAAGCAACATGGATAGCAGTAACATGAGCCAAAAAGAAATATATAGCAGGATCAGGAGGAACCTGGAAAGTATTCAACAGCTTTGTAAGATCATCTGGGATGTAATCATCGACTTTTTCTATCAGTGTTCTAGGAATGGGATCCCCCCTATAAAATGAAAATGTCCGTCTCAGAAGGGTATCAAGGAAAATCTGTCACGCAGTTACATATGTTCATGATTCAACTATAATAGCTAGAAATTTGAGGTCTACCAATTTTCCAAACGGTTTGTGACATTCATCTTCCTCCTGCATAGAGTTCTGATGAAGATATTCCATTCTTCAGGAATTTCTGGTGTGGGAATATCCTCCATATAACCATCAGCAAAGGGCAACTTCGCTTTTAGTTTGATATCTGAGAAAGTTGACTTCTTTAAAGATGGACAGGGTAAGAGATGAAGGTTGCGCAGCTGCTCTCCCAAAAAGGAAGTCAAGTTTAGCACCTCTTCACATGACAACATATCTCTTCTGCCATTAGGACAATATACATTGATAGCAATGAGAACACATCGAAGATGATTCTGAACTTCTGTAAGTTCCGTGGCATTAGGACCAAAAGAGGCAACTGCTAAAGTTAAGATAACTTACAATTGAGCAAATATCTTTCCTTTGCATCTCCTTGTTATGATAAATGGCCATATGCTTGTGCATCCAGATGAATTTATTGGCTCATTCATTGGCATCCCAGCTTTTCTACATTCAAATTGTTTTTTTCCCCAAACACCAAAAACGAAATCATCTTCTTTCCAATTTTCTGGAACCAGATTGCAGTTACCAATCACAATAGGCACTCCTTTGCCATCCCAAGGCACAATTTTGAGAGCTCCATTGTCAAGATAAAGAATTCCACTTGCCAAAACATCAGGAACATGATTTTTCAGAGGGGAGTTGACTTTGGACAGCAGACTATAGAACTCAAGCTGCAAAGATGCAATGCAAATTAGAAGATGGATCCACAGAGGGTAGTAGACAAGGAGTAAAAATTGAATTATACCTCAGTGCCTAAAGCATACATTGTAGCTTCCAGCCCTCCTTCAACTAAGATTTTAATTGCACAGTCAGCTAGAAGATAAACCTGATATGGTATAACAGTTACTGACAGCTACATTATAAAAACAACTTTCACTTTACTAGATATGATAATGATTTTGTACGTCCAACACAATTTGACAAAGCACTTAGTACAAGCACAGAGAGCATTAGCTAATGATGTTCATTCAGAAGCTGTATTTTCTTAACCCTTTCACCAGGGTTATCTCAGCTCTTCTAAGCATTATAATCATAGAATCTGCTTTTGCGCACATATACAGTAGATTTTCAGTTCTGAGATGACTTGTACAAACAAATTCAACCAATTCATCACATAAGCAATAAGAAATTAATTCTGTCAGTTGAGTGAAAAAAATATAATGCAATAATCTTAATGGTGTGTGACACCATCCCTAGCTAGGTCTATTTTGTCTAGTGGATGCACAAGATTGCAAGTGTCCTAATCTTTGTCACTCCATTAAATGATATAACAATCCCTGCTGCTGCTGCTGCTATACTGATTCATTAGAGGATCCATGATCATCTGGATTTTATATTAAATAACACATCAAGAGCCCCTTGCATTTACTTCTCAAATGTCACTTTCAGCATTTCAACAAAAACACAGGAAAAACAAGGTTGTAAGCTTGACTTAAAAAAAAAAAATTGTGCAGGGGAAGAAAAGATAAAAGAAATATTATTTCAGAAATACAAGCCTTGTCACTTACAGGATTGCTACCCGTGCCAACAGGAAGCTTCTCATCAGCAGTTGGAGAAGGCAAATTGTGGAAGGCACAAATTTCTTGAAGACAATCTAACCATTTATCTGCTTGTATCGCAAGACATGCTCCCTGGGACAATATAGAGCAGAAAAGAAATAGTAAAGCAATGGAAACAAAGTGGCTCCTCAACAAAAGCCATGAAGCAAGGACCACAGAAGAATCTAGCTAAACAACTACACTAGATTGTCAAGAAAAGAATAAATAATGAGTGTCAAACAAATTACTATTTTTTTTATGATTAAACCCGTTAATTATTGATTGGAGCAACCGATTATACATTTGACTTGAGATTTGATCTTTTTTGAACTATTTATTGACTTCACGCGTCTTAAGTTGGCCCCCAGCATTCATTAGTGCCTGGGATCCTCAGTTTGCATATGATTGCTCAATATGATGGAATAGATTATGCGAGCAAGACTTCATGTTCACCCATGCCAATGCAATTGTTAAATTCCCAGGGAGAAATGGAACATGTGAAAGATACCACTACTGTTTTTACGATCATGTGGCCCATAAAATGGAAATTTAGATTTTATTTTAATTACCATTTCAGTCCTTGCCTATAGAAAATTACTTCTTCATGTCATAGATAAAACTATTTGTCTGGAGAAGAAAATAAAAGGAAAGAGGACAACAGCTAAAAGAATGATAGTACCTTCCATACAAGCTCTCTCAGTCCTGGCCTGCCAACCCAAAGCTTTGACAGCCACTCTCTCATTTCTCGTGGTCCAATGCTGTTGCCTGAGCTCCATGGAGAACTGTAGTGGTTTCTATCTTTATCCAAATACATTGCTAAGAACTTTATGTCATAAGAAAAGCCTTGTTTCCACAAATTGTAACTTTTAGAGGCACCATTAGCAGTTGTTATATATTCGGGATCTTCAATAGGTTCTTGAACTCTGATCCTCTTCTCTTTCCTTGTCAGGTCTGCGTAACTCAGATCATCTTTATCATAATCCATATTCATTTTGACATCCTCAAGACTGCTATCATCAAGAGCCAACAATCCAACTCGGCAAACTCCTTTATGACGATAACCAGGTGCCATATCTAAACATACATATTCAAAGTTTTTGGAGTTCACAAAATTTTGTGTAACAGCAACAGTTGGCTCAAGATTCAGGACGCAGTGCCACCATCCACTTGGAACAAAAATTGTCTCCCCCGGTAGTTGGGTACACTCAATCGGCTTGTCTTCGTCAGGAAGAAGTGGATAAAAATCTAACCACCACTGTACAATCAGAAAAAAAAAAGAACCAGTAGGTGCAAATCTGAGAAGTGCTTGAGAAAAATACAAGATGAGTTATAAAGGACAGGGATAGCTGCAACAAATACCTGCAATGATGATGGTGTGTCAATATTGACATCACCATCGTCTTCATTTACATGCACAGTGACACCTAAAGGTACCCTTCCAGGAGGATACAAGGCCCACCTGTCCAAAATGATTTGGATATATCAGTTATTTCAACCATAAGAAAGTGATATAGAATAGAAGAAATTTATGCACCACAATTGATGAATGAGATACGTGTTCAAAAAACACTTGGTGAAATAGGTCCCAGAATTGAGCTTTTTCAAATACCTACGCTGTACTCAAGTAATATAACCCTTGCATTTAAGGCATAAAATGATTAGTTAAAATGCATAACCTCCCCAAGAATGCAATGCACTTAAAATCATCACATTCGATTGATCGGAGCAGTTGAAAAAGAAACAACTCCAACATGAAATCTGAAATCTACCTTTTACGGCCACATAGAAGAGTATTCCAAGCACTGGTGAGAGATGGATCAACATGCCAAGAGGCACCAGATCTCTCGGGGCCCATAATAAGCCATCTAAACGGTGGTCGTTGTTCTCCATCTAAGACCTCAAACAGGTCTTCTTGAAACAGATGAGGAACACTGTAATCCTTCAACAAGCTGGGTGCAGTTTCCCCAAACTGAAATGAATAGGGAGTCAAATGATGTTAACAAATTCATCCTTTTAAGGGAGAAAAAAGGGAAAAGAAATATTTCTGCCACAGCTGTACCTTGTCATCAAAAATATATAGGGGATCCTCATCATGTTGAAGATACATGTACGATACATAATCTTTTATTTTCATTGAGATTTTCTTACAGCTCCTCTGAGAAATCCTAAAAGCTATATCTCCGTATTTCAGAGATAGCTGGTCAATTGTCCATGTATTCCGTGCTGGCCAAGTATCAGCCAATCCAGCTAGCAAAACCTGGTAAATAGTTGGGCAATGCCCCAGGAAAGAAAAAAAATAAAAAGATATTATTTATATAAGAACCAAAAAAGTTTGAAAATTAATCAAAGAACATCTGCCATAGACAAACAAGTAGCAAGTTTTTCCAGTTTTTTACACACCAAACTTCTTACATAAGTTGGCAACAAATCCCAGGGAGAAAAACACCACTGTGATTATCGACAATAGCCAACTCAGAAAAAGTAAAAGAATGGTTGAATAAATAAACATCTATGACAGTGGAGGTTTTTACTATATTTTCATCACTCTTATTTAAGGATAAAAGGACAGCCGTTTAGGCACTTCTTGAAACACTAGCTAGCATGTCTTGTAACCACAGTAAACCAGTTTCAGAATACAAATGGCCAGAAACAAGGAAAAGGGTCATTGATAGCGGTGCCAGAGCATAATTGCCCTATTGGTGACAACACCAGAAGTCATGTTGCAGCATCCAGCACATGTATTTCTAGTCATATTAGCCTCGGTATGATGAAAGTTAAAAGAATGAAAATGCAGCATTATCCGTAGCTGGTGAATGCTGATGATTTATGCACATTGTAGTGATTTCATAGTTAAGCTGTATAACTGTAGTAAAGATAGTAACAATAATTTGGAGTTCATAATAGCAACTTTTGGCAGCACAGGATCCAGTGTGAAGATGAAAGAATATTGCTGTAACAGTCACCACGGACTTCTTATGTTTACCAGAGTATATAATCCTCACTATATCCATTCAAAGTAACACACTGTATCCAAAAATCATATATTTCACCATACCGGTTTCCTCCCATCATACTCTTGAGAAAATTCTTCCAAAGACAAGTCTCCCCTTCTTTCCACATTTCCATCATCAAAATTAAAACCACTCAACGTGGTGTGGCACCTGTATAATCTTTTATACAAAAACAAAGAGCTGAACCCTGCAAACAAGCATAAAAATTATACTTGAGCTAAATAAGAGCCCTAAAACTAAAAGTCGTCACTATAAAATTCAAGAAACCACGCCATCATCATCACAACTTTACCATTAAAATGAAGTGGTTTTCCGCAACGTTCTTGATATTCTTCCGGAACATTCTCTCTGAAAACCAAAAACAATCAGACGACGATAACGCTACGAATTCAATCATTCTTGTTTCAAATTCTAAATAAAAATAAAAGTAAAAATCATTCTTGCAAATGTGAAATGCTTAGACTTACACATCCAATGCAGTTTTCTTCCAGGAGCCTTTATACTGAAGCGGACCGTTTACCCTGTTAAGGCACAGGCTCATCCACAGTGGTTCCTCGTTGCATAAAATGTACATCACACTGCGCATGTGTATCAACCATAAATAATCAATAAAAAAATCAAAGAGATCCAATTCTCACAATTTAATAGCAGAAACGTAAGAAAAATTAATCAAAACAGAAATTTAAGAAAATATAATTTAAAATTAGACGATAGAGCTATATATATATATATATGCGCGAACCTGCTAACACAAGCGAAGCGAGCGACATCGCGAGGAGTTAGATTGTCTAAAATAGAGCAGATGAGTTCATCGGGGAGGACTTGAAGAATGCCTAGACCTTCAACTCTGCGATCTTTAATTTCTAAAACCTCAACTTGAGAAATCTCCATGGATGAGATGAATCTTGGAATCAGAAAATGTTCGATATTAGCTGTTTGGGCCTTTATAAATGTTTCCGCGTATTTTAAACGCGGCGTTTTGGACACTGCACGCCTTCTACTCGTGTCTTATCCCACCTGCTCGCTTATGCGCGTAGAATTCACTCCACGCCCGACGTTAGATATATTTGCTTGTCTTTCTCCGTCCGTTGCTATTTCCACGAAGGAAATGGCGTTGCTTCTACGCGTGGGAAAATAGCGTTATGCCCGTGTGTCCGTGTTTCTCTTTTGATTGTTCTAGCTATTTCTACAGAAGAGATAGCTTTGTTTCTCCCTCCCCTGTGCTATTTCAGCTGTTTGATGGGTGGCTGCTTCGATTCTTGCAGGGATGTGTTCCGGAAAAGGCATTTTGACCTTCATGTTTTCTTTGCCACTGCGGAAAAGGTTGGATTTGGGTTTAGGTTTGTACTATATAACTGCCCGCGTTATTACACTGTAGGATTAATATTTTTAAAAAATTACATATACCTTGGTATTGAATTGATTTCGACGTGATGGATGATATTAACATGTTTAAAGAAAAAGTAAATAATTTGAAAACATTATACTGTACCGTTTAACCGGTCAGATTTTATATTTATTTTTTAAAAATTATTAGTTTAAATTTTATAAGCTTCAAGATTATTAAAAACCTGTATAATCATTAACTTCAGGATCTGTGAAATTAGTTAAGGTGTATGCAAACCGCGGACACTCACATAAAAAAAAGTAAATAATTTGTAAAAATATAATGTGATTCTAAATAAATATTTAAGGGGAGATTTTTTTAATAAATATTAAGATAACAATATATTTGATCGATTTGGTTTAATTTGGGTTCTTGTTTATGAAGCTTAATTTCCATTAAATTCAATGTTGAATGATGAGATTGAAAAAAAAAAGACTCAAAAAAATAACTCAAGTCAACCCAGATTAACTCGTCAAACTCGTAACCCGGGTCGTGAGATCAGGATAACCTAATAGAAAGCAAATCAAAACAAATTATGAAATTCAATTCTCAATCAACTTAGTGTTGAAAAATGAAATTAAAAAGATAAAATCAATTAAAAAAATATACAAATTTTTTTTGAGTAAACCAAGGTTAACTTCATAAAAAGCATATCAAAAAAAATTACGAAATCTAATTTTATGTTAACCCAAATGAAAAAGGATGAAATTTTAAAAAAATCAATTAGAAAATGAGAAGAAAAAAAAAGTTAAATTAATCTCTTAAATCTGCAATCTAAATCATGAATCTGAAATAATCTCATAAAAAATAATTTGAAAAAATTATAAAAACATAATATTAAAAATTAAAATTAAAAAAAAATACATATAAATAAGGAAAAAAATGAAATTAAAAAAATATTATTCAAACAAATAATATTATATGATTAGGGTATAATAAAACCACCTTCTCCTTTAATATTTTGTTAAATTTTTGTTATTTGTATTTTTTTTTTAGTTTAACATAGGTGTCCGGACCAGCTTGCACGCATCTCGACTAATCTCACGGGCCCTGAAGTTAATGACCATGTAAACCTCCAGGTGGCCATCACATGAGCAACTTGAGAGCTCGAACCTGAGACCACAGAGGGAGCAAACCTCTTGGTCTCAAGCTCTTATCACTGGGCCACCATCTAGATGGTTCTCATGAAGCTATTTTGATAATATGCAAAGCTGCAGGTCGAGTAAGAAAATTTGAAAGTAATAAAAAAAATATTTAGGTTATAAAAAATTATTTAATAGTGTTATTAAATCTAGTTTAGAAGGTAAATCTTAAAACATTTTTCGATTCAATTCATTGTTCAGTGCTATCAGAATAACGATCTAGAAAGTAAATTAAATAAATATTCTAAAATGAACATCTCATTTTTATATTTAATCTTATTCAAAGAAAAAAATTATTTTAAAAAGATTAAATTTAACGTAGAACAACAAATAAAATAACTCGAGATAATCTGATTATTTTTTAAATTAGTAAAACATTATATAGAAAGCAAATAAAAAAACAACATATCTTAATTTATAATTAAATAAATGTTGAAGTATGAAACTGAAAAAACATAAGCTTTAAAAAAAAACAAGCAAAATTAGATGAGTCTTCTAAATTGGATTAATCTCCAAAACTCGTAATCTGTGAAATCCTAAACCCGGACTTAATTAAAAAACTCAATTCTCAACTAATTTAATATTGAAGGATGAAACTATAAAAGATATCAATTTTAAAAATTTACCAAAGTTTAAAAAAACGAGGATCAAATCTAACTGGAAAAAAAAATTAAAGGAGGATGAGATCGTAAAATAAGTTCAATTTAAAAAATTATATCAAATAAAAAAAATAGCAATAAAAAAATAAGGACCATATCTGACATATGAAAAAATCAAAGGATGATGAAATTGAAAACAAAAACTCATTCAATAAATTATTTAAGATAAAACAAATAATAATAAAAAAATAAAAACAAAATCTATAAAAAAAAACAAATTGAGACTTGCTTCGAAAACTTGGAGGGCCATATATAAAAATCAATTAAGGGATGGGGGGGGGGCTAGATTTCCGTGAAGCACAGGTGTCATTCAAGGATGAAGGGGCGCTGAGACGATTCCAACACTATTTTGAAAGCTGATATTTAGCCGCCGGACTATGCCGCCCAAAGAGCACGACAACAACCCACATATGCAATGCACATGACGCGTGCAATGTACATATTAACTATTTTTTTAATAAAATTTATATTTATTAAAATAACAAATTGCTCCCGAGACAATCTAATTATAATAGAAAAAAACATGATAAAAATACAAAAACATCCTTGGACACAATTTTTTTTTTTTTTTTACTTTTAAAAATAATCTAGTAATTTTATTGTGCTTTGAAAAAATAAAAATTCAGAATCACCCTGAATCCCAATTAATTAAAATTTGCTTTTAAAAATAATAAAGTAGTTTAAATATGTAAAAAAAGTGAAAAAGACATATATGCTCCTAAGCAATGACCAGAATTATGTGAGAATATCATTCTATCCTCAACAGTTAATCTAATATTTTTTTTAACGGGAAGAACAAAATAGTAATTTTACTATAGCAATCAAAATCAACATGTGTTTGTGAATACAGTAAAACACTCCTTGGCTTTTTTTCAATATATATACAGCTTTGTTTCTACGCGCAAGGATACCGGTGCGGGGTCCTTCTTGTGCATGCACATAGCAAATGTGGCGATTTAATTGTTTTTTTTTTCACATTTTCCGTTCGAAAAAGGGAAGTTTTTTTGAGAAAAAATAAAATACGTCTAGTTTTAACAAAAAAAAAAAAAAGAGACAGAGAGATCGAGGAAAAATACGAGAAAATATAGAATTTGTTAATAATCACACCCGATTATACTATACCATGCCATCATTTTTATTGAGCTTCAATTTATAATCAAGACACAATTGACGAATACGAAGTATGTTGTTTTAACCATCTAGATAGTGGTCTAGTGGTAAGAGTTTGGGATCAAGAGGTTTGTTCTCTCGTGGTCTCGGGTTCGAGCCTTGTGGTTGCTCATATGATGACCACTGAGGTTTATATGGTCATTAACTTCAAGGGTCGTGGGATTAGTCGCGGTGCACGCAAGTTGGTCCGGACACCCACGTTAAACTAAAAAAAAAAAAAGTATGTTGTTTTAGTATGTACAGAAATAGAAATGATTCATGGGAATCAAATTTTGTTTTGGTATATGTATGGCTTAAATACAGAATTGTTTTTTCTTATCAACGTGGTCTACTTGAATGCTATTTACTTTTACGACATAAGAGAGATTGATTATCAGGATTCAAGTCGAAATACATCGTTAGATCACAAAGCGTGGTTTTAGTTTTTTTTTAGGCGGAGGGATAGTAAAAGAAACACCTAAATCATCTCTAGTTTAAGATAACAGAACCCAGAGGAGGAGACCAGACTTGAGCATCCCCTGTGGTTGTCTTCCCCGAGAGAGTACACGAAGCAACAGACAATTACAACGTCTTCAGAGAGAGCTTGACACAAGTGAGAAGAGTTCATGGCGGACATGATCGCCCTTGTATCTTCTCTCGAGTCATTCTCACCTACCACCTGTCTGTATACCATCCCCACGCGTGTTCTAGGCCAAATCGAATAGCATTGAAACCCTGGCTTAGCAAGCTAGCATATTAGTAGCTAGACTAATGAACCCAGATATGAGATAACCACCTTCCCCAGGCATCTCTGAGCAACCCGCCCATTCCAAATGTCTTGGAATTGAAAATGAAGAGATGTACAGCACACGAGAAGGATGAAGATCTCTTGCTTGGCTGGTTGGGGGATATATAGAATAAATTCTCTTCTCTGGATTGACGGGCACATGATAGGTTGAACAAATCGAAGATAAAGAAAATAGAACGGAAAAAAGCGGAAGGAACAAAAGAATCTTCCTGTTCCCTCAACAACCACCCATCTAAACAAGACGATCAGCACTTCTCCATTTGAATAGTTCCGCAGGTCATTTTGAAATGCAGTCTGTCTTTATTTCCATGTTCTTCAAGGTCTCAAATATCATTGTCCTCCAGTATTCACATACATGACATGAGGCAACACAACATAAATTAACTCAACATACATGACATGTCTTCCAGTATACACAATACAGCCACTAAACAAATATATTGCTGCGCCTTGGCAGTCATTCTACAGCAATGCCGGTGCAATAGAAGGTTGTAATCCAATCCTCCTCTTTCTAAGACGCTCTGCGATGATGAATGCAAGCTCTAGAGATTGTGAAGCATTGAGCCTGGGATCACAATGGGTGTGGTAGCGTGAACTCAAATCATCAAATGTCACAGGCCGTGATCCACCAATGCACTCTGTCACATTCTGACCAGTCATCTCTAGATGAACGCCTCCTGGGTGGCTTCCTTCTTGCTCGTGCACATCAAAGAAGGCTCTCACCTCCGCCTGTCCAAATAAGAATGTAAAAAAAAAAAAGAATGTAACAACGTCAGGGTATGCATAGTGGAAATGATGCCATCATGCTGTAAACCCGTGTTTTTCAATGATTAAAAAGGAATATCTGAGAAGGACATTATTTGCATTACATTACTATTTTTGAAGAAGGTTTCAGAACAATAGCACTCACAACAACCGTACAACCACCACAGCTCTCAAGCTGACCCGTCACAATCATCCAGGAATTCAATTGCTTGGTAGTTGGTACAAGTTTGGAGAGAAACTTTAATGGAGGTTAAAAGTTAACCCCAAAAAAGTGGTTAAGTGTTAACTTTGCGGGGGGGAGGGGCAAGGAAATTTAACACGATAATATTCTATTCATCCCCTTCATTTTAAACCACAAATATAAGTTAATTAATTTTTTATGATTATAATTAATTTAAAAATTGATTTTATTTTTATTGACACCCACTATCATTCATAATATTTTTCCCTTCCCTCCTGTCAAACATCCTTAACACTTCATCCCTTAACCTCTTTTTACACCTTTAGCACTTCATTCTTAAATCTTACCCCCTTAACAACTTTTTTCCATACCTACGCTATACCAAACACAACCTAAGGAACATCAGAATTCTTTTTTGCAAAAAAGATTTCAAACTCAACTTGCAGACAAAGTTCTACATACCTACGCTTAATCATTGGTTACCTGCGTAAGGAATCTGATCCAACTATTCCACCCCAAGGCCTCATAGAAGCAGTCACTTTCTCACCTACCAATTCAGCTCAACTAACACTCAATCGTAAACTAGTTAAGACTTGTTACATGAATCCTTATTCTCCATTATATTTAGTTTAGTGTATTATTCCACCTACCGCACCTAAATTCTATTGCCTTCAAGTTAATTAATTCTAGGAAATCAAGAGCAGGCTCTTATTCAAAGCCACAGAATGCCCCCACCATTTACAACTTTGGAATTAGTTGCTCCAGTTCATGAATGAACCAAAATTTATTGCACTTCTTAAGAGATAATTCAATTGCAAGCAATGATTGGAGCATGACCCATTTTACAAGGATGAGATGACAAATTGTTTCTCCTATGAATTACCACCAAAGCTAAACCAAAAAAGCTAATTTAGAGTGTGTAGTCCTATAATCAATGTACTAACAAAAAGTGCAATATCATTTATAGCATATACGCCCACTTCTTTTGACTCATATTAGGGAAACTCTCGTTTTCTCATCAGTTCCAGTAACAGGGGCCAAATTTTTTCTTTTTCCTTTTCGTTCTCTCATTTGCTTTATTTCTCAACTTATATTCTTTCATCTCGTTTGGTTTTTGTATAATTCCCTGTGCTGAAGTGTGCAATCTCCTTCAAATAATAAACAGCCCTTGATAGCATAATGAAATCCACATAATGCTAATCAATTAATGCAAGCTAAGATATAAGCATCATACCCTGATGGCATCGAATGGGCGAGTTTTCAGCCCACAAGGAGCCTTTATGGTGTTTCCATGCATAGGATCACTGACCCATGTGACAATTTGTCCTGCCCTGCGAACAGCCCTAATTAGATGAGGAAGCTTCACTCTCATGTTCTCAGCTCCCATTCTTGTAATGATTGTTATTCTGCCAGGTTTATTTTGAGGATTCAAAATCTCTATGAGCTTAACTAGCTCATTTGGATCCATCTTATCACTGACCTGGAGCACAAAAGCCAAGTTCCATAAGAAAGTCGAAAGCACCAAATGATTGTGTCAAATTACAAGATAAAAATAGAAACTAAGAACAGTAATATTATAATGATCCTCTCAGATTTAGCTTATTGCCAGGTTCTAATTTGGATCAGATTGGCATAAAAGAAGAAACACAATTCCATAAGCATAATTACATGAACACCACTTAGGCCAGCATCTTGAAAATATGCATTTGAGTGGTTAATTTAAGGAATATTGATAACCTTATATGGTCAGGATCACAGTCAGAAACAAACAAAGCCAGAAACAAAAACAACCAAGAACCATCTCAACAAACGTAGATTAAAAGTTAGGTCTCCTAAACAGGTTCTCCCTGGTATTTCTAGCCACCAAAGATGAATTACTGAAATATGAATTGGCTAACTAGATTAGAAAAAAGAATGCAAGTTACCTTAATTCCTAGGGGATTTGCGACTCCTCTCAAAAACTCAACATGAGCACCATCTAGCTGCCTGGTACGCTCACCAGCCCAAAGAAAATGGGCTGAGCAGTCATAGTAAAGACCTGAGGTTGAATCCAGCCTGGTAAGTGATTGCTCATATGGCAATAGCAAGCACTCATGGGATGTCCAAAACTCAGTTGTTGTCATGATAGGATGATCAACAGTGAGACCAGCTGCGGCCATGAATCCAAGGGCCTCATCAACCCGGTGGGCAAGTTCCCGGTACCTATCATACGAAGACAGAGATATGTATATTATAGAAGAAAAAAGTGACCCAATTATGATATGAAAATTAGTAATGAGCTGAAATAATTTCCATCCAAGAGAAACATATTATAGAAGCAAAATCTAAACCAATAATGGTATGAATTAAGAAATGAAATGAACTCATTTTCATCCAAGATTATAGCAAACATCTTTACGAAAACCCATCATAACTAAAACAAGTGAATTAGAAATTGCAGGAACAAAAAAAGAAGATTACACTTTTAAACAACAAGTTTAAAACCATTCAGATCGGAGCATATTGAAGAACACGTGCAAAGGATGTTAGAATCTAAATTCCCAAAGGCCAGTCATCGGAAAAAAGTAAAAGAGGACCTTGATTGCCTTGTGCGGATAATCCAGGTATAGATAATTGTGATCGTGAAACTCGCCAATGATATTGATCAAATAATACACATGGAGGAAATATCACTATCTACTGCGTACCCACCAAAGGTGGTTGAGGTCCGGAAGGACCGGAAGTGTACAAACTACTTCATCAAACTCTAAAATAGCAGCAAACGTAAATAATAAAAAATCAATTGATTCTTCAGAATAAAACAGTGAGCTTTTTACTTGGCCGTATATGAAAACTCCATCTGAAAAAACATCATAACCAATCCAAAAGTCAGATAAAACCATTTACCTATCTCCCTGCTCACTGTGCTCGGTGAAATCCAAATTCCACTGAGTAACCCTCTGCATAGCTGCATAACCACCAGTAGCAAACGCCCTGAGGAGATTCAAAGTGGCTGCTGATTGACAGTAAGCCCTGATCATCCTCTGTGGGTCAGGTATCCTTGACTTCTCATCAAAAGCATCTCCATTCACATTATCCCCTCTGTAACTTGGTAATTTCACTCCATTTTTTTCCTCCAGTGGATCCGATCTTGGCTTCGCAAACTGCCCTGCCATCCTCCCCACCTATAAAACAATATCCACATTTATCCCAGTTTAATTAAAATTCAATTCTTCAAAACGAAAAAGAAAAGAAAAGAAGCAATCTTCATATGATTCTATATTGTAACACTAATAATTCTCTTTAGAGAGGAAAAAAAAGGACCTTGATAACGGGCATTTGACCGCCGAACATCAAAACAGCGCCCATTTGAAGAAGAATCCTGAAAGTGTCCCTAATATTATTAGCATTGAACTCTTTAAAACTCTCAGCACAATCACCTCCTTGCAGCAAAAACGCATTGCCCATAGCAGCCTCAGCGAGCCTCTCCTCTAAATTCCTGGCCTCACCAGCGAAAACAATCGGAGGAAAGGCGTCGAGGGTTTCGAGAACCGAATCAAGGTCTTCTTTGTTAGGATATTCAGGGAGTTGCAAGGCCTTCTTGGATTTCCAGCTTTCAACAGTCCATTTCCCAGTACCCACATTGGTTGTTGGAGCAACGGTTGCTGCTTTAGTGGATGTTGCTGCAGGTGTTTTAATGGGTGATGGTGATTTGGAAGGATCAGCTGAGTGTACAGCGGAGATGTGGAGGATGGATCTGGAAGGTTTGGTGGTGAAGAAACAAGGATGATGGGGCTTGTTAGAGGGGATTAAGGATTTGGTAGGGATTGTGGAACTGCTAGTTAGAGACATTGTTGTTGTTTTTGTCCAGTTTTGGAACACAAAAGGAGAGGCTTGTGTTTTGTGTTTGTGAACGGAAGAGGAGAGGAGAGGGTACCTGAAGAGATGATTGAGAAACAAAGGAGGATTTTATAGGGATGTTTGTTTGGTGTAAGAGAAGAAACAAAGGGACACGGAAGAGGGTCCAGGAGTCTGGTAACAGACGTGGTGGTGGTAGTTAAGGGTGTTTACGGGAATATGCAAAGTATTTAGGGTGTATTTTTGGAAACTTGGAAAAAGTTGGGAGGAAAGTCAATTTAGCTTTTGTCCTTGTTTAAGTTAATTTTGTTTATTACACTTCTTCTTCCTTCACCGACTATTCGCCACTTATTAGAGGCAGAGCCAGTGGCGGCTGGCTATATTGTTTGCTTCGAGTTTTGCCATGAATCTATTAGAAATCCAGCACTATAATGGAAAATTATGAAATCCAGATCAAAGGCATTGAAGAAAATCCATCTTAAGATATATTTTCTTTGAACAGTTCTTTATATATTTGGCTTACAAAATATTAGTTACCATGTATAGCAACTAAAAAATCTGGTTAAAACATAAACAGTCATAACTTAACACTCATGTATGCAATAAAAAATTTTAAAGAATTATGTTTAAATTTTTATTATTACTATATTTTATGGTCAGTTTGAAACCAAAACATATGTTGATTTATTATTATTTTTACGTTTAAAATAAAATATTAAATCACGTAATTAAATTCAATTATATTATCTAAAAATCCAAAAAAAGAGGAATTGCAATTAATAAGATTGAACGCGGAAAAGGTGCAAGCTAGTCTCTCGCTGTCCAAAAGGGTGAGGGAAAGCCACTTGATGGTAATTGCAACCAAAGGTCCCCAAAGAGTTCATTATTGAATTGGGTTATCCAAACAATCCTGAGTTTTTGCTATTGCTAAAACAGGCTGAGGAAGAATTTGGATTTTCTCATGAAAGAGCTCTTGCAATTCCCTGTCGACCAAATGAGCTACAGAGCATCCTTGGGACAACAAGGCTATGATAGGTTCGGGGCTACGACCAGATGAGTTACAACTTACAATGATGTTAAAGAAGAGACCAGAAAGAAAAGGAAAGGGGTTTTGGCAGTGTTATTTATGAGATAAAGTTACTTTGTAGGGTTTTTTTATATAAAGAGAAGGGAGAATATTTTTGGAATATTATTTTTAATGTTAATTTTAGAAGAAATTACTGTAGCCAGTCATAAAGTTTTGTCTCTGATTTGTTTTTTGCATTTTTTTATGAATTAAATTTTATTTAGAATTCAAATCAATACCCATCAAAAAAAATTAAATATCAAAATTGATTTTTATAAATTAAATTCAATTCACAAGATTGATTCTTAGTTACAATGTCAGAGCTTGTTTTTGTTTAGTAACCCAAGATCTAACAAATTTTCCAAAATTTTCTAAAAACTTTGTAATGAAATTTAGTTAATTTATAATTGTTTTATTATTTTTGACACTTTCACTTATTTTATTATCATGTGACAAGTTTTGGTAAATAAAAGGAAAAAAAAAGGAAGCGAAATGATGAGCAAAATACAAGGGAGGGACCAACATAATAGAGAATCAAATAATATATAGGAAATCAAATAAATAAATAAATAAATAATCAAAGATTTAAAATCCTCAGAGATGTTCCACTTAATTGTTAGATTTTATTTCAGGGGTTTAACACAGTAGATAAAGGGATAAGAGACCAAGAGCAAATTCCTCAACTGAATCACCATCCACACACAGCCTCTCGCCTCCATTCCACAAACCTCTCTCTGCCGCTTCTCAACCAACAAGCCTCATCACTGTGACAACAGACCACGCCACAAACACGACTTCTCCAAAGTAATCCTTTCCCATCCGAGACAAACCCCCGACCTTTCATAATTCATAACCAATCAAGAAATATCAGCCTAAAACCTCGATCGATTTCTGTTTTTTTTTTGCAGGTTAAGATTCAGCACGTGGAATCCACGCGTTGTTGCTGTCTAGCACCTCCTTCACTGTCCGTGCATGCAAGCCACTCACCACCACTTTCTAGATCAGTTTCAACAGCTTCTGGTCTGCGTTAGCAGCTTCTAAGGTCGCTTTTGAACCCTGACAGATCGATTTTTTATATATAATTATAATATTAATGATTTTTCTTTATTTGTTGGATAATTTGTGCTGTCATTGAATTTTTTTTTTATGTATCTAATGATTTGTAATATTATTAATTATTGTTTATATGGTTGAAGTGTTGTGGTTCCATGTCATTGCGTGTCAACCCGAGGGTCCCGAGGGTACGAAGTCACCTAGGAATTGATATTTTTGTTCGAGGTGGAACAAGGCTAAAGTTGAAACAAATATTTCTAATTCATTTTGTGTTAGATTTTTTTTTTTATGTTTGTTGTGTAGTGTATTCATTATTTTTTATTCGAGAAATCAATCTAGGATTAAGCTATCAGTGTTGACAATTAGACAATATAACTGGTTATTTTTATTTCAGGATTAAATTTGAATTTGAATTTGAATATTGACTATTGACTATTAAATAATAGAATCAGGAATACATATTCATGTATCCAGGATTAAGGATTAATGACGTGTTCTTGGGTTTTTATCTTTAAAAGTTGATTATTGGGTATTTAAATTAACTAACTCAGATCCAGGATTAGGCTACCTGTTAATCAACCTGTTCTTGGTTCCTGTCTTGTGGAATGAAGGCGAGGGGCTGTGTGTGGATGGTGGTTCAGTTGAGGGATTTGCTATCACAATCGGAGGAAAGGAAGGCAGCGATGGCTGAAAGGGAAGGGACTGTCAGTGGTAGGATGAGATAGAGGAGATGTTGTCGTGGGTGGCTGTGGTGTTCATGTTCAAAGGTTGCTGGAATAGTCAGAGAAAAGGGGTGTTGACATGCTAGGGTTTTGTATTCTTTTATATATATATATATATATATATATATATATTATATGTATGTATGTATATGTATGTATGGGACCGTTTTATTGAAAAGAAAGGGAGGATGCTTTTCTTTTTCTTCAGTCCCTTCTTCTCCCTCTATTTATAGTGTTAAACCTTTTTTTTAAAAAAAAAACTTAACAATTAATTGGAAGATTTTTAAATTTTAAGTATTTTTAATTTTTTTGAATTTTTCTTGTTTATTTGATTTTCCTTTATTCTCTGTTATTTTGGTCCATTTATTTTGCTCATAGTTTCACTCTTTATTTTTTATATTTTATAAAAACTTGTCATACAACGTTAAAAAACAAGAAAGTGTAAAAAATAATAAAACAATCATAAATTAATTAAATTGCATTGAAAGGATATTTTTTTTAATATATTGGAAAACAAAGGTAAAAAAGAATTGTGACATATCCCTTGACAAATAGATACCATACATTTATCAAAAAAAAAAACTAGGATAGTTATCCAAGTGGAAAACTAAAGTACACATATATAGATGAACACAAACTCAAATACATAGATAAATACATGAACAATTTGAAAAGTTAGATAAATACGGTACATAATTGGAATATTTTTTTCACCATGTCGTTATTGTTTGGGAAGTTCATAGAGCTGTATTTATGGCTAAAATAGCTAATTGAGCCGAGCCAAGTTGCAGAACATCACCCAGCCAGGAACTTGGTGGGAGTGCCCGGATAATCAAAGTGACAAATGTTCAAAGGGATATCTAGATGCAATTACAAGCATACCCTTTATAATTAACAAGAAGCTACCCTCAATACCCCGCGTGGGCTAAACTAGGAAATCAAAGTCGTCTTACCTACCCTCTTCCACTTCGTGCACATCTCTTCCTCCTACCCGCAGGGCCCAGCATTGAAAACCCTCATTCGCCGATGACACGTGCCCATTCGCCGATGACACGTGCCCATAAAGAAGAACTCGTGATTTTCGGTAAAGACTGCAGTGATTACCTAATACATCTGAAAGTGTTGGTGTGCAAAGTCACCTCTTTCGTTGTTTTTTTTTTTTTTTTTAGCGTGGGGTGTCCGGGCGGTTCTTTACGCGCACCCACGACTATTCCCCACGGCCCACTGGACATCCCGCAAGCTCGGTGAGCGGGTAAGGCACCGCGGGGATGACAGCGTGCACATAGAGGGTCGAACCCGGGACGGGGGCGGAACAAGTCACACGATTGACCACAACAGCTAGGCCCTCAAGTGCATACAGATGTTTATACAGATAGGAGGTGGCATTTTTTTATATATATATTTTTTAATTTTATACTTTAATGTTCACTTGATTCTAAATTTATTTTTATAATTTTTTATTTATTTTTTATAAGAATATTGTAATTTTAAATAAATATTCTAATATTTGATTTATGCTTAATTCATCGTCGATTTTAAAAGTATTTATTTGTATTATTGTAAGAATAATTAAAAATATTTTTTTATTAACGTGAATGTCCAGACCAATTTACGCATGTCTCGAATAATCCCATGAATCATAAAATTAAAAATCATGTAAGTCTCTAATAAAAAGAAAAATCTTAAACCTGCACTTGCTGATTAGTGCTGGCATATACCATCAATTTTTTAAATAATATTTATATTAATTACAAAACCAAACCACTTTATATCAACTTGTTTATTATAAAAAAAAATTATAAAAAGACAAAAACACCTCTTATTGTAAGCTACAATTTTTGCATATCAAGGTTATATTGTGCCTTTAAAACTTAAAAAAAATTAAATTATCCCGTGTAATCTTTTAAAATATTTTATTTTTAAGGTAATATAGTTGGTACTTCAAAAATAAAATGATTAAATTATTTTCAATTAATCTTAAAATGATCAATGAACTCTTAGAAAAAAAACCTTTTTATCCCAACACAAAAACCATGTTAATTAAATTTATATTATTGCGGTGAATAATAATGTATATTTAGATGCATAGTAAATTCTCGATACATTTTAATTCTTTTTCAATGCTGCAAAATCCCAGTCTATCATTGATCCCAAACATACTCTGAATTAAATGGATTGATGTTATTTATAAGATGAATCTACTATGCCAATCCCAATCAATCTATTTATCTTTCAGGGTTACGAATATTTGTTTGGATTCTAGTAGTGTGACTTGTGTTCTTGGTTTTTTTTAAAAAAATGATATATTCATATTAAGAGAATTTCTTGGTTTGCAAGATCTACACCGATGCAAACTCAGGACTTGATTTTTCCTGCTCCGAATAAAATCGAGCATTGAAAAATATTTACCTAAACCATTTCATTAAATATTAATCTATTGTATTGTCCATTTGTATATATAAAAAAATAAATTAATACGATTCCCGTTGTACTGGGTAGACTGGTTAGAAATCTGTCCATGATTACGAATGGGCCATTTGGGCCAAGGCCGAATACCAGCAAGTACATAGGCATCGCTCCTTGATTGAAATGCTCGGGCTTGGCTAGAATGTCTGGCTCAAATTGTTCGGAAGCCAGTTGAATCTGGGCGACAGCCCCGCATTCTTTCATATCCTTCATTTTTCATTAAAGAACTATCCCTATCAAATCACCCGTAGTCCTTCTTCTTCTTCCCCACTCTCGGAGAGGCAGGATGTCCTTTTTTCTTCTTCTTTTTTTACGTCTTCTTAAGAAAATACACCAGCAATTGTTATTTATTTTCTTTCCCGTGTTTTCAGGAAGGATACAGGATTCAATCCGAGTAAGTGCAAAATAATATAAATATATAACTAAATTAATTAAAATCTAAAAAATTCATAAATTACAAGCTTTTAATATAAAGTTCAAACACTTACATATACTATAAAACGATGCTCCATAAAATATCATATTTTTTTTACAATGAAGAAAAATTAGGTTGCCTCTGTATGGTACAAAACTTTGTGCGGACCAAAAGGTTTCATTTCATCTTAGGTCCACTGTGGATTATTGCCTGCCGCAATTCCATAACTTTGTGTGGTACTACCGTAGTTTTCTTTTCTATTTTTGTTTCAAAAATTTGAAAATAAATATAGAAAGATTATTTGCTTTTAAATAATGTAAAGACCAATAATTGGTTTTTAAAAGATGCGGCAATGGCTGAAGATTTCAATTCAAACAAATGTGATCACCATGTTTTCAAAATTTGATATCAAAAACATATTCGGACTCTTTTTATAAAATTTGATCTCTAAATATTATTTTTGTCAACTCATTACAAATTAATTTTAATATTATATACACTGTTTTTAACTTATGGGATTTTTAACTTTTTAACTTTTGCCTTATTTTAATATTACATTAATAATATAATACAATAAGGCAGTGCTCCACATTTTCCCACTGAACACCCTTAGTTTTTTTATTTTAAAAAAATACGACCGGTCGCTTTCTGAAATTCTATTGATAAGTCCCGATCGTTTCATAAAGGAAACAACATTGCGAAACGATCGCAAGACTTTCTTGAGTTCTGAGGATTAGAATGGGCAGATGGCCTCTGCCACCATGCATCGGGTCCATCCAGCCATGGTGTCGGCAAATATAAAACTAGATCCAGTTGAATCCTGGCTAATTTAATTCACCCACAAGGATCGCTTTACGTGCTCTGCACGTCGATTTGGGGGTGGAGGCAAGCCAGGAGGGCCGAGGGCCTGGCCCCAAATATAAAAAGGTCCCTCAATCTTGTTTTTTGTACTCAGCAATCCTCTTAGAATATGCTTTTTTCTATAAATAAAAAAAACTAATTACATTCTTTGCACACATGACATGCCTGTCACACCCAGCGCAAAGCTCCTCCAATCTATAACGCTCACAACATTGGATGGACGGTGAATCAGACTCTCTTTTCTTGCGATCGAGAGAAGCCTCGTATTTCGGAATACAATGCAAGGTATGTCCAGCTGCTTCCCGTCCAAATCCACACATTTTAAAATCGAGTGCAACAAAACTTAAAGACGATTAATTATGAATGTAAAGCTGGGCGTACTTCTACTTTCTTCTCTCTTGTTCTTGTGATGAACTCGTTCGACCAGGTTTGTTTCTTTGACTGAGATTCGCAGATAACAATGAAAACAAAGGAGAAAAGGAGAAAAAGGGTGCGAAAGCAAGCGAATCTTCTCATTGATGATTGCATCTTGTCTTTCAATAAGCGGGACCATTGTTTCATGTGTTAAAAATTATTGGACCTTTGTCTTTATACGCAGTGTGTGTGTGTGTGTACACACATCACACATGATTCCCATTTTGCCTACTGTAAAACTTGAAAACCAAAAGGGTTAAAGGAGGGTGTCAGGTTAAAAATGTTCAAGACAGTTAAAATAAATAACGGTGGCAATCCTAGTTATTTAAATTAAATAGAAAACACATATACTTTTTTAATCAAAACTCTCTTTTATTTCTTATTTTTGACAAAAAAAAAACATGTCATTTTTATTAGAAAAATGATTCTTAAAAAAAAACTAATTGTGACTTGAAAAGAAAATTTCAATAAAAATACATGCCTTTATATTATTCACACGAATGTATAAAAGATAAAACAACAATTAACTTGATAAAACTACATAGAGAATTTACCATAAAAGTAATAAAATAGATATTTATTTTGAATATTCTGTTTAAAAAACAATTCTTCAAATTAGGTTCAATTCATAAAATAATTGTTAATATTATCACAAAAACTCTAATCTTATTGAAAAAACATGGCGTAATAGGATGATTTTTTAAATATTATTTTTATAATTTTATTTCAAGAGAATTTCACTATAAATAAAAAAATAAAATGATTAGATAAATAAGCCGAAAATGATGGAGAGCCTAAGAATAAAGTTCTTGCATGAGATATTTTTAAAAAATATGGGATAATATGTTGTCCACATAGACAGAAATGTATCATCCATTACAATAAATTCCAGCCTAGAAAATAAGATTTTGAGTATTTCAGATACAAAAACTATGTAAAAATCTTAAAACATTCTCAAAACCTCAAACTCTCCATTTTCAACCCTAGAAATCAATCTAAAAACTAAAAATCAAAACAAATAAAAAACTTAACGATCCCTAATCCACCTTTTCAGTATGGTTATGAGGTAAATTTAGCTTCATTAAACTCTTCTCTCTTAGACAAACTCGTTGATAACAAAAATGATCATTTTCATGGTCAACACAAAATTTTATCTATGGTTTCTCTTTTCCGGTGATTTTCTCTATCATCTCTTAACATTCAAGAATGAGAAAAATAAGATTTTAGAATTAAAACATAAACACCTAAAACTATATTTTGTAAAAACAAAACATAAGAATCAAATAATGTAAAAACAAAAAACTTTAAAGACTGAATTGAACTTTTCCAACCCTATAAACACTGAAAAATGCACTGTAAGGCAACAATGCAATCCACAATATTTTTTTATATTGAATGCAAGGGCCACAGTATATTGTATAATAAGGCTGTAAGCTTCTTCACGGGGCAAGTGCATGTGTTTGTTTTCTTCTTTCAACCTGGTAGGGTAATATTGCAGGTGATGCGTGGACGGAGAAGGTAGATGCAAAGGCAAGGGACCACTGTCTGTTTCTTACAAAGCATTATCAAGATGTCCCACTTGCCATCCTCTCTCTCTCTCTCTCTATATATATATATATATATATATATATATATATATATATATATATATATATATATGTGTGCATTTCTTTAATTTAATGTGCTCTTGAGAATGGACAAGCCCCAATACATGCAAGTGAAGTGGTTAAAACGACAAAGAGCTTGTGGTCCATCGCCACTTCGATTCTTTAAATATTGGAGCACGTGGGAGCAAAAATCATGGGCAATTCAAAATATTTCACTTGATTTGCTTTCACTTCTTTCGGATCTCATAAGAATACCTCCAAACTTCTTACAACAAAAAGAAAAGGAAAAGGAAAAAGAATCCTTCACCTTCTTCTTTTTTTCCTGTTCTTTTAATACACAACTCTAGCTTGGTTAGAATTCCGTGAGCTCTCAAATTGAGAGGGACCAAGCCAGACTCTAGCTCTCATCTCAAGAGAAATCTTCAAGATGGAAACGGTGTCAAGTACAAGATCCAAAGAAATAATTCACATGAAATCATGTGACTAACTAGGTACTTGTACAGAACTAGAAATCCTCATGATTAATCTAGTTCATGTAGCAACGAAAAAGCATATTAAACAAAAAATAAAAGAGCAAACATCTCTCTTGAGAGATTAAAGACATCCTTTCCTAGTAGAATTACGCACATGCACAAAATCAACTCTCTCCCTCGCCATCTTTCATGCTGCTGCGAAGTCCACCCACCTTCATCAAGGCCAAAAAACCCATAAATGAACCCTTGAGACCTCTGGTTGGAATGCCTAGAATGCTTCTCAATCAGCAAGGACATTGAAGGTGAAGGCATCGTCAATATTAATTACTTCATTTTTCATTATCTTTTTTAATTAAAAGATGCTACTTTAATTAAATCTCGGTTAACCATGACCATGACCGACGTGGTGGATCTGATGCATCTAGCAAACAGTTTCACATACTCGGCATGTTCTGAGAAGCTTTTTAGCCTAGACTCGGCCAGAAAGAAAGAAAAAAATATTCAACATGTAACAAAAGTCCAGGATTAAGGATGTAAAATAGGAAAGCTAAAAGACTGAGGTCGTTTTGCAGAGGCGGGTATCCAGTGATTGTTACAAAAGAAAGGGAAACAGCATCACACGGTTGAAGAATATTAATGGCAGCATTGAATTTGAAAGGATGAGCCTAAGCTGTGCATGCTAAGTGGAAAGCAACCTGGACAAATCATCAATGACAGGCCCCATCACCCTTCAAAAATTATCAACTGGGGCCACTTCTCCTATTCCAAAATCGGTTGGTCGCTTTTGTGACACGAACTAATGATATTTCAAAAGACATGTACCCATTTCCACCTATTTGGCAACTGGTTTTCAGTTCTCTCAAAGTTTGATTCAACTAAATTGAGAGACCATCTCTCCTGAGCTTTTCTCATGCCAGCAAATATCATTGCAAATTTGCAACACGTCGCTTTTCCTTAAAATTCAGATAACAAGAGGGTGACATAAAGCATACAACTTCATCCCTATCGAAACAGTTATATCCACACGGCATGTAGGTGGAGGTATTTAGTGCTACAAACAGGAAAAGTGAACAAGAAGACAAGAGTGGAAACTGAACCTATGGAGTTGGAGGCCAACCGTACAGTCCAGCATCTGCTCCTTCATAGAACCTGAGCTCAAGTTCCTCCAGCCTTCCCTCATCATCCCACATCTCATCATAACTCTCATCATCGTCATAGTCTCCCCCGTCACCAGCTAAAAATCCCCAGGCCAAGTAATCAGAATCATCTGAATATTCGGAGCAATCTTCTTCCCAATCATTTGCCTCATAATAGTCCTCCATTACAAGAGGCCCCAATACTGTCAGTTTTTGGAACTTCTCCTTGAAGAACTTGTTATCAAGGTTCACATTCCAGCATCCTCTCAAATCCATAAACTCAAGATTGGTACAGCTTGAAAGGATCTGCAATAAACTTTCTGTGCTAACAAGATGGTAAGCCATTTCTAAGCGCTTCAGCTTAGGCATCGTGGTGGCAATAGCACAAGCCTCATCATCTTGGGCTTCCAAGCCTTCTGTATCTAATGGGTGCATATTCCGGCACAGCCCCACAAGCAATTTGCAATGCTTTCCAATTGCCTCTAAAGCACGCCCACTAATTTTATTACAGTAGCTCACATCCAAGAAAGTGACAGTGGAAAGCCTTCCAGCAATCTGTTCAACTATCGAATCACTAATATCACTTCTCGGAATCCGCAATGTCTGGAGGGAACCAGCACTTGCAAAAAGAAGAAGAAAAAAAATAAGACCCATATTGCAAAGTATCAGATCAAAGAACACCAGCATTGAAAGCAAATAGGGTCTGGCTCAAAGTGATTGAAAGCACGTTAAAGTCATCTCTAGAATTTGGGCATACCAATGGGAGTTCTAAGAATAAAGATGAGCAATGAAGCATCAAAATTAGATAAGCATTCCCTATATCATTTGAAATTCTAAATGCAAGATGGAGGAGAGTTCTAAGAATAAAGATGAGCAATGAAGCATCAGAATTAGATAAGCACTCCCAATATCATTTGAAAATTCTAAATGCAAGATGAAAGACTAGGAATAACCATTGGAACTGTAAATATCTAGTATAATCTAGTCAATTGAAAGCACGTGGGTGTTACAAAAATGTCAAGTCCAGCTTACTGGTCTGCAAGGAATGAGAAATTTGTATCATTGTGGAGTCCAGAGACACAGAGTTTGCGGAGGGATCCACAGCTTCTCGTGATCAACATTTGAAGCATGCGATCAAGGTGATCAGGATGGCACCTAGTACTCCATTCCTCAATGTTGATCTCTTGCCAGCAATATGGCCCTGAAACGGCTCTGCTCCATGATTTGCAAACCCTTGGGACCATGGTTAGTATCTCCTGGAGAGAAAGATTGCGGAAAATTAGCCCAAGGGCATCTGGTATCAATTCATCCCAACGACGATACTCATCTCCCTCTTCCATGTAACCTGACTCCATACAATTAAACCAGTAGTTAGATAAATTTGTCTATACAGAAAAAGAAATATGAGAAGTGGGCAAAAAAATCAACAATTAGGCAACCTATTTAAGCATGAAAATGACGTTAAGGTCTCATTCAAGAATTTTAATGGAAAAGGATTCGTCTCCAGGAATTTTAAGAGAAATTGCTTGGAAAGTGAACAAAATTCAAAGAATCGATAAAAACTATGAGAAGAAGTTGAAGATCTCTACTTACTATCTACTTTTCGCTAGAGATAATGAAAGATGTAATCTTTATACGAGATACCAGTAAGGATGAACAAGAAATTGACAATTACAGAATCGTAAGAGCGCAATAGAGAGTGCATGCAAGGCAAAAGTAAGAGAAGAGGAAAGAGGAAAAAAATAAATCACCAAAACAGCAAGAGAAAAGAATGGACTAACCAAATGAAGAAATTAGAAGCAAAAGCTACCTTGATAATAACAAAGAAGGACCAAAATTTGGGTTAATCGTAACAAATTACTTAAAATCTACTCTTAACAAGAAAATCTGGCAAAAGACACTAAAAATCTAAAAGACAAAAATGAACATTTAAAGCACCTTCACAGATCCATCCAGATAAACCCTCAAAAAGAAACTGCTTGGAAAGGAAAATAACCTTACTCGCGAGACAGAAACGCAAGAGACCTCATCTACATACTAATGCATGCATCAATTGATAAATCCAAGCACATTATAGTGTCCGCTGAGTCTACCTCACATAAAACATGATGGGTGGTGAGGTTTGAGCTAAAACTGTTCTTGGCTGGTGAAAACACTTGACTGTGTTTTTTACATTGCAGACCAAAGTAACAGGCGAGCCAGAGTTTTTCATTTTCTTATAAACAATACAGAGAGAAGAAAAACAATGGCAAATCGGGCCATGTTTTTTACACACCTGGAAGAAGTGAACTTTCCTTTTCCTTCTTTCTTCGGGAATTGGATTCTGCAAAAAGAAAAAAAAATCACCGGTTTATTCGCCAGAAACGCAGGGGAAAAGAGGGGAGAAGATAGAGAACAAGAGAGGCAAGAGAAGGAGGGAGAAAGCTACAAGATTATAGACCCATCTACCCACCTAACTAGAACAGCATCAATGCTAGCAGCAGCAACAACAACAAGAGTAAAAACAAAAAAGTGAAAGGGCAAGTGGTTGTGTAGGGAGCTCAAAAACAAGCAACAATGTATTGTACCTTTCGGGAAAGAAAATTATTAAAAGTGACAAAAGACTTTTAGTTCTATCGTCAAGCACTTCGAAACTTTGATTTCAGACTGTGTGCGCTTGTAAGGAATTTTAAGAAGGTAAAATTTAAGAGCGAATTGATTAAAAATGTAAAAAATAAATAAATAAATAAATTATATTAATCTCGGCCTTACGGTGAATTGGAAAGCCTAACTAATCATACGTTCATGCTTGAAATGACTAGTTAAAATATAATTTTTAATTCTTGTAGATAAATTAATATTCTGTTGCAAATACATTTATTTTTTTAATATTATTTGGTATGCTTTCTAACTCAATCATGCTTAAAAAAACTTGTGTTGAGAATATTCAGTGATAATTAAAAAAAGATATCAGGAATATTGGTCCATCCCACTATATATCAAATCTAATCTTGCATTAAAAAAATAATTTGCATTCATTATCCTAATGTAAAAATAACAAGAAAAGAAAAAAAGAGTGATAATTGAGATTATATTAAACACGAGTAAAATGGATAAAGATTACAGATTATAAAAGTAACTTTTCTCCTGTTTTACTTTCATAACAAACAAAGCTTCAAAAGTGTGAAGCTCGTCCTGGTGACAACGATAGCATTAGATTAACCATTGGTCTCTCTCATGTATTTTAGCAAGGAAAAGAAAGAAAGAAAGGAAAAAAAAAGTTTATTGGAGATCAATCATTGCTGTTCATTAAACATGCGCGATACTAATTGGAAAGCTCAAAACAAGATGCTCCAAACACTGTCTTGAAAGAAAGGTGGTATTTAAACAATAAATAATAGCATCGCATGCTTAAATATTATTTTTTAAAATAATATTTATGATTATTAAAAGACCATATTATCAACTTTTTATTCATTAAAAAATTAGTTTCAAAATAAAAAAAATAAAAAAAACTTTTTTATGCAAGCTTGACAAATTTTACTTTTAAAGGTAAAACAATCTCTACAATGTACCTTAAAAATATAAAAAGATTGAATAATGTTAAAAGGTATATTTTTTAGGCACATCATAAAAACTTTGCTGTGCGTATAAAAGAAAAAAAATACCTAATTACTTTTGATTATTTTTAAAAAATATATATATTTTAAAATAATATAATCTTTATATCGTGCATTTAAAAAATAAAAAAGATCGAATTGTTCCTGTCAATCCTCTCATGACTAAATGGTTCACGTGAAAAGAATCAAATTACCTCTTTGTTTCTTTTCTTGGAATGATTATTCTAATTTTTTTGTAATGCAATATATAAATTATAGTATTATTGGTTAACGAAAAAAAAAGAGAATTGCTGCACTATGTATCCGTGCATGGTCCTTGACAAAATAAATAAATCGAGTGACAGTTACAAGTTCCAAATGGGCCCTGTAAAGAGCAGCACCGACAAGAGACGTGTCTTAAAGAGTTTCGAGAAGAGAGTAGCCTGAAGGCCCGTGAGAGATGGGCCAGGTTCGGCTGAATGGTGGCATCTAGTCGACCAGAACGGGAGATGGATTTATTTCTTAAAAAAACTAAAGGTAATAATTATCCAGATAATGGCATCTGAAAACCCAGCCGACAGAAAACAGCGTTCCGCCCTTTTTTATCCGCCCAGGTGTGAGCATATTTCTGGGATATGAAGCACGGCAACATTAATTTGACTGTTTAATGGACCGGACTGGTCACTGGAGACATACTGTTCGAACTTCGAAGATATTCGAAGAGTAGGTGACCCTGCAGGGAGCCCTGGTGATGCAAAGTTAAAGAACAAAGTCCTATGCCGCATGCCTCTTCACAGGAGCGTACTTTCATTGGCCTCCACTCCTACGTTTTTCCACATGTATATGGGCCACGAGCGAAGCCCCGATTTTCTTGTGGCGTTGGGGCCGTGTAGGGCTGTTCACTGTGCTATTGTTTATGTCAACGTCATGTCACAACGACAGCTTCAGAAAGAAATTCGATCTCTCCCTGCCTGAAATTTATTTCGGCGTGTGAACGCCATCTTAGATGGTCCACCTCTAATCGGGACCGTAGGTAACGATGTAGAAAGCTCAGTCCATCGGTGCACTATTTGAATTTATTTTACTGTCTGTAACCATTCGTCATCTTACATTTGTCCGTTTATGATTTAAAGGAATCGGTATTTTATCGTGGATCAAAATTCACTGTACTGTAAGTAAATTGTTATAGTGTAATGGTATTTATACCGTCCAAGGTAACAACCAATAAAGTGAAAATTAGGGGGTAAAAATGGTTTCTTCCCGAGATTCATTTAACATCATCAAACTAGTCGGGGTAAATTACTTTTTTTTTTTTTATCATAATAAAACTACTTAATTATTTTTTTAAGAAAAAACAATTAAATTAGCGTCCAAAGGTGCATTGAGGAGTATTTTGATATTTTAATAAATATAAATATTATTAAAAAAATTATTGGCGCTTACACTACATACTCTAGCAATGCGCAAGTGCGTGGGTGGTGTCCCCCACTTCAGGCAACACGTGCAGTATTGCTTGAAAGCCAAGTGTCGTCTTCCAGGGTGGCATTAGAATCTCCTCGGCGGCCACTCCATGCTCGGGAGGTGCATGTGGAGACCGATCTCTAGTTTGTCTTTTCCTCTCTCCTCCTTGATTTTCATGTCAAACCCTTTAATTTTTCAAGTCAACCCTTTAATTTGGGTTTTCTTCATATTTGGTCCATGTTTTTTTTATTATTTGTTTTATTTAAAATAATTTATAAAATTAGATTTTTTTTTTCAATTTTATCCTTCTTTGATTTTTTTTCATCTATCTTATTTGACCCCGTTCTTTTGATTGTTGCTTTTCTTTATTATTTTTTTGGTTTATTTTATTTTTTAATTTTATCCCTTACTATATTACTCTGTTTAGTTTTTATACCAAATTTAACCACTATTCTTTTTTTTTTTTTTATCATTTTCTTAATTTATTTTATTTTTCAATTTAGTCCCTCGTTGTTTTATTTCATTTAATTTTTATACTGTATTTTGTATTCATTCTTTTGATTTATATTTATTTTATTTTTCATTCTTTGGGGTAACCCAATCTCATGGGCTTAATTACAGGTTTTGAATATTAGCTTGATCTGACCTTCAATTTTTCAGATTTTTTTCTTTTTATAATTTTTTTTTATCAATTTCATCATTCGACTTTGTGATTTTCACCGCTTTTCTTTTCAAGAAGTTATCTCAATTTTATATATCGGATTTTAGGCTAATCAAGTTAACCTCGTCGAATTAAATTTTTTTTTAGTATTTTTAATTGATTTTTTTATTATTTA
This sequence comes from Populus x sibirica, assembly GCA_019202695.1. Taxonomy (NCBI): domain Eukaryota; kingdom Viridiplantae; phylum Streptophyta; class Magnoliopsida; order Malpighiales; family Salicaceae; genus Populus; species Populus x sibirica. Next base: position 1,697,672 of record JAGMVL010000643.1, on the reverse strand, counting down.
GTTTGTTTAAAAATTAACCTTAATTGTTTTTTTTTTATTTTTTGTGTGCAGAGTTATCGTAACCTTGCAAGCGAGTTGTGAGTTTAATACGATAACTAAAGTTAAATTTATTTAAATTTATTTTTAATAGTAAATTTATTGATAATCAGGCTTTAAATTTTTGTCCTATATTATCTTGTTTTCATTTAATATTTTCAAATCATGCTTTTCATGTAAAAAGAAAATTAACATGGCTGGCAGCGTGCCACTAGTAATAACTACCGCCTAGACTTAAACGGGTTGTATCAAGTGATCCGAACACGCAAGAATCTTTTAGAGGTTGCTTGTATTCAATAATAATAATAATAAATTAGTTGCATGTCCCCGTGTTGCGAGGTGATATAATCTTAATATTTCAATTTAATTTAATCATACAATCTATTGTTTAATGATTTGATTATTCTTCTCATAATTTTAATTTGATTATACAATTCACTGTCTATTGATTTAATTATCATAATGATTGTAATTATGTTTATTTGTATTCTTTTTACTGTGTTTAATCAATAATAGTAAAAGATCTATTTTCATGAAAAATATTAAAACCAAAATATGTATGATTTGTACAATATTGTATCCCTTCCTAACTCGGTATCAAAATTTATTATTTCGTTAATCAGAATTGAATTTAGGAATTTCCCATCTAAAAAATTAAATCAAACAATAATTAATTTTTAAAATATAAAACATATAGATTTAAATTCTCAACTGCTCTTGATTTTTTAAATAAATATTATTGTACCGTCTCTTGAATTTTTAATTTTATTTTAAAAAATGTTTTAGTTGTAAGATAATAATAATAATTCAAATAATACATAATTCAACTTCTATATTATTTTGAATTTTTGAACAACTTGAAGGATTTTGATTTTGATTTCGATTGATTAAACATACAGGATTATTTTTTTTTTGCTTTTACATCTCACTCAAGAATATTCAATATAAATCTTAAACTAAAACCTATGATATAAATTATTAATTAGTTTAAGTAAAAATAATTTATAAAAAATCTATACTAAGAAATTGTGATTTAAAGTTTTTATCATTTTTCTAACTCAGTATCAATATTTCAATTTCCCCCCCCTTCTATATATGCATACATGGCAAGATAGATCAATTGTATGTTTTACTTTTTTATTATATGACAAAGTATTATTGATCAAGATTTAAATATGTTGACACATAAATAATCTACATGACGGTATTCAAAATATATATATTTTTAAATCCAATCAATTTAAAATCTAGAGAAAAAATAATTTTGTATAGTCAATTTTATTTTCTTATCAACGCCACATATTGTTTTTTATAAGTAGTATGGCTTATTGAATGAAAACCTAAAATAATTAAATTAATATTTGCAGGAATTGAAGTGATTTAAATCATCGTAAAAAAATATTTTTTAGCCAAAACCCTCCTTCCTTATCCATGTTTTATTCCTGGTGAAAACATGTCATTTTTATTATAAAAATATATTTTTTTAAATTAAAACTTAGTATCATACAAGAAGAAATTCCAGTCAAAAAACAAACAAACAATGTTGTAACAATTCTAATGCAGAAGTTTAAAAGATGTAAAGAATAATTAAATAGATATATTATATAAAAAATAAAAATAAAAAAGTATTCTCATTAAATATTCACGAGTGATGTTTTAAAAAATTCTATATATTAGATTTGTATAATTTTTATATAAATGAATTGTAGAATTACCGTAAAAGCTCAAATGTTATTTAAGAATTAAGGTATAATTGGATAATTTTTTTAAATTTCTTTTTAATAATCCTAATTAAAAACTATTTTCCTATAAATTAATTAAAAAAAACTAGGAGCCAATTTCTTAGCTAAAATGAGCAACAACGAGTCGTTTTGTATGGTTAGGCAAGCTTCAAGCATCTCCGGACAAAAAAAAATAGGTCCGACTTATTTATACCTCAAAAACGCAATTTACCATCTATTTTCCTTTAAAAATATCACATGAATTCAATAATCCGACCAACAATCTCACAACACCCTCCGATATGTCCATAAACCAAATCAAATAGATATTGTTTTCAAGTCCAGTTCTACATTTTTCAACATTATTGAAGATAAAAACAATTTATATTGAATTCATCTCTTAAAATTGAATTCATGAACATTAAAATATAAAATATAAATAATTGGTGGCTAGAATCTAACCAACCGAGAATTTCAACTTTTTATTCAACTCTCTCTCATTTCTCAGCCTTTAAGAACTTAAACATTATAAAATAAATAGAAGCTAAAACTCTACTTCTGTGAAAAAAACCTCTACTTCTTCTTTTATGTTAATTTTATTCCTTCACTTTTCAATTTATTTGTTAAATAGAAGCTAAAACTCTATTCTGTAAAGTCATTCGTTAATTTAACGAGAAATAATATTCAATGAACGAATTACAAACTTTGTGAACTATAGAGACAGAACTATAAAAATGGGGCAAAAATGCAAAGTGACGAAACAATGTTTTTATGAGTGGTATGAACAGTGAATTATGAACAGGGAATCCGATAGGCAGGTGAGGCGAAGGAGTTGTAAAAAAGCGTTTAGAAAAAAGATGAGGTAAAAAAAAAATAGAGAAAGACCATAGTTTTTAATTTCAACAAAGAAGCAACTAGCAAGAATCTTTCCGTTCATTCCTCCCTCGTACCCAAAAGAGGTCGCTTCCGTTCAAGTTGTGTAGGACGCAGATAGAGCGAGTCAGCGGGTGCTTTCCAGATGGAGGGTGATAAAGGTGACAGTTGGGCAGTGTCCTTTGACTTGACTTGTTTAATCCGATAGGTAGCAGTAAGGGGTTAAAAGGAGAGAGCATTTTTATTACCTATGGCCTATGGGCCAAGAACTCGGGGTTCCTTCCTTCGGCCATGCAGTTCTGTTCTCCTGCGACGGCACAATCAATCCCCTCGTCCATTGTGCCTCCGGAATCGAGGGGTGAACCATCCAAACCAAGCTATAAAAAAGCTATTAATACCGTCTATTTATTTTTTAAAAATATTTTTAAAAAATTTTAAAATTTTTTATTTTTTATTTTAAATTAATTTTTTTAAATTTTTTTAATGCACTAATATCAAAAATAATTTTTAAAAAATAAAAAAATATTATTTTAATATATTTCAAAATAAAAATATTTTTAAAAACAATCATAACAACTACTTAATTTTAATTGCTCAAGCGAAAATAAATCAGGGAATATTTACAAACAGTCCCTCATTTAAATTGATCGTTTTCGTATAATGGCTTTGAAAATTCAAGCTCGACATTTGGTATAGCACTCCATCATGACTGCCACATCAGCCAGATCAAACAATGGAGGAAACATATTAATCCTCGCATGCCATTTGCTCAACACTTATAGATAGAAACTGGACTTCCATCCCTCAACCATTCGACAGACAACCACCATCACATATGTAGTAAAACAAACGGGTAGATAATTATCTGACAATGCATCATCTGCATGGTCATTTTAGGACGAAAATAGGAAGAAAAGAAAAACAGAGAGAGGAATAGCTTAATGAGTTCACAGTAGAATCATATTTCCACCCTGTTAAACTGTCTACTGTAGCGAATCACAGTGAAACCCCGTGGAGAATCCACCCTCTTGGTTCCATATCATACGTTCTTATAGAGCTGATAAACGCACTACTCCCTGGAAGAAAAAGGAAAAAAAAAAAAAACTAATCAATATACATATAAACAACAGTAGGCTTTCTTTTGAAAGAGTAAGCTAAAATTACAGATCACAAACCAGCTACAGTAACATATACCATTCAAAATTTCTCTACTAAGCGAGGCAATTAAAGACTACATAAATACTTTCCAGGTCACAGTTGGCAGTGCAATGACCTAAAAAAAAATTAACTGTTTTAATCATAAAGAAATCAATAACATACAAGCACATATCTATGTGGTAAAATAAATAAATAAATAAAAACCAAATGGATTCTGATTCCAAGTTTTGAGTAACATTGGTACCATATTAGGTGAACTAATCAACACCATTGAACCAATACGAAAGTCAGCAATCTCCAAGAATAAGGTAATATCTTTACAGAAATCAATTTAAGGAAACCGTAAGAATAAAATGGAGATCCCACAATGAAATTGGTAATAATTGGCAGAAAGTTGTACATAGTGTTTCGTCTAGCCAGAGTCAGTAAGCTTATATCAACTAAATTATAAAAGAACAAAAGTGGTCACTAGACAAATCAAAATCCCAATCAATGATGTATTTGATTCTTCATGAACTAACCTACTAAAGTTCAACTGTTTTTTTTTATATATATATCAATACTAACATCAACTAATCGAAGAAAATTTCAGACAGGCAACATGGTCTGCCTCGTGTTACATTACATATCAGTTTACTTCAAGTGAAGTTTATAGAGCTGCACGATGCAAGGATAAGTAATTTTCAGCTTGACAAGTTGACGAAGTCATTTTACTAATTTCGAACAAAGCATACACTGAATGAAGGAGGAAATATTTAGAGAATGGTGAAAAAGCTAGGTATCAGAACTTTTAATTATCCATGCCAATAAAGGAGCCAAAAGGGGGAAAAGGTGGGGAAGAAGTATATTTTGACACCATCTTTAATGAAAAGGACCATGCTGAACATGCCACGAACGAGTTAACAAACCATGAAAGTTCTAGCACCATTTACTGCGAGGTTCTAAATTCCAAGCAACTAATGTCCATGCTTGCCAATAGCTGGTGTTGGAAGCTTCTATAGGAAGCGAACAGGATATCAACCAAAATTGGCTCTTTATTGCCCCACAATGATGCTGATGAAATCAGACTGTTCCACTGGAACATAAAGGAAGCCAGTATCCTCCACGCAAGTTCTCACAGTCAAGAAGTGAATTGGAATCCATAAATCAGGAAAAATTCTAAAGACATTCCAGGTGGAAAATATCAAACAACGCTATGGCAATCAAATGCAAGGACACTTAATAATAAGGCAAGTTAGCTATAGCACCTAGCATTTAAGAGATCCTGGGTCCAGACATGAATGCATTAGACAATTTGATAGACTAAAAACAGGTTTATAAATTGATGACTTCAATTGTATATTCATTCAAGGGGTATCTTACTGCTCAACAAAATCTTTTATTTCAAAAAATTGTTTTCCTCACATGAAATGGAAAACTTTTAACACCATCAACCAGAATAACACGAACTTTCAAAGCAACTCCCTAAACCTAGACACAATATGCAAGAAATCATTTCCCAATAGCTTGCCCCAGAAACATTGACCGAAGGATGGAGGGAAAATATAACAATAACAAAGTAGACCTTCTGAACTTGAGAAAAGTATAAGAAATTCTTGAAGAAGCAAACATTAGGCAAGGCAATAGAGTTCCGACTAGAGATCTGTGTAGAAATCACGCTAAGGCAGTGGCAAGTGCTGCTTGCCCTTGAAGACTCCAGCTCCCTTGAAGACTCATGAGCTGGATGGTTCTATTGGATATTAGACTTCATGCAGACAGCTTATTCAATTCATATCATATTGATATCACACACATAAAAACCTACATTGAAGCAATCAACCTCCTCTATACATTGATACAAACATTCTGCTAAGAAAGTAACAATTCGCACAGCATGTAAAATCAAAGTGAATAAGAATCAGAAGTGAAACGCAAAGGCTACAAACTACTTCCAAGTAAAACAAGTAGTATTCTAAGAAAAGAAAAACTATGTATTAAAGACAGAGCTATCAATCTTGCAGTTGCAACCTGTGAAATAGTCACCATGCATGTAAGATAGCCAATTATAAACTCAGCTCGTGCCAAGCTAAAAAATGCACTGTACTATATATCTATTCTTCATGACAATATCCATTTTCATCTCCACTAATAAATTTAATAGCACTGCATTATATAAACTCCTAATTTGCACAAATTAGAATGGAATGACCAATGCACCAATTAGTTATGGAAGAGAAATAAAAACCCATACCACTGAATAAGCGACCCAAACAGGAAATGCTGCATAATAGGCACTTTCTCCAACACTTCTGCTCTATACATCTTAAGCAACCCGCTATTCACCTTGTTCCAATTAGGCACTCCGCTGATATCATCCAACAAAGGCGAGTGCTCAGCAAACAACCCCTTCTTCACCTTCTTAATGAACACAATGCATGAAAGATACATATACTCATTCGAAAAGTTCTCCAAAATATCCTCGTTATGAATAGACTTGGGCTTCATAAACTTATGATTAATCAACTGTGATGATCCAAATATAAACGGCAAGAAATGATAATCATCAAGCCCCCAAACACCGTGCGAACCCGCAGGCTCCAGATTATAAACCAATTGCAACTTCCTCATTAATTCAATATAATTAACAAAAACTCTAGAAACTAGAGCTTGATAATCAACTTCCTCTATAACCCCCATCCTAGCCAAACAATACAACCATGCGGCGAAATTAGTTTCATGTCCAGTACCGTAATCAATCCGGCTCGAATTACCAAAACTATCCGTAAAATAAGGAACGATCTCCACCATTGAAGATTTTAAAAGTTCGGGCAAAATCTGAAGCATTAAACTCTCGCTATTTTCTACCAAACGGTTATGCCAGGTGCGGTAAGAGATGTTACCGTATCGAGAAGATTGTTGAGCCGGAGGGATTTCTTCAGTCCACTGAATTAGGGTTTCGATAATAGACACAATCTTTTTCAGAGTTGTGGATTCGTGAAAGGAATCGGAGGTTTTGCGGGACCGTATAGATTCTGAGAGAGAGACGATGAAGCCAAGGAAGTTCTTAGAGGAATCGGAGTTGATGAATTGGCGAATGTCGTCAGGGGAGTGGATTTTTTTGGAGGGGGATTGGAAGGTGTGAGGAAGGGAAATGGTGAGCACCTTTTGGGATTGCGGGACTGGAGCGAGGATTATGGCTTGGGAATTTGTGTTTGGTGGCGGATTTATAGCCGGAGAACGGATAGGGCGGTAGGTTGGAGGAGGGGAAATTTCTGACCAAGGGGATTGCGTGGGTGGTGGATGGAAGGAGGTTGAGCCGGCGCATTTAACGCTGGTTGAGGAGGCGCATGTAGGTGATGCTTGAGTTGTGGGGGATTTTGAAGGCTCCTGGTCGTTGTGGTCTTGGGGTTTTTCCATTTTGGTACAGGAATGGAGGGAGTCTGAGAAAGTTGCTGCATGCAGTTCAATTAGGAGGCTTCTCGCGCGGAGATGAAAGAGTTCTGGAGCTACATGCTTGGGCCTATCCTGAGCTAAACTTTCAGTGAGTTCAAAGAACATAATTTTAGGTAGCCCAATTACATGGGCTCTTAAGAGAAGCCCATCATCACTGTGGCTCACAAAGAATTGAGTGCTTTTTTGTTTTGTTTTTGTTTTGGTTATTGTCAAGAGTGCAGGGTATTTTGAAACCAACTTATACATCAACAAACCTAAATCTCATCCTCAAAAATTCTTAAGGCACGTCTTTCACATTATTCAATATATCTAAACAAATGCATTTTTTAATGTTAATTCTAATATTTGAAATTAAAAAGTCAACAATGAAACATACTTTTTTTAATCATTAAAACAAATTCTTTGAGTTTTTATAATTATGATGTAATAAAAAAATTAAAATTTTAATAAACTGTAATAATATCCTTTTCTTCTTACATTATTTTTTTAATGTTAATTTTCTTTGGGTTGTAATTGTAGAATTGGGTGTTTAAACTCTAAATAAAGTTATTAAACTCGATTCATTTTAACGGAAAGATCTGGACCCAGAAGTGGTGTTGGAAAATCAACTTGAATTTGACTTTACCAACCTAGTCAAAACTTGATTTAAGTATTTTTTAAAAAATATAAATAAATATTAAAACAATATCATTTTAATTAATACGAGTCATACTAGGTTAATCCACTTTATTTATAAACCGAGCTTTGAGCTGGGTCAAGAACCTTCACCAGATTTAACTACTATGATTTAAATTTCAACTTCATTGAAAGGTTTTTTTTTTCATGATTAAACTATATGAAAATTAAGTTTGTGTTTAGCTTATCAACAAAGTTGATTGACTTTATTTCCGAACTTGGTGAATGATTTTTTTTTATCTAACCATTCTAGACTTCTTAGATTAGTGTATACGTCAATTGCGGTTTTGCTTTTGCATGGTATTAAGGATGGGTCTCTCTTTATACATTTTCTTAAAAATAAATTCTTGTTCAAACTCTAAAATTAAGGGATGGAGAGAATTTTTATCCATTTAACCAATTTCTCAAGTTTTTTTTTTAAATGAACTAGGACTGGTCCTTGTACGAGAGAAAGGCTTGTAAAAATTCACAATACTAGGAAGCCTGACAAATATATATATATATATATATATATATATATATATATATATATATTAAAATTACATCGAATCTTTTATAATTTGATTAATTATTTGTTTTGCCTTTATATTTTAAAAAATTATACTTTACATCTCAATCCAAACTAAAAATTCAAACAATAATTGTACTACCCTCATATATAATATATTGCACAGAAAGCAATCCACAAAACACTCTCTCTCTCTCTCTCTCTCTCTCTCTCCCCACGACATTCTCTCTCGATAGAATAGAAAAAACCTTAAATCTCCAAATCAAAAAGCACACAGCTCACCAAGTTAGTGTTTTAATCAATTCTCTTAGAATCTCGTGACCTTTATTGGTGAAGCACTATAAGTTGTCCCCTGAGGTGTTTAAAAGCTCGACTGGAAGTTCGGGATTATTTGATAATTGTGTTATATTTTGTTTTAAAAAAACGAAAGGACCTAGGTTAGGATAATAAAATGCATGTAAACTAGATCTTGATTTGACCGAGTTCCAACTTAACTTAACATAAAATCTAACTCTAACTAGATTTCAAGTTAGCAATTCTTAGTTTAATTCATTGGATTGAATTTAATAACATTAATTTTTAATTAACAGGTCAAATTCAAAGTTGGCTTGACCATAACCCTATATATAATTGTATTTCTGAAAAAAAATAACTACTAGAAAATTAGAAAAAAACAACAAAAATACCAACAAAAAAATATCTTGTTGCCGATGTTTATCGATGAAATTCGATAGATAAAAAAATGATGATAAAATAAAAAAATAATGATCAAATCTAATAGATAAAAAGAATTAAAAAATGATGAAATTAAAAAAATCTAATTTTATAAATTATTTCAAATAAAATAAACGACAATCAAAAGAATGAGGATTGAATCTTATAGATAACAAATTTCAATTAAAAAAATGATAAGAGAAAAAAAATAAAAAAAATAAAAACCAAAATTGATATAAAAATCAAATTAAATCAAATTTTAAAGAATGAAACTGAGAAAAAAAATAATATATATATCAATAAAAAAAATCAAGGATCAAATTTGATATAATCAACAAATAATAATATATTTTTTTAACTTTTTATAATTTCTAAAAAGTATTTTTTACTCAAAATAAAAAAAAATCTTTCAAAAATCAAACCTAATTTTTATTTAAGCAGTGCTGAAGAAAAGGCTATAGTAAAACAAGGAGCATTAAATCCCATGTATTGTTGAGATGAGAAGTTAAATACTGTAAGTAGATAGTGACTTTTAATAAATCTTCTAATAAACCCTGTGTCATTGTTGAGGCAAGAAATCCATAAAAAAAAAAAACCATAATTTTAAACCATGAAAAGAACCTTTATTGAGAGAGAAATAAATCTTTAAACATCACCAAAAGTCAAATGATAACCTTCAAAGCTACAAGCAACCCCCCCCCCCCCCCCCCCTTTCCCTTGGTATCTACATGCATAGCTACAAATTTCTACCTCAAAATTCTGCTCACACGAGGAATTTATAGGTGGATGTTGTTGGGTCCCACGTTGCAGGGAGCAAATACTGACGCCCATCGATGCCAAACGCATTATAGCTCGCCCCTGTCGTTTTGTCCACCAAAATCTCCCCTGGATATCCCGCGGAAGCCCCCTTGCCGAAAATACCCGTGCACGCGCTCACAGCCTCTAGGGGTGCGCTAGCTGGCCCTCGGAAATATCCGTTACTGTTCCCGCTAAAACCGTGGCCAAATTAATTATCTTGCCGTCAATTCCTACGTCACCGTTACGAGCAACTAGCGGTGGAGCCTGTGGCTCGTAAATTGGCTGGTGGAAAGGCCAGGCGCACTGACCTGGACACCGAGTCACGGAGTTACCAACCCACGCGTACACAAATATACCCATCTTGTCCTGACCAGGCCCATGGGTCCCACACTTGCTCATGCAAAACCCAGCAATCGCCACGTCAGCAGAGGCAAAAACAAGGTCGATTGCATTCTTACCGTGGCCAGCTTTTGATGCTAGAGTGATAATTTGTGGGGATTTTTCGTAACTTTCCCAGAGTATAATTTTCTTCGAGGATTTGTTTACCGACAACTACAGTGCATGGTCCTCCTCTGTACCTCCCAGTAGTTTGCACCACGTTGAGACTGATAGTGCTGGGTTCTTTACTATTCGGTAATGTTTGAGATTATGATAGAAATTAATTATTTTTAAAGTATTTTTTATTTAAAAATATATTAAAATAATATTTTTTTATTTTTAAAATTTATTTTTAATATTAATATATCAAAATGATTTAAAATTATAATAAAAATTAATCTAAAATTAAAAAATAAAAAATATTAAAAAATATTTTTTAATTAAAAAATAAATACTAAAGACACTCTAAAAGAGCGGAGGAAGTCAACGATGATGGAGCTTTGGATTGGTGATAACTTGCCGTAACAGACGATATATACTGTGGTTATCGCCTTTGAGAAGTGGACCGAAGGGGTACACGGGAACCAGAGGTTGTTCTTTAACTAAAGCAGCTTGTCGTGGCTAGGGCGGGGACAAAGTAGAGAGAGAGTGCAAGAAGTGAAGTGAAAATAATTAAATGGGAAACGGAAGCCATGGATGGTTTTATATTGTATGCTTGATGGGGTTTAGTTACATGTAAAAAATAATAAATATTTTTTTATATGTAAGTACACAATTTAAAAACATGAAAAAATAATTTAAAATAAAAAAATAAAAAAATAAAAAAATAATTTTTTTTAAGAAAACACTTTTAAAATATGATGGACTTGGCTAATGGTATAGTGTAGGTGTCAAGGGGAGGCATGGCCTGGGGAAGGAGCTGACTCTTGAGTCTTGATCTGATCCAAAGAGTTAATGCTAGCGTTTCTGGTAATATATGGCGGGCTCCATCCTCCTGGAGCCTTCATTCTCTAGAGTCTTCCCACTGATCACGTCTTACAAGTTTTAACATTTTAATTACTTTGCTCTCTCTAATTATGTACTTGGAAATCAGTAATCTTTGGTAAATCGAACTTATTAGGAGATACACGGTTAACAGACTAACCTTTTCGTTGTTAAGAGTAATAATAAATAAATAGATGAAGGGCACCGTTCGTTTTACTTTTATCCTAAATAGATAGGCAATTTTACCATATATTTATTATTAATAAAGATTATTTTATTTTTAATATTTATTTATATTTATTAATAAATTTAATGTTTAATTAATAAATATAATAAAAATAAAATCGATAGAACAAAAATAATTTTTTTAAAAAATCATAAAATTATTATAATCATAAGATTTTTATTATTTTAAAGTAATTCACAAGTTAACAATTATAAGATTTTTATTACACACAACAACCAAATCCTTTTGATTTCCTGATCAATAACATTCAACTAGAAGTAGTGGTGGATTATCGTTGGATACAAATTGAGAGGGGGGTAACATTCAATTGTGGTTAAATTTTTATTATAATTGAATAAAAGAATGATTAAATCAAAGAACAATCTCTCTTCGTTATAGTTCTACTGTCTATATGATTTCTCTCATAATGTGTTCACACACCTCACGGTAGAGTGGAACAAGTTGAAGTTGAAGGATCAAATAAAGCAGGAAGCAAGTATTTCCTTCCGTTAACACCATGAGCATTATAGCTAGCACCAGTTGTAGAGTCCACTAACAAATCCCCGGCATAACCAGGATAGGCACCCTTGCCATAAACCCCAGGACAAGCAGATGCAGCCTCAAGAGGAGCCTCCTTTGGACCCTGAAAATAGCCATTTCCAAATGGGTTTGTTGCAGTCCCAGCCAAAAGACTTGCCAAATTGATTACCATCCCGTCAAGACCCACATCGTTGTTGGGTGCAACCAATGGAGGGTTCTGCGGTCCATAAATTGGCTGGTGCAATGGCCACGCACATTGACCAGGACATTGAGTCTCAGAGTTACCAACCCAAATGTAAGCAAATTTAGATATCTTGCGATTGATTCTTTTAGCGCTCAAAGAAGACCCATGAATACCGCATTTGCTAGAGCAAAACCCTTCAACAGCAACATCAGATGATGTCAAAACAACGTTAATCGCATCCTTTTGGCCACCTTTTGATGCTAACTGCACAATTTGCTTGCCAGAGAGCGATTTCCCCAATGAATACTTCTCGTCTAGGATTTGTGTTCCTAGTGAGAGAAGAGGAGGAGAGGTTTTCTTCGGTTTCACAAGGTTGAAATATTTCTCTGTAGCTTTCCACCACGTGGCAACAGAGGGTTGTGCTGTTGTGAGTTTTCTAGAAGACACAGAGTCAATAAAATCCGAGACAATGGCACGCTGAGATGGCCTGAACTTGCCATACCAGATCAAGTTGACGGAAATTTGACCTGCAAGGAGTGGGCCATTGTGGTATTGAAACAAAAAAGGTTCTCGGGTTTGATCTGACACGGAAAGTCTCCTTGCTGCTGAACTGAACCGATTAATAGAGATAAATAGCAGAAGTACTGGAAGAACAAAACGTGAGAAAACAAAAAAGACCATGATTAATTTGATTATTTGAATTGAACAAAGCCAATAAGCAATTGATGGGAGAGAGAATCTATAGAATTTTTGTGAAGATTAGAGTGGAGAGAAATCAAAGAGGAGATGGGTATATATAGTCTCAAGAAGTGCTGAAATTTTGGGGAGGGAAGCTACGCGGAGAGGGTGCGGATTGGAAGTTGTGAGTGGCGACATGACAGATAAATAGCGTGTTGTTCCGTTGATAGTCAAATGTGCGCGCGGCTACTATCGTTTTCAACAGAATCAATCGTTAACGTTACACGATTACAGTTCTTGGCCAGCTAAGAGGAATAAAGACCAGAAGGCATGCTTGCTAATAATCTAGAAGGCATCAACCTTTTACTCTGCTGTGCGAGGAAATGCACATTAGCATAATTTTTTTTTTCGTTTTTTTTCCAGTTTTTTTTTATTTGGTTCTTTTGCATTTGATTAAGTTGAAATTGTAATTGATTATTTGTTTAGTTTAACCTTTTTTTTATTAACGTGGATGTTCAGGTCAGCTTGTATACACCTCGACTAATCCTACAGTTCCTGAAGTTAACAATTATACTTGTTTAGTTTAACTTTATTTTAGCTACTTGTGGCGGTGTAGGATAAAAAAAAACCAACTCTTAGTTGATTTTTAATTTGAAAAAAATAAATTGAATTAGATTGAATTAAAAGAATTAAAGTGATGAAGACTTAATTTTTTAAAAAATAAACAAGTATTGAGCTTTTTTTTCCCCAAACATCATGAACTAAATTGCACTAAATTGCATGATCAAGAGAGATATTCAACCTTTTTTTTATCTCTCATTTTTTATTTTTTGTTATTGCCTAAATATAGGGTTCCATGATATAGATTGAAAACTTTCGACACACGATTTATTTGATATTGTTGTTTTAGTTTTCAACATAACCTCTTGAATTTTAATGATCATCTAGAATTTTATGGTGTTTCTTTTGATGAAATGATTAATTCGTTACATTTTTTGGTTCATGGATGTGTGATAAGTTGGTATCTTAAAGCCAAAGGTTTATATACAAAAAAAAACTCCAAAATCTAATCACGAGATATGTATATGGGTATTGAATTTCATGCATATAGATAAGCTATGGATATTAGGTTTTATTTTGTGAACTTTCGAGGACTCCGCCACATAAAATAGTGTCATTTTTTGCACACAGTCATTAGACTTTCAAATTTTAATCGAAAGCCACCATGCAACAAGTGAACAAATAAATAGCAACTAGTTGTGTTGAATCTGATCAATTGCTTGATAAAAAATTAGTGTCCAAGGCGAGCCCAATCTAATTTTATTATATATGAGATGAAAAAAGAGAGGAAATAATCTCATGTTTTTTCATATATAATTTGGAGAGATTTTATAACGTGCTTTTAATCGAGTATTCAGAACAATATCCTTGATTCTTTGACACTAGACACTCTGTGATAATTCTAATAATTTTCTAATAAATTTAATGCTCGTGCTATTATTTTAATTCTGTAAGTTGTTAATAATGTAACCAAAGTGAGAGTTTTTGGGTGCTCAACAATGGTTATTTATAGTATGGTTAAATATTTCCCAACAATTTATAACACAAAGTAAATAAAATTTCTGCATATATTCATCGTTTGATGACATATGTAATCAATAATATATATATACACACACACAGAACTAAAGAATTTCTTCTGCATAATTTCTGTACTAACGTGCAATCACGTCAAACGATCTTTTAATCACACCAAAGAAGCACCAGTCGATGTTGAAGGGTCAAACAAAGCAGGAAGCAAGTATTTCCTGCCATCGACACCATGTGCATTATAGCTAGCACCAGTTGCTGAGTCTACCAAAAGATCCCCAGCATAACCTGGATAGGATCCATTGCCATAAACCCCAGGACAGCCTGATGCAGCGTCCAGTGGTGCTTCTCTGGGACCTTGGAAGTAGCCATATTTATAATTATACCGTCCAAACCCACGTCGTTGCTTGGTGCAACCAAACGTGGGCCTTGTGGCCCATAAATTGGTAGGTAGAATGGCCATGCGCATTGACCTGGGCATTGAGTCTCTGAATTACCAACCCAAATGTAAGCAAATTTGGTGCTTTTGCCATTGATTTTTTGAGCACTTAAAGAGGACCCATGAGTGCCACACTTACCAGAGCAAAAACCCTCAACTGCAACATCAGATGCTGTCAAAATAACATTGTTGAAATTTATTGCCTTAAGTTGCTGATGTGTTGCTTGAAGACCAGTTCAACTCACGTGTTGTTTTTATTTCTCGCTAGAATAAAGGATTGAACAAGTCCTTAGGTGAATTGTTAGTAGTGGCGAAATGTAAGCCAAACGTGGCGTAGTGTTGCTTAATTTTAGTTTTTCTGTTTATTTTCCTTCTATAAATCAGTGTAATTGATTGCTTTGTAAAATGTGTGCAATTATCCTTATCATTATCCGCTTTTCATGCAATAAACATCAAAGTCTTTTATTTTTCTCGCTTCTCGGTTCTTCACTTATTCCGCAAAAGTATTTTCAATTGGTATCGAGCTTATTTCTTGAAGGGTCCGTGATGGATTCCGAAACTAACTTCTCTCATATCTCAACTCCAATCTTCAATGGAGAAAATTACCAACTTTGGGCAGTACGAATGGAAACATATTTAGAAGCTATGGATTTATGGGAAGCTGTTGAAGAGGATTACGAGATCCTACCACTACCAAATAATCCAACCATGACTCAAATCAAGAGTCATAAGGAGAGAAAGACCAAGAAATCAAAAGCAAAAGCCACTCTTTTTTGCTTGTTTCAACAACGATCTACACTAGGATCATGTCCCCGAAGTCGGCTAAGGATGTCGCGGGAATATTTGAAGGAAGAGTATGCGGGAGATGAGAAAATTCGTGGGATGCAAAGTCTCAATTTAATACGTGAATTTGAGCTGCAGAGGATGAAGGATTCGAGACTATCAAGGAGTACTCGAGACAGATTGCCTGGGAATTGCAAACGGGGTGAAATTGCTTGGGAACTTCATTCTTAGACTCAAGAATTGTTGAGAAAATTCTGGTCACGGTACGCGAAAAAAATATGAAGCTTCAATCACCACTCGGAGAACACAAAAGATCTCTCAAGTATTACCTTGACAGAACTTTTGAATGCCTTACAAGCCCAAGAACAAAGAAGGCTTATGAGGCAAGATCATGTCATTGAAGGTGCCTTGCAAGCCAAATTTCCGGATTCGAAAGAAGGAAATTTGGCGAAAAACACCAAGTTGCAGCCAAACCCACCGATCAAGGTCACGGTAAAGGAAAATTCATTAAAAGAAATTTTCCACCATGTCAACATTGCAACAAGATGGGTCATCCACCATTCAAGTCTTTGGAAGAGGCCTGATGCAAGGTGCGGCAAATGCAACCAGCTTGGGCACGAGGCAATCATTTGCGAGTAAAAAATCAGAAACAAGAAGAGGATGCTCAAGTTGCAAATCAGGATGATGAAGACCAGATGTTTGTGGCAACATGCTTCTCAGTACAAACTACCTCAGATCATTGGCTAATCGACAGTGGTTGTACAAACCACATGACTTTTGATAAAAGTCTCTTCGTAAAATCTCTGACCAACGAGATGTTGCAAAAGTCGAATTGGAAATGGTGAATGCATTGAAGCTAAGGAAAGGGAACAATTGCCATTACAACAAACTCGGGTACAAAAACAATAGCGAGATGTTCTTTATGTACCGATATTGATCAAAATTTGCTTGAGTGTGGGGCAATTGATGAGAAAGGAATGAAGGTGATTTTTGAGAATCACACTTGCTTGTATTTTTATCTTCTTGGGCACAAAATACTTCAAGCTAAAATGAGAGGCAAAAGCTTCTCATTTGTTCCATTTGAAGGAGAACATATTGCATTTCAAGTCACTCTTAGTGACACCGAACTATGGCACAAACGGCCGGCACACCTGTCATCAAAAGAGGATGCTCACCATGAAGGTTCATGAAGGCATGTCGAGGTATACCATCATTCACCGATCTCCAATTAAACTGTAATGCTTGTCAATTTGGGAAGCAAAATAGAATGCCATTTCCACGATCAACTTGGCGAGCAACACACAAGCTCCAGTTAATTCATACGGATGTAGCTGGTCCCTTAAGCACACCATCATCGAATGGCGCAGATACTATCTCGCTATTTATTGATGATTACTCCCGTATGTCTTTGGATATATTTCATGAAGTTCAAGTCGAGGTGGTTGGCATATTCCCGAAATTCAAGAAAAACATGGAGAACCAAAGTGGCAAAGCAGCATTCAAGCCATACGGTCCGACAATGGCAAAGAGTATACCTCAGCCGAATTCAACCGTTCTATCGTAAAGATGCAGGTATTGAACACCGACTAACAACCCCCTATACTCCGCAACGAGAATGGGGTAAGTGAAAGGCGTAATCGATATGTCATGGAGATGGTGAGAAGCATGATGCATGAGAATAATCTACCCAAAATGCTGTGGGCAGAAGCTGCTAACACAATAGTGTTCATCCAGAATCGACTTCCAACATCAGTGTTGGCAGAAATGACACCCTTTGAGATGTGGTATAATTATAAGCCTTCCTTATGTTTCCTCAAAATTTTTGGTTGTGTATGTTTTGTACATGTTCCACAGATTAAGAGGGATAAGCTTGACAAGAAAGCCATCAAAGGAATTTTTTTGGCTATAGCACAATTTCTAAAGCCTACAAGGTTTATCATCCTCAAAATCGAAAATTGCTATTACAAGGGATGTCACATTTCATGAAGATGCACAAAGTGGGAGTGGGTTGATTCACGGGAGAGCATGCTGATTAATAATCAAATTCAGCCCTTGCAAGATAAATTGATTGACTCCGAATCAATTGATGATGAACTGATCGGGGTACTCGATCAATTGAAGAAATTTATCAAGGGAGCAATGTTGTTGTGTGCGAACCTGACAACTATAAAGAAGCTCAACAAAATCCATCATGGCAGAAGGCAATGGAAGAAGAAATCTTCATGATCGAGAAGAACAAGACGTGGGAACTTGTTGACGGACACGGAGACAAAAACATCATTGGCGTAAAATGGATTTTCGAACCAAATTGAACGCCGACGTTCAATCAACAAATTCAAAGCCAGGCTCGTTGTCAAGGGATATGCTCAAGTGTATGGGGTTGATTATTCGGACACATTTGCCCCGTAGCAAGGATGGACACTATCCGATTGCTACTTGCTTTGTTCATGACACGTAAACCGGAAGGTGTTCCAGTTGGACGTCAAATCTGCCTTCTTGAATGGTGTTCTTCAAGAAGAAATTTACGTTGAACAACCTGCTTGGATTTGTTGTTCAAGGCAAAGCCGACAAGGTGTATTTGTTGAAGAAGGCACTCTATGGATTAAAACAGGCACCAAGGGCCTGGTATGGAGGAATTGATGAGTACTTGACAGGTTTTGGTTTCCAGAGAAGCCCCTCTCAATCAACTCTCTATGTGAACAAAATTGAAGGTGATGTTCTAATTGTGTCACTGTATGTTGATAACCTTCTTGTGACTGGGAGTAATTTGCAGCAAATCGAAAGGTTCAAGTAGGATATGATGCAAGCTTTCGAGATGAGTGATCTTGGGCTCATGAGTTTCTTTCTCGGCATGGAGATCAAGCAAGACAGAGAGGAGAAATTTTCATTGGACAAGAAAAATATGCAAAGGAAATTTTGAAGAAATTTCAAATGGAAAATTGCAAGCCAACCGCAACTCCAATGAATCGAAGGACAAGTTCAAGCAAGGATGATGGTACTGCCAAGGTAGATGAAGAGAGGTTCGAAGCTTAATTGGTTGCTTGTTGTATTTAACAAAGAACCGGACTGACATATTATATGCAACCAATCTTCTTGCTCGTTTCATGTACTTGTCCAAGCGAGTTGCACATGAGGGCACCAAAATAGTTTTGAGATACATCAAAGGAACATGCAATTTTGGAGTCAAATTTACACGTGTCAAAAGCTGAAGTTGCATGGTTTCTCGGCGATGATTGGGGTGGATTTGTTGATGACATGAAAAGTACTTCGGGGTTTTGTTTCAATTTAGGATCACTGTGTTTTCATGGTCATCTAAGAAGCAAAGCATTGTCGCTCAATCAACTGGAGGTTGAGTTCATAGCCGCAATCGCAGCAGTCAATCAAGCACTATGGATTAAAAAATTGCTATGTGATTTATAGATGGAGGAGCAAGAAGCAACTGAAATTTCAGTTGACAATCAAGCAGCCATAGCAATTTCTCACAATCCAGTGTTCCACGGGAAAACCAAGCATTTCAACATCAAGCTATACTTTGTTCGTGATGTGCGAGAAAAATGGTGATGTTGAATTGATTTATTGCGAAGCGAAGATCAATTGGCGACTTGTTTACCAAAGCACTCCCTGCAAATCGGTTTGAATTTCTAACCAGGATGATTGGGGTTTGCGACCCTTAATGCAAGGAGGAGTGTTGAAATTTATTGCCTTAAGTTGCTGACGTGTTGCTTGAAGACCAGTTCAGCTCACGTGTTGTTTTTATTTCTGCTAGAATAAAGGATTGAACAAGTTCTTAGGTGAATTGTTAGTAGTGGCGAAATGTAAGCCAAACGTGGCAGTAATGTTGCTTAATTTTAGTTTTTCTGTTTATTTTTCTTCTATAAATCAGTGTAATTGATTGCTGTAAAATGTGTGCAATTATCCTTATCATTATCCAGTTTTCATGCAATAAACATCAAAGTCTTTTATTTTTCTGCTTCTCGGTTCTTCACTTATTCTGCAAAAGTATTTTCAAACATTGACTGCGTTCCTTTGGCAACCTTTTAATGCTAATTGTACGATTTGCTTGCTAGAGAGGGATTTGCTCAAGGAATAACCCTCGTCCAAGAACTGTGTTCGCAGAGAGAGGACGGGAGAGGGGGACTTTTCGGACTTGATGGTTTTGTAGTATTTCTCGGTCCTTTTCCACCATTTACAGAAAGTTGATTGAGATATTCCAGTAAAATCTGTAACAATTGCACGTTGAGAAGGCTTAAACTTGCCGTACCAGATCAAGTTGATAGAGATATTTCTGGTTCGAAGGGGGCCATTGTGGTATCGAAACAGAAGCGGTTGTTGATCAGTTTGGTCTGACTCGGCAAGCTTCCTAGCTGCTGAGACCAAAAAAGCAACTTGGAGGAGAAGAACAAGACGGAATGAAACAGAAGAACCATTATTCAATTTGATAAATACAAATCGAATCTCTAAAATGTGTTTAGATTCTTTTAATTGGAAGAAAGAAGCAGAGAAAGTTACTGCAGTTTGGAGTGAGTGAGGAGGATATTTATAGTGCCAAGAGAAGGCTGGAAACTGCGACAAAGCGTTTCGAAAAAAGGCAATTGATGGCTAGTTGAGTTGTTAGTTGAGAGAATTGAAATATGCCAGAAGACAACTCTGCTGAAGAATTGGACAAAAGGTCAAGCCAACAGAGATCGAAATGGACAAAATGTATTCCAGTTAATCGGGGAACAACTCTGCTGAAGAATTGCGCGTCCTCCAACGTGCATTTAGCTTTTTTTAGACTAGATGACGGTCCGCGCTGCACTGTCACTTTTATTAATGTGAAAATTTTCAATTACTGTTAATATGTTTTATACTAAAAAGATTAACTATGAATTCAAAATATAATATATATTATATGATTTTAAAAAATATTAATTTGATAATGTATTATATGATATTTTTCAAAAAAAATGTTAAAATAGTGATATATTTAATCAATTCTTAAACTCTTAAATTTATAATTTAGATCATGATATTATGATAAACCTATAAAAAATAAAATAAAATAAATTATGAAAATCAATTCTTAATTAACTCAATGTTAAAGGATAAAATAAAATAAAAATATAAAGGGACAAACAAAACAATCTAAGTCATTCCGAATTAATCTCTTAAACCTGCAACACGAGTCATGAGATCAGGACAACCTATGAAAAAAAAAAAATTACAACGCTCAATTTCCAACATAGTGTTAAAGGATAATATATATATATATATATATATATAAAACAACCTAAGTCAACTTGTGCTACCCAGTTAAACCTACGACCTGTGTCACAAGATCATGATAACTTCATACGAAGAAAATAAAAAAAAATTACAAAACACTATTCTCAACATATCCAATGTTGGATGTTGAAATCAAGAAAAAAACTTATTCCATGAGACTAAGATAACTCCATTAAAAGAAATTTGAAAAAAAAATTACAAAATTCAATTCTCAAACAACCTAATATTGAAGGATTAAATTGAAAGAAAAATTAAATAAAAAAAGATTGGGTTGTTGGAGGGTTAAATTGAAAAAAAAATCAATTAAAAATGATAAAAAAGTCAATCGGGTTAAGTTGCTAAACTCGTAATTCAGGTCATGAGATCGCGATAACTCTATAGAAAATTAAATAAAAAAAATTATAAAACTCAATTCTCAACTAACCTAATATTGAAAGATGAAATAAAAAAATCAATTAGACAAAGCATCGTAGAAAAATGACGTGAGAAAACTTGGGTTAACTTGTTAAACTTACGACTTGAATCATGATATTAAGATAAACTTGTAGAAAACAAATAAAAAAAACCACGAAGCCCTACTTTCAACATGTCTAATGTTGATGGTTGAAATCAAGAAAAAAAAACACATGAGACCGGTATATAATCCAACAAAAAAAAAGTAAAAAATTATGAATTACAATTCCAAAAACAATCTAATATTGAATGGTAAAATAAATAAAAAAACCTAAATAAAAGAAGAATGAGATTGGATTGTTAAAGGGTGATATTGAAAAAAAACTAAAAAAACTTGCAATACACTATTCCAATGAGTAGTATTTTGTGAGTGTGGCTACACTGGCTAAATTAAAAAAATTAATTAAAAAAATAAAAAGTGAGAATACTCCAATGAGTAGTATTTTGTGAGAAATCTCAGGTTAACCTACTAAACTCGTAATTTGGGTCATGAGATCATGATAAATTCATAAAAAGTAAATCGAAAAAAATTATGATATTCAATTCTCAAGCAACTCAATATTAAAGGATAAAATTGAAAAAAAATCAATAAAAAAAACAAAAAAAACCAATTTAAGTCAATTTGAGTTAACTTGTTAAACCCACGACTTGTATCATGAAACCATGATAACTTTATAAAAAATAAAATAAAAAATTCATGAAGCTCTATTACCAGCATATCCAATGTTGAAGGTTGAAATCGAGAGAAATAGAAACTAAATTCATGAAACTAAGATAACTTCATAGAAAATAATTTGAGAAAAAAACAATATGAAACTCAATTCCCAAACAACCTAATATTGAATGACGAAATTAAAAAATACTAGATAAAAAAAATAATTGGATTGTTGGAGGGTGAAATTGAAAAAAAATCAATTAAAAAATAACAAAAAATGATTCGAATCAACCCATGTTAACTTGCTAAACCCACAAGCTGAGTCATGAGATCAAAATAACTATTTAGAATGCAAATTTAAAAAAATATGAAGCTCAATTCTCAACCAATCAAAATTGAAGAATAAAATAATAAAAAAATCAATTAGAAAAAACAATACAAAATGACTTGAGTCAATCTGGATTAACCTGTTAAACCACGATTTGAGTTACGATATTGAGCTAAATTTATAAAAAAACAAATAAAAAAATTACAAAACCTCATTTATAACAGATTTAATATTGAATATTAAAATTAATAAAAAAAATCCAAAAAACCAGTATATAAGCTAAAAAAAAATATCAACCACAATTCTCGAACAAAACATAATATGGAATAATAAAATGAAGGGCATGTCTTAAAAAGTCATCCATGGACTAGTTGTTATGCGTCTACCTGTTCTTATATATCATCATCATGTTGAAATTATGATGCCCAACTCCCAAGTAACTTAATATTGAAGGATGAAATTGAAAAAAAAATCAATTAAAAAAAAATCAAAGTCAGTCTGAGCTAACCTGTTTAACATACGACTTGTATCACAAGACTAAAATAACTTTATAAAAAAGAAAATAAAAGTCATGAAGCTCTATTTCCAACGTATCTAATGTTGAAGGTTGAAACTAAGAGAAATATAAACTAAATTCATGAAATTAGGATAACTTCATATATAACAAATTAAGGGAAAAAATATAAAACTCAATTTTCAAACAACCTAATAACGAAGGATGAAATTAAAAAATACTAAAAAAAAATTGGGTTGTTGGAGGGTGAAATTGAAAAAAAATTCAATTAAAAAATAATAATAAAATAATCGGAATCAACCCATGTTAACTTGGCAAACCCGCAATCTAAGTCATGAGATCAAAATAACTCTTTAGAATGTAAATTGAAAAAAATTATGAAACTCAATTTTCCACTAATCCAATATTGAAGAAGAAAATTGAAAAAAAATTCAATTAAAAAAAGTAATAAAAAAAAGAATCGAATCAACTAAATTAACCTATTAAACCATGACTTGAGTCTTGATATTGAATTGAATCTATAAAAAGCAAATAAAAAAATTATGAAACCCATTTATAACAAATTAAATATTAAAATTAAAAAAATATCCACAAAACCAGTATAGTATATAAAACTAACCAAAAAAAATATCAACCACAGTTCTCAAACAAAATATAATAGAGGGCATGTCTCCAAAATCATCCATGGACTAGTTGTTACACGTCCACCTTTCTCATATATCATCATCATGTTGGTAAATTATTAAAACAAAAGCTGAATGAGAACAATGAGTGTCCTGTTAGTGGTGGTGGGTGCAGTACAGGACTAGATTAGTTTAAGTGGTTTTTTTTTGTTTCATTTTCTCTTGGATTATATGCATCTATGTAATTGGATTATGATGGGAAAATGGCAGTGAGTTTATATAAGATAATTTTTGAATGGCGTCTTAATCTAATCCCTAACTGATTAATTGTGCTAAATGACTATATTGATGGTTAAGGAGAGATTAATTCGAGTATCTCCGATCTATTTCATGTATTAATTGTGTTTTGATTATAATTTAGCTGTGATTGTGGATAGAAATTAAGAGAGAGGGGAGTGGTTAAGAAAAGCAAAAAAGAAGAAAGTCACCGTAGTGGAGATTGGTAAAAAAATTATTGGCTCCGAGACCAACGGGCATGCGTCCAAAAGCCACAAATTAGGACAACGCACTAATAAAATGAGAACAGCTGGGAGTGATGGTAGATAAACACGACAACATGTGGTTTCATTTGCATATGGTTTGGTTCGTTAGATTCGATGAAACGCTTGTCCAATTCCTTTTTGCCCGAAAAAAGCAATGGCTCGCGTAAAGACGGGTCATTTCAAACCCCACATCGTATCCTAATTGTTGTCCTACATGCATTTTACATGTCCATTTCCGCTTGAACAATAGTTTCTTGAAACAATTTTTTTTTATTTTTTCAGTTCGAGCGCTGAAAATTCACATTAATCCCAAAGGACAGTGAATATCTTTTTTCCTTGGGTTCAAATTAAAGATGTTTAAAGAAATTAAAAACCATGTGTGTCATTGTTTTAGGTTAAGAAATGAAACGTCTTAATTAAAAATATTATTTTAATATATTTTTAAATAAAAAATACTTTAAAAACAGTAATAAATATTATATATGAGCTAGTCTCCATGTTTTCCGTGTTTTCTATTAATAAATGATTTAATCCGACTAGTTTTGAAAACCATAAATCGATAATATGATCATATGCAAAACAAACTTGAAAGCAACGGATTGGATATGAGATTTTTGAACTGGACGAAATAAATTATTAGTTTCTCATGGATACGTGTGTGTACTAGATTACTATATACTCCCTTAAATTCACCATATCGATTTACTATTCTCTTTGTTTACCATCTAACCAGGTTTGGTTGCTTTAACTAAGAGGTTGGCTGGCAAGCAGGAAATTGTTATGGGAATATATTGGCAGGCATCGCATCAATTCCTGCTTGAGAATTTAATGTACTGATTGATAACATTTTTTGTTTGGGAATATATTGGCAGAAATATCGTTCTACATTCATTTATAACAAGGGGTCATATGGCCGTTTTTCATACAGCCCGAACTTATCTATAAAGCCAGCCCCGGAAGAATTGGAAAGTGGCAACCAAACTATCCCTTGTTTATAAGATGAGTTGTGTTTTTTAATTTTCCCAGACCCAAATTGAAAAGGATGGAGGGAGGGCAGATAATAATAAATATGCGTGATGATATCGAAATCTGGAACGCCACACAACGATGCTAGGAAAACACCCACATTCACAAAATTTGGAGCGTGATCGTGAAATCTGAAAGCCCGTAAACAAAGCAAGAGGTGCAAAATATATGTCAGCAGCTGACAAGGAATCTTTTCAAATGAAAACGCAAACCGGAGTGATTTGCTTTTCTATTATCGATCCGCACAAGCCAAAAAATTCAACAAATAAATGAATTACAAAGTCTCACACTATTTATAGCGAATGCATAATTTTCTACTGATCCCCTGGTGATCCTACTTTCACTGCCCTCGCATTTTCAGACCAAAGTAGAACAAGTTGATGTTGAAGGATCGTACAAAGCAGGGAGCAGGTATTTCCTTCCATTATTGCCATGTGCATTATAGCTGGCACCAGTAGTAGAATCGACCAACAAGTTACCAGCATAACCAGGATAAGCCCCCTTGCCATAAACGCCAGGGCAAGCTGATGCAGCCTCTAGTGGTGCCTCCTTTGGACCCTGGTAGTAACCATTTCCAAAGGGATTTGTTGCAGTGCCAGCCAAAAGGCTTGCCAAATTGATAACCATACCGTCTAGACCCACATCATTGTTGGGTGCAACCAATGATGGGTTTTGTGGTCCATAGATCGGCTGGTGGAATGGCCAGGCACAGTAACCTGGACATTGAGTCTCTGAGTTACCAACCCAAATGTAAGCAAACCTGTAGTTCTTGCCCTTAATGTTGCCACTTTTAGATCCCAAGGCAGACCCATGAGTGCCGCATCTATTTAAGCAAAACCCTTCAACTGTAACATCAGAAGATGTGAGTACAATGTTAACAGCATCTTTTTGGTCACCCTTCGAGGCCAACTCTACGATCTGTTTGTCTGTGAGTGATTTTCCAAGCGAGTATTTTGCATCGAGAATTTGTGTGCCTAGAGTTAGGGAAAGGGTGTTTTTCTTTGAAGTGAGATGGTAGTATTTTTCTGTGGTTTCCCACCACTTGGCTACCGAAGGTTGGCTGTCTTTGAGCGATGATGGTGAAACTGACAGTGAGGTGACAAAATCAGAGATAATAGCTCTTTGGGATGGCTTGAACTTGCCATACCAAATGAGATTGACTGAGATTTTACCATAAAGAAGAGCCCCATCGTGGTATCGCAAGAGTTGAGGTTGATCTTGCACTAGCTCATTAAGCTTCCTAGCAGCAAAAGAGACATGAAAAAGACAGACTAGAAGGAGCGATTTCAAAGCGAACTGGAAGTGTAAAGAAGCCATGTCTTTTTTTTTTTTTTTAAATAAATCTTTTTGGAGGAGACTACTAGATAAGGATCAGAAGAGTGAGCTAATGTATACTTGTGTTTGATCTGTTTGGTGTGGGGATTGTGTTGAGTAGGAGGGTGTTTATATAGGTCCAGTAAGTGGGGTTCTTCCACTTGTGTTTAATTAAAGTAAAAAAAAAGAAAAATAAAATAAAAAGCACACAAGTGTGTGTAAGAGAAATTGCTCAGAAAGAGACAATAAAGTTGGAGATGGGTTTTGCCATTTTCGAGTTACTTGTTGGCTACTGGCCAGTAAGCTAAAAGAGACTCAACGGTGCAATGAAGCGCGTTTCTTAATTCAAAACGAAGGAACAAGACCCGCCATCCCCACCTTCATTTGACAAGCATTTGCCTTGCACGCTCCAATAGCATAAACCGGAATGGGAGCGTGAGAGCCAAGCATGATGTAACTCGCGTAACTATTAAAACCGCGACAAAAAAGAATACAGCTTAGGCACAGTTTTCATTTTTATTCACTGACCAAATTACCCCTCTCTACTTTTCTCCTAGGTAAGGATGGAAGGGAAACGGGTGTGTGTTAAAGTGACAGGCTGGAAGCTGTGGAAAGGAGTAGATAGTGGTACCCTAATTTTCTTATTGGGAAGTGTGGAGGGATCAGCTGACTATCTTCCAGCTGGCAATCAGCGAATGCCCGTCAGGTATCCTAGGCGAATGAGCACGTGAGTTGACGCGCTCTGGTTGTGGATATGAGTGCTTTGCTGCTATTAATTTTATGGTCCGCGGTCTCAAACGGTACATAGCTCGTGAACAAGAGAGGGTGTGATTTTTGTTAATAAAGAACCAGCATTCCAGCTGGATCAAGCTAATACATAGCTAGCAAAGTTTGCAATGCACGCCAACCTTCTTTTGCTCTTCACAGTATAAAAGTTAAAGTTAGTTTACAGCTGTAGTATATTTGTTTTTACGTTTTTTAAATATTTTTTTTAAATTAATTTTTTATTTTTGTTTTAAATTAATTTTTTTAGTGTTTTTAAATTATATTAATATGTTGATATTAAAAATAAATTTTAAAAAATAAAAATAAAATATTATTTTAATATATTTTTTAAAAAATAATATTTTAAAAAATAACTACTCACAGTATCAAAATCAAAATAATAAACTTTTCTTGTGTTATACTTTGGTTAATTGGTTGAAATAAAGTTATGGAATTAATCCTAATAGTTGATTGAGATGGTTGCCTAAATATCATGCCCATACTAAATGATGGTGTGAGAAGTTATTTAAAAAAAAACAAAACAAGAAGGAGTATTTAGTGTTATTAATATTTATTTTTGGAATTGTAAAATTTATTAATTGAAAAATAAAAAATTGATGCCTGCATTTAAAACAATGAATTTAAAAATATATAAATTGATAAGTTATAAAAAATGAAATCCAATTAAAAGCTAAAACAAAAGGAAATTGATCATAATAAATTAATAATAAGAAATGAAACATAGATGCACTGGAAAATATTTTATAATCGTGCGCTACAAGAAGTTCCGGTAGCTAACAGTAACATTAATATAATAAACTATGGAATATAAGGTAGGGATGAAGACAGCAAGTCCATTTTTAAAGCTAGTTTTTACTTAATCCATTTTTAAAGCTAATTAAAGGATAAAACAAAAAATTTAGTCATATTAGTAAGAAGTGAAACATAAATACACAAGAATATTTTATAAGTGTTTGCTGCAAGAAGTTCTGCTAGCTAACAATAACATGGATGCCAATAACCGGGGAATATATATAGGGAAGGATGAAGACAACCAGTCTATTTTTAAGCTAGTTTTTTATTTATTTCAGTTGTGATCAAAATAAATATTTGAAAGAGATTGAAGATTTAAATCATGCAGAAAAAATATATCTAGAAAGTCAAAATTTATGTATTTTTTTTATGAAAGATGTCTTTTTTTTTTAACAACATGGTCCTTTAATAAAAACTTAACATAATTAAAATAAATATTCACAAGAGTTCCAGTAATTTAAATTTGGTTTTATTTTTAGTTTTTAGAGTGATTATAAGGTGTTTTTAAAATTAAAAATGAGTTTATTAAGGCTTTTAAAATTTTATTAGGTTTTTTTATGAGAAAAAAATTAAAATTTAGGTCTTTGAAATCTCAAAACTTCAATCGTGATTTTTCAATCACAAAAAATGATCATAGAAGGTGATAATTGACAACGTGTTATTTGTCTAAGTAGAGGACATGTCATTTAATAAAATTTAAAAAAGAAATTGGATGAACAATGTATCGTTCGTCTATTAAAAAAAAAATCAGGTGTACAAACCTGACTTTTTTATTTTTTATTGTTTTAACAATATCCTCTCTCTTATTTTTTAAATTATTTAGTTTAATTATTTTTTGAATAGTAATTAATCTTTGGAATGGCTTTTATGATTTTATAACACCTTCAATACATTATTTTAAATTTTTTTCTCTGAAATTTAAAATAAATATGATGTATGTGCATTATAAATATATAAAAAAGAAAATTATATATACTTAACAATCATGGAAATCTCTAAGATAAATAAAAAAGAAAAAAGAAAGAAAAAGAGAGGAGGGGCGGGTCCATACATACCTAGACTTTAAATGGCATGAAACATCTGGGTCTTCAAGTCTAAGTTCGCATGTTTGGTCTCTTTTTTACGAGGTACACGTTGTCTACTAAGTCAAATTAAGATTGTCAAAAATATTTTTTGACACACACAGAAAATACAATGAAAACTTGGATCGTAAAATAGTAAAATCATAAGTAAAATTTTTTAATTAATTATATATTCACAATTCCAGCAAGATAGTAAATAACATTATAACATAATTAATACAAAAAGTGAAATAATGAATAGAAAAGTTCTTATGGCTTTGTTTGGGGAAGTGTTTTTACAGTTTTGCTGCAAAATAATTTTCGTTAATTTTGAAAGAAGGTTCACATCAGGATATAAAGAGGGTCTGGAAGAGTTGTTGATAGAGCCACAACAGAACATCTCTTTGAAGTGATCAATTCTAAAAAGGATTTATTAAAGAGGTTGATCTGGCGATGTGTGTATTTGAGGTACGTCGAGGCTAGGCCAAGTGACCAAACTCTTTTTGTGTATGAGATTTTGAAAGATGGATTTTGCTTAAACATAATTGATACACCACTTTATCCCCGGAAGGTTGTGACTAATTTGCAAGAGGCTATTTGGGATGCTGATATTATGGTAAATAGCTTGCTTTCTATGGAGACACACAAGGTGCTTGAAGAGATCAATCAACATTGGAAGGAGAAAATCACAACACCTATCATCATTTTTTTTGGCAAAGGGTACATGTCCATGTTGGGTAATAAGAATTTGTTTGTTTATTTTTATGGCTTTTAACCTAAAATGTTAAAAATTAAAGAATAATTATTTTTCTTCATTTTTAGGTGCATAGAAGTCTTATAAGAACCTGCCATATTTCCATCAAATAATAATATTTTATAAAAGATATATATTCCTCGTTAATATGGTGTAAGAGATATTCATTTTTTATTAATGTTATGTAAGAGATATTTATCATTCATGAATATTATCAGGAAAAAATAACACTTCAACATACATATCATTTAAACCACCTAAGTAAAAGGTTCATAATTTCTATTTTCTAAATATTCATATTTTAATTATTAGAGCATTTATCATA
This sequence comes from Populus x sibirica, assembly GCA_019202695.1. Lineage (NCBI taxonomy): Eukaryota > Viridiplantae > Streptophyta > Magnoliopsida > Malpighiales > Salicaceae > Populus > Populus x sibirica. The sequence goes on along the minus strand of JAGMVL010000643.1, from coordinate 1,667,517 downwards.
AAAAAAACAAACACTAATGTTATTAATTACAATTTAAAGTTTATTATTTTATTTATTATAATTCATTGTTAAAAATCACTCACTTTATCATCTGAGTATCTTTAAATTTTCATAAAAAAAATTATTTTATAGGTATGATTATATATTATCCAAACACTCAAAACAAAATTATTCATGAGGAATTTTATAACATCATCATGCTCAGATAACATGTTTAATTATTTATTCACACTAAGACTTTCTAACAAAGTAATCTAGCGACACAATCATAATGTGAATTTTTTAAAGTTCATGGGCAATCATTAAATATTCATTATTCATGATGTCACGAATTCGTAACACCTAGCTTTTTCCTTGTAAGAATGCATTCGATCAGTTTATGAAATTTACTATAGTAAATTGTACTGAAGATTTTTTTATTTTTTATTTTTGAGGGGTGGGGCCACTGAACCAAACAATATTAACCTTGTTTCCAAACAACAGCATTAAAGATGACCCGTTCTGGGCTTAAAGAATGCATACATGGCGTACAGTGTACTGGACCGATCATGGAACTTGATTAACATTTACAACGCATATAAAATAGCCATCGTCAGCATATCTGAAACCTAAATTCACGAGCTTAGCTGCTTTGTGTATAAACTAACCATTATCTATAAGCTAGCTAGCATTCACGAGGCACTGATTTGTTAATTAATTGCAGAGATGCCTGCATCTCAATGCCATACATTCATAGATTAATGCAGATAAGTTTGTCAATGCGTCCAGTTACAATGCCCTACATTCCCGATAAACGCAATATAGCGTGTTCGATGGCTAATTTCTTCACTGGCTGCATCGCATCTGCCTTGTTTCATACTAGCAGACATTATTAGCTAATAATTAAGTTAATTAGTGCTCCATGCTTCTTACTTTTATAGCTGCACGAGTGCGCAGTGACATCTTTGCTAACTTAAAGCTACAAGAATATCTGGAATCTAAACACATATCTTAATTAGCGTGGAGATAAGGCTAGCTAGTGTTTATCTGCAACATCTTTGACTTGATTTTCCAGCCATCCCCGATTCCTCCTGTCCCCTATAATTGACGGTTCATGGCTGTAGTTGTCCACATACTTGCTAAAGCAAATTTCGATTTCTTTTAATAAATGAGAAAAGCCCCTTTCTATTTCATGTATGATTTGCATTACAGCGGTTGCTTTGCAAATAACTTTTCGTACCAAAATACATATCAATAATATTTTTTTATTTTTTAAAAATTATTTTTGATATCAGCACATCAAAACGATCCAAAATATATAAATCATATTAAATTTTAATAATTTTTTTTAGAAAAAACACGATTTGCTTCACGTTTCCATTTCTTTATCTTGCCATCAATATTGGTGACACCTTTTTATTTTCCAAGTAAAATTATTTGCATGTATACTCTGTATAAAATTATGACATATTGGGATGTCCTCCGATTCCACAGCCTTTGTTGACGAATAAACCAGCCTCAAATGTGGTATGTTTCTTGCTTCCGCCGGTTCCCTCCTGTTCCATAGTTCCTTTGCCTTCAAGCATTAAGCGCCATGCTAACATATTATTGGCTAGCAATTAGATAAGTTTTGGAAACCAAGAGGAGACTACGGATTGTTTAATTTGATTTAATGCATCTAACAACAACCAAAGGTTGTGTGACATGTGTCAGCAATTGGTTAAAAAGTTAATGCGTTAAATATAACACGTGTCAGCAATCATTTTTAACTTTAATTGACGGGTGACTAATCACATCAAATAATTTGTTAAGAACTGATGGTAAAAAAAAACAATTATCTAAGAACGACCAATAATTTAGAGGAGTTGATACAATTTAGCATTGTACAAATCTGATAGATATCGAGGTTGTCAATAATATTATTTTTTTATAGAACAAGAAAAATATAATATAAATTTAGATTGTAAATTTGAATGATAAAATTATAAATAAATTTTTAATTAATTATATATTAATAATTCTAGTCAAAAAATTAAATTATATTAAAATCTGATAAAATAAATCAACAATATTATAATTAATGAGTTATCTAAATAAAATAAGAGAGATAAATAGTATGAATCAATAAATTAATGACATGGATAAATAAAAAGTCTCATAACAAAATTTCTCAATACAAAAGAATTACTATATGGTAGGAAGTACACATGAGCTTGATGAAAACTTGATTATTTCCATCAACATAAATCCTAATGAACCTCTTTTGGGTTGTAAGCTAATGAGCCTAAACTAGTAATTAACTACCATAAATTCAATAATAAAATAAACCCATAAACAATGTCTAGTGCGCTAAAAAAATTCAAATTAAAAATAATTATTCAAAATTAAATAAATAAACAAAATAGAACAATAAAAAAGTCTTCATGTTAAAATTCTTTCATGTAGCCCAAATCTCAAATTTTCATATATTCTTAGCAGATTTGAGTTCTGATTCCAAACATGTCGTTCTCTCTCATCTGGATGAATTACTTGGATTACGATATATGGTTGGAAAACTTCATATATCTAGTTTCCAGCCCAACTTTAATGGTAGTAAAATTCCACCAGCAGCTCTAGATATATCCCAAACAGTACATGAATGTCTAGTTTTATATATTTGACAGGATTCGTCTACTAACTTTGACCATTTGAAATATTATGTTACCGAACTCCATTTTGACTTGAAAATTTACCACAATTTATTTTCATGTGTCTAATAGTTTTCTATAAAATTTCAGCTCTGTTCAATAAAAAAACATAAAAAAAATAAATTTTAACAATTTTTTTTTAAGAGGACACTGTTCCAACAGCGTTCCCTAGCGTGCCTGGCTTATCAAAATATCTTCAACACTACCGTTGACCATTACCCCGTAGAAATGTAAACAGAGCACGCTGTCGCTGATTTGTAAAATACCCTTCTGCCTAGCTTTCTTCCGGTTTCAACCTGGAAACTTTAATTGTAAATAATTTTGAAGTAGTTTTTGGTTACAAAAAAGAATCTAAAACGTTGCCCAAGCAGCTTTTTAGTCAAAGCTTTTAGGTGATTTTGAAAAAGAACATCCACTAGGCTTTTTAATTTCTAGCTATTAGATTCTAGGGATAATATTATTATATTCTGCAGTTACCGTGCAGCTCCCTTGGTCGCCTCGGGCTGATGCCACATGAATCATAAAATGTTTTACGTTATGTGGTCTTTATCACCCTCGATCGCTTCAGCTCTAAACAAAGATGGTGGCACATCTCATGATTTTCTTGATGAAACTCTGATAGTCTTTAATTACCTTGAAGATCCAGTTCACTCTCCCATATTTAGACCACAGCTACGCTACTGTTTCTTACAGGACTCTTGATGTTATTATATACAGAGAAACAATCTTTTATTAATTTTCCCTTGTTCCTTCCATTGAAACATAGCGACTTAAGATCTTGTCTCTGCGCTTTTATTGCTTGCTGAGATTGTCTTTTTGAGGCTTTTATAAACTATCAATTATCATAATTGCCTGCAGCATCAATACTTCAAGCTGCCCTGCAGCTTATTTCATTATCCGTTACCTTTCACATGTAAAAGACTTGTAAGTTGATAATGCTTGTTGAAAAACTGATTAATCACTCTTTATTATTCAATTCAAAACAAACGTTTTTGTTTTTTTACTTTTTAATTGTTTCAAATTTGAAATGAGAATGGCTTTCATCTGAAAGATACCCTCTTCAGCAGGGAGACATCAAAAGTACCACCACCCAATAAAAAAATACCCATACCTCACACCAACACTAGTTGCCTTCTTTACAAGACCGTAAGGCATTGCAGCAAAAGGGGGCTTATACTAATAATGCACATGACATGAGACCGGTAATCTTGCTTGCATCAACAATGGCCTGTCGTTAGGGTCATTGAACTGGATAAGGATAGTGAGTACCCCAAGCTTCACAATGGTGCCAAGCTAAGCCTTGGCAATTTGACGCATCTTTAAGAGGACCATTGAAGATATTTCTTCAGCTGTAAACTGTTTCTCTTGGCCCTCGTAGTTGATCACAGTCAAGGGCTTGTAACGAGGGCTTTCAATGACTTTGAATGGCCATTGTTGGATATCGTTCTGCAGAGGCAATCTCCTCCCAATCAACATTTTCGCATCTGTAACATATAGATGCCTAAAACCCAAAAAAAGAGAGGAAGAAATGCCCGAAAGCAAGCACAATTAAACTTGACTACGATAATTATTTAGTTAGAATCAACAGGATAAAAATTTGAACACTAACCGAAAATGATGTAATGGGATTCGTAGCAACCTGGTTCGTTGCAGCATCACCAATTAGGCGCTCTGTACCGGTGAAGGCAATTAACTGTATCAATTATCCAAATCCCTAAGAGTTAAATAAATTTAAGGGAATACTCAATATAAGAAATTATAGGTAATTAACCACTAAAATGAACAAAACCCATGCACGTACACTTACCTACTGCTGGAGAAACACGGTGGAGGCGCTGGCTGCTGTTGCTGCCGGAGAAACACATAGAGAACAGAATGTCAGGATAAGAGAGAGCAGTAGACCGAGAGAAACAAAGCAAAAGGAGGGCATTGTGATAAAGAGAGAAGAACTCTAATTTCTTTGAACTTTCTATATATTCAAATAAATTTCGAGTTAGGCATGACAGGGAGTTTTGGATAGAGGAGAACAATATTTATTACTCGCCTGGAATCCAAATTGTATCCTTTAAAATTTCACCCAAACTTCATATGAATAGCTACTGTCCATCCACCTCACTGAGATCAGTTTAGAGAAGGATATCCAGCAGACTGATGGAGTTCTCACAGTTGATAAATAATTAAAGATATACTGATGTTGAACTACAAGGATGAAAATATATCTTTAACATAGTATATCTTCAACTATATAGAACTCGAAGCAATCATTCAGCCACCTGTGATATTAGAGAATTATCGCTAAAAAACATAAGCCGAAATCTTAATTAATCCTATTTCATCACATATATTTCATGCATGGAGAATGGCATGACTTTAAACGAATGGCTCTTCATGGGGAATGACATGCGCAGGTATGGGATTCAGTGAACTAGTTCGGATTTGATCAAGGTGGACTTGAAAGATTGAGGATTAATTGATATTTAATAACAATTTATTTATTTTTAAATAAAACCACCATCAAGTATATATATATATATATCCTCATGGCTTCGTTTTCTCTCTATCTCGTTCTTATAACAAAAATTGAGTTGCTTCTCATCTTCGTATCATTATTTTCATCTTTAAAGGTCAAAATATATGTTAACAAAAGAAGAAGAAGAAGCAATCAACATAAAAATATCTGATTACAAGTTTTTTCTAAAAAAAGTTGATGTATTTAAATAAAAACAATTAAATATTGTACATTCGATTGAAATAATAATAAAGAGAGTTTACTAATATAGTGTGATTATCCTTCCTCTGTATTTTGGGCAGCCCGCCACGATCCCAACAATCATGAATGTAATTTCCTGTTGTTGGGCGTTTGCCCCTTAAATTACTACGTGAAAGAACACATTTGTTGGCTCAAAATTAGCACGTGTATTTAAATGTGCAGAAGGGTTGCGTGAGTTTTCTTGGGCTTCTTGGCAAGACCCCATACATAGAAGATAAAGGTACCCGCGAGGCACGTTTTAGTATTTTATCTACTATATCATTTGTTTGTCTTATGCTTTCAGTTAGATTAATATTTATAGGATTAAATAAATTATTTGAAGAAAAGAGTTATGGACACACTTATCATGTGATCTATTTCCTTATGCGCGCGCGTATATTTCATCAATCTCATGATGAGTGAGACCACGCAATAGGACTTCACAGTTAATGTATATAGAAATGACGGATAATACAAGCATAAATATGAAATAAGTTAATGAATGTGTGTTCACTATATAGTTAGACCCTAAGTATGAAAATTGACTCAAAGGAATTCGAAAAGGGTTGATTTAAATCATTAATTAAGCTCATGAATAATTATAAAAATATTAAATGGACATCATGAATAATAGGAGGGGTAAATATTTGTATGTGCCATGATTGAATATAAAAAAATATTTTAAATTAAAAAATATATGGAGAGTCATACTGGTAAATTAGATATTAGGTTTGGAAAGAAACCGAGAAGCCAAAATGATTTATAATGTACTAGATAAAAATGGAATATAAAAATGAGTGTCTGGATAAAAATGAATGTCTAGTTAAAATGGGTGAAATATGAAAAAAAATGGAATATGATGTGAATTAAATGTGATTGTTGAACATGTGCGGTGGCTCAACGATTATCCTCTCAAATCAAAATCTTTTAATGATGTGTGAAAAAATAATAAATTTTTATTTCTTACCAGTAAAAAAAAAAGATGAAGTATAGTGAACCATACCTTTATAGATCAAATTTAACCATCCTAACACCCACGAAAATATAAAAATAAAGTAACTGTCTTTTTAATATCAAGAATACATCTAACATGTAAATTTATAATCTCGGATATTAAAAAAACAAAATAAATTTTTGATATTTTTGAAATGTAGGCCAAGTTCTTATGGCTAATAAACTAGTTATTAAATCTAAAAATATATACAAAGATATCAACAAAAATAATTTTCTTGAATTTTTGGTATTTTAAGATGATAAATCATACAATGTATTTTTTTATTTATGCATATGATTTTTTCTGTTTTTGAGAGACTTGATCGTATGAAAAACCAAAATATTTAAATGTATTTTTGAAAGAAATATTTTTGTTATTTTTTGTTGTTTTTAAATAATAAAATAAAATAAAAAAAAAAATTGGTTTATCTAATACTAAAAAATAGCTTATATGTAGGTCATAATTCTAAATATTAAATATAGAAAGGTAGAAAAATACGAGGGCCTAATAAACAAATACAAAATTATTCTTAATAAAAAAAAAAAAAAAAAAAAAATCTTTACAGAATTAGACCTCGCCAAACAAAACCTTAGTACTTAAAAGGCTCAGTGCAGTCATGCGGACTAGGATTCTTAACCTAGGCCTAAAGCCCATACTAAAAATCAAATCCAACGAAAGCAAGCCTAAGTCCACGATGAACTCAGGCTTTGTTCAAATAGAAAAGGGGACTGGGCTTAAAAAACAAATTACAATGGCAGTGAAATATAATGGAAAGAAAACGATACCTATCATGGCGGTAACAGCTTGGAAGTCTTGGCTCCCAAAAGAACAGACTTTATTTTCCGAAATTGATTACTTGGGAAAGCTTTGAGCAAATCATGATAACGAAATCAACAACCTCTAGTCCAGTGGCGGTGAAGAACAGGTGGTTTCCCATGGCATTGTTGCTGCTGTCAGGTGCTGTTCCTCACGGTTAAAGATTAAGCTACTGTGGCTTTCGGCTGGAACAAGGGAGATAGGGCTGCTTGGTTTCTGTGAGGATGAATTGAAACTTCTGCTCTCGGCTTGGACTGGGCTGTTGTCATTAGATAACAACTCATGCTGCTACTGTCTAGCATTGATGTTGCTCTTCTGCTGGAAGGCCATCAACGCAGAGAATCTGTGTGCTGGTGCAAAAGAGAGCTAAAGATGCTGGAAAGGGAAACTGCTACTGTTGCTTTTGGTTGAGACAAGGTTGCTACTGTGGGATGAAGATGTTGTTATCGGTTGACCGGTTGAAGCTTTGCTGGTACTGAAGCTCTGCTGAAGCTATGTGGATGAAGAAAATCTTTTACTTCTGCTCACGGTGGAATCAGCTGCTGGATGTTGCAGATCAAGCCAATCTTTCGCTACTGCTCACGGTGGACTTGGACAGCGGAGGAACTATTGGTCAGCTACTACTCACGTTGCTGTGGCTGAGGAGGTCACGGTGCTGGTTTCTTCGAAGATAAAGCTGCTGCAGTTGCTTTAATAGAGGTCACGGCGGTACTGAAGAGTGGCCAGTGGTGGTGTTGAGGAGAACAATATTGGGTAGTGTTTTGGGGGAGATAATTTGCAGGTATTTTTAATGCAATAAAAGCTGGAATCTTAGCTTAGAGTGATCTACAAATATAGGGCATAAGTTAACATAAATTTTGTGTTGTTTGGTTTGAGGTGAGAGAGAAATTATAACTGCAAAGTAAATACTTGATTTTTTAAAAAAGAGGTGAGAGAGAAATTATAACTGCAAAGTAAATACTTGATTTTTTAAAAAAAATTTGTGAAGATGAAAATGAATAGTAGAATTAGTCATTTTCAGTTTGGTTTCTTAACCTTTAGAACTTTGTAATAGAGCCTCTAATTAGCCTTAACTTTTAGATTCCTTGTGATTTCACTCTTAGCCTCTTTTAATTTGGACCCTTAAATTTCATCATTTTTCACAAAGTGGTCCTTTTTTTCTCCATATTTCTTCAATATAGTCCTTAATTAAACTTCATACTTTAAATTTCTTTCAATTAAGTCATAAATTGCACCAAATTAGCCTTTAAAGTTTTAATTTTGTCCCTAAACTTCTAATCTTTGCGATTTGATCCGAAGTAGGTCTCTAAACTTAATTTTCTTCAATTGAGTCCTTGATTGAATCCTCCAAACCCATTAGAAGCTCAGTCCTTGAACTTAATTATTTCTTTCAATTTTAGTCAAATTATCTTTCAAATTTAATGTTTGCTTCAACTAAGTCCTTCTATAAATCAATTAAACATGTTAGAAGTTTAATTAAGTCCTTAAACGTAACTGATTCTTTTAATTTTGTTCAATATTTTATGTCAACCTCAACTTTCTTTTCGGTAAGTTTTTTCTTAGTTTGTCTTGTTAGAATTTCACAATCTGACTATTCTTTTGACTTTTTGACCTTTTGCAGCTCAAAAGCATAAATCTCTTTGTATCTTGAACATATTTTTGGATTTTGGATTTTTTAATAAAAAATGAATTTTTTATAAAAAGTTTAAGGGATAAAAAATTAGGTTATAATAGTAATTACGAGATGAAATAATGATCTAATTAAATTCATTTGTTAGGTGAAATGAGATATATAATGAATATGATGATATTTTTTTAAATGTAAGTGTCAATTTGTATTGAGATGAGTTAAAGAGTGAATTGTGAATCAAGGAGTTGTTATGAGAACGACTTCAATAGTCAATGCATGACATGATAAAATGAGAGTTCATCTAAAGTTGATGAGAAATATGTATTATATGGAAATCATCTTAGTTTTATTGTGTTTATAAAAAGATTAGCAAAATAGTGTTTTTACATGATTGTTAATGTTAGTAAAAATAATGGCATAAATATTGATTATAAATTTTATGACTCTGTGTGTTTGACAAATATTTCTTTTAAAGGCCCGAGTTCTTCGTAAGTAGTTATCAAGTGATCTACTCTTTTAATGTTGGATAGATTCTTGTATTTTTCGGTGAAAGTTTATGAACTAATTTAAATATTTGGAATTTAAAGAGTGTTATAACATCATCAATGTAAAAATATAAATTATATATATTGATAATTATTAATGAACTTTAACAGAAGGTAAATTAAAGTTGTCCTTGTGTTAAAAAAGAAATCCCCTATTTTTCACCTACACCATTTTTCATGGACAACATAACTAGAAAGAAAAAAAATCACACTAAAATTATTTAGGTGGTGATCCAGTGGTAAGAGATTATAACCAAGAGGTTTGCTTCTTCTGTGGTCTCAAGTTCGAGCCCTATGGTTGCTCATATGATGGCCACTGAAGGTTTATACTGGTCGTTAACTTCGGGGCCCGTGGGATTAGTCGAGGTGCACGTAAGCTGGTCCGGACATCCACGTTAAACTAAAAAAAAAAATCACACTAAAATTCTGGGGTGTTAGATTGGTGGGCCCACGTTGTGCAACTATCATACATTGCTAGAGTGTTTTCTAAAAGCAAAAAAAAATCTACAACTCAAGTGATAAACCTGACCAGATAAAATGAGTTCCTTTCATTAAAACAACATGCAACCGTGATGATATGATAACAAAAACATGCAACCGTGATAATATCAATTGAATTAAACAAAAGAAATTCGATTATAATGACATGCATAAAAAAATGTTTGTTAATATTTTTAAAAGAATTCAATAATCTAAATGAAATTTAATAAAATAATATTTGAAATATATTTTTAATTAATCTAAGGATATACCAAATATACCAATCAACAAAATATTAAAAGTTAAAATTAAAAAAAAATTGATTTTTAAAAAGGACATAAAATTTTTTTGAGTCAACCTAAATTAACGAGTGGGATATCTCAATAGAAAAAAAATAAAAAAATTTATAAAACTCAATCCCCAACCAACTCAATGTTGAAGAGTGACATTAAAAAAAAAACTCGGCCCAAATAAACTTGAGTTAGCTTGTAAAACCCGTGACCTAGGTCGTGAGACCGAGATAATCCAAAAAACCACAAATAAAAAAGCTGAATTCCTAACCACACAATATAGAAGATTGAAATTTAAAAAATAAATCAATTAACAAAAGAAAAAAAAACACAACCTAGGTAAACTTAGGTGAACCCCCCATTATACTTGCAACATGAGTTATGAGACTAAGATAGTTTCATGAAAAGCAAACAAAAAACAATTATGAATCCTGATTGCCAAGCAAATCAATATTGAATGATGAAATTAAAAAAAATAGCAATAATAACAATCAAAATAATTATGAACAAATTTGACATCCAAAAAAATTGATAGCCAACTTTGCTCATTTGGAGAGAGCCAAACACAAAAATTAAGAAGGGAATAGAGGAAAGAAAAAAAAAGAAAAATGGTTCATCAAAACCAAACCAAAAGCCATCCATCAACATGCATCATTAGTGAGAAAGCTTCCCTCGTGATTGTAATAACTCAATTTTGGATTCTCCAAAATTTTCTTGAATGTTATTTTATTTCTATTTTTATCAATGAAAATCCAAAAAAAAATAAGAAAAAGTTTAAAATTTAAAAATATATTTTTCTCAGGTCAACTGTTTTTTTCCATAAAAACCAAGTCTATTGGGTCAATATGGGTCAAACTATATCGACTAGGGTAAAAAATGAGTTTCAGGTCGTTTCAAGTCAAAACCGTCATTTTCGATCAAAACCAAGTCTATCGGGTCAAACCATGTTGATCGATAAAAAATGAATTTCAGTGTCAAAATCGAGTCCATCAGGTCAATACGAGTTGAACCGTGTTGATCAGAGTAAAAAATAAATTGCAGGCTATTTTAGGTTAAAATTGTTATTTTTGGTCAAAACTTGACCCGCCGGATTAATACGGGTTGACATTTTTTTTTAGTATTTAAAATTAAATTTTTAGTAATTAAAATTAATTTTTAACTGTTGAAACAAGTTTTTTCTAATACTAATTCAGTAATTTGAGTTTTTAGTTTTTTTTTATATATATATATATATAAAATAAAATAAAATTAATAATGCAGACGTTTATTTCAACGGAGCAGGTGAATTTTTTCTTCGAGACGGCTCAGTGTCTTTTGCCGTGTTCCTTTGTTATAAATGCCCGTGTCCCCTCAGCATTGGCAGTGAAAAATTTGCAGAAAAGGGTAGGGAAAAAAAAAGGAAGAGAAAAGAAGAAGTGAATATGAATACTAATACCTTTTTCTTTCTTCAAGCTAGTAAGATATTAATTATTTTTAAAACAATTCAAAAAATACCAAAAATATCCACTAAAACCCAAATCTATCTGACTTCGTAAGTGCTTCTCGGATGAAGATAAGGTGAGTTTGTTTCCAGGTAACTTTGTTCTTTTTGATATTTTATGGTTGTAATTTAAAAAAAAAAAATTAAATTTTTTTTTAGTTGTTATTAGTATGATTTAGATATATATTTGATAAAAAAATATATATAATAAAAAATATGTGTAAAGTGTTTGGATAAAATAATGTAATATTTTTTTTTTCTTACAAATCAGAAGAAGGATGATTTTTTTGATAACTTCAAGCAAACAGCCAAAGACATGTATTTATGAACCCAATTTTTTTTTTTATAGAACTAAAAAAAGCAATAGAGAATGCTGCACAAGAACTCAATTTTTTTTGATAACTTCAAGCAAACAGCCAATTGTTTTTCAGAGGTCAAAACTCAGTTTTTATGGTAAACCTATTGCAATTGTGGTTCACAGTAGTTAACGTAAAAGACTGAAAAACAATCACACTGTGGGATGATATTTAATTGTTCCGTCGACATCTTAATACAAAATAAATAAATAAAACCTCTGTCGTAGGACTTTCATTCACTTCGGCAGGACCTGGCAAAGGTCGCATGAGCGTCACTGGACAGCGAAGATTAAAGACTTCGAACACCTTTCAATAGCGAAGATAATATCACGTCGTGTATTCGACGATGATATCACCTTGTGAAACGCGCAAGTACTTTTTTCTTCATACGAAACGGATGTCAAGTATATTTTCAAAAAAATTACTTTTTTTTTATCTTTTAAAATATAAAAATAAATATTATAATTAATTTATAATTATTCATTAAGATTTGATCAAAATATTAAAAACCCCTTATCAATCTTTTTTTTAGAATATAAATATAGACTTTAGTACCTGTAAGGTGTAAAACTACAAACTAGAATACATCCTCAGATATTAAAGATATGAGGTGTAAAATAAATACGATGCTAAAATTCAAACTTTAGAACGGTTAAGACTTCACCCAATAAAATAAAGATTATTTCATGAAGTGAGATTTGCCTTAAACCTTAGAAAAAGACCAATGAATAGAAACCAGATCTAGAAAAACAATCAAACAATAATGCAACTTATCTTAGGTATGGTGCACTGAATGTGATGCGTCTTTCCTGTGTACAACGAATCTCTTATCCAGACTCTCACAAACCATAAGTTTTTATAAACCATAATATTAGGTGGAGATTCCTGAACATTAATCATAATTTTATAATTAAATTCAAAAACCCTTCCTAATAACACAATACCTCCTCAAGAGGCACGAAAAGCTTATCGTCGTCCCAACATCGCATCCACGACATATAATTTATTGATATAATAAATTAATATAATGAGATTTTAGAAAACTACACGTTTTAATGGTAAAATAGTTAACTGTTTTTGAATTCATTTCATGAACCATGAATAATGAAGACACGTTACCAAGATTTTTCAATGTAAAACAAACATAAGATAAGGTTTAATTTAAATAAATGAAATATTCAACAAATGAATATTACTACTACTATTAGTATTATTATTATTATTTAATTTGGACAAGTCTGAAAATACAAGTCAATAAATAATAATGATGAAGTCGACCAAATAAAAATGAACCAAGTTAGTCCCCCCCTTCCGAAGGGAAAATGGCCGTTGGCTTTTAAAAGCAGCAAAATTGTCATGGCTAAACTTTGTTTTGTTCTCATGAGAAGAAAGTGAGTTTGATTTGTTGAGTTGATGTCATAGATCCCGGGATTATAGGGGGCTGAGTTTGTCCTATTTGCCTCCAACACTATCACTCTAACATCATGTTTATATATATAATTATATATATATATTTTAATTTATAGCCATGGTCTTAGAAGTTTAGCATCCTCATGTTGACCGTTCTTTTCTGCTTCGCTTTGTACATTATGGGGGAACGACTTCTTTACGTCGACATTTCAGGGAGGCATGCCTTGACTATTTTACAAAAAAAAAAAAAAAAAAAGGCACTGTAAACAATATATGATTTATGGAATGCATCGAAACCCCAAAATGAAATTAACTTGTTTAAGATTCAAATAACGAGTGTTCCAGAATACTAGAAGGATAACGTTAAAAAATAACAATGGCACCGCGTTAGATTTCAAGGCCATTAAAACTTTTGAAAAGAAGAAACAAAACACAAGAAGAAGAAATAGAATATACAGTGCAACCACGGCTTTAGGCAATCTGTTCATGCAATCGTTCTCTACTAGCAAAAAAAAAAAAAAATAACATTCAGATACATTTCTTTCTCTGTTTGTTTTTGTATTTTAAAAATATTTTTAAAAAAATTTAAATTTTTTTATTTTTTTATTTGTTTCAAATTAATATTTTTTTTGTATTTTCAGATCATTTTGATATGCCGATATCAAAAATAATTTTAAAAAAATAAAATATATTATTTTAATATATTTTTGAGTAAAAAACATTTTAAAAAACAATCACAACTACATTTCCAAACACTATTGTTTTCTAGAAAACCAAAATGCCTAGCCGTAAAACTTGGTCGAACAAATTGAACTAGTTTTTTTTGTGTTTATTTAAGACTAACAAAAAAAAAAACTATTTGAATGATGGGATTTCCACATTTTATTTAGTTATTATATTTTTTTTTTGTAATAGTTCAGGGTCATTTGTAATTGCGTTTGGATTTTGAAATTTTTTATTGAACCCATAAATGTTATGTCTCACATCTTACCAGATCCATATATACCTAGAGCTTAGTACGTAACTGAACCAAAAAATAACGGGTGTGACATCTTATTAAATCCATAAGCATTTAGGTTGAACACATAGCCGAGTCTTGATGGTATTGGGCTGGACATGTTGTGAGACCCCTATGTAATTGAGCATGATGCGTAGCTGAGCTTAAGAGTGTTCTGATCCATTTTTTTTTTAATATGGGTGTTCGGGTGAACTTGCTTGCATCTCGACTAATCTCACGAGTCCTGAAGTTAATGATCATATAAATCTCTAGTGGTCCTAAAAATTTATGAAACTCGAACTAGTAATTTTTAAAAAACAAATCTAAAACTTGATTATTTTAGCTGCATCCCTCAAGATTAATCATGTCTAAAACTACATAATTCATAAGATGGTATAGAGTCAGCTAGTAAACCTTTTTTTGTTTTTCATTTGTTTTTTTATATATCCTTATCTGAATCAGTACACTTATAATCATCATGCTAAATCATTTGTTTGTATCATTTCATCACCGTCCATGCTTCATGGACCTGGACCCATCAACATTAAGTTAAATGCCAACTAAATTAAAATAGTGACAAAGGGATAGAAATTAAGGACAAAATAAAGATATTCTCAACACTAAACCAGAATCAAAATATTTATTTATATGACTAATGCTAAACATAAAATAATGAAATCATCCTCATGTTTAAGGATCTCGCAATCTCCTACATATGCAAATATCTCAGAATATAAAATCCACTTTACAGATAAATGTCAATGTCATGCATTGAATGAAGGCATCCATCTATGAAACTCATAATTTCATTTCCAGAAAAATGTTTCGCAAATGCGTGTTGAAGTGTCTTCTAATAGATCACGCTTGAGGGCGTATACATGCATGTTAAAGTACTCAATTGAATGAGTCTCCAATAAAATAATGTAATTGATCATCCACTTTTTCAAGAGTCTTCTCTCTCTCTATAGATATATGAGTAATTTTAAATTATTAAATTTTAAATTTAGTATTAATTTATTATCTTTTCTCTTACAATTCTCATTTTACATCACAATTATAATATTATTTAATTATACTTAATTCAATTATTGATTTGATTTGATTTATATTAACATCCATTCCAACTGTTACGAAACGTTTTTAACATTCTATCTATTGATATTATTTAAATCTTACTTCTTTAATATTTTATTTTAAATTTCTTAACAGTCTATCCAAAGACAACCCAAAAGCTTACATTGAATTACAGCTGGAAAAATCAGCTTAAATAATTATATAATTGTTTGCAGGAAGCATCATTTGACCTTCGTTTTTCCTCTTTAAAACTCCGCTCACTTCTCTTGCCAAATTCATCCCAATCTATTTTCTGGCCTGTGAGAGGGTTCAACTTAGAGAGCAAGAGCCTGTCGTTGTTTTTGTGAGTTCTAAAAAGAGAGAATGGGCTCCATGGCATTCCTTGAAAATCCCCATGCAGTATGCATTCCCTATCCAGCTCAAGGTCACATCAACCCCATGTTAAAACTAGCCAAACTCCTCCATCACAAAGGCTTCCATATCACTTTTGTCAACACAGAGTACAACCACAAACGCATCCTAAGATCTCGAGGCCTCAACTCTCTTGATGGCCTCCCATCATTTCAATTCAAAGCTATCCCCGATGGACTCCTCCAACAAGTAACGATGTCACACAAGACATACCATCACTATGTGAATCCACCAGCAAAACATGCATCGTTCCTTTCAAAGACCTCATTACCAATCTTAACGACACGTCTTCATCCAATGTTCCTCCTGTAACTTGCATTGTTTCTGATGGAGTCATGAGCTTCACGCTTGAGGCAGCACAAGAGTTGGGTATACCTGAAGTTCTGTTTTGGACAACAAGTGCATGCGGATTTCTGGCTTATGCTCACTATCGCCAGCTAATCGAGAAGGGTCTTACACCACTCAAAGGTTTGTTTTTAATGTCAAATGAACTATATACGCAGTTTAATTCACCTATTTCTTTTACTTTTTAGTGACTAAACAATTAGCATATGCCGATTTTTTAATATTACAGTTTATTAGCAATAATTAATTAAGTCCGTCTTGGTAATAATTTTTTGTTTCCTTTTGATTTGCAGATGAAAGTTACTTATCTAACGGTTACCTGGATTCCGTGATAGACTGGATACCAGGCATGAAAGGCATCCGTCTGAGGGATATCCCAAGTTTCGTTAGAACCACCGATCCTGAAGATTTCATGCTGAAATTTATAAAGGCGGAGAGTGAAAGAGCTAAAAAGGCCTCTGCTATTGTTTTGAATACGTATGATGCCTTGGAGCATGAAGGCTTGGTTTCTCTTGCTTCAATGTTACCTCCTGTATACTCCATTGGTCCCCTTCACCTGCTCCTGAATCAGGTCACAGATAGTGATTTAAAGCTGATCGGATCAAACCTATGGATAGAAGAATCCGGGTGTCTTGAGTGGCTTGACTCAAAAGAACCCAATTCAGTTGTTTACGTAAATTTTGGAAGCATAACTGTCATGACAAGTGACCAATTAACAGAGTTTGCTTGGGGACTTGCAAATAGTGACCAGACATTTTTGTGGGTCATTAGGCCTGACCTTGTTGCGGGTGACTCCGCGATGTTACCACCAGAGTTTGTTTCGGCCACTAAAGAGAGAGGTCTTTTCGCAAGTTGGTGCTCCCAGGAACAAGTACTAAGCCACCCATCCATTGGAGGTTTCTTAACACATAACGGATGGAACTCCACAATTGAAAGTATTTGTGGAGGAGTGCCTATGATTTGTTGGCCTTTCTTTGCTGAACAGCAAACCAATTGTCGGTATTGTTGCACCGAATGGGGCATAGGCATGGAAATAAACAATGATGTTAAGAGAGGTGAAGTTGAGAGTCTTGTTAGAGAGTTGATGGGAGGAGAAAAAGGCAGTGAAATGAAAAAGAAAACCAGGGAGTGGAAGAAGATGGCAGAAGAGGCAATTACTTCCACCGGTTCATCTTGCATGAATTTGGACGACATGATTAACAAGGTGCTACTGTCTCCAAGAGATTAGTTAATTGATTAAGGTTTTAATAGGAGCAGAAATTTTTTATCTATTTAGAATAAATTCTTCTCTTTGAAATAGAAAATTTCTTTCAAAGTCTCCTTATAATTATTGTAATACCTTTACGCAACTCAAGTGAACGTTTGTTTTCTTTATATTAGACTTTCAGTAATTTATTTGACTTTCTTTCTTTAATTAATTAATTACTGGATTTTTTTTCGTAGTTTGAAAGTGATTTGCACAACTTGAATTCGGATTCGTCTTAATTATAAGAAATGAATTTGGAGTTCTAAAATGGAGCACTTTATATATAATCTTCACTTATAGCTGTATCATGGGAAATAAGGAAGGAAGGTGCATACTTTAAACCATTAATTAAAGAAGCTTGATATTGAAAACTTTAGTAGCATTGACAGTACATCCATTTAAATTGAACTACATGGTACATGCACTTGTTAAAGTTGATAACACGTTTTTCTTTCATTTTCATTATTGAAAATACAAGTCAATAATGATGAAGAAGCCGACCATATATATAAAAACGACCACGTTTAAGGCGTCCCTTCCCAAGGATGAAGAGTTGGCAAAATAAAGCAAAATTGTGATCATGGCTAGCTTAACAACTTTTTTTTGTTCTCTGAATTCCCCTCATGAGAGGTAAGTGAGTTTGATTTGTTAAGTTAAAGTCATAGATACTATCACTCTATCGTCATGTTTTTTTGATATTTTAATTTATAGTTATGGTCTTTGAAGTTTAGCATCCTCATGTTGACTGTTCTTTTCTACTTCCCTTTGTACATTATGGAGGAACGACTTCTTTATGTCGACATTTCAGGGAGGTATGCCTTCACTATTTTACCAAAAAAAAAAAAAAAGAGCATTGTATATTATGGGCGTAGGGCTAAGATATGTTTATGTTTACACTTTCAAGTTTCGACAACTGGCCTGACTTAAATCGATGATGAAAACACCTGGCTGAAACCCAAAAGGCCTATGGGCAATATTGAAATTTAGTCCTCTGAACACTGTAGAACCGCTTCGATCATTTGCATAGTCGCCTTTGCTAGCGTTGACCTTAGAAACAAGACTCAAACGGGTTGAGCTGGATTTGAGTCATTAGTCAGCAGTTTGAAGTGGGCGGGAAACAAAGCCCATTCAACCAATTAAAGACAGTTTCACTAATCCTCCTCGTGATTCTAAAGTATGGCTGGAAGTTGTTGCGATTGATGGTACTAATACGAATCAAGTTTATGGTTTGCCTATTGCATCACCCTATGAATTAAGGGCAGGCCATGCTATTTCAATTTTAAGCAAGCCAAATTTTAGCTCAAGTTATATATTACATAACTTTCATGAGATTTTCCATAAAAAGAGCTACAAAACAAAGGGTTATTGAGATGTAGAATATAAAAATAGAGCATTTACTAGAAAAGAAAATATGATGTATCGGACTCAATTAAGTATAGGTATGAGTGTATCTTTTCCTCTCTCTCTTGGAACTAATAATTCAGGATCTTTTCCTGCCCTTCCACCTTCATATTTTTTAGCACATCTGATGTAATGTACCATATATATATATATATACACTTCACATTGTTAGTATGATTATAAAACTCAATTTTTGGAGATGTTTTTTTTTAGTTGTGGTTGTGGGTTTATTGGAAGCAAGTAATTATTAGTTTGGAGATCATGACATACAAAACAAAAAATTAAAATCTTCAATGAAATCGCAGATGGAATGAAATTCCATTAGTGTTTCTATCAAGACTTTCATTGAAAATTTCACGTCAATTCTGGAATTTTTTGAAAAACTTACAAAATATGTAGCAACTTACCAATATAATAGCCGACAGAAAATTTTGTCTAAAAAATAAATTGTGAAGGAATTGAATATGAAATAGAAAACCAACGAGATATTTTTCGACATTAGTATTTCATCGCCTATTCCATCAGCATTCAATAATAACAAAATCTTCACTATATATCGATGAAATATTCCATCAATATTTTTAATTTTGTGATAGTGATTTTCTTGTTTCTTTCTTACGAGTAGATTTTCATTTTCTTCTACTCCAAGGCCACAAGTTTGAATTTATTGGGTTTGTGCTCTAGAAAACAGAGAATCTATGTGTGTGATTCAGGGTTTTGTTTTTTTACAAAGGAAAATATTGAATTTTCAATCTTGGAAGGAGGAACAACACTAATGCTCAATATCGTGAAACTATTTATTAGTAAAACCTATGTAGTTGCACAATAATGTCTGTTTCAGGAGCAATAATCATTCAATGCAGTTGGATTATACGCGAGTTCTTTCACAGCTAGATAGAATCGATTCATGATATTTTTTTCAGCGCACATGAATGAGTAAAAGGAACATTATATCCAGAAGCCTGCTGTAACAAATGTTTTCACCTGTTTACGAATATTGCTTCTATATGCAATAATAAGAAATTAGAAACGTGGAAAGTATAAACAAATTTGAACATAATCTTACCTTGCAGAGTCATTTTTTATCACAAGAAAGGCTTCTCCACACGCCAATTTTATGCGGAAATACAAGCATGGTACCCTTTTATTGATTTAGAAGGAGCCTGCCTTGAATACAGATCTTCTTCTTGCAACATAACAATAAAGGAAAGAAAAGAAAAAGAAATATTGCGCGCACACAAGTGGATCCATGTCTTGAACCTTAGCTCTCACCATAGGTTCCGAGTCCAGTTATTCATGGGAGAATCACATCTCCATTAATTTTATCTCGTGGAGCAAGAAGCACTTTGTCTATCATTTTCTCCAAATTCAAGCATGATGACCCAGTGGGACTAGCAGTGGCCTCTTCTACCTTTCTTTTCCACTCCTTGGCTTTATACTTCATTACCTGTCCTTGATCTCCCTCCATCAGTTCTCTAACAAGACTTTCAATTTCATTTCTTTTAACATCGCTGTCTATTTCCATCCCTATGCCTAACTTGTTACAACTGAACCAACAATTGGTCTGTTGCTCTGCAAAGAAAGGCCAACAAATCATGGGCACGCCACCGCACAAACTGTCTAGTGTAGAGTTCCATCCACTATGGGTTAAGAACCCTCCAATGGAAGGGTGCTGCAGGACTTGTTCTTGTGGACACCAACCAGCTAATAGACCCCTTTCTTTTGTTTCTGCCACAAATTCTGGAGGAACTATAGCTGAATCACCAACAACGAGATCAGGCCTAATGACCCACAAGAAAGTGCACTTGCTGTTTGCAAGTCCCCAAGCAAATTCAATGAGTTGTTGCGGGGTCATGACTGTGACACTACCAAAGTTGACATAGATAACCGAGTCTGGTTCTTTAAAATCGAGCCATTCAATACAACCAGGTTCTTCTTTCCACAAATTGGATGCTATAGAGTTCAAGGCATTTTCTTGGTCCTGATTTTCGAGTAACTGAAGAGGACCAATGGTGTAGAGATGAGGGAGGGTGGAAGTAAGAGGCTTTAAGACCTCAGACTCCAAGTCATCAAAGGTGTTGAAAATAACAGCGGAAGCATTTCGAGCACTCTCCACTTCTCCAATTGCAAAATTGAGCATTATATCTCCAGAATCTGTTGTTCTGAGAAAGCTTGGTAAATATTTCAAGGAGATACCTTCCATACCAGGAATCCAATCAATAACGGTGTCCAAATACCCATTTGTTAAGTAACTTTCATCTGCATGTCACCCAAAAGGCTATATCAGGACCATGATTTTATCATATATATATATATATATATAATGGTGAACATAAAATTAGTTATCATATATATATATAGTGGTAAAATCAAGCTTTAAAAATAAATTTTTACCTTTAAGAGGCACGAAGCCCTTTTCAATTAAAGGGCGATATTGCAAATAGGACATGAAGCCACAAACACTGGCTGTCCAGAAAAGAACGTTAGGAATACCTAGTTCCTGAGCAGCTTTGAGTGTAAAGCTCATGATGCAATCAGAGACTATGCAGGTGACTGGAGGAACTTTAGAAGAAGAGGTGTTATTGAGTCTGGATAGAAGGTCTCTGAAAGGAGCTAGGCAATTTTTCTTGGTGGAATCGCAGAGAGATGGCACATGCTGAGTGGAGTCAGCATCTGAAGGTGGGAGTCCATCAGGAATTGTTTCAAACCGAAAAGTTGGGAGGCCATCGAGGGAGTCAAGGCCTCTAGATTTTAGGAGGCGTCGATGGTTGAATTCCGTGTTAACAAAAGTGATATGGAAGTCCTTTCGGTGAAGGATTTTTGCTAGTTTGAGCATTGGATTTATGTGGCCTTGGGCTGGGAATGGTAAGCATACCACATGAGGAGGAAATTCTTCAGTGGCTAAAGAAACCATTTTTCCCTTTCTGCTTGGCAAATTTGCTTGGAGTGTGTGTTAATTATATGTATAGAGAAAGGCAGCTCTTGACATATTTTTGGTTTGGTAAAGGTCTTGACAATTTTCCGGTCCAGTATATTGTGTTTCCAAGTGATGGAAAGGTTCCTTGGCTAGATGCCACCACACGGTTCAAAGATTAAAAAAAAAAAGAAAAAGAAAGAAGAAGCTAGACGCCATGGAAAAAGTTCTAATTCTTGGGCTGTAGTTAAATATTATATTGTTTGGACCTTTGCAATTCATTAGATGAATAATTTAATTCTCATGATAAAGCATAATATATGAATTATGCGTGGGACAACTTTTTCTCGTTTCTAAATCCCACTTCGTCTCTCACAAGTTTCTATCTTGAGATCTTAAAATTTAAATTTAAATTCTATTTTTTTTCTTCTGATAATTTAATAGAAAACTAGTTTGTTGAACAAGTGCTTCTCTTCTATAATATATATTATTAAATTCAACAAAGCGTACCAGGTCAATATAATTACTTATCAACTTTATCTTTTGATTGAATCGAGTTTTAAAGTAAATTGGAAGTTATTCAATGATAATTCAATGTTTTTTTCATAAAATAATTGGAATGATGACTTTTTAAATAGATCAAAGACAAATTATTTAACTAATGACCCGGGTATGATCCTTTATAATAATTTTTTATTTTTAAATTTATTTTTTATTTAATTACATGGTTATATAAAAAGATACTACCAGGAAAGATAACAACTGAAATCATTGAAGCATATATCTTAACTTTATTTTTTTTATTAATGCATCTCTTTATTATTTTAACAAAAACATTTTTTTGTTGTAAGCATTATTTTTAAAATAAAAACCTATCATGATCTGAAAAACAAGTTTAAATAAATATTAAAATAATCTTAATATTTTGTGTGTGATTGAAATAAAAAAATTAATAAATATGATAAAATCATGTCAAAAATCAATTAAAAACTTAAACAAAAGAAATTTTATTTTTATTGAATATAAATGAGTGAGTTTTTATTCCTTGTTTTTGCATATAAGGTACATAATATATAATTGAAAAAATAATTGTTAATATTCCCATAAAAACCAAGGAAAAATTGAATAATAATTTAAATATCATGTAAAGTATTTTTTATAGTGCACTTCAATAAAAATAAAAAATATATTAATAAAAAAATTCTTAAAAAAGAAGGCATCTGTGCTAAAAAGATGAGCTTGCTTGCCTGTCCTAACAGAAAACAAGCTCTAGTGCTTGGATTTAAAGGTATTTATTTATTTATTGTTCCGGACATTATACAGTTTGATAGTATTACATATTAAAAAATAAAACAAATTTTTCTATAATTTATTTTGTCTTGTATCTAATTAACCAAATAAAATAAAAATAAATGTACTTTATTTTATATATTATTATCAAACATAACTCTGTATTTTTTTTTTGCTTCTTTTTTTCTTTTTATCATAGTTTTTATCATTTATTTTAATTTAAAACCCTAATTAAATAGTTGTTTACAGATTATAGAAAAAAAATAAATTGTAGCGTGTCATTGGTTTTTTTTTTTAATAACGAAGGAAAAACTGTAATCGAAGATTTTACTATGAAAGATGGAAAGTGTGGATATATATCGCTTAAAGCTGTAAGCTCATGACGTGTTTGATGTGTGAACACCCGTGGATTGCTCCCCGAACGAACCAAGAAAAGTTTTGTCACTTGCGGTAATGACGAACCAGCCTTTCATCATCATCCAAAGATTCGCAAACTTCAACAAGAGATGCTCCGCTCTGTTTAATGCATAGCCGGCTGGGGTACTACAATGATCATTTGGATAATGATTTAATGCTTCCATTTAATAAAAAATTTAAAAATAAGTAAAAATATATTTATGAAATATATTTTATAAAATAAAAATTGTTTTTGCATTACTAAAAATCTCAAATACAAAGTAAAAATTATCCAAAATTTCACTAATCAAATATACAGAAAAAGATAGTAAGAATATGAATATATCTATTAAATATTTTAAAAACTACCATCAATGTTGTTAAAATCGCGATTCAACTCGTATCAGTATGAGCTAAACGTGCTAAATCGTTCATAAAACTCGAAAATGGGTAAAATTGAGTTAAATTCAGATAAAATCGTTAAAATCGATTGAAATCGCGTAAAAACACGATTTCACCACCGATTTTACGCTTTCAAAGACAAAATAGCAATTGTGAGTCACTGTTCCCTCCAGCTCCAAGTGTCAAGCAATTATTGGCCTATTACACAGTACACACATAGAACAAAAGCAAAACAATTAACACGTAAGACGTTCGTTTTTCATCTTTCTTCATCAACTTCCACAATTCAAGTCACTGGCCGACTTGTAGGTTAGCGGGTTCGCCTATTTTATTATTATCATTTTTTTTTTCACAACAATGTTCTGATGAAAAAGGTCAATTAAAAGCGGAACTCAATTCAGGCCACTCTGAATCGGTTTCGAGATGTTATTCACAATTGTTTTCATTATTTTTCAAATTAAAAAGCATGAATAATACAATTTACACACACACACACACTTTTTTAGCAATATAAAATATTAAAATTATTTTTATATTTTTATATTTAATTAGTGTCATAAATTTAATTTTTATAATGAATATAATGTAAAGATTTTGTTTTTGGTTAACAATAAAAATTTTCTATTGTAATTTTTAATTTAAATAAAATAAAATAAATATTTTACGATCACAACTATATAATATTAAGAAGACTATTATAATTTATATTATATTTTTTTATGAAAAATAGTTGTAATTTTGATATAACTTTTATTTTATTGTTGAAAAAATTCCTCTTGACTTTTAATAAATAAACTCATTTTTTCAAAATTTCACCAAATATAAAAACAAAAAAATAATTAGAAAACTAAAATTTAAAAAGCAAAATAGTTTTCTGTCAACGAAGCTTATGTTGTTTTTGCCTTAGTAGTTTCTGAGCTGAGATAGTCATGGCCTCATGTACATGCTTGGTTAGTTGGTTCTCTTAAGAATTCAAAACGACATGAAAATTCATGTTTGTTTTCTTTTGCATGCCCTTCATCTTGCCGTTATTATATCTCAAATAAAATGCCATTATTATATCTCAAATAAAATTAGAATGTGAAATTCAATTTAGAAATGGAATGATAGTTATATTCTAATTTCAAATCTAATTTTTGAATTTAAAACAAACTATAATGATCAAAACTTGTAGTCATTGTTATAAAACTCAACACGGTGGTTAATTGTTGGTCTGCCGGTCTAAACCTAACTCGAGTCTAGTTTAAAATAGAACCAAGTGTAAGGCAAACTAGTCTAACCTAGTTGATTGGTAGATCAATTCACAATCTAATTGACTTGGTAAAAAACCGAATGAGATTCAATTTGATTTTTCCCCAAAATAGCTTTATTTCAATATATATTTTTGTTTAAAAATCTTGAAAAAATAAAAATATTTTTATTTGAAGCATGTATTTTAAGGTGCTTGAATTATGTATGAATTTTTATTTGAAGCATGAATTTTTTTTAATATATTTTAAAATTCCTTACAATTTTACGATCTGTTTTTACAATCCAAGTTTATTTTATATTTTCCGTGCCATATTAAAATCACAATTATAACAACCATGACTACCCTTTTATATTAACCTTAAGTGGGCTCCATGGTAATAAAAAGTTGGTTATTATCTAGAGAGATCGCAGAGGCGTTTTTTAAATTTTAAAATTCATCTGGTGGCACTTAGACGTGCCATCTTCACAAGGGGCATAGATAATCGTGGATGAGTGTGGGAGGTTGACTAGAGAACGGAGGCCGTTTCGACGGAAGGATTGGTGCAACGCCTTACCGATTAAAGAAATCTATATATATTGTTAAAAAAAACTATCATACATCTAATATTTTTTTAAAAAAATCAAAAGAATATAAAAGCTTGATAATGAATTACTGACTACAAATTTAAATTTTTTTAAAATAAGTCACAAAAATCCTAAAACTCAAATCACTTGATAGATCACAAACTCCATCGTCACATATATATTGGTGAAGGAAAGTGACCTAACAACAGAACTCAGCGGCAACAACAGCAACGTAGCAGCACCACGTAACAATAATATATAGGAAACACATTTATGGCAACAACATCCAAACCGACCGTATTTAGTGCAATCATTTGTTAATTTAATGTAATTAATGATTTTGTTGAGTACGATGATAGTTGATAATTGATGAAATTAATATTATTAATTTCACACACTAAAGTGTTCTTTGGATCCTAAATTGATGTATCAAATTTGCATGAGAGTTTACGGGTTCTTTATATTTAAATCTACAGTCAAATAACAAAATAACTGTTAGATGCCCCTTAAATCTTTTCATAATTTCAAAATATGAAAGGTGTTGAAGGGGATCTGCAATGTATTTCTTGAGAGAAAACTTAGTATTAATTAAATTAGAGTTTTTACTAGTAAAAATGATGGGAAATTAATTGAGATATACATAAATTAAATATAAATATTCATATATATATATATATATATATATATATATATATATAAAAGTAGAGTTTCTATCAGGTGACATTTACTCTGGATGATTAATCTAGACATTAATTAGTTATTAATATGCAATTAATACGATGACACAAAATTCAAGACCGGTGCATCGAATAGGTAAATGAGTTTTCTTGGGAATGGATATTCTATGTTAACTTTAGTGTTGCAATTAATAAAATTACAAAATATTTTTTAAAAAAAATATGAAGGGTCATGTTGACGAGATGCCGTGAGAATTGACAGATTCTCTGTATCTAGAGACTAGATGCCCGATAAATATTTTCATAGCCTTGAAATGTGAAAAGTCATGTTGTAGGGCTTGGTGGTGTATTTCTTAAGAGAATTCTTAGTATTAATCAAATTAAGCTTTCTATTAAGTATAATTTATTTGGAAAAATTCATTTAGTTATTGATAATATGTTTAAGTGTTAAGAATTGACAGATTCTCTATATCTAGAGATGTAATGATTAATATGTGAAAAGTCAGGTTTTGTAATTTGAATTATTCTCATATTTTCAGATCTTTACCATAAATATGAATATATTAGTAATAAAACAACTCTCTCTCTCTCTCTTCAAATTAACAAAAACAATATATATATATATATATTGGATGCAAGGGATTTGAAGGATGGATGGTTAGGGTAAGGGGGAGATATTCAATTTCAATTTTTTTTATTGAACATTTTTAACGAGCTTAGCGATTTACTAATTTTTTTTTATAAATAAAGTCTCATTGCCTTTTCTTTTAAAGTCATCTATTGATATTATCTTTGTAGATCATCAATGAATATCAGATTTTATAAGGTAATTACTGGTTTCATGTTTTTTTTTTAAGAATCAACAAAACACACATACACACACAAAATAACAATTTGATATTCCGTGATGCTTGGGACTCCATGTTTTTCTATTATGTTTTGTGTCATAATTTAATTTTTATCCCCTTTTAACAAACAAAAAATTATATTAAAATATTTTGCACATAAAATTTGATAAATTCTTCAAAAAAAAATTATAATAGTTATTAAAAAATGATCAAAATATAAAAAAAAAGAAAAAAGAAAAATACATGTAGGGATAAAGTTGGACAAACAATGAAATTCAAAAAGCAATGACTAAACCAGAGCATGTACAAAATGGTCATCATGAATAATTTTTGAAGGACAATTAGAGATATTATTGAAGAAGAAATGAATTAGAAAGAGGTTGAAATTGGCTAGAATTTGAAGAATTAAAAGATCAAGAATCAAAATGAAAGGGGTGAAAAAATTTAGGAGTTTTATTAAGTCAATTAAAGATTTAATTAAAGAGAAAAACATCTATTGGATGTTCTTTATTTTAAAAGTGAAGAACTAGTCACTAATATATTCATTAAGTACGCTAATATATTCATTAAGTACCTTATATTGGAGTCCTTTATGAAGGTCAGAAGATTACTTTATGTTTGTACTAAAAAAAACTTTGTTTAAAAAAGAGTCTTATTATTAAACCAAGTGCTTAAAAACATCCATTTAAGAAATGAATTGTTAGATATTAGTTATAATCCTACAATAAAATAGGTATCTTTGATAAAAAAAAAAAAAAAGATTTGTTTTAGAATTTTTATTTAACTATATATTTAATTAGAATTTTTATTAGATTATATGATAGTTAAAGGTTGTAATAATATAAATGTTAATGTATTCAGAATTTTAAGAGGGTTGAATCAATAAAAAAAAATTAAATATTTGAATGTTTAGTATTTTTAATAAATTTGAATTCCACTTTCGGGTCCTTAACAGTACTCTTAGTGATACTTAAGAAAAAAATGTTAATTTGAAGTCCACGTTGAAGACTTCCTATGATAATTAATACCTTGATGCGTTAATCGCTGCCAAATTCTCAAATGCAATCTATAGCTAGGAAATAGAAATGTCCATATATATACACATAAAACAATTCGAATCTAAAGAATGAAACTTCGAATATTTTTTGTCTAACGAGTGTTGGTTGCAGATTCTTAACCCTTCGATTACTAATCACCCTGTCCCGATTCCTGAAAAGAAATAGTGATTGTCAGCAACTTAGGGTGTCAAGCATATCTTTAAGCGTATATATGTGATATGGCTACTCATGTCATTCCATTTTTTTATATATATAACTAGAGAGATGTATTAAAACGCCAAGAGATGGCGGGAAGGAGGAGTTACGAATCTGCAAAAAACAAACAGATTTTGCAGCAGGAACAGAACGAAGAGGGAAAGGCCAAGAGAACCACATGAAACAGACAGAGAGACAGAGCATCAGCCTTAGCATGTAGCTTTGCCTCCACACAAAAACAGAGCTGTCAAGCTAAACAACCAACTATCACCGACTATCCAAAGCAACTGCTGGTTAGGCTAGATATCAAGAAGGTTTCTACATCTACTGTAAATTAAGTTTTTATACTAGACGTACGGCGCTATGGCACTGATATTTTCCAACCAATTGAAAGATCACCCTTCCCACCACATTGAGGCAACAAGGGCAAAAGGAAACTTGACTTACTGGCCTATTTGAGGTACATTAGATTTTAGTAAAGATGGACCCTTAATATATGCACCTAGCATGCAGTTCGTCACAAATATTTTAAATAGGCAGAGATGAAGCATCATCAAGCAGCTCGACCCCATCAAACGAAGGAGGAAAGGGACCGTGGCCTAAGCCAAATGATTTGATGTGATCTTTGAGTGATCTCTTATGCTTAAAGTCAGAGCCGCAAACACAAAGCCAACGCTTGCCACAATTTTTCTCGTGGGTTCGCCAGTCGCCTTTCACAGCCAAGAATTTTCCACACTTGCGACACATGAACGGTTTAAGTCCATGCTTCCTCTTATAATGTGTTTGCAATGTTCGAAAATCTTTCAGGGGCTTTGCTCTTGGGTGTTCGATATTGTTCTTGCACCCTTCGGCGCAACAGAAGCATGGAATGCCTGACATAGCCCGTGGTTGTGTTCCCTTCAGCGATTCAGGTCCTCTACGATACTGTGATCCATGACCCCACAAGTGCATCTGGCACAGAAATCGTGCGATGCGGCAAGAATACCAGCAAAATGAAATGTTAAATTAAGAAACAAGAATGCTGCAATACTTCTTTTTTAAAATTAAAAAAAAAACATCGAAACATGTACTGGATATACAAGATCTAATTAATTAGCATGCATGTGACTTGAACCTGAAGATTGTTGTAGCGGTTGAAGGTCTTGAAGCAGACATGGCAACAAAAATGAGTAAAGCCGATGAGTATTTGCTCAGGAGTTGGTATCCAATATTGTTTAGCAGTTACATTGACATTTCCCTTGACATTTTGATTAATGGAGCTATAGCCGGAATAATCAGGAAGGCCAATCCGTAAGGCCATCGTAACATCTGCATCCATGTCTTCATCGCCAATTGCTTTGGGATTTTCACTGAATGGTGCCTCTGGAGAATTGATTAGGGAGCTCAGAAATGGGACAGGGCCGCGAGAACTATGACCAGTGCCTGGAAAGAGATCGAGTGGCTCGATATCATTGTGGTTAGTAGATGAAGAGGCTATGAGACAAGAATTGATTGAAATTTCTGAAGGCTCCATCCTAGAAGAGCAATGCATGCTAATTAACTTGAATGGGTACATAATGTCTACTAGATTAACTTAGGTTTTTATAATGAGGTCAATGCAAATATGCTTGACTGGTGATCATGAGCATGAGAATAGAGGCGGGGTGGCTGGAGAATAATGTGGTTGAATGAAAACAACGTTTGCCAACGAGCTCATAAATCTATCCTGATTGTTTTGTTTATCTACATTTGGAATGGAAAGGAAATACCTTAATTTCTGTGGCCCATGCCAGCTTAATTTGGAAAGAGTTACACTACAGCAGGTTAAAACTCTAAGGCAATGCGTTACAGAATCCGGTTAACTCTTAACGGTGGCTTTGACAGTACTTAGAAAGAAAGAGGAGAGAAATCTAGAGAGAGTTTGCAATATTGCAGGGTGGTGATCATTATTTTCTAATTTAGGAGGTGCATGTGGACCTATCGTATACTCATTCGATACAAGTTTTGTTCTCTTTCACGAATTTGGCGGTACTATCAGCGAAAGCATGATAATTCCGACGAGCATGTAAACGATTTTTCTCCTACGTCAAAGGAGAAATATATAAATAGTTTGTCTCAGCGGCGATGTCATAATTATAATACAAATGAGTTATCATTACTCAGCCAACTCTATTTGTTAAAATGCTTTCCGTTAAATTCATTAAAAATGATAACTCATTTGTATTATAACAACATCATTTTTGTCATAAATTCAAATGATGAATTAATTGGATAATGTTGGAGGATCTATTTGGGAATTGTTTTTACTTAGAGATTTAGTTGGGAATCACGTGATAGTTCGGGAACAAATTAATGAATTTTTTTTTAATTATTTTTTTGAGATTTTAAGTTCTGAGCTCAATCTAAGAATTTTGCAAGATGGAGAAGAGAAATCGGAATGGGTCTAGTGGACCGGTCAGTGTGAAAAAACCGGAATAAGGGTATTGTGATTATATACCATTTAATTTGTAAAACACATATGAATTACAGCAGAACCTTTTCATATGAACTTATATTCAGTTGCATGAGTCTTATGAAAAAGTGTTTTTATTGGAGCTTTGAAATTTTCAGGACATATTCTATGGTCACCTTGGCTCAGCCAAATCTTGTGTTAGCTTGAAGTTTTTGTCTCAGTGTGGTGCCTCTCTCGTTTCTTTTAGGACAGTATAGGGATGTGTTGGATTCCGAAATTAACTAATATACTAAATCGTGTGGGGAATTTACTGTTTTTCCACACACAAAACATTGTAGATTACAATAGTAATCTATAGTGATTCTTCTCCTTTTTTTTTTTTATTTAGCTTTTCTCTTTTTTTCTTTTTTTTTTTCGTTTTGTTTTTTCAAAAAAAAAAATTTCAACTTTCTGATTTTTTATTTTTTGTCATTTATTTTTTTTTCAAATTTTTTTTTGTTAATTTTACCTTTTAAAAGTTTTGCTTTGTAATTTTTTTCTTTAAAATACTATGGATTGCTATGATGTTTTTCCACTTAGTTTTTCTATTTTATTTCTTTATTTTTCAAAATTATATTTGTCGATTTTTTTTCTAATATTGAGCTGATTAAGAATTTAGTTTTATAATTTTTTTCTTTAAAATACTGTGAATTGTTGCAGTGTTTTTCCATGTGATTTTTTTATGATTTTTTTCAAAATTATCTTTGTCGATTTTTTTTAAATATTGAGTTGGTTAATAATTATAATTACAATAAAATTAAATCATATAAGGAAAGCGTTGTAGTTTTTCTCACAAAACATTGTGGATTGCTACAATATTTCTCTAAATGATTTTTTTTTTATTTTATTTTATTTGGGAAAAGCGTTATAGTTTTCCTCACAAAACATTGTCAATTGCAGCAATGTTTTTTCTCATGAGTTTTTTTCCTTCCAAAATTATCTTTGTTGGTTTTTTTTTAATATTAAGTTGGTAGAGAATTTAGCTTTGTAATTTTTTTTTTATTAACTGAAAAGCTAAATCATGTGGCAAAAGCACTGTATCTTTTCTCACAAAACATTGTAAATTACTACAAATCATTTTGTTCAGTTTCTAAGTTTTGGATCACCAACACAATTTTTTTTTTGTCATGAAATATTTGCTTCATCATACCTTTAATTTCTATTACTTATCTAGCGCTGGTTCACAATTATAACACTATCAAATACATTTGTTTTATAAGCCCGCGGCAGCGCGCGAGCATGTCATCTCGTGTTATATAGACAGAGAAAATAAAAATATAATTATTTAGAAGTTTTTAAATTTTTTTTAAAAAAAATTAAAATTATTTAGGAATTTATTAACTAAAGATCTTATCTTCTTCGGCTTTGTATAATTCTTTAAAAGCTAGGTTATTGCAAATCACAAGTCATCCAATTGTTCGACTTTCAATATAAATCCATACGAACCACTAGTAAGAAATCTTTTAAATTCTTATTTAGAAGAGAGATTGTTATGCCTAAGTGTTGGCTTTCTATTTTGTGACTTATATAATTTTTCTGTCTAACAGACAACTCTATCTAAAATAAATGGCATAACTTACTATTTATAGAGAAATCTGAAAAATCCTATAAATTAATAAAATATCAATTTACCCCCTGAATAATATCTATATATTAATTCAGGATAATTTTAAAAATTAACTCAATCAAGTTCTTACTTGATTTTTCTAGATTTAAAAGTATAATTCATGTATTAATTACATTCTAGTCTTTAATTTCTAAAATATATTTAAATCAAGTGATACTTAATTAAATTATTTTATTTAAATTCTTACTAATAATTTTTAATATGTGTGATTTATTAGATTCCTAATATATTAGTGCTAATATAAATTTTAATTTTAAGTAAATAAAATTAAATAAATTGTCTCTACAGTAAAACACAAAAGTTAATATTAATTGGCTCGTGATAAGTTGTACCAGGATATTATTTCTACATTGAGGGTTCTACAGTAAAACACCATTGTTTTTTTAGTTTTTTTTTTGGTTAATATTAATTGGCTCGTGATAAGTTGTACCAGGATAAATATAAATTGCTAATGATGAGTCGGCTTATTGACAGTACAATCTATAAATGTACAGATAAAACTTACATATTTTTGTATTAAACCTTATTTTTTATTTTTTTAAAATATATATTTTTTTAAAAAAATATTAAATTAATAATTTTTTTAATAATTTTAATGTACTGATATTAAAAATTAAAAAATTATTTAAAAAATTATTTTGCTTTACAATAATTAACAAGCACTTAGATTCAGCTAATGATTCGGGCTATAATAAATTTAATCTCAGTGTACTTGGATGCAGTACTTGGACTGGGGTCACTTGGACAGAAATTCTTATTGAGGGACTGCTCGCACTTCCTTGTATTTCTCATACATATTCTGTCAAATATGTTTAATTTTTGTGCTTTGAGAATGATTAACTCAAATTAACATGGAACGGGAAAGAATTATAGAAGAACTTTTTTTTTTGTTTTAAGAAAAAGAATAAAGTAAAAAGGATCCGCATAAGGTGATTAGTCCATCTTTTCCTTCCGTGATTGTGGTGAACACGAATCGTCTCTTTGAAGCAGCAGTATTCACCGGTGCTACAGCATAAATTAATCTGGACTGCGAAGAGGGGAGATATAGATTGAGAGATGGAGAGCATGAAGTTATCAAGAATCGAGTATGTGTTAGAGATCTTCTCTTAGGTATCTGGACTTTCTGAAGTAACAGCACCCGCTTCTGTTTCCGTGGTGGTATGCTGTGGAGTCGGTGAGTCTGAGGCCAAACATAGACAAACAAAGCTTGCAGTCAGTATATCTAATACATAAACATTATGTGTGTGGGCATCGCAGTTTTCTTAGCGGCAGGCAGAAGCATCAGTACCCGTGATGCTTACATTTATCAAATTGCAGATGCAATAGCTACAACCAATTATATTAACCATCATAAAAAAAAAAAAAATTAACTGGAAGGAAAACTGATTTTACTTGCCATCTTTAATTTTAATATTGCAACAAGATATCCAATTTTAATTTATTATTCCATGTAGTTAGATGAAGGATGCAGCCCGGGCCACCACTTCAACCAATTAATTTAGTTCGGTGGATTAAATTCAAGTAAAAATTAATTATTGGATTGATATTATATACATATATAAGCACAAACTAACCACACCAGTTCAGTAGAACGAATTATTGTTGTTAAAATTTAAAAATACGACCCTCAAGAATTTTATAAAAATAACAAAACGGAAAGAAAAGGCTATAAATTCATGGGTCAATGGGTGAATTCAGATTAATCTATAAAAAAATCATTTTTTTAGTTAACACAATATTGTTTTGGACAAAAAAGATTCCTTAAAATTGATATGCTAGATCAATCATGTTTTACTAGGTCAATATCTATCATGATTTGCGAAAAATACAACCAAACAAGGCTCTAAGTTAGTGGGTTATTGGGTCGATCCAACTAGCCAGGTCATCAAGTAGATTTATAGCACGTTGGTAGTTCAGGTGTTAGATGATGAGGAGCTCGACGTAAAGTAAATTCTCAATATATGTCGTGATTGTTAAAGGTGGAGATTATAGATCCATGTAAAATCCTATGTATATTTTGAATCGATTAAAGGTCATTTATTTATTTATTTTTGATAAGTAAACAAGCACACAGCAAGGGGATAACCCGCAGGGAAGATGAACAGACACGGCTCAAACGGAAACGGAACTAAAAAGGAAGAAAACAAAGAACAACAAAGCTAGATAATTCATCAGGGACCCATGAATAAAACCAGATCAGTAGATGCCCAGAGACCTAAGAACATATGATAACCAAGCAAAAGACCCATCATGGTCTCTCAACAGTTCAAATTTTTCTGTCAAGTAGAATAAGCTTACAACACTAGCTACTGCCAGAAGCCACATTTCAAATATTTTCTAATGCATCTTCATTATGAACTTGGTGATATACATAATTAGCTTTTCCTTCGTGAAATCCCACGATTCTTTCTTTCTTGAGAAAGAAAATCCCATCATATATTTACTGATTCGGCTACTGTAGTCATTTATTGGTTAAATAAAAGTTCGTGTGGTAGCTTTTAAATACCTAAAAGCAACGCATGGCAGTATATAACATGCGTTGTGGGCCTCTTTACATACACTATCATTTGACTGCATCTCAGAATCAACTACCATCTTGATAGTTGATACTGAAACCACATGCAGTCACTATTTGTTTACACCTTATGCTCCTCTGTCCTTACTTTACATTGACCCAGTCCTCGGGTCATACAGATAACCAGACAGCTCATCCACATGGTTGAGGTTGCCCATGCGGCCCCCCGGTATCAGGCCAGCTAAGTAGCTAGCTACACAAGCCCTAATTTTTAACATTATCTACTCATGCATGATATATATATGTGGAGAGATATAGAAAGAAGAACGAATGCCCAAGTCAAACCCAATGATCTATATTGAAGTCTTCAGATCCATCAAGTAACGACTGGGGTTTAACACTTTCGATCATCATTGTATATATTATGTATGTTTTTTCCTTCTTATGATTAAGCATAAATATATATTATGTATCTCCAAATGTGTATGTTTTCTAGCTAATGGGAAGCTGAAGATCATTGGAGAGAAGGATAAAAAGCAAGCACGTACGTACCAGCTGTACTAGAAGAGGGAAAGGGATGCCTTGCGGGTTGAATAGTTGGAGAAGGAAACGAAGAGAAGGACCCCTCCATAGACGTTGGCAAGTATAAATAAGACGGTCCAGGTATTCGTTGAGCCTGAGGTCCAGAGAGTGTCCTTGGAGCTTGCAAAGAGTAGCCATAATAGTATGGTGCGCCAATGGTGGATGATGATGTCCCGTACATTTGATGATAGTATTGAGCTGGCTGTTGAATTTGTGTGTTATACATTGCCTGCATCCATGTCCATCCACGGTAGTATATATTAATTTTACCGAACTATTGTCTGTAATTTTCTGATTTTTTTTCCTTGAGCACATGAAAA
The DNA here is from genome assembly GCA_019202695.1 of Populus x sibirica. Taxonomy (NCBI): domain Eukaryota; kingdom Viridiplantae; phylum Streptophyta; class Magnoliopsida; order Malpighiales; family Salicaceae; genus Populus; species Populus x sibirica. Next base: position 1,631,518 of record JAGMVL010000643.1, on the reverse strand, counting down.
ATCAATAAACAAGCAGAGAAGGGGTGTTGACCTGGTGGTACCCATAGTCAGGAGTGTAGGTTGGATACCTGCAGGAGTTGAATCAATGAATCTTAGTACGTATGAACGAGAAAAAAGCTACATGAAATCTAATTAGATTCTGTAAGTTGCTTCTCTAGCTGAGGAAACAGGTAGCTTCGGGAATTTAATTGTTGTGCTGCGGTTGAGACCCACTGTGATAGCAACTGCTACCAATAACAATGTTTGCTTATGGTGGGCACTAAAATCAATCTCATCATGTCTCCAATATGATAAATTCACACACACACACACACACACACATATATATATATATATATAAGAAAATTATTTCTAATAGATGAATAAATATTGATCGAATCTCCCTACCGTCTGGGCATGCATGGTAACATCCACCGCAGCCCTGTGGCAGGGAAATATCAAAATGATGTCTTCTTCGTATTAATTGGTGATTTTATTTTTAATCAAACTTAATTTCCACGGATATGTGGATCTTCCGATGGCTACATGGAAATAGTACGTAGATATATAGCTAGCTTTTCATCATTAATAGAGAGTTCCATTAACCCATGTCCCTGTCATTTTCCTTGGAAGCTTCGCAATTTCCCTCTCCAGATAAATAGATAACGTAATCAAAATAAGAGACAGCATCTCCCTCTATTATCCCGTTATCAATTAGATCATAGGGAAATCCCAGCAACAAATAGCCTTCATCGATCGTGACTGTAAATTTTCTTTTCAATAAAATTAAGGAGATCATTGATCTATTTTTCATAGGATGAGATCATTATCGATGCAATATATAACTTTACAAAGTTAAATACCGCCAACAAATTAATATCTATTTAAAATATCTGGGATATGTTAAACTTACCAATCCCACTTACAATAAAAAAAATATATATAATAGAAATTTATAAATTTGAGAATGGACCATTTGTCACAATCTACTAGGATATAACAGGTTCAATTATTTGATTTTTTTTATTTTTTAAGATACTCGTCTAATTAAATATACCATTCTAAGTGTAATATATTATGTTGAGATTATTTAATAAAGATTGATACGCGTCTAAGTGTGTGTGGTGTGCCCGCATTTTCGAGCCAACACCAATATTAATATCTTCGAGTGCAGCATTTGGAGGGGGGGGGGGAACGAATTATTTTTTAACATTGCATAACGATAACGCTGGGAATATTATTTTGAAGGCCAAATTATTAGATTCTATTCTCTTCAATTTCTCTAGCACTAATTAACCCTCTGTTCATAATATCTTTTCTTGATTAAATCAGGCCATGTAAATAAGTCCCATGCATCAAGTTCAGGTGGGTCGCATTGTTGCATAGGACGTAGCTGTCCTGAGGTAACATGGAAGCTTATGAACTTCGGAGGGAGCAATAATTGTAACCCCCTTCATAACAAAGTCTTTATTGGTTTGTCTATATATTTTCTGTGATGTCGTATTGCCAGGTCAATTACTAGCTATAATTTCATATTAAAAAAAAAAGCCAATAACTATAACGTTTCAATTGTTCACAGGCTGATAACAACTATACCGAGAGGAAAAAACGAAACAGAGGAAAAAGAGAGTGTGGTGGACCATTTCCTACAACTAATGTGGCCAAATAATTAGCTTTAGAAAATTAGAAAGCAATAAGAACTAACCCGTAATGTGTATAGAGGACAGGTGGTGGTGGTGGTGGTGGTGGTGGTGGAGGAGGAGGAGCTAGAGGAGGAAATGGTGCTGCAACTCCGCCGTATGATGGCGCACCAGGTGGTGCACTTCGCTGGAAGGGATTGCTACCTTGCGGTCTTCCTGAATTAACAACAAACAAAATTTAAAAAAATAATTAACTATTAATTATTAGTGGTGAATAGTTGTAGAAACAAAATACAGTTGATGCATTATATGATGGCTGATTAATAATATAATTCTAATAAATCAAAAACAATAATGAACCTCGAGGCGGTGAAGGTCTCGGCCGTCCAAGTGAAGCAATGTTACAATTCGCTCTTCTGCCATCGATCACAGGGTTTGGTTCAGCACAAGCCCTTCTTGCAGATTCCGGATCACGAAAAGTCACCTGTATATATATAAATATATACGGGTGATCAAAAAAGGCCTAACGAATTTGAGTCATCTGAACATGGTCTGTGCAATTTAATAGAGATCTTATCAACTTACAAATCCGTATCCTTTAGATTTTCCAGTGTTTTTGTCTGTAATGATAACAGCTTCAAGAATCTCCCCAAACTGCTCAAAGTATCTACGCATATCCTCAGTTGGGGTCTCCCAAGCTAGTCCCCCAACAAAAACTTTTGTAAACGTTGTATCTCCAAACTGAGATCGATGATGTGGATAAGCCATGGCATGCAAATCATCAAAATGACAAGTGATTATCCTTCTTCATGCATGAACTCTTGATATATCACTCAGATAACTGTGGCAGCTCCTCCTCTCCATCCCCTAGTTGTCTCTGCTTTCTGCTCTATACGTAAACGCCCCCCTATTTCCTTAATTCTGTTTCTTCACCACAAAGAATCATCGCAAGAATTTTGAGACAAAGAAAGTGATGGCTGGATGGAGCTTAATTAGCTAGCATGCTAGTCTATGATGCTGTTGTTAATATTACTTGAGGGTTGTTTTGATAACAAATAGGTTAGGTTGGGGTTTGGTTGTTCAATTAACACGAAGGAGTGGCCAAGAGAGAGAGAGAGAGAGAGGCCCGACAGCTGCAAACTCTTATTTGCTGTCCAGGAAAGAAGATGGCTAGCTAGGGGATCGAGGGGTGGATTTGTAATATCAAATGACAGCTGCGTGACCATAGGCACTTGAATCTGTCCTCTCTGTCATACGGTTAATTAATATACTCTCCCAACATTACAAGAAATGATACTTAATTTTCCATCTCTCTTTTTTGTGTTCTTTCTCTTATGTTTTCTTATGAGTTTTGCCTGGTTTCAAACTTCCTGGTCTTAATTTCATAAGTGTGATCCTTTGTTTGTTTATTGTTAATAGTATGATAGTCTGGTTGGATATTAGTTGTACCCACATTTGTACCCATGGCGGGGTCTCTTGCTGCAGTGGCAATCAAAATGGACTTCCCATCCACCGCAGAAATTATTCATTACACATCAATGTGATTGCTGGACACTATTTTAGATAAACACAAGAGGAGGCATGGCTTAGCATTGCAAATCTCTCTCTCTCTCTCTACACACACACACACACACACATGCACGCACACGCACACACAGATATCATTATTACATGACTGAAGTGTTAGTTTTAAGGTTTAATACATGAATATTAACCCAAGAAATTGACAAATCATTAACAAATTCATTTATTTAATAATCCGTACGAATACAATGGTCCCAAAAAATAATATTATGGGATCGCGGAAACAGCACATCTGGCTCAAAGCGCAACATTATCATGGTGTGCATAGCATAGCAATTCTTTCGATATTTGGTTTTATTTAAGTCAACCTATTTTGTTCTCATAACCCCAAGGAAAGAAGAAAAAAAAAGTATTTCAACTTCGTTATTATCATTTTATTGTTGGTATGATACTTCGTTATCACCGTATTATCTCAAAACAGCAATATGCTCTAAGATCCTTGACATATACATCTGCTTGATTTTTCGACACGCTAAGCAAAACACCCCTCCATCAACATGATCCTAACCCCTCCAACCACAAGCTAGCTAAATGTTAAGAAGACAACTCCCAAACGAATAAAACAGTTAGAATTACAAAACCAATCCATCATTAATATAATACATGCACACTAATTCCAACCATGATGAAGACTATCATGTGCATCAAGTCAAGGGCGGCAAAAGGCCTAAGAAGAAAACAAAATTACAACTGTAAGATAATATCCATCACTCTCAGAACATTCCTGGTCAATATTCACTCGGTGGCTAGCTATAGGTTGACGGCAAATTAAATAATGTACTGAATTTGATTGTGTATTTTAGGCTATTATAAAATGAAATGGTTACATCATCAGCAAGTGTTTGGTCTTATATACAAAGATGTAAATCATGTGCGGTTTCGAGCACTGGACTACTGGCTAACCATAAGCCCGGAATGAAAACATAGCTTGGACAACTGTAAGATTTTGTTTGATGTGGGATTAAAATATAGAGGTCAAGTAGTTAAAGGTTTAGGGTATAAGGAAATGGATGAAAGAAAGTGTTGAAAATGTTTGGAATGTGTGTGAAACAAATTTGTAATGATGGATTTAATCATTTTCAGATTTAATATTACATATTGTATGATGGAGGGATCCAATTGTAGGGAATATTAAACACCCTTTTTCTCATTTAGAGATTAACAGACGTCAATCCCTTTAACTCTCCCCTCCTCTCCCTCCTTTCAAAAAAAAAAATCAAGGGAGATAAATATTTAAGAATAATTATACGGGAGATTAGTTTAATTTGCATTCAAATCCTGGTATGGTATTTAACAAATATTTTGTTTCCGAGGGCAACCAGATACTCAGGCTCTCTTTCTAAAATACAAAGTGATCAGTAGTGATCAATTTAAAAGCTAGTGTAACAACGTTTTACCGTGAATGAAAAACAGTAATGCATCATGCAAAGTACTTACAAGTGGGGAAGGCGATGGTCAGTATCAAGCTTGATGCCAGCGTTAGGGACGAGGAGACAGCTATGAGGACCTCTAATATTATGGGAACTGCAACTGGCATTGCAGGTCCTCTCCACGTGGGGTCGTATCCCTCTTTGAGAGCTATGAGCTGGATTTCATCGACTACCATCTTTCTTTTACACCTATGGTAGGACTCTCTCGTATTCTCAGATTGGGTGTCATGGCTGACCCACCCAAAGCTGTAGCTCCATCAAACCACCAATCAATGTTCTGTTTAAAGCTGCACTCTTGTGCAGGCAAAGTTATCGTCCAATACTCAAGTTGCTACCTAATTGGAGCAAATAAAGCATTTTCTTATCTATGTTCTTTCCTAAAGTCTGCAACTGATCTGATTAATATATATTGGTCGTCATGTTCCAATTCTCCCTCTTGTAAAGAAGGCATATCTTCATGTTCTTCTTTTTTAAAGAATGGAAGATACCTCTTTTTGAGCGTGAGAATCCTGTTCATGGCACGTACGTTCAAAATGCTCAGCTATTAATTTCGATGGCATTCTCTTTATCCTTCAGTTCTCTCCTCTCGTGACGTGATACTAAATTATTTGCTCCCTCCTCAACTATTTCCAGTTCTCTTTTCTACTAGCTAGTTCCAGCGGAAGAAATTCACATTTAGACTCGGTAAATTCATTGCATGAACTATCTACGGGATCTTAATATCTACTCACTAGTTCGTTTTTTTTTTTTTAATGGAATGTTGTCTCTCGTCCGATATATCCTGAAGATCGATGTTTTTGAACAATATTATATTCATAAAAAAAAAACACGCAATATAGACGGATTATTATGTATTTTTGTAATAGTATCCCTTCATCAGTATAAAAATAGGATCTGTTAATTGGTGATTAATTATCATGCTAATAATGTATGTTGTTTAAGAGGTAAAAGCTTCTTTGTATCCGATCCATGTATTCTTAATTTAATTTATACTAGTTTGCCCCGTCTGCTTTTATTTTGTAATTATGCCAACTCTCCACTTTTAAAATCATCTTTGTTTCATTTATATTTGATGAGAAATTATAGGTTTAAGACATGTGTCATGATATGGTTTCATGTAACTTGACAATTTCAAAGCAACCGAATCTTTCGACAAATAAGGACCAGAGAAAATTTCATTTGTATTTGATCGGAAGTTCAGGTTTTCTTGATAAATAGGTTTAGGATATGTGTTGTTATGATATGGTTTCGTGTAATTTGACAATTTAATGCAACTGGATTTTTCGACCAAATAAAGAATAGTGAAAATGAAGGATTGACATTGGTACAAAATAAAAATAGAGAGGGGAAACTAGTACAAAATCAAGAATAAAATGACCGGTAGAAGCTTAGAATTGTAATATATGTGATATTATATAAGTGTTATATTTTAGTTCTTAATTTCTAAATATTTATTTATAATAAAATCATAATTGATTAATTATCCCAAGTTAATTTTCGACCAATGGTTCTTATAGGTGTGACCTATTAGGTTTGCTAATAAGATAATCCAAATATAAATTACAATCCTAAATGAAATAATATTAAATAAATTAATTTATTATCAATTTAACAATTGATTGATTTATATTTAAAAATCAAGTACAATCTCTAGTAACCTCTCATGATCCCCTAAAAAAATCATAAGAAAATAAACTTTTACTATGACAATGGTTTAGTTAGAGGGTCTATAAGATTCTTTTCAGTGGGTACTCACTTTATCTTTTACATCTTTCTTTTTTATGATTCTCTAATTAAATAGAAATGTCTAAGTATATTTTTATATCATTGATAAAATCTTGGTTTCTTTACTTGTACAATGATTCTATTGTCATCATAATACAGGGTTACTAGATCAACAATGCTAAGAACCACACATAGTTTTGTGATGAACTTCTTGATCCAAACAACATCTTCTGTCCACTCAAATGCAGAGGTGTACTCAGTTTTAGTTATAGAATCTACCTTGATTTCTTATTTGAAACTCTTTCAACTTACAACACCATTATTTAAAGTAAAATATAACTAAACTGGTTTTTTTATTTTCAATATTTGATTGAAAACTAACATTCAAATAATTATGAACTACTAGTTCATCTTCTTTATAGATCATAAAAACATTTCTTATTCTTTTCTTTATTCTATTTTTATTAATCAATGATGAATATTAAAAATATATAAAATCTTTATTAAAATTAAATATATTGATATAAACAAACGTTTAATCAACCAATTAACTACAGGTAATATACACTAATAAACCCAAGTAGATAGAGTTCAAAATGGATAAATGGAGTCAACTCCACCTACCTTTAACAACTACAAAGATATATCATGCACTCACATTTCCAGGACATGTGAGACTTACTAAACGGATTTAAGGATTGTCTTTATAAATTGAACAATGTCCACATATGATCTCAACATTTCACCTAACAGTGATCTCAAAAAAAATTTATTTAGGAGGTCTTTCAGCGTCGCTATCATCTTCTCAATCAAAGTGAACTTTGCATCAGCCTAGCTCAATGTGTACGCTTGTTTGTCTATAAGAGATCTCAAACCTCGTCACTTGGTTCATGAATAACCATGATAAGCTTGATTTTTCCTCTTTATTTGTCGCGCTGCCATGGAAGCTCATACATTAATTTTCCAAAATCCTTCGTTGTAACTTCAGCTCCATAATCTTTGTTAACATGAAATAATTTACAAGATGACAAAAGTGAAGAAATATTCAAGCCTGAAAAAATACATGGGCTATATCCCTCTTGCCGTGAACCCATAATTCCACTCGCAGTCAAGATTCTTAACATCAAACTCAGCAATTGCTCATCTCCAGTGATTTCGCCGCTGCAGTTAGAATGTTTATCCACCATTTGTTGGGGTTATAATTTAATGAGTGTTTGAAATCTACTTTGTAACGTTGGGTTATACTTTTTTTTTATTTTTCAATAAACTAAACTTACCAAAATTAAAAAAGATGATTTGGATTAGTAAAATAGCTTGTGGTAAATATTATTTGAATTTAGCGTACAAGATTTTCAAAGTGTTTTTTATTTAAAAATATATTAAAATAATTTATTTTATTTTTTAAATTTTATTTTTAATATTAACACATTAAAATAATTTTAAAACATTAAAAAAAAAAAAACATTAACAAAACTCCGATGGTCGCACTTCTAAATAAGGCATAAAACAACCCTCTGGAAACTGTTTGGGCTGTGTACTAGCTGAAAAGAGGCCTATCATATTGTCATTATGGAAAGGAGTGAAACACGATTCTGTGCTGATTAATAATCGCTTGCCCTGAGCTCAAGCCCATTCCGATTCTCTTAGGAGTCGATAGCCCAGATCTACGTTTAAGTTGGAATCTATATTATACATCACAGTTTCAGAAGAGCCATCATGGGGTGGTGGCGCAGTTGGCTAGCGCGTAGGTCTCATAGCTTCTGAGTTATCCTGAGGTCGAGAGTTCGAGCCTCTCTCACCCCAAATGGGTTTTTTGTTGCTTCCTTTTCTTTGTAGCATAACCCATATTCGATGGCGCATGTCGTTTTCTTACCCAGTGCCAACGTCGATTTGTCTGATTGTACAGTACGCCTAAATCCCTAAACATGCAGGCAGTTCGTTTTCCAAATTGTGCTTGTGATCCTCCTCTTATTTAAGAGAGAAGGAAAACTTATTTTTACTCAATCAAGGCCCATCCAAGACTGAGATCGATAACAAGATGCGAGCCATGGCCTAGAGCCGTGATGTCTAGATCGGCAAGCTAAATCAACGTTTTCAATACTTTAGTGGTGGCAGTCGGTGCCTAAGCATGTGTTTCCATCACTGTTGGGGTCCATTTTCCCTCATAGAAATATTTTCATATCATATTAAAAGATATCATGCATCAGGATTCAGGTCGCAAGCCAGTGGTCCTTATTTTTCAGCCATTAATTTCCACCTCGCTTCTTGCTCTTAGCCAATATATATTAGCTGTATGTGATTGTGGAAGTATTCAATGGTTCCTTTACTCTCCCCGGTACATATATAACTGAAGAAAGTAGCAAATTTCACACGCCGTATACATATAGCAGTGAAAATCCTGGGAAAGAGTGGTTCGCAATTTTACCTCAACCTTTTTAAGCATTTAGCAGATTTATTTGTCTCTGCGTAGCATTTATTCGAGATGAGGACTGTACATGTCGATGAAATTCTCGCAGGGTGAGGTGGAGGGGCCCAGGCGGAAATACATAGACAGATGCTAATCATATCATAGATGAGCCAAAATCAGAAGGTGGGTTGGTTGAGTGGAGTTATCAATCGTGTTAACCAAGGAATCTTCAGTAACTAAACTCCTTGACTAAGGAAAATAATAGCACTAAGGATTTTACTCGTTTACTTGCCTGGACGAGATGCTAATTCGTTGACAGTTGATTTTCAGTGTTTTCTGTTTATGCCATTGATGTTGAGACACGCGGTGGGACTGAAAGCTGCAGGCTTGGTAGGGTACTAGTTGCATACTAGAAGGGGATACCTCATTTTGAGTCACGTGGGTTCCCATGCGTAGGTGATGGGGTGTCTAGGGTTTTGAAAATATTTTTTAAAAAATATATATATATATATATATTAAAATAAATATTTTCTTACATTTTTTTTTAACATCATGGTATTTAAAATATAAATTTTTTATTTTAAATTTTTTTCAAATTATTTTAATATGCTATTATAAAAATTAAATTTTAAAAAATATATATATTATTTTTAAATTATTTTAATATGCTAGTATAAAAACTAAATTCTAAAAAATAAAAATATATATTATTTTAATATATTTTAAATAAAAAATAATTTAAATAACAATAATAATAACAGGGGAAAATTCCTCTCATGCCTCTTTATCAGCCAAGGCCTGTGATCATCGACGAATGCATAATTTTTAATTAATTTAATATTAAATAAAAAATAAAAAAATAATTTTAAAATGATTGAAAAAATAATATAAATTAATTTATGTTAACTCATTAAACTCGTGATTTAGGTAATGAAACCGAGTTAACTTTATAGAAAATAAAATAAAACAAATCATAAAATATAATTTTTAATTAATAAAATATCGAATGATAAAATTAAAAAATATATATCAAATTAATTGGATTAATAATATACAGTAAAATCACTATATAATAATAATAATAATAATAATAACAACAACAACAATAACAATTTGTTACTACAAGGAAAGGATTGAAGAAGCATGGAACCATACTTACTGCTAATTAAGTGACCAAAGATGGGTCAATAAGTATCCACACATAAAAGCACCACATGTATTGTTGGATCATACGAGGCTCTTGATGGCTGCGTGGGTGGGACTTGAGGTTGGTGTGCTGTGGCTTCAATCTGTGCTATGATCAACGTGGGGTGACATGGCTTGACGCGTCGGCAAATGGCAACATGGTTTTCTTTCTTCTTCTTCTTTTTTTAATGATTGAGAGTGAGTTTTAATTTATTTTTCATTAAAATTTAATTTTTAATATTTTTTTAAAAATAATTAATTTTTAATGTTTTTAGATTATTTTGGCATGTTCTATTAAAAATAAATTTTTTAAAAAATATATATTTTTGAAAAACAGTTGTTAATATTGTGGTCATACTCGGTTTGATGATGCGTAAACTATTGTAAAGAAAAACCATCATATTCTTGGGCATCAGCAGTAATGATGACCGATTTTTTTAATCAACCAAATCTCTTGTGGGATGAGTGCCTTTACCGTTCAATCATATGGTGGTGTTGGGCCCATCAAGTGGGAATGAAAGTGCCATTGACAGCCTTTGTGGGTTGACATGATAAGGCTGTTCTGGCGACGATCCATACAGAGACGTTTGATACTAAAAAATAAAAAGTGTTAGGAAATAAATCAGTTGGAAGTGAGGTTGACGATACATAAATGAGTTGCTCTCAAACTCTAAAAAATGATGGTTGTAGGAGATTATTTTATCTTTGCTTGCAAGAATATTACTGGTGAGATCGAAGATATTGAATAAAGCCTGTAGACTGGATGTAAGGAAAAAGAGTCAAACCAGGACAACTTACTGTATTTGATTTCTCTAACCTTGTACCTTTACTTTATTGTGTTTCTTAATTTATCTTGCAATACTCGAGTGTTCTGTCTCTCTTTAGGTTTTTTTTGTTTTTTTTTTATATATATATATGAAAGTATATCCACCCCTCTTTGAAGCCTAATTATTAGCCCTACACCTTCAATAATTCATGAACCGATCCCTTTCATTTGCCTTTTTTTTTCTTTTTTAGAATTTGTTATTTGTTTTCTAAAACTCTAGTTTATATGCTTGTTTTCTCTTTTCTTTTCTTTTTTATTTCCTTTTTAAAATATAACGTCGGTAGATGGTAAAATATATTTTCTTTTATAAAAAAATAACTAAAAAAAAAAAAAAAAAAACCCATCATTTGATCTCTTTTATGCAATGGTGTATTGAAAACACATGTGTTGTGTAAGTTTTTTTTTAACCAGTTTTTTTTTAAAAAAAAAACACAAATCAAATCAAATTGAATCGTTCAGCTCATAATTTTTAAAAAATAAAAATTTTAATTGGGTTGGTTTTTTTTACCCGAACCGAAATGCTAATTCCTAAGAGAACTCGGTTAAAAACAATCACTTAGATCATAATAGGCGGAGGCAAGAAAGCCACGAGTGTTTGCCAAATGGCAACCTCTTGTTGGTTAGTCCTCTAACATATATTCGCCGTTCTTTTTATACCATAAATGATATCTTCCAATATTAATAGAAATTATTTTTTTTCTTGTACAATCTTACTAATTAAATTTAGTATTTTTAAGGCTCTAAATTCTAATGATATTGTCTTCAAAGTTCAAGATAAAATGGTTAAAAAACAAACATCTTCTTTGTCGGCCACTTCTCACTTCCGCAGTATAGTAACAACCACTCCTCAACAATTTGATATGGTCCGTGTAAATTAAGAATCATCCTTATTTCCTTTAAGATACGAATTGTTTTTCTTCAGTTATAGCCCTACCAGCTCGAAATACAAGTCTTCTCTAATCTGCAAGGTGTGCCTTTTTTATGTTAAAAAAAAAAAGTGGTGATATGAGGATTTTCTTTTTTAAAAAAAATTGCTAATTCAAAAAAAATAGTTAAATTTAGTGAGTAACAAATTGAACGTGTCACCACCAGCTCTCTTTTGTTAAATAGTGCATAAATTACAATGAAAAAAAGAAAAGAAAAGAGCATAACGAGAAAAAAAAGGAAAAGACTATGAAGATATGTCGAAACTCTAATGATAATGTCACCAGTATCGTCAAGAAGATCTCAACGAGACAAATCTAGTAACATCAAGAAAAGCTATTAATGGTAACCAGAGTGGGTCACACGAGCCGTCTAAAGATGGAGAGTAATTCACTTATTTTTGGGCGGCTCATGGGGCTTACTCTGATCACCATTGACGACCTTTCTTTGTGTTGTTGGATTCTTCTAATCGAGATTTTTTTAACGAAATCAATGATATCATCATTAAATTTTTTGTGTACTCACATAATATTTTTTCTCTCTCTTATCGTTATAGTTTATGAAAAGAGATGAGAGGAAAAAAAAAACAAGCATTAAAAAAAGAGATATTGAAAATACATTAAAGCTCCGATGATAACTCCACTAGTATCATTAGAAAAATCTCAATGAAACAAATTGAACGACGCTAAAAAATGTCATCAGCTGTGATCGGAGCAGGGCACATGGATATTATTTATGATTCATTAAATTATATTATTTTTCTAAATATGTTTTAGACTGAGATATTTTATATGTTTTTTTATTATGTTAATATAAAAAAATAAGATAGAGTTTGAAAGTGTGATAACAGTTGTTTTTAAAGTATTTTTTATTTAAAATACATCAAAATGATATTTATATTTATTTTTTTAAAATAATATTTTTGATATTAAAATATTCAATAATATAAGCTTTTTTGGAATATAGTTACAAACCGGCTCGAATTAACACGATCACAGTAGAAGTAATCAGTGAAAGGGATAGTAACTAAAAGTCAGCTTTTAGATGAAAAATAAAATATTATAAAGCAAGCCTCGTATTGTGATAAAAATAAAATAATAAACTAGATAATTTAACCAAAACAAAACGCGCCCGCCGCCAGCGCATCAAAGCAATTTCGACTACTCTTTTATCATCACGACTCTCATTAATCATTATCATCGAACTCTTTTATTTCATTTTTTTAATAAATATCCGATCTAGATTGAATTATTTATACATTCGTAGATTTATTTACATTAATATCTAGATTTTTATTTTTTATGAATTAAATATTTATACTTGAGAGTTTGGTTTCTTTTATTAGGAATTTAATTCCCTACTTGTTAGGGTTTTTTTTTACCTCCAAAATAAGAATTCAGTAATTATTTATGATTACTTGAAAGATTTAGACTCAGATTAAACGACATGGATCTTTTATTAACGGGAGTTGATAATAAAGTATGTTCCCCCAGTGATTCATGATAACTCCAGCTTATACGTGAGCATATTGTCACAATTTTATGCAAAAAAAAATTATAAGTTTGGGGATTTTAGAAATTTTAGCTGGTTATTCAAATAAATTAAAGGATGAATTGCTGCACTTTTTACCATTGCTGCGCTCATGATCATTTTCAAATATCTATATTTAATTTTTATGTTTATTAATAATAATAATAATAATAATAATAATAATAGTAATAGTAATAATAATGATGATGATAAAAAAATAGTGATATATTTATTGATAATAATATTTTAGTTTCTGACATCTAGGTAATAAAACACTAATGATATTTATGACTATCATGACATCTAGGTAATTTATTAAACACCCCCCTCTACAATTAATACAGAAATCGAACATTTAAGCTAGCACTTAGCTTGGCTTTATTACCTTACACCCAATAAGGACCTATTTCACAAACAATGCTAATTAACTCGAAAGGTTTTGACTTGGGGCAGCAACACCTTAATTTAATGCGGCACGATAAATTAGATCAGGCGGAGGACCACAATGGTTATGGTCGTAGCTGATTATTTTGCCGACAATAATGGTTGCCGCTTTAGCCGATAATCAAGCAACGCAATGTGGGTTAGGGTTAAATCTAGGGTTTTATTAGTCAATGATTGGTGTATTAAATTCGAAGGTGGACACAGACCGGACTCACATGAGGTGTTTTTTGACTTTTGAATATGAATGGAAACGAAGACCACCCACAAGTCCATCAGCCCATGGGTGTTTTCTACATGAATCCCACTAGCTGCGTGACAGTGAAGTCAAATGGAGAATCGAAGTCCAACTAGGTTTGGTTGCCGTGGAATGTGAACTTGATTTGATATGAACGTAGGCGCGCTATGTATTTACACTTGCTTTAAGACACTCATGAACGCAACACGTCAAGTGAAGTTCATTGCCGTGTTTTTCTCGGTTTTAGATTTATAATAAGAAATTTATCATAGACGCACCAACAATTCTCACTCAAACAAGTCCACCTAGAGATTATTAATAAATAAAAAAACACTAAAAACAGAAAGGAATTTTACTGTACCTTTCGTTATAAAATACTATTTATTTATTGAAATAATTCTTTTTTTCTTTTTTTTTAAAAAATTATTTTTTATTTCATTTGTATCCTTCCTATATCAGATTTTTTGAAATTAAACTTTATATTTTTTTAATTAATTTTTTTAGGAGGTGATCCAATCTCGTAACCCGAACCAATAATTTAACAAGAGAAAGCACCGGAAGTTTAATGTGGCTCTTAATAACGACTTGTTAAGGACAAAGAGAAGAAATGGAAGGGGAAGAAGATTAAAAATTGAAGAAAGAAGAAGAAATTAAGCAGCTTTGTTACCACAGAATCCAAAATTCTGATTCCGCATGGGCCTGGAAACAAGTTTCTGCACAGCGATTACAGGTATACAGCGAGTAATAACAACACGTGCCTAACTAGCAAAACCATAACGGACAGAAGAAATTAAATGAACAGGAGGATAAAGAAAGACGACAAGCAACCCCACAACGGCAGCTTTCACAAGTAACGGCGAGACAGTAGAGAGAGGATTTCAATTCCATGGGCATGATGTAGGGTAGAATTCTTGGTACTTAGGCGAGCGTTTTGCAAGTTTTATTTATTTCTGTCTCGCGGGCTGTTCATCTTGCCAATGCCTTGCAGTCTTGGATGTGAGCTTTAAATGCTTGCAGGCCATTCTTCGGGTGGCTGTGGATGCCACTTCTTCCTTAACGAACGTGTTCCTCAATCTTACTCGTGGCTAACTTTTCTATCTAATATTTTTAAGCAAACCTCGAATATCTATATTATTTTGATTTTTCAATTAATAACTTCTGCTAAAATCACTTGACATAAATAATGTTATTTTTTATTAAAAAAAGAATTAAAATATTGATGAGAACACGGATGTAAAGCTTTTAAAAAGAGCATTAAGGTCTTTAATTGAGATTTCTTAAAAATATTGAAGGTAAATTTGAATCAAAATTCTTAAGCAAAACTGGGCACTTTTTAGGTTTTTCAAAAATTTTATGACAGTCATTCCCCTGCTCCTTTATCTGGCCTGGGCCCAGGTCAATTCCGTGCTTGCTATCGAAAAAAAAATAATTCTTTTGTTTTGTCAGTGCCTGAAAAATTAGTCAGTTGAATTTCAGATTTCCTTTTCTATCATTCCAGTCCAGGAAAGGGTTAAACTTATAAATTTATTTATATAATTGACTATGAACGGGAGACATTATTAGTTATTTAATCTGATTTTAGGGGGGGGTGTCTGCTAGTGAGTTTTAACTCTCTCTCTCTTTCTTTTTAGGTTAAAATCTTGAATATTTTAATGTGTTTATGTTAAATATATATATTTTTTAAAAAATATTATTTTAATATTTTTCTAAATAAAAACTATTTTTTAAAACGATCACTTTTACATTGACAAACAATCTCTTAAACATCATTGGACATCGTTGGACGATGGTCCTGGACACAAAACAAACAAACAAACAAACTAATCAATAAATAAAAATTACGTATGATTTACGACTGTGACATAGAACCTTGTTGTTTTGTAATCGTCCTTGTCGTTGCAACTAGCGATTGAGGATAACATTCTCGCTTCGGTTGCCATCACCCCCACTCCAAGTTGATGGCCATGCCTGTCGCTTGACAGCAACTCCGAGTTTTGTCGGGTTCCAAAACCATTCTCATTCCAGGCTCAATGATAGGTGATTGCTTAATTTTGAGATGCATCCATCCATCTATAACCTCCCCCTTCTCATTTGATGAACGGATTCCACATGTTTGACTAGTGGGTTCTCGCGCTTGCAATTGTCCTTTCGCTGTGCCGGCATCCTTCCCTACCCCGAGAGAAAGCATAAAGGAACAAACTGAACATTGTTTCAGATTTTAATTCTTCCGTGGGTTCTAGGATAAGAGCTAGTTAACCGGAATCGCACCTCGTTTTATATGATTAGAATCTGAATGCTGCTGTTGCTATTTACCAGTTGCCTTTCAAAACTAGATTTGTTGCCGGCGTTTCGCAGCGAGTTTAACTCAGATCTCTAGATTAAGCACAAGAAAGGTTTATGCAGTAACCAAATGCTATGCGCAAAACATTAGAAGCAAAGCTCGTCTATTTCTAAGGACTTGGCATTTTAACATGGTATGCATGATAGGCATCGATGCTAAACATATTTAGTTCATTGATTAGTTCCGGCATGGCATTGCTGACAAAAATCCATGAAGTTTACAGCCTCAGAACGAACATCAATCTTTAGGAATCCATAGCAGCCATCCTAGAGGCTCATTCATCAAGCAATGTATAGATCCTGTTATATGTGATGACCAAGAACATATATAAAAGAGTAAAAATTCTAAAACTCGAAGGCAAAAGAGTGTTATCAAGTGGATGGAAAAATTGAAGTCCACATCTATAAATATGCCGACAATTATAATATAAAGGATCAAAGGCGAAATGAATTGACAAGTTCAACTATCAAAACCAAGCCAAAGCATCATGTCATATATATGGGCAGTAGGCGCTGATAAGCAACCAAGGCAGGCTTTATCTGGTCTTATCTCATATTTGCAGCAACTTCTTTAGTTGCCATTCATGTCTTCACCATGCAAAACTAAAAATCCTGGAATTTCTTTTCAATTATCATCCATCAGCCAACACCTTTGAAAACCAACCAGAATCACCATCAAAGCTAACATTGAAAGGCAATGACAAATCGCAGAAAAAAGTTCAGGAACAGTTCCTAACCAAAATTTAAGATCCTGGAAGCAGATTTATTATTATTTAAAAAATTAAAAAAATACCATCGTTTCAATATTTTAAAAAATATCATCTAATATTTCATTATTTTAATATTTTTTTAAAAATCATCTACCATACAATATATTTGGAGGTAATAATTATTTTCTTATTACAGAACACAGTAGTTATTGGATAATATTTTTAATATAAAAAAAATTAACCCGACTTGGGAAACATTTCAGGTGGGGCTGTGTCACGTACTGTTAGCGGCCCCATGATGTGGTACTTTTTACTGGCATTATTATGCGTATTGCAGAGACCATTGGAATAGCAAAATCCATTGCCATGTAAGTCCAAGGTGTACTACTGGTCCCCGTGATCAAGTTTTTGTCCAGCTCAGACCAGACCAGACCAGCAGCCATCAAATTGGCAATCTCGTGAAAAAGGCTCTCCAGTTCCCAATTCCGCGTTTGATCCACCACCTCCGCAAACCAACAATTTTCAAAACACAAACCACTCACGAGTCCTTCCTATCCTAAACACTAATTACACCGAGGGATTAAGAAAAATTAAAAATAAAATCGAGGATTTTCTCGTCTGTAACGGACCTACCTGGAACCGCTCTATATGCATCCACCACGTCATTGATTCGATGCACCGACAGAGAAACGCGGCAGAGACGGGCCCACGCTTCCTCCTCAGAACGAAAATTTAACAAGCTAAACAATTCGAGGATGCAAAGATTGACTCTCTTCTCCATGTGGCCCTTCTCTTTCTCGTTGATTAATTAATAAATAAGATTTAACATTTAATAAATCCGTGTCCAATCCTTCTTTATTACTATAATTTCTGGATCTTCCTCCTTCTATCGCTCCATAAATCGTATAATATATGATCATACGTCCTTCTATATAATACTATTTTCCTTTTTTAAGGAACATGGTCTCTTACCATTAAAAAAAAAAAAATCACCGCAAGGCAAATCCATGTCTATAGGCAGCCAATCACGTCGTTGTGTTGCTTGGTAAAAAAGCAAGATAAAATAAAATGACCGTCTCACTTTCTAAGAGTGTGTGTGTGTGTAGATACAAATTTATCGGGATCTCTGACAGTTACACTGTGAATTAATTGAATTAAATAATGTTAGTTTTTAATTCAACTTTAAACCTAGTTAGCTTAAACTAATGTACTTGAAATGTAAAAACAATTCAAAATGTAGTTTAAAAATCAGTTTAAACACATTACTATACGAGTCAAGAAAATCTCAAAACCAAGAACTTGCTGTCACAGGTAAAAGTTATCAAAATTATCTCAAAATATATTAAAAAAATAAAAAATTTAGATTTTAATGAAACTCCGTTTACAACGCAATTCTCGACATCTCCAAGTTCAAAACTGAGCTGTGGATAGTGAATCCATGTGGTTGCAAGAGTGCTGGAATATTTCTCCAATCGTGATTAGATTAACTGGCTTTTGAGCCAAAATTAATCTCTAAACGCTATTTATTTTTGTTTATATCCTTTTATCCCTTCTCGGTTTGTTATTTTATAGGTGTCTTTATGCAGATCCCTTGTGCACACTATAGCTTAGCCACACCTTGGAATGATAACCATCAGTAATTACGGGTTGAAAATCTGTCTTATAGGCATTGATATCTTTTGAGCCTAAAAGGCCATCTTTTCCTCAACATTATCATTGCAAAGACAACATTTTTGAGCTTGTTCGATCTCCATATCTTGAGCGATTCTTTAATCCTTCACTCACCACATTTTAAGCTACTACGAGCATTAATTAGTGGAACCGTCAGTAATATACACAAAATAACTGCAACACAGAGAGCATGGATTCAAGCGTCAAGTTGTTGTTTGTTTATGAGCTCGCATATGATATAATCCTGAGTTGTCCGGCGATTATGGCGCATGTCAACCCCGATCTAATAAATAACACGAGCAAAGTATAAAAAAATAAAAAAAGGTTATTTGTTTCCGGGTCTATGGTCTCACTCTCCCTCTATATAAGATCTACACATATCCATAGTAAATTCCATTTGTTTTTTTAGCAAGTAAAATAAAATACCAAAAAAATACTAGCTTCTTCATGGTTTACCATGATACGAAGATGATGTCATTGTAAAGTAGAGAGAGAAAGAGAGAGAAAGTGAGCTTTAGTCACTAGTGAGCAAGTTGATTATAAAAAAAATAAAATCTGGAGAACTACCCCTAGTCGTATATAGCTACCTCGTCTCGAAGAAAGAAAGTACTATATAAAAGGGGGAGAGTTTTCAATTTTCACGATAGCTTCTCCGTCGTGATTGGATCCATAAAAATCATCTCTCTATCTCTACTTCATCTGTAAATAGTTGAAAGTGAGAGAGAGTCCATTTTGCAGTTTAAAGGTGTAGTCTTTAACGACAAAAGCTGCTTCTGGGGGCTTATGTTTAATTACTCCATTCATGAGTTCTTACTGATTTCAGGGGTTATTTCTTGTGGTTTTCAACAAAGAAGAAAAACACTTGTATTTTCACTTGTGGCGATATAAGGTAGTGTTTTTCTCCCCTACAAGTAATCGGCTTTCTCCCTTTTGCTAGATTTGATTGGGCTGTGAAATGATGATATTTCCTTCTTTTTTATTAGTTTACTGCATTGATCTATGTGGGTTATGGGTCCTTTTTTTGGTGAGGTACTGAAATGAAGTGGATTCTTTTCCTAGAAATGAACTTGCACTTGTGCATATTCATATCCAAGGCTAAGAGGCTCAGTGGAATCAAAAGTGATTGTATAAGGTTATCTTGTTTTGAAACATATCTGCTTTACTTGTCTTTGAATCCTTCTATGTGTTTAGTCTTAGAGTTGCCTATAAAGTTTATTCCTCTAAATAGTTTCAGTTTCTTTTCATAGGCTCTATTTCTGTTTCCTGGGTTTTGGATCTAAACATTTGCTGTAATGACCATAAACTGAGATCCCAATTTCTTCCTTTCTTTTAGCTCGTTGGAGTGAAATTAATTTTGGTTTGCGCTCTATCCGATGTTTTAGCTTTTGCCTTTTCCTTAGTCGCGCCCCCCCCCCCTGAGGTTGGGGGGGGGCTGATTCCTTTGAAATAAAGAATGTTTCTTTGGCTTCCTGGTCTCTTTTTTCTTTTTAACTCATTTGAGAAATTCTTCTCTGAATTTCTCTCATTCTGTATTGCAACTCCAGGTGAATAATCATTGTGTATAACTTTCTAATTTGTTTCCAGAGTTTAATATTAGTGTTGGGTTTTCAGGTTATAGAATGTCGAGGCCTCTGCATCGAGGTGCGACAGGGGGACGGGTCTCTGGGAACAGCAATGATTTATGGGACTCCCAAATGAAAGATAAGACAGAAAAGGAAGATTTGGATAGGAATCGTTCTTCTGATCAAAGTTATTTAGCACTGAGGTTTCCTTTCCGGGTACTTTTTCCTGAAAACAATTCTCCTTCCAAATATGGTAGTGGTGAAAATGGCTTTGCATCTGATCCATTCATTGTTGGGAGTCCAAGAAGCCGGCACAAATGGGCATTGCTACTTTTGAAGCTGAGCTTAGCTGTGATTGTAATTCTTGCTCTGACGGGGTCTTTTTGGTGGACTATCTCAATAACAACAATGTCAAGAGGTCAAATATTACATAATTATAGGCGACTCCAGGAGCAGCTTGTTTCAGACCTGTGGGATATCGGAGAGCTATCTCTTGGTTCCTCGAGGTTGCAAGAATTGGAATTCTGTTCTGAAGAGTCTGAAAATTATGCTCCTTGCTTCAATGTTTCCGAGAATCTTGCCTTGGGATATTCTGATGGTAGTGAGAATACTCGTCTTTGTGGGCAGAGTTCAAGGCAAAGTTGCCTGGTGCTTCCACCTGTAAATTATAGGATCCCGCTTCGTTGGCCTACAGGAAGAGACATCATCTGGGTCGCAAATGTAAAGATTACTGCACAGGAGGTTCTTTCCTCTGGTAGTTTGACAAAGAGGTAAGTGGATGAACTTTACCGTATTACACTTCCATTTCCCAGCTATCCTCCATTGATTTCTCTTTTACCTTGGTTGCCAGGATGATGATGTTGGATGAAGAGCAGATTTCTTTTCGTTCAGTCTCTCCCATGTTTGATGGTGTTGAAGATTATTCACATCAAATAGCTGAAATGATTGGACTGAGAAATGAATCCAACTTTGTGCAAGTTGGGGTAAGCCCATATAATTTATTTCCCTCTTGGGAACCGTAATACAAGTTTGGTCCTGTCTCATGTACTCTCATAGTTTTAATAAATAGGGTAGCATTATTATGATCTGGTATTGGATGCAGAGTGGTTCGGTAAACTAATAAGGAAAAGCTTTTTAAATAGCCTTTCAGAGTAACTAGTTTTCATATTTACACCTTACCCTGAAACTAGATTTGAGCAATATGCAGTCTAAAGTCTATTAAACATATTAGCACTCTTTGATTAGTTATCGAAAGGAAAAGAAAAAAATATGGGAGAAGAGGACAGCATTTTAGTGCTCTATGACTGCATGATGAGCCCATTTGGTATTTGTAGTAGTAATTGCTTTTTAAAGTGTTTTTTTGCTTAGAAATGCATTGAAATAATTTTTTTTTTTTTTTTTAATATTCATTTTTAACATTAGTATATCAATATCATTTGAAAACACAAAAAAAAAAATTAATTTAGAGCAAAGAAAAAAAAATTTCATATTTTTTTGAAAGTGCTTTTGAAACACAAAAACAAGTGGGCTCATGTCCTGGGCTGTCAAGAACGGAAGTTTTGCAGCTTACTTGTATTCTGCAGCCAATTGATACTAGTTATGTTCTATGAGCAATATTTATATTAATTACCCATGTTTATTTCCTGATTTTTCAGGTAAGAACCATTTTGGATATAGGATGTGGTTATGGTAGCTTTGGAGCACATCTCTTTTCTAAGCAGCTCATAACTATTTGCATCGCAATCTATGAGCCTTCAGGAAGTCAAGTTCAACTTACTCTTGAAAGAGGTCTTCCTGCGATGATTGGTTCTTTTAATTCGAATCAATTGCCATATCCTTCTCTTTCCTTCGATATGTTGCATTGTGCACGATGTGGCATTGATTGGGACCTGAAAGGTATGTGTTCTGATGTCCTAGCTAATGATCATTGTGGACATTATGTGGGCCGTGTATGAATATAAATGTGAACACATATCACATCATATGGGAAAATTAAAATGTCAGCTATGTGTTCTTTCTTGTGCTTAAAGTTACACTTACAATGCATAATTGGCAGGAAAAACTCTGTAAATTTAGCCTTCTCAGTAGAATTGTAGAACACATTATTGGATTATCAAAAGCCTGTATCGCTAAGAGTTGGGATAAAGAGACTTTCTAGTAAACAATGGTAACCGTGATTTACCATGCATTTCTCCAATTTCCATTCCCTTTTTCCTTTTGAAAATCTGATATCGCTGATCTATCTCAAAGGTATTCCTCAAAGTGCTACCTTGCCAACTTCATATTTGTTTTTTAATTTCCATTCTGGAGGTCTAGAGGTTGAATAAGTGAGAAACACTTCATAGGGTACTAAGTACTCTCCTACACTGAGTAACTTGGTTTTATATCTGATTGCTGGAAAATGATTGTCTGATTACTGGGAAATTTGGTCAATGCAAAGCACAAATCTTAGTTTTTTTCTGATCTCATAGAACTAGCTTATTGTTGCACCACATACCACATGTGAATTGTTAAAAGAAGATGGTCATATAAAACTACTTAATATTCACTTTACATGCTGCAGATGGTTATTTCTTGATAGAAGCTGACAGAGTTTTGAAGCCCGGTGGGTATTTTGTCTGGACTTCACCACTTACCAATGCTCGTAACAAAGAGAGCCAGAAAAGGTGGAACTTTGTACGAGATTTTGCAGAAAATCTCTGCTGGGAGATGTTGTCACAACAAGATGAAACTGTTGTATGGAAAAAGACTAGTAAAAGAAGCTGCTATAGTTCCCGGTAATGCCACCAGCAAGATATCCACTTGCATACCAAGATTTGTATTGATGTTGATTGAATTTGAATACCAGTATGGTACTTAAAGAACATGCAAATATGCATCTAAGCATATATTCATATTTTTTTAAAAAAAATCTCTGCATAAATATGATAATGCATTACATGAGATCAAGGGGTGGCTCTGATTGATAGCTCAAACTGCTTTGTTATTCTAGGAAGCCTGGTGCAGGCCCTTCCACCTGCAGTAAAGGTCATGACGTTGAATCTCCTTATTATCGGCCACTCCAAGGGTGCATAGCTGGGACACAGAGTCGTCGATGGATTCCTATCCAAGAGAAGACGACCTGGCCTTCTAGGTCTCACTTGAACAAGACCGAGCTTGCAATATATGGTATTTGATACTCTTTTTACATGATTTTGGAACAGCATCTTTGTGGACTTTAGCAAAGATCCCTTTGCCTTATGCTCTTGTTGTCTATGTTTTATCAGGTCTGCATCCAGAAGACTTTAGTGAAGATGCAGAGAATTGGAAAACAACAGTCACTAATTACTGGTCTGTTTTGTCACCAATAATATTCTCTGATCATCCAAAGAGACCTGGTGAAGAGGATCCTTCTCCACCTTATAACATGGTCCGAAATGTACTAGACATGAATGCTCATCTTGGTGGTTTCAATTCTGCACTATTGGAAGCTGGGAAGTCTGTGTGGGTAATGAACGCGGTCCCAACAAGTGGACCAAACTACCTTCCCTTGATACTGGACAGAGGCTTTGTTGGTGTACTGCATGATTGGTAATTCTGCCATCTACTTCTCTCTCTCTCTTATTTTTTTTATTTTTCCAGTTTATCCATTGAAACATACTTGTATCTGTTTTCTTTTTCTTGTCTGTCTGGAATTGGCTACTCAACTATCAGATGTAATTTCAGATATTTTGTTTGGATGATGAATCGGCAGGGTTTTAGTACATTCTGTGCTGGATTGGAAACACTCTATTCTGATCTTTCTTCCGTGCTTGGTCATCTACTCTTCCTCTTCCCATTCCTCATTTGTTTGCCCCACCCTCTCCTTTCACATTCTCCCTCTCCTTTCACATTCTCCATTTGATTGCCCGCTTATGCCTTTCTTGTTGAGTTAACCTGATTGAATAAGAGGAATAATATTCCTTTGAAACTAGTTAAGCCTTCACCTGCTGATTTCAATGATTCACTAGGCTGGCATTACAGTCTAACTGTGGAATAGCAGATAGGGAAACTGAAATTATGCAATTTCAAATATATTTTTCTTCAGAGATCAACTACATTTGTTCTCCTTGGGCTTAGTTACAACGGTTAATGATAAGTAATTGGAGGAATTTATGAACCAATTTGGTGAAGACAATGCATGCTGGATGATATGTTATCGTACTGGATATTTTTTGGGTTTCAGTTGCTCATTTAAGAATCTTGATATGTTTATGGTGGACTTTGTAACAAAGTACTTCAAACTTAATTTTGGGTCTCGCATCAGTCGCCGAAGAGGTTGAGTTTGGTCCTTGAAGTCAGGATACGAGAAAGAGTATAGTTATTTTATGTCTTTAACTGTAGATTCCGTGTGCTCTTCTACTTGTTCTAACTATTCTGCTTTTATTAATACTTGTTTCTTCCACTGATTTGATGGATTATTTCCATGGAAGGTGTGAGCCATTCCCGACTTACCCTAGAAGTTATGATTTAGTGCATGCAAAAGGGCTCTTAACTCTACAAACCCATCAGCAGCGCAGGTGCACCATGCTGGATCTATTCACCGAGATAGATCGGTTACTTCGTCCAGAGGTACCTAATTCAAACTTTCCTCTCTCTGAGTTTTGTAGCTTGTTTAGTTGTTGTGGCTAAGGTGGAGAATGCTTTTAATATCCAAGACAGGACAAATAAATGGTATACATTGTTATTTGTGTCGAGATCAGAAGCAACGATGCACACATTGTGTTCCATCATTATAACTTCATTTTTCTAATGTCTTTGCACAGTTAGATTTTATGGTGTTGTTTGTTTATCAGAAGAATTTAGATGGACTGATGTTGGTGATTGGTGCAGGGTTGGGTAATAATCCGTGACACAGCTCCACTTGTTGAATCAGCAAGAATGCTAATCACACGGCTGAAGTGGGATGCACGAGTTATAGAAATCGAAAGTAACAGTGACGATAGACTACTTATCTGCCAGAAACCTTTCTTTAAGAGACAAGGAGTCTCATCATGAGTTTTTCCGAAGGAAACTCGAGAAAGTTAGATCATACTATTCATATTCATTTTGTCATGTTAGTTAATTATCATGAAGCTTCACATATAAAGGAGGGTAAAGAATTTTGAACAGAAAGAAGAAAGCAGAGGAGAGGAAACAAATGGATGATGGTGGTGGAACCAACCACACAACTCCTACGAGGCAGCAAGGCTTACGTAGGGCCATGTAATTACTCAAGTTGAGGTGCTGGGCAAATGAGAAGTATAGAATAGGATTTAATTTAAATTTATTGTCCATTTTTCATGTGATGTCGAATCATAACACTATACAACCATATGATTTGATTGTGAAGATGATTACAGAATAAGCAAGGTCCTACTTTACTTGATGTGTAGTGTACAAAAATGCTTGTCAGTTCATTCATTCATGTGAAGCAATATTTATTTTCTTCACCTTTTTCTTGTTACTTTCGTTGATGCTCTTTTTGTGGTGCTGCAACACTTTGGAAACTCCATTACTAAATACGCTTCAAGCTCGATCCGCAGCTCGTTTTCCCCCCTCGTTAGTTTTTTTTCATTATCTGGACCCGAAACAAATTGTATTTTTCTAAAGAGTTCTATCCTTTTGTGTTAGGATATTAGTCATCATTCCCTGCAAGTCCAAGTGTTATTTTTATTTTTATTTTTATATATTTTCAAATAATTTTGATGTATTAATACTAAAAATAAATTTTTTAAAAATCATTTTAATGTATTTCAATTAAAAGTCATTATCATTATAGCATTGAATAAAGATTTTTTCTTTTTCTTTAAAGTTGCAAAACCATTTTCCACCAAAAAGATATTGTACAAGAAATTTATTCTAAAATAAAGAAAAATAGATTTGGAATCTTTTCATGTTTTTTTTTATCATGTCTATTCATGTTTTTTGAATTTAAATCATCAAATTTAAAATAAATGAGCATGATTTAAGTGTTTATTAAAAATAATGACACCTTAATTATTATTTTATTTCTCTCATTTAATCTAAATTATCCAATTCAAATTTAATGATAAAATTTATAACATTATCGGTTTTGTTACACGAAAATAAGAGAAAAAGATCGTATATTGGAGTTCTTGGCATCGAGGTGAAAAGAAGAAAGAGCTTACGCTTAATTAATACAATATTTAGAGACATTCCCAGAGTATTCGACAACCGACCTTAGCTCAGTTGGTAGAGCGGAGGACTGTAGTGGGTAAATATCCTAGTTGCCATCCTTAGGTCGCTGGTTCGAATCCGGCAGGTCGGAGTTTTTTGGATCTCCATGAAGTTTTTCACTTCCATCAAGCGGCCAAAATCACCTAATCGAAAACCAATCACAGCCATAACATCTAAACTAACTCTTTTGCCGATCCACCTCCAAAAATCATTTTCCATGGCTTGGCGCCTCTTCCTCTCCAAATCCACCTCCTCCAAAACCCTAACCTCTCTTCTCCCCCAAAACCCTAACCCTAACCCCTTTTTATCTCTCTTCTCCTCCCATTTCTCCACATCCTTTCTTGTCACCAAAACCCCAAAAAAACACAAGAAAAAACGCGAAAAACCAGAATCCCCACGCACCAGGCTCGTCCAGCACCCCTCCACCCGGATTCCTCAATTTGAATCTCTCCTCGAACGCGACTCTTACTTTCGTTTCCTCACTAAATCCAAACAATTCCTCTCTCAACAACCAGAACGCATTCTCCGCCTTGACGACGCTGGAAAGCTCCACCAAGAACTTGGCTTCCCTCGCGGCCGCAAAATCCACCGCTTCCTCCAACGCCACCCTCTCATTTTCCAAACTTATCGCCACACCGATAACAAATTGTGGGTCGGCTTTACAGATTTTATGGAGGAATTGCTGGAAGAAGAGAAGGAAACTATGGATTCAATGGAGAGTGATCGCGTTAATAAGGTGCGTAAGCTGTTGATGATGTCGAAGAGTAAAAGGATTCCTTTGAGTAAAATTCATCATTGTCGGTTATTGCTTGGAATTCCTGATGATTTTAGAGATAGAGTCGCTAAATATCCTGATTACTTTAGAATTGTTGTTGAGAGTGATGGGAAGAGGATTTTAGAATTAGTGAATTGGGATCCGAGTTTGGCGGTGAGTAAATTGGAAAAGGAGTTTATAGTTAACGAGGAGAAGGCGAAAAGGGCGTTCAAGTTTCCGGTAAAGCATGGGAAGGATTTGGATTTGGAGGTGGAGGATACGAGGAGGTTGAATTTATTGAATACATTGCCATTGGTTTCGCCGTATAGTGATGGAGAGAGATTGGAGTTATGGAGCTTAGAGGCGGAGAAGTATAGGGTAGGGATTTTGCATGAGTTTTTGAGCTTGACTTTGGAGAAGAGGGCGTCGATACATCATATTGTGGAGTTCAAGGAGGAGTTGTGCTTGACTAAACATACGTATGATATGCTTAAGAAGCAGCCCCGGACATTTTATCTTGCGGGGACAGAGATGAATTGGGTTGTGTTTTTGAAAGATGCTTATGATGAGAATGGGGGTTTGATTGACAAGGATTCACAGGTGATTTTCAATGAGAAACTGTACAAGTATGCTCAAATGAAGGAAGGGGAATTGGATTCAAGTGTATGGAAGAGTTGACTTCATTGGTGAATCCTAACTTGTTCTTGATGATATTTAACTTGTTCTTGATGTCATGGAGAGGAGAGGGTTTTTGTTGGCAGAATAGAAATCGTTACTCTTCTTGAGTGCTGATATGGATCAAAACCGCTGTGACATTTTTTGCACATACGTGAAGAAATATGACATCTTCCTGTTGATCCGTGATAAATGTGTCTTCTGTTTGCGTCATTCTTTTGATAACTCTGTATTCTGCAACCATATAGAGTGAAACTCTTTGCGTTTTTCTGGAATCCTGACTTTGTTCGGTTCATTTTATTACATCATAAGCAGCAATCTAATTTGAGAGCAGTTGCCCTAATCATATTCAATTATGATCCTCTTAACTCCATAATGTCATTGAATCTTTTCGTGCAACGGCTTGAGTCGACAGTAGTAGAAATTTATGGTGGCTTGATATATTGCAGACTTCCGCCATTTGAGTTTTCACTTATTTATTGTCATTGACCCGGCAAATACCGGTGCCGTTTTTTCTCTTTTCCTAGAATCGTTCGCGGGGAATGATTCCAAGGTCCTGGGTTCTGGAAATTACAAACATTCATTATCAGGGTCAATTTTTGTGCCTCGCAACGGCAGTATCTATTACCTATATTATTCTCCTTTTCAACATCTCATTCTCACCATAAATTGAAAAAAAAAGGGTTCAACTGCCCAAACCACTACCACCACCACAAAACAGATACAAATGAACAAAACAAGAAATTTCCGATTGAACGCAGATAGTGTCCCTCTTGAAAGCAGTCTTCGGGGAAAAAAAAAACGCCTTTCGTTTGCTACAAGTGCTTTAAGGAAGTGTGAGTGTGTGACCATGCCACACCAACCCTCAGCCAAAAAACCGTGGAGAGAGAGAGATAGTTCACAGAGAGATCAAGTAATTCGACTCATTCCCATCCAGCGAAGTTAAAAGCAGTTTCAAAAACTGATGACAAATTATATATATAAAAAAACTTACTCAGAATGGGATCGCGATTAACGGGATGAAGAAGCATGTGCAGAGGACATTGTCTTTAGGTGATGAGTCCGGCTCTTTGACCTGTCCCTGCTTTTTTGCGCACCCCCAACGCTGCCCCTTTGCATACTGGAGATTGAACTGCTAGAGGTCACTCTCTTCACTGCTTTTCTCCGATAGCTCCTGCTGCTGCTGGTTCCAAGGGCGGCTCTGGCAACGCTATCTGCGAGAACTTCTCGTGCTCTCTGAGGTTTAATGGGTTGCTTGTTCAGATACACTAGCTTAGAGAGGAGGCCACAAATTGCCTTGCGAAGCTGGTCATCACTGATGTTGCTCTGAATTGGATTGCCCAACAGATTCAGAGCTTGCAGTGAGTTGTAGTTCGCAACAAGCTGGCCCAGAGCTTTTGTTGTTGTTATCTTGTTAAAGCTCAAGTCCAAGACTGTAAGCTTCAGGAGCCTGTGCAGCCCCTCAACATCACTAGTCTTGTTCCCAGCAAGATAGAGTTCCTTGATTATTGTACAGTTCGACAACCCTGATATAATGCAAATCCAGAGTAAACACATGGAACCATATAACTGAGGAAATATTATTTCCCAGGAAAAACACTGCATGATTTAAAATGACTCTGGTAGCATGAGATTCATTAGAAATAAATACCTTGACCAATTCGAGAAATGCGATTGTAACTGAGATCGAGTACCCGCAATCGGGTAAGTTCTCTAAGTCCTTCAATGGTGTTGATCTTGTTTCTCGATAGGTTGAGTGTGTGTAGGCCCTTTGGCAATGATCCTGGGGTAATTTGGACTGCAAAAAGGGTAAGAACAAATGAAGCTTAGTTGTCACCAATATGTTCCTTTAACAATTGACATTTTTCTTCTGCTAAAAGCATACCTATGAAGTTGTTTGACAAGTTAACAGATCGAAGACTGGAGAAACGTGATGTGGTGGGAATAGCTTTTAAGCCATTGCCTGAGATGTGGGCAACAGTTGAGGAAGAATTAAGCGACTGGATCACACTATTGGCATGCAAAATCTCCACTGAGAGATTAAAATCTGGGCGTGTCATGGCTCTTCTTGGTGATCTACCGGTATCGGGAGAGGGTGGGAAGACAATGTCGTCGTCACCCCTAACATCATTGTTATTATCATAAGCATCAAGAGGAGAGGGATGGGTCTCAAGATCCTTGACCCATTCATCCACTCTTGAAAATGGGGATGATTCTACTGAGAAAGCAACCCACTGATTCTGGGGCCACAGACCAGAAATCCCAGCATGAAAGCTATTCCAGCTCTGACTGTCCTCTTCATTGTTGTTATGACCCTTGTCCATTGACTTTACTGTGAATGACTGAGGTGATTGCATTTTACTCATGGCTCTGTTGGGTTCAAGTGTATCTGATGAATAACCGCCTTGCTGGCTCAAAAGTTTACTTACAGCCGGTTGCAGTGGTTTTACAAACCAAGGTTTGTGAAGGTTTCTGTGGCTCCAGAGGAACAATTTCCACCACAGCCTTCTACTCCTAGAGGGTAGAACTTGGCTAGAAGAGTGCTTCTTTAACATCACTCTGTCAGCACTGCGACGGCTTATTACAGATGTCGGGCTGCTGGGATCTCTTACTTTCTCAGCCAGTCCCTGCAATTCTTCAGAATCTTGAGATGTTAAAGGGAACTGAGCAGCAATTTTCCTTAGCACTTTGCTTGTTTCCAGATTAGAACAGGACCGTTTGAGCTTAGGCGAACCCCAGAACTCAGCCTTCCCGATGCCAGGATCGCTAACATGTCCACTTTGTATCACATCAATACCCTTTTCATCAATTTTTTTCTCAGCTTTCTTTGCATATTGTTCATTGCCCATGGTGTCAAGCGGATGAGAGGAATCCAGCTTCACATTTCTTGGAAAAGACACTTCACCGGAATTGGCCGCATGGGATTGGAGATCAAAGTCAGATAAGTCCCTCTTCAATGAAACATTCTCTTCTTGCTCATCTTCTCCTTCATAAGCTACTTCTGCTGCTTCATCCACAACAGGACTCTCATGGCTCAGCACCTGGACATTGATTGAATCCTTCTGAACATCGAAAGGTACTGACACGCTAAAAGATGTGGTTTTCAACTCATCGCTTTCAAAAGTTTCCACCGGATGTTCAAGCTTGATTTTCAGGGTTTTAAGCGCCGTGTCAAAGTCGGCTGTTCTTGATGATTGCTTATCAATCTAAAATCCAACCAAAAAAAAAAAGTTAAAGGGAGCAGATCAGAAGCTCCAAAAAAACAAGTCAGACAGCAAAATTTACACAATCCTCATTCCAATCAATTATCACCTTCTCTTTCTTCTTCATCCCCATCAGAACAGAACAGCAGTTGAATTTCATCTTTTTGGAAAAAAATGGCCAAACTCGAATTTCCTCAATAGAAGCCCAAATAAGATATGCACTCCTGATTTATCTTTTTCTCCTTGTTATTCTATTCTGCTGCTTCTTCTTCTATCCCGTTGATGTTTACATCTCTAACTAATGCAGAGTAGACCAGATACAAGCTGATTGAGTTATCAAATGTTAACCGTAATCAACGGGTAGTCGCCAAACCGATGACCAGGCGTAATAGCATAATAATGATGTTCGAGGAAACGGAAACAAAGGTTGAACACTCGCTCCGGTTTGAGGAAATATCACTCGATAGTCGGCCAGAGTTGTATAAGCAGTAGCTTCTCTCCAGAAGCTTCTCAGAATCTTTCTTCAAAACTTACCCTGAAATATGTATGTTGCAAAAAATCCAGTTAAACAAAACAAGACACGAGAGAAAACTCCAGACACCCCATTACACTATGAACAAGTTCCAAAATACCTTTGACAGGGAATTTCTGAAAAAACCCCATCAGCCTTTCTCATTCATTCATCAATTAAAGATGATTCAAAACAAGCACTTGTATGCACAGTTAGATAATTCTTTCTTCTATATATAAAGCAAAATTGTGCAACGAAGAAAGAAAGAGTAGAAATGATACCTGTTGAAGCTGAACAAGAAGGTAGGAATATACAGTTTCGGTTTAGAACCTTAAGAGAATATATCAAGCTAGTTTACTTTTAACCGAGAAACACAAAACTAATAGAGAATCGTATCAAAGTGCGTTGCTCGTGTGGCAGTGGTGGCTGGGGGAAACTGGCAGGAAGGAGGGGGCCCCGAAATATCACCACAAGCTATTTCTCGTATTTGGTGCCGTGCAGAAGATCACAAGACAAGTACACGCAAGTTGCACGGCTTTCGTGTAAACTAACCTATTTATGAATTTTTCCACTCTCATTTCTCGCCTGCGACACTACAACCTCTGGTATTAAAAAATAAAATAAAATTGAAAACGGGATTAACAGTAAAAATAAAAATGGTAGTTTAATCAGAGATTTTTTTTTAAATCATCAATTCAAATACTATAAACCTCAAAACCATTAAAAATTTACTTAATTTTTAATTTTAGAATTTCAAGAAATTAATCAAGTAAGTGTAAGCTAATTTAAATATTCATAATTAAAAAAATTAAAAAATCAATTACATACCATTTATACATGCCTTACGAAAACAAAACGCACTATTCAAAAAAAATTTTCAATGATCGGATTTTATTGAGGCCATCAATATTGCATTTTTTTTAATATAAAAAAAAACAGATCTATATGAGGTTAGTTGTTAGTTTTTGAAGATAAAATCTCTTACGACGAAATGTAAATAAATTATATTGATGATTTGTAAAGATATTTCGAAAGAAAAAAAAAAGAGTTTTACATGTCATGACTGCCTACTAGATTCAGACATTCAAAATTCTACTTGATTGTCGTGATTCTTAACGTTTAATGCTTTAAGCCTGCGGTTGAAGATTATCTGCACATCCTTATTTTGCGACAGGCTGAAATAGGGTTGCGGGTCTAACATCACAGAACAAAACCCACGACCTGTTCAGCATGTCGGCCCTACTCTTGTAAATCTGCCTTTTTCTGGATATTACCTGTGGTCTCATTGCCACTGTCAATTCCAATTACATGAATTTTTAAGAATTATATATTTTCATATTTGATAAATTAAATAACAAACACGCAGGGTCATGTAACTACATGGCATGTAAAATCACTCTCTTCTATTCAATCCTTTACGGGGGGAGTTTTGATGAATTTTTATATACTTAGTTTTCACTTTAAGATACGTATTGTTCAATTGTGTCTTGAATTTTTTTTATTAATATTTAATAAAAAAATTATTCTAATAAAGAAACAAATTCAAATATCCATTGAATTTGATTAAATGTTGGTATTCAAAATTTCAATTAATTTGACATAAAACTTGATAATTATTAATTAAAATATTTAACTTTTTCTATTTTTTCTATTTGTGGATTATATAAACAATTATAATTTCACTAAAATCAAAACTAAGAAGACATGGCTATGCTTGTAATTCAATATATAATAATTAATATTTGTATTTGACGAGGTTTGAACTTATCCAATGAAGGTTAAGTTGATATTTTAGATAATGAATTGATCTCCTGGTCCTGTTAATCTGAATTATTCTTCTTAATCAAAGTAGCTGATAGATACTTGTAAAAAAAAATTTATTTATGAATTTAAAGATTTTCTAATATTTAAATGGGTATCGTTTAAGAAAAAAATACAATTATCTTTTATAAAAGAATGCTAGGAATAAATATACAGTAAGGAGGGGAGGGGAAATAGATATCTTAATCCCTTTTTATAGTCTATGAGGCTTAGTATTACTATTTAAATCATAGTTACTGTAGATTTCGTTTCATGCGAGTGAGATGGCACTGACCCGACCCGACATGGCTATTCCTAGAAATCTATGGCTGTAGAGTTGCCACACATTAATAATCACACATTTGATATTCCCGATCTTACCTTTACTTTTTGCGTATCCAAATTCAATTAGGCCCATTGAGATTAAGCATTGGATGTTCTCTTCGAATCATCGACGGTTAGACGGAAGGTACCTCAATTGCACACACTAGGCCCACCCCCAATAACCTAGCCCACATACAAACCCCCAACCCTAACTTTGCTCCAATATTTAAATATACACGCGTCACAATTCCACATGATGTTCACGTAAGAATCACTTCGACCAGGTCACGCAAACAAAAACCCCTCCCCTCCCCTCTCCTCCATCTAGAGTCTAGAACTCCACGGCCTTTTCGATTGTCTCTCCTCCTCATCAACAGTTACATCATCTCGTCTCTCTTTCTCTTTAATCGATGTCATGGCCACTGCCACCGTGGACTCATCCATCTGCGACCTCCAGAATCATCTACACACCGAATCTCTCCCTCTAATCGACCTCCGCCATCTTTCCCAATCCGAACTCCTCTCCCTCTCCTTCTGTTCCTCCTCTCCCCACCGTCTCCGAACCGACACCGCTGACGTATCTACTCCTAAAATCGACCGTTCCGTCTTCAATGAATCTGCTGGAAGCCGCAAACAAACTTTCTCCCGCCTCCGCCTCGCCCCTCGCAATAACAATGCTTCCCCTTCTTCGAATTCAACTCCTGTTGTTCCCTTCCAAAATACAGAACGGCAGCCTCTCGATGAAGAGAATTCACAGATAATTTATCTTCTGAAGTCGTTGTTTGGCTCTGATTCTAACTCAATTGAAAACAAGAATGAGCATTATCACAAACTAGTCTCCATTCCTGTTATCTACAATGATTATATGCGTCTGCCTTCAACAAATAATGCGGAATCGCAAAATGTTTCAATCGACATTTGGGATTCTAGTCAAGGAGGACTGAAAAGATTAGAGGTAAATCATTCGATTTCGATTCGAACTGCTGAATCTAGTTCAAAGAAGAGGAAGCGAGGCAGGCCACGGAAGAATGAGAATGTCAATTTCGATAATAACGATAATAGCGAGTTAGTTGAGAATAAGACTATTGCTGTTGTGTGTGACAATGTGGAAGTGGAGAGTAAGAAGAAAGAGGAGATGGTGATGGTAAATAAGAATGGAGTGGTGATGGACTTTGTGGCATTGGGGAATATGGAGGATCCATACGGGGAGGAGTTGCGGAGGAGGACTGAGGGAATGCAATTGAAGGCAGAGTTTTTAGGGTTTTTGGAAGGGTTCGAGGGTGAATGGGGTAGTATGAGAAAGAAGAGGAGGATTGTGGATGCTAGCCTGTTTGGGGATGTGTTGCCGATTGGGTGGAAGCTCTCTATTTGCATCAAGAAACAAGCCGGTCGTGTTTGGCTGGCTTGTACAAGATACATAAGGTTTCTCATTTATTTTATTTTTTATATATTTTTTTAATCGTGGTTTTTGTTGATTGCACTGTGTAAATATACAGGGGACTTGATTTGTGTTTTTTTTTTGTCCTGCTATTGCACGGGCAAATGAAGTTGAGTACTGCTTAAAATATGCACAGCAACTTGGAATAGAACTAGATAAAATCAACATGATAGAGAACATGTTTTGCAGAAGTCAGATGAAGTGATTTAAATTGGAGTTATGAGTTGTTTATGGAATTGCTGCATCTAAAACTAGATAAAATCTCTTTCAAATTTTAATGAGGATGATTTGCCAGTTCTGAATATAAGAAATTTGACCAACATTTTAACATTTAAGTAAGCAATGAACTTGTGACTGTACACATGTTAAGTGGAGTTCAGTCTGCACAATCAGTTGCATCAAAAGTATTTATCTCACGTCTTATTCACCTTGGTTATCTTGCACTTAGTTCCCATAAATCGTAGTTTATTCATTGATGCATTCCTTTTTTCTTTCTGTTTCTCTTAAATTTCCATCCATCTAACCTGGCATTGTCATCTTGGTACTCTCAATAAATATAGGTTGCTTGATTTTTCTCAATTTCTCACAATAAGATGCATACCTTCTCTAAATGATGCTATTGAAAAAAAATCTCTTCAAATTCAAGACATGAAGTTCTGATTCTTGCATTTGTTCCATTGGCATTGTCTTTTTCAGTCATCTTCTTATTGTAGAGGATGTATGTTTTTACTCTATTCTCAACATGTTTAGTCAGACAACTGTTATTGTGTCATTATTCATGACAACAATGAAATCCTAAATTGCTACATGCATTTATAACTATTGATTGACCTTACACATTGTGGTTCGTAGGCTATTAAATGATAGAAGCTATACCAGGACTCCTATTGGGGCCTTGATTGTCTCTGATACAGTTCTTATTACAGTTTCTAAGTTGCACAGAATATAGAAGATATTACCCTAGGAAGTTTATGTTTCATAATTAATTTTGCATATTTCATTGGTTGTATAATTCTTACCTACATTTCTTAATTCGATACTATCCAGCCCTAATGGGCAGCAGTTTGTGTCCTGCAAGGAAGTTTCATCGTATTTGCTCTCCTTTTCCGGACTGCATGATGTAAGCCGGTTGAATTTTGGTCACATGGATGGCAGGATTAAGTTGACCGACAAGATAACTCCTTCCATTGTAAGTTGATACTTGTAGTGTTTGTGTATGCATTTTAACTTTCCATATAGTTTTTATTTACTTGTGTGCTGCAGCCTGCAGATCATACACGTAAAGATGGCAAGAATGAGAATGATTTTATTAGCTATGTGGCATTGCCTGTTACCTGTAGATCTATTGAGACAGGGGGATGTCCTGTGGAGGTTCAAATGGGGAATAAGTATAAGTGCCACAAGTGCACCGTGGCTTTTGATAAGCAGGATGACTTGCTTCAACACCTGCTATCTCATCAGCGGGCTCCAAAACGGCTTAGATTTGGGACATCCACAAATGAAGAGGTGATCATAAAAAATGGAAAGTACGAATGTCAATTTTGTCACAAACTTTTTGAAGAAAGGCATCGTTTCAATGGTCACCTTGGGAACCACATAAAAGAATATCTTAAGAGACTTGATGCTTCCAATGGCAAAACCACTGGAGAGAGCGATGAACCTGCATTGGTCAAAATTCCTCCTGGAGCTGGAAAGATCCAAACATTGATTGAATTTGACAGGGATTCTGATGCAATAACTGTTAACACTAAAATCAGTGATGAAATAAACTCCACCATTCCATATTGTGAATTAAAGGCTATTACTTCTGTAGAAACCCATTGTGGCGAGCAGGACAGAGTTTTTATTAGCAGCAATGATGGAGCGGGGAAGATGAATGAAGATACTGATGCTGTGGCAGCTGAAAATAGAGTTTCTTCTGAACCAGCCTTGTTGAATAATGATATTCATAGATCTTCTGATGAAACAGATGTTCCCAAGTGCCCCACCAATGGCACCGGTGATCTTGGTAGGAAGGATATTAAAAACTGTTCAGTTGCTGGTGGAGCAAGGGACGTGACTTGTATTGGTCACAACAATTCAAATCATGTATCTCCTTGCTTAATTGAGGAACTCAATCAGGAGAGAGATTCTAATTGTGGTTTGCTTGCATCAAATGCTAAGGTGAACACATCTAATGATGACATTATTGAGGATAGACATTGTTCTAGTTCAATTGATAACATGGTAATTGATGGTTGGGGTATAGATGGAAAAGGTGAGCCAATAACTGGCTGTTGCAACAGTTATGCTGCAATGGGGGGGAATGCTGCTGTTAACTTGAGGGAGCAAACAATTTCTGAAGGCTGTTATGTTGCAGATAGTGAGACAGGTCTTTTTACTTTCAATGCAGTGGAAACCATGCTGGAAAAAGGTTCTAAAGGGGGTTTAACAGTTATTGAGAACAACATGAACGGTGTTTGTACTGGCATGTCAAATGAGAGCAGATTTGATGATGTGGTGAAGTCTGGGACTAATGAGATAACAATTGTTTGTTGTGGCGATAACACTGTACTGGCTGATGATAATGTGACTAGCAATGAACAGGGGGAAAATCATGGGGCCGGCTCAGTTATTCCATTTTTGAATCAGCATACACATCTTGTTGAAAATACTATCACGGGGGCTCCTAAATGCATACTAAGAGAACCCTGTCAAGGAAAGGAATCCGAAGATTGCCCGATTACTACATCTGGTAATGAGCAATTATTCGACTTTGAAAGTAATGTAATTAAGGTTTCTAATGGCACAATAGATGTGGCCAATCATGATCAGGTTGGCAGTGAGATTGATCTAGTCCCACAAACCTTAACTAGTATTAAGCAGGAAGAAATTTCTAAAACCCTTACATTTGTTCCATTTACAAATGGATTTGCTTCAAAAGACTATGGTATCTCCAATAGCGTACTGGAGAAGCTTGAGCAGGGTAGAAATTCTGGACGCAGATCATCTGACAATGAGCAATCCCATGATGTAAAGGATATTGTGAATGGTTTATCATTCACCACAGTGGAGGAAGACAATCAACAGGAAGTTAAAATCTCTTGCAATGGTGAGCTACATATTGCTCCAGATGACAGTTGCACTGAACAGGATGCAGATGTTGGGACAGGCACTGTGCAGAAATGTTCTCTTTTTGCTGGGAGTCAGCTCGCATTCACTGCCAAAGATAATCCCACTGGTCCCTACAGTGGCGCTGTGGATGAGCTGAAGCAGAAAATGGATTCTGTAGAGAGCGCGGTTTGTCCATCTGGCAGCGAGCCAGTGTGGAGCGTTGAAAAGAATTTGCAGACTGCTTTTACAGGTTCGGTTCAGGAGGAGCCTAGGGTAGAGAACTCAGAAAATCCTAGGAAGGATGATTCAGGGATTGGTTTTAGCAGCCACCCTGGACCAGATGAAAGTGATGTCATATCTGAGTTTATGTGGAGAAACGATGAAGAAAGTAACCTGCTAAGTGATTTTGCCGATACTTCATGTCAACCAGTACAAACATCAAGCTTTTTTCCTCCATGTGATGCAGTGTCAGATAAGGTATGGCGTGACCATTTTCTTTATGTTGGTGAGAAACCAATGCCTGTTTATGCTAATGGATTAGGTGGTAGCTCCATTTTTTTCTTCAGAAATTTACGTAGTTCATCTTTTTTATTGTCTCTGAGATCACCCAAGGATAATCAGTGGCAAATCTACATGCAAGGGAAGGGGGGCTATTGCCCCTCTTAATTTTTCACACTTCCCACTTTAGGCCTTGTAGTTTTCAGCTTTTCATGATATTTCCAAGTAAAAATACACTGCCCCCCCCCCCCCCCCCCCCCCAAAAAAAAAAAAAAAAAAATAATAAAAAATCCTATGTCTTACCTAGGAAAGAAATTGCCTTGATGAATATTTATCACTTTGCCACTGGTAGCTTTTAATTATAGGGATCGGTGATATGAATTACCTTCTCCCCTTACATTTGTGTTCATTTTGTCTTCTATGGTTTCCTTGGTCAGTATAAGGGCATGCATTTCTTTCAAGTTATTCAATGTTATATTTTAGAAAAACTGAAATATTTACTTAGACATAAATTATTTTCCAGTGAGGAGTTGATGAAATGACTGTTATTTTAGCTTTAAAACATGAAGTGAAAAGCTCTTGCTTGTTATATGGTCAGTGGAATTCTTGATTTATCATTTTTTATTAATGAACAGGGTGAAAGTGAACTCTTTGCAGAGAAATTTGGTGCTACATCAGGTTTTGAAGGGCTGAAATTGGGTGGCATGGATAATATGGAATGTAATCTTCCGACTTCTCAAGTAAGCTCACATTCAGATGAATCCAAGGTTGGTACATATGATGCTGTTATACCTAAAGGGATTACTTCATCTATTTGGCTTGCAAAGGAAGATTTGCCTTTTGTACCAAAAGATTCAAGCAGGCACCATGTTCCTGCTGTGTGTGTCTGGTGTGGGAGGGAGATTTGTCAGGAGGCTCTTGAATCTGAAGGACAAACAAGCACCATGGGTTTTATGTGTGCAGAGTGCACTGCCAAGTTGTCCAGGCAATTCAACGGATAGTAAAATGGGTTGCCTATTAATCTTCCAGGCTCCCATGAGAAATGCTCTCATATATGCAAATTCTCATAAGGAGAACACCTCAGGTAGTTTCTACTTTTTTCATTCAGAAAGTATTTCTTTGGGCTAGAAATGATTCCATGTTTTATGTTTTAAAAAATCTATCTGGTTGTTACCCTGTAGCCTTCTAAATGTCGAGCTCGGTGACAAATTAACAATTATCTTGGCAGGTTCAAGTTTTTGAACTGTAGATATGTTTTTGGGCATGTGAATAATTATTAGCAGACCATATTTCAATTTGTACAGACTCTGGAAAAACCCAACTGGTCAATTTAGTCTCGAATTCTTCTCTATCATGCAGCAAAAGTTGTTTACGAAGCTATTTTAATGTGCTTTCACTTTAAATTTCTATATATAGCTTTTTTACATGTATTTGACTATTATGTATCAACTATATCCAACCTTCCATGTTTGTTACGTGCTTGGGTTTGTTGTATATTTTTCCTTAAATAGCTTAGCATGTAAATGCATATGATTTTTTCTTTCTGGCAGCCTGTATGTGTCTCACTCTGCTTCATATGGTACCTCAATGTTTGCTTCCTCTAGGATTACCCCGCTGATCAAGTTCAATGGAGAAGACCAGTTTTCTTGCACCCAGTATAAAAGACAACCTTATGCCTATAGCTCTCATGCTCTATAACAAGAATAATATTCAGTCTGACTCATCCTTTATTTTCCAGACGATGTAGTGAAAGCTTGCACAAAAGCGGTCATTGGCTTATCAGGGCTATATTATACGAGAGGCTGAATTTTGAAGGTCTTGTGACTCTGCTTTGACTTTTGCCAAGGGGTTAGTATTGTTTCATCTGTGTTTGGATGACTTAGTTTTGCAATTGCTTTATCTTGTGAACTCGCTAGTTTTCCATCACAAGAAAGAATCAAAAAGCTAATTGTGACCATTGGTTTAGGGGCTGAATTGGGTCTCCACTGAAATGCATCCTTTTCTTCTATTTTCAGTTTATGAAACTAACTAGTTATTGAGATGACTGTACATGTCTAGAGATTTTTCTGTGGTGATGAATCTCCTAGATGTTATCGTTTCCATACTTTATTTTTTTTTTAATCTCAAAAGTGATGAAGATCAATTTTTTTCCCCACATAACTTAGGGTTATCAAAATACTCGGAGCAGATGAAATACCCCGGTACAAGAATATGAAAATGTATTTCTCTGTTGGCTTTGCTTTGCTTTGCTTTGTTTCCTATAGAGAGATGGGATGTTCTAAAAACTTGCATTGCTTGCCTATCGTTATCCAAAAAAAATTTTGGGAGGAGCAGGGGTGTGAAACTCTGAATATCATCATTTAATGAAACTGATCTGTTTCTTAATTTTGTTAGACATTTTTTAGCCTGCACTATATAGGATCATTGCGTTGTACACTAGGCAAAGTTTTTCAATAGTAACGCCAATTTGCTGACATGGGCGTTGGCACGTGGTAAAGTTAGATAGTCGAAGAGTGTGTGTGTGTGTGTTTTTCCCGAACA
Organism: Populus x sibirica; assembly: GCA_019202695.1. Taxonomy (NCBI): domain Eukaryota; kingdom Viridiplantae; phylum Streptophyta; class Magnoliopsida; order Malpighiales; family Salicaceae; genus Populus; species Populus x sibirica. Next base: position 1,590,291 of record JAGMVL010000643.1, on the reverse strand, counting down.
ACAAATGGTTGGGTCCTCAGGTCGTTTTTGCTGTTATCCATCTTCAACGCCGTTCCTTACTGAAACGTATTTATTTATTATCTTGACTGCATTCTTTGAAACACTTTCACTTCCGGTCATCCACTCCCCATTCTCTTTCCTTGAATGCTTGTCATTGTCCTACAAGTTGGACGAGACTGATAAGGAACTTAACAAAGCAGGTCCATCGGAACCTGCTTGCCATTCTAAAGTTAGTGTACTATCCATGGCTTTTTCTCACAATAATTTTATCTGGGCCCTGCGGCGATCGGTTTGACAGCCGACTCACCCTTCAATGCCCGACAAGGTACATGACACTAGCCTCGGAACTTGAAATTCACTTTTAATTCAGAGCCATTTAATTTATAAATAAATTAAATTTATATGTTTAGAAGATGAATTTTAATTCATTTTGATTTTTATATTATCCTTGTTATTTGTTTTTGTTATTTTCATTTAACTTTTCCAAATATTTTTTTTAAAATGAATTGATGAGTATTTTTTCTTAAAAAATTAGTTTTAACATTAATTTTTATCTATTTGAAATTGTAAATCAAGAGGTTGTAAATATAAAATTTCATTAAAAACTCTGAAAAGGGTTCCAAGCATGCTGATATTAATATTATCCTAGCTAGCTCACCTCCAAATTGCTAATGTGAAGTCAGAGAAAGATTCGTTGTTTTTCTTTTATAGCACCATATTCGTAAGCCCTTCTGTCAAGTTTATTTTGAGAGAGTGAACCATTTAAAGAAGAAATCCGCCTAGTAGCTCAATGGGAGGGCTCGCTCGATGCTTCGAAGGCAAAAGGTTTGGTTGCCAACTTGCAAACCACTCTGTTAAACATAATGTGGCATCTTATGTGTTTGCTTTCAGGGCTGGCACAGGGAACAGACACACGATCAATGAACACCCAAAGCCCCAAGCAAAAAAAAAAATCTATTTAAAAACAATTTAAAATAAAGTTAAAATCTTCCAAAGTTGCGGTATAAAGCCGAGGGAAATATTACAAGATGCGTTTATCAGGATGAGATGTCAAAAGCGAAGGGACAAAAAAGAAAAAGAAAAAGAAGGAAGTCAAACGAGCGTGTAGCAATAAATATTTTTTCCTGGGACCGCAGAAAGAGAAGTAAGGCATTACACATAGCAAAGCGAAACCCGCTGGCTTGGCCCCACTTCCCTTTCCAACTAAAATGCGCGCCTTCACCTTCCTAATATCTGTCTCTATCTTCCTCTCAAAACCACACATAAATAATAATAATAATAATAATAAAAAACAACCCCCCAACTTTTATCCATTGAAATTTGATACCTCCCTCCCTCCCCCCTTTAATTTCCTAATGTTCATCATTATCAGAAACGCAACTCTAGATACTCCTACGATCCATCAAATTTTCTATTAACACTTCAATCACTCACCAAAAATATACATTATTTTGTTGTCTCTTTTTCGATCATCTACCGACCGACCCTCCAACGCTAAAATGCGCTATCTTCTATTTCCCTCCTCTCCTTTGATCTTGTCTTGTTCTCTAACAGGCAAACAGCACTGATTTTAGCGGGTTATATGTTTTTCTTTCTTTTGCGGTTTTCGATGATGCAGACTAGGGTTTGGCGACCTCGGATCTTGTTATCGATGATGATTTATGGGAGTCTTATGTGCGCAACCGCCGCCGACTCTCATACTGTTTCGATTTGTCCAATAGAGTCTGTCACAGATTGGATCTTTGGGTTTCGAGATCAAAACTGCGTCGTTTCTGGTGCTAATGAATCTCCCTGTTTCGCTGGTGTCACCGAGGTACGCCGACACTTTTATTTCTTCCTTGCCTTCAAAAGAAAAAAATATCTTTCTTGGAATTGAAAACTCTATTCTGACATTCCTGTGCTTTTTTTCTTTTTCAAGAAAAAGAAAAGAGGGTGAGCTTTATTGAAACTTGATACTGTGAATGCAATTAAATGAATTGGAATTGTAAAAATTATTCGATTGGGATTGACCCCTTTTTGTTAAGCTGTTTAATCAGAGCTGCAAGATGACACTGGAGAAAAATTATTTCAGATAAAAAAATTCTACACTGCTGTCAATTTCGTGATTCTTGTGTTTGGGTTTTCATCCATGTTAGCATATCCGGGTAGCTCATTTGGCTTTCTTTTTTCTTTTTCTTTTTTAAAAAAGGTTCAGGATTTGGCAATTTATTGCCCCTTTTAAGATAGTCGTAGGGAAAATTAGTTTTATCTGCGGAAATGCATTATCTGTCTGTGGAAAGCAAAAGGCATGTCTGCTAAAATATGAAAGTGATACACCTGGTTGAACAGATTTGGAAATTTGCTTTCTTGTGAATGAAAATGGTTGTGTAATTCTTAACAACATTTATGTTTGTTGTTGTGAAGGGAGACGAGATTTCGTTACAAAAGGCACTTAGTTTAGTTCAGAAGAATAGTCATGAATATGTAGCTCTGCTTTTTTATGCATCATGGTGCCCCTTCTCGGGTACTTTTAGACCAAGCTTCTCCATCCTTTCCTCTTTGTACCCTGTGATTCCCCATTTTGCCATTGAAGAATCATCCATCAGGCCAAGGTTTGTAAACTAAAAATATAAAATGCCATCTTTGGAGATTCTTACCTGCTGTTGTGGCATCTTGTAGCCTTGGAGTAATTAACATTATTGATTTTTCTGCAGCATACTATCCAAGTATGGAGTTCATGGATTTCCTACTCTTTTCCTATTGAATTCTACGATGCGTGTGCGCTATCATGGCTCACGTACTCTTGGCTCTCTTGTCGCTTTCTACAGTGATGTTACCGGTAAGGGCTTCCTTTCCTTCAAGTATTTTCAACTGAAAGCTTCCACTTCTAGTTTTTTGTGATTTTGGTTTCCTCTCTTCATCTGTTTATGTACAGAAGTGTAAGGATGACTTTATACTAGATTATTCAAAGTATGGAATTCCCTTCTCCTAATTGTTGATTGAGTATTTCGAATGACTATTAGTATGTAAACCAAAGAAAATGGCAACACATGCTTTTCTTTCTTAAAGAACATTCTTCTTTTATGCCTGTTTTATATCGAGTTGTATTTCTACTGCGGGATTTTATGAGCTTATTGCTTGGTTTAGGTATCAAGACTGCATTCCTGGACGAAGGATCAGTGGACAAAATTGGACGAGCATCACACCATGAAAAATATGACACACCTGAGCAAGAAAGCTGCCCGTTCTCATGGGCAAGATCTCCGGAGAATTTGTTAAGGGAGGAGACATATTTGGCCCTGGCGACAACATTTGTGCTTCTGAGGTTGTTTTACTTGACTTTCCCAACCATGCTTGCATTTGCACAATTTACTTGGAGGAGACACGTGCAGAACATGAGACTGGGGAGCTTGTTAGAGCATCCTCGGGCTTATCTGAATCTTAATCGAGCAATACAGCTATTTAATTCCCTGAAGGAGCCATGCAAGAAGAGTAATTTGCAGGAAGGGGCAATGAATGCCAGGGCTTGGGCTTCCAAGTCCCTTGCTACTGTTTCAATAGGGGATGCAAGCACCAGTAGGGGTGCACCTGTGAGTGAATGTCGTTGAGCTTTTCTCTGGCGGAGGAATGGATATTCCACTTGTCAAAAAAGGTGGGAGGGGCTGATTAGGGATGTTCCAACAGAAAATTTGTTCGGACATTCTGTTTATGCCGAGCGGGCTTTGGTTCAAGATCATCTCGGCATTCCTGATGGTAGTGTCAGCATTTGTGACGACGAAGCATGTTGACGATGTAGTAATACGTCTTCCATTTGTTTATAATTTAGAATACAATTTATTTATTGTTCATGAAGAAATAATTGGAACTCAATTTGTGAATAGACTGTACATGAGACTCAGATGTCTTGTCGCCTTTTCTTTTCCAAATAAGCAAAGCATGTCAATCTGCGTTTCATACGATATTTTGAAAATTTTGACACTACGACGAGATTGCCCTCGCAAATTTGTAACTTTTTTGGAGAATGTAGTGATACCTTTTTTAATGTATGATGTTTTTTTGTGGAGTCTATATTTCTAAAAATTTGTTAAATTATGCGACACTTGTTGAAAATTTATGCATTAACTCATAAAATAGGATGTTCGTTTGAAAAATAAAAATATAAATCAAGGAAATTTGAATTAAAAAACCCAAACAAACGAAAACTAAAAACAAAGTTTAGTTACAAATACTCTTTTGTTAGAAATTTATATTTTCTTATAAATATTTAATAAGAGGGTATTTGTAACTAAATTTTTTTATGTTTTTAATTTTATGTTAAACGCCCTTTGGTTGGTGAAGTTTTTTTTTGCTTTTTTATCTTTTAATGTTGTGTTAATTGAGAAGTGTTAACAATTTTGTTTTGGCAAGTTAAACCAGGTTAACTGAGATTGTTTTTTTAATTGATTTTATTTAGTTTCATCCTTTAATATCGAATTTATTATAAATTAAGTTTTGTAATTATCATGATCTCGTAACTTGAAATGTAGATTGACAGGTTAACTCGGGTTGATATGAATCGATCAAATATGTTATTATCTTAATATTTATTAAAAAAATCTCCTCTTAAATATTTATTTTGAGTCAAAATATATTTTTATTAATTATCCAAGTCGTCTTTAGATCCGTTAAGATAACTGAGTCATATCAAATCAATTTTTATATAATTTAATTTTTTTCTACTAAAAACACTCTAGAACATTTTTTTACATTAAAAAAATATTCTAACCCCAACATAACATGTGATAATTATCTAGTAATGACTTTATCAACAATGATTCTAATGATTTATTTCAAGTAGAAAAACATATATAAAAATAAAAAATCAAACAACATCAGCGTTGATAAGAATATTTTCAATTAATCTTTAAATATATATTTTTTTAACTATCTCTCCTTATGATTTATCTCTCTTCAATAAAGTAATTACTTTTAGCTATTTCTAGAATATTTTAAAATTTCCTGAAAATGTGTACCTAACTTTCATTTGTCAGTTAAAACTTTTTTCAAATAAAATCTTAGATATAACTCGTTCTATTACTGCAAGTTGAGCCAAAAAGAAAAATGGAATGTAAAAGAAAAAAATCTAAATACTAAAAAACTCCTGTAATCAAACTTGGCACAATATTTCTTTAGGGCTTAAAAACTCTCATAATTTCTTAATTAACTTAGATTTTAAATTAAATTATATTTGAGTTATTTTGATGTAGCTTTATTGTCTAGACATGTCTAAAAAAAACAAAAAACAAAAAACATTTCATATTAACCCGTCAAATCCACGATCCTGATCATGAATTTCACTTAATCAAATTAATTTTTTGTATTATATGATAAAAATACAAAAAACTAAATTAATATTAATTAAAAAACAAAATTAAATAAAAATTTTATATTAAAAGATGAAATAAAATAATAAAATAAAAAATAAAAAAACCTGGTTAATTGTTTTTCTTTTTATAAGGTCAGTCTTCCACATTTTCGCTGAAATAAAATTTTGAAACCAGTAGGAATCAAATCTACGACCTCAACCATCGATATGAATGCCTCAACCAGTTGAGTTATTGATAAATTTGTTAACAAATGCTTAAAATAATATTTTAATTTGATTTATTGTTTATTTAAACAGTTAAACCATCATTAATTATTTTAATTGTTTTAATAATATCTTTTTGTTATTATTGTTGTTGTTATTATTTAAATAATGACCCTTTTTTTCTCTTAAATGAAAATTTAAATCCAAAATAACAATAAAACACAGGAGACACAGGACTAAGTCTCCATGGAGGATGGGATTATGATCGACATCTTGACTGTATTTTGTAAAAATAATTTTAAAGTTCCTATACTTCATGTAATTGTGTTTCAGTTTTTTTAATATTAGAAGGTTATTTAACTTTACTTGGAATAAAGAAAATATAATATTTGATAAAACACAAAAGCAAAAAAAAATTAAATTGATTGACTATCCAGTTCGAAAACATTCGTTGACCATCCTTCCATCAAGCAACCCACTCACCACAAGACATAGGAGCTTGCCTCCAAAAATAAATTAAATTTGAGAAAAATTATACTACGATCGAAAGCAAAAACGAAAACAACAAGAAGAAAAACAATAAAGAAAAAAAAAATCAGACAAAAATCTAGAAGCAAGGGGGACCTTGTTGATCATCTATCTATCTAACCCATCAGACAGCCTTCAGCAAGCAGCAGGCTTTCTAGTCCACATCACTGCCACCATGCGCGCACCAAAATTCCCATCCAACGGCCAGATTTCCCCGAAACCCTAACACACACGGCTAAGATATCAACAAAATATCTCAAAAACCGCATACACTGCAGCGCAGCGGCCCATTTGCGAAGCACCAAAATATCTCATAACAGTTATCCATACCCAAAACCGCAATAGCGACAAAAATCACACATTAGAGGAGCGAGAGAGAGAACAGAAAGCAAATCAAGAATGGAGAAGGAGAGAGAGCAGCAGGTTTACTCGGCGAGACTTGCAGAGCAAGCTGAGAGATACGATGGTACGACTGCGTGTTCTATTTCATCGATCTTACAGTCTGCTCCCTTTTTTATATGTATTTCCTGCTGATTCAGTGGATTATTAAAAGGGTGGATTTGTGTTTTATTACGTTGATCTAGTAGCTGTATTGACTGTTAATAGCCCATTAGTACATTTTCGTATTTGTTTAGAAATCAGAATTATCATCAAGGAATTTCTGGACTTCTAATAGAGCTAAATCTGTCCAAAAAAAAAAAATTAGCATTTCGATTTGGTAGCGGTGTCTCTCTTTTTGGTATGTGGATGGGTTGAAAAGAGAGGCAGATAACGATCTTTATATATATATATATATATTTGTGGATTTGAATAATGCAAATTTTTCTTAAGCACGCAATGATGAAAGAGCATGCACACTTCTTAAAGCGACAAGTGAGGCTACTTATCATTGAAGATGTATGATTTATGTAGTAGGTTTCTAATTTCGATTCTGTTAGTTTTTTTTGTGTTCCACTTGGCCTCATGTAATCGGTTGAATTGCTATCTTTACTTTCCTTTTTTTGAGAAAAATAAAATAAAATAAAATTTAGGTAAATTATGTTGAATAAGAAAACATAAAATGAAAGACTACTTGTTGCAGAGATGGTAGAAGCAATGAACAAAGTTGCAAGGTTGGATGTGGAGTTGACAGTGGAGGAGAGGAATCTGGTGTCTGTGGGTTACAAGAATGTCATTGGCGCAAGAAGAGCATCATGGAGAATACTATCTTCCATTGAACAGAAGGAGGAGGCCAAGGGGAATGAACAGAATGTGAAGAGGATAAAGCAGTACAGGCAGAGGGTTGAAGATGAACTTGCAAAGATCTGCAATGATATATTATCAGTCATTGATCAGCATCTCATCCCATCCTCCTCAACTGGGGAATCAACTGTCTTTTACTATAAGATGTAAGATTTATTGCAGTACCCCTTTAAACTATTTCAAAATGTAGAGCAAATAATCCCAAGATGGATAACAAAATATGATTTACCTTGGTTGATTTTTCTTATCCTGTCCTTCTTTTGTTCATGACTTTATACGTGCTGAATTCATCTTATTCATTCCACAGGTTTGTAATCTTACTTTACATCTATTCGAATCTATTTCTTATGTGGATCTTTTCTTGAATTCTTTTTTTCAAGGCAGGAAGGGAGACTATTATCGTTATTTAGCTGAATTTAGAAGTGCTGATGAACGTAAAGAAGCTGCAGATCAGTCCCTTAAGTCTTATGAGGTATTTGTGACCCTTCTTTTGTGCCAGAGTTTCTCTTCTTCTTTCTTCTGTCACTTTAAACCATTTTACTTATGAAGCTGACAGATCATTTAATCAGAGCACCACTCATGTTCTTCTTTGTGCTGCAGGCAGCAACCTCTACTGCTATCTCAGATCTGCCTCCTACCCATCCAATTAGACTTGGCCTGGCACTCAACTTTTCCGTTTTCTACTATGAGATTTTGAACTCCCCTGAAAGGTTAACATGCATCTCTTTCTTGCCTAACATACCGAAACATGACAAATTGTTTGCAAATACCGCATGCACACACATCCAGTTTGTTGAACTTGAGGAGTACTGTTAGTTATTTTGCTGTCAGCTCTGAATAATGTATCACATTTTTAAACTACATCTGTATCATGCAGGGCCTGCCACCTGGCTAAACAAGCATTTGACGATGCTATCGCAGAACTTGATAGTCTCAATGAGGAATCTTACAAGGACAGTACCCTTATCATGCAACTACTCAGGGACAATCTCACTTTATGGACCTCAGATCTGTCTGAGGAAGGAGGTGATATTCGAAGTGATTACTTGTTAATGGAATAAATATGAGTTTGACTGGAGTGTCGAGTCAAGACTTCCATTGTATATGGACATTGAACTGATGAAAATGCTATTTAATTTGGCAGGTGAGCACTCTACAGCTGTTGAACCCAGGGCAGAGGTAAAGCAAAACTGAGCTTTTATAATCTGTGTGTGTGTGTGTGTGTGTGTTTGTGTTGTTCAGAATCTAAACATGCATGCCTGCACCCAGGCACACCTGCATACCTATGAAATATACTCATAGCATGTAAAGTGTATTCCTGGGGCCTTATTTATGTTTCTTATTTTCTCCATTTATGCTCATCGGAATTAATTTTGCAGAATTAGTCAGGATCGTGGAGATCAAATCTTTTAAAATGCCAGAATGACTCTTTCAGTGGTAGTACAGGGAATGGTGGACCGTTGGCCTGTATCTATTTGCTGAACAGATGTTTTAAGACTGTTATGCCTTCTTTTCTCTTAGAACACTTGCAAGTGGAATGATTGTGGTTTGCTTTTAAATTCACAGCTTTTAACAAATTTACACATTCTGTTTATAGCACCTGGCATATTTCTGTCCTGATTTGTAGATCTCTTGCCCTTTATTTTTTCCTGCTTGCTCAGTTGAAGATTCAGAGAACTCGTCAATTCTACTTTAGATTGTCATAACCAGTTTATTTCCTGTTTCCTGTTGTCTGCAATTTATTCCACTCCTGAATAAGACTGATTGATATAGGGGATCGCCATGGTCTGTGAATGATGGTTCTGTTTAAGGAACATGTTTTCCTTGAATGCATGAAATGATCCTTCGAGCACGTGGATGGACATTGTGAAGGGAAAGTGGCAAATGAAGAGAAATTGTGAAAGTACATGAAAATGCATGATGGGGAAATTAAGTAGTGGAAATCAAGACTAAAGATATTTAAGCTCGTAAAAGTGGGTGGTTGATAGCATGAAAACCATTGCAGTACACAAGCGATGAAGAATGTTAAAGAGCTCCAAAAATTTTTTGTGTACCGCCATTCCACCATTTAATGGTGCTGTTAGCCCTCAAATCGCATTGATGTTTTGAATCTCCAGTCAAGTATTCTGTAATTTTGACCGAATGGAAACTGGGCTGCCTGGAGGAGGCTGCAAATCGACCAGGAACGACTTCAAGAGCTTGATGAACTCCTTCGGCCTCTCTACATTGAAGGCATGCCCTGTGTTCTTGACTATCGTCAGATGAGCATTATCCCCCAAATGCCTGTCACAGCACCGCATTATTTAGAAAAAAACTCACAAGCAAAATGGATGTTCATTGAAATCAGTCGATGCTAAGAGACCAACCTCTTCAATCTGTGTCCTAATTCCAAAGGAAAAACCCGATCATGCTCTCCCCAGATTATCAAAGTTGGCTGCATTGCAATTCAACGGCCTTCGCCATCATCATCGAGTGGTTAATTCAATCTAAACCAAGCACATATAGAAAAGGATGACCAAACCTGTGTAAGCTTGGGAATGTCTGAGAGCTTTCGGTCTTTCGGAACAGCTCGAATCAAATCTCTTTTTTCTTCCACATATTCTCCACACATTGCCTGACCAAATGACCAATTTTAAGTTTTACTCCCAACCGTCTACAGTGTATTATTAACCATACCATCTAAACATTAAAATGCGTCGGTGAACCTCCACCAAAACTAACTTAATGCAAATATAGTCTGGTCGATAGTCACACCCCTCTTCTAAACAAGATTATATTAATTTCAGACCACAAAACTACCAAGGCACCAAAAGTTCTTAGCTCTTAAATGTGTTAAATCATAACTGTTGAATAAACTTAAACGTAGCGAAGAAGGAATTAGAGCACTCACATCAATGAAATCAGCCAAGAAACAAGATGGTATCAACCGCACAGGAGGTGGCCTGAAAAACGTGTAACCCACCAACTCTCTAAGCTTGTCAGTACTCTGTGGCACCAGAATCCTTCCAGCCTCCTCCAAATCAGATACCGCAAAAACCCCTTCAATCAAGTCCTTCTCTTCCATACAAATCCCTGAGCAACATATCACCACTCTCTCCACGGCCTCCGAAAACTGGGCTGCCATACTATACCCGACAAACCCACCATAACTAAGCCCGACTAGACTAAACTTCTGCACCGAGTGGGCCTCCATGACACGCATCAGGCACTGGGCCTGGAAAGACTCGGTTCTCTCGGGCCGGGTTGTGTATGAATCCCCGAAAAACACAAGGTCCGGCACGTAGACGTTGAAATAAGGAACAAAGTGTTGGATGACGTCACCCCATTGCCATAATGCGTTGGCTCCAAGGCCGTGGATTAGGAGGAGATCGGGTTTGGAGTCTTTTCGGGTCTTTGGCACCCAGCAATGCATTACAGTACCATCTTTGAGGTCCGTGATTTCGGATCGGAGCCCCGATCTTGTAAAAGTGGACCTGAAGCACCAGTTTTTGGTCCCTGTGAAACTGAAACACCTTGACATGCTCTGATTTGCAACACTGGCAAGAACTAACCGAGAAAGAAAAGAAGAAAAGGTTGCCTATGTTAGTAAGCTCATAAACTAAGAGTTATTATCAGGATGTTTTATTGATTTCTTTTATTTTCCGGATCCTTAGTTTTGAAGTGCAGGTGAGACAGACAGAAGAAGCAAAAGACAAGTTATTTGCAAGTGGTGGTGCTGTGGTCCGTGGAGAGAGCAGAAGAGGGTTAAGTGCAGTGCAGGCATGGCCATCAGTTTTTAAAATTTGAGGGGCCCTAGCACCATAAAGGAAGACCAGACAAAATAAATAAGCAAAGGTAATAAAGATAATGAAGGATCATGTCATTTGGATCACATGTCTTAATTAATTAAGATGATGAAACAGCTAGGCTGCGGGCATGGTTGACAGTTTGGTAAGTGAACAACAATAAATGACATTTGGAGTGAGGACTGGTAGAAGCTACAGAATCAGGTCTAAACTGATAGATATTTACCAACAATGGCATTCATTCATTTGGATGGGCAGGTTTCTGTGGATTGAAACTATTTCATTAGCTGGTGCATTGCTGGCCAGCTCTCCATTTCAGTAATATTATTACTTGTTGGGCTGCTGCCATGGATCCCTGCAATGTGATTTTGAATACTGTTTATGTTCAATATGAGACTAGGTTGGTCAATTGAAGATTCTATGGTCTTCATGTTCAAGAAATGGATTTCAAATGAGTGTTGGTGGAGGAATAATTTATTTATTGTGATCAAACCACGCACCAGCCGCTCCATCATATTTAGAAGATGCATGCAACTGATTCTAGTAGTTAAAAACATAGTTATGAAACAATGTCTGATTCGTCTTGATGGCCCTCTGAAGGACCTCCTATTTGACACTAATAATCATTTATTTATATGCTATTTATTTTTCGATATCTATGGTGGAGTGACAATAAATTTTCAGCAAACTTTTCTTTCTTCTCTTTTTATATATGATATCAGCACTCATTTTTTATAATTAATTATTTTTTTTCTTACAATTTGTCTGCTATTATTGTTTATTTTTTAAATTAGATTATTAAACGACTCAATCTTTTTAGATACAATCAAGGTAATGATCTGATACGAAAAAAAACACTGAGATTTTTAGATTACCCAATCTTTTTCAATCAAAGTATTATGTTTATCTTCTTCATTACAAACATTATCATGAGTAATTTTTTCTCAGGTCAAGAAAATTTATACCTGTCCACGATGTAGCTCACGCCACCGATATCGAGTGTGAATCATTTCCTTTACTAGGAGGGCATGGCCAGGAAAATCACGCTTGCATACGAATGAATTTCCTCCATTAGATCACCTAGAATAGATCCAACGGGTCATAATGCCTTAGGAAATTTTGTTAATTTTCATTTTTAGTTTAGTTTATCTTGTAAAGGAAAAGGAACAATTTTAATCTCATGCCTTCCTCACTAACTGATCTGTCCACCCTCATTTACTAACGTCATGTTTACTATATCTGCTCTAAATATTGTAGTCCAAAAACCACCATTATGAGATTGAAACAACATCCATTAGAGCGCAACCGTGGCAAGGGGTAAAGCACAGGGGGGAAACTACCTTGAAGGGAGGGGCCGGGGCATGGCACCCTCAAATTTTGTAAAAATATGCATTTTAGTCCTGATTTTTTTAAAAAAAAATCAATTGTATCCTCCAATTTTACATGTTCCGCAGCCTCAAATAATCTTACAAGCCAAGTGAATGCCATGGACAAAAGTAGCATGAGCAGTCCAAGAACTGCTCTCTCATGTACTTGTTTGCTTGTCCCTCCAGTCCTAATTTTCTGGTTCGCCTCTAGGACTAAAACAAAATTACCGCAAATGAAATAGAGTAAATTAAAAAAAAAAGATATATTGAGACGTTTTTGAAAATTGGAAATAAGAATCGAGATAGAGGGAACAAAAATACCAAGTTGTACTGTAGTTTTTTTGACCTTGATGCTGCGAGACCATTTTTTAAATTAATTTTTACTTAGTCTTGTTGGAATTAAAATAAATATTTGTGAACAAATAATAATTTAAATTTTTTTTTTATTGAGTGAATTTTTTTATTTCTCTCGTTGATGTATTTTTTGTTTTAAAAAAAAAACAATTTTCTTATTGGCAACATATTTTTTAATAAAAAATATAGCACTTCAATCAAAATTCCATTTCCTTATTCATTTATTTGTATTTTGTTTTGAAAATAAAAATCCTTACTTTTTTAACATAAACTTATCGTGATTAGATAAGCTAAAAAAACAAAACAAAAAATGACTCCATATATCGGTACTTCAATAAAGAATAAATTAAAAGAATAATTAATTTGAAAAAATCATGTAAAAAATTACAATCAAAATAAAAAAAAATAAATATTTTATTCTTGATGAATATTTACAAGCATATTTTATATATAAAAAATTTGAATATCAGGTTAATATATAATCAATCAAAAAATAATTTTCAATATTATTATAAAACATATAATTTTATTTGACAATTAAATATCATTTTAATTGTTTTATTCATAATAAAAAAATGAAGGATATAATTTAAAAAGAGGTTAGACAATATTGTACCTAAGAGTATTGGAAAACATACCTAGCATAAATAAGAGGAAGCTAGAGAAACTTTTTTCCAGACCTCATAAAGCTCACAACTAGACTTAACAATGACAGTTTGAATCTCTTGAATTTCTGAGTACAAGAAGCTAAAGAAACTTTTTTCAGACCTCATAAAGCTCACAACTAGACTCAACAATGACAGTTTGAATCTCTTGAATTTCTGAGTACAAGAAGCTAAAGAAACTTTTTTCAGACCTCATAAAGCTCACAACTAGACTCAACAATGACAGTTTGAATCTCTTGAATTTCTTAGTACAAGAAGCTAAAGAAACTTTTTTCAGACCTCATAAAGCTCACAACTAGACTCAACAATGACAGTTTGAATCTCTTGAATTTTTTAGTAAAAGAAGCTAAAGAAACATTTTTTTCAGACCTCATAAAGCTCACAACTACACTCAACAATGACAGTTTGAATCTCTTCAATTTTTTAGTAAACCATGGCTATGAAACTTTGGTTGCGGCTTCCTTGTTGACGAGAAAAGGGTCGTAACCGAAGAGTCTATAGCTTGATGGGTTTAGAGAATGGGTTACGAGTGGTGGGTGCATAGCCATGGTTTTTGCAGGTATGTGAAAAACAACTGTTTGGGTTATTTTTATCACGATTTCTAGTTTTTAACTGTCAATGAGAAGGATGAAACGCAGTTTGTAGCCTGGATGAGAAGCTACAATATTTGTATCATATTGTTATCTGTGGTTGTTCTGTGGTTGAGGGGCAAAACACGCAGTTACTTTCTGTAACCAAACAGACTAAAAATGCTAAACAAGATTTTCCAAAGTAAGGGGAGCCAGAAAAAACATAGCGAATGATAGTAATCTGAGAAACCCCAAAAACTTTGGATCAAAAAGTTAATATATGCCTCCAGAACAAAGCCGTCAAGAAATTGATCCAAAATATATCTCAGTTCTTGCAGCCGAAAGAAGAGGCAGAGATCTTGAAAACAAACAAATAATACCAACCACTTTACCACTGTCACAAAAAAAAAAAAAAACAAACAACAACAGCGAAACACTATAATAAATCAAGAGAGGAAGAGTACGAAGCCGTAAATTGAAGCTACGTATGATTAGCGGCTTCTTTCAACAATGATGGGGTTTTATATATATATATATATATGCGAGGCTGGAAGAATGTCTAAACCCTAATACTTGCCACTTGCCACTTGGGCCTAGGGTAATCTGTAGGGTTCCTCTCTTATCGATGCTGGGATTTGGCCCGTCCACTGATAGGATTCCCTGTACTTATTTATTTTGAACCATTTCTTCTTCTTTTTTTTTTATCTTACTCTTCAAATTATCATTATATATATAAAAAAGGACTCACTAATGAAGTAGGAGACCCACTGTTCATTTGAATCGGTGATATCTTTTTTTAGTCCTTGGGATTTTTTACGTTTTAGTCCCTCAATGTTTTTCTTCTTATTTGGTCATTTGGTATTACTTTGATTTGCAATTGGTCCTGGTGATTTATTTTCCATGCATGCGGATAGCGATCTCAAGATATCAAAAGATATCAAAAAAATATTATGTTGCTTTGTTAATTCTTAATTTTACAAAATAAAATTCAATTTAATTAATTTAAAATAATTAAAGCTTCAAAAGGTTGAATTTGAATAATAAAAACATATCTAACCTCTTTTTTGCCAATTTCAATGACTTTTTTACATGATCAAGAGAAAAGTTTTCAGCCTATTTATAATTCAATCCCTTATCATTTTGTTTTTATTTTGATCCCTGTATATCGGCTTTATTTATGATTTTACTTCGTGTTTTGTTGTTTGCCTAGATACAGGGATTTTGCAATATCAGAGCAAACTTCTGATGCTCAGTTTTGTAAAATAATATATAACTAAGGTAATTTGAAACAATTAAGTATTAAGGGATCAAAATTGAAGCTATAATATATGTGGGGACTTAGGTAAATAGGTAAGGAAAGTTGGTTTGCGCGCAGTGCACACGCCAACATGTAGAAGGTACTCACGGTCTTTAAGTGGTGTGTACAGAGTCTCCTAGTGCCCAAAAGGTAGCCTTTGCAGCTATGTTCGAAGCCTCCCGCCATGCTTTTTTCAGTGGTATAATATGTATGTCAGTGGTGTCTTGGTTGAGCTCCGACGAGTTTTTCTTTTGTCCTCTCTTTTTTTTCTCTTCTCTCCTCGAGAAACACATTGCCATGCCAAAAATGAGAGTTGTCCTCACATTTGTTTTTTTATTTATCAAAATTGATTATTCTTTTTTTAATTGTTATTTATTTTGTTTCAAATCTTTTTTATTGATTTTTTATTCAATTTTTTCCTTTAGCATGTGGTTCATTTGTTTTTTATATCAAATTTAATCTTCGGTTTTTTGCTTTTTATTTATTCTTTTTATATCATTTTCTTAATTGTATTGTATTTTTTTTTAATTTTCTCCTCAAGCATTTTATTTCTATATCAAATTTGATCGTCTTTCTTTTTATTGCTATTTATTTTGGTTTTTTATCCTTTTTTGATTGATTTTTTTTATCAATTTCATCTCTCGTTATTTGATATGTATGTTGGTAGTGTCTTGATTGAGCTCCGACGAGTTTTGCTTTTGTCCTCCTTTTTTTCTCTCTCCTCTCCTTGAGAATCACACTGCCATGCCAAAAATGAGAGTTGTCCTCACATTTTTTTTAATCAAAATTGATTATTCTTCTTTTAATTGTTATTTATTTTGTTTTAGATCTTTTTTTATTGATTTTTTATTTAATTTTTTCCTTTAGCATGTGGTTCATTTTTTTTATATCGAATTTATTCCTTGGTCTTTTGCTTTTTATTTATTCTTTTTATATCATTTTTTTAATTGTATTGTATTTTTTTTAATTTTCTCCTCAAGCATTTTATTTCTATATCAAATTTGATCGTTTTTCTTTTTATTGCTATTTATTTTGGTTTTTTATCCTTTTTTGATTGATTTTTTTTTTTATCAATTTCATCTCTTGTTATTTTGTTGATTTGGGATTTGGTTTTGTGGTTTTTTTATTAGGTTTGCCTTCTGTAAGATTGGTCCCGACCTTATAACCTAGGTCACGAATTTTAAAGATTAGTATGGGTTGACTTCAGTGTCCGAGTTAACTTCGGTCTTTTATTTAGGTCTTTTTTAATTGATTTTTTTTTCAATTTTATCCTTCAACATTAGGTTAGTTGGGGATTGAATTTCGTGATTTTTCTCACTTTATTTTCTATGGGGTTATCCTAATTTCATGTATCGGGTCGCGATTTAAATGGGTGAGCTCAGATTTTTGTTGATGTTTTTTTATATTGAACTTTTTTCAGTTTCACCATTGAATATCGTGTTATCTGAGATTAGAACTTTGTTATTTTATTCAATTTGATTTCTACTAAGTTATTTCAATCTCCTTATTAGATTGCGTATTTGACAAGTATTTTTTGTTAATTTTATCCTTCATTGTTTTGTTGATTAGGTATTTGGTTTCGTGGTTTTTTCATATTTATCTTCTATATGATTGATGTCAAACTCATAACTTAAATATTTGGTTTTGAAGATTAGCCTTGATTGGTTTTAATGCCTAAGTTGACTTTGATTTTTTATTTAGATCTTTTTTTTTTAATTTTATCCTTTAACAATGAGGTAATTAGGGATTGAATTTCATGCTTTATTTATATATTTTTTTTTCTACGAGGTTATTTTAATCTTATTTCTCTAGCTGAGATCTTAGTGGAATAACCCGAGTTTTTTTGTTGTTTTTCTTAGATTGATTTTTTTTTGTAATTTCACTATTTAACATGTGTCGTCTGAGATAGGAGTTTCGTTGTTTTATTTAATTTGATTTATATAGCGTTATTCTAGTCTCATTATTAAGTTGCATGTTTGACTGGCTAACTTGGATAAACTTGAGTCTGTTTTTATGTCCTCTTTCTTAATTATTTTTTTCTTTTAATTTTATCCTTTAGGACTTGAGTTTTTTTTTTTTTTCATTTTTTTTTTTTATGATTGATCATATTCTCATGTATCTTTCAGTGACATTAAATTACCAATGAAAATCTTATAACAAATTACGTGCCTTATAATCATTTCAATTGAAATAACAAAACAATAAATTTTACAACATATGAACATAATTTATTAATAACCATACAATTACAACGGTCCAAGCATAATTCGGTACAATGCAACATGGCGAGGGCCTAACATACAGCACTTTCTTTATTTTTGCAATTTATTTAATTTGTACGCGCTTTCAATGAAACCAGCACCATCCAATTACCTACACAAATCAAACTTCCTAAATAACCCCTGACATCAAAATAAGCTGTACAATTTTAATTAACATCAAATCAAGAAGCCTGGTTGAGAGCCAAGACAGCTCCAAAAGGTGCAGAACTTGGGATAGAAGATCTGCCATGATAAATTCAAAAACTCCTGAACAACTTAGAGACAGACCATATTCTTCAAAGCTATAGAGATGCTCTTCGTAGTAAACGTTCAGTGAAAATCCTCCAATCGCAATCAAGACCATATTCTTCATCAGAACAAAGATACATGAATGGTTTTCTGGGCAGAGAATAGAAGACAATATACACCAGATGTTCTAAACCACTTCCACAAGGAAATCAAACAATATCAAACACCAGAACCTAATCAATAAAATAATTTTACAATGGGGGATCCTTTCTAATCTTCTCTTTCCTTCAGCAAATTCCAAACCACTGGAGACCCTGAGGAGTATCCCAGCCAAGTATGTATTATCCATTTGTCTGATCCACAAACTGGTAACCGGTGTAAAGAAACTCTTCTTATAACAGGTATATCCTGGCACCTGGATAACAATGATTTGTTTCAAAGATTTCTACCCCCTAAATCTAACAACAACACAAGATATGTCATCTTTACTTTCTCTTTTTAATGCCTCTGCTGTTAACTGCTTAGCTGCTTTCAGTGGGTCTTTGATCCTCCTTGCAATATCAACAGCCTCTTGATTTGACATAACCTGTATATTCACATGGGAAAAGGGAGAGATTTGATGGATTTCTTTCTCATACAAGCACATTGCAAATTCTTTAGCCAGTCCAGGTAGTAAGCACTGACTCAACATGGAAAATGAAGTTAACATGAAATGACTCACCTTCCAAAGACCATCACTTGCAAGTACAAGAACTTCAGTATTGTTATCTATGTCTGTTTCTTGTATGTCAGGATCAGATCGCAGATGTGATTTAAGGCTCTTGTCTCCAAAAGCACGAGAAACTGCCAGCTGTCCATTAACTCTAGGAACATCTCCTGGAAATAAGTTCAAAATGGAAGCTAGATCAACAGTACTGTAACTTGCAAGTATTATCCCCAAACCCATGATCATCCTTGTTCAGTTGAAGCAACAGTAAAACTGAGCAACCATGATTCGAGAAATAGAATAAGCAGACAATATTTGAAAGATAACATGAAAACCACCAAGCCACTTCCAGCTCATCCATATAAGCAGCTACGAGGTGGTCTGGCATTGCAGTTGGTTACATGCAAACTACAGGGGAAAAAAGCAAACTGCATCTCATAGTTAGATCATTTTCATACGCTGTCTCAAATTAACCAAAGGATCATGAATGTCTCATATTTGGAGGGGGAAAAAAATAAATCTCTTCATCAAATTGAGTTAAAAAATTGGGAGTAAACATAACTTTTTGTACTTGCACCGTTTTTCTAATTGAATAAAACGTTTATTTTCATCTCAAAAGCAACTACATCCCTTTTCACATCTTTAACTGAATTTGAAGTTTGAATATGTCTGTTGGATGCAGATGGTCACTGTATCTGTTTTTGGTATAGAATGGACTGTTTGGTTGTTGAGAAAACATTAAGAAAGTGAGGGAAATAATTTATGTTCTGAAGGTGTTAGTTATTCTCAATAGAAACAGAAATCATTAACCAGTCACTTAATGTCCAAGGTATCAAAGTACCTTAAAAGACTTTGGTCATGTAAGCCTAAAGATAGTAGGAAATTACAGAAAATAGGATAATAGAAGGAAGCATTCAGTGGCTCTTAAATGTAGAAAGGATTTGAACACCCAAAAGCAAAACAATTTGAACAATATGCATGAAAGCTTCAGCACCACGTCACCTGCAGAACACTGCATAATAAGTAAACTAAAATTCTTACAGAAAGGTTTTTTCAATGATGTAAAAATATGTGTGTGAATACTCATCCAAGATGAATCCCCAGGCGATCAGGGGGGGTGCCACAGCTCCTCTCTTCTTGAGCATACCTATTTTTATTTTCAAAGATTGCTTTCATGCAGATCAAAGTTAAGTGGCAGCCAGTGAACTCTAAATTGTCCATTACAGTCTGAATGCTGCATTAATTCAACCTAATTAGATAATCCATCATCCTGAAGTCTTGTTTGGGTTTGGATGATGCTGGTTCAATTGCTTGAGAATTTCAAAATGGTGAAAAATGAGCATCTAAAAAAAATAAAAAATTTGCCTTATTCTTTGAAATTATAGATTAACATGCAAAAATCATAAACAGCAAAACTATAAAGCCATTAAAATATTAGAAGGCGCTCCCCACTGAAAATATTAGAAGATACTGGCTAGCCAAAAATTTCCTAAGAATACCATTAGTGTCTATTAAATTCAGAAGAGCAGTTATTCAAACAGAGAGATTACTAATAATGGCTTCTGTGGAAAAGACCTGGCATGTTTGAGACAAAGCCACCTTTGTTCTCTATGCTGCCTCGTTCAGTGTTGGGTTCATGATCTGTGGTCATTTGTCTTGCTTGCCCCCCTCTTGAAAGAACTGCTCTTGAATCTCCAACATTAGCTACCCATAGTCTTTTACCATTTATCAAGATTGCAGTCACAGCTGTAGAACCTCCTCGCCCCAAGTCAGAACTATTAGAGAGAATTGTCTGGTCAGTCTTCTCATAGGCTTTTGAGATAGATCTGTTGGGGTCAACCCAAAACTCTTCCTAGAGTGATCAAATAAAGAATTGTTAGAAAGCATTCCAACGTTATTTGTAAAGCAGACCAAAACGTTAGGCCACAGAAAAAATGTTTTGAAGCAAAGCCAAACCTCCTTTAGAATATTGGAAAACAAATGCTTCTGTAGGTATGCAGGCACACTGTCTCCCAAATGACCATCATAAATAGCAAAAAGCCCTAATTCATGTCCTTGAATCTGCACAAACTTGGCAACATGATAATCCTCCATTGGATGATTAGCTTTCCCTTTTACTAGGCTGAAACCATACTTGATCAAACCCTCATGATTTTTTCCCTTACCAGAGCTAGATGACGATCGCCCACCTACAAGCTACAGGTAACAACAATCTCAGTCTAAATCACACAAGGTTAGAAGCCAGATAGAAATATGAAAGCAAGCAAAAATGAGTTCTAGTTCACTAAAGAACTCAGGTAAGATAGCACTCAGGAACGGCACTAAATGAAATAATACGTGTAAAATGTATTTCTCCACTGCAAGCAATTGAACTGTTGAAAGATGCTAGATAATATTAATGAGAAACAATGGCAAAACTTGGAACTGCGTTTTCTTTTGGGATTGCATAGAAGACCTTGATACTGCAAGCCCGTTAGTAAAACAACTTTTTTGGAACAGTTAGTGTGTATTCTACACCTACAGAGTAAATTCTAGATCCTCGAAGAACTCATGAAACAAGTAGGTAAACATTGACAGAACGAAAACATAAAGTATCGGTTCTATGAGACCAACAAATTTTCAGCCATGAGTTATTTAATGTATATTCAAAATTAAATCCCAAAATTATACGAAAAATGCAAAATTTCCACTTAGAAATAGCTTATCACACGTTTGGCCCCATGTTCCACTTCCATTCTTACAGCCTAATTATGAATTAAGGTTAAAAATCACATACACATACAGAAAATAATAAACACCAAGAAAGAAATAATAGTATTTACCTGAGAGTAGGAAGGACTAAAACAGCAAAACATATCCATAGAAACAGGACTATGCACACCGCCTCCAACTTGTTCAATTAAATTACCACCATCCGCTTTCAATATTCAAGATTCCACCTCACCAAATCCAGTATCTGAACCATCGAATTCCAAACCTGATCATAAAAATAGAACAAACACATAAAAGCCTTATAAACAAAAACACAAAAACCCCTTCAAAAAAACAAGTCAAAACAAGGACTGGGTATGAAAAAATTACCTCTGAACTATCCAATTAACAGTTCAAAATGGGTTTAGCTTCCTTGTGGTTATTGTTTGGTGAGGAAAGGCTGGTTTCTTGTTTGTATTACCTATTAGTTTGCACAAGCAATTGAATAAAAAAAAACGATGCTAAAGAACGAAAGAGAAAGGAAAAAAAGGCAAGATGAGAGAACAATCGCAATATCTTTTTCTAGAGAAAAAAAAGGAATTTATTTGTATAATTAACAAAAAAAAATTGTGAGAGAAAGGGAAAGAATCGAAGGATGCCCATACGATGATTTTCTGACCGCTTTAGGGGAGTCTTTTTGCAATGCAAGAGAGAGAGAAAGTAAGAGTACAATAAAGAAAAGAAAAGGGCTTGGTATATCAGAGACTTCTTTCTTGTTGACTTTGCGCTGTTTCGACTGTTTTGTTTTTGTTTCCTTCTCGGTTTTGTAGTTGTGCGTGTACACCACCACCCCCTGCACAAAATTATTCTTTGTCTCGGGATCGAAATTATTACCAGCAGGGGATAAGTTATTAAACTCGTCCGCCAGAACCTGATTCAATGTTCAGGTTACATCACATGTTAGTAACTTAATTCAAATTTATTCTGTCAATTAAACCTAATTCTCTTCTTTTTTAAAAAAAAAAAAATCAAATTATATTTTTTTATATCAACTTGTTAAATTGTTCAATTTTAATCCGGTCAACTTCAATTTATTTATTTTTAATCCAACACATATCAGGTTCTAATTCCACACACTTGAGAGGGGCTAAAATGGCGATTCACCATAGCTAACTTCTCAGTTAAATTTAGATGGTACGTGAGAGTATAGTCGCGGATAAATTTTGGAGGAATTAAAATAATTTATGTTTGTTTAAAATTAAATCAGTGTTTTTTAAAAGCCGGTCCCATCGAAAATGGAGGTTGAAGCTCAGTTTCAAGAAAAACTTCTCAAACCAGCTTGCGGGTGTTCTTATCTCAATTTTTTTTCCCCTTCCATTGACAACACATAGAGAGATTTTGTTTTTTAAAAATTATTTTTTAAATTTTTCTGTGTTTGTTTGTTATTAAAAAAGTTGGTTAATGGAATACATTTTCTGGTCAACAGAATACACTTTTCAGTCAAAGAAAAATTTGATATGGTTTCCAGAAAAGTGTTTTTCTTTTATATTTTGGGCGGAAAACAATTTCTGAAAGTTGTGAAAAATTTAGAAATATCATATTATTTGCCGATTATATCAAATTTGATCCTCAAACTTTTGATTGTTATATATATATATATATATATATATATTTTGTTTTGAATATTTGTTTTTCAATTTTATCTATTAGAATTTATTTTTTATATTAACTTTGATCCTCATTTTTATTTTGCTTTTCCCTTATCATTTCTTAATTGAAATTTTTTATCTATCAAATTTGGTCCTCATTCTTTTGATTGTTACTTATTTTACTTGAAATAATTTATGAAATGTTTATTATTATTATTTTAATTTCTTCATCTTTTAATTTTTTTATTTTTTATTTGATCTCTATTATTTTGATTATTATTTATTTTATTTGAAATAATTTATGAAATTATATTTTTTTTCAATTTTATTATCATTCAACTTTTTAATTTATAAGATTTGTTTCACATTATTTTAATAAATTTGAAAAAAATAAAACATTAATAAGTTATTTTTCAGCTCATTTTCCATGACATAACTAAACATTAGAAAGTGTTTTCTAATTTATTTTTCATTATACTACCAAACATCAGAAAATATTTTTTTAAAATTTATCTTTTTAAAATTTATTTTTTAAAAAAAATTATTTTTCAGCTGACAAATATATCATAGTATTAGAAGAAAGAGAAATAACTGTTGCAAAAAGAACTTTCCACAATAACCCTCATCTTTATATCATGCCACCCTTTACAATAGTTTTCGACTGGGCATTTGCAAATCCATCTTCTCTCTAGTAATCATTCGTCGCTTGTCTTCTTCGATCCTCTCCTCTCCTCTCAAAATTAATCTTCTTTCCTTTTTTTTTTCTCTTTTAAAAAATTATTACTTGTCCAAAATTGAACATGCCCGATTCTTTTCTCTAAGGTAATGAATGATCTATGAGATCTATTTGAGTGTGAAAAGAAGTGTTTTGAATCAGTATTTTTTGTAGCTCCTACACTGAGACCATTTTTTTCCTTCTTTGTCTTCAAAATTAAAACCTAGATTTGGGACCTCCTTGTTCTGTCATTGCAAAAAAAACAAAAAATTAACTAGAAGTGTGCTTGTTTCTGATATTTGCATGTATATTGTTGCAGAAGCTATCTGCTGATTTGTGTTGTTTGTGGAGGCTCAATAACAAGAATAGCCCGAAAACTACAAAGAACAAACAGAAAAGGTGTTGTGAAGTAGGTAATGTAGTTGCTTCTTTACAAATCTTTAGCTGAATATCTATTTTAATTACACTAAATTGAAACTTAGGGTGTTGTTGATTGAGTTATTTACATTATATTTTAGGCTAAATCTTTAACATATCAATCATTGCAACAAGCTAATGTTCAAACTTGTTTCATTTATAGAATTGAATTTTTCATCTCATCAAAAACCTGAATTTTATTTCATTTTCTCCATGCTAAGATTCAAAGTAAGAACATTGATAAGTGATAGGGGTTGCAGGCAACATGCTCTATTTCATACTCACTGTAGACCTCTAGTTTTAATGTTATGGTGTCCTGGACCTACCCCGTGAGTGTGTAGGACAACAAATTCCCACATTTCGAATGGGTTGTGAACTTTTTCATTCCCTGCACCTCACTGCTTATTTTGGTTAGTCAACTTGTGTTTCATTACTTGTAACTAATGGCTAAGAGATTGGGTCTGAAAGAAACAAATTTGATATTTAAATTGCTTACATGTTTGTCATACAAGGAAAACTAAAGTAAGAACAAGAAGGGATCAGTTTGAATATGCTTATGCATTATTGGATATCATCTGCTTTTGAAACACATATTTATGAGTGTTGGCCCACAACAAAATATGATTATAACTAAGGTAATTCAGGTTCACCATTCGTTAAACTTTGTTGCAGCTACTAGAGATGATTGCTCCTTTAATTTTGGTGGTCTTTGTTGACTCGTGACTAGTGAGGAGCCAGACATGTCATAATCATGGATTAATAAAGCTAAGAAATCATCAACTCACAAGGGGCTTTTCGAATTAGTCATCGCTCATTAAGGAAACTGTAGAATTATATAATCACTGGTGTATCTTATGCAGCTTTTGCATGTTGTGTTATTGTTGTTTTGTTCTTTTTAAGAGGGAAAGGGCTCGGTTCCATAACAAAGGCATATTATATGGTCTGCAGTTCTTACTTAGTTAATGTTATTATTTGTTGTTAGTGTTTAATCTTACAGCTAATGCTTAAATTCTTGTCTAAACAAAATGGCATTGGTTGTTTGCTTTCAAATATGTTATCGAACTAGGAATGAAAGGTCCTTAAATTATGGATAAAGTTGGACCAAGGAAATGTTGCATATCTTTTGTGATATTTACATCAAGACCATCGACATGGAAATGAGACTAAATACTCATTTCAATAAAGCTGGTTGGAAATCTCTATTGACATCCTTCAAAGAATAAATTGGTCATGCATTCACCAAGGCACGACTGAAGAACAAATGAGATGGCTACAAAAAGGATTGGAGGATGTGGATAGAGCTTATTTCTGAAATTTCTGAAACTAGTGTTGGTTGGAGTAGCAAATTAGCAACTATCTCTATAAGTGATGAGTGGTGGAAAACAAAAATTCAGGTTATTTGCCATGATCTTTAATCTTTAATTTCTTTTTATATTATTTTAGTAATTCCTAAATTATTTAAATTCACATTAATTAATTGTATTTGTTTTATGTAGGAAATAAGAGAAGCAAAAAAGTCTAGGCATGCTGGTATCAAACCATCTTTATGGTTTAAGTTTTCTCAAATATTGTTGCTACTAGACAGGACGCGTAGGCACCATCTTCCAAAGTCTTGTGTGATGATGATGCTGGTGATGATGGCAATCACAATGCCAATGTTGATGAGCCTGATTTGGAAGAAGAAAGCAGTGATTCTGAGGAGGATGGCATTCCAAATTTTACGGATGATATTTGTAACATAGTTGGTGGGGTTAAAATGTCCAGCAAAAGTTGCACACGTATATGTGGCAAGAGAAAATAAAAAAGAATATTTTGAGGTTCAAGACAGGAAAAAAGCCTTATAAAATCGGATTACAGCTGCTTTCATGTTGGGATCAACTAGTTGACAGCATGTCCACCAAGAGTGATTCAACATCTTTTAGCATGGATAGGAAATGGTGTAATATTCTTGAGGTTATGATAGAGCTTCACTTCATTGAAGAAGTTACCATAGGAGATGAATTTCATGGCTTTTTTACTGAGTATTTGAGTTTAAGAAGGACGAGAGAAATGTGGGCAAGTATAGGAGATCTTGAAAAGAAGCTTAAATGGATACAAAGAATGTATGAGCGAATAAACCAGTTTAGATCGAGAGGTACGTCTTGTTTTTTTATGCATGATGTTATTTTTTAAATAATGTAGTTAATATGAATGTCATGTTATTAAACATGTTTTTTTTATTATTTCTTATCATATAATTACATTTGCAGATTAATATGGTGGCTGTGTTGACAAGATGATTGCCAATATCATGATTTCTTCATGTTAGTCTAAAATTCTGTAATTTGACATTTAATTAAGTTTTAGTGCATTAGGATTTATCGTGTGAAATTATAGAAGTAGATTAGTTAGTTAAATCCTTTATGTGTTTGCCAATTGTTGAGTATGATGAGTTTGTTAGTTGTTAACATGTAATTTATGAGAATAATTGTGAAAAATTTCTATGTTATTTGTCCTTGCCGATGACAAATTGACAAGCAAGCAAATACAATCGCTCATGGCCAAGACTGTGGACTTGGATTGCATTTCTTGATTGTCCAATGTTTAACTAATTATATTACCTGTACTTTCCCGCTCATAAAATTTCAAGTTAATTTACAATATAATAAAAAATATATATATATATATATTAATGTTATGGATGTATTTTAAAATATTATGATTTTTTTTTAATTTAAAAACAAAAATATGTTGTTTACATTGCAAATATAATTTCAAGTTAATTTTTAACATGAAAAAAATAATTACATTATGAATATGTGATAATATGTTTTCACTAGTCATAATTTTTTAATTAAGAACGAAAAAATATTGTTTATGATTCATAAAATAAACTAGGAAATATATATACTGATAAGTTAAAAAAATGTTAGCACTAAGTAAATGTTAAAGTGAAAAATTAATTTTTATCATAGAAATAAAATATAGTTGGCTATTAAAATATTTTAAATCAATTGTCTTTTTTATTTTAATTGTTTTCATTCATTTTATATTAGCGGTAAATGTTGTTACTAATAATAAATAATTTTATTTTTAAACTTTATTCCTATACAATTATTTTATATAAAATATAAGAGAAAACAATTCGACACAAATCAAACTAATATCTCCAAAATATCATGAAAATATATGAAACTAGAAAAATATAAAATGATAAATATTTAAATGAAAACAATTAACGAGATAAGGTGTTTTTTCAATGGATTTATTTCTTTTTTTTTCAAATTAAAAATAAAAAAATAAAAAAACTTTTAGATCAAAATAAAATTTTTTAAAACTTTGATATAAGATATGTATTTTCTTTTTATTTTATTATGTGATCTTCTTACTTTAAATTTTATCTTCCCATGCTATTAGGCCACAAAGAGATTAAATTAATTAAAAAGAAAAAAGTATTCACAATGAAATTAAAAAAAGAAGAAGAAGGATGAAAAAAAGAAAAGGAGATGGAGTTATTTCACTATGAAAGTGAATTAGCAGGAAAAAAAATCCTATTTTTTTTTAGTATATTTGTTAATACTTAATACATCATGTGTGTCTTTGTAGACCATGACCCGGCAAACTTTCATTGACTTGGGATGCCTGGTTTATAGATGGCAACCAATGCCTTGAAAAGCTTCCAAATTTGCAACTCAGGACAATGACAATCTTTATTTTACATTCTGTCTACTTTCTATTGGACTAGTAGTTCATTAATTGTCTTTTTCCACCCATCCCAGCTTGCAAGATACTCCGTCCATTAAAGGAAAATGCTTTTCTAAAAAAAAAGAAAAAGAAAAAGAAAAAGAAAGAAAAGAAAACCTTGCAATTAAATTTTTATTATAACGGAGAAGAAAAATAGTAGGATAAAAACGGTTGAGTGACTAATTTAAGAGGTCTCTTCATCGTGATTGGTGAGTTCAGTGGGACATTCAAAAAAGCTAAACAAAAGAGAGTTTGACCGTTTCCTATAGATATCTGTTCATACTAAGTATAATTATCTTTTTATTTTTATTTTTAATAACAAATTGTCTTCCTAAGAGATAATGTGATCTTTTTATAAAACTTATTAGTCTTTATTAAATTCATCCAGATATTTTTTTTATTTTTTTAAGCACGATAAAATGTTTAGATTATCTTTATAGATAAGATTTTTAAAACTAACATCTAGAGAATTTTTTAATTTTTAAAATTTTAAAGCATAATAAAATGATTAAATTTCTTTCAAATGCAAAATTTCTTTGGCTGGTGTAGAAGGGCTTTTTGTATTTTTCATCCTAATTTTTCTTGTTACAATCATGTTGAATGGTGTTAATTTGATCATTTAAAAAATATAAAATATTATTTAAATGAAAAATTGATTTGCACTTGCAACCCCTTTATGCTACTTGGGCAACACATGATGAGGCATTCAGGGGCCAAACATTGGCTTCCAGGATAGCATTCAAATCGTCTCAGGAGCTTTTCCATCTCTAAACAGAGCATGTAACATTCGGACTTCTGGTTTAGCACTGACTATCTTTTTTTTTTTCTCTCTCTCCTCCTTGATTTCGGTATTTGAACTTCTAAATTTTCAAAGCAACCCTTTAATTTGTTTATCTTTATATATGATCCTTGCTCTATTTAATAATTATTTGTTTTATTTGAAATGATTTATATTTTTTTTTCAATTTCATCTATGTTTAATTTTTTTTATTTGTCATATTTAGTTGTTATTTTTTTAATTGCTATTTGTTTTGAATCTTTTTCTTGATTAGATTTGTTTTTCAGTTTCATCTCTTGACATTTGATTTCATTTTATTTTTATGTGAAATTTGGTACTTATTCTTATAATTGCTATTTGTTTTACTTTAAAAAATATTTTTATAGTGGACTATTTTTTTTTAATTTTATCTTTCAACATTAAATTGGTTGGGAATTGAACTTCTTGGTTGAACCTTAGTCTAGGACTTCATGGGTTGCGGGTTTGGAAATTTACCCTAGATTTAGAAGATTTGTCTGGGTTTGTTTTTTTTTTTTCATGCTCATGTTTTTTCAGTAAATTTTATCTGTAATTATTTTATAACTCTTTAATTTAGTTTCAAATTTAATTCAACTTGAGATTAATTAAAACTCAATCAAAGTCCAACTAGGAAAAGAATAGAACAAGGAAAAAAAAATACACGGATTATCTAACCAGGTTAACTCATTATGTAAAGAGAGAGGGGTTAATTGGTAATTCATGAAAATAGTCATGTTTCGACTATCCGGTTTCATTTTTTTTTTGGGGAAAGGTTCCTATTTAATTTATTATCTTCTAATTAAGCTATTTTAAAAAATAACATCTGTTTTGGAAGAAAATAAAAACTATCAGAAAGAAAGAAACCATATATTTTTTTAAACAGCATCGTAATTAAGCCCAATGGCATTCTGACAATGCCTTTAAAAAGAGTCTCGTGATACACCGTGCTCGATATTTAACAACAACCATGATAATTGTTTTTTTTTTAATTTAACTTTTAAGGATTTACATGTCTCACTTTCTATTTGGATTATGATTGATAATATGGGAAGCAATTAAATAATTAATTAATTTAAGCCACCAACTGCGAAAAGGAGGATAGAATAGATCGATGATGATTTGCTTGGTCTAAAATCTGACTTTGCCATAACGAGCACGCGTAGATAGACTATAAATTCAAAGGTGTGTGACGAACATATGCTTGCAAATGGAAGAAACTTGATGTGGATCACTCAACCAGAATTTTGAAAAAAATATGATGATTACAAACCGTGAATCAGTGATTTGATTCCTTGGTCCTACGTTTCATGTAATATTTGACAATCCGCAGTACGTTTTGATGTGGATCACCTCTGTATATAAAAAAATATTATTAAATTGTTTTTTAACTAGATTAGAATGTATTTGAGATTGTTTGTTAAAGTATTTTTTATTTAAAAATGTATTAAAATAATATTTTTTTATTTTTAAAAAATTATTTTAGATATCATCAAATCAAAATGATTTAAAAATATATAAAAAATATTAATTTAAAATAAAAAATAAAAAATTTCCAAAAACTTTTTTGAAATGAAGAAGCAAAAGCACGTTGATTATTTTGAAGGGAACAGCTAGGGTTTTCACTAAAAATAGAAAATAGCAGACTGATACAACCTTCCACTAATGCACAATAATATTTTAATGATTTCACTCGAACTCAGTCTTTTCAGATGCAAATGACTGTTTTTTTCTCTCCCTTCTCTCTTTAAAAGAAAAAAAACAGTAAGGCTTAAAATTTCCTTCCTCTTCCATATGCCATGTAATACATTCACTTACAGAGGGTGTCACCCCCTAGCTTCATTATGGTGCTTCAAGCTCAAGGTCTTTTAATTACCCTCGACGATCCATTATTATCGGGTGTGAGAAAGGAACTGCAAGGAAAAGTTCTGTCCCGATTATATATCTGTAAAGAAAACCAGAATAAAATGGTGTTTTTGTTAGAAATTTGTTTTGAAAATATTAGTAATGAACACACTTGAAAATATTAGCAATGTTAGAAAGTGATTTATTTTTAGGGTTAAATTTTAATTTATTGAAAATTATTCTTCAATAAATCTTTTTACTATGAAACACTAACATGATTAAAATAAATTGTGGATGGATAAAAAATTTATCTCAAATGAAATCCAAAACATTTTATTTTAAATTGAAAAAAATACAATGTTTTCTTATAATTTATGCAGTGAGAAGCTAAAAAATCATAAATAAAACTAAGCAAAGTATATTTGAACTTAAACCACACGTGTGTTTGCTCAGCACAAGCACTGGCATGACCCCGGGCCACCGGCTTCAACTTGCAATGTTTTTAGTTTAAGTATAATATTTAATTATATATTTAATATGCATGTTAAAATTATTTTTTTATGTTTATATCTAGTTTTAATATATTTTTAGCATGCATGATTTTATTTTGATGTCTAATACAAAATTACCTTGATTATGATCCAAAACAAAATATATTTGCACCGAGTGAAGTCTCAATTAGGTGAGAGAATGAATCATTAGTGGCACAGTTCATCTACTTCATTTATTAGATTATCTCGTGCTTGGCTTTGGAAAGTCAAGTTGTATTGATTTAGTAATGACTAGACATGCTTCACAAGGCCCTTTCTTTTTATGCAAAATTACCACCATATTGGCTTTATAGCGAGTCCAGTGGGGAATAC
The DNA here is from genome assembly GCA_019202695.1 of Populus x sibirica. Classification (NCBI taxonomy): domain Eukaryota; kingdom Viridiplantae; phylum Streptophyta; class Magnoliopsida; order Malpighiales; family Salicaceae; genus Populus; species Populus x sibirica. The sequence continues at coordinate 1,559,024 of JAGMVL010000643.1, read as the reverse complement.
CTGCTTCATTCCAATCGTAGAGCATTTTCATGGTGTTTCTCAAATCATTTGCACTTTATTCTTGGAATAAAAACAGGGTTGATTTATTTAGAGGTCCTAAATAGAATCCAATGCTCTTGCCTGTCTTAAACATGCAGAAATTTTGATGCTTTCTTGGCAGAGAAAGGAACACTTAAAATAGACTGAAATCTCAATAAATCATGCACTATCTGTAAGCTTTACGAGCTTGAAAAAGCCACGATTTCTAGTCTTAGCATCCCATGATTCTGATTCGTCCGCTTCTTAGAATGGCACCAGAAGAGAACCCAAAAGTATATATGCACTATAAATTATTAAAGATGTCAAAAATAAAGCTAAGTCTACTTCCCACTAAGAACAACACATGGATTCAAGGTTTCAAAGACACTCGTAATCTTTTAGTATTCTAATGTGAGATTTTATTACTCATCATGTGCATATGATGGCCTATGAACAATAATTTGTCATTGGACATTGCTCTTTACTTTCATTATTCGAGGAATCTAACATCCAAGATCCCAGAAATGCTTCAATGTCGAGGACTGGCACAAATTTAGGAAGTAGAATTAAGCGAGGGACCTATTCGTTTGTTCCCTTCGGTTATTTCTGATTTTCTTTGGCAGATTCAATTATTTTGCGGCACTGTGGAGAAAATTTGAGGGGAAAAAAAAACTGACGTCTCCAAAATTTTGCAGAAAATCTGATAGCGGTACACGAGTAATGCTTTTTGTCACAACATATCCATGCCGACTTGCGAAGAAGGCAACGATTCCATTGCGAATATCTGGTTGTCAGCATGTGTTAAAAAGAGTGACTCTTGCCAAGTCAAAAAACCTAGATCTGGATGTTCTTGTTAATAATTTAGAACATTACACATTAAAAATTGAAAGGCAGTTCTGATCACATGACTCTGTGTGTGTGTGTGTGTGTGTGTGTGTGGTATTTTTACTAATATTCTTTTGATTGCCCCCTTGTGATTTTTCTTTTTTTGGACGGCACAAATGCAGCAACTCTGCAATAAATGCCCTGGTCATCAATGATCCTCGAGGTAAATTATTTTTTGAAACTCAAGTGAAAAGTGACAGAAAATGGAATAATTTGATAGCTACTTTACAAGAACAAATTATATTAGATGGATAAATGATTTTTTTATAAACGATTCGTTTGCTGAAGAAGTTCATCATAAAAAGGGTAACTCGATATTTACCTCGAGTTAAATTATATTGGCTTGATAAAATGCTAAGCCATATAATTTAAATCTGACTTAGCTTGATAAAATGCTAAGCCATATAATTTAAATCTGACTTGCTTCAAAACTAATTATTTTTGAGTTTAGCTATTCATTAAGTTTAAGTATATATGAATATAATAAGATGTCAAACACAATGTTGTTGAGCTTAATTATACGCCAAGTCTAATTTTTTATAAGTTTGATAAGATATCATATATAATATTTTTAAATTTAACGATGTACTAAATTCAAGTACATCTAAGTTTTTGATAAGATATCAACCATCACCCTTAATTTTATAAACTCTGAAAAGAAAAGAAAAGAAAAAAGTGAATGTGTGGTCATCTTTTAGCTGAACGAACACTCAAGATTCTCCTAAGCATAGTAAATTTTGAAATATCAATATAAAAACATTTTGGAGCACAGTGATTTTAGAACAGAGGGAAATCATTTTAACTGCTGGAGCAATATAAAAGCATCGATTTCTGAATTCGCTGCGAGTATCAGCTCTGTTGGTAAAATTATTTCATTAAACTATCAGGGACCAATTCATGCGTTCAACTAAATTATCAGCATCGATATTAAAATAAACAAATAAAAAAATAAACCAAGTATAGAATCGCCCCCTCAACTTCTCGAGTTGCCGACGTATAAGGATATAAACGATTCTTCAAATATGATTATTTTGGGTTGTCACCACTACACACTTCCCTCGAGAAACAAAATGATTCCCCGTTAAGATCAAGTAAAAACCTTGTATACCGTAGGATTATTCCCTAATGTATATGCCTATATGGCATGACATCCAAAATCTCAACGTCAATCAATAAACCAGTCCGGCTTCCACAAGATTAAATGGTAAAATTGTGGCGCATATAATTCCGTCAGATATAACATCCAGAACTAAGTGACAAAAAAAGATTCCCCGTGGCATTTGTCCTTCACTGCACTTTCTCGATCAAAAACCCAATATAAGAACACTTGTTATGGAGTGCCTTAATCTCTGATTATAGCAATGGCTAGCTCAAATTCGATTACTGAGCCCTCCCTTAAGTTCCAGCTGCCTACTAGACGCTCAATCATGGCAGAAGCAAAGGCAGCAAGTCCTGCCCCAGAATGGTTGTCTACCCGTAATGCTGCCCTGTCTAATTTCCAGAAGGTGGTCTCAATACATTATTATGGAAAATTTGACAATTTTTTTACCATTACAGCAATGGTTAATTAATTACCTTCTACTAACAAAGATATTTATTTCCCTTTTTTTTTAAGCAGATTGTTGCAGAGTTGATGGGTACGTACATTCTTGTATTTGTGGGCTGTGGAGCTGCTCTCACTGACAAAGTTCAAAGACTAAATATGTTAGGAATAGCAATTGTGTGGGGCGCAGTTCTGATGGCAGCTATTTATGCTCTTGGTCATGTCTCCGGTGCACATTTTAATCCTGCAGTTAGCATTGCCTTGGCTGTTGTCCGCAAATTTTCTTGGAAAGAAGTGAGAGATTATGATTAAATCAGTAGTTTTGCGTGAAATATTTCATGGAAAGAAAATAATTTACATGTAAAATGTTTTTTTTAAAAATATGATATTTGATAAGATAAAATGAAAAGTACAATGACAATGATAGGATGTTATGGTAAATGATATAGTGGCTGTGATTGTAGTAGCAGTGGTGATGCAAAGGAGGGTGGGAGGAGGTGGCAAAGAGTTATGGAGGTTGTAGTGGAGAGATTGTTGTGGGTGGTAGGGGTGGTTTATAATATTGAATGATATTGTGAGTGGAATAATATCTTAAAAATATTATATAAACTTCATAAATTGAAATTTGTTTTTAATAAATGAATTAAATTTAAAATTATTTTAATATATTTTGTGTTAACCATTTTTCCAATAAGATAATTACAAAAAAAAAGATGAAATACAAGAAAATCAGAAAAATATTGTGTAAAATATTTTAGGGAAAACAAACACCCTCTTAATAATATTTTTTTTTGTAGAATTTACCTGAACCGCGTGTTATGTCTTTGTAGGTACCGATGTACATTTTGGCTCAGGTCCTCGGATCAACACTTGCAAGTCTAACTCTTAGGATGCTGTTCCATGAGCAAGGAAATATTCAACCCGTAGTGAATCAGTACTCAGATCCAACTAGTGATCTTGAAGCAATTGTGTGGGAATTTATAATTACATTTATCTTGATGTTCACCATTTGCGGCGTCGCTACCGATCCTCGAGCGGTATGGTCTGAGTTACACTTGTTGCTTGCTTCAAGAATCTTTTATATTAATGAAGAAAAAATGGGACTAAAAAATAGATGTGATGTATTCCTTTTGTTTTTGTGGTGTTTATTTTTCTCCTCACCCTTTCACTTTGTTTTACGTTCCAACAGAGCAAAGACCTTTCTGGAGTTGCTATAGGAGGTGCAGTAATGTTCAACGCCATGATTGCTGGGTAAACAAACTCCCTTGCTGGTCTAGCCACTTCTGCAACTCAATTCTGTTCGTTTTCAAGTGATCTGATGCATTCATTTTAATAAATTCTCCAGGCCAATCACTGGAGCTTCGATGAACCCTGCAAGAAGTTTAGGCCCTGCTCTTGTCTCTGGTGTTTACAAGAATCTCTGGGTCTATATTGTATCCCCAATTCTCGGAGCAATGGCTGCAGCCGCAGTGTACTCTGTACTTCGGGTACCCGAGCCTGCTAAACCAGAGGATACAAATAAATCCACATACAATAATCTTAACTTGCATGCTGATCCATAGACAGATATTCCCAATGGTTTCATGCAAGACTGTTGTAACATTATCTAGCCAATCACCTGGTCATGCCTGAAAACGTCAAACTATTCTGAAGGCAAGAATTCAGGAAATGAATAGTGCCCACTGGATTGTAATTGTTCCCAGTGAATTGTACTTGTTTACGCCAGATGAAAGATAAAGGAATAATGAATTTGAATGATTTGTGAGGCTAGTTTCCACAGAAATGCATGATTGATGACGTGGAACACAAAGGCAGATTTTTTTTAATATATATATATATATATCAAGATACTAACATGTAAAAGCATTGCTATTGCGACAAAAGAATCATGGACCTGTAAAATCCAGGATCAGTAACCCCTTAAATTTCCTAGTTCAACTTCTTCACTCTATCAAATAATGTAAAACTAGTTTCTACCATACTCCTTTCCCCCCAGCCAATAGGCAGAAGAGTATAACATCTCACTCGAGCTATATTTTGACCCTAGCAATGATTTCAACACAAAAAGCTAAGCTGGCCAACATTTCACAACAGAAAACAATCGGAGCCCAGGAAGGAGCATCTTTCAAAGGAAATGGAAAGTAAAGATAACAAGCTTGAATTACAGAAAATCATCTTCCTAGTCAAGTAAGAAAGCACAAACCTGGGTTTATTAGAGAACTACATGCCCCTACCAGCACTCTCATCCTTCGTTTATAAATACTATACAGCGTATCTACATATATGGAACAGCCAAGTACAGAAAAAGGGGATAGCAGATGGGATGCCTGAATCATTTTGGTGTATCATACAGATTGAATGTCCAACTACTAATCATATTAGAATGGTGAGAACATACGTGGATAAAGATATACAAGGGACTCTGGTTTATCAACACATTGACTCATAAGAAATTGAGCATCATTGGGTCTCCACCTCCCCGCTCTCACCATGAATATATGTTTTACCTGTTAACAAGGGAAAGGTTCAGAGTCGAGAACAATCAAAACAACTTATGTCAGCAGATCACCATGAGATCCAGTAATCGCTATATTCACTTGTTAATCCTCGATAGATTTACTATCTACAGATTTGTCAGTAAATCCTCTATGAGAGAAGGTGTAAATTTAGTGTGATTGACATTCTCTGGTTAATTTCTTCATACCATGAATATTAAATCGTTTGGCAAAAGAAGCAGTCACAGTACTTGGGTAATGGTAAACTATCAGCTGTGATAAGATTAAAAAAAACTGGACTTTTTTTGTTCTTTCCAAATACTTAATGAAGTGCTTACCCGGTTTGGGGTAGCCGCCTCCAATTGAGTATCTGGTGAGATTGTGGATGCCTCGGCAAGTAAGAAGAAGTTGCCCCAATTCCATTTTCATCACCAACAAACTGCTCTGAGTAACTAGAAGCTGGAGGGGACCAAACTGGAACTATACCTCCATCCCTCTCTCTCCTACTACTGCTCGAAGATTCTGCTGTTGAGTCTTCAACATTTGCCAGACCTCTCACAACGTTAAATGGTGGCAAACTGTGGTCATTATGAACACTTTGCACAAACCCCTGGTTCAAAGTGTCTCTTCTTGGTTGTTGATTTACATTTACATCTCTTGGTACCTCTGCTCTGCCATCTCCTGTAGAATTGCGAACATCTGAAGAAGTTTCTTCGTCTTCAATTCTCAGAAAAGAAGAGGTCATGCTTGGGACCATCTGATCCTCATAGCGGCGATTTGTAGCAGGAGGATTGTTTCTCACAGGCTCATGGTTTTCCTCCATATTTATGTCTTGAGGGAAGGCAATTGGAGCTGATTCAGAAGAGTCTCCAAGCCCTTCCTCAGTTCCATTCTCAATTGCAGCTCTTGAAGCAGCTTCTTGCTGCCACATTTCTGAAAGTGCTTCTTCCAACCTGACCTTTGCTGCATCTATCCCTACAATAGGGAGAGGATAATTTGATCCCAGCTCAATACCAGCAGCTTGAAGTACAGATTCAGGTGCATTCCATGGGTGGTGTATCCATTCAGTTGGTAGCCTAGCAAGTTCAGGAAGCCACCGGCGTACGTATTCTCCATTTGGGTCAAATTTGTAACCCTCAAACTGTGAACAATCAATGAGTAACTAAGACATTTTTCAAACAAGTCCAAATTAAGAAAAGATGAGTAGGAGATATGCATAAATTAAACTGTAATACCATAGTAGCAAAAATTAGTTATGCAATACAGAAAGGCAGCTTATAAAAATTACAATGTCTCATCCGCACCTGTGGATTATCTATGCGATCAAACTCCCGGCCATCTGGGAGAGTGCCGGTTATGTATTGCCAACCAAGAGCATCACTCTCTAAATCTGCATCCAATAGGGTATCCCAAAAATACTTCATTCCCCATCTCCATGGAAGTTGTAGAACCTTCACAAAGAAACTAGCAACAACCACACGTATACGATCATGCAGCCAACCGGTGGCCCACAATTCTCTCATCCCAGCATCAACTAATGGATAACCTGTTCTACCTTGTCTCCATGCCTTAAAATAGCCTTCGTCCACGACCCAAGGGAAGAACTTAAGGTGCCCAAGAAGAGGCCTTTCATGACTGTAAGGATGGTTGAAACTCAAGTATCTTGAATATTCCCTAAGACCAATTGACTTGAGAAACAAGTTTACACTCTCTTCTCCAGCTTTGTTCCCTTCATTTGCCCACAGAACCTGCTTTATGCGAACAAGATGGAAGACTTTTCTCACACTCACCTCCCCAAAATGCAAGTGCGGAGAGAGAAATGAGGTTGTAGCGCTATCAGCCTTCCTACGATTCTTAGAGTACTCAATTAATGGTCCATTAATGAAAGTGGTCAGAGCCCTATCAGCATTGCTCCATCCAGGTGACCATGCTCTGGCAAGAAGTGCATTGCTTCCTTTCTCCAATTCATCTTCAAATACCAGCATCTCTGAAGGGCATCTAGATGCATCACCTGAAAGAAAGCAATAAATAGGTGAAAGCAGATTGGAGAGGACAAAAATTACCTGCCAGAACATAAGAAAAGATAGAATAATCCTGTAGAAGAAGCATGCTGCGGATAATATATGCATAGAAGATAGAAAATAGAACATAGAGTTGAAGATGTTGAATAGGACTGCTGTTAATGTTCTGATATCAAATTCTCATTATGATTGCAGAAGGGAAGCGTGGTGGCAAGTCCTGTGTAGAAAAGCCTACCTTGTGAGCAGCTGGAAATCCAGTTTTAGAGCGCTCTGGCAGTTAGATAATACATACATACTGTTTCTCTTGAGGACCGTATGATTAAATAAGATATAGCACGAGTGCTTGCATTTTCTTGTTTTATTAATGTTTCCGATGCTCGACCAGGCATTCTCTCAAATCACAAACATAAAAATGGGGCACCATCAAAAGGAAAAGTTTGAAAGAAGACATACCCGAAATAATCCTCTTGGGCGGGAGAAGTGGAGCCTCTGGATCAAAAGGCATGCTGAGGCATCTATCCCAGAAAGTAGCAAAGGTTGTGAAGGGACGGCCTTGGGCATCATTAACATCCCATGGTTCATAAAGTAAATCTGCATTAAAAGATCTTACAGCAATACCTTGAGCAGTCAAAACCTCCTTTGCCCGATGATCCCTAACCAGCGACAGGGGATCTGAAAAACAATAATTGAGAGTAAAAGATGAATTGGCAACAAATGTTGAAATGAAAGACAGTGAATTGCCACTTGATGCATTGGGAATTTCCAACTTCTGTTGGAATGAAAAATAGATAAGGAAATGATGAATTGCCATCGTATGTTGGGATGAAAGGCTAGTAGATTGCAACTTAATGCAGTGGATGCACGTGTCACGAACTCAAGAAAGACTCGAATCAACAAAACTAGATTAGCTAAGGCCCTTCCTACTAAATTAATTTGAAGCGAGTTCAAATAGAAACTGACCAATCTAAATATACAAAGGGAACCATATACAAACTGCTGAAAAGAAAATGGGTATAGTAGAATCACATGGTTATGGGATGCCCCGTAGCATTCATGACAATTTATATCACCACAGAAGCAATTGCTCAATAATCAATTAGTCAACGAAAACAAATGTATAATCACAACTTCAATAAATCCATCGCAAGAGACTATTCCAATCCACACGAACCTCAAGCAATAATCATGGAATTATTTATCGATCACAACACAATAATCCAAATCCCAATAATACCAGAAAATTCTACAAAGGGAAAGTGAACAAAAAAGGAACGAAAACATCGAAACCCAAAAAGGATCTGCTGAAACGAATATTATATTACGAAGAGTCAATCAAACCACATGATCCTCAAACCCCATGGAACAAAAGTAATAATTTAAAACAAAGTCTAACGAAAAGATAGATAGAGACCAACCATATAAGTGGTTGAAGAAGAGCTGAGTAGCCCCAGTAGATTTGATAACCTCAAGAAGAGTAGAAACACTATCGGTTGATCTCTTAGTAACAAGAGAAGTACCAAGACTCCTTAAAGAAGAGTCAAGATGAGCCAAACTTTGTTTAAGCCACCACCTTGAGACCCTACCAGGATAATAATGGCCTTCCTCTTCAGGTGCCCATACAAACACTGCAACAACCGCACCTGCTCTTACACCAGCTGCAAGTGCTGGGTTATCTTCTACCCTTAGATCTCTCCTGAACCAAACTATACTACAGCCACCACCTGACATCTCTCTCTAAGAGGAAGAGCAAAGAGAAAAATAGTAACTTTCTCTTTCTCTTTGCTATATCAGTTACTGTATGCCATATCGACTTTTCCTGTTTTGCTGCCTTCTTTAGAAACTCACCAACAATTTGCTGTTAATGATATTATCCTTTCTGCTTCTGGGTTATACTTTTTCGATACTATGAGAGGAGAGAGAATCTATTATCTCTTGTTATCTTTTTATCATTGCTAAATACAGCTCCAAATTTAGTGGGTGATAATAATTTTATGTTATTATTTTCATTTTTCTTTGACTTTTAATATTAATTATGTGCTTATGAAAGGAATCTGTCCCTTTTGTAACACTATTATTATACATATAAAGTAAATGATATTTTACTGTATAGATGGTACAGTTGATTTTTTATTATTATTATTGTAACGGGGTACTGTATCTATTGTATAGTTTTTCCGTTTCTTTTTAGAATACACGAGTTTTTTGTTTTTTTTTAGTTTTTTAAAAAAATATTATTTTTTATACCATTTTTTTTTTCTTATCCTTATTTTTTTGTAATTTGTTATTTTGATTTTTTTATTTACATTTATCTTAAAAAAAATTATACAAATTCTAAGAAAATTGTATTTCAATATAACAATTACAACATTATTTTATTTTTTTATTACGTTAAAAATAAAATTGATATTTTATATATTTTTATTAACGCATATGATCTTTGTTATATTCTATCATATTTAAGTATTGACTTTTTGATTCATAGTTATTTTTTTTACTCGTTGTCAAAAAACACGTTAATAACACACATGTTAATTCATTTGTGTTAGGAAAAAAAATTATTTAACCTGCAACTAGGCGAATCGAATAGAAATATTAACATTTTTTTTCATTTATTAGCACATATAATTATTTAATGCATGTTTATGATTTTTTTTATTTATAATTATGATTTTTATTGTAAAAAAACGTATTTGAGAAGTTTGGATATTTATTTATTGCCAAAAAAATTATCATGCCCACATATAATCACAGATCAAATAATTAGTTTACACTATTTTAAAATATATTTAGTTAAAAATATATTGATATAAATATAAGATAATCCGTCTAAAATAATTTTAAAATAAATTTTTGTATTTTTAATTAAATTTATAACTATAGATAAACATGTTATCTCTTATTTTAGTGTCTTAGTCTTTTCTATTCCAATATATTAATCAAAATATCACTAATCCATGAATTATATGGAATTATACAGTTCCTTCTATCCATGCTCAAATGTTTGCGACCATACGTTACTGAAACAAAAGGACAGGAATAATTAAGAAAAGAAAAGGTAAAAAAAAAACTTAATAGATCATGTGAAAGTTGATGCGTTCGTCTGGCTTGATTTTCTAGGGTTAATTTTTAGATAATTGGTCCAACTGATGGAGTAAATTATTTGTATAATTTTTTTTTTTTAAGTTTAAAGTGGGTGTCCGGGCCGGCTTTCGCACGACTCGACTAATTCTACGGGCCCTGAAGTTAACAACCATATAAACCTTCAGTTACCATCATATAAGCAACCACATGGCTCGAATCTGAAACAAAAAATTTTAATCCAAGCTTTTATTACTCAACACCACCTAAATGGTTATTTATATAATTTAATATCATGAGTTTTTGGTCTAGTTGCAGGCCCTCGTCCCTGGTAGGAAGAGAGAGGCTGGGGGGGTGAGTGAATAGGATTGGTTGATTGGAGTGGGGACTCTCAGCAAATTGACAGGCAATTTGCAACCACAACTTTTGTTTTCTTGATTTTTATTTCCTTCTCTCTATATCCCATTCAAGAAAACAAAGCCCACCCACATCTCTAGTCCCTTCTCTAACCCTCCCTCTCACTGTCAGGTGGACTGGTAAAATGAAAGATGGCTCGAGTTTTCATGAATAAATAGTGTATAGATTAGGAGCTCCCTTGCGGTGAAAAGACATGGACACCGATCATTTTCGAGCCGTGCTCTTGGTGTTTTATTTTTTCTAACATGCCGTATGGGGATTGCGTTAGATCAGCCTGGGATTGCACTGGAAGCTTGGATGTTGGAGGGGGACAGCAAGTATGGCGAGAGATGGGTATGCTGAGTGCTGACTAGTTGGATTTGGCCTTTTCTCTTGAAGTGGACCTTCGCTCCTTTCTTTATGGTTCTTCATAATGCTCAGATTCCATGTTCGTCACTGTTAAAACTGATTCATGATATGGCTCTCTCTTGGTCGAATTCTACCGCTAATTGGAATGGCGTGATTTTCAGTTTGACGGGATGTACTTGCTTCACATCATTTTTATATTTAAAGCCACAAATTTGACGTCAAAATTTTTAATAATCAATTTTTTTTAAAAGATAATTAAGTTATTTTTATTGTGATTCGAAAACATGAAAAGATTATTACCAGTCAATTTCAAAATGACAAATTAACATATGGAAAAGACCATTTTGCTCTTGATAACCAATTCATTATTGTAATCCATCGAAAATAAAAAGAAAAAAAAGTAAAATAGATGATTTTGAATTTCATACAAAAAAATTTATTTTTATTTTTATTTTTATTTATTTATAGGTGATTGATCTTTTTTGTTATCAAAAAAATTAATTTTGATACCAAACTTTATTTTATTTAATTTTCAGTTTTTTTTTAGAAGAAAGAAAATACAACTGGATTCCAGTGTAAAGAGAAAATATCTCATTTGACACTTATTTTGATCACCAAAATTGTTGAAATTAGTGTTAATGGGTTCCATTCGGTGAGAGAATTCTTATATTATTTGTTTTGAGCCTCACTATTACCAAGAAAAACAAATCTAAGTGAGGACATGAAAATCCATTTGATTTTGTGATTTGAATTGTTTTTTTGGTTTATTAGGTTGCTAAATTAGCTTCTACATGTTCTAAGACTAGTTTTAGGGTGTTTTTGGCTTTAAATTGATTGAAATTAGGTTTTTTGAGTTAAAACTCATAGTCTTGATTTTTTAGCCACCACGGTGGTGGTTAGAATCTGGACTAATAAACAACGCGTCATCTGCCCCTTTAAACAAGAAAAAAAAACCCAAGCATACGAGTTTGACCTATTCCTTCCAAAGGCCTAGTGCGCTAGGTCATAGGGCTATGGCCTAAGATGTTGGACTCTTTTTTTGCCATTTTGATTTTTTTTAGATATAGATTTATAAAAAAATTATATATCAAACCCAGTTAAATCTATGACCCAGATCTTAGGTTCGATAATTAAACCATAGTATTTAGTTTATTGTTGTTTTTTTATTGTATTCTTTGTCCCTCCATTTTTTTTAATGTAATTTCACCATTTGTTATCAACAATTTACTTTTGTCACCTCACGCCTTTCATGGTTTTTTTTTAAAGAAAATATTTCATACAAAAAAATCACATGTGTTTTATTGTCATATAAATCTATTAAAATAAAAATAATATATGGGATAAAAAGATTTATTGAATTCGAAGGCATACATGACTTGCGTCAAGAGTTTGGTTTATTGACAAAAGTTTACTTTAAAAAAAAAGTGGGGGTTTTTGTTATTATTGTTAATTATATTTTTTAATATTGAGTTAAATAAATATTTAGTTTTTCTATTTATTTTTTTCATAATTATCATGACTCGGAATTAACTTAGTAGATTTAATGTGTTTTCTTCTCTCGGTCTTTGAAAAAGTAAGTAAAATGTTTTTGTTTTTGAGTTGTAGAATATAAATTAAAATTCACGGTAACTTGAAGTCTTTCTATACTTTGTTTACGAGATTATTTGTTTTGATATAAAAAAACCTAAATTTAATCCTTAACACGTTACTTTATTATTTATTGAATTTCAAACATGTTGATTTTATTAATTTTGACATAACATATAATCAATACTAGATATCATGCTGGACATCCATGCAAATGTTGATAGCTAGCTCATTGCACTATGTCGCAGGTAAGAGTAAAAAAAAATTAAAATACAAAAAAAAAAGGTATTGCTCTTTTAAAAACAATTAATTATAAAAAAAATAACTAATAACTTGGAGTCATTATAGAAATCACATCTAGGAAACATTATGTTACGTATCTGCTCATGGTATTGTTTGGTGGTAAACAATCTATTAGACAATCGATTGTAATCTCTTCATTCTGATTATAGATTTGAAGGAAAATGATGGACTTCATGAAATCGTTGATTGAAAATTACCTAAATACTTTTAAAAAAATTGAGGCTTTTTTATAATGTTTTATTATTTATATAAACAATAGAGGATCTTAGTATTTTTAAATCATATCATAACAATTTTGTGGAGTTCTTGAGTTGGTTAACGCATAGAACCGGACAAAGATTGCGTGTTCGAGCGCTAGGGGTGCAAGATGTTTTGAATTGTGATAGATAACTTGTCATCTAGTCCCTTAATAAAAAAAAATGAACAGCCAGATGTTGGGTCAGGCCTTTTTCCATCTTTTTAACTTTTCCCCTTTTATCACTTTTTTCTTTGGTTTTTTACACTTCGAAAAATAATTATCTTATTCACTTACTTTTTAATTTTAACGTAGTTCATAAATGTTATTATAAGTTTTTATTTAAATTTTAATAAATTTTATTTTCAGTTATTATATATTTAATATGAAAATAATAATAATAATAATAATAATTTGTTCATGAAAAATAATTGAAATTGATTTTTTATTATTAAAATTCTTAATTTGATCTTCAACATGATTTTATCACATTTATGATTTTTATAGCTTTCAATCATATAAAATATAAAAATATTATTTAGAAATTGTGTATTAACTTGTTTTAACAATCATACAATGTTTTTTTTCCTTTTAAACATAAAAAATGATTCTAGTTAAAAACATTGTATTGGTCAAGATAAATAAGAGATATGTTAATAGAAAATTTATGTTGAAGGAAAATAAATTCTAGAATAACTTTGTTTTTTGATTTAATAACAATGCCAAAAAGTTTCCTGAGACCTGTATATTTTTTTACTTTTAAAAAATCCCCCTCACATCATAGCACAAACATAAAAACTAGTAATATCTAAATTAAAATTAAAATGAACTACAATACACTAAACTAATTGGAAACATTATTATTGTTAAAATTTGGTGCCCTTTTACAAATATTGAACGAACTAAAAAAGCATCAACCCTAAAAAAAATGTTTATTTTAGATCGTGATAATCTTATAAAAGCCAAACAAAAATAATTTATGAAATATATTTCCCAACAAATTCAATGTTGAATGATGAAATAAAAAAATAAAAGACCAAAAACTAAAAAATATATCAAGCTCGATAGGTAAACATGTCAAACTTGTAAATCGAGTAACTTGGGCCAACATGTTATACCCGTGAATTGGGTCATGGACTCCACTTGGATTAATAACTTGTTTTTTTAAAAAAAAAATCTATTCAGTTGTATGATAACAAAAATAAATGATCGTAAGATCAAGCACCAATCCAATACCGAGATATTTTTGAGATAACGATGACTTTATAAAAAGAAAAAATAGAATAAATTATGAAACTCAATTCCTAGTCAATTCAATATTGAAAGATGAAATTGAAAAAAAAAATTAAAAAAAAAGTTAAACTCGTCAAACTCGCAAATAGGTCAATGGACTTTATAATGTTTAATAACATGGTTTTTTCTGAAATTAATTTTATTAACTATATGATAAAAAAAACATAGACGATCACGTAATCAAGTTCTATTAAAAAAAAAAACAAAGTTGCCCCGTCAAACTCACAAATTGAGGCAACTCAAGTTACCCTGACAAACTCACAAATAGAGTCATTAACTCCATAAAGTTTAATAACTTAGTTTTTTATTTGAAACTAATTTTTATTTAACTAAATGTTAAAAAATAAACGATTATAAAATCGATTATCAACTCAATACTAGAACGTTTATTTGACACTGTGATAACCTTGTATAAAGACTAAACAATAAAATAAATTATGAAGTTCAAGTCGCAATCAATACAAAATTAAAGGATGAAATCGAAAGAAAAAACCTAAAAAAATCAATTAAAAAAATCTAGAAGTGAATAGAAGAGATTTTAAAAATCAAAGGAATAAAGTGAAAGAAGAAGGAAAAATTACAAATCCAAAAAAAAAAAAAAAAACCTAGAACTTAATCCAAGAGATTTTAAAATTCGAGTGATGAAATTAAAAGAAAAGAAAAAATACCTCACACATGTAAAACATGTGCTAGGGCACGAGGAAGGCTTGCTACATTTAGGCGGTGTGTGAACCTTCCTTCATGCTTAGATTGGTGTCTTCTTTGATGTCGTTTGAATAGTCGAGGAATCCTCTTCCATGTAAGGAGGCAATGTGTTTGGTAGAGCTAGGTTTGATGTGGCTTTCATAACCAATATTTCTTCTTTTTTTTCCTCACTTTTCTCTCTTTTCCAACCTTGGTTTTCATGACTGGCTTATTCATTTCTCCCCTCCTTGCTCAATGTTTTCCTAGTCTTCCATTCTAGTTTATTGACTCTCAATCTTTAGAAAAAATAAAGAATCTTCAAAATTTGCCCAACATGAATATGCTGTCGAGCTTGCGTGTGAAATGAAACTTCAACATGCTCGAAAACAAGGTTGCTTTGAGATTTCCAAACCGTCCAACAAGTCTACATCTGCACATGTGCAAGACTATCATATGATAAAATTGTCAAATATTGAAAATCACGCCATCGTTTTACCAAAGGTTCAGCGAAGGACAGTATTTGTTGGAAGGGTAACGACAATGTAACATCTAATAATTATCTCATGTCTGCTATTACTAGTCCACAATTAATAAACGTTAACCACATAATTTGCCTGCATTATGGTTGGGATATTTTAGTGTAAAAAAAATTATTAAGTGTTATTAACATGTTTTTTAATAAAAAAAATTAATTATAAACTTAAAGTATGATGTATATTAAATATTTTTTTAATATTGATATGATGACATATTAAATAATATTTATTTTTAAATATTGAGATAACGATATATTGGATCGATCTAGGATAACCTGTCAGATTTGTTACCAGGATTATGAGATAGTGATAACTCTATAGAAAGTAAATCAAAATAAATTATGAAGGTCAAATCATGATCATCCAAATAATGAAGAGCACAATTAAAAAAATATATATTAAATTAGAAAAATGACAAAAAAAACTACATGAGTCAACTAGGGTTAACATGCAAAACCAACGGCTCAGGTCATGAGATCGGGATAACTTCATAAAACGCAAATAACAAAAAAAATATGAAGCCCGATTTCCAACAAATCTAATATTGAAAGATGAAATAAAAAAAATCAATTAATAAAAGGATAAAAAAAACACTCAAGTCAACCTGAACTAACCTGTTAAATCTGTGACCTAGGCATGAGACGAAAATTACTTCATAAAAAGAAAATAAAAAAATTATGAAGCTCTATTTTCCGCAAACACAATGTTAAAAGTTAAAAAAAAAATTGAATTCATGAGACCGAGATAACTCTATAAAAAAAATTAAAAATATAATATGAAACTTCTAATATTGAATGAAAAAAATAAAAAAAAATATATATTCAATTTAAAAGGACCCAAAAAATAAACCAAGTCAACTTGTCAAACTCGCAACCTGAGTCATGAGATCACATAAACCACATAGAAAGAAAAACAAAAAAAATGAAGCCCAATTAAAATATATTCAATTAAAAAAGACAAAAAAAATAAATCGAGTCAACTTGCCAAACCCGCAATCCGAGTCATGAGATTAGGATAACTCCATAAAAAGCAAAACAAAACAAAATATGAAGCCTAATGAAAAAATTATTCAATTAAAAAAGAACTCGAAAAAATAAATAGAGTCAACCCGAGTCAATCAGCTAAATTTAGGACTCGGATCATGAGATCAGGATAACATCATAGAAAACAAGCTGAAAAAAATTACTAGTTTAAGGATGAAATTGAAATTAAAAAGAAATATCGTTTTGTGAGTAATGGCCTCTCCTCTTTTTACATTTTTTTTAATTGTTAATATTAATATTAATTAATGTCAGTAATAAACCTCTTTTTAATATATCCTGCAGACAAAATCTGGCAGGATTGCATCCTGCGGTTTCTTTTGAAGATAAGATAAATGTCCCCAGCACAATAGTGTTACCGTACGTAACGACACTAGATATCCCAAATGTTCCGTTTTGTGATTTAATTGGATTGTGATGATCAACGATTTAGGCATATATTATACCCATATGAAGTGCAGTGCTCGAGCTTCAAGATTGACAAGCTCATGAAATTAATTACCCGAAAACAATATTATGGGTGTGAACAGACCGATCGGTTTCAATTGTCAAGAAGAAAGCGGTTTTGTTTCACTGTACTTCGAAAATAATTTGGTCGGTGAAGGAAGCTACTGGTGGTCAGCTCAGCAGAGAAGCACGAGTCCACTCGGATCCAATGGTTTACATGTGGATGAGCAATTCAACATGCAACCCATATTTCGTGCATAAAATCTGATACGAGAATTCTTTGGTTACTGACGGGGACCCTCTCATGTTCCCTTTTTTTTTTTTTGGTCAGAGATATATAGATATAGATCAAAGATTGGTCTCCTTTAATTGATCAAGAAACCAAACTATCCAGGGGATAAAACTACCTTGACCAGGAAAAACAAGAAGGGCTTCCCTTAATCATCTAGGTGGTAGTCTAGTGGTAAGAGCTTGGAACTAAGAGGTTTGCTCCCTCTTAGGTCTCAGGTTCGAACCCTGTGGTTGCTCATATGATGGCCACTGGAGGCTTACATGGTCGTTAACTTCAGGGCCCGTAGAATTAGTCGAGGTGCGTGCAAGCTGACCCGGACACCCACAATAATCTTAAAAAAAAAAAAAAAAGGCTTCCCTTGCTCCGAGATGGGCAGCTCAATTGCTTTTTTCACTTTTAGCGAAAATAAAGTAGGACTGTTGGAGACCTGAAGCCAAAGCAGCGGCATGGAAGACAGTGGAATGGGACTCAAATTCACTAAAACTTTGGAGATTGAGGGTGTCGGTAATATTATTTTTTTTGATAAAAAATTAAAAATTTAAATTAATTATTAGATTATAATTTATATTATTTTTTAGTAGTTCTCAAATGAAAATCTTTTAAACTTGAAACTTGTACATGTTACCTTGTGTTTAATTTTTATCAAATAAATAAAGATTATGAGATTCGATCTCGTAACCGTTTGGTTATTAAAACTCTGATATCATATCAAAAGAATCATCTATATAAAAATATATATATATATATATATATAATGTCTTAAAATATAATTTATATACTTTTGACATCTATTTATTGCTGCTGAAGTTGCATTTTTAAAGGATAAGTATCAACATCAGCCAAGTTGGTGCAGCACATGGCACGTGGGGTCGTGGTCCGTCGTATTTGTTTGCAGGGCACCTGCCCTTGCCAATGCCATGGTGCCCTATTCTATTGGTCCCCTCTTCCAAGTTCCAACACGTTCGAAGCCACCACCAATGATCTAGTGTTCAAAAAAAGTGGTAAATTATAAACTGGCTGAGTCCGCTCATCATCCCACCCCTTTCTCCACCCTTGCTATACGTACAGCGACGAGGTGAAAAATAAAAGAGTGCTGGCATTCTGTTGCAAGGCAAGTCAACACATGATATGATATGTGCACGTTCAGGCAACGCACGTTTATGAATCGGTCCCATTAAAAACAACTAAAACCCGCTGGGAAAGTGACGTGGCCCTAGGTTCATTGTATGTTTTTCGTCCTCCACCCAACTAATTTACATCAAGTTTTTAAGGGTATAACAATCTTTTTATATGATTTATTTATCATTGATAAATAGAATGAGACAAATAAGTACTTTTTACATTTTAATTGCATGGTAAAACAACTCATATACCCTTGGAAGCAAGAAAATCAAACTGACATCAAGATATATTTTTGCATTTTCATAATTGCTTTTTAGCTATTATAATTGAAGCCGAGCTGCACTTTAATGTTTGCACAAATATGAAAATAATAAATAGTTAAAATGCACAATAAAACCTTAAATACCTTTAAAATATAAAAAAATTAAGCCTGAGATCAATGGGTGTTTTCGGCTTTTCACAACGTTTTTTTTTTATAATTACAAAATTAGCTCGGGAGCAATTCTGTATTTGGCTAAATAAAAAAATAAAAGGTGAGCATATGTGTACGACACTCGATAACCCATGGAAGGGAGTATTTATAGCCTTTAGAGAATAAAAATTATTCAAAAGTATTAGTGCCTAGAGAATAAGAATTATAAACTCTTTACGTGAGTGGTTTAGAAGGTATTTATAGCCATTGAACCTTGTTGTTTTCCTGGAGTGGAGAGACTAGGTTTTAGGGACTATCAAATGATAAAGTCAATAACTTTAAGAAAGTGGTTGCAGCTCGCTAGATCTCTGCCTACTTGGGCTTTGCTCGCAGCTACGTCCAAGGTGTTGGGTCTAGAAATAAACAAGATCCATATTATCTAGACCTGATATTATGTCAAACTTAGAAATATTGAGCATAGATGTAAGCTCCATCTACCTCTCAATGAATTATCACCTTACTTTTGAACTTTCTAAACAAGGAACTAGACTTGGAATTTATTTTTTATGATGCCAAAAAATATTTATCCATCAAATAGTCAAACACTTAGGAAGAAGGAATGACCAAGCTTGGTGACTAAGTGTATAAATTTTAAAGACTACTTCACTCTTCCTTGATCTCCATTTTATTTATTTGTTTACTGCTATTTTTTTAAAAAAAATCATATCTCAACATATTAAAATCTCATACTCATTCATACTCGGTCAATGGATGAACTCGTAAAACCTATGAATCGAGTAACCTAAGCTAACACATCAAACGTATAAATCGAGTTATGGATTCTAGTACGATTATAATTTTTGTTTTCCAAAACTATTTTTGTTTTTATTTAGCTACATGAGATGCTGTAAAATATTAAGCAACAAGTAAAGATCAAAATATTTAACATCGTAACATGGGTAATTTATCTTATTGTGTTTAATGAATTTCTCTATAAAAATAAATTTGTAATAGAAAAACACATAAAATTTGTAATAGAAACCGATTCACACATAAAATTTATTGAATAAAAACAAAAAAATACAAGGCTGCACATATAAAAAACTTATAAAAAATCAATATTAAAAAAATTAATCTATATAAAATTAAGAGAAAATCACATATGAATCATACTTACCTCTTTAAAAACTAAATACACTCAATACCATTAAAAAATCATCACAAACTAATTAAAACATAAACCCAATATTTATTTGAAAAAAAATATCAACTAATGCATTATTAAAAAAGAACAATTTTTTTTTTTAAAGTCGAGGCGTTGTTGGGCCACGCCGAGCACTTGGCCCAATCAAGCAACAACCCGCAAGCAAACTAGTACTTTTTTTAAGTTTAATGGGGGCGGATGTCGGGAAAAAAAAATAACGTGTTGTTTGTTTATCCATAGAATCAGACCACTATAGTGATCAGAAAAACAACGTCCTTTGTTTTTTATTCAAAAACTCATTTTCAATGTATTTTTGGCCCAAAACATATAGGAAACACCTTAGAGACCTTATCAAACCAATCAATGATCTCGAAAAACATTTAAAAAAATGCCTTAAAACTTGAAATCCACCCAAAACAAAAAACTTTCCAACCTCAGATCTGATTTTTTAGGTGTTTTCAAGATAAAAAAAAAACACGTAATCTTAACTTTCTTTATCATATGGAACTATTTGACAAAAAAAAAACAATAATTTTGGTGGTTGGATTCCTCACCAACAGACATTTTCTCTCTTTAAATCGGAATATGACGACCTCTTCTCTCTCCTCCAACCAAAAAATGATTGAAAATGAGTAAATGAAGTTTGGTACCAAAATTAAATTTTGTAATTCAAGAGACCAATCACCTAATAGCTATAAAATATAGGGAACTCAAATAAATTCTTGACAAAGTTTTCAATCCGCCACTCATGTTACCCACTTTTTTTAACTTCAATCCCTTTTTCTTTCAATCCAACACTCCGACCCTTGCCAAAAAAAAAAAAAAAAACTGGGAGGCTCTAAGCTGGTCTCAAAATAACTCAATTGTAATTAATATTTATATGTTATGAATCTGGTCTCAAAATGACTCAATTATTTTAATTTAATTATTACTTTGTAATTTGGAAAAAGGCATAGTAAAGAACAACGATTTGTAATTTGAAACTCAATACTTTGTAAAGACATTATTGATGTTTTTGGATATAATTTGTTCAAGTTTTAGTATTGTATTCAATTCAACTTCTGTTTTACATAACTTATAAATTCAATCCATTTTAAAAAAAATTGAATTTGAAAGGGTTTGGATATATTGGATTGGGTGAAGTTTTTGTTGCCATTACATATATCCATGAGTTAAGCTTATATTACTAATTTTATGGGTTTATATTTAGAGATAAATCTACATTATAAATTGTAAGCGTCATAACATTCTAATATTAAATTTAATTTTCATACCTTACACTATCATTAAATCTTAGTTACATTTGCTCTTCCCTCTAGTAAAGAGACAGTCTTTTTTTATTATGTTAAAAAATATAATATGAAGCCCACTAATAAAAACTTTGGTGTCGAAGCATTTTTAAATAAAAAAAATTAAATACTCAATTCATAAATTATCAGAAAGATGAATATAAGATATAAGGGTTGAGTAAGGTTGACTGGATTTTAAAAATCTCAACCCATCACTTAACATGTAATATTTATTTTTTAGGTTTGTTAATTGACTATCATCTATAATATTTATATTATTCAATTAATTTTAACAAGAAATGTTAGATGAAATAATATAAATATTACAGATAAGATAAACTGGTTTTTTTTAACGCTTCTAAAAGGCAGGTGGCAGGTTGGATCTGTTTTAACTCCAGAAAAGGAGATGAAAGGTAACTGGATCTCGTCCTGACAGCGAAGAGCCACCAACAACTAACAAAGAGAGACTAACAAACGACACCCTGTCGTTTCGTTGGGCTAGGCCATTCATTATAAACTTGGTCATGACGTAGTGACACTGTTTTAGGCAGTTGGCCCAACAAAAGACCCAATGTCTCAATAATCCAAGATGCAACTTGCTTTCTGGCTCAATTGGCCCTTTGCTTAGAAAGAAACTAGTTCTGTGTACGCGCATTACCGCGGTTGATTTACAAAACCTTTTTTTATTTAATTTTATGATAATAAAAATTTATATTTTAAATAATTCCAACGATTTTGGGGAATATTTATTTTACTCGTAATAAATATCCATAAAAACATCTTTTTTTGTTGACATTTTCATCTATAGTCATCATTTTCATGTCGTTGCCACCAACTGTATATATATACTCACAGATCATGTGATGCGTTCCTAATTAATCATCCGTCACATTGTCTATAGCATCCATAGATTATACTCGAAATTGGCCAGGACATAAGAAACTTCGAGGAGTATCCAACAAATGGGGTAGAGTTAGGTGATGAAAATTTACTATAATCCTTTACATACGATACAAGGGGGGAGGAGAAGAAACCTAAACCATTTTCTGTTTTATTTTCCCTACATTTATTATAGTATAAACTAAAAGACATGGTGATAAACTGTACATCATTCCATAAAATACTATTTATTTTAATGATATTTTTTCTTTGACTTTTTTCTTTTTCTAAATCTTTTTTTTTCTTCTAATTTTGTGATTTTGTTTTATACGTGGTTAACTTGATCTTATAACTCGTATTACAGGTTTGACGAGTTAACTCAGTTGACTCAAGTTTTTTTTTTAATATTTTTTTAGTACAATTTCATTATTCAATATTGGATTGATTGAAAATTATGCTTCATGATTTATTTTGGTTTGCTTTCTATGAGGTTATCTCGGTCTTTTGACTTAATTTATGGGTTAAGCGAACTAATGCAATTAACTATAGTTTTTTTTTAATTGGAATTTTTTTAATTGTATCATTCAGCATGAAATTGATTAATATTTATACTTCATAATTTATTTTAGTTTGTTTTTTTATGAAATTATCCCGCTTTAATAACTCGAATCGCGTATTTTACGGGTTAACCCCGAGTAGAAACAATCATAAATTAAGCTTAAGTACAAGTTATAAAGTCCACCGGATCATTGCCATTTGTAATTGTGGTAAGTAAGTGGCTTCATTATAAAGACATGTAATAAAATAATTAATTTATGATAATTGGAGTCAATTCTTGATGGAAAAGAAATCAAGTCTTAACTGCTCAACAAGGAAATTGAGATTTTATTATTACTTTAATCCCTGTATTTCCGGGGACCTTTGCTAATTCAAATCTACCGCACCCATTTCTTCATTGATATTTTCGTTTGATCTCTATTGGATTTGGATGTTCTTATTTGCACTGGGTTTTAATTGATATGAATCTTGGCTTTCATTCCATTTCCCCTCTTACGAGGAAGATTTTCAATGTCCTTGACAATCTTCCCCAGGTATTTTTTTTTGGGAAGACCTCCCTGCGCGCTACCCAGTTATAGGCTCCATGAGACCACCTCGTCTACTTGAATAGAAGAATGTTTGGAATTTTAGTTGCAAGTGGTGTTTAAAGGATTTTAAGTTTAGAATTATATTAAAATATTATTTTTTATATTATTATTTAAAAATAAATATTTTTAATATCAACACATTAAAATAAAATATTTAAAAATATTTTAGGTGGTGGTCCAGTGGTAAGAGTTTGGGATCAAAAGGTTTGCTCTCTCTGTGTTCTTAGATTCGAGCCCTTGGTTGCTCATATGATGGCCACCAGAAGCTTACATGGTCGTTAACTTCAGGGCTCGTGGGATTAGTCGAGATGCGCGTAAGCTGGCCCGGACACTCACGTTAAAAAAAAATATATATTTAAAAATATAAAAAAATTAATTATTTTTTTAAATTCTTAAAAATTACGATTTCAACCGGTTCCTGATTATCAATTGGCTCTGCTTGTTGTTGGCCTATATAATTTCTTCTATCTGCTCCTGAGGAAACACAAACACAAAAATATTACGAAGTAAATAAACGTCAATCTCAGTCATAAATCAAGGCGGGGAAAATAGATAAAAAAAAAAGCTCCTTTCTTTTCATTTCTTTTTTAAACTGCTGGCAAATGGAAACACACTGAAAACAAGTATCTCAAGCCATTTCTTTCTTTTCTTTTCTTTATCCTCCCTATAATATTTATGGTTGACATTTAAAATTTCAGTTCAATCCTTTTAATTAAGAATATTTAAGTACTGGTCTCTAAAAATTCACGTTTATCTTCTCTTATACATGTGCTTTCAATCAAATATTCTAAACATAGTTTTATAAGCTAGCACAAGTTCAGATAGTTTTTTTAATTTATTTTTTTTCTGATCTCATTACTTGATATTAATTTTTTTTTAAATAGACTTTATGAGTTTATTTGTTTTTTTTTATACGGTTATCCTGATCTCATGGCCGACTCATGGATTTGATTGCTTAACCCGAGAGACTCAAATCTTTTTTTAGCTTTTAATTATTGTTTTTTTTTTAATTTTCGGTGATTGTTTTTTTTATTTCATCATTCAATATTTAAAATTTTAAAAATTAACATTCGTGATTTTTTCATATTTGGTGCTTCCAATCAAATGATCCAATACATGAGTTTTATAAGCTAACAAGAGTTGATACTAATTTTTTTATAGACTTTTTTTTCATCATAATTCAACTTTGGTTTTAAAAAATTAGATTTCATATTTTCTTTTTTGTTAGCTTATCTTGATTTCATAATTTGACCCATGGGTTTGGCGAATTCACCCGTGCGGGCTGAGAGTTTTTTGACTTAAAATTGCTTTTTTATTTTTTTATCATTTTATATGTTTTTTTTAATTTCATCTCTTACTATTTGATTAGTTGAAAATTAAACTTTAATTTTTTTTAAAAAATTGCTCTTTCTAGTCAAATAACTCGGATTGGCTTCGTTTTTTTTTATTTTCTTTTTTGTTTTATAAAAGAACATGTACATAATACGCTTTTACACAAGTCTTTTTTGTACATGCACAATTGTACGCATGAGTACATGCAAATGCATGCGTGTTGTGCTACTGGTGCTTATACATGGTACATGTAAAAGATGGGATGGCTAGAATATCAGAAAAAACATGGTGATACAAATCCAAACCTCTCATCAGACAGTATAATTAACTAGGAAATATCATGCATAATAGGACCTTCAAAAAGAAGCTCGGGCCAAGAAGTTACTCCACCATAGCTAGAAGTAATGCTGCTAGCATCACCTGGATTGCTTCTGGAAGTCTCGGTTGCAGCTTGAGGAGCAAGCGTAGGAGAAGGAAGCACCCATGAAGAATCAGATGGGTTTCTATCTCCCTGGCTGAGAATTGTAGTTAAAAATGGAGCTTGACCCATCTCAGTATTCAAAGATGGTTGATAACTGAAAGGGACTTGTGGGGCAGACAATTGAGACAATAAACTTGGATGGTGGAGTAGTTGAGAGGTAGCATTTCCAAAGTGATATGAGCCTTGATTCTCAAGTTCTGATGAATTTAGTACTGGGTTTTCTTTTATGGGTGGAATTGAATTCAACAGATTGAGAACTTCCAGGTCTGTAATGCCGTTTTGGTCATAAGAGTTGGCGGAGGGGATTAATGAAGCTGCTGACTGGAGAAGACACTGTAAATACTGCAGCTTAGCTAACTGTAGAGCTTCTGCTTGCAATCCCATGGCATGTTCATCTAATGGATGATGCTCCATTGGTTCTCTCAGGTTAGCGAGGGCCATGAGCTGAGGCAAGCTAGCAAAGAAGTCAGTTAATGGTTGGTGGGTCATTGGATCAAAACCCATTTGAATCAGCTTCTTCTTCAAATGGGTGTTCCAGAAATTCTTAATTTCATTGTCCGTCCGGCCTGGTAGATGGGTAGCAATAGCTGACCATCTGGTATGCAACAACAAATTAGTCATGCTAGTGTTTCTGATAATTAATCCAAGTAGTTAAAGGAGTTTTAAAAATATAGCTGATAATTCAAAGCAGCAGCAGAAGGTAATGCGTAGAATTACTTGTTTCCATGAATTGAATGAAGATGTAGAATCGTTTGCTCTTCATCTTGAGAAAATTTGCCTCTCTTTATATCAGGTCTCAAGTAATTTGTCCACCTTAACCTACAGCTCTTGCCACATCTATTAAGACCTGCAAAGAGAAAAACAACTGAACACCTATTTCTGTCTTTATTTTTTTTGTATGTGACAGAGAGGTATTATAATTCGGACCTGCAAGCTTTGGGAGAGCTCTCCAACTTCCCTGACCATGTTTTTTGATGTGATCAACAAGCTTTTCGTCTTCTTCAGGAGTCCATGGTCCTTTTTTGAGGCCATTCTCATTGCAACAGGGAGACCTCCCCATCTTCTTATTGAACTTCTCTTTTCTCTACTTTGGTTGCTTCTCTCTACTCTCACCAAAACCAAGGCTTGCTATATATACACAATCTTTGCTCTTGCTTCTTGTCATTAACAATTCAAATAAAAACTTCTTCTTAGGTTGACTGAGAGTGAGACACATACCACATCTGGACACATAATTGAATGCCCCCGTTGAACCAATGGGACACCAGCATTATACATCGATGGTAAATCCTAATTTGCCTTTTTTTTTTTTAACAATCAGAGCGTTATCGTGTAGAATCCTGGCTTACTTACTACTAAATTCGGACCCTCAATTTTACTACTAATAAAGATCTCTATGCGTTATCGGAAAAAAAAGAAAAAAAAAGAGAAACTTTTCCGGTCAATTTTCGTGCATCAAAATTCTTCCCTATATATATATATATAACCGCTTTTGAAATTCAAACCCTCAGTGATAATGGGAAAACCATCCACATCAGAATCATTTCTCAGTAAATACAAAATGTTGTGCAGCACAAGCTTCATGTGATCCATGGAGGAATCTGTTATTAGATTGCAGCAGTAGAAGCAGATCAAAATGTCGCATGCCTACAAAATGTCTTTCATGCAAGTAGTCAAAACACTTTCTTTTGATAGATCATCCGTTCAATGGCACACGAAACCCCTGATATGCAGAATTCCTGCACAAAAATATTCTTCAAAGATTTGGTGATCAAATATTCTTCAAAGATTTGGTGATCAAATTTCCTCAATTTCCATTAAGAAATGCAAATAGCAAGACTAGAATCCTCTTCAAGTATTTTAAATATTTTATAATCATGTAACAGTTCTTGGTACTGGCTATTTCTCAACTGGTACAACCAAATATCAACAAGATCATGAAATTCATGCAAAGTGCCGCATGTATGTAAGGCAAGGTGAACTCAGCACTTCAGCTCAAACTGTTTTTTTTAAATGCCGCAAACATTTGATTCTTACTCTTCAATTGTTTACCATACGCTTACGCTTCTTATGTTGGTTCAACTTGCTAACAATGACATCACACAAACAACTCAGGGTTGGTGTGTGTCGGATAGAGTGAGAAGCCAGGGAGGGAATTGAGGAAAAAGATTACTAGTAAATTCAAGGTTAATTAACTTGATTACTTATCTACTTCTAGCAAGCAAAGAATGGCAATGAAGATGACAGAACACATAAAAAACACGAGGTGCTTGCATGCCATGAGGGGAAAAACACAACCCTTGATTCTTTTGTCTGTCTGAAATATGAAGAACACAACTCTCTTGGAAGGCAAAAATAAAAATCTCAGACCCAGCAACAACCAATCTCCTGTGTTTTGATCCCACCTCACCCTCCAATACATACGTACACACACCCACAAATTTCTTAATCTGATTTCAAGTTCTATCAAGAGCATTATTTTAATACAAATAAGGCCTGCATCTGCTGTCAGATCACCACCATTCAAGTTTTCTGCTAGAACATCATCGATGCAAGCAAAGATCCCATTATACTATCCCCAGAATAAAAACATCCATGGTTCTCTCAGGCACGTAGACTTTGTATGTGCGTTCAGATACGCAGGGTAGCATAAGGGCTTTAAGAAAGCAAAGTAAAACATGATCTGGTTGATAGCTAAACGAGATCTCAATTTCGAAATAATAAATTTCTACTGCCACAAAATCAATATCTGCCTTCAATCCTGAACATGGACACTGTTCTTGTTTCTCAAACATTCAAGTCAATATAAGTCCTTTTGTACGGGTGCATCTTAGATTTATTAAAACTCAAATTTCTTCTATTCATTGGAGTCAATAAGCTACGGAACATTAGATTCTTATGTTAGTGGCTATATAATTGACCAAACCTTCACCTTGTAATATTTCCATAACAAACTTATAAAACACACCCATATGTTTATCAAATTTAAGAAACTTGACACTAATGTTAGCAAACAAACCGCTCATAATTACATTCCAATTATTGAAAGCCATACGCATATAAACTAAGAATAGCGTTAGCAATCATGATTGCTTAAGCAAAAATTACACCTACATTTGCAGGAAACCTGCATAGTTGACTATCAATTATAGAGATAGATAATGTGACTACTGCCCTGCTGCTTCGACAAATTTTCCCCCAACCTTATTTGAAAAAAGAAACAAAGTTCAGCCATTTCCCAGAAAATTCACTATGAATTTTTGACCACTTACCTGGGCCCAAAAGATGTATACCAGGCCACAATATTGACTCCATATATATTAATATTTGCCATGCAAAGGTGACTTAAATTAAAAAACAGTTCATATAAGCAAAAAACAATTAGAAATTTAGAACAGCTAGTGCTAGTTAATTTCATAGCAATCTACAACAATTGGGATGGCATTGGGCCTCTCTTATGGTCACCTAACCTAGAGTGGGTTTGGCAGGCTGTGCTGCTTTACAAGTGGAAAGTGGGTTCAAGGATATATCTCTCATTTTTAGTCGAGCCCAAGTCCAAAAACTTGATTTATTTTCTGGTAGTTATTTTTAAAATTGTTTTTTAAATAATATTTTTAAAATTTATTTTTTATATCATCATATTAGAAATTTTTTTAAAAATAATAATTTTAAATAAAAAAATAGTTTTTAGGCTTCCCAAAAGCATTAGAAACGGAGAAAATACAAGGTAAAAAAGAAAAGTGTCTCAAGCATGTATCGAATTTCATTTTATTTCCATATTAAAAAGAAAATACATAAAGTCAAAGAAAATATCAGTCCGAGAATTCAAAAGAAGAGAAGTTGAAAGGAGGGAGCTGATCGACCACAAGGAAATTGGATAATTTGGATTAGACTGTCACAAGTTTAATTTGGGAAGAGAATTCGAGCAACAGATAGAGAAGGAGAAGAAAATCGATTTGGGGAAATTAAGATGATAGTTAGAGACAGATGTAAAGAATTTAAATGTAATCAAAACGCATAATGTAAAGTGATGCATATCGTTTTAATTAAATTACCAAATAGTGCCACGTATGGTCTGTAACAGAAAAATAATGACAAAAATGATGGAATACTATTTGGTATTTAATTAAAACGATATGCATCAAATACAAATAAAAAACAAAATTGAATCGGGTAAGGCAAACGTTAAGGTTAAAAGAATTGCTGCTAATTAGCAGTTTTGAACCTACATTTGCTCTTTGCCGCCTTGCCTATTTCCTTGTTTCAAATGCAAAACAAATCAGTGAAAAGTGCTGCTGCTTATTTGTTTCAAAACTATATTTTTGGCATTTGGGAAAAATGGTTGCTCCGACGTCGTTATAAGCCCTGCTGATCGCAATGCTTGGATCGGGTTCCACTCCAGTCCGCTTCCGAACCCCAACCGGATAAGATCCAGTAATGCGAGATTGAATTAGCCCACGGTTATAAGGCTCAAGCTAAGCTTGTTTTCACATTTCAATTTTCTTTTGGAAAACATTTCAATTGTTTTATATTTTTTTACTTTAAATTATTTTTTTATTTTTTAGATTACTTTGATATATTAATATTAAAAATAAATTTTAAAAAATAAAAAAATATTTTAATATTTTTTTTAAAAAAATATATTTTAAAAAGCAATCGTTATCACAATACAAGTTCTAAATTATTTATATATTATCATAATTTGTTTTCACTGTGTAAAAATATTTTTTAAAAAATATATATAATTTTTTATATTTTTAAATATTTTAATGTGCTGATGTAAAAATAAATTTTAAAATATAAAAAATATTATTTTAATATAATTTTTAAAAAATACTTCTACAGTAATATCAAAGGAGCTCAAGCACATGTTCAACTGCCCACATTAAATGAACTTCCATTGGAGTTAACGTGGCATTTATAACGCAACAAACTTCTTCAAGTTATCCACCATAAAAAAAAACCAGCACTCTTCAAGTTTTTCCTGAATCTAAATTCAGTATGTTGTAGCCATTATTATTACATTCTCTCTATCTTATTCTCCATGGCTAATGACGCAGCTCTAAGGACCTCATTGGTGTGGTTGGCTGTGGTTATGGTGGTAGTAGGGATTTGGACACTTTCTTTCAAGAAAGTGATTGTAACTTATGTATTGGGTGTGCTCGGGATTGCTGGAGTGCTTTTACCTGATCGGGATTATTTTGATCGAGATTACTCCAGGTGGTTTTCTCTTGTTAGTGAACAAGATAAGCTGGCTCTTGCTCTAAGATCTGGCTTCAGGTTGGTTAGTTAATTTCTTGCTTAATTTCCTAGCTGATTTATTAATTAGTTGTTTTATCTTCTTCAAGGTCAAATTATTGTTGTCTTTGGATTTTTTAGTGTTGAAAAAGTTGTTACTAATTAGCGTCCCTGAATGTTGGTAGTAATTAAAAAAGACATTTATGCATGTTTTTATCTTCCTGTCTATGAATCCAAATCTTAGTAACTTGAATATGGTTGAACAATCCATGTATCATGATGGCTTGGACACTGGCTACAAAGATGACGTTAGGGCTTGCATAATACACCGGCTCGGGATAAGGCGTTGTTGCACAGTTTAAAAAATGACAACAAAAAAAGAAGAGTTTTTGCTGAATGATATTCGTAATGGGATTTGATTTCTGTGCAGGCTTTGGATTTCTCCTCTCAGATTGGTTGTTTACACCGCCGTTTATGGTTATGCTCTGTACAGGTGGTGGTTGTTCATATCAGAGTGAAGGGCTTTGGATACCCTCACACAAGGGGTTTGAGGGCTAGTTTCAAATGAAAATTTGTACAAGCGAGAATTTTGTGTTTTGCAGAATCGATCTACATATGATCATGTGTTTTTGGCTGCTGAAGTTCATCATTGAACATATGTAATTCAGGAATTCATTCCTCTATTGCAGATTATTTGTCACTATGGAATTTGTTAGTGAGCATGTATCGTTGACCAAAGTAATGTAGCTATCGTTGGAACTTCAGTCGTAACCTCTATTGCAGATTATTTGTCACTATGCAAAAATCCAGGACGCAATTAAATCGGAAGCGCTTCGGCAGCAGAGGCTTTTAAAAACCTCATCTGTAAGAAAATTCTTTGTGGCAAAGCTTGGGCTTTGGTTTGGTTTCGTGATTGATTTTTAGTTTTCACGAGTTCCCTGATTGATGTAGAATTTGTAAAGTAATGTGTGAATTTAAATTTCTCAGCGAGTTCTCTTGAGTTTCTCGGATTGCTAAATAACATGAGTACCGATGGCAGATTGGTACTCATGTGATTCCCCTTCCTTGAACCTTTCATTTGGCTGTTACACTCCCACTCATTCTGTCTTTTTTCGTGTTAAATTTGATTCATCGATAGGACCAATGCATTTGATTTCATGCTCAGGCTGTTTGGAATCACCAAGATATTTAATATTTTAATTTTTTCATGTTGATAAGACATTATATGCTGAGGTGACTGGATTTAAATTAACTTTTGTTGGTAAAAATATACTAATAAAGCAAGAACATGTAAAGATGTGGTCCCCATGGTAATTAAGAGGGATATGAAACCCATCATGCTCTTTTGAGAGTTATTGATCATCAGTGCTTTGTCTGTAAAGTAAAATGGGCATTAATCAAATATTATATGCAATTTAAAAACACTATAAACCAAAGAGATATATTGATGAAAATTATATGCTCCTATCGGTTTTAAAAGAAAAATATTTAGCTAAAAGTTGGCATAATTTTTTAGTTTTAAGAAGTATCTTCAAATTAATTTTTGTATACCAAAGTAGGTTTATTTTCCTCTTAAATAGGTCGTCTACACTTCAATTTGTGCATTTACAAAAACTATTTTTCTTATAGGATCCCTTCTTTTGACTTTCCATTAGCTCTTACAAATTTGAAATTTGAAAAGAAAACTATTCAGCTAAAATGTAGGCTAGAGAGGGAGATAGTTACGTGGGATAAGTCAGTTGTGAGACATCGTTTGATTTTGTTTCGTATTTGAAATTGTATTTAAATGCATTTTACAAATACACTAAACTTGATAAAATATCAAATTAATAAATTTTTAAAATATTTTCCTATAATTTTGATATATTAATATTAAAAAAAACTATGAGAATCTTTTTCCAAGGCCAATGTGCAATACTTACGGATAATTCTTTTTCAATGAATACAAATGTGCAATATTATTGCTTGCTTAGAGTTTTTATTGGTTTTTATCACAATTAAAAGAAATTAGGAAAGTAACACGGTGGAGAAAATATTTGGGGATATAACATAGGTTCACGAGTCGCAAATGGTATCTTCGACTCACATGTCGCGGTTGTCATATGCGACTCTTATTTCGCAGTTGTCATCTGCAACACGTAAGTCGTAGATGGCTTCTGCGATTTTATTTGAAATTAATACCCAAAACCCTTTTTTTCCCCTTCTTTCTTCCTCTCTATATCTTGCCACAGTAACCCCCCCTTCCTTCTACCCATCGTTAGTAACCTCTCTCTCTCACTCTCTTCCCACCATGAAACGCACCTAAAACACCACGAGATCACCCATCTCTCTCTAGCCCTAGATTGTTGCCCCCCTCTCTCTTTCCACCACGCCTTATCTAAATTCCAGTCAAAACAGCCACCATCGATCACCATTACCACCCACATTCTATATTTAGAGATATATTGAACACTTCGCCTTAATCAATTTGATGTAATTTATACTAATACATGTTAATTTGATTTCATAGAATGTTAGGGTTTTGAATTAAGGATTATGTTAAATAGATATAATTTAAGTTGATAGTTAGGTTATTTTATAAAATAATCAATGATGATTTGGATTGTTGTTTATTGTGAATTAACAAAATTATTTTGTTAGAGTTTGTGTTGATTTAGGTTAAATTATGGATTATACCGAATTACATATAAAATAAGAAAACTGGCTATGAAATACATGAATTTGATTGATAATTTTGTTATGGTAGTGAAATTTGATGAATGTAGGTGTTCGCTGATTAATTTGATGAATTTAGGTTTTAGCTGATTATGTTATCGTTATAGTTTTGTTGATAAATTATACACTTTGATTGACCCCTAGATATTAATAAATTAGAATTGTGTTTTGTTTAATGAAATGTCTGGTAATTTAGGAATATTATGCTTTCATAGTGGTATCATTGTCAATACTGACAATGGTATCACTTATAATAGAGGAAGCCATGAGTTCCTAACTGTTACATTAGATATGTCACTTCACGAGTTATCTAGAATGTTATGTGATCGACTTGGCTGAAATATATTTGAAATATAAGTTGAAACTACTTGGAGGATGTTGCAAACCAGGGTCAGTCAAGCTCGTTATGTCGGTGTACCAATTTGTAATGATGAAAGTGTGAATTCAATGTTTAGGTTTGCGATAATTAATAAGATTAATATGCTGGAGCTTTACTTGAATTGTAGATCTAGGCGAGAAAACTCTTCTATTATAGAGTTGACCCGGGTTCCGAGTAACTTTTAGATAACCACAAAGGTATCACGAGCAGCTGATCTATCTAGGTTAGGTGGTAACGCAAGTATACAAATATTGAAGCAGGAAATTGTTAATATAGAATCTTAGTTGGGTACGACATTTGTTTTATATTGCTACAGAGAATCCAAACCAAGTGATGATGAAGATGATCATCATATTGATAGTGTTGATATTGAGAAGGAATATAGAGAGAATAGGGAAGAATAGGGTGTTGTTAGTTGAGCCTATTAATTAATACATAACTCCTTTTATAAAAAATCAATATCATATAAAGAATTCATTGCAGTACAAGGTCCATCGTTCAACTAAAATTTATGTTTAGTTGCAATGTGTTCAGAAATTAGTTTATAGAAGGTAGTTGCATGAGGGATGTTATCAAAGGTCTAATTTATAGGAAATTTCAAAATTGAAAGAGTTACACACATGTAAAAACCCTTTTATTTTGCAATGCTATTGTCAAATTAACTCAGATCTCATTATTAAGGTGATGTTGACAATTATGAAAAGAGATATAAGTATGAGTGTTACAACAATTCAAGGTAATGTAGAGAAGGATTATGAGTATAAAGTCTTTTATTGAAAGGCATGGATGGCTAAACAAAAAATTTTGGAGCGGTTAATGGTTACACATGAAAAGTCATTTCAAAACCTACCTATAATGGTTGATGGCCATCAAAGATTTAAATTCAAAAGCAATTGTCACTTGAGATTATAAAATGGTTGATAACATTAAGGCAACATTTGGTAGAGCATTTTAGGCATTTGGTACTTCAATTGAGGGATTTCAATATTGTTGTCCTCTAATTAGTATTGGAGGTACTCACCTTTATAATAAGTACAAGGTAAAGTTGTTGGTTGCGGTTGCTTATAATGTGAATAATAAAGTTTATCTGTTATGTTTTACTATTGTAAAAAAAAAGATGAACAATAATTGAAGTTGAATTTTATATTTGCTTTGTCGATATGTGACTGATGGTCGCACTGTGTTTTGTATTTTATTAGATAGACATACGGCGATTAACATATTATATATGTTTAAAGGTCTTATTTTCACTGGTATCGCTAGCAATGTAGTACCGTTGTTCTTTCTGACACTGCTTGAGGATTTTTGGGTCATTTCTATTATAGATGGGGGGTTATGCTTGCATATCTATATTGGAAACTATGTAAAGCATGTATAGAAAAAAAACAAATTTTTGGGGATTATTTTAAATTATTTGATTGTTAGAATTAATGGCATTTTAAATACTAACTTATAATTGTCAATGTTGATTAATATAGATTTGGTGATTATTATATATAATTACATGTTATTATATATTATGAAAAATATGAATAAATGATAGTTATTTAATTTTAATAAAATATTATGTTATGTTAATCATTAGTTTATTTTTGTTATTTATGATTGAAAATGTTATGTACTGTTTATGCAAATTGTATTTTTATACTAGAAAATTGGTTATAATTATCAATATTGATTAATGTAGATCTTATTATGGTTTTTATGGACAAGAAGTTAATGGTAGAAAAAACTTTTCTGAAGTAATTCTCCTAATTAAGTCATGGATAATATTTATGAATCAAGTATCCCAATTAATATTTGCGATTCTTGAGTTAAAGATAAAAAAATATAATTATCGAGTTACAAATCTTATGTTGCTAGATCAAGTATGTTAGTTCTCTGAATAAATTTTTTTTGTTTGCACTATTTTACCAAAAAAATAATTATTGTGCTAAGTTTTTTTTTTAAAAAAAAAAAAACCCACGCTGCTTGACTGCGTGGAGACATAATTACACGTATGCAAACAAAACTTGCCTACGGCCCAATAACCAGGCATTTAGATCACCCTAGCTAGTCCTCACCTTAGCGATGCCGTTTTCGCCTTTTGGAAAAGAAAAGGAAGAATCTCTTTCCTTCTTCCAACAACACAACAGACCCAATTTTCTCCCTCTGCTCTGTTGCTGGCTTGCTGCTGTTGTTGAGACTTGAGAGGCAGGGAGATATCAGACATGAGGCTATTTACTCACAACATGCTATCTTCCAATATCAAGGGAGTTGCGAACGGCTTCCCTCTAAGAATCGAGGTAGATCAAGTGGTCGAAAAGCAAGTGGACTTCAATCCCGATTTCCTCAGAAACATGTTCCCAAAGCTCGAGTGGAAAGCCCTTGTCGATGCCGCACGAACCATGGGCTACACCGAGCTTCCTGAGGAGGCCGATTCGTCGATGCTGGAGTCTGAGGAATTTTTAAGGAAGTTGCACCACGCGCTTTTGGAGCTTCACCTCGAAGAAGGGGCTTTGGTTTGTCCTGAGACTGGGAGAAAGTTTCCGGTCAATAAAGGGATTCCTAATATGCTTCTTCACGAAGATGAGGTTTGAGATGCCTGTTTGTTTTCTCAGATTAGGGTTTTCGTTTGGGGGATTTGGGGTTTTTCTTTTTTGTGTTTTGAGTTAGTGAAATGTGTGGAAAGAAATAAAATAAAATAAAAAGCTTTTGCTTCAATGATTATTGTCCGTGTATTATCATCAATATGATATAAATTGAATCCGAGAGATGAATTTCTGTTCGTCACTGTCATGGAACCAAATGTCTTGAAACAAAAAAGAGCCTAAACGTAATGATTTGCATTAAGCAGTATTAAAATGCTATCATTAATTGTTCACATGACATTCTAGTCTTTTACACTGGAAACAGTTCAGCGACTGCCTGGATTGCTCAGTTAACAAACATCTATGCATATTACAAGGGGGGAAATTACACCGAACCCGAGAATTTATGAATCAAGAAATATAGTACTCTGTTTAGTAGCGCATGCTCATATGTGAAACTAATCTGCCCGCTCCTTTTTTCAATAAATTACGTGGTGCAAATAATTGCTCTGCGCTTCTGTGAGGCGAGTTCAATTGTAAAAATTCTTCTATCTAATAAAGACGGAGAGGTCTGTCAGCTTGCTTTCAACCCATCCTTGCGGGGTGATGTGTCACCAGGGGGGCGAGGCACGCCAAATACCCAATCGAGAACATTAAGGTACTTGGACCGGAACACTTCCCTTTCCTGCTCATAGCAATGCATTATTATAGCTGTTGAGATGCTGAAAATCACCACATCAGCTCTCTTCAAATTCATAGACTCTGGCAAATATCCGGCATCTCGCGTGCAGATAAAGAAGCTTTCAACTGCCCTTGCGAAACAGTAAAGAGATATTTCAATCCGCCTGCTTTTCTTTTCAATAGCTAGGGCCAGGCCAGTTGGCAACTGTGCAGGATCACAAGCGAGATTTCAGAACAAAAGAAAACGTCTGTAAATCTCCCTAATTAATTAAATATTTCGAGAAGTCCTGTACCGTCCCAATTGCCACCATCGGAATGTTACACCACCTGAAAATTCTAAAGAGCAGACACGTCCACATCCTGATGACCACAAAAAGAAAAATAGTTACAAAAGCTGGTTTTTCTCGACAAATTTCAGTCAAAACAGGTTACTGGGATAAACGTCATTGAACACCAACAATAGCACCCCGGCAATGTTAATATCAAATCTGGATTCCCCCCCTTCTATTTAGCTGCCAGACTTCATTTTGTTTCTTGCATGATGCACAAACATGTATAATATTTGTTCTCATGTCTCACCGTGCTGTCAGAATGTGTGCTAGAATAATAGCAGTAACATTCAAATAAGGTTCAGATCACGAAACAAAAGCTTGAACTGTGTCACAAAGGCGCCAAAAAGTCAGCTCAAGGCAGCTTGGTTGCATGGTCTAATTTTCAATCATGCATGCTACCTACACCTTATATATATATATCGCTATACTGCCATCTACACCTCTAAAAGTCCAACCATTGGTACTTTCATTGGAGGTGTGGCAGCCACCACGCTACCAAACAATCACTAAATGGCTAAGTGCCGAAGTGATTTTAATGCAGCATGACCTGCAAGTTACTTGATAGGCAAGGTGTGCTGTTTTCTTAAAGCTAAAATAGAACGCCATACCCAAAAACATAAAAAAGACAGTAAGATCGACAATATACCACAGCAATGTATAATACAATAGAGGAATGAATACTAACCAGGCAGATGAACAATACACAGATAGAAACAAGCTTGATCTTGCAGTACCAAGAAGACCCTTCCCAAATATGTTGCAAGGCCTGCACAAGGACAAAGAGAAACATGTGAAATAACAGTCTAGCCCCGTGAGCCTCTCCAAACGTTCGTGAATTGGCCTATTTGTTGTTGTTGTTGTTGCGGGTGTACGTACGGTGTGTGCAAGGAAACCCCCCATGTGGTGAGCTATGCAAAATTAATACTGTTAAAATTCCACTGTTTATTTCAATGGGAGCTCATACCATGAAAAGATTAGGAAGGTGCACCTGTTGTTTGAAAACAGACCAAATGTGTTTTGACACAGCCAGGCAGGTTCCAGTATGGAATTGCTGGTAATGATGGAACATGCACATCTGTTTGTGCAGAGTTGTGGGAGGACAAATGGGGACTTGCAAATGAATGGCCAATGGGGTACCGTGGTCTCATGTTGGAGCCTAAAGGTGGACTCAAAGTCATTGATTGACTTGATCAAGAAGGAAAGGAATGACGTACATATCAACAGCAATCTCATCCATCAAATTCGAGCACTAATTAACAAAGAGCAATCGTGCTGATAGGCTTGTCAATCATGGTAATGTGAACACTCAAAGGGTTAGTCCGGTTTCACAATCCTCCTAGTGACCTTTGCAGCTTTCTTCCTGCAGTTGTGTGTGTCTTAGCTACAAGCAGGTTTTTATGTCTTGGTCTTTGTTTTGAGCCGCTAGGCACCTTTTGCAATCCAAGAGAGAGAGAAGGGCGACAGAGAGAGAGATTGACAAGAAAAGGATGACTAAGAAAGAAATCAAAATACTAGGTGGTCACATCGACCATATAGATATTCAAGGCTAAGGAATCATAGCTGAAGAGGTGACTCAAGGCAGAAAAAGTAAATGGTAAGAAATATATTATTGCTCAAATTCTCTTATTTTGATGTTTCCAAGCCGGCTGGATACAAATCACAGTTAATATTTGTTGTTGAACTGGCATCATTTAAGAGCACTGTAAGAATCTATACATAACAATTCCACTTACCTATTTATGAAACCAGACTAGGAACTTTAGTACCCACTGTGTGGACTAAATTAAACAGTAAAATTCAGACATCCATTAGCAGAACATGTGGTGACAGTCCAAGAGTAACTTAAATGCCACATCCAGTTCTCTAACTAGAAGCTTTGAATAGTAACCACCATAATAAATAAAATTAACTACTACTGGTATTAATTAATTCAGCCACGCAATAATGAGTCATAACACATCTTCATGTCAGTACCCTCTCTTACATAAACATGGGACCCACCATCAAAATTATTCATAGATCGCACCTTTATGTAAGAGGAAGGAGTACAACTCCCGGTATACTGAACAATTCCTTTCATGACCAACATGTAATACTTGACTACTCATTACCTTTTCAGGAGGCCTTGACGATGAACTATAAGTGCAGGGATCAAATATACAGGAAGATAAACTGGTAAAGCTCTTTTATATGCTTGAAGAAAAAAAGAAACAACATGCGCACTGCACGATTGATTTCCATGTATAATCTGCACAAATTTCAAAGATCAAGCACAGTCCACCAAAGTACATAATAATGTAGTGTGCAAAATATTAATGACGTGAATAGAAAATGATAGGGTCATATACAAAAAGCAACTACATAGCAAACCGTGATTTTTTTAGCATCAAATTTCTTTGCAAATACCACCAATGATGATAACATACCGTGCAGGGGATTTTCATTTCTGGGTCTAGCTTAATATCAACACCTGTGGAGTTGTAATATTTCTCTATAGCCTCCAAATTTGTGAAAGGCAAGCCGCTTGCAATATCTTTCACACCTTGCAAGATAGAAAGATCCTTTCCACCGTGTTTATTGAGAAAGGACTTGTATGATGGAGGCAAACTATCTTGCTTCAATATATAAGCAGACCTGGAAAATGGATAATTTTACTTAAACTATCTTCACACCTTGCAAAATAGAAAAGTTGTTGAAGCATAATTGCACAAGTAAAAGTTTGGCTATCATACTAATGCATATTAATATTAACCATCTGGTGATGACTTCGCCAAAAACAGTGATAGCTATAGAAAAAAATTATTCATTCTCGTAGTGTTAAAAAATTATTCATTCTCGTAGTGTTAATCTTTCATAATGCATTATCGAGGTTGGATGCAAGAATCTAGAATTCCACAATGCAAAGAATTTGTACAGAACAAAAGCAACAAGTTATGAGTAATTCCAAAACCAAGAGCTGCAATATTCAAACTAGTAACTAGCTTCAGAAGAGAGGGATAACATACAAAACTTGAGAAGACGAGAGACACATGAGGAAAACGTCTCCATGCTTCCAAGTAAGAGGTTTACAAATTTTCCCAAATCGTTTGCTCTTAATTCCACACCGTGACGCTAACACTGCAGCACGCATAAGTATGTATATGGCCAAGCTTGTGTGCTGTGTGTTTGGCCCTGTAAGAAGCATAGATGGCCCAGCGATTAATCCTGCTAATAAAGACCTCCATTTCGCCGTCCTAAAATTACAATCATACTTTTACCAATCAACTTCCAAATTCACAACGTTCAATAATCACCAGTTTATTGAAAGAAACTTTCAAACTTCTTAAATTGGAGAATGTAGAATGTACCTCCGGTGGCCTCCTAAATATGCAATAATTTCATCAACAGACACAAATGTACCAGCAAAAGTACCGAGGAAAAGCCCGTATCTTAGCGTTTCCTTAATAGCTAAATCAATAGCTTTCCTGTTGGAAAACACCTCGACTTTCCTAAACAAATCCAAAAGCAAAAAACAAAAAAACAAATTAACAAATTAACAAATCTTAGATCAGAATCTAACAATATAAAATAAATAATAAAGGGCATGGCTAGCTAAGCATGGAAATTAATTCACCTCGTGGAGGATAATCTGGTGCGCCGCAACCTTGCGAGAATTGAAAACAAGGCGAGTCCTCCTTTAATACCGGCTCCAATTGAGAAACCTTTTGCTGACGCAGTAACAACTCGCGCTAGTTTCTCCGAGTCCTGAAACGGATTTAAGGCAATTCCTGGTAAATAAGAAGAAGAGCAGAAAGGAGGCTCCGATTTCAAGCAATGTGTTTTTATATAGCCGCCATGGAAGCCACCATTTTCGTCGGAGCAGATTTTAACTTCGGTGGCTCCGTCGCCTGATGGCGACATGGATAATTTAGGGTTTGATACAAGGAAAGATACTTTATTGGTGGAAGCGAGGAAGCTTGGGGGGAATCGTTTTTGAAAGAGAGTATAAAAGCTGCACAAAGTTCTTCGGAATTATCGATGGCTAGAGCATCGGTTACATTCCACGTGTGGGGTGTTATTTGTTGAGTCATGTACTTTCTTTTCTTTGCAGAACGGAATGTATACATCATGCGGCTGCTACGCGTCCAACTTATTCAGATATAAATTGTGGACATGAGTAATTATTTACTTATTTATATAATATTTTGATTACAGTGGATTATATTTTTTTTATTATTATTATATCAAATTAATAGAAAACGGTTTTTGTGGTAGCTGTTGTGGTTGTGGTTTAAAAAAAACTATTTTATAAAAAGTACTTTTAATTAAGGTTAGTTTGGAAAAATATATGTTTAGTTAAAACTATAGTTGAAATTAAGGTTGAACAAAAAGTAATTTAATGTATTTGGTTAAAAATGCTTTTTAAATTGAGGTTATAAAATATATATATATATATATTAATGGTTTTAAATTTAAATATTTTAAATTTAACTATTATTATTACATCATGAAATAAATAATACTTTATATAATTTTTTTTTGTTCCATTAAACTATCTACAATTTCATTACGTACAAAATTCATCTGACAAGAACTACAATTTTCATAATTTTTTGAGCGTGCAATAAA
Source organism: Populus x sibirica (assembly GCA_019202695.1). Lineage (NCBI taxonomy): Eukaryota > Viridiplantae > Streptophyta > Magnoliopsida > Malpighiales > Salicaceae > Populus > Populus x sibirica. Next base: position 1,517,415 of record JAGMVL010000643.1, on the reverse strand, counting down.
ATTAGGTAAAATATTATCAGGAATAAAATTGAGATTACAGTGCGAGTAAATTTAATTCACTCTAAACTAGTTTTTCAAAAAAAATATTTATTGTTCACGTTCACGTGAACAGTGCGAGTGAAATCAATTCACTGCACTGTTTTTTTTATAAAAAAAACCGCACTGTTCACTTTAATGAACAATGTAGAGAAGAAAAGTAGTCGAGAGCTGCTTCGTTTTTACTACGTTTTAAATGCAAAACTCAATGTCCATCAGAAATAAATTGTGTTTTTATGTTTACCAAACATGTGCTTTGTTGTGGTTGCTTCAAACGCAAAAGCAACCGCGCGAACAAACGGACTCTTAAAGTGGTAATATCAAACGTGTTATTATCTTAATTCTTTAGACACTTGACATGAATATGCTTTTATAACCAAAACCATATTAATGAACGTTCAAAGTTATAAATTAGTATTTAAAATATCATTAATTATGGTAATCAAACAATTAAAAATACATATATATGAAGAAATATAAAATACCTTGCAATTTATCTTCTTTTTTCAGACATGCTTTGCATAGTTGATGACGTAGTTACATGAGCATGGCTCCTCCAGTTGTAATTTAGAATCGCCTAACAATCATATAGTATCATTAGAAAGTACAACAAAATTGCATTGCCAGCGATGCTCATAAAAATAAGTCCTTCAAACATGTGTGATATATATACCCGAGCATATACGATCAGTTGATTTGTTGTCGCATCTACTAGGGGTATTAAAATTAGCGTTCATCCATGTCAACTTGATATGATCGCGCCTGCAAGCTTTGGATGTAGGCACTTGTCTTAATAGATGATCACATAACAAATCTCTATCAATTGAGCTTCTATTATCGATCACAGGTGACCCATCTATCGAAAGACCAGTCAACATCGTCCGTAATAGAGGTCTAACCTACAAATAAGGCCTCCTTTTATTTTTCCTAATATTAGAGGATAGACACTTGTTTTTTTATAGTAAAAAAAAAACATGAATGACCTATCATCTATGTCCCTAGATTTCAACGACTAAAGAGTCACTAGAAAATTACGGCAATGGTATTTTATGATATGAAATTTAATTTTTAATTCTTGTTTTTTACTCAAAACACCTAAAAAACACCACATATACCTTGTTAAACTCTTTATTATCTCGGATAACCCAGTAGATGATTAAAAAAACCAAAATCAACCCAAATTCAAAAACTTTTTCGAGATCAAATCTACTATCTCAGGCCATATAAAGGTAAAAGAACATCCTAAATGATCTTCTCTCATCGAATGCAACCCCTTGACACTAAAACTGGCCTTTTCATAACCGAAATCGGTGTCAATCAACATTTTATCTCTTTACCTCTAGAATCTGATGAATTTCTCTCTCCTCTCTTAAACTAACAACTACAAAAAATAAAGAAAATGAAATTATGGACCCATATATAATTTTTCTAAAATAAAGGAACTGAAAATCTACATTATTAAAAGTACAGGGATTAAAGTGACCTTCTTGTGCTAATTTTGAAACAACAACCAATTTTCAATAGCTTTTTTAGTTTAGTCATTGGTTAACAAATCAGAAGCAATCAACTGATAATTCAAACTCGAAAGAACTCAATCGAAGAGAAAAAAAAAGTTTAAAGATCAAGATGATTTTTTTTCATTGATCCAATCTACCATGAAATGTGAGAGTCCATAATATTTGGTTTCAATAGAAAATTCACTGCAATTACATTACAAGAAAACTAAAGTAAACTACTTTCCATGAAAACTATAATTTTCATAAAGCAAACGGGGCTGATGTTAGGTATTGTTATGAAAAATAAATTGAAAAATACTTTCTAATGTTTAGCTATGTCATGAGAAATGAGTTGAAAAATAACTTATTAATGTTTAATTTTTTTTCAAGTTTATTAAAAGAACAAGGATCAAATTTGATAGATAAAAAAGTTAAAGAATGATAAAATTAAAAAAAAAATCCAATTTTACAAATTATCTTAAATAAAACAAATAGAATAAAAAAAGGAGATCGAATCTGACTAAAAAGAAAGTTGAAAAAGAAAGAAATTGAAAAAAAATAAATTTCATAAATTATTTCAAATAAAATAAATAGCAATTAAAATAATAAGGACCAAATCTGATAGACAAAAAATTTTAATTAAGAAAAAGGACAAGAGAAAAATAAATATCAATCAAAAGAATGAAGACCAAAGTTAATATAAAAATTAAATTAAATCAAATTCTAAGGGATAACATTGAAAAAAAATATTCAAAACAAAATATATAGCAATCAAAATATTGATGATCAAATTTGATATAATCAGTAAATAACAAGATATTTTTTTAATTTTTCTTAACTTCTGGAAAGTATTTTTCGCGTAAAATAAAAGAAATATTTTATTGAAAACTAAATCAAATTTTATTTTGACTGAAAAGTATTTTCATTAACTAATTTTTATAATGATAAATAAACACATGAAAGTTGAAAAGTGATTTCCAAGATATGTCACTTCTAAGTAAGTAGATTGTAGGTGTCTTCTTAAGAGTCTATTTGAGAGTGTGATAAATATTGTTTTTTAAAGCGCTTTTCGTTTGAAAATATATTAAAATAATATATTTTTTATTTTTTTATATCATCACATCAAAATAATAAAAAATATTAATTTAATTATTTTTTTAAAAAATAAATTTTTTTAAAAACACATTTAAAATGCAATTCCAAACCATACTTCTCCACTGGCTGGCAAAACGCAACACCTTTAAAAAAAAAAATCTCATCTGTTTTGAGTAATGGATCCTGATTAATGTATCATTAACTATTTTAGGTTGGGCTGTGATAAATGATTACATTGAAATCAAGAACTCCACCGGAAAAAAAAAATGAATGCAAAAGCCGAGGTGGTTGACGGGCTGAGCTTTTCAATGCCAAAAAACCCGTAGTCGCAGTCCAATAATGCGAGAGTGGATGGCAAGTCCCGGCATTCAATGGAAATGTGGTTGGCAAGCGAAGTTATTATTTATGCACATTGATTTACTCGTATATATCTATTTAGAAAAAAATAATTTACACACATTTTTTATATTAAAATTTTATAAACCCACGTGTATGTATGTGTGTGAGAAAGTTAATGTTGTGATCTACATAAGCAAGATCAACTAGAAAGAATGGGTGCGAGGAGAGAAATACATGTGTGGAAGAGTGAACAGTGCTAGTAACATGTAAGTGAATAGAATATCAGGTAAGCGATCAAAGTCCATAGAAATAGAGCTTTTGGAGTTGTGCCGGGTGACAGTAAGAAGACTTGGAGAAATTATTTTTATTAGAAAAAGATCAAATTTCCCTTCACGATGATACGAAGGTTGGTATTTATAATAAAAAGATGATCTAATTGGAACCGCACATTATCTATGTTTAGATAGTCCTATTCGAAATACATCAAATAAAAAAATAAGTTTTTCTTTTCAAATTTACTAGCAAATTAAATTAAAAAAATATTTGAAAATACTAAAAAAATATTTTTTAAATACTTTTAAAATATAAAAATAAACTGATCATAAGATAAGGTATAAAAAACAATCATGTTATGATATTTTTTCGCGGCTTGAATCCTGTGTTGGATGTGACTCATTGCCAGTCCATTTAGTGTGTATTTAGAAGTGTGGTTATGATTGTTTTTAAAAGTGCTTTCCACTCAGAAATACATCAAAATAATATTTTTTTCATTTTAATTTTTTCTTGATATTAGCGCATCAAAACAATTCAAAAACACTAATTTTTTTAATTTTAAAAAAAAGTTAAATTTTTTAAAAACACGGGTTTGATAAACAATTCCTAAAGTTCAAGTTTGAATAACATGGATTGGTGCATAAAAAATTAACTAAATCACCTAACTATTTTAATTCTAAGGATAAATTGAGAATGTACAATAGCACGTTATCCACGTATGAATGGTAAACACATGAATCACGTGAATTTTAAATGTTTGCTAATCTGTCACTCAAAAAGTAAATACCATTTATCATGTTTATACGATGACTTTGCACTAGGTTCATTTGCCTTTCTCTATTGAAGGATTAACATTTTTTGTTTTTTCTTAGTCTTTTTTTCTGAACAAATAAATAAAGTCTATGGTGATAATATATAATTTCTAGGCTCAATTATATGTTGAACCCCTCTTTCTTTGTGTGTGTATATGAGTACGATGAATTATCAAATTTATCAGTAATTTCACTAAAAATAAATAGATTAAAATATTAAAATATTAAAATTAATAATTTTATCTGACTTGGTCTTCAAACCCGTAGAATAAAATCAACATTCAGCATCTACTTGTTCTGTTTTTTCTCTTTCAAAAAAAAAAACAGGCAAGAGAGAATATGAGATATTCTTGAAATTATATACTCAATTGCATGTAAAAAACCCATTTAAGTTAATAAATTAAAACCTCTCTTTTATTACATGTGAGTTTTAAATATTTGTCATGATGAATGATGAGTTATACTTTTTATTTTAATGAAATATTAAAACACATGAAATACCTAATGAACTCTTCAATGATAACTCATATTAAAATAAATTCTAGCCAATAAAAATAATATAGAAAGTGTAAATTAAAATCTTATAATATATGATTTAAAAAGCATTTTAATTTTTAAATAAATTTTTGAAAAATCTATCTAATAATCTATGAATCTCATTCTTTCATCCAATGTCTCGCCAATAAACATCTTAGCTTGATTTAAATAAAATAATCAATTCCATGAGTAATTATAAGATTCAGTAATTTTATAAAATGAATAGCTTTAAATTTTTAAAAAATATAGTTTATATGGTTGTTATATAATGTAAAAGGACCACCTCTCATTATACTCAACCAATACAAAAAAATTGAAAGAAAGAAAAAATTAAAGTTTTGCCATTGACACTTTATTTCTTAATTAGTTTCATGTAATTCAGAAGGTACGTTCCACCTAATTTAGGGTCTTCTCCCGTTCTCAAGAAGACCCTTCTTAACCGTCTAAACTCCAACGTCACCTTGACGCACCAAGGCTAGGCCTATAAATACCCCGATATTTGGCGCCCAAAACATTCTCAGTCGTCTAACTGAAAACTCCAAAACTTAGAGACCGAGCGAGAGAGATTGAGAGATTCAATAACAATTTCTAGGGCTTACCCGTACATGCAATCGGTTATCGATTTCGAGATGCAGAAATTAGGGTTTCCAAGCATGAAGACTTTGGATCAGTTCAAATCGCTATCAGGATCCGCAAAGAACTTCTCATTCAATTCGCGGTCATCAACGGACTCGACTACATCGGGAAGTTTCGCTAATTTGAAGATCACTGCAGGTTCTGATTGAAGGTTTTTGTTGATTTTTAGTTCTCTTAGAGAAATAACCTGAACATTTGCGATGATTTCTGTTTTGGATTTGTTTGTTTGCAGAGAAATTGGTCAAAGAACAGGCTTCCGTCAAAACAGATCTCGGGATGGCGGTACACGGATCTCTCTCTTTACATGTGTTAATTATATGTACAAGTATATGCACTTACGTACATTGATGTGTACTGGCTTGTACACACATGCTTCATCGTTGATATATGCATGTTTTCTATGATGTACACGCATCTCTCTGCGATATTTGCTTATACGAGGAAAAGTTTCAATATCTTCAACTTAACCTTCTAATTCAATATAAATTTCCGTTGTTTTATCAAAATTAGGTCTAGTTATTCTGTCCACTCCATGACAATTAAGGTTAGCGCATATTAAATAAAACTTTATTTTTTGTGGAAAACGTACTGAAGTAAATTAATTACACTGAACTGGATGCGGATTTTGATGGAGAATTCTCATTATATAGAATACCAAGCTGAAGAAATCAATGGAGCATATCCATGTGTTGGAGGATAAGTTGCAAAACGCGTTTAATGAGAATGCAAAGCTTAAAGTAAAGCAGAAAGAGGATGAGAAGCTGTGGAAAGGATTGGAATCAAAATTTTCTTCAACAAAGACTCTGTGTGATCAATTGACAGAGACCTTACAACACTTAGCCGGTCAGGTTCAGGATGGTAGGTATTTCTATAAGTTAGAGGTCTTCAAATTCTGTATAGTTTTTGTCGTTAATGGTGACAGTTGCCTTTAACCTGCTTCCACAGCTGAAAAGGATAAGGAGTTTTTTGAAGGCAAACTGTCTGCAAGCTCAAATGGCATTGACTATTTGAACCAACAACTGAATGATTTATCTGTGAAATTAGGCTCTGCGGAGGAAACTATTAGAACTCGTGAGTGGTTTACAATTTTATCATTTTCCACAAACAGCTTTCCAGTTTCCAAGATGAGGATTGTTTCAGTGCGTGTGTATGGTGTGTTTGCTGCCACTATTAGCAAACAGGACCTTACTGTTGATTTTCTGATAAAGCATCGCAAGGCTCTGTTTGCTTGGCACTACAATTCGTGATTCATAATGTTCTTGAATCTTGTATGTAGGTGAAAGGGAACTACAGGAACTTGAAATCAATAAGGAGGAAAGAAATAAGATCTACATAGAAGAACTACGCCAAACTACCAGTCTGATAGAAGAAAAAGGTACATGATGTTAAAACAGGCTGATCATTTTCTGGACTTGCTATTTACACCCTTCAACAATTAACTCTTCAAGCACATGAATTTACGAACAACATTGATTGTGGAACAATTTTTTCTCTGATATGTTTATTTCCCAAAGAGGAAAAGAAAAGTGGAAGGTTATGCTTCAAACACCTTTTAATCACATACAATGTGGTTCAGCCACACCTTAATGAGTAAGAAGGTGCTTATCAGGCACACACATCTCATTTTCCATTTGTCTATCGAATTAGGAAATTGCTACTAGTCGCATAGAAGATAATATTGCGTTCGCATTATGTTATCTTCATTTTCATTATCTTCCTTGGTGTATTTTTTTTATTTAAATTTGGACATGCTTATTGACTTGGATTGCCTTCAGACCATTATTAACATTGTTCCTGATTAGTCACTTAGGTGGGAAAAGAAAACATGAAATTACTGTTAGTGAACTCGGGGTTGAGTTCCTTTTCAACCATGTGGATTTTCTTTTAGTGGTTAGAACTCGCTTTCAGTTTTGGTATCATTGTTGATGTATGGATCTTTGAACTCACTCTAATCAACATCGTGGGGTTCTTTTCTGAATTTAATTTGTTTCTTTTAGGGCTGAAATTAGAGCAGTGAAATGTTTATTGTTTCATTTGTTTCTTGGCCTAAACTGTTTCATGAATTCCATTGTATATAAATTCTTTTCTAGTGCCTTTAGAAGCTTCTCAGTTTGGTATTGGCAACTATACCCCATATCTTCTCGAGTGAACTTATATTACATTATCTCATGTGTTTGCTTGCCCTGGAGTTGCAATGCTAGTAGTGATACGAGCCTCTATAGCATTTTTTGTATTCCTAGTGATGCAGACTCCGCCCACATTGGGATTTTCAGAATTTCTACTACTTCTAGTGAGCATGTATCTCTTTATATAGTTCATAAAATATCTTAAAATGGCAACAAAAAATAAGAGGAGAAATACGTAGCTCATAAAGCATTATGTATTGAGACCACGTTGCCTATGATCCATAATGTAGTGGCTCATGTCAAATTCTGCAGATGTTGAAAAGTGCATCTCATACATGTATGCTGATTGACTTTTAGTTTTAGGAGCTGTGTCCTACCTCAGTCTCAGATTCTGTGCATTGCTTGTAAAGGCGTTCTTCTTCATTTTCTTTTGTTTTGCATGCAGATGCCATGCTAAAGAAGTTTGAAACAACTGTAGCAGCTAATAGATTGGCTGCGGAGGACCTAAACTCAAAATTGGAAGAGATGAACCATGAATTGAGACTGAAAGGAGACAAAATTAATAGTTTAATGACCACTCAAGAGAACTTGGCGAAAGAAAAGAGTGAACACCAATCGAGAAGCAATGATTTTGCTAACAGATTGGCCATATCACTCCAAGAGATTAAAAACCTAGAAGGTTTTCTTCATGTACTGGCTGCACAATTGGTTGAGTTGGATAAACAAAGTTTGACTTTTACCACCAAGTTTGATCAGCTAAACTCTCTCTATGATAGTTGCTTTAAGTTGGCCCAACAGGAGAGAGAACTTGCTGTGAAGCATGTCCAAAGGCAGTATGATCAGCTCCATGGCCAGTCTTTGTCTGTAAAGTCAGAAAAAGACGCCATGAAATTGGTAAACCAGGAGTTAAATGATAAGATCATTGAACTTCAGAAATCCCAAGAGTCTATTATGGCACAGCTTTCAGAAGAATGTCAGTCAGCAAAAGAAAGAATTCAAAGTTTGGAGTCTGAAGCTGAAATGCTGATGTTAAAGAAGAAGGAAACGGAGATGTTGGTTTCAAAATTAGAGGAGAAAATTGACACCTTGTCAGAAGGATCGAGGTCATCTGAGAATAAAATGGTTTGTGACTTTTTCTACTGCGTTCTCTCTTTTAGGTTATGTCTGAGCATGCACTTTTAATACTCCATCCTTTTCTTCTATCTTGCAGCAAGATTTGTTGTTGAAAATTTCAGCATTAGAAATTGAAAACAAAGACAATGCAGAGAGGTTACAGGATGAAATACAGAGAAAAGAAGAAGAAATAGATTCTTTGCGAAAGGAAAGTGAGAAACATGAGCAACAGCTAGATTCATTGGAGAAACAGGTTTGCCAGCTCCATAGTGTCTTAGAGGAGAAGGAACAGCTTATTGTTCAATATAAGGAAAGAGAAAAGAAGTTGGAAGATCAAATCACTGAGGTCTGAACAAAGTTAAAACCTTTTGGATTCTTGCAACTTTCAAATGTTTCTGAGGTTTTGTATATTGTGGCAGAATCAGGCATCGTTGACTGCTGCTGAAAGCAAACTTACGAAAGCAAAGAAGCAGCATGATATGCTGCTGGAGAGCAAACAATTGGAGCTATCAAGACATTTGAAAGAAATATCTCAGAGAAATGATGAGGTGCTATCATTTATCATTACCTTTTACGAATCCTCAATGAGTTGTGCAGTACTTTCCCATTGAAGCTGATTTCTACAGGCTATTAATGACATTCGGAAGAAGTATGAAATGGAAAAGCTACAGATTGTGAACATGGAAAAAGAAAAGGTTTGCCCATCCTATAATTCCCCTACATGCTAGGCCATGAAACATGGGATTCATGGGTTTGGTCTTTCAGGCAGACAAAATCGTATTAGAAATGGAAAGAAAATGCGACCAAAAGCTTGTCCAATGCAAAGAAGAATCAAGGAGGCAGATGATGTGCGTTCAGGGGGAACATGCAGCTCTGGTATGCACCAGAAAGTATTGCAAACTTAAAATTGAATTTAATCATTATACTGAATTTGAGGCATACAAGGACCTAAATGTTTTTTTTTTTTTTTTTTTATAAAAAAATTGGATTATGTTTACAATTGCATTAATTCTTATTATTTGCACACTTATTACAAAAATACACAAAAAAATCTTTCTTGAGTGTGACGGATCCTTATTCTTTTTTAATTACCTGGTACCTGTAGACTAAGAGATACAGTGAAGTTCTGCAGTCTGCAAATTGACCATTTTATCCGTTATGTGTATTATCAAAAATTTGTGCATCGCTATTAATCTTGAGGACTGTTAGCTGTATTATAACTCACATATGCCGGCAAATGGCAATTTCCTAGAAGATATAAAATTAACTATATAACTATATAAGAGAGGAATTTAGAAAAGCAGTTTTGTCATGCTACCAAATTGCCATTGAACAATTTATTTATGGAACTGATTTCTGAGTTAAATTTTTGTAAGTTTCTAACAGTATTTGCTACATTAACTGATCTTTATTTGACAATTAGAGCCTTGATTTTTCTATGTTTTGTTACAGTTGCTGATCAATTTACATTCTGCTCATTGTATAGGTCTTAGGCATTCAGCAGGAGCGTGATAGAAAGGAGATCAGTCTTAAAGCTGCTCACAGTGAAGAACTAAAGTGTGCCCAACTTCAAGCTGAAAATGAACTGAGAGAGGTATTTGTAGCTAGCAATTATTCTGTTAAACGTGCAGAAATGACTGCTTTGGTTTCTGATAGTTTATTCACTTGCCCAGAAAATAATAGAATTCGGGAATGAACATGAAGTTCAAATGAAAGCTTTGAGGTGCCAGCATGAAGATGAGTGCGGGAAGCTTCAGGAGGAGCTGGATCTCCAAAAGTCAAAGGTGTGCATCTCTAAAGTTCTATATCATATTACATTATCTGAGCTGCGAATGTAGCTTGATTATAGTACATTGCAGGAAGACAGGCAGAGGGCTTTGTTGCATTTGCAGTGGAAAGTGATGAGTGACAAGCCACAAGAAGACCCAGAAGTGAATTCGAAAAAGGTTGGCTTTCTCCCCTCGCACATGTAGGGTGGGAATACCTGGATGTTAAGATGCTAATCTTTTTAGTTATGAAGGAATTCCCATTGATGGTCTCTTTTCCAATGAAAATGTGTCACATCATTCGCAATATATTGCAATGCTACTCATGATCTGACAATGAAATAAATCCTTGCTGATTTTTATATCTGACTTCTGACTGTCAGTGCATAAGTTCAGAAGTTAAGGTTTTTTTTACTTCTAGTCCCGACATAGTTTATTGAAGTATTCTTCTAATGTCGTGTCCTAGCCCCAATCCAGACTGGTGAAATTTCAGCTGTATAATATTTTATCTTTGTATGCGTACAGAATTTCTTCTTTCATGACTTCACACTGGCAAATAAAATGTCTTTCATGTCTTCAAGTATCATCTAGATTGAATCCTAAAGCAGTTCTTTTGCTGCATTACCTAAATATATTACTCATTCTCTTACATGAAGTAAATATTATGTGCTTCGTGGCAAAGTATATTATATCATTTTCCTTTCATTCTGCCCATGGAATTTCTTATCTTTTATCCATAGACCACTAGTGAATGTGCAAGATCACTAAACATGACCAAATTGATGACATTATTATGTAGAAGGAATATTCTGTTTCATCTGTTAAGATGAGAGGTCCGGGTGGTGCTAAAAGAAGCCACAATTCTCTGGGAAGTTTACAGAATGAAAAGAAGGTACCAGAGAGCAAAGGATCGTTTTACTTCCATTCAGAGAAATCTCTGTTGTAAAATTTTTCACTCTATTTGTTTTCCTGTAATATTTATAGGATTCACTTTGCCTGAAAGCTACACAAACTCCAGTGACAAAGTTATTGAAGAAAGTAGAGACTCCGAACTCAGGAAGTGTGATGGTTATTCCTAAGCATCATAAGAAGGTGAGATACTTCTATACTTGGTATTTTTGTTGTACAAAAAAATGGGATGACCTTAGACTGAAGCTGCAATTTTTTTGTTATCGTGTCTGGTCTCTATTTTAGAAAGTGGTTTCCCATCATCCTTCCCCTTCCTTTTTGGACTTTATTGCATGGCAGGTAACTCACCATGAATATGAAGTTGAAACCAACAATGGACGAACAATCACTAAACGCAGAAAGACAAAAAGTACAGTCATGTTTGAGGTATGCACAAAGTCTTTGTGTGCCCTGTTACACCTGTTGTGTGTGCACAAACGAAGTTAAAAAGGACATAGGCTGCTTGCTAGTATTGAAGGGCCTCCATGCTTACTGTGCTTAATGCTGGGTTTCGTTGTCTTGTTGCATCAGGACCCAAGAAAACATGAGAGGACAAGGACAAATACTCCAAAGGCCAGAACTCCAAGAAGTGTTGCCAAGGTAACCTAAAGACATGTTATTTCCAAAATCTTGATTTTTCAATTGTGGTTTAATGTATTCTTTCCTTTTCCTTCAAAAATTTGCCAACTTCTCTTTTTAAGCATAACTACATAGAAATATCACTTTGTAGTTTGGTACTGCAAAGGTTTACCACAAATTGGATGAACCATTAGTTGATTAATCAGTGACATTGTTCACCTCTCCATCTTATAAGGAGGCCGAATGAGCAACCCCATGTGGGCAGCCATATTGGAGTTAAGTTTTCTTTTTTGTTCATTTGCTTCATCCTATTTGCTTTTTAGAACATGGGTAAGTTTTATTGCCTGATTTGGAATGGTATTTCGACTTCCATTCAGCTCCACAATGGTTCCTGCTGTAAACCTCCATGCTAAGAAAGTCCTACCACCAATTATACCGAGTATCATTGATATCGGAATGATACCATGCTATTGATATTTTCCCCGTATGCCAATACCATGCTATTGATATCGGAATGATAAAAACTAGAAGGTTTTAAGAAAGGAACCTTGGAAGCATGAACAATGTAGGCTAAATCTTGGCAAACTACAATTTTATGGCAGTGGGCAATGCACAAGGACATGTTTGGTTGTTTAAACTAAGTTTAAGTACTGATTCCTTGGTGCTTATTTTAATTGTTAAAAAACATTTGTAACGCAGGGACTTAAGGGAGGGGATCAGTCACATCCATCAACCATTGGCGATTTGTTTTTGGAAGGGTCTCTGAATCCTTATGCAGATGATCCATATGCATTTGGTTAGAGGTAGTTTTCTGATTCTGAACATCTAATTTTCAATTGGCATAATATTAGCATCCATTAATAAGTCTTTTCCCTTCCCGTGTCAATGTGTCTTGGCAAATTGGAAACTCTTCTTTTATGAAAAAACAAGTATCTCAACCATGAGACAGCATCTACTTCAGATTCATGGCACGCCTAGTCAACAGATAGCCTCCTTTAGGATGTTATAATATGTTGGTTTATGAAATCTCAACCAGAAACATCAATACTCACCATGTTGAGAATGCTAATTTCCCGATGAAATCGTTGCATCCGAATTAGATGGTGTTTGTAAGTGGCACAGTTTCCTGTAAAACTAGGCAGAATAGGGAGCCTTTTTTGGGTAAGAATGACAAAAATGAAAATGAAAATGAAAGTTTCATGACCAGACAAACGATTGGCTGCAACTTGCAGGGTAGCCGTAAGAAAAGAAGATTGCCAAATAACTTAGGGGCAAACCTTTTCCTCTGTAATATGCCTCACTAGAGGCAGGTCAAGATATATGTTACACGTGCTTTTATCTCAATTTGGAAGCAATCCTTGCTGCAGATGTTTTGAAGGTCAAGGGACTGGACAAAAGTTCACAGAACAACATGCACAGGTATGGAGCCTGAAAGCACTCTTCTCCGTCAGAGAACACTTTTTGAGAACAACTTTGCTGATAACAACATAGCATGATAACGTGGAGGAAGTATCCGAGCTTCTACGGGTTCTGTTGTATAATTTTCAATGATGGGCCAAGATGCTTAAACTGTTCTAATTGAACGCAACTAGTTGTGAAGGACAGTAAAACTTCTGTTTAGAACATGGGATACACTCATGGCAGTAAATTGGTATAACTCCTACGTAAGTGTTGCGTACATAATTACATGGGTGCAGTGTGATAAGACGTTGAATTTTTGAACTTGGATCATTTCATTTCTTTAAATCCGTGCGCTTTAGATGCTTTAGCTCACAACTACGATATATGAATGAGTGGACTGGATTGTTTGGGGCCTTGTAACTATTGGGTGGAACCAGCCGGAACTAGGTTCAGAGGGTATTTAAAAGTACAGTAGATTATGCTACTGTGTTTGTTAAAAAAATTATTTGTATTTGTGATTTATTAAAAAAATATATATATTTAGTTAAAAAAATTATTGTTGATTAAAACATAGTTCACATGTATTTAGTTAAAATGTTTTTATAAGTGTTTTTGCTAATAAAATTATAAAAAAAACATGTTAACAATTTTATATTTGTGAATGATATCAGGCTGCGTTGTAATTTTTATACATCATTAAACATATATGATATTATTATATATTGGTGAGTTGCATAATTGAATCATTCTTTCGGACTCTTTAGTTGTTCCTGATGTTGAAAATCTTGTAAGTAATATCTTTATGAATCTAAATATTCATATTTATTTAGGTACTCAATATCAATTTGTGCATTAACATGGACCTAAATGTACATATTAACTTTTCACTTGAAAAGAAATGTTTTTAAAAAATATTGATTTTTTTTATTTTAAATTAATATTTTTTTAATATTTTTAGATATTTTGATGCATTGATATCAAAAATAATTTTTAAAAAATAAAAAATATTATTTTAATATATTTCTAAAAAAAAATACTTTAAAAAACAACCATATCTAATACTTGTGTGTGGCCATACCATGCTTTTTCATGGGAATCGATAAAAACCGTAGTGATCACTACTCCAAACACATTTTAATAAGTACATTTGATTTAGAGTAGTTTTTGCCATTATAGTTTTAAGAAAAATAATTTTTTTTTAAAAAAAATATTTTTAATTATAGTTTTTTTAAAAATATATTTAATTAAAATTAGTGTAAAATAAATTTTGAAAGCAAAATAAATAAAAAGAAGATATTCATGGTTAAAAATATGTTATTTTAATTTTTACAAAATAAAAATTTGAAACATAATTATATATTATAAAAAACAAAAAGTTTATCCCAGCAATGAAAAGTTTTTCTCTGTGAATAAGCAAAAAGCAAAAATTACACAACGGTACCTAAATAGCCTTGATTTCTGATCTTCAAGTTGAACTTGGATTGAACAAATCCACCTTCGCATAACACCCCCATCTCCCCTCATCAGCTGGTGGATGGGAACTGCCCAATGATTCCAAACCATCATGTCTTCTATTGAAGGACGGGAAAGCTTTCTCACTGCATGCGCTTACACTTTCAAACACATTTTATCCTAGTAACAGCTTTCAATGCTTCGTTTGCTATTATATTCGTGCGCTGTATGTGTGGTGTCCTCCCCGCTCTCTTGGTTCCATTGTGACTATTTTCTTGCATCTGCTGCGTCGACTATAAGCTATGGTAGCTAAAGTCCGTCGTTTCTTAAAAAACAGAGACTATTGGATTCAATGCATCTGGATATTGTAGTTAGAGACGAGAGTGGGGCATCTATTTTAACAAACGCTTAAAGCATTTAAACCGCAAGGTAAATTCGGTGATTTTACATGCGCATCATATGTGCAGTTTGGATATGAATTTAGCACTTTGGTTGCTAGGTACAATTACATTGGTTTGCCTATTTCAACAAGCAAACTGTAGCCATAAATATAAGCTCACCATTTTCAGAGAGGCAATCATTTCATACATGACATTGTTGAAACTGGTCCCAAAGGAAGCAATTGCAATTAACCAAGTAAACTGACAACCGTTGGCGTAGTGACTAGAGAGTTAAATCAAAGAAGTGACCCAAATCTCTACTACTAAAAGCGAAATAAGATGCTACCATCAAATTCAACCTTGCATGAGCACAATCACTAAAAGGAAAGTTGAAATAGAAAGCACAGCCATGACCTGAAGAATCACTTCCATCAAGCCACAGAGTTTGATCCTCTTACTCTTCAATCGCTCCCTCGCCAATTCCATCTTCAGATCGCCGATCTCTCTCATCATCATCTCCTTCTCCTGCAACGAGTTACAATAAAAACAAACGCATAGGATTTCGAAGAAAGATTAAAAATAACAGAATGACTTGATTGAGATAGACAGGAAGAGTGCGTTTTTAACCTCTCTCTGGTCGTCGATTGAAGTTGTAAAGTGGCGATTTGGGAACGATTTGAGCAAGGAGAGAAGAATGGCAGCTTTGGCACATCGAACGGCGACTTGTGATTTTAGAGGTTTGTCTTTGCTCTCCATCTTCTCTGCTCCTTCCATCCTGAATCTGATCTCTCGCTTTCGCTCCTTTCTTGCTTTTGAAAACAAGAGGTGATTCTCTCTTTTGAAAATTTGGAGGAGGGAATGGATCGAGTGTGCTTTGATATACAAAGGCGCTACCTCCTCCAGATTTTGAATCTTGATTTTCGAGAATAGCCGCGCAGCAAGCATGCCGCCTGCTAAGTAATCAACAACTTGGGCCTGTCCCTGATTCAGCCCATGTTCTTATGGAAAAGGCCCAATGGCTTACTGCAAGAGTTTGCGCAATTTTTTTTTTAATCTACGTATCCATCATTTAAAGAAAGATTTAGTATTAATGTACAAAAAATTGTTTGATGATACCCATACCATCGCGAAAAAAGAACAACAACAAACTTCATTTATATATATATATATTTGTTTTCACTGCTGTGGAGGCATAAAAAAGTGGTCATTTTTGGTACTGTTGTTTGTTTCTTGTTTTTTTTTTTTTTTATATATATATTTTCTTAAAATTGTTTCAAATATTTCACACAGGTCATGCTAGTTCCTTTTATTTTATTTTGACGTTCCCAGTTATTAATTCTTCAATCATCATCATCATCTTCTTCTTTCCTTAAGTTATTTTTAGAATTCTAAAACAATAAAAATAGAAAAAAAAAGAAAAAAAAAAGAAGAAAGGCAATGGTAGCTAAAAATAGCCAAACACACTTAACTTGAAAAAACTGGCTTCCGCGTAGGCTTAAATACAACATCTAGCCATTAGAGGAAAGGATTAAAGTTAAAGTTTTTTTTATTTATAAATGTATTAAAATAATATTTTTTTATTTTTAAAAAATTATTTTTAACATCAGCGCATCAAAATATTCTAAAAACACTAAAAAAATATTAATTTAAAGTAAAGAAAAAAAATAAAAAAATTTTAAATTTTTTTAAAAATATTTTTGAAATATAAAAACAAACCTGACCTATAATTGTACATGTGTTTGCGGAGTCCTCGTGTTTTCATTTTTAGATATGGAGTGGATTTGACATCCTTCTCAAGAATTTCCATACTCGAATTTATATGTAAATAATTATTATATTTATAATTATTTAATATATATTGCAAATAATATATATTTTTATAAATTTATCTTGATTAATGAAAAATGATCATGAAAAAAATTATATGAATCTTTAATAATAGTCTTTCTTTGATAAAAACTAGTATAAATAATTAATTAAAAACTATAAAAACTGAAAAGACTTAATGAAAAATAAATAGATAAAAATTACCCTTTTTTTTTATTTTTCATGGGCCTTAATTGCCATTCTTAATTGGAGGTTAGGCCCGCTCACTCTCCATGAATTGTTATTCTTGAAAAAGACCCGGCACTAGAATGGTCGGTCACCTGCAATATGCAGATGACATGCTAATAACAATCTCGTAGGTCCCTCTCTTTCAACCAATGGGTTAATTCTAGGAACTGTCTTTGCATGTCTTTGATAATGAACTCCTGGACATCCTCTCTCGAAAGGGGGCTCCTCATCCCCTTCTTGGTCACGCTCTGCTCTACGAGCTTTTCCTACTATGGTTTGGTAGCGCACATATCATCAAATAAATTTCTTTCCACAGGATTGTAGCACATAGCTAATAATTGTTCTTTCTTTTATAATATTAGGTTTTTGTTTTGTTTTATAATTAAACTGGGGTTTATGATCTATTTAAAGCTTTAAAAATCGAGGGCCTCAATGAGATTTTTGATGTTTCAAGATTCAATGGTCCGCGTAGCAACAAAAAAGTTACTTAAAAAAAACATCCAAAAACTCCCGTAAAAATTTGAGCAATTCTTATCTAGTTGTGAGAGACACATATTTATAATTTATCTAAAATGAATTTTTATTTAGTTATAAAAAATACATATTTAACTATTCAAAATCATTCGATATCACATGCCAAATTACATCAAGCTATTTGACTCAACATCACTAATTTAGGGCTTGTGTAAATTCGCAGTTGTGCTATTGTTTGCGTTGTATAGAAATGAGAGTTTTAGTCGATTCTTAATTTTAAGTTCCAGCCCATGCCACTCCTCTGGTCTCAATACGTGGATTCAAGTCCTAGCTTGTACTTGGGAGTTGCGATCATAAGCCAAACACGGGAAATATCCTACAACCAAGCAATTCTGTGCTAGTTTACTAAACATGTGTCGTGCATCAGAGTTATGTTCCTATTGTCTGAGTAGGTACTTGAAAGATGAACGCATCAGAATTTCTCAGCCTCTCCCGATGGATAAAATGCGTTGCTGTACAATTTATGCGAATTCTTCTAATTTCGAACAATTGCTTTTGTGCCAGTTTCCTCTAGGCGAAGCAGCACTAGCTAGGTTGATTATATAATCGTTGAAATCATAATGTTGGATCGGAAGTGTAGGGGTTACGGAGACGAGATGCTTAAGCAAATCCTACGTGTTGCCTATCATGGTTTAAGATGCACTGATTCCAGATGGAAAGAAAGACGCACGTGTGCACCTGCACGCACCTACACGATATGATTCACTGAATGGTACAGTAGTGGTGACTGGTGACCCAACCACACAACGTGAATCACTGAAGTCAAGTTGAATGGTAGGGTAGTTATGACCTTACCGAGAAAGAGAAGGAAAACATTATAAAACAATTGTTACTAAATAGGTTGCCTACACTACTATGCCAACCGGATTAAATTGTTTTCAATATAAAAAAAATATTCAAATGATTGATAATACGAAGTGACTTGGGATAATTTGATTAACATATTATTCGAGATATGAGATTAGGATAATCTCATAAAAAAACAAAAAATAATCACGAAACTCAAGGACCAATAATTTAAAACTATAGGATGAGAGTGGAAAAAAAATTTAAATTTTTTTAAAAAGAAATAAAAAAACTGAACTTAAACCAGGCTAGATTCTGAAACCATTGAGCCGTGTAATGAGACCATGATTAATTTGTAGAAGATAGGCATGAAAAACAACGAAGCAAAATTCTCAATCATAAAAAATTTAAAACCAAAATAAATAGTAATCAAAACAATAAGGACTAAATTTAGTACAAAAACTAAATGATAATAATAATTAGGGATTAAATTGAAAAAAATAAATTAAAAAAATGATAAAAATTTAGCAATTAGAAGAATGAAGATCAAAATTGGATACAAAAATTAAAAGAAAAGTCAATCGTCGTTGAACCATCACTAATTGAACAACACAAACAACCTCATCGGCTGCACCGACATAGGATTTTTCAGGTGACACCACAGTTGGCTATTTTTGTTTGTTGGTATCAAAGAACCAGAACCATCACTAATTGAACCACACGCACCACCTCATCGGCTGCGCCGACACATGATTTTTCAGGTGACACCACAATTGGCTATTTTTGGTTGTCGGTATCAAAGAACCATATCAATCCAATAACTTAATTAAGCTGTTAGGTGAGGTTCCAGGATATGATTTATAGTATTCTTTAACACACCCCTCAAATGAAAGTTATTTGGGCTTGAAACTTACACAGGCTCACACTACCTTGTGCTTAATTTTTATCAAATAAATGGGGTGGTGAGATTCGAACTCGTCATGACCATTTGATTATCAAGACTCAGATACCATGTCAAAGAACCATCTCAACCCAATAACTTAAGCTGTTAGGTAAGGACCCATGATATGATTTATATTATTTTCTAATAGTTGGATGCTGCCGCATGCACCACCTGAAGAGCACATACAATGTCTACTCGTTGGCGCGTGTATAGCACATGCCAACAAATTTTTTTTATAAATTTTATTTTTTATTAAAAGATTAATTTGTCCTTCATATAAACTAAAAACAAAAACATGATAAAAAGATGAAAAAGCCCATAATAGAATGTTCAGTATTTTTTTTAAGAGTATTTAATTCTTTTAACTATTTTAAAAAAGAAAACAGACCATGAAGTCATTGTGAATTTGTGAGCTAGACTTCTTTTTTTTTTTTTTGTAAGAGCAAATTAACAATTACATTATATAACAAAATTGTAAAGAGATCAATTTACCCCATTTGAAATATCAATTGAACCTTATGAAGATTATTTTGCTTCTCAATCTGCTTTACTTTTGCTGTCACTCGAAAAGAACAAAAAAGTCATTACATTGCAGCAATTCAGGTGAAATATATATGTCTTCGCACAGTGAATCACTTATATACCACCCTTAGTTTTTTTTTATAATGGGATTCTAAATTAATCACAAGTGTACTCCATTGAATTTAATCTGACTCATAAACGAAGAAATGACGTTTTGCTGATACAGAAGGACAATCCAAAGAATCCCGCACGCAAAGCATTAGTCGGTAGCAGATCAAGTGAATTAGAGTTTCTTATAGTAGGATTCAACATATCTTCTCTAGCACCATGCATCATATAAATATCCGATCCCTCAAACTTAATTTGTACATTAATTATTAGAACATTTGTATATTCTCATAGTTTTTTACACCATACAAGTTAAATAGTCCCCCCACGTACTGATAATACTCTCTCTCTCACACACACAGAGCAGTCATTTTTCAATAGAGACCGAAGAGCTAAAAGTTATTATGTAGCGACACCTCTAGATAGATGTACGATCCTAGCCCTTAATTTCATGTTGATTAAGGGAATTAAGGAACTCCATCAAGTGTTTAGCATCCTAAAACTTCAAACCTGGCTTTGATTTTTTTCTCCCTGAAAATTAGCAAAAGAGGCTAAGCCTTTGCTTGAATAGTTTAGGAGAGCTTTGCTCTAGTGGATGCAGGAATTTGCAGTTAGGGCAGGTAGGAGAGGACCTGCAAAGCATCACCAACATGTGGCACTTTGTGCAAACTGTCGCTAGCATTTCTTGCTGATCCTTTTCAAATGCTAACCACGATGGACGCCGTGTTAGTCCTCCTGAACTCCCATTATCTCTGCTAGATTCCTTGAACAAATCACCAAAACCCCGGATGGAGCCACCAGGATTCTGCTTTGTAATATGGTCGTGTGTATAGCTTTTCCTTTGTGATTGATCGTATGGTAGGTTTAGCTCAAGTTCTAAGCTCATATCATGATCAGGACTTGGTGGCTCGGGGCTTCCCCTTGGATCTCTTGATGTTCTCTTATGGGTCCTTGTATTATAGAAATGTATCTGCCCTGACTGCATGCAAAAGCAGATGACGAGGTCAAGAGTCTAACTAAAGTTCAGTACTAGAGTTTTACATTTAGTACACACATGTATCATGATCCAACAAATCATACTATACAATACCTGAATATCGAGGCATCTTTGCCACTCCAGAGGTAATGGAGTCTCAAGGTGCAGCTCGATTTCAAAGAAGGATTTTCTGCTTTCTGGATTTGATCTTTTCTGGAGGATCCCTTCAGTCTGCGGATCTTCCCACTTTCTCTTCTTTGATGAATCATCAAGCCCCGGGATTAACTTTTTCCCGTTTAGAGATGGGAGTGCTTGAAAGGAGACCATGGCTTCTATTCAAAGGAACTCAACTTTCTCTCTCACTTCTAAAGTGAAGTGATCAACATGTGAAAGGTTAGGGTAGTTATACAGGCTGAGTTTGCGCTGTTTGGTCAGTCACATTACTGCAAGGGAGAATCTAATAGGGCAACTTTGAAGGCAAAGGGCCTACCTATGCATGACGTGCTATCCAAGTTGGCTCTTTGGATTACTAAACAACTCCTTAATAAAGGCCAAGATGTGAAAGGATCGATTTGGAAACCTAACCAGCGCTTCTTGGCCATTTATGCAGACCCTTAGCCTTGGTGTGCCATCATAGAAGTGCACATAAATTTTTCGATGGACCTGATACAGCTACGTCACACTGAATCATGCATTGGTCATCATGGGTTGAAATTTTTTATGTTTGGGCATACAAACTCCTGGCTGTTCGAAGGACAGCTAGCGATTTACTGCACTAGTGACACACAATTTAATTACATATGGAAAAATAACGATATGAAGAAGCTATATATATTTGTTGTTGGAGCCAGAACTAGCTATGATCTTGATATATAGTAATTAGTAAGCCAAGCCGAAAGCAAAAGCCAAAATTAAGACGAGCCATGGGTAATTTCTTGGTACTAATCCTTAATTAGATGCGGTGATCACGTACTGAAGGAGGGGGGGAGGTGTGGAAAGGATGTATTAAATGCGGGGAGTCTGTGTACAGTTGAAGAAGGTCTTTAATGCTTATGGATCTTTAATAGATCATAACTCCAACTTCCGCTATAGGGTCGCTCAAAACAGCTAAAACTTTTAAAGCCCTCAACACCCTCCTCAGCTATATATTTAAACTTCCCATGAACAAACGCTTTTAAAGCTCTTAACAGTCTCAACCATAGAAAAACCCGTGTCTGTTTTTCATTGCGTTTTGAAATTGCTTTAAAAAAAATAAAATTCTTCTTGAACTCACCCTTGGTGTAGGGGTTTTCATTTTCATTCCTGACACAAAATCAAGGAGAGAAAAGGAATAGAAAAGAAATATTTTTCGGGTAATAGAGAAAACATCTAGAATGTGTGCGTGCATGGACCTTAAGTCATGTCCCTGGCCAAATTTCGCCTGCCTAATATAAATTGGAGAGGGACTGATCTCTCAAATAGACAACGATACGCAAGATCACATAAATGCATGTCTGCTGATTTCGGTTTTATAAGTTTGAAATTAAAAAAATCAAACTGAATCTAAAAAAAAAAAAACAAGAAAAAACCCGAGTCAAACCCGGAAAAACCGAGCCAAACCGGAAAAAACAGAGTCAAACCAAAAAACCGAGCCAAACTAGTTTGAACCGGTTTTTTTTCAAAATAATCGAACTGAACTGAAACCGGTCAGTTTGAACCGGTTTCAGTTTTTTTTTCAAAAAAAAAGCAGTTTGATTACTTTTTTTGATAAAACCCAAACCGAATCGAAAATAACCACCTCTATAAACAAGCATTAAAATCTAAAAATAAAAATATTTATTCTTAATTCATATATGATAACTACTGAAAATATATTATAAGAAGGTAAAGATTGTAAATCTACCTAAGTTGTTCAGAGAGTCCACCTGCCTTCATTAACTAATTGAATTCACTTTAAATGCAGAATTCAAGGATGACCATTGAATCGAAACACCAACACCTCGCTTTCTTCATCACGTTCTATCTGTTAAATGTTCTCAATCCACCTCTTCTTCCCTTCATTTATGTTTTCGTTTATGTCTATCTCTCGATCTCCCTACTCCCCCTCTCTAAGTTCTTCAAAGATCTATTTTACTTCATCAGGATAATGAGAACTGTCAGAATCTATATATTCTTATAATTAACCATTAAATTATCCGTGTAAAATACTCCCAGAA
This sequence comes from Populus x sibirica, assembly GCA_019202695.1. NCBI lineage: Eukaryota > Viridiplantae > Streptophyta > Magnoliopsida > Malpighiales > Salicaceae > Populus > Populus x sibirica. Next base: position 1,494,307 of record JAGMVL010000643.1, on the reverse strand, counting down.
AAAAAGACAAAATCGAGTTACGATGTCACTTACACTTGGTTAATGTACGTAATAAATTTATTAACAGCAAAATTAAATCCAAAGTGCAAATGGGCTGGTTTTTCTAAATTCCAATGTACGAGAGTACCAAATTTAGTTTCTCAGTCCAAATAAAGAGAAATCATCACATGTTTTTGGTACACTTATATATTTGATTTTTAAGTTTAGGTTTCATTCTAAAGATTTAAAATCACATGAATTTGCCACTATACAAAATTTTCTTATGAATTCTTCCATTTTATTATATATTTTGTTAAGGTTTCTTCCCTTTTGTTCTATTCAATTCTGTTAAATCATATTGTGATTCGTGTAAAAAATACGTACATTAAACAATTAAGATCATTACTTGAAAAAAGATTACATATATAAAAATAAAAATAAAAATCTAAACCAGTAGAAATTTATCATATTTTTTTTTAAAGTGAGAATTTAGTTACAAAGATTCTTCTTTATTAAATATTTAATATTATTTTAGGAAATACCAATATAAAAATTTAGAATCTAATGAATTTTTTTATAAAAAATATGAATGATAAATTTAACCTTCTATGATTATTGTGTTATTTGAGATATAATTTGGCTTTACTAATTTGAGATTCTTCTTTACTCGCGGGTTGATGCCTTCCTCTCAAGCCCTTAATTTGTTCTCTTTGCAACATCCACCTAGTATCTTCAAATCATCTTCTGGTCCGATGTATTCACACTTGGAAAATTTGATCTTGTTTTCTATATCTTGGTGGGGGTGTCAAATGGATTATGCCGCGGTCGCTAGATCAATTAATTTTTCAATGCCCTTCTCTTGCCAAAGGAAAATTCCGGAGGAAGTTTTGGATCAATCTCTCTTGTGGTATAGCTTGGGGTATATGGATCGATAGCGAGAAATGATTTGATATTTAGTGGTCGAGCTTCTACCTGAGATAGGATTTTTTGAGGTTATTTAATGGAGGTGGTGATTTTTTGAGGTTATTGTTGCATCTGTTCATGGACCATCTATGGTATAAGTTTGTGGGGATCTCATGTTTTATATACTACTTCTTAAGGTTTGGCTGATTTTGTTTTTGTGTTTGTTATAGGAGTAAGAGAAGCATTACTTTTATCTTTTTTTCTTCTTTAATTTGTATTTTTTATGGTTAGTTTCTTGATTACTGTTTAATCAAATCCTCCATCATTATCCAAAAAAATAAAATTAGCTTTACTAAAAAATAAAACAAATAAGTTTTTGTATTTTTAATAAATATGGGTTTCTTAGTTTCACTATTTTTTCCTTTCTTGTTTTTTTTTTTTTTTTTTATCATATTCTATCCTTTAATTTAATTTCTCTTCTTTCATGCAAAATATTTGTAATTAATTTCTTACCTTGAAAAAAATCCATTGATTGGGGTTCTTACCCGTCTTTTTAAATTGGCAATTTTTTTGGATAATAAATTGGCAATTTATTAAGCATAAAATCACAATCATGATAAAGAGATTCATCGAGTATTTTATTATTATCCTATATATATATATATATATATAGCCCATCGCGATGCTCGGTGTCACAGGAAAAAGAAAACGGTGAACACTACCATAATGACTTATTAAATGTTTAAAACATTTTATACTATATATATATATATATATATATATATATATATAGAGAGAGAGAGAGAGAGAGAGAGAGAGAGAGCTCTTTATGATACTTGAATATTTACACAGAGAGGTCTATTCAAATACTCGTGTCTCTCACTCTTTGATCATTGATTACAGTTTCGTCGATTATATTAATTTGTACGACTACGACTATAACACCTTCCGCTAAACCTACATTCCATGTAGCTAGCGACTGTGGAAATTCATTTAGCGACATGGATCATTAACTAAAAGACTCTGCAACCATGCATTTATTTTTTTTAGCCTGTTTATATAGTTGAGGTAATGACTATATTTTAAAATATATATTTTTTTAGAAATATATTAAAATATTTTTTTTATTTTTAACCTATTAAAACAATGAAAAAATTAAAAAAATAATTTAAAACAAAAAATTAAAAAAATTTAAGTTTTTTAAAATATTTTTGAAATACAAAAATAAGTTATGGTTACTAATTTTTTTCTTTTTTATGATCAAGATATATAAAGTGGGCCCGCTTGTTTTAGTACAAACTACAGCGCCTGAGCAAGTTATGCAGACGGTTGGTGGTGCATTTTTATTTAGTTTTGCCATAAAGAGGGTAATAGATATTTTAAATTCAGGAATAAAAAGAATCGAGAGGCGTGTCAATATGTTCATATCCTTGCCATAACTTCCCTATCCGTTCCAAAACTTCAAGATAAGAAGGGGTTTTTTTAAAAAAAATAAAATTGAACAACATCAATTACAGGGAGGTTAGATTTTAAACTTAATTGACATCAACTACCCTTATCAAAATTGTCTTTGATTTATACTTGTTCTTTTGCTATCATCCAAAATATAATTATGCATTTGAATGCACGAGCATTTTTTTAAAAAAAAAACCAAGTTGCTGCCTGCATGCATAATTTATATATGTTGTTTTGGACATAAGTACAGTCGTTGAAGATTTAACTACATGCTTAGGTTATCATTTTAGCTCATAAAAAGGTTACCAACTAAAATACGAGGTCAAAGTGAACTATATGTGTGTTTGTGTTGGTTATCATTGAATATTTTAGCCACCATTATATATATCCACAACTACAACCACACAAATTTAGTCGAACTTCTAAACCAAATTAAGTACTAACTTAAATCACTTCTTAATCCAATTTTGAAACTACACAAAATTCTCTCGAATTGTTGTTATGTTTAGTAGAATTATTCTCGCATTTGAAAGTCTAGAATTATTATCAATATTATCATTATCACAACAATCATCATTACTTCTACATATATTATCACTATAATAACTACCACTATAAATATTATCATCATAATTACTATCATCATTATCACTATTTCAATTATAAACCTCATAAATTTCCATATCATACTATCATCAATAAATAATAACATCAATTAATACCCTAATGATTATCAATTACAAATTAATTTAGTTTTTCCTAAATTTTCAACAAAAACCCATAAAATACTAAAATTAGTTGGGACCTAATTAATTATGATCCATCATTTCTTTAATTCAACCTCAATTAATATCTTTTAATTATTATCAATTCCACATAAAAATTAATTTTCTTCAAATTTCTGACTTAATCATAAAATTGACAAAAAAAATAATTGGTATCCACTAAATTACTTATAATTTCTTCAATTCTAAAACACCTAAATTATAAAATTACATTCAGTTTCATCAAGTGACAAATTAAATTTATTTTCTTCAAATCATAAACAAACCCTAAAATACAAATCATACATTAATACAATAAAATTATCATTATAGAATAAGTAAAAAAATCAATACAAATGCAAACTACAAATTTTACAAATAAATTTCAATAAATTAACTTTAAACATAAATGGGTGTTACAACAAAAACAACTAATTTTTCTTACTTGGTGGAGTGAAACTTCACAATAAATAAAACAAAGGAAAGGAGGTTGCATTAGCGCAAGTGGATTGGGGTGGCTGGATTTTAGAGGGTGACTATAAAAAATTTGAAGAAATTGAATTAGGGGTTTGAATTGAAATCAAAGAATTGAAGAAGAAAAAAGGGGGGGGAGAGGATTATCGGGTTTTAATTCCTTTTAAAATCATTAACAAAAAATTATATCAGTAATTTGACACGTTATAAATGTTTGACACGTTATAAATGTTGATGGATTTTTTTTTGTTTCATTGTTGTTTCCATGGAAAATTATATATGAAAATTTTCCATTGTAATTTTTCATTGGTAAACAACAATGGAATATTTTTCATCGAGTGTCCATTTTTTTAAAAAAAATTCTGATAGTGTTTCAAATGGCATATGTTAAATAAGCATGTGTTTGTCGTTTTATTTAAAAAAAAACAATTGCGCAAATGTTTATTTTTAATTCTTCCATTTGTCTATGTGCTTGATTATAATACGTATGTGTTGCTGAACTTTCCAGTAAAGAGGCAGGCTGAAGTTGCAATTGTTATTTTTGTGGTGGAAAACAAACCAGCATGGATAATGAAAGGTGCAGGTTGCCAGATGACTTGGCCTTTACGCCCAGATTTAATGTTTTTAGGCGCTGGTTTACATCTGAGGTATTTGATGCGTGGGTGTTGATTTGAGCTTGGCATTGGCTTTTTTTTAATTACGCCTCCATCCTTATTGTTTTAAGCTGTTTTTGCACTTTTCGCTGCTGTTTTCCCTGCCTAGGTTCCCTATTTTTCTGGGGATTCCCACCTGAACTTAATGTTGTCAAGTGCTGGTTGCGACGATGTTATGTTGCGGATTGTTAGTGACCTGTTTTCAATGTGATTTATGCTTTGCCTTGATGAAATTGTTCTGCTGCCTTCCTCTCATTTGTTTCTGCATATGTCAACTAAACCAGAGGGGAGCTAATTAAATTTATATGTTTGCTGTGTTGTTTTTGAAAAAGGAGAACAATTCATGCTCTTGCGCACATCGCACATTGTGCTGGTTTAGTTGAGCTGATTTCACGTTGAAACAGGCATTGTTTGCTCAGCAACTTATGCTAACCTTTCCTGTTTGTCTGTTCATTCCTTTCTCTCCCCAATTTTTCTTACACTTACTGTTATTTTGCTTCAGTCTTTTTACGTTGATATACATGCTATGTCCTGCCATGTGCACCTCTTGCAGCTCAATTTTTTGCTTTTCATTTTTACTTTGATCAGCAATACTCATAATATCACTGCAGGACCAGAAGCTGTCCAGCTATGCCTTGGTGCTTTTGAAAAGCCTGCAGCGACTATCTGTTCGTTTGCCCTTCTGCCATTTCTTCAGCAGCTTCTCTTCTCCCCCTCATAATTACTCGTTATTTTTGCATAACTTTGAATTATCTATTTTGATAAAGCGTAGGTTATGTTTGTTATCTGCCACTATTGTTGTTGATCTTCACGTTTTCTTGACAATTTGTCTTTCAATTAGCATTGCATTTTTTATATTATCACTTACCAAATTTTTCCTCCCCTCAAAATCTTATGGTGCTCAGGAGTAATCTCTCCTCCCTACAACCTTGTTACATCATAGTTACTACATGAAAGCATGCGAGTCTTTGTTTTGCTCTCACGCGTCTCTTCTCAGAGAAAAAAAAAAAGTTGCACACAAAGGAATTAACAATTTCTTGTCTCTCAGCTGTGATCAAGAGTGTTACTCGGTTTTTTGCATTTTTTTTTCCTACACCATCGTTTGAAACTGATTCAGTGCACGATTCGGATCGTAGCCCTGATCAGCTTTTTGGGCAACGTATGTAGTAAGTACCACACTAATTCTTTTTTATGACAAAATTACAAACAAAGGTGCCTTTCCTTTTTTTCTGAAATTTCTACAATAGTTTGCGAAGTACATTACCAACTAGGAAACAAGTGCCAAGCCAAGTCCAAATCTTATTCTACCCAATCTCTTGACACTAGACATTGACTGGTTTGAATTCAAAGAATTTGAATACGACACAACCTCCGCTATCTTCGAAGGCCAGACCTTTAGGTCTCTAATGTGATCATTATCAATCAAATTCAAATTCTCATTCATCTTCTTGACAATAGAACTCCCATGGAGAAGTACCACCGCATTATCCAATTTAAGCCATATATTTCAACACCTAGCTACAACTGCCCTCCAACAAATCGACGCCAGTACCAGTGCTTCATCCACACCTCATCCATTTTTTCCAAAGGAATTCCTCTTGTCTCCGGCAAAAAAACCACAACAAAGACCGTCATCACGGCAATCCAACAGCCATAGAACAGAAATAGGCTGTGTTTGAGGTGACATAGCATGGTTAAGAAGAACTGTGATAGTACAAACGTAGCAGAGAAAGCAACGGCAATATTTATGCTTACTCCCGTGGCTCGAATTCTCATAGGAAAGATTTCACTAGGAATGAGCACGGTAAGAGGATTCCAAGACCAGCCGAAACCAGCAGCATAGATGCACATGAAAACGAGTAACAATAGGTCATAGCCCTTGGGGATCTTCTCAGTGCCTGCAGCACCTGTTGCCATATAAAGCAGAATAGACAACGCAACCTTAAAAAAAAAGCCACAACATACATGAATAAAAATGTTAGAATTTGCCTTAAATTAGACCAATGTTGTGCGTATGATATTTATATGGCTACATTTTTTTTGTTAATTAGATTCATACCTGACATATGAACATTTGAATTCCACCAATTATGAATAATAATCTTCGACCATAACGATCCACCACAACCGTCGACACAAGGATTGAACCAAGGTTAACTGCACCTAGAACAATTGCTGCAGTTAAAGCGGAATCTTGTCCAGAGCCAACTGATGAAAAGACAACTGGCGTATAGAATGCCACTACACCAATCCCGGTGAATTGTTGAAAAAAGGGAATGGCGATTGCCATCACTAGGTGTGGTCTATTACGCCTCTCAAATATAGTCTTAAGAGGTTCGTGGGCAGCTTTAGCGAGTTCACTAGCGTTAACGAGATCAGCTAGTTCATCGTCCACGTTACTTTTATTTCCTCGGATTTTAATCAGAGACTGCCGAGCTTCTACGAGTTTGCCACGCTCCACTAGGCTGCTAGGCGTGTCTAGGATGCAGAGTGCACCTATTGTCATTATAGCAGCGGGCACAGCAGCAAGGCCGAGGGATAAACGCCATCCCCAGCTGTGCTTGGCCACGAAAAAATTTATGCAATTGGCTGATAACACCCCAATTCCATTAAAGAATTGAAAGCCCGTGCTGAACGCACCACGCCATTTTGGTGGCGCCACCTCTGATAGGTAAACCGGAGTTGCCTTCATTTCAACACTTGTAATATGTTAGAAAATTTTGACAATATTTTATAAACTAATTTCTGATGTGCATATAATAGGTTTTATAAACTAATTTCATTTAATAATGATTCTCATGTTAAATGTGATAAGATCCGCACCACCTTGATTAAAGAAAAATTTAATACATGATGAGTGCCCTTTCAGTCAGTCAGCAAAATTTTGTAAGATTGATTGTATACCTAAATTATTATACAGAAAAATGTCTTAACGATTTCGTTTTTAGGTTTCTGATATCAGTTATCATGCGTTAGAGTGGGTTCGATTATATCAGAGGGCTTTTTTAACATGATTTTCAATTCCATATGAGAAAGTATTGGAAAAGAGGTAGCCAACCTGGTTATTGAAACCAACCCCAAAGCCAAGCATGAGTCTACCCAGAATGAGCATGAGAACATTTGCAGCCAAGCCGTTCAAGGCAGCACCAGCAAAGAAGATGCAACCACCTAGCAGCATGACTTTTTTCCGACCCGTTGTAGCTATGAGGCGGCTAGCTACAGGTGATGCAACTAACCCTGCAATGTAGAGAGATGATGTGAATAATGTCAAGGCATGGCTGTCATACATACAGTACATGTTTGTGTTTTTGGCCTCTGCAGCCTGCTTCGCCACTGAAGGAAAGAATGTCTCAAGAAAAGATGGCATTGTTGTAACACCTCCTGTGAATTGACGGCATCATATTAATTAATAAATTTTGATTATACGGAATAACTCTATAGCTCTTTCCAATATCCTTAATTTTCATGCATCATTTCAATTTAATTTTTCATAGCCTACAGTACATTGTAATGAGAACGATAATGCAAGCAGGGCAAGATCAAGATTAGGAGATTGAAAAGGGACGTGGTAGAGAAATATAAATTATATTTTAAAGTCTCAATTATAAATTTAAATTTTTTTATTAAAATGATTCTTTTTTAATATATAGTATAAAAGTTTTATTGATTAAACGATTATTCGAATCTCATCACTTTAATTTTATTTAAATATATAAGAGCGTAATATAAATTATATAATAAGATTTTATTTAAAAGTTGAAGTTTTTATATTAAGATATTTTTTTTACACAAGATAACAACATAAACTTGTGTTTTTGTGTTTGATTTGAATTCAATTATAGTGTTTGATTTGATTATAAATAAAATTAATTATAGCATTTGATTTGAATTTAATTGATAAATAAGTTGAAATCAGATGTTTGGAATATATAAAATTCAATTCATTTTATTTTCTATATTACCCTCCTAACCTTCATCTTATTTTTTATTTTATTTTTTTTAAAAAAGCTAGATAAGTATTTTAAAAAAGTTAATTTTAACATTAAATCCCTTCACTTTAAAATTGTAAATTAGAAGGGTGATCTCTTATTTATTTTTGTAGTAAATTTGGAGTTTAAGTTTTATTTGAAATTCAATTATTAACATTAAAATAAAATTAGATTTCATTAAAACATCTAAATTGAATTTTAGAAGATTTTAAACATGTGGAAAATAAAAAGAAAAAAAGGTTAATCCGTTAATGGACATTCTAATGAACTAGAAAGAAAAAAAAAACATATTGAAAAAGGACAGCAAATATCCACCCGACAACAATCCAAACCCAAGACCGAATTAGAATGCCAAATTTTTTGACATGACAGAAGGATTGTTGTTCGCCTAGGTGAGAAGAAACAACTACGCAATTGGCACAATGAGCCTCCCAAATGGATTAAAATGAACATTTTAAGAAGTAAGAAGGATGTATTACGTTTTGTCAAGAAACCATGTCTATCATGATTCCATGAATTAGTAGCTACCTTTTGTCAGATTGTGATTAATCAGAACATTCTGGATATCCCAGGTGCAAGAGGAACAGAATTGAGGAGGGAATCAACACCCTATGATTATACTAACTTGAAGCCTTCACTTTTTAGGTTTCAAAGCTCTGGCCACATTCAGGCTATTCATTCCATTTTAACAGCTACGTGCAATCTTCAATTGGTGGCATTTATTTAACCAACTCATAAGCCCTCATTTATTTGATCAATTAATATATATGAAGAACTCTTGCCATACAATTACACAGGTATGTATAGCAAGAATTGAGTACCTGAGATTCCAATGTCGTAGCCAAAAATGAGGCCGCCTGATGCAGCAACGATGCATGTTATCAACACTGACAATGTTATCTTCCCAGAATTATTATTCCCGTCCAAGTTATTGGCATCTCCAATCTCAAGGGCAACTGCCATTTCCTACGTACAGTTTAATCCTTAATTTCTTGGATTCCTAATTAACAGGAAAAGATATCAGAAATTTAATTGGAAAAACAAAAGGGAGAGGTTAGGCAAGAGCTTTAGCAACCAGATAGATCAGACATGCCATTGATTTAAAGAGACAGTCTGTTGCTCTCCTACAAGGGCGCCAGAACGAGCCTAACAGAATGACAGTTCTTTACTGCTGTACTTAACAGCAAGGACGGACGTTGGAGATCCCAAAAAAACAAAAAAGGCCTGTAGTTTGTTGGCAAGAGTAGACTTGTGTTATTTTCTTCGGCCTAACGAGAAACAGACAGGTTATGTAACTGCTTGCGAACAAATCAGTCATGATTTCGTTGTCCGATATCGATGACATTATTTAATTTTCCTTGTGCCCAAACAGATTACATGGTTGACAAACCAATAATACCAGAGTCATCTGATGAATCAACAGCCTAGTGGCAGTAGACCTAAACGACGTCGTTGCACCTCTCGTATCACGATAGTTTTTCTTTTGATTCTCATCCAATATTTGACCTTTTGGAAACACTGTTTTTGGGCATCACCATCCACCCCGTACTTTCTGATGTAAAAGAAGGTTTCATTCTTTTCATAGCAAAGCGTATTCGTAGGAGAAATTATATATATAAACTCGATTACCGGGAATCACAACAATCATGAAAGAAACTCTCAAACCTTTTTTTTTCGTTTCCTAATTTATATATTGTGCTTATATTTGTTAGATAATTATGAATTAGCCCTTGTGTTTTTGAAAAAATAATTAATTAGTCAACATGATTTTAGAAACCAAATATTTAATCTATGTGTTTTTAAGTTTATTTATAACTAGATCCTTTCTCATGTTGTTTTTTAATCTATGTGTTTAATTTTTTTTCTCTGATTGATAATTTTAATTTTTTATTTTAAAAATAAAGAGATGAGAGAAAAAGAAATACATGTTATGGAAATATCGATAAGAAAATAAAGCAATTTTTAAAACAGAGAGTACTGTAAAACTAAACATGATCAACAATAATCAAAGAGCTATTTAATTAATTTTGAAAAATTACAAGACTAATTTATAATTGTTTACCCGCACTACTGCGTACTAGATGCAAAACATATAATCTTACATGATACAAACTCTTACAATGCATCAGAGATCCGTCTGGTAAGAGAACAGTGTGTAGGAGAAAAGAGAACAGTGTGTAGGAGAAAAGAGAACAGGATTTTACTTTTGTTAATATTTCTTCCAGCATTCAATTGAGCAAATCTCAAAACCAAATTTTGTTAGGCCAGGATTTACCTCCCACTGCCTCGAACAAACCGACCCCAATACCATTGACGTTGCCACACTTCATGCATCGAGTCCAAGGGAATTCCTTTTGTCTCCGGCAAGAAAAGTACTATAAAAACTGTCATCAAGGCAATCCAACCAGCATAGAATAGGAATGTGCCAAATTTGAAGTGACATAGCATGGTCAAAAAGGTTTGTGATAGCACAAATGTAGTAGCAAAATTCACAGCAACAGTTATGCTTTGGCCTGTGGATCGAATTTTCATGGGAAATATTTCACTTGGCACGAGCCAGCTTAGGGGACCCCAAGACCAACCAAAACCAGCAGCATAGATGCACATTAGAACAAGTAATAATACGCCGTGGCCCTTGGAGATCTGCTTCGTGCCTGAAATGCCCGTAGTGACAGCCAGCACTATGGTCACCGCAACCTTCAAAAAATGCATCTTAAAATGTTAAAATCTTCCTTAAGCCAATGTGCATGTGCTTAAAAAACCACATTGGATGGTTCATACCTGACAGATGAACATTTGAATCCCTCCAATTATGAACAAAAATCTTCGACCATGCCGATCAACCATCCCCGTGGACACAAGGATTGAACCAAGATTAACTAATCCTAGCACAATAGCTGCAATTAATGCCGAATCGCTTCCAAAGCCAACTGATTGAAAAATAACTGGCGCGTAGAATGCAATGATGTTAATCCCAGTTAGTTGTTGGAAAAAAGGTATAGCAATTGACATCACCAGGTGAGGCCTATACTGCCTCTCCAATATGGTCAAAAAAGGTTCCTTTTTGGCATCTTTTGCCATTTCATTGAACTTAAGAAGATCAGCTAGTTCAGCATCCACGTTACTGTTGATTCCTCGAACTTTGGTCAGAGATTGTCGAGCTTGTTCAACCTTGCCACGCTCCACTAGGCTACTTGGCGTATCTGAGATGAAGAGCGCACCAATTGTCATTATAGCAGCGGGTACAACGGCGAGGCCGAGGGAGAAACGCCACCCCCAGCTATGCTTCGCCATTCCAAAATTTATGCAATTGGCTGCTACTACCCCAACGCCAATAAAAAACTGGAAGCCAGTGCTGAACGCACCACGCCATTTTGGAGGTGCTACCTCTGATAGGTAAACAGGAGTTGCCTTCATTCAAACACACGGGTAGTAAATTTAGTGAAGAACAACTAAATTGTAAAACTCCAGGTTCATATAGCCCTCTAGGCGAGGAGACTTTTCTCTCGTGTAAAGTTGAATTATATTTTTGGAGTTAAATTATATTTTAAAGGGCTTTTCAACATGAGTTTCAACTGCCTAATCCAAGTCCAAGAAAGGATCCACTAACCTGGTTAGTGAAACCAACCCCAAATCCAAGCAAAATACGACCAAGTAGGAGCATGGCAATATTGGCAGCGCCACCATTGATGGCGGCACCGGCAAGGAAAGTGCAGCCACCAATCACCATGATGTTCTTGCGGCCCACTGCTGCAGTGAGGCGGCTAGCTACAAGGGAAGAAGCTAGCCCTGCTATGTAGAGTGATGATGTGAATGCTGTTAAAAGTTGGCTATCAAATTGACAATACATGTTTGTTTTGACCTTTGTTGCCTTTCTGAATACCTCAGGGAAAAATTTAATTAGAAATGGTGCCATTGTTGTTACACCTCCTGCATAATGACGGAATAATCATATTCAGAGCAGTTGATTTGAGTGAGAAAAAATGGATTCAAGGGTGTGCTCCACCCAGATTTTTATGCCCCCATTGTAAATAATAATAATAATGGGTATTTTTGCTTATATATTAACACGAAATAACATAGGTGAAAATAATTTGTTAAATATATATATATATATATATATATATATATATTAAATGAGCTAGCATAAATTACAATTAAAGAAGATGAGAAAGAAAAAAGAAACAGATCATGTAGATACATTAAAGTTTCAATTACTATATCATATTTATAATAAAAAAAAATCTTGATGAGATGAATCCAGTAATATCAAAGAATATACCGGAATGGATCATACTCTCTATCTAAATACAAGTGAATCACCCACTGCGTGTGACCCACTTAAATAAATTTGTCACTGAAATATTTTTTGAGTAAATTTTTATACTTACAAAACAAGATACACACAAAAGACAGGTATCCAAAAATATTATTTTTTATTTTTTATCCTTAAAATAACCTTATAAAAAACTTTTAATTTCAAACTTGTCCAGTTAATGCATGTAAGGATAAAAGGTTTTTTATTATAATTTTAAAACTTGATTTAAAAATCAATCTCTGACAAAATTCGAGTCATGAGTCGAGAGGATCAATCCAAGTTAATCTTATTTTTTTTAAAAAAAGGTCAAAACAATATTATTTTGACAAAAAATCAGCAATTTTTTTATAAAATCAAGTTAGGTCAATCCTTTCTATATTTTTTTTTTTAACGCAAATCGTTCCTGACTCCAAGTCAGTTGATCCTGGGTTATCAACACTATCTTCATCTTTTTTCTAACGCTGCCGGGTAAATTATCATTTTAGTATTTGTTACTTTGTTTTGTTTTGTGCGGTTGAATCTTACAATGCACCACGAGTTTTAGAATCCAAATCAAACTTCAGCTACCTCAAATATGAACCATCGTATACCACCTAACTATGCAGCTCCCTTTCGCAGCCTCTCAAAATTCACCGAACCATGTTCATAAATTTCTACTTTGTTGATATTTTACAAAGGTTATATGAATCCAGGTAATTCAAATTACCGACAATCTGCTTTCATATGTATTATTAAATTAAATAACAGTAGGATGGTCAGAAAAGTTTAGCAAAAAGCATTCCGGATGCTTATAGCCTTGGACTTTCCCTAAATCTGGGCAGGATAGCGATATTAAATTTTCGCTATGGAGGTATCCCGCAAAACTTGTAGTTTAAATGATGGGATTGAGATAGATAAATAGAAAAAAAAAATAGAAAAAATCATAAAGTTTAATATTAAAATATTTTAATCTTAAATGATGATGAAAAAATAATAATTAATTCATAATTGATAAATATTAAAAGATAAAATTAAAAAAAAATAATTTAAAAAACTTGACAAGGTAAATCCAACTAAAAACAGCAAATAAAAATACCCAAAACAATCCTGATTATTTTAAAAATTCACAAAAAATCACATCAAAGGTAAATAAAGAAAAAATAGAGCATAATTGCTAATAATATAAATGTTTAATGGTAAAATTAATAAAATATTTATTAAAATATAAAAATACCCATGAGTTAACTTAGACATTAATAAAAAAAAAACTATAATAAAAATACTTAAACATCCTTGAAAGATAGTCTTGTTAATTCTGAGCCCAAGGTAATTAAACAATATAACTTTAATTATATATATATAAGAAAAAGACATAGAAGCCATTGGGCTTAAGACTATTTTTTTCCTGTAATTTAATTGTTTTAAAAAATTAAAAGGATTAATCTACCTCAAACAATTTAAAAATAAATAATGGTAAAAATACTATCCAACACCAAAATTCTATTCCAATGGTTTTCTCAGTGAGAAACAAATTTGTCACAACACTACCATTATTCTAAAAAAAAGTATAACAAGTCAAGGGCTGTAATTATAGTTTTTAAACCTCGCCAAATCTGGCGGGTCGACCCGATACTCGACTTATTTAGGGCTGGAACCGGGCTAGGTTAAAGAAAAAATAGAGAAAGGAAAGGTGTGACCCGGCTGACCCGGCAAGACTCGGTCAAAAACTCAGTTGCAACCCGTTGACTTTTATTTTTTTTACTAAAACGACATCGTTTTTATTTTTAAAAAAAATTAACTCAGTGATCCCGTCAAAACCCGAAACGTGGACCTTGTATTGGGCTGGCCACCAGGCCGAGTCTGAAAACTATGGCTACAATAACTTCCCTTTCCCCTGAATTTTTTGTTAATACTTTTTTTTTATTCCATTCAGAATAACATGCAAAGCAATATCATTGATCAGAAAATATGAATTGGCCCCACTATCGATTTAACTTCTGGCCTCTAAACATGCGCGGATTTGATTTGATTTCGAAACGGCCAACAAAGTTTATGCATAACATCAAAACAGTCTATGAAATCTGACAAAAGAAAAAACTGCATATATAGCTTGTTACGTGATATAAAGATTATTGACCCCATAACAAACGTTAATCTTAAGAACATGAATTCAAAGTACCTGAAATCCCAATGTCATAGCCGAAAATGAGACCACTTGATGCAGCAACGATGCAAGTGATCACCACCGGCACAGTTATCTTACCGTTAAAGCCACTGGCAGGACCATTAATGGCAACAAAACCTCCTCCGGTCATTTCCTCGTTTGATTAACTGCTCCTCGGAGTCCAAATTAACAAGGGAGGAGCACCTGTTTAAGTCGAGAGAAAGTGCTTAATTAGTAGGAGCACCTACTGAGGTCAAGGGAGAGAGAGCTTAATGAGTCCGAAGGCAACTCAGCATCCAGCTATGAGAATACTTTTATAATCAAATATTGAAATGGTTGGAGCACCACTTGTCCTTTTGTGCCTACAGGAATGACAAGGACATGTAAAGGATAATTTTAAGTTTGAAAAACTAGCCATGAGCTAAATGTATATTACATTTACGCCTATCACAGTTCATTTACGTGTTCAAACGTCTACGTCATGTAGCAACTGGTCATTAGTATTATTGTGTTATTATTTTGGTTGGGAATGCTGGTAGGTTTATCATCAATTTTCTCTCTTTCCTTCCTAGCTGCGCCATGTTCCTATGGAACTACGCTTTTTTAAAAAAAGAAAAGAGAGGCAGAAGAATTCCTTATTTCGATCGTTTTATGTAAACGTTCCTCTATATTTAGTGACAGAAGATTCAACCACATCTAAGTTTACTTTGTAGTAATAAATAATAAACACCAATTTAACTAATCATCGTATTTTATTGACACACAAACGCTTTAGACAAAAAATTTAACCAAAGAAACTCGCAATCTCTTGTAACCATGTATATGACTTTTAGATGATCTGATGACCAATCGCCTGAAGGACTGGAAGATGGTAGTTGGTCCCGACTCACGAGGAAAGCATGCACCTTCCATTCTTCTTCCATGGTTTGTTCTGGATCATGAAACCAGCTTTTCCAGAAGGCTGTTTGGTTACACCGTTTTATTTTAAATTTTAATTTTTTTTATTTAAAATAAAAAAAAATATAGTTTTAGATCATTTGATGTGATGATATCAAAAATAATTTTTTAAAATTAAAAAATTTTATTTTGATGTAATTTTAAGTGAAAAGCACTTTAAACTGTCACCACTATCATAACCCCAAATAATTACATATGTGATGAGATAATTGTGTTCCATGCATTTCCCGGCATATTATTATTATTATTATTATTATTATTATTATTAATTAATTAATTAATTAACATCAACTAATTGAGGAGGGAAATTAACTATTGCTCTCCTCTTTGTTTATTTAAATAGTTTTTTTTATAAATTTTTTTTTTAATATTGAGTTTATTTATCTTGATCTTATAATTCAAGTTGTAGTTTTGGTTAGATATCTCGAGTTTTTTTAGTTGATTGTTTTTCTAATTTTATTCTTTGACGGGTTAACTCATGGTTTTTTTTTTTTATTTGTAGAGGAGGTGAATTCAATATTCCCTCCTCCTATAGCATTGTTCATTTAAATAGTGTTTTTTTAAAAGTTTTTTTTAATTTTATTATTTAATATTGAAAGTGTTTGTTCTGGTTTTTTTACTCGGGTCGCAGTTTTGGGGGATAACTCGAGCTTTCTTAGTCCTTTTTTTAGTTGTTTTTTTTTTCAATTTTATCATTTGGCGAGTTAACTCGGTTTTTTTTATTTTTTTTCTTCCAATCTCATCCTTCATTATTTTATTTATTTGGAATTAGACTTTATAAATTTTTTCAATTTGTTTTCTATAAGGTTATCTCCAACTCATTACCTGAGTGACGGGTTCAACGGGTTAACTTGTGTTGAATCAAGTTGTTTTTCTATATATATTTTTAATTTGATCCTCCAACATCGTATTGGTTGAGAGTTGGACTTCATAATTTATTTTGATTTACTTTCTATCAAGTTATCCAATCACACGACTCGGGTTGTAGGCTTGACACGTGAACTCGGGTTGACTCGAGTTGTTTACTTTTTGGGTTTTTTTAAACTGTTTTTTTCTTTAATTTCATCCTTCAATACTGAGTTGATTAAGAATTGAGTTTCATAATTTGTTTTGATTTGCTTTCTATATATTATTTGGATTTCGGATTTGGCAGGTTAATATAGATTGATGTAGGTTGATACAGTATTTTTTGTCTTGATATTTTAAAAAAAGTATCATCTTGAAATTTTTTTAGTCAAATTATGTTTTTAACAGTCATCCGATTTATCTTTAAACCCACCTAATTAATCGGGTCATATTAAATCAAACTCTACACAATTTAATATTTTTTCTAAGATAAAACATATTAGAAACATGAGTATTTTTTACATTAAAAAAATAGTCTGACTCACAACATACATCAAACTAATGATATAGTTTTATGCATATGCTCTTGATTTTCCATAAACTCTGACCCTTTGTTTATTGATTTTATCTTTTTCACTTTGGCTTTTATTAAAGTTTCTGTCTACTTGTATGCTACATGTCAAAAATCTTTATATCGAGATATAATAAAAATACATGTGGGATTTGAAGAAATTATCGGAAATTAAAAGTAAAAAAAAAAGTAAGAAAAAAAAATACACGAGAGTAAACAAATTGGCCAGATTTACATGTCCCTTTTTTCATAGCATAAATATACAATGGATTCAGTGGCATGGTGAGAAGGAAAACTAAGTCAAAGCATCCAAACCAAAAACTAAGTCAGCATTGAATTAAGGATTGAACTCAAAGAAAATCAATCATATACTGAACTCGTAGACATTATAAATACACTTTGGTTATTTATAACATGGCTAGAAAATTAGTTTAGAAATTACATAAAAAAAATTAGAGACTCTCAAATTCTACTTGCTATGTTCGTGAAAAATAAAAAGGTTTATCCATTTTTCAATAATTCTCAAAATTCTTTGCTAGACTTGATTCAAATCATTAATATTTTGTTCAAAGAAAATCCATAAAAACATCTTATTGATCTTTTGTATATGGATTTCTTTATTTATTAATAGACTTTTTATGTTATCTTCAGTCCATTTTCTCTGTTAAAACACTTGATGATGTTTCAAAATTTAAAATACTTAGGAATATGTTTTTTTAACGGTTAGATTATGGGTTAAGTAAGATAGCTTATTTTCCATGGTTTATGAAACTTGTAACTTTTTGTAGAAAGTTTATAATATGCAAAATAATCATTTTTTATGGGATTTGGGATCCTCGAATGATAAAGTTAATAACTTTTTATTTAACGGTCACAATAAATGAGAGAATGAACATTTGTTCTCAAGAACAAGAGTGTTTGTTTCTAGTTTCAATGTGAAAAATGATATGAAATTAAGAAAATATTTTTGCAGATAATAAAGATTGTGAACCTTTTATCTAGGTGATTCATGAAGTATTTATAGCTATTGAATTTGAATCTTGTCACTTTGTTGGAGTGGAGGTGTTAGAGAGTCATTTTCTCTTGATAACATTAATGAAAGATAAATATCCCCTACACAATATTAAATAATGGGCGAATATCTCTTACACAATATTAATGTTGATGAAATTATGGTAGGTCCTTAGAAGACTTTTATATATATAGGGATGTAAGAAGATAAGTATCATTAACATTAACATTTTATATTAAAAGGCATAAGAATAAACAAACGAAGCCTTGTAGTCCAACATGGGGGCCTATAATGATCGTCAGACTCATACCCACTTAGGCTTGGGACGATGCCAAACCCACAAATGATGGGTCTGATAGCTTGACAAACCTATGTTCTCCTGAACTTAACGTGTAGCTAAACCTAATGATATTGAATTTGACAACTCACTAGACCCATGACTGCTTGAGCTCAACGAGAAGTTGAACAAAGTGATACGAGATCCATGCCCGTTTGAGCTTAACGCGTAACTGAACCCAAGAATATCGGGGTTGACAACTCACTCGATCCATGTCTACTTGGACTCAGTGCTTAGCTAAACCTAAGGAAGTGAGATCCATGTCTGTTTGGGTTTAGCGCGTAGCGGAACCTAATGACGTTGTGTCTGACCACTTTCTAGACTCATACTTACGTGGGTTTAGCACGTAGTTGAACTCAATAATGTTGAATCCGACAGCTTTTCAAATCTCTGTTTACCTAGGCTCAGCGTGTAGCTGAACTTTATGATGTTGGGTCTGATAACTTTTCAGACCCCTGTTTGCATGGGCTTATCGCGTAGCTAAACTCAATGACATTCAGTTTGAAAGCTTTTCAAACACATACTTGCTTGGGTTCGGCGCATAACTGAACCTAATGATATCGAGTCTGACAACCTGCCAAACCTATACCCACCTAGGTTTTGCTCTTAATCATGCTCAAAAGTGTTGTGTCTAAATGCAAGCTAGATCCATGATACTGACCCTGATATTATATCAAACTTAAATATGTTGGGTATGAACATAAATTCTACCCACCTATCATGAGTATCACTTTATCTTTAAACCTTTTAAATAAGTATCCAGACTAAAAATTAAAATTTCAAAATATACTAATACGTCAAAATCCAATCTCACGTGTTTGTTGCATTCTTAGGTTAGAAATGTATAAAAACCTTCTAAACAATCATCAGTTTTCATTGATACCCCAGAGAAATATATACACAATGAACTATGATGTATTTAGATTAGAATCCATTTTATCATCACATTTAGAACTTCGCATATGTGACGCTAAATCAACTCAAAAAACTATTAAAACAATATTCCTCTCAACCTTCAAAAAAATCATTTTAAAAATCAAACCAAAAAAAAAAAGAGTTTCTAGTTTTTCAATTCAAGATTTAAAATTGGAAATTCCTCGGTTTTGAAACAACTAAATCAGATAATGATTGAATTTAAAATTGGTATGAATGAAATCACATCGATAAAACCTTTCATCTCTCATTTATTACTGTATCGTTACCGATATTTAGATGGACCTCCATCCAATCACATCGTGATTTAAGAATTGGAATCAAAAGAGCATTTGATGTCTTGGCCTAACGGTGATAGGGGCTTGTTCCTTTCCTCTGCATCTGGGTTCAAACTTTATGTGTGCACGTCTGTCACCCCCGTGGTGTCTTACATGCTCACTAGGTTTGCAGGATGTTCTGTGGGCTGTGGGATTAGTCGTGGTGCGCACAAACTGACCCGGACACCCACGTAAATAAATAAATAAAAAAGAATTGGAATTAAAAGAAGAAGAATATTGGGGGTGCTAATCCAAAAGATAAAAACACACAGGGGCTGTTAATCCAAAAACTCCATAGTTTAAAAGATCTTTATCATCAAACACATGGCAAGTATATGAAAATTTAAAAAGTAGATGAGATATAATAAAAAGTTTTTAATAACTTAACATAAAAAGTTTTTAATAACTTAACATAGCACAATGCTGTTATTTTTTTTTTAAAAAAATCTCCATACAAATGACCAATAATCTAAAAAATATGTGCACCGGTTCGTTTTTTAATAAATAATGATAGCCCTCTTACTTAAAATAACTCCAAACACACGATATTTGATGGTTTGAAAATGCCTTGAAGAGTCGGTATTTCGAGACTCCATATAACAAGACGATTTGAACATGGGTTTTTTTTTTAGGTAATCTTGTTTGTTTTTATATATTAAAAGTATTTTTAAAAAATTAAATTTTTATATATATTTTTTTGTTTCAAATTAATATTTTTTTGATGTTTTTAGATCATTTTAATGTGTTGATTTTAAAAATAATTTTGAAAAAATAGAAAATATTATTTTGATACATTTCTAACTAATTTTTTTTTAAAAAATAACCAAAACTACACTTTCAAATAGAACCTGAATATTTTTTAAAAAATATAGAAAGTTATTTCTTTCTAAAAAAAACATTGTTTTAATAAAAAAACCGTTTTTTTCTTTAACTTTGAAACACGGTGTCCTTGCTGGCGGGAAAAGCAGAAACGAATACTGAATCCACGCGGCAAGCGGTGCAAGCCCCCTCGTAATTATAGAAACAAAACAGGGGTAGATTTGCCAAATGAAATGTCTCGAGCTACTATTATTTTGGCCCAAAAAATCACTGTCCAAACCTTTCCCACCTCAAAATTCAAAACCCTAGCCCCCAGAATCCGCCACGCACAGAACACTCACCTTTACTCCCTCGCTAGCTCATCAAAGCAGCACAGCGACATGTCGCACTTCGGCCGATCTGGTCCTCCAGATATCAGAGACACCTTTTCTCTCCTCGTCCTCAACATCACTTTCCGTATTTGTCCTCCCCTCCTCTCCAATTTCACTGCTCTCTCTTATTTTTATAAGAAGACATCGATAAGTCATAAATTACTCTCCTTTCTCCCTCGCAGGCACCACCGCCGACGATCTTTTCCCTCTCTTCGACAAGTACGGCAAGGTAGTTGATGTATTTATACCTCGCGATCGAAGGTATATAAATAAACCTACACATACACCTTTATATATATGTGTGTGTGTGTTTAATAACGATCGTTTTTTTATTTTTGAAAGGACCGGAGAATCGAGAGGTTTTGCCTTTGTGAGGTATAAATATGCTGATGAGGCGCAAAAGGCAGTTGATAGGCTTGATGGTTAGTGTTTTCACTCTTTTTTTTTATAAATTTTTATATGCACTCAAATTGTTGTGTTCATTTTTTTTTTTGAAATTTAGGGTTTATTAATTTGTAACTTGGATTTCTCTCTTTGTAGGGAGAGTTGTGGACGGGAGAGAGATTATGGTGCAATTTGCGAAGTATGGTCCTAATGCGGAGCGAATGTGAGTAGTTAAAACACTTTTAACTCGGTTTGAGTTTATATAATGTGGGAGAAAAGGGTTAATTGGATGCTTGCTTGGTCGATTATTGTGGTTATATTGAATAAGTTATGATTCTTCTAGCATCCACAGTTGTGTTGTATTTGGTTGGATGATAGTTTGAGAATTGTATTATACATCATAATTGAATTATACTTGACATAATCTACAATTTGGATTAGGTAATTAATTGGTTATTGATCGAAATGAGCACTATTTTGCTTGTAATTAGCAAATAACCTTGTATATTACTCTATTTTAATTTCTTGTTTTCAGGTTATTTTAGAGGGAATCTTTCTATTTGTTCCTTTTCACTTCTTTGAAATTGTTATCTTTCTATTCACCTGGGCATACTTTTTTCTCCGTGTCCTTGTTTTCAATTTCAAATTTCTACTTCTGTTTGCTGTATTGTTATCTTGCAATAGATTTTTTTTCAAACTGATTAGAAAGTTGCATTTTCTTCTTTAAGTAATTGTTATGCCAAGGTTTTTCACCTTCTAATTCAGTTATGCTGTTTTTATTTTCAGTCGGGATGGGAGGATAGTGGAATCAACTTCAAAGATAAAGAGTAGGTCCAGAAGCCGCAGCCCTCGTCCAAAGTAAGGATCTTGCTCGGGTTTTTATTTATAAGATCAAACTTTGACTTTCTGTTTATACTGTGAAGATTCAGGTTGAAATAAACAGTTAGGAGGGGATGCTATTGCTCATGCAAATTGATTCCACCTTGAAAGCTTGTAAATGTGACTCAGTGTATTGTGGTTTCACTGCTTGTGATGTCTCGCAAACATTTTTCAGGTATCGGGATGGCTACAGGGACCGGGACAGGGATTACAGAAGGAGAAGTCGCAGTAGAAGCAGGGATCGATCTGAACGGGACGGGTATCGAGGTAGGGATAAAGATTATCATCGCCGAAGTGTGAGCTGCAGCCCTGATCGCCGCAAAGACCGTGGTAGAGGATATGATGAGGAACGACGCAGTCGGAGCCGGTCTCATGGAAGGTACGGGATCATTCTTATACTTTTCCCATCATCCAAATTGCTTGTAAGTTGTTTATCTGATTGGAAACTTGATTGATGTTGGCATGCTTTCCCTGCTTGGCACAGCCCTAATTCTCCAAGGAGTCCTCCACGCAAGGCTCGTCTCAGGGATGAAAGTCCTAATGGACACAATGATAACAAGCACTCTCCTACTTCAAAGAGTATCTCTCCTCATGATGAACCGGTGGATTCTTGAGCCTATTTGCAGGAAGATCTGATACTGATGTGAGTCCCGTGCTTTTTGAATCAGTGGTTATATTCTTCAGTAATAGCTGAACCCTTAACATTATGATTTCCACCTGTGCAGGAGTGGTGGGAATTCTGCTCTTTGAGTGGTGTGTCCCTACTTTTGTAAGAGTAATGACATGCTAGATTATCTTTTTGATGGATGAAACATTGTATGTCAGGTTTAATCAATTTATGCTTTTGAAGGTTGCATATTTCAATGTTCAACTTGCTGCATTACTTTCCAAAATTAGGCTTGATGGAAGCTTTCGCCTGCCCTTTTTGCCTGATGCTGTCTCAGTCTCCCAGGTGTTTCTTGCTCATTCACATGCTATGCTTTTGCATTCCAGCTTAGTTGCTTACAATTGCTGAAACTTTACTGCCCATGGGCGGATTCCTTTCCCTTTCTTCTTTTGTTCCTTCCCACTGCAATTCCTTGGTTCATTACTTCCCCCTTGAGTTATCTCTCATTCCATTATGATTGCCACACCCAATTCTATTACTAAATGTTTAATTGTGGATTGTTTATATTGGCCTTATATAGTGTTTTTGGGAAGTGTGAATGACTACGCTGCCTCAAATGATTTCATATCAATGCTGCCCAATCTACTCTTCTAACAATTTTACTATGACAGTCTTGATTTGGCTTGGTGATGCTGTGGTTTTTACCAAGTACTTCTAGTACTTCACCAACTGATAGTAATGCGTGAGCAAGCTGATAAAGAACAGTCGTTAAGTTCTGGATCTCTTTTCTGCCCAGACAGCAAGATTTTCAAATTTTGTGCTAATTACTGAACTGAGAGTTAAAAATTGTCACTACCATATTTGAATATTTTGATTCTCTTAATGTAGAATTTGTCTGGATGAGGCTTTGGTCCTGGAGCCAACTTCCACTGGTGAAGGGTTTAGTTTCCATTGACAGATTGACTACCAATGCTGCCTGCCTTCTCCATTCTTTGGCACGTTTAAACGGAAGGGAAAATTCAGGGCAAAAAGGATCGATCCAAATCCAAAATAAAATGAAAACTGGTACCATTTTTGTCGTTTTGTTTGGATTGTACATATTTATTAAGTACCAACAGGGCTGCAAACAAAGTGCTTTATCTATGCTTGAGAAGCTCGTCTAAAACTCGTGAATCATTAGGATGCAATATTGAAGGATCCCACGGAGCAGTGCTACCTTAAATCGAGACAAGGGGGAAGTTAATTCTACCAGAAGATATTTAGCATTACCCACCATGAATGTGCGATTTGGTTCCTCGTGTTCTTTTAGGTGGTGTAGGTAGTGTAGGTAGTGTTTGGTTCGGAGTAGCAACTGGCTTGGGATTTCCTGCAACTTCGCTGGAGGTATCGCTAGAATGAACCTTGCCTATTCAGTTTTCAAAGGCAGTCTGCGGGCGCTTCATTATCATCTTTTCCTGGTCTTTCATGTTGGTCTTGCCATAAATGAACTCTTTGGTTCAATCTCACGCGGATCAGTCAGGTCTCCAACTCATCTATCTTGATTTGTCGTTTAATCAGATGCCCAGGAATACTCCAACTTGAAATCAGCCTCCTTGTTGTAAATCAGTTAACTGGTTCAGTTCCTCAAGAAATGGGTCGATTACGGTCCGTTCTGAGCTAGTTTTGCTTGGCAACCAGTTATGTGGTAAAATGTCTGCTTCATTGGGAGATTTGAGGTGTCTGACATTTCTATTTTCGCACCAAAGTAACCTTTCTGGTTCCATTCCACCGGAAATGGGAAAGATTTCCAATTTAGTTGAACTTTACATGGATACCAATTAT
Source organism: Populus x sibirica (assembly GCA_019202695.1). Taxonomy (NCBI): domain Eukaryota; kingdom Viridiplantae; phylum Streptophyta; class Magnoliopsida; order Malpighiales; family Salicaceae; genus Populus; species Populus x sibirica. The sequence goes on along the minus strand of JAGMVL010000643.1, from coordinate 1,469,775 downwards.
CTATCAGGACACGTCCCTAATAATATCTACGAAGTTAATTATGTTCTTCATGTACCAAAATCAACTTTCTGCTCCGAGTCCCGATGAAATCTGATACTTGAAGTCTCTCCAACGCTAAGCCTCGTCGGAAACCATCTTTCCAGCTCTTTCCAGCAGCAATTGGTGGCCTGAGAAATTTCACCCATCTTCGTCTCTACAAAAATCAACTTTCTGGCTCCCTTCCTGAAGAGCTAGGAAACTTGGAATCTTTTGTTGATCTAGAGTTGGGCAACAATCAATTGAGCGGCCCAGTTCCTGCTTCAATTGGTAATTTGACCAACCTGGAAGTGTAATTCCTCGCAACAACCAACTCTCCAGCTCTATTTCTGAAGAGAAGGCATATCTTAAAAAAATAGTTCGTTTTGGCTTTTGCCAAACTCAATCACTTCAAAACTTCTGTCAATAACAACAAACTCACAGGTCCAATCCCCAAAAGCTTGAGAGATTGCAAAAGCTTTGTAAGAGCCCACCTGAAGTAAACCAACTGGCTGGAAATATTTCTGAAGATTTTGGCGTCTATCAAAATTCAAAACCTTCAATTCATGGATCTGAGCCACAACAAACTCTGGTGAAATCTCATTCAACTGGGAAAAATGTCCAATCTCATGATAGATACCTACATATCCAAAGTAACCTTCAATATACTTCAATATGGGAGCTTCTCTTGAAGCAATAAGGCTTTGATCTAGTTGCCACCGAAGCCACAAAAGGCTTTCTAAATTGATTCTTTTCTGGCGATAAGCTTCAATTGCATCATAGTAATTACAAAAAAAAGAAAAAGAAGAAGGTTCTTTTATATACTTATCCTTATTAGCATTAGCATCAATTTTTTCATTATAAATTTTTTTGCAATTAAATGGATTATATCTATTTGCGCAAATACCTTGATGATTCCTGTTTGTTGATACATAGAGCCCCATAAGCATAGAGTTGGTACCAAGGATATGTGGTCCCATCATACAAAATTCTAGCACACGGAATTTCTCAGGCCGGGCAGAGATCTGAAAGGCCCTTGTAAATTCCAAAACCTCTGTGCTTGCGTACATCTTCCTCTAGTCCTTTGACGCATATCTAATAGAAATGGATTCCTCTGCCCCGGCTGGCTGGTGTGCCTTCTCTTACAGAAGCAGCTACTCCGGATAGAATCGTCCGCTGTTGAGAGATTCAAGTAGATATTTTCGACTAAAGGAAGAGTTCTGTCTTTTCTTTCGGGAAGTGGTTAGCCACCTTGAATATTGCGGGAAACAACATTAGCAGTTGGATACCTCCTGAGAATGGAAATGCCGCTCAGCTTCAAGCACTTGATCTTTCTTCAAATCAATCAGTAGGGGGGTTCCAAAGGAATAGGAAAAGTTAAATTTGTTGAAATATTTAAATGGAAATCAAATTTGTTCCTTCAGAATTTGGATTATTGAATGATCTCGAGCATCTTGAACTGTCTGAACAGATTGAACCAGCCAATTCCAGGATTTTTTGGAAACTTCCTTAAACTTATCTACTTGAGCAGCAGCAATTTTTTGCACATAAACCCAATACAGTTGGGGAAGTCAGTGCATTTGTCCCAGCTAGACTTGAGTCACAACTTTCTTAGCGGAGAGATACCCCCACAATTAAGCAGTTTGTAGAGCTTGGAGACGCTTAATCTCTCCCACAACAATCCTTCTGTTTTATTCCAGGCAGTTTTGGACAAATGCGGGGTTTATCGATATATCCCACAGCGAGTTGCAAGGTTCCATTCCTGACAACAGAGCCTTTCAAAAAGCTTCCGCAGAAGCATTACAGACGAAAAGAGATGTTCAAGGTCTGCAACCATACAAGCATTCCATGAAGCACAAAGACAAGTAAAAAAAGGGCCCTGTAATCTTGTTTCTACTCACATCCCTCCCTCGTTTTGTAGCATCTTTACCTCTCTCTTTCTTCTTAGTTCTCTTTTATTCACACAAATGAAAGAACTATACACCAATATATTAGATGTTGAAGATACAATTCAAATGAAGAACTATACACCAATATATTAGATGTTGAAGATACAATTCAAACTTGTTCTTGATTGTCAAATCATTGAGATGCCTGTAATCAATGCAAGATCTTCGGGTGTTATCCTTATTTTTCACAAGGAAAACTTAAGAAGCAAAAGGACTCCATCGTGTAACATCTCTTTCACCAATCATTCAATCTTTTCTTTATGCACATAACTTTTTTTGTAGGGTTTTATATTAACTGGTTTAGACCCAGGAATAAATGAAATCTTATGAAATATGAACCAAGGTTCTTGCTAGTGGTAATTGTGTTGGCTCTGAGAAAAATTCTTCAAATTCATCCAGTAAAGCCTTGGCTGCAGCATCTTGTACAACCAGTCTTGGTTCTTCAACTGTCTCTAATGAAAAAAAATTGTAATGTTATCCCACAATTAGCTTCTTTCAAGCTTTTATGTATTTTGGCAGCTGCAATGCACTCATTAACGACTTAAGTTAGTTCTTCAGACCTTTCAACATATTCGTCCACCCTTTTTTTTACACAAGTTTGTTGAATCCCTCCACTACATCTCTACTGTCAAATCTCATGTAAAGAGCCTTCATTAATTCTTCCCAACTGGCTACATACTCTCCTCCACACAAAAATCCTTTATACCAAATCTCTTTCGTGCCGTCCAAATATAATGAAGCCATCTCCACCCATTGTTAGATTGAAATGAAGTTCATTTTGAAGAACTTCTCACATTTCCTTATCCAACATCTTGGATTATCCCCACAAAAGGCTGGTAACTCTACCCTAGACAAGTTCCAGTATATCTCCTCTTTGAATTTCTTGATTTCATGTGCCCTCTCTTCTTTGATTAACTCTGTGATGAGAAATGGGTCCATTAGAATCCATGCTAGACCTACCTTCTTTATCAACCTTCATGCCTCTCGTAAGTATCTTTAAGGTAGCTGCAATAGAGTCCAACTTCAATTTGAATTGTTAATTCTTTTTGGCCTGATTATCTGCCATTTCTTGTAGTCTTTCATGTAGTTGTTGTATTCGCTCGTCCTCCACACGTTTCACCAATTGTTTTTATGTTGATCTTACTATGGTTTCAGTAGCCGTGAATCGCTGGCTCTAATACCAATTGTTTTCCTTAACAAACAAGAGCTTACAAGAAAATTGAGGGAGAGAAGTAGAAGAAATTGAGAGAGAGATATAACTAGCAACTTTCATGGCTAAGTGATCATAACTTTGTTGTTGCAGATTGGCAAAAGAATAATGGGATAGGAATAAGAGATACAAGTGGATGTTAAGTGGTTAACCATTTTAACATACCGACTCGAAGAAGAGAGAATAAGTAGCGCTCTCAAGAAAGAGGCCTGGCAAGAGTTAAAAGACCCAGATCACCAAACCTCCAAGGACTACAAAGTATGGCGTTTTCATTAAAAAGCGGGCCTGAACCTGAAGCTATGGAAACTCAGAACCATGTTTAGTGTCTTAAACAAGTCAAATATTCAAGGTATCAGGGAAATTGAAACGCCCAAGCGGAAGAGAGTAGAATCTGTAATGAAATGTACGTGTAGCTCCTGTACAAATTCTCTCTCCCTCAGAGACTTCGATCAATGACAAAGTAGAACATACAAAAAATCTTATTTACAATTAAGAAAGTGATGGAAAAGGGAGTCCAATGAAATTCGAAAGGATGCTTATACAAACAATCCCTAAATGACCTGTAACTTGGTTGAAAGTATTTGGATTAATTTTGCTTTTTTGATTTCAATCCAAATAACTATAGTTAAGTTCTTTGGATTGAAATCCATTTTTTCTAATGCATATAATATCACATTATATTTTGTTAGTTCAAACTCGAAATTTAATATGAAAAAAGTTCAAGTTATTCTTAAGTGGGTTAATCTAAATATATAATTTTTTTGTTTAAAATAACATCATTTTAGTTTATTTTTTTAGTTTTGTTTAAACTCGATTTGGTCAAGTCAATTGGATTATATAATCCAATCCGTCAACTCATCACTCAAGTTTAACATTATCAATTTCAAAACTAGTTTAAAATCTAATCTAGGTTGGATTTTGGGTTACGGATTTACCGAGTCAATCTACAGAACCGGTTTAATAACTATATATCATATAAAAGTTATATTAATTTTTTTTTTTAAAAATGAAAAATCATAAAACTATCAAGGATTTATCTGCAGAATTCCACCTTGAAATTTTTTTCTTTCACTTCAAACAGATTGGGCTGTTGCCGGGTGTAAAATAGAAGTAATTGTACCTACAAACTTCGTGCTTGAAATTAAACAAACACAAAAGAATAACAAAAATGGATTTTTCACGAATACAAGTCAGGATTTTGATGCCCGAGATTTTTCTTTATGCATCACATGGCGAGATTTAAAGATTTGAAAAGTACCTCGAAGACACATTTGACTTGTTTTCGAAGTATTATTGATGAAATCCTACAGGGTACAAGGCTTCACCTCGTATAATGTAAGGTTTCAAGCATAGAACGGCATCGGCATCTTAAAGAGTGTATTTTGTTATGAGAGTGTTATTCTTTATGAGAGCGAAGGCCTCTATTTATAGAAAGACCAAATGGTCACTCCGATAAATAGACTTGTGCCATTTTATTTTATTTTAATATTTAAGGATGTATTGTTGATGACATAATGTTATGATTAATACACAAATATTGTGTTTTATGTGTCAGCTTTGACCATTAAATTGATGAAGGTTGATTTATTGTTATATCATCTATTTTTTATTTTATTTTATTACAGTTACATTAATGGGCTGCAATCGTGGTTTTCATGGAAGCGAGTTTTTGTTACATCTGACTTAAAAAACCACTCAAAAGTCAGCTGAAATGAAATCCCAATAAAGATCGAGGAAGGCAACCAGTGGTCGAGTGTTCCCAAACAGTGGTCAACCCACTGATCAGTTTGCTCTTGGTTCTAGTCAGTAAGAAGTTTAATTTTTTCCCCTTATAAATACTTCTTTATGCAGATCAAGCTCTCCATCAGTGCATATCCCTCTTGAAAGGTCCTCCTAGCAATGTGAGCCTTTTTAGATAGGAACCTTGACAAATCTTTCACAACTTTCCTTATGTGAAAACAATCTTAGTGGTGCCATCCCTCCTTCAATAGGGAGCTTGAGAAATTTGTCCATTTTGTACCTTTATAGCAATAAACTCTCGGGTTCCATACCCCAAGAAATTGGATCAGCGAAATCTCTTAACCAGCTTGATTTGTCAAATAATTGCCGAACTGGCACAGTTCCTGCTGCTATCAGAAACTTGACACAGCTATCGCTTCTTCACCTTTTTGAGAACCAACTGTCTGGTTCTATACCTCAGGAGATAGGAGCCTTGGAGTGCCTTTCCGTGCTCTCTTTGCATGGAAATAATATCACTGGCACAATCACCCATTCGATTGGGAAACTGAAAAGCCTGTCCACTCTCTTCCTTCATAACAATAAGCTCTCTGGTTCCATACCTCAAGAAATTGGATTCTTGAATTCTCTTGAAATGCTTGATCTGTCAAATAACAGTTTAACTAGCCAAATTCCCGCTGCCATTGAAACTTTACACAATTATCACTCAACCTTTTTGAGAACCAACTGTCAGGCTCTATACCCCAACAAATTGGACTCCTAGCATCTCTAGTTGTTCTTAATTTATCAAATAACCATATCAGTGGTAGACTCCAAGCATCTTTAGGAAACTTGGGAAATTTGTCCCATCTTTTCCTTCTCAACAACAATTTTTCTGGCTCCATTCCTCCTGAAATCAATAATCTTACACGTTTGAAGATTTTGCAATTGTTCAGCAACAGTTTCATTGGTCATTTGCCACAAGATATATGTCTCGGGGGATTGCTTCGAAAATTTTCTGCAGCAACAACCATTTCACGGGTCCCATTCCTAAAAGTTTGAGAAATTGCTCGAGTTTGTTTAGAGTGAGACTTGAAGGTAACAGGTTAACAGGAAATTTAACTGAAGAGTTCGGAATATACCCTCACTTGTGCTACAACTTATTTGGTGAGCTTTCATGGAAATGGGGGGAGTGTTACAGCCTGACAAGTTTAAAACTATCAAACAATAATATCTCTGGCCAGATACCGCAAGATCTTAGAAAGGCAGCTCGGCTTCATGTTCTTGACCTTTCACTAAATAATCTAGCTGGGAAGATTCCCAAGGAATTGGGGAAGTTGACAGAACTGTTTCAATTTACTCTTAACGATAATAAACTTTCAGGTGACATTCCTTTGGAAATTGGAATGTTGGCTGATCTTGAACATCTCAAACTAGCAGCAAACAACCTAAGCGGTTCAATTCCTTCTGAAATTGGCAACGCGTACACTTTAGAAAGTCTTGACCTCAGTTGGAATTTGCTTGGAGGAGAGATACCACAACAACTTAAATGTCTCCCACAATATGTTGTCTGGTTCTCTTCCGGCCACTTTATCCATACACGAAGCTTGGCGGCGGTGGATGTATGCAACAATGAGTTAGAGGGACCGATTCCCAACAGCAAAGCCTTTTATGAGGCATCTGTAGAGGCATTTAAAAATAACAAAGGTTTGTGCGGAAATATATCTGGTTTGAAGACCTGCCCCTCGTCACTGAGCTACAATCTGCGTCCAAAAGGGCATAGCAAAACCATTATTGTAATTGTTGTCCCTTCTTCTTGCACACCTTTTCTTCTCCTCGGCATTGTTGGAATCTTTTATTCTCTTTGTCGAAGTGTGCAAAAACAGAAAGACGAGGCAAAGCAAGCAGAAAATCAAAACATCTTTGCAATATGGAGCTATGACGAGAAAATGGTGTAATATCATTGCTACTGAGGGATTTGACCCCAAATTTTGCATCGGAGTAGGGGGACAAGGAAGTGTTTATAAGGTTGTGCTCTTGACAGGATAGGTTCTTGCTGTGAAGAAATTTCATTAGCAATTTGCTGTGAAAAAAAAAACTGCAGGAATGCCAAATAAAAAAGAAACTAGAAATAACACATGGTTTGACAATATATTTATATTTACAGAAATGAGAAGTTTTTATTTTTTATTATATCAAAATAGAGTTACATAATATTTATTTATAATATATATATTTATAGTAGATTTTAAACAGATCAAGAAAACCTAATGTCTAAAAAATTCTAACCATTCAAAAAATATTAATAATTTTTTTAATATTTTTTTTCTATACCGCAATAGCGTGCCCCTCACACCCTCAACCTGTAAACAAAACAAGAAATAAATACTAAAAAGACACATGCGAAAATAGCATTTTCATGTACAGATGCTATGCGTATGAGTGAATAATTATGGTTGGAAACAATTATTAGGTTTTTAGATTGATTCTCATGGCGTCGCATATAATAATGTATTTTAGTCTCTCTTTTTTATCAGTTTTAGCTAGGTTTTTCTTTTTAGTTTTTCTCGTTAATAGTAGAAAATTAAAGAATAGTAAATAAAACATTAACTCAGCTCGAGCACAGGCACGAGCCCGGGTTCCCGGCTCCGGGCACAAGCTCTAAAATATCCTTAGTTATAGACCCTCTACAGCTGCCTTAAAAGACAATATGGATCATATGGTGAGATGAGTGTTTATTTTTTTGTGCAGTGAAAAAAGTAAGTTACTGTAAAGTACACAAATTAAATGAGTTATGTCTGTAGCTATAAGAATATTAAATACATCAAAGAATTTGGTAATTATTTGTTGTGTTAAATTGTTAGTAAAATTGTAATTGTTATTTATGGATAACCGAAGAGGACGCCGGCCAGACCGAGTTTTAAAATTGGCTCTTTACATGAAAAAGAAGAGGAGGAGGATTTTAGCTATCCTGTTGGAGCTGCTAAAACGGATCATATGCTAAATTAATATTAGTTATAGTCTCTTGGCTTTTGTTTTGGCTATTGCATTGAAGATGCTTTAAGAGAAAGAAAACCGAATTAATAACATACAAATACTGTGCGGATAAAACATGAAAACTCGCTTTTCTAACCAAAGATACGTGCCCTATCAAATTCAGTGGATATTATCCGATCAACTAGAATGAATTAATTTTATTCTATTCAATGAGTAATAAATAATATATATATATATATCAAATCTTGTTCGAAATTTAATTCAAAAGGTATATACTTATATATAAAATATTTATAGTTTTTAAATTTTATTTAATATGTAACTATTTTAATATTGATGTAATACACACACACATATATAATATTTATTATTTAATAAATATGCATTCTTAATTTAATATTAAATAATAAGTAAGTGAAACTCAATACATAAAATATAAAAATTTAATCATAAGATATAAATATATTAAAAATCTTACCCACAAGCATAGTTATTAAACCCGGACCAGCCCGGCAGGTCGACTAGGACCCTCGACCCGATGGCTGGACATGTACAGGTAAGACAAAAGATCGGGATGAGCAAAAACCCGAAAAACCCGGGGTGACCCGTGAACAGGGCGACCTGGCAAAACTCGGTTGAGACTCGTTTTTTTTTTTCAAATGTGTTTTTTCTCCTAACCAAAGACTTCTCATTTTTTTTATATAAATTTTTTAATTGGTTATTAACCATTTTCAAAGTTCACTAAATAAATATTAGAAGAATATTTTATTTTTTTAATGTGAAATTTGAAATCCTTTAATATATATACTTGAATGTTTTATTTTTTTAATGTGGGATTTGAAGCTCTTTAATATATATTAGTTGGATGTCCGCGCTACACGGCGGGCTCACTTTTTATTTTCATAAAACTACTTATTTATAATATAAGAAATATAATTTTTTTTAATATTAATAATAATTGTTTTTTTCAAATTTATTAATTATTTTATTAATAATATTAATTATAATAATAATAATAATATTTATAACACAAATAATACTATTTTTTATATAAATATTTAGAATTATAATAAAAATAATAATATTTATAACATAAATAATTATATTAAGAATTTCAAAGATGATTACAACACATAATAATATTTTTTATATCAATACCTTGAGTTATAATAAAAATAATGATATTTATAACACAAATAATAGTATTTTTTATCTGAACACTTTGAATTATAAGAGAAAAAATATTACTTATACCACACATTATTATATTAACACACGTGGGTGGGCGCGAAAGCGTCCAGACCCAACTTGGAGGTGGGCGTGGACGCGTCCAACCCCAAGTTGGGTGTGGATGCGTCCAGGCCTAATTTCGAGTTGGGCGTGGACGCGCCCAAACTTTTAATTATAATAAAAATAAAAATAATTATAACATAAATCATATTATTTTTAATATTAATACTTGTAATCATAATAAAAAAATACTCTTTGTAATATTAATACTCTTAATCATAAGAAAAATAAAAATAATAAAACTATTTTTAATATTAATACTTTTAATCATAATAAAAATAATTATAACACAAATAGTTTTTTTAATATTCACACTATTAATTATAATAAAAATAATTATATTTATAACATAAATAATTATATTAAGATTACGACACATAATAATATTTTTTATATCAATACTTTGAGTTATAATAAAAATAATAATATTTATAATACAAATAATACTATTTTTGATCTGAACACTTTGAATTATAAGAGAAAAAATAATATTTATACCACATATTATTATATTAACACATGTGGTTGGGCGCGGACGCGTCCAAGCCCAGCATGGGGGTGGGCGTGGATGCGTCCAATTCAACTTGGTTTGGGTTGAGGTTGATTAAAATTAAAAGTATTATTATAAAAAATAGTATTATTTTTTTCATAAATATTTTAATTTTTATTATAATTAAAAGTATTAATAGCAAAAATAGTTTTATTTTTATAATGAATAGTATTTGCGCTAAAAAATATTATTGTTGTTATTAAAATTTAAAATATTCATATAAAAAATAGTATTATTTGTGCTATAAATATTATTATTTTATTTATAATGAATAGTATGAATACTAAAAATATTATCAGTTGTGGTATAAATAATAATATGTTTATTATAAGTAATAATATTATAACAACGATGGGAAGCGCCACGTGGCGCTTGGTCTGCCCTTGCGCCACATGGCGATTAGGCTGCCATAGCCAATCGAGTCTTTTGCCAAGACCCATGCTCCAGGTGGTGCTTGGGTCTGCCCCTCGTGATTGAGCCACCCCAGCGCCACGTGGCGCTCGGGTTTTCCCAAGTGCCATGTGGCGCTGGGGCTACCATAGCCAATCGGGCCTTTTGCCAAGGCCCAAGCGCCAGGTGGTACTCGAGTCTGCCCCGCTCCAGGGCAGGGATACCTATGCACCATGTGGTGCTCAGTTTGCCCGGCGCAAGGGCCATGCAGCCGAAGCGCCAGCTGTCCTTGCGTGGGCAGCACCAGGTGCCCGCTACCTATGGCCTGCAGCCCCACCAAAATTTGTGCTGGTAATTTTCTCCCTAACCATCCATTCATTGTCAAATGCACCCCAGCAAAAAGACAACTCCACCACTCCCCCGCTGTCATTGCAACTCTTTGTGTCAAGGGCTGGTCTGCCATTACATTGCTCTAATTCACAGTGCTCTGAGTCTAGGTAAACAGTAACACGGACACTGAACTCTTTTAGAATATTACGTAATAATATATGTTTATAAGAAAAAAAATTATGTTTTTTTAATGTTGGATAAAAAAACATTTTGGTTTAAATACTTCAACTTAAAAGAATAATATATTAACATAATATTTTTTTAATGTGCGATAAAAAACTTTTTGAAATAATCTCTTAAACTTTATTATTATAACATGCATAGTCTATATTCACATGAATTGTTTCTTAATTTTTCATATAAAATATTAAAATTTTAAATATATTTTTTAATTTTTTTAATTTAATTTGAAATAACCCGAGTTAACCCGAAATTCATTCCTCGACCGGATTCCCCGGATCAGTTCTGATAACTATGCCCACGAGTACAAGGAGAGTAGGACGCGTAAGATATCATTCTCGCATTTTATTTTTCGTTTTCGAGTCCGAACAGAACAGAGAGAGAGAGAGAAGATCGAAAGAGCTATCCAAATCCAATAATGTCGACTCTTACGGTTCCTCAACAAGTTCCTCCCGTGTCTGAAGACGTTGAGCAGCTGAGAAAAGCCTTCTCAGGTTTCTTTCTTTTACTACTAAACAATGTTTTTGTTTTTCTCCGGGCAAACATGTGCCCCTGTTTCTATGATCTACTTTTGATTCTCTCGTTCTGATCGTTGTCAAATATAGCATTTTTCTTGTTTTTTTAAATAGTACATATGATTGGGGACACTGTTTTTGGTTTGATTCAATCTTTTGAGGTTCGCATGTTTGATCTGATGATGATCATGATCTATTCACGATCATAATCATGATATACACACGGGCACTTTTGCAAACACGCATGTTCGTATATATGCGTGTGTTGTATTGAGATTATTTAATTCATCTTCAAGTTAAAGGAGCTTCATTTTGAAGGCTGATTGTAACACAAATAGTGCTGGAATCACTCGATCTATAATTGTTTGGCAAATCAGGCTTCAAAGTCTTGGTTTCTTTAACAAAAGTGTATTTTATTGTATATTTTGAGTATTTGGAATTTTAAATTAAATTCTAAATCCAGATTTGTGTATTTAACCAAAAAAAAAAGATAGAGAGGTTTCCTTTTCATTCAAGTGAGAGTGTGGAAGTCACTGCATAGTTGGATAATTTTACCATTTTGATTGCAGGATGGGGGACAAACGAGGGTTTGATCATATCCATTTTGGGTCACAGGAATGCTGCTCAACGCAAGCTGATTCGACAGGCATATGCTGAGGCTTATGGGGAAGATCTACTCAAGGCATTGGACAAGGAACTTTCAAATGATTTTGAGGTCAGAGTCTGAACCTCAATTTTCAATGCCTTCTCTGTTTCTCCTCGCTGCCTTCCAATAGACTATCTAATGACTCTGCTTTCCACACTCACACATATTCGAAGTCTAACATTGGTACTATGATTTTCCAAAAACCTCGCGGTTAGAGGGTGCTGCTGCTTTGGACCCTTGATCCAGCTGAAAGGGATGCTGCTTTGGCTAATGAGGCCACAAAGAGATGGACTTCGAGCAATCAGGTACTTATGGAGATTGCCTGCACGAGGTCATCAAATGAACTGCTTCTTGCAAGGCAGGCTTATCATGCTCGTTTTAAGAAGTCCCTTGAAGAGGATGTTGCACATCACACAAGTGGGGACTTCCGCAAGGTACAGCTTCTAGACTTACAATAAAAGCATTTCAATAATTCAAATTACACATTGACAATCAAGTGTCATGACAGATTTGTGAATTCATTGAAAGCACCAATTTTACTTGCCTTGTGAGCATTTCATGTGGATTTTCATAATTCAGCTGTTTTATATTTTCTATCTATTTGTTAGAGATCATTTTTTTCTCTTTTCCTGTGGAAATGCAATCCTCTCTGCCTGTCCTCATTATTACTCAATTTTTTTTTCTCTGGCTGCTTCATGTTTGTCATGTTTGTGCTACCCAGCTTCTGTTTCCTCTTGTGTCCTCTTACCGTTATGATGGAGATGAGGTGAACATGACCCTTGCAAAATCAGAGGCTAAGATGCTCCATGAGAAGATTTCAAATAAGGCTTACAGTGATGAGGAACTCATCAGGATTTTGGCTACCAGGAGTAAAGCACAGATCAATGCTACTCTGAATCAATACAAAAATGAATTTGGTAATGATATCAACAAGGTATGCAAGATATGAGCTTTATTGTAAGGTAACTTTGCTATACATCTGTAGTTATCAGTAACGCCTTCCAGTCCAATCTTAATCCACACTTCATCCCTGATTGGCATTTATAAACCTCACAGAAGTTGGGGTTTCATCTTCTTAGGAAGCCTAGTCTTATATTTAGGCCCTGTTAGTTGATCATCAATTGCTAATTCCTTAATGGGCCCTTCTATGTGAAGGACTTGAAAGCCGATCCTAATGATGAGTTCCTGGCATTGCTGAGGGCCACAGTTAAGTGCTTGACACGCCCTGAGAAGTACTTTGAGAAGGTTCTTCGTCTGGCAATCAACAAAAGAGGAACTAATGAAGGTGCTCTGACTAGAGTTGTCGCTACAAGGGCAGAGATTGACATGAAGCTCATAAAAGATGAATATCAGCGAAGAAACAGTATACCTCTGGATCGTGCCATTGTGAAGGACACCGATGGCGAGTATGAAAAACTACTTCTGGAATTAGTTGGACATGAAGATGCCTAAGCTTCAATCTATTTCAAAATCTGATTCTGCTACAGGGGAATTGGACTATCAGCCTGGTTTTCATGTTTTTCCTTTCTACGTGTGGTTTTTATCGTTGTGATGTTGTCTGTTGTCAGTCTTATGCGTATCTGTGTGCTTTGGTTTTTGAAAACTTGACCTATAGTCAATAAATAAAGTACTTGCCCTTTCAAAGAGTTCCTAACAATGTTCACTTGCCTAATTGCTCCTCCCTCTCCCCCTAATCCATTAAGTACATATTTCAAATCGTTGTAAGACTTGTGCCAGTGGCACTCGTTATCCTAGGGTAACAGACAGCCTAAAGTTCATATTGGTTGCCAGATATGCTGCTGGATGCCCCTAATTTAATTTTGATATTCTGTCATTATAACCAATAGGCAATGTAACAAAAAAAAGCACCCGGCCAACTCATTTTCATATTCAAAAATCAACATTAATAACAGCCTTTTCATCCATGCATTCCAAACTGTCGTGCAAAACAGAATACACAGATGGAGCGCATCAACGTATCTGACCTAACAAACAAAGATGACAGACAACAGGAAGGTAATCCGGCCATCCCCAAGTCACAAAACTTTGGAAACTGAAACTCCAGGTTCTTACCATGTGACATATATTACAATCTATGTTTGAATGAACTAGACAGCAACAGGACAACAAAATAATACATAGTTTTATCTGCATCATAAACTTAGGAAGACAACTTTCCGTTTGCACTCTCGGAATCTTGGAGGCCATGCACTTCCAAAGAGCCAAAGTTGTGCGCCACCAGGATCGTAGAAGCAAATCGTGATTGGCATTCAACATCTTGCAGTCCTGACAAAACTTACTGGTAGTGAACAAGGTTGTAGCTCTGAATGAGCCACACTTCTTCCTACAGATACATATACATCATTTCTTCAACAGGTTTCGTGAGAAGATTCTCTTACAATACGGGCTGGTGCGTAACGTTGAGTGTGGTCGGACTGCTTCGACCAGTAAAGAATGAAGAGCACCCTGCTATTCAGAAGAAAATGCAACAAGGAGAACAAGAGAGAGAGAGATTTATTATGTAACAACTTCAACTAATTCAGTAGTATACTCAAAAGTTAAGGGTCTAAGTTTCTAAACCTTGGTAACTGCTAAAGCACATTGAATGACGTAGTTGGCAAATGGATCCTGCAGCAGCTGTTCAAAGCGAGGCACTGAGAGCAGTTCAAGAACAATTTGTGACCGGCTCTCTTCAAAATGCCCAAGGCACCTCTCAACCACATGGCTGCCAAATTTTTGCATGGAGAGGTGCACATAGTTCCCTTTGAATTGAGAAAGCAAGATGGCAATGCTACATGAGTTCTTCAGATCCATGATGTATTGAACAACATAATTTCTGGTGACACATAAAGCACCTTCAGAGTGAGAGAGCTATATCCCAGATGCTAAATATAAACAACAAATTACGGTGCTATATTTTGTCCAGCAGAATGTTAAAATTTAATTTTAATAAAATGCAAAAAACAATTAAGAACATGCATAAAACTGATGGCGAATGACTTAAAATTAAGGCATTTATATTGATAAGCATATGTTTTCATGCCCTTCCTGTAATCAAGCCCGAAGCTCCCATCAAGGGTCATATAGAAGTTTGTCTTGCCACACTCACAGATTATGGATATTGACAATAACTGTATCGCTATTCCTTAAGCAGCCAAACAACAAGAAGGTATGATATAATGTTGCAAATGTTAAGATCAATAAATGAGAAAAATGAACCCAGTAAAAATTGAGGGAGATAAGTTGAAAGATAGGAGAACGACCATCAAAGACAACGGGATGTAAAAAGAAACTTGTAAGATCTGAACTGCTCATGAGAAATGGTAGTTCAGTTAGGAGGAAAGGACAGAGCAGGCAAAAAAAATTAAATAGAAACGTTCAATTTGATATAGGTGGTCCGATTATTGAAATTACGAGTCCCATACTATACTCAAACAATGTATCTAAATCTAACTGTACTCTAGTATCATAACCTAAAGACATCCAGGAACTATCTCAAGCACCTGTCAATCATTAAGCACCATGCTAGTGGTGTTACCCCTCTCAGGATCTAATAAATCTAATTAATTTTCATTCATGTGGACAGAAATAAGCAAAGGCTGAAGAGTGATGCCCAAGGATGTTGTAATCAACAGATTAATGACTCGAATAACTTCGACAATAAAGTCAATGTGAACTATTCTATAATACTTAACAACTACTTACCGCGAATGCAATGACAAGGTAGCATGGATATCATTTATTATTAAATGAGCACCTTCATTAAGCCACACTACCATGCATCTTGAGGCTCATAGAAACTGTTAAATTGGCAGTGTGAAATAAAAGGGAATAAACATCTTATGGTAATTTGAATTGCCAGGTAGCACAGGTGTGTGATCAACACATAAAAGGAAAAAATAACAAAATCATAGAGTTCAAACACTTGAAGTGATTTACCCGAAAGGATCTTGTGCAAGAAGAAGTCCGTTTCTAGAAATTTCAGTCATTAACTTATCCCAATGTTTTCCAGTGGCATGTGCAATACATCGTTGCATTACACAGCATCCATGACGATGAGTTGCGATCTCAACACAAAACTTTGTCGCAGCATCAAAAATGAACTGCAAAGTAGGATCAACAAGAACGAGGACAGAGCAAGTTGCAGAATCTGTTAGGACATATATATAGCAGAGGTCTGATGCAGATTACCCAAGAAAAAGAGGATTTTTTTTATAAGGCGAACATACAGGTCCTGGAATGATAATTTGAATTGAAAATTCTACACCAATACAGCTAGTGGCATATAAGCAGATTATATGTCAAAAGATCTCTGAACTTCTGGAAATCCCATTTTAGTGATGCATACTATTGACAGTGTATAATGAAGAGAATTCCCAATATGAAGGCTGGTGCTTGCGATAGCTTTAAGATTGTGTAAATGTGGCAAAGTTAAAATTTAGATTAGGTGATCCTTCTTTAGATATTTCTTCCTGTTTCCAATGCTTAGATGTTTCTTTGGCATTTTCCCTCTTTTCTGATAGAGGCCTCTGCTTGGCTTATGGTGTTAATGTTGGGCATGCTTCATATTGTTTTTCAACGGACAATAAATACCAAGTAGGATTAAGTTTAGCACGAGGCAAATTTTACATGAAATGGAAATCTATCCCTAGCACATTAGGACAGGTCTGGATTTCAAAATATGTTTTTAACAGCTAGCCCGGTTAGCTTGGACTGGCCACCACCATCCCACAACTGCACAAAGATTCAAATCACAAACTGATACGAAGACATTGTAATTATAATGAAACATACAGTCAACGATTGAGCTTCAGCATATGATTGAATGTTGGAGTGATATCATGCAGGTCTTTGGTTTATATGTTACTATAAATTTGAAAAAAGAAAAGAAAGACACATGCCTCGGTAGAAAGTCGATAATAATGAGAAGCTTGAACAAAACTAGACTATTATGCATGATGTTTTTTTCATCCTAGAATTTTTTGCATTCCCGAGTTACAATAGCATCAAGGAGGTAACTCAAGGATGTGAAATTACATTTTAGAAATCATGGCAGATCATGGCAGCAAACATTCAATTTTAAAAACTCAACTCAGGAAGTAAAGGTTTTACCTTGTTATCTTCATTGCTCAGGAGGTTCAAACAACGCTGAATAACATGATTTCCATTCTGATCCTTGACAAGATCAAGCACACCAGGTTTCAGGGCCAATATTACTGAAGAAATCTGCTGCCTGGTTTTGAGAGTCTCGATCAACCTCTGCACTACTCGTGTGCTGGTACCACAACCATAAAAAGAAATGAGAACACAATAAACTTTTTCGGTGACTATCAACAAACTACAAATTTAAACAGCAACAATCCGAGGTATAGAAAATACCCGTATGTGTTTAAGCAAATTCTAACAAGCATTCCGGGCTCATTGGTGATCATGCGCACTATCAGCAATCTATGTTTTTCATCGCACACATCCAATAGCTTCTGGACGACATAATTGCCAAATGGCTTCAACATAAGTTCAACAATATGGCCAATAATTTCATCAAATATTAGTTCAACATCTTGGCTTGTTCCCTCTTCAAAAATCTTTTGTAAGAAAAGGCAACCATTCTGATCTTGTGCCATTAAGTATACATAACCCCGGAACTCATTCAAGGAAGTAAAACTTGGAGCCATTGGCAATGGGCTATGACTACCTAGTCTCCGACCATTTTCACGTATTCCTTCATGAAGAGAACAATCATCTGGTTTAATGCTTTCCCCCTGCATGTTCCGCACAGCAATCTCATTGAAGTGATTCTTATTGTGATCTCTCAAAGCATCATGTCCTCTATGGCTGGCATGATTGAGACCTCTTCCTTGTAAAATGAAACTATCCTCGCGGCAAAGACTTTCCATATCCCCTGCACCTTTCATAGACATGAGAGACTGAGGAACACCGTTGCGAGTGCTTGGTACAGTCCTTCCTTTTAACAGCAGACTTTCACCCAATCGATCATGACCATTCAACAAAGAGTAACTCAATGAATCCATGGCAACCCTGCCTCCATTAGAATCCATTTTATATTGCTGAGGGCCAACAAGAGCGTCGTTAATGAAAGGTCTAGTGCTAAATGGGTTCTGCGATTGATGAGGCCCCTCATATCTCCATTTTCCCTGTTTTTTGCTCTGCTCCAAAAAATAATCGCTCTGGTTTTTAAACCACCTAGAGCCAGGACAAAAATCATCGGACTGGTGATTATGGGCAGGAAAAGACTCCACTGAATCAAAACCACCCTTTTCAAATCCATTAAATCTACATCCCATAACATCATTACAACTCAAAGAAACTCCACGAGTAGATGATTGAAAGCTTTCCGAATCACAACCACCATTGCTAAAATCCCCATTGTTTAAACCACCATAAGAGCCATGATTTTTAACATTATATGGTACAATACCCACACCCAGAGAACCATCAACACCTACATCACCAAAACCAAAACCATCACCATGGGGGTCCATCTCAAATCCCTTCACTTTAACACCGCCATTTTGTTCCTCTCTAATATTCATTCTAACAAAATCTTGAGACAAATCATTGATGTTATGAGGTGATTTAGAATCATCCAAACTCAGTCCATTAAAGTAAAGGTAACTGGGTGATTGATGACACGTAGCCTCTTCAAATAAAGGAGGAGAAAGAGGAGGTGCTGTTGCAAATGGTGAGCCTGAAGCATCCTCAGAAGAGAAAAACCCATTTGAGAAAGAGCTTGAAGGAGAAAACTCAGGTGATGATTGCAATGATACACTAGTATCACTCAAAGGAGAACCACTCAAAAGTGACTTCTTATGAAGAAGCCTCAAATATGACCCATTCAGTCCTCCTCCATTCAACAGCTCTTCCTCTCTCTTCCTCATCTTCTCCATAACCTTCTTTTCCCTCTCAGATTGTTGTTTATACATCATCATCATCATCATCAAATGTACACAGACACAATATACACCTATATGTAATATATATATATATAAGCAATATATCTGTCTAGCTACTTTTACAAGACAACTTTTGTTAAAAAAAAACCCCCACACCCACAGCAGAAATCTATTTGAAAACGCCAAATAGCACTTAGGGAAAAAAAAAACAAATCACACAGTACTCAGGGTATGTTTTCTGGGTGATGAAGAATTTAAGGTCGCATATTTTTTAATCTCGTTTGTTGTTAATATTGTTGGGATTTGGGTTTTGTGAAGGAGAAGTGGAGAAGGATTTTGTATTTGTTTCAAATGGGTTTTTTCGAGAGTGAGGGAGAGGGATGTAGTACGATCTGTTACTGCGTGTTCATGCTCACACCATTACAATGAAGTTGAGCCGGCACTACTCGCTCACATATACCAAGTTACTGCCACTAAAATGAGAGTATCTCTGGCTACGACCTTCTCTCTCTCTCTTTTTTAAAGGTTTTTTTTAATGACTTTTTTTTATTATCTTATTTTACTGTGTGTTTGTTAATGGTATCTTTGGTGCAACTGATTTCCTTGATTTTCTCACTTGAGGTTGTTGACTTGGTTTCTGTATCAACTTCTTTTTATATATATATAACTTTTGATAACTTCGCCTAGAAGCTCATTGGTTTCTTAAAAACTCATTCATACAACTTCCCAGAGGGTGTTTTGCACTGTATTTAAAAAGTATTTTAAAAAAAAATTATTTTTTTTATTTTAAATTAATATATTTTTAAATTATTTTAACGTGTTGATATTAAAAATAATTTTTAAAAATAAAAAATATGATTAATATATTTTTTTAAATAAAAAACATTTTAAAAAATAATAACTTTAAACATTCGATTGCTTACCTAAGAAGTTGTTTATTTTTTTTTAGCTTAAAAAAAAATTCTATATAGAGAGAGAAAATCAAATAGAATAGATAAAGTATCCGGTGAGAAGTTTCCCGACTTGTTGCCCAAGAAAACCATCCATCCGTTTTCGGCCGAGCCAAGTGCTATTTAGGGAATTTTCTTTTTCCTTTTATAGTCACCGAACGTATTCTAATATATTCAACACAAATACTTTCTCGGTCATGAGCTACGATCCTATAGAACTGCCTTGATTTCTATATCCAAAGGACAATTTTTCTTGAGCTGTTTCATAATACAAAAACCCATACAAGTAATTATGTAACAGCTCCATATGCCAAATCCCAACATAAAAAAATCCACCTCTTAGGACCATAGTTATTTATAAAGGGTCGATTCACACGGGTTAACTCAGATTAATCTTAAAAAATAAAAATAAAAATACAAGATTCTAATATTTCACATGAAGATATTAAAAACAGTAAGGTTTCGATTATACATATTGTAAATAATAAAATTTAAAAAATTATTTAGAAAGGTTTTTTATTTCATATTAGACAGATATTATTTTCTCTTTTTAAATTAAAATATTTAAATTAAAAAAATAAAAATATAACTTTTTTTTTGTGAATATAATTCAATTTTAATTTAAAAAAATAAATTTTTTTTCTAGTGTTTATATAAGAAACTTTGATATGAATTAATAACTAATAAAAAAAGTAGCAGGCTCACATACAAAAAATTAAGCCGAACATTCTTCTTAGACCTGTTTTTGTTCATCTGGACTAAAACCACTAATTTTTTTTGTCCATACACATTGAAATTTTCATGGACAAAAATAAAAGGATATTTACTAGGTTTCATTGGGTCACTCAGTGATAAGTTAACCCAACAAATCTAACAAGTTTTATTAGATGAATTACAAGTCTAAATTTTACTTTAAATCCAATTAAAATCTTGAATTAATCCAGATCAGGTTTGATAACCATGCTTCTCATAAAAGTGACACACTTCGTAGGGTTAGCTCCATCTTTAATAGGCTTTTTTTTTCCTTCCAATTTTCGCCCTTTTGTCTTCTCCTTCTGATGGAGAACCCTGCTCTCCTGACTCAACAAGACAAAAGTGGCAGAGACGTAGGATTGGGCAAGAAATTACACTGGAACTTCGGGGACAGTTGGTGAGGAGATGCATTAATTATCCCTGGCATTTTTGTGGCATGCTACAGCTCCTGTGTTTTGCCGTATAACGACTGAAAATTTCCCTGTTTTGAATCAGTGCTAGTTTCTACATCAAACGCGCGCACGTGTTGAACTTGTGGTTACCAAGAACTCCCTTTCAAATAGCATGGCCTGCCCTCCACCATAACGGTGGAATTTGTGTTGTGACAGTCATCATGAACCAGTCTAGAAGAAGCTATTCAGAGAACTTGTCATCTACACCCAGCATTGAGACTCGTCAGCAATCTGATGACCAGTTGCTTCACCATTCCAAGAGATGGACGCAGATTTGGATTAACCGATAGTTCACAAGAAACCCATCAAACGCATCAACCAACAGATAGAAGCACTGGACTAAAGTGCACAGCACAAATATGACAATCTGGAGACTCCGAAGCTATGATATTACAGTTATTCTTGCCAATGCCTTGATGGACTATCTTCTGAACTACTCTTAAAGGTCGTGGAAAATAATAAAATGACAATACAAACAGCTATGAATTTTAAGGTTCGACAAACACAAGAATCCTCTGCAGAGCTATCAATGAAAGCAGAGGGGACAAGAAAATTGTTCGGCAATGGATCAAAAAGAAAAAAGAAAACATCTCATAGGAATTAATCACAAACAATAATGATGGCAATGTCATGCTAACAAAATGAATTCTGGTGAACAGTTTCACTAAAACAAGCACTCAAAAACACGAGAATATGGACATTCAATCCAATTAGCAAACAGTCCACAACACTGGTTGGCGTGTTAAGACCTAAAACATATTCCCAAAACCCACGGTGAAAGGTCAAATAATACAGTAACACATCCCCGCTAGCAATAAACAAAACCAGATAGAATGATAAAATAACAGGGTTAGACCTAAAAAATTAAACCAAAGCAATGCTGCTCTCACCGCCAGGAGGCTTGCGTACGCCACCTAGGTAGTCTCGAGACTCTACCTTCCCATCAGAAAATATATCACTGCCGCTCATCTCTCGCAATTTTGCCACACTCAGCGGTTTCTCTGCAGTAGATGGAGGAGCATCACCTTTGAATACGTTATTTCCTGAAAGTTCATTGAATTTCTGGTTATAAATTTTCTTTGCTGTCTTCACCACTGATTCTTCACTAGACATTTGATCTCCAGCAGGCTATAAAATTCAAGCAAAGCACAGAACCAGTCAGGCTTTAATTCAAATTAAAACCGGCAGAAAAAGATCAGAACAGGCAACTTATATCTTAGAACAAAAATCACAAAAGAGCAGGTCAGTGCTATTGCAAGGGAAATTATATACTTCCCCTCGTGATGTACTGATGTGGCATGCAATTGTGGAAAACAAAGACCATTTATTTACACAGTTATCCTAATATTATGCTATCATATATCCTAAGAATTTTGAAAAACAAAGTATGGGTTACTTCTAGAAACAGCAGTTCAGTGAATTATCTTTGGCCTACATGCATGACAACTATTACCATGCTTCCCAACCAGTTCATGCAACAGGTTAAATTCCATTGCAAAGCGAGAGTAAAAGGAACAGGGAGAGAGCAAAACACTTTGTTCATGCACCCACACAAACTTGTATTAGAAAGTTTGACAGAAGTGCTTACATTTCGTGGAGAAGGTTCACCCAATTGGATGCTTTCTTGCAAAGCTAAAGCACGCACAGTTGTTGGCCGTGGTAAAATTTCAGGAGGGGGTGCAAAGATGTCATGTCCACTGAGCTCCTTGGACTTGGCACTGGAGATCTGCTTCTTCAACATGGCATCAGACTCACTTTCTAAGGTTCCACTTAGCTCGCGTGCTTTGCCACCTCAGGCAGGGTAGTAGGCTTTTTGGGAGAAACACTCTCTTCCTCTGCAAATGAAATGTGACTGATTCCAGCAATTGCTTGCTGGCAATTCCCAAAATCAAAACACAGAAAAATAAGTTGCCATATCATATACATCCTTTGAGCCAAATTACACTAAAGTGGGCAAAGAATTGTGTGTGAGCTCAAACAAATTTAATCAAGAACGATGTAGTAGATACCTGGTACATTCTGAGTCCTGTTTTGCTATTAGCAGTGGGGTTGGCACTGCCAGATTCAGCCAAATCATTCTCTCCATTGGCTGCAAAAATGCCACTGCCAGTCATCTCCTTCATTTTATACCCAGAACAAGGTTTCCTGAGAATTTCAAACTTAATCTAGTCAAAGACCTTACATGGAAACCTCAAAAGAATGAACAGCAAGTTGCTAAATAAACAAACGCAAAACGATCTAGTTAGCATACACAACTGTGGTTTTCTAGTATCAGAGAACAAAGATTTTGGCAATCCCACAGAAATCAAAAACTCATCTTCACTCAATTTTCTACTGAGAAAACAATCTTGAAAATGGTTGTTTCAATATTTCTAAACTGACCCAACAACCAGTCATGTTCTACGCCAAGGAAACATGGTTTAAAAGCCATATCATTGACCAAGAAAAAAAAATTGGTAGAAACTGTACTGCCTTTACTAGGATATTGGCACGAGTAGGGTAAAATCAGAGAGAATTATGAGTTAAAGATCAAATACGAGTAGTAAGACAATGTAAAACAAAACTTAAGAGTATACATAATTTTATTTTACTTTTTGTAAGAATCTGATGAAAATGTTTGTTTCAACAGATCTAAGGACAACTGGATGTATTACCTAGGCACAAAATGTTCAAAATCAAACCAACAGTAACGCCATTGTGTGAAACAAAGAGATTTAAATTTTCCAAATTTAGACAATCGAAACCATCATCATTTCTTATCAGAGCCAAATTTAGAAAGTTTATGATGAACTATTAAGATCCACAGATCTCACCGTTTATTTAAGCTCTCGAACTCCTCCTCGGTAACTTGACCTCCAAACACCACCTTACTGATCCCGTCTGACGGCTATAAATCAATCACCAAACGATTAATCAGCTACTAAATTAATTGTTTTTTAAGAGAATGAAAGGGGATAAAAGAAAGAAATTGAAAGTGGAAGCTACCTGGTGGGGCCGAGTGGAGCGAGAAGCAGAGCCAACGGCGGGAGAATCAGGAGGCGGAGTCTCGGACCACGTGAGCAGATCTGCAGTGGAAGTGTGTGGTTTCCTAACCGGAGTGCTCCTCTCCATTATTTCTAAGAAAAATAAATAATAGTTCTTGAACCGGAAGGAAGGAAAGAGAGGAGAGCAACTTGTATGGTCTCAGACTGTGAGAGAGTATATAAGAGTGTCTGCTCTGGTTTTGAGTGTCTTTCAGGGGAGAGAATATGGGTGGATCTGAGTGAAATGACTATGATGTCCTGATCTACTAGAACTTTCTGTTTTTATTGTTGGCTTCGCTTTTGAGAGAAGGGGTTTTTTCACTTTTAGAGAGTGAGGGAGTAGTGTAGTAGCTACTCCTTCTTTCTTGCTCTGTTTTAAAAGCAAAGAAAAAGGAGTTGAAAATGAGGCTTATTTTGTTTTTGTTTTTGTTTTTGTTTAATTCTTTCTCCGGTGCTGAATTTGAATTTCATGCCGCCCTGGGATTTTTCTGTCTGTGCTTAGCATGTGCGTTTCCATTACTGCCAGATGAATTATAAATTTAATTTTAAAAAAATAAAAAATATATTATTTTAACATATTTCCATACTAAAAATATTTTTAAAAATAATTGAGATTATATAGAATGGAATTATCATAAATCCAGATATGAATATAAATACAACAAGATTCTTCCCAGTAAGAGTTACAAAGGATCTGCAACTGGAGAAAAAGAACATGGATGCCCCTCCTCCTCCTCTCAAGCTGATCAAGAGAGTGGGCTGACAGATAATTTTTGGAGAACAATATTGCTTGCTCTTTTGATGCAAGAAATGAATCGTTTCTGCTACACTCCACAGCCCCATGTGAGCAATCAAAATCTGTGACCTTCAGATGCCCATTCAACACTTGATATCAAATCATTTTGTGGGTCATGAGCTAGAGTATGCTTTCACGTGCGGTGAAGAGGGCAGCCCCACCAATAGCGTGGCTGTCTCTGATCTCGCCATGAATTAACTTCTCTTCTTTTCTTCTTCGGGTAATTTTCATCCTGCGATGTGGATGAGAATGAACAGAAATGGATGCGGGTAGAGTGACAGTCCGAGGGTTATTTTCGCCATATAAACTACGTGTCCTGATCGTCTGTGTCTTTTATACGGGAATTGAAGGTACCCGTTGGACAGGATACCGGCATCCCTAGTGGCCTCCAGGCATGCAATTCGGGAAAGTGGTCGTTTTAAAATTCTAAATTGCATTAAATTACTCATGACCCCTTTGAAATTCTTAGAAGGCACCTAATTTTTTTATGGTAAAACTATCATCGTCAGTTACCCAGAAAGGGAAAGTGTGTTGACGAAGTCCACTGGGCTCAAGCAGTTAGCACGCGACCTGTTGAGCTTTTCCGCCCTTTGAATTTTTATTTTATCAACTGACATTTCTTTTGATCTGCTTGATTGTTATCGCATTTTATCATATCCTTATCGTTATTTTTGGTTTCGAGTTTTGAATTGGATTAATACTTACCACTTAAAAAGTAAAAAAGAAGAATAAATTAAATGATTCGAAAACCTCGAAAGAGATAAAAATAAAATTGTTGATCAATTCTTACCGCCGGAACATAAAAGATAGAGATAATAAAAATAAAAAAACAGAATATGAAATAAAAATAAAATTACATTTGATAATGGTATACTAAACGGAATGATATTTTTATTTTACTATTAATATACACAAATGAAAAACTTATATATTTTAAAAAATAATTAGATATTTTTATTTTAGTTTATATTGAGTGTTGAAATTAATAGTAGTATAATAACTCTAGTTTTAAAAATCAAATCTGGCCAAAGATGTTAACCCGCGATCCGTCACACCTAGGGCTTAAACCAATCCAAGTTCAAGAAAAATAGAGGTAGATTCAACTCAACTTAACCCGATCAAAATTGGGTCAACCCATGACTTGATCGACCCACCATAGAACCTTGTCAAGACTAAGGTAAAAAACTTATTTATTTATTTTTTTGAAAAATATTTTTGGTAAAAACAACTTGATTCTTTAAAAAAAATATATGGTCATCTCGAGTTAACCCTCCTGATCCATGACTTTGTCCTTATCCAAGGTCGACCCTCGAATTATATTTGAAAACTATGATGATAACCTATTTTATCCTTACCTGTCTCGGTTGGATAATTTTTTAATTAAGATTTTTTTATATGGATATTTTAGGGATAAAAAATAATAAATATTATTTTCAAATACATTTTTGTTTTTACTTCCTGTTTTTGAAGACATAAAATTACTTCAAAATTGTTTAAGAGACATATTTATTTTTATATTTTTATCTATTCAACCAAACATGTTCATCTCCCTACTGTCTTTAACTTTTTTTGTTCCGGGATAATAACCAAACATTACCTTAAACATTACTATTATTGTTCTAGTTTTTTTAAAATGCTTTATAAAATATTTTTTATTTGAAAGAAATATAAAACTGATGGTTTATATGGTTTCAGATTACTTTAACATGACAGTATTAAAATTATTAAAAATCACTTTCTTAAAAAATATTTCCTAACTACTAGTACTTACACACTTAGTTTACATGTAAAACAATAAAAAAAAAAAACAAATTTTTATAAAAGGAACAGTGGACCCTAGGAACGAAAGTGTGCAAGATAATCATGTGTCCCACACGCTGCTATCGAATGTAACCTACCTTGGAGCCTCCCCAACGAACAAAATTAGAGATTCCTTAAAGAAACTTGCCTAGGTTGAGGTTCTACGATATTTCTATTTCATCAGCCTTGCAAATAATGATTATCGCTACTTAATATCGTCTATCAAGAATCTAATCGATTAATAAATACTATAGTATCTCGTGCAAAAAGAGAGGCCTCGTGAGACCTATAGAATAAACCTTGCCCCGCATGGTTCGTTGAACAATCAAGTATTTATTAAAAATTGCGTTCATCTATTTGCTACAGAAATGGCTTCAAATATATTGCGGTGATAGTAATTAGGAAGTCTCTCTTGATTTATGCACAAATTTAGATGATGTTAGGAATTTAGATTTTTTTTATATATTGGTATTAAAAATAATTTTTAAAAAATTTAAAAATATTATTTTAATATATTTTTAAATAAAAAATATTTTAAACCATAATTACTATTATACTTACAAATACCTTTACTAGGATAGGATGATAGCTTCTTGCTTGTCTTGCTAGCCAATGTCGAACTTCACATGACATCACATTCAGTTAAAGTTATAAATATAATAGAATAAGTGGATTTACATAGTCTAGTGCTTTAAAATGCAGAGATTTTAGCTTCTTCTTTTTTTACTCAAATATTAAATTAAGTAGATTAAAATGTCACGATTTTTACTAATAATAACGCAAATGTTTTAGGCTTACGTGCTGTCCTAACATAGTACCAAAATAAATATGACTAAATATTGTTTTGTCATCAGTATTAATATTTGTTATATAGTCATAATTTGGGAAGATTACTAAATATATTTGTATATGTTAAAACAATCAAAATTAATAGAAAACAAATACAAACATATAAAAAAAAGGTTAGGGTTTAATTAATCATAATATTCTGAAATATTATTTTAATTTAAATACAAAAAAAATTATATATAAGATAAACTGAAAATATTATTTTATTTTTAATAAATAAAACAAGATAAATATATATATTTCTTAATCATGCATACTGTACAATTGAATCATTCTTAGTTTAATCGTATTAGTTTAATCTTTAAATAAAAACTTAGATCTTCCATCTATCCTTTTGTTTAAGAATTCTCCATCCTTTTTGACAAGGTTATCACGTGACTTGCACGTGCCTCTTGAATGAATTCCTAATGATGGAACCACCCTCACCTGTATGAAGCCACCTGTTGCTACCGAGATTGCCCCACACATACAGAAGCCAACTGTCTAGACGTGAAATTAAACACGCACATGTTTCTACTGTTGCACAAGGCACCCAGGGTTTTGCTACAGAGAGGGTCATATAACAGTGAATTGATAGCGGACATGCGAGAACAATTTTGTCTTCCCAGAAAGAAAAGGTTATTTATAAATTATGTTACATATTAAAATTATATATGTACAGAAAAGAGACGGTAAAAATGATAAAATTGTAAATTATATATGTTTAATTTAAAATCCATCTTTAATCAAGTTTCGATCGTGAATTTTTTATACCAGCTCACCAGGTCCAGCCTGACTTAATAACTATGTGTAAAATTATGAGAAATTTCTCATGGAAGGATAATAAGTGGTTGGGTTCTCATTTAACAATTATTGATTTTTTAACTTTTATCTTTTTAATTGTTTTAAAATAAAGTAATTAAAAGTATAAAAAACTGTTTGGTAATAATTTAAATATTATATGTTTAATATTTGATAATAAAAGACAATTTTTATAAAAGCTTGTTTAAGCTCTTGCTTTTTTAGCTTTTATTACTTTACTTTACAGCAAAATAATTAAAAAGTATACGAAAAATGAAGTAACTGTTTAAAAATTAGTTGTTTACTTTTGAAAGTGGAATATGATTTTCTTATAAAGTAGGTTAAATGTATATTAATAAGAAGTTGTATATATCTTTTGAAATGGAATAATGTTTATTTTATATAGAAGTAAAGAATAACCTTAAACAATTTAAAATTATATAAATATATACTGTGCAATTTAGCCCAACACGCACAACAATTACGTTCCTATTATAATTTTAAATTTTTTTATGTAAAATCAAAAAAATACTTATAATGTAGTTTATTTTACCGTAAAAAAAAAAGAAATTATTTTCAAGCAAATCATGTAGTCTTTAAATGAAATATTAATCTAAGTTATATTATTAAATTCAAGTAGTACATAAGCTTCACACACGAGACCGCACCATTACTCAATATCAAACTGTTTTCTATGTTAAATCTCTCGGGACATATAACACAACAAGAACTAGACAAGCTCTATATTTATATTAAAGTAATGTAAGTACGGATTGAAGATTAAAGTATTATATAAGGATATATTGAGCCTACACAAACACAATCTTTTTTCAGTTAGATTTTTCCAGGTGTCATTGTAAGATCCCATGCATCTTACTTGATGACCATATATATATATATATATATATATATATATATATATATTAAACGGGTAAAGTATCACTAAAAACGTTTAAACTTTTTTTTTTGACAGATCAAGATATTAATTACCAAATATTTTAAATTAATGTCGTGTTTCATGAAATGAAATCCTGGCAATTGTGTTTATACCATCAAACAGTGTTGATGTTACCTGTTAAAACTTCAAATATATAGCCATTCAAACTTATAAAAATGGATAATTTTGCCTTCGCAATATTAAGGGGGATTCTCAAGCTCTATTAAAAAAAAAAAATCTCTCACGTCTGCACGATCAAGTCTAACATCTCCTTGGAGTTTCCCTTTTTAACGCTTTGAGAATAAATTAAAGTAATATTTTATATTGTCTTAATCTCCACATCACGTTCCACCAGGTCTTCGTTATGATTATGCAAGCTTTGGACCTCCAACTCATCGAGATCCACTCTTTAAGTGCCCTATTCAGCTTTGGTTACTTCTATTTTTATAAAATATTTTTTTTGGTGAAGAAATGTTAAATTGATATTTTTTAAAGTTTTTTTTAATGATTTTGATGAGATAATATTAAAAATAAATAAAATATTTTAAAAACATGTTATTTTAATGTATTTATAATTTTTACAGAGAATTTATATACTGAAAGCTTGTATACACATCTATGATCTTAATGAAATTAAATATATATAACATGCCAATAATGTCATGGAAAAGATCCACACTTAAATTAGAATTTTCATGGCTGGATTTATGGACTTTAATGGTCCTGAAAAAATAAGTCCTACAAGGAATAGAAAATAATTTGATGCTTAAATCAATATATTTATATATATATATAAATATACATTAAAAGAAAAATAAAATAAAGGTTAGGGAATACATATTTGGCCTATAAATTATATGGGCCGACTTGATTTGGCCCGGCTTTCAATGGTTTCATCTGGCTTTCGAATGACTTCGGCTTGTTTTCTTTTTTTTGCCAGAGATTGCCCTGTTCTAGCCTTCATACTTGTGATTGGATGTATTTATATCAGGAGTTGGAATTTCTTCATGGAGAAGTAATTACATCATTGGTTAAAAAATTAGTATTGTATTGATTTAGCTAGTCATGATGCCTTTTGGTTGATGTCTCATGTTAGAGTTGTAGTTATAATAATTTAAAAATTTAAATTATTAGGTAAGCATTACAGATATAATTTATATAATTTTTTAATATATCTTTTCAAATGAAAATTTGTTGGTTTGAAACTTCAATAAACCTACGCTATTTTATATTTAATTTTTATCTAATAAAATAAAAATAATAAGATTTGACAAATAAAAATTAAATACCATTTCAAAGAGACCATCGGCTGGTGGCTAGAATAAGAAACTGTTTTGATTAGAAAAAGTCATGTGTGCATGATAAGCTTGTACAGGTGGCTCATGAGAAAAAAAAAAAAAACTAGAATAGCATGTCGATTGATGCTCGGACCAAGACATCACCGAGTTTGGGTAAATCTTTAGCTGAAAATTCCAGCTATTTGTGCTAGCCCTTGAAAAAAATGTTCTTTCAGATTTTCTTTTTCTTTTTTCATGTATCATCACATGTGTTAGTTTATTTTCCATGCAATAAAACTTGTATGTACAAATTCATAGCATGTCTACCGTCAAGTTTTCTTTCAGGAATCAATTGAACTCTTCCAACAGCGGATGACCACAGATCTTTGAACGGGAATGGTTCTCTAGTTCGAGAAAACTGTAAATTGCTTTCTGCTAATGCTAAGAACTTACAGGGCCTGTTAATCTCTCAACGGGAATGGTTTTTTTCTTCTATTTTAATTCACGATTATTTATTTTCTGAAACATCGATGCTCGAAAAGCACAGTGACAGATACCTGGCAAGACCTTAAAAAGTACTGTCTCGTGTGATTAAAAAATGAAAACAGAATTAAAGGGTGGCAGCAAGATTTTAAAATTTCCAGGTAAGGAATGGTGTCATTTTACGACACATCAATATCATCAACTAACGATCATTTTTATGGGCTAGGAACCTAGGAAAGTGGAACTTTTCTGGACGTGCCACGCCACCAAAGCTATGTCGGCAGGGAAATAAGAGGACGATAATTAAAAATATCAGAAGCTAAAATGTTTTAAGCTCGCCAAACAAGCAAGCTACCATTGTTGTCAAATTTTAATTACCAATTAAATAACCAAAATTTAATATACACAGACGAGGGTTTTAGCTCTGTTCTTGTTCTGAGTCAGCAAGGTTAAACGATGTCCACTTCACACGATGGACAAATCGACGTATAGTGCAACACCCACCACTAAATGATAATTTAAGAAGGCTGTAGCTGTAAGTTGTTGTTCGGTATTGTACTAGCAGTTTTTATTTGAAATATATATATGCGTGTAATTTTTTTATTTGTAAAATTTATTTTTAATGTAGTATATCAAAATAATTTAAAAAATTAAAATTTTTAAATAAAAATAATTTAAAATTTTTAAAATTAAATAATTAACCGTATTTCCAAACAAGGTCTAAAAGTCAAGTTGATTGAGAGAGTTGAAATCTTTGATGCCTTGAGAAATCATAACATTTGACATGATTGTGCCCTCGCCTTACAATTTCTGTTGCCTGGAGAAACAAATAAAACAATACTCCCTCGTCCGTACCAATTTGGAATGAGACCAGACGAACACTAGAGCAGGTAAGTAAAAAAAAAAAAAAAAACGAAAGGACCTAAGTTAGGATATTGAAGTCATTGAATATCGGCTTACAACCATACATCACTCCTACATTTAGGTTAATAAATATAGTATCTTATCTAAGTGTTTGAGATTCGAAAGGATACTGATACATATCCTATACTTGTAGTACTGCTGTATATAGAACAAATTCATTCGACAAAACATAAAAATAGTTTAAATTAAAATGGAATTATTTTCATTAGAAAATGTTCAGATCTCGTCCATAAATAAGTAGTCTTCCATCCTAGTTAAGAAAGCCAAAATAAAATGGTTTTTCATTACTGGCTTGCCTTGCCCCGCGCCAACAACCACTGTCGGATGTAAACTGGGAAAGCAATCGGTATAAAACTTATTATCGCCCACCGTGGGGCTCGAACCCACGACCACAAGGTTAAGAGCCTTGCGCTCTACCAACTGAGCTAGACGGGCTTGTTGTAGAAAGAGAACGATTTGTATATATAAATACATATATAATTCATTCTTTGAAACAAACTCCAGCTCCGCCTGTGTGCTCACCCAGCTAGAAAATAAGAATTTAAAAGGACTCTGTCGAACAGGAACTATTTTATATACCCGTTTGGGCCTAAAACTCTGCCCATAATCTTATCCTTACCCAGCCCATCTGAATCCCATCACAACTAATAAAACAATGTTTGAACTCCAGGCAAATAATATGACACTTTGAGCCGTTCTCCTCCTCATCTTCTTTTTTTTTTTAACCTCCTTCGAAAAAAAGTAAAAAATAAAAACGAATAAATAGCGTTTTAGAGGTTGCAATAAAGTAAATAGAAGTATTTGTTAAAAAAGCTTCGCTTTTTAATAAAGTAAATAGAAGTATTTGTTAAAAAAGCTTCGCTTTTTAATAAAGTAAATATATTATTTTAAAAAAGTATGTAAATTTAATTATAAGTTTGGAGAACGTGGTTGAAACCGTGTTTTTTTAAATTTTATTTTTTTTAGTAAAAATTAATTTTTTATGTTTTTAGATTTTTTGATGTGCTGATCTCAAAAATAATTTTTACAAAATAAAAAAAATATCATTTTGATATATTTAAAAAAAACACTTTAAACCGCAATCGTTATTACAATCCCAAATAGACCCTATAAAAGAAACAATTCTCCTCTCCTTCTCTTATAATCACCTGTAAAAGCTAGAGTTGTATTCTAAAAATGCTTTTTTAGTTACTCGATTGTTTGCTGTTGTTTTAGCAAATTTGAAAGATGAAAAAAAAAGAATGAAAATATATAATTATTAGTTATTTCTATACAATGGGAACCACCAGAAATAAAAAGTAATACACGCACAGCACACTTGTATTGGACAAAGTACCTGCAATGGATTGATTCCAAGTTTTGATGTAATTATTTATTTTGGCATTTTCTTTTATTTTATCATGAAAAATCCAGCCGTAGTTTTTTACACAAGATAAAAATAACTAATATTGAAGAATGACAAAGCAACATCACAAAACGATTTTTTTATTTTTATTTTTAAAGGGAAACGTTATTAAGCAGTTTTATACATTGCCGTTTCTGATTTTACATAATATCTTAGCAACCGTAATGGGAAATATCAATTCAATCCTTAACCTATATACTTGTTCTTAAACAAGGTCTAGGTCTATAAAACTTTTCAATTTGACCCAAACATTTGATAACAATTCTTATTTTTTTTTTAATAGTGTTCATTGATTTTTTTTTATTAATTTTCTTTTTCTAGATTGACGCTTGTTGTATAGAAAACATACATTAAACCAAAAATATTGATATTAATTATTTTTTCATTATTTTTTAAATTAATGTTTTTTAGAGCATAAAATATTTAAACACTGCTGTAAAACTCAGGCCAGATTAAGTTAAAAAAACAGAGAAAACAAAAAGTCTATGTGGCCCGATTAAAATTTTAAATTGATTTTGTGAAACAATGTTAAAAACCGATCCATCAATCAAATGATTTTATTTTTTTAGAAATTAAAATCATTTAATTTATTTGTTTTTTTAAATTAAAAATAGCCCGGGTTGACCATCATAATCCGTAATCCATAACTCAGGTTTTAAATTCTATTTAAATTTGGATATTGTTACTAATATACACAAACACTAATAACGGTATAACTGTTAAATTTGATTTAAATTATAATTCACAAAAGTGTCCGGTTTTTTGGTCATTAAGTTCATCCATGTTAATATTTTTTTTGAAGACATTTTATTTTTAATTTCAATTAAAACTCAGCATGTTGCATAAGCTAATTTCAATTTTTTATATCATTCCAGCCAGACAAATAATAAATAACTCAGTACACCTAGTCGCATTAGCTAACACCCAAAAACAGTCATTTTTCTTACCACCATAAAGCACTCGTTCTTCTAGAAGCAGATATTTTAATAACATTTGCTTAGTAGTTAGTGTCGTTTACGAGGGGGCCAATGGTATCATGCTGCCGGCGTAGCAGCATAATTATCCCCTCTTTTTTTTTCCCGTCAATCTCATATAATTCATTGTCTCCCACTCTCTCTGCTCAGAGACAGACGCTGAAAGAAGCCATGGCCTCCGCAATCCTTAGCAACCTCTCGTCTGCGTTTCTCCCGAGTCAACTCAGCAAATCGAGCCGAGCTCTTTTCACACCGCACTGTACCCCTACCTTTAAACGCACTAGTTTCGCGGCAAAAATTCGTGCCTCTTCTACCGCCTTTGTTGAGACCAGGCCAACGGTCAGCTTTTCCTTCTTCTCTTTCAAATTTATCATTTTCCTTTTTTCTCAAATCATTAAGTCCGGATTTTTATTCTTCCAGCGCATAATTGCGCTTTTAAGTCAGTTTTTATTGTGATTACAAGTACCCCCTTGATTTCTTTGTTTGGTTGATCAGAGAAATCAGAGGGAATTGAAGTGAATGCAAATGTTACAGGCCTTATACCTTTTTTTTGTGTTCATTGATGAATATTTGAGAATTGAGATTATAGGTTATTTATTAACCTTGAATGATTAGTCATTGATTGCTCTTAAATTGAAACATCTGTCTTTCTTATTGGATTTAGGATCCTGTGGTGGTTGAAAAGGATGTCAGTAGCAGCAAGAACATCCTAGCCTGTCCCGTGTGTTACGAGCCCGTAACTTTGATCGGTGCTAACGTCTTATCTGTGTAAGTTATTTTTAAAAATGTATGCGGAAATTGTTATTACCTTTGGCATGGAATCAGTGAGGCTCTTTAGATTTATGCTTGTAATGGTTGGACATGGCACAGAAATTCTGCACGCGGATCTAGCTTGCAGTGCAGCACCTGTAAGAAGACTTACTCAGGCAAGGAAACACATCTTGAATTGACGGTAGCAAGTGGGTCTAAGGCATATGATGATGCTATGACTATGGCCACAGAATTTTTCAGGTGACGATGAAATAGTTATTGCAATCTTTATGATTAAGATAGAGTTTGTGGACATGGTGCTTATAGTAAATTTGGGACATGGATAATGTTTATACATGTTCACACTAGGACTTTTGCAAAGTACATGTAAGAAGATTTGTCCATCTTGGAGCAATGGTCGATTATCAACTACAGTGACTAATTTATTTTGGATTAATTCCGACCCATCATGCTTCACTAATGATGGCTATCTAGTCTTTTTAAACCATCTATCCTGTCAAGCAGAAGAAAGGGTCAAGTTACTTTTAACTAAACTTTGAACCTTTTACGCTGGACTCTATTGCATTCTCGAGATGCGGGGCTGCAATTCAGTGATTGTAAATTTCATTTTGAAGGGACTGGCGTTTGTTGAGTACCACAACCAGTCTGAACTTGGTTATCTTGGCTAGATAAGCGATTATGTTGATTGCATTTGCAGATCCAGGCAACCTATGCTGGAACTTCTTCTTTGGGAAAAATTAGTTCTTTTGGCATCTTTTGCCTGGATACAGCATCAAATTTTGTATAACATTGTGGTTTATTTTGACTTCAATGGTATTGTATGGATAAAAATTACAGTAGGAATATATAGTCATCACACTGATGCATTTCATGCTACCACG
The DNA here is from genome assembly GCA_019202695.1 of Populus x sibirica. Lineage (NCBI taxonomy): Eukaryota > Viridiplantae > Streptophyta > Magnoliopsida > Malpighiales > Salicaceae > Populus > Populus x sibirica. The sequence goes on along the minus strand of JAGMVL010000643.1, from coordinate 1,433,958 downwards.
CACAATGAGTATGAGTGCCAAACATTAAAATTTTGGCTGTCCTTTTATTGTTTTTCTGAATCAGAACACCATTCATATCATTCCTTTACGAGAGAGGTTGGCGTCAAAACTTTGTATGGGGTGGTTTTCCAGGCCCGGAGAAGGAGGTAACAAGACATCTCTTTCTGAAAGCTTTCCCAGGAAATTTGTTTATTGAGTTGGAGATCTTATTTGTGAGGCAACCCTGTAAACTCACAGTGATCTGGACTGCAGTTTGAAATGATGAAGGATTACCTCAAGCCAGTTTTAGGTGGCAATATTCTAGATGCTAGTTGCGGTAGTGGCTTATTTTCAAGATTGTTTGCCAAGAGTGGGTTGTTTTCTCTTGTTACGGCTCTGGACTACTCAGAAAACATGCTGAAACAGTGCTATGAATTCATCAAGCAGGAGGAAAACTTTCCAAAAGAGTATGAGCCAAAACTTTCTACTAATTTTGTTTATCATTTTGTTGGATGATCTGAATTCATCTCAACAGATCAGTGAAATTGATAATTGATATATCAGCTGCAATTTCTGATGGAATATATTTGGAGTTTCTGTTGATAAAACAATTTGAGAGTTCCTCTGCTCAACTAGTTTTGGCTTAAAGCTTGCTTGAGTTGAGACTCTATTTCTAATTGGTTTGATTTATTTTTGAAACTAATATTGATCAGGGACAATGATTGTTTTTTATCTCTATAGGAACTTAATATTGGTTAGAGCTGATATAGCTAGACTTCCTTTCATTTCTGGTTCCCTTGACGCTGTCCATGCTGGTGCTGCTATACACTGTTGGCCTTCACCATCAGCGGCTGTAAGTTCTTCCTCACTTGTAGTATTTTAAACTTATTTGTCTTTAGACGTTATATTATCATATTACTGTATATTGGAGATCAGTAACCACGGTTTTGACTGGCATGTAAAGACGAGACTGGAGGGGAAAGACATGAGTCTTACTGCTCAAAGGAATCAGGCAGTTGTGAAGCTGAAGCTTCCACGCTTTGATGCCTGCATAACAGTTCTTTTGCTCTTTTTGTCAAAACTTTGGCTACCTATTGCACAATTTGTCAAATACTGGCTTATTGGTGACAAGTTACTGTACCACGTCTTGCCCCTGTGACAAGCCTTGATGGACATTCTCTTCTGCAAAAATCCTATCTCGTTTTCATTTTTGGCCACAATTATTTTTTGTCATGGTTTTATGGTGATAATAAACACACTGAAGGGCTTGAGACAATGAATGCTGGCTATATATTTGGCATGTAGCCAGATATCATATGTTTTCACTTTCTATCACTCATAAAATATAGTATTCTGCTTCTGTTACAAGTGTGCTTTAAAAATGACTCCACTTACCTTTGCTACTTGCTTCTGTTACAAGTGTGCTTATAAATGATCCCACATTGCTCAAGTTTACCAGCTTACGATTCCATGATGTGGTAGCTATTCTTTAATTTGCAGGTAGCCGAAGTAAGTCGAGTTTTGAGGCCCGGAGGAGTGTTTGTCGCTACCACCTACATACTTGATGGGCCTTTCAGTTTCATCCCATTTTTGAAGCCTATAAGCCAGGTATGTGGTTCACTTCGAACTTGAACTGCTATACTTGAGGACTTTAGACAACATGCTCTTTTGGACATTTACGATAGAAAAGGTAAGCTATTGTTAACAGAATCAATACAAGGCAATTTGTAACAATAATATTTTTGAATTTTTTTATGTGCTGATATTAAAAATAAGTTTAAAAAAACAAAAAAAATACATTATTTTAATACATTTCTGAGTGAAAAATACTTTGAAATATAACCTTGAAAAAAAATTAATAATAAGTGAAGCAAGAAAAATAAAAAGTAACCGCGGGGAACTTGACTGGCAATGCTCAAGGACTTTGTTTCAGCATGCTCAGTTAATTTAATGACATCTTCTGTATTCAGACATGCGAATAATCTTACACCCAAGATCATACAAGTTTATCCAGCAAGCTTTGCTTGAAGGACGCTATATCAAACATCATATTTATGTCTTATTTAACCCTTATATGGCTGGTGGATAATTTATCAATTTGTCTTCCATTATAGAGAGTCACACAAGCATCAGGCAGCAACTTCTTCCTATCTGAACGTGAACTAGAAGCCGTCTGTAGAGCCTGTGGACTAGTTAATTTTACATGTACAAGAAATAGTCAATTTATAATGTTTTCTGCAACAAAACCCAGCTAAGCTTTCCGGGCTATTCTCATATGTTCCTCCCACAGTATTTTATTTAAAGAGCAGCGTTTTACTTCAATACTTGTTTGATCAGTTTGTTTCTCTTGTAATTCCAATGTATACCAATGTGACATTATTTTACCTTGAGAAAGTGTTTGAAGATATGTATTAATTATAAATAATTTTAGCATGCTGTTATCCCATAAGAAAGAAGGAAATAGAAAGGGTTACTGAATTGTTTTATAGATATTTTATGATTGTTTTACCTGCTTGTTATGGTTTTGACCCTTTTAATGATTGTATCTTATTGGCTAGAAGGTTTTAATATAAGATGATTGTTGTCAATTTTCCATCAGCAAGATCTGATGATGTAGCTAATTCTCTTATTGATGCATGATGAGTTTTTCATTTATGAACACGCAGGTTTGTTTACGTGGTGCACCTGTGTATTTTTGTAATTTTTTATTTATTTTTATATCATTTTAATGTATATAATATGTTGTTATCAAAAATAAATTTAAAAAAATAAAAAATATATTATTATAATTTTTAAGTGAAAAATACTATTGCAACGTAGTAAGGTCTTGGAAAAGCTGGAATTTTGAAAAGTTTAGTATGTCATCTAAATTGAAAAAAAAAAAAACTAATTATTACGTGAAAAGTCAGTTTTAGCTATTATTGATGTGATGATATTTTTAAAATAGTAAGATTTATTTTCTATAATTGTTGTATTTTTCATGATTGTAATGTGAAAATAGCCGTGTCGTCTACACTACATTTGGTGATAATGATTAATGAAATAATATTTTCCATTCTAAAAAACTCTTTATGCTGTTTTCATTTTAAATGATTGACAATTTGTATTTTTTTTTTCAATTGGCAGCCTAGTTAATGAATATTCGTTATGTTAAATCTTGCGTCATTTAACGCTACTGGGCCTTTACTTGGGCCTTTCATTAGGACACAGTGACAGTGCAATAAACTTTCCACTCTATTAAAGTTGAAGAGCGTTCGTTAGCTTAAAGAGCACCGCTTATAACGAATACTAGGTTATTTGACTCTTTGGGTTGTGTGTGTGTATATATATATTTTGATATATTTTTTATCTAAAAAATTTAAAATGTAAACAGAAAATTTATATAATTATCTAATTAAATAAATTAATAATTAACTATATAAAAAAACTGTTAACAATAATTAAAAATAAATAAAAATTAAGAGATATTAGTAAATCAAAATATTTGATACCATAGTTTTATTAGATTAACGTACATTAAAATTTAGCATATTTATTGCTGCAGATGGAAATAAGAAAAAGGGAGAAAAAAAGAAAATAAAAGGAGTTTGGGAGAGCTTACCTGTTTGCAGCTGGAGCACTCCAGGATATACATTCCCATTGTGACCAAGACAATCCCGTTACTGTTGATGGCTCATCAGGTAAAACCAGAAGAGGCAGTGCTACCAGAATGATGGCTGGTGCAGAGGTCATTTGTGCTAGAACTATCCTCCCAGGATTTGGGTCACGTGCAGAAAGGAAATCCCCCATTTTTCTTCCAACCAAGCTCCCAAAGAAACCAGCAATGACAAGCAAGGCTATGACGAAAGAGTTTTCTCATGAGAGAAACCAGTAAGCTCTAACAACACAGGTGTGGATGCCAAAGCTGAGCAAGGGAATAAATCGGTGACACCCTGAGACACATAATCTGGAAAGATGGGAGTCTTAATAACTCACTCGGCTTCATGGAACAGGTCCTGCACCTCTGACCATTAGGATTTACTTGAATCTTGAATGCTAGCTCTCCTATCAGCATCTGAAAAGTGTGGATCATTGGCAAAAAAGTAAACGAGCACACCCACTACAAACACTAATTATGCCGGCAATATCAAATGCAACCCTTCTCCTGGGGATTCCCATGAATGTTGCTGGAGCTATCAACACTGAACAGAATCCACCAATAATGGAACCAAAGTTGGATGTTAGTCGTAGCCATCCAAAGGCCGTATCACGATTGCTACCATCAGTTGAATCAGCAACGAGGGACTGGATTGCAGGTGCAACAATATCGAGGCCAAAGCCATTCAAAGCTCTAGATACGGCCACCTGTTTGAGAAAAGCTGAATGACTTGAAAAGGCACACAGTCAGCTGGTGTGCTAAGGACTACTGTACTTTTCTTGATAATTACCTAACAAGAATTATTTAAGAACTCTCAAACACATGAACCGGAAGTATTTTAAATATTTTCCGATTATTTTGGATTTGGGCACTTCAAGCTTCATGCTCAAAGATTTTCTTTCTGTGATTTCCATTTATAAAAAATTTTTCAGGAGACAATCAACCTTCTTATTGCTTGTAGAGTTATAAATTCAGCACTTCAGCTGACTTAAGGTGTCCAAGGCATGCTCCTTATACCTGTTAAAATCTGGTGACTTCTTAGGTTTGTAATCTTCTCTTATTTCCATAGATTAAATAAAAAGCAAAATGTTTAATTAATCAGACAGAGCAAGGCATTAGGCCTGACAAAAGAATCTAAAAAAATCCAGTGCTTCATCCATTATCAGTGGTACCGAATAGAACCTCTTCAGATTTAACTGTATCTAACAGATTTTCAAATTTCAATCGAAGAATTTTCATTAACTGCCTGTAATGTCATGTTTTTGTCACGTTGGTCTCGACCACTAGCATAGAATACATCAGGACCTGCTAAGATTATTCTTATATTCTTGCATTGTAATAATTAGCCCAGTTTGACAAAAAGATAAAATAAAATAAATAGTAAGATCATTTTTTCCAGACTTTTTTTAACTAGCAGAGCATATCCAACAAGTATGCTGCAAGACAGTCAAATAACTACTAACTGTACTAAAAAGGGTCAATTAATTCCAGCCTTAACAATCCAACCAGCAATCCACCATCATGAGCCATGGAACACTCACAACTGAAGAAGCAACTTACAATTTAAATCCCTCTGATCATGAAATAAGCAAATGAAAAAGCAAAAGGGTAAATGTTTTTTTTTTTGTTACATTAAAGGAAGTGGGGAGAGAAGGCAACAAGAAAAGTAGCAGCAGCCCAAAAAAAGGCACCAGGAAATCTGACACGGGCACGGTTACGCCTGACAGCTAAATAAACAGCTATAGAATAACAAGATGACTATGCTATAGACCCAAGTCCAGCCGGGTCCTTGCGCAAGGTAGAACCTACTTCTTTATAAACACCAGGCAACAATGACTCATCTGCTCTCTCCATGATCCCTGCTAAATTCACCAGAACTTAATTCACCGTCTCGTCATTTTTTGGGATTTGTTATAGCAACTTGTTCATAAAGGGATGGAATTGGATTTTCAAGGGTGTCTGACAAGTGGGCTTGTACGAAGAGGTGAGGTTAATTCAAAAAAAAGAGTTTTTTTTTTTTTAGGTTTTAGCACTTAGAATGAAAGGATAACATACTATTAGCATAATTTAGAGAATCACATATTATATTGTGACTTGCGAGTCACAAGTATCACATGTAGTTCTTTTTAATTTTAAAAATAAATTGATATAATTTACAATAAATAAAGAGAAGAGATAAAAAAACAAGAAAAGAGAGAAAGAAAAGGACTTTGAAGACACATCGAAATTCTAATGACGACACCACCGGTACCGTTAAAAAAGATATCGATGAGACAAATCTAAAGATACCAAATAAGGTCATGAGCAATGACCAGAGCGAGCCACACAAGCCGTCCCAATCTGTCGAGGCTCATTTTTCTTCGAATAGCTCGTGTGGCACGTTCCGGTCACCTTTGGTGACCTTCCTTGATGTTGTTACATTAATCTCTTAAAGATCTTTTCAACGGTATCAGTGGTGTCATCATAAGAGCTTTGATGTGACTTGGGGATCTTTTTATTATTTTTTTTTCTCTCTCATTTCTTTACAAGTTACAAAAAGGAGAGAAGAGAGAAAAAAAACAAAGAATATAAAAGACCTCTAAGACACATCGAAACTCTGATAATGACACCACCGCTATCGTTGGAAAAATCTCAATAGTTGAATCCAACGACATCAAGAAAGCTCACCAATGGTGACCGAAGTGTGTCACACAAGCTATCCGAAGGCAAATGAGCCCCGACATATTTGGATAGCGCGTGAGGGCCCACTCCGGTCACCATTCATGACCTTCCTAGGTGACACATCCCCTACTGAAGGAGATGACATGTCACTTGTCTATCTAGAATCCAACCACCATAGTGGTGGTTGGAAAATCAGGGGAGAGGTCTTTTTGTCCAAAAATCTTTTTTACAACCCATTTTTACCAAGAAACACGTTATAAACACCCTCATAACACCTAAAAATCAATTTATCAACCTAAGAAACTTTTAAAAAAAGGCCTTAAAACATGAAATCCAACCACTTTAGATTTTTCTTCCTAAAAAAAGAAGTTAAATGATTAATTCTTCGGAGATTTGTATAGTTTTTCTTTACTGAGTGATGCTGGGCCTTTTGAGCCTCTGACAATTCGATTGATAGTTAAGAGAAGATCAGGCTTTTAGGAAGAGAGTTTTGAGTTGACTCAGAGAGGCGAAATAGGGCTCCATAGAAGAAAGTGTTTTATGGGCAACTTACTGGGCTTGATTATTACGAAGATTTACACAGATGAGATTAACCTTCTCCTCTTCAAAGTTATGTCAGTGATGGATCCTTCACCACTGAGGACAAAAACCTCAAAACAAATGCCACGTAAATAGATGGAAGTAGTAGCTTATATAAATAAGGAGAATTGCGTAAACATATATGTACATATATATATATATATATATATATATATATATATATATATATATATATATACACACGTGTATTGAACATCCTCATATGAGTAGCCACGTATTAAAAACTTAAGAATCTAAGATATAATGATAAATTGAGATAATTTTCCCGTAAATAAATAGTGAGCCTAAGGCTAAAGGAGAAGGGGGAAGGGACCTACGCTTAATAGATGTCACGATCAAATCATATGATCTCCTTGGGGACTAGAGATGAAAAAAGAGAATATCATTTGCCTTCGTACAGCTTTTCTGCAAACCACTTGGCCCGGTGGAGCCCGCATCACAATTAGCAGATCGAAATCAAATGGCCCACGACGGATTCCTATCAAATCCTACACGTGTGTCGTTATCCTAGATTCTCGCCTCTTGCGGGTCTCGGGAGCCCGTGTGACGCGTCTCTCTCTGGTTCTTCGTAGGCATGACCTGGCGCTGACGTTGTCTTTTGCGTCAGTTCACTGTCAGAAAATGTCCCGTCACTTTATCCTTCAAAAATCTAGATTGGTGGTTTACCGGAGTTTTTTTTTTTCCTGAAAATAGAACTGCACAGTTTTTCTTTTTTTTTTACAAACTAGCACGTCTAATACACACACAAAGGTATAAAAGTTGCGATGTTTTTTTTTAAAAAAAATATTTAAGTTGTGCTATTAAAAACAGCACAATTTTCATAGTGATTCATTTGTTCAAATGAATGTCCAAATCTTACATTCATATTGTCAAGGTTGTGTTATATTCAACAGCGCAATTTTTTCTTTTATATATATAAAAAATAAAAATAAAAATAGATTTTGTCACCGATGATTTGATTTAAATTGAATTTAAAATTAAATCAACTAAATAATTAATCAAATTATATTTTATTAATGTTCGATAGACCTCATCGATTGATTTTAACTCAACCCAAACCTGATTGGTCAATTATAAGATATATAAATAAATATATAAGATAAATCAAAATAATTTTAATTTTTTTTTAAATGAAGTTTGCATTGATGGGACGACGCAACCCTCATACGATGAATGTCCAAGTTCTCCACAATGCTATACCTTCATGTTTTTTTGCGTTCAGGAACAATGCCATTTAAAAAAATCGATATATATATATATACAGGGCATCCACTTTTTAAAAACTTTTTAAAAAACTAAAGAAGTACGAGTCCTCCTCTGCGTTCGAGTGCAGAAGAATGGGCGCCATTTAAATTTCTCCTTTCATGACAAGCACAATAATTATAAATGTTATGATTATTGGTAAAAGCAATTTGCAGGGATATAAAATTGCTTGAGTAGTTGACTGATTGCGCAATTAGAACTTTAGATGTTAAAAGGTCATTGTTTTTACTTTTTTAAATAGCTACGTACTCAAGTAAGTGAGATGCAGCACTTTAATTTATACTAAATATCTCTTCTTTATTAAAAAAAAGTCGATTTCTAACATTAAAAAAAAAACACAAACAACTACTTTCACATGTATACCATTGCATAAAAATTAAATAAGGGCGATATGGTTCAAGATATATTCTTACACTGCAATAAATAACAACTTTCATAAGACTATCATATATATACCTGCAGTAAAACATATACAAAGTAGATGAATTGTGTACGATACCATTGATTAATTTTAAAAAAATAATAATGTTGAATTATTGTGATACAGATAAGAATAATATTGAAACGAATTTCACCTTCGGTCAAGTTAATTTGTAGGGCATCCACTTTCAGAATGAATAAAATAATTATGTCCTCTGGTAAGTTTTTTTTATTATTAACATGGGTGTTTAAATCAGTTTACGCGCACCTTGATTAATCATACGAGTCCTGAAGTTAACGACTATGTAAGCCTCTAGCGGCCCTGAAGTTTGTGGAACTCGAACTGGTGATCTCTAGGGAGCAAATTCAGGGTCTAACCAGTTAAGTTACATCCCTCAGAGTTGTCCTCTGGTTAAGTTGTATTCATGAATAGGTGGAATGAATGTTGTCCATTCATTAAATATATAAAGCTAAATGATGTGGTGTTTTTACTCTACATGAATTTTCTGTTCATCTTTTCATATTTTATTATGGATTACAATAGTATAATTTTTAAAAAATTTCAATTTGATTATCGAATTTTTTTAGCACAATTTAGTTATTTTGAGTTCAAATTAGAGCTTAATTACATTTTTTTTTTTGTAAGGGTTTGATTAAATGAAAAAGGATTAAAGTGCAAAACATAAATAACATGGTTGATGTTTGTAAATTTATTTACGAAGTATATTTTTGTAGTGCGGGACATGTGGGGTTGATGAAAATCACATAAGACCTGCCTAGGCAGACAGTACAATATCTCCATGTCTGCACGAACCACATGAATTTCTGTGCAATTTTAAGCACAGGGAGAGAGAGGGAGAGCAAGATCATCCCGGAAAAAATAGGAAAAGAAGCCCTCCTACCAAAATCTCCATGAAACAATGTTACGAGCGGAAAAACCCTTTAAAAATTTGTATTTCTATATATATATATATATATATATATATATATATATATTTAAAGTGGTGTATAGTACAGTACCAATATATGAAAAAACGTACAGTATTAAAAAATATAATGGAGTATAATAGATATCTGATAAAGTTTTATTTTAGTTTTTGTGATTTTTTTAAGACATTTTAGTTTCTATATTTTTATTTGCAAATTCATCTTCATTTAAAAATTCTTTGATCCTCATATTTGTAAGAATTACATTTCAGCTCTTATAATTTTTTTTTACAATTAGATCCTTAAATGATTGCTTGTAATCATGTAATAGTTAATTACACAACTTTTTTTAATGTAATGTTTGCAATATGATGAGTCAATATAATTGTAATCATCTATCATATATTACAATTTTAAAATTGTATAATCAAACATAAAAATATATTAAACCATTGCATTATATTCAAGGTACAGGAAAATTAATTATATATTACATCACAAAACTTACCATAATAATAAATTATTTATTTAGAGTTAACGTCAAACAATCTACATAGTTACCATAGCCTTATTATTATTTTTTTATTTATGTCACCTGTACAAGAAATTATGTCATATATTAAACGTTTAGATAAAACATTGGAGCAATCTATAATAGCCAAAGTTTTTTTATTTTCATCTTCAAACAATTTTTTTTTTGCTATTGGAGCTTTCTATACCTAAATTAATAACCAATTTATTAAAATTTGTCAAGAAAAAGAAAAATCAACAACAAATGACAAAAATATAAAACAATTTTTTTTTATGACCAATCTTAAATTTGCTAAAAAATATTTTGTTTAGTACATTTGTATTTTTTTTCCTTACTCTGAATTAATGGGGCAACGGTCTGCTCGCGTTCTGGTTCCCCATGTGGCTAACCGAGTCCAGTCTCCAAACAGAACAATTGTCAAAGGAGTCAGCAGCATTTATCATTAATTTTGAGGCCAAGGCCAAGGTCTAATATCGTAGCAGTAGAAGTCTGAGGCAAGAGTTCGGCACTAATTTTTTTTATATTTTAAAAAATTAATTTTTTTTTCATTTAAATTATTTCTTTTGATTTTTTTAGAATATTTTGATGTGCTGATATCAAAAATAATTTTTTAAAAATAAAAAATTATTTTAATATATTTCCGTGTAAAAAACACTTTGAAAAATAACCATAACCACACTTCCAAACATGCTCGATGGTTCGAACCAGCTATTCTTCAAAGTTACAAGATGATATTTTAATTTTATTTATTATTTTTTATCTTGATTTTTTTTATAAATTTTATTTATTTTTAGTTTCATACTCGAATTTCAATTTATTAAATATTATATTCTTTAATATGATATTCATTCTTTGAATTTCTATTTTTTTTGTCTTGGCTATTTTGTAAAACTTTAATTGGTTTTTTTTTATCTCATCCTTCAATTCAAATTGATAGTATTATATTTTTCAATTTGATCCTCATTGTTTTGATTTTTAATTTTTATATTGATCCTTTTGTAAAAATTATTGTTCTTTTTAATTTTAACATTTAATTACAATATTATTTTAATTATTATGTCAATTTTGAGCCTTATTATTTTTATTTGTTTTCTCCTTTTACTAAATTATTTTTTTTTCAATATCACCTTTCAATCAATTATAAATTTTATTTTGTATTTTAATTTTAATTCTTATTCTTTTAATTTCTACTTTTAAAAATTATTTTGAATAAGTAATTTTTATTTTCTAATTGCATCCTTCAATATATAATTAATTGAGAATTTGATTTCATGATTTTTTCAAATTAGATGCTTCGAGTCTATTGATTTGGGTCATGAATTTAAAAAATTAACATGAGTTTTTTTATATAATTTTTTTTGTAATTCTCTTTATTTTTTTTCATCAGATTATTTTAGTCATATAACCTGAACCACATGTTTGACAAAGTATTTTAAGTTGACCCAGTCCTAATTAAAGTGATTATAAATTTATTATAACCAGTTTTTTTATATTATTTTTTACCTCATTTTAAATTTGAATATAATTTTTTACATTTAAAAAATAGCCTTGCCAAGCTAAGTAGCGCCCACACCTGAGGCCTTCGATCAAGTGATAAAGATGCCAATAATATATGCCACGACTTGAAAAGGGATAATTAATTAAGAAACTGCTTATATTTGATCTTGTTGTCTTGACTCGCGATGGTAATTAACTAGCTAGGCAGTATCATGTGATATTAAATGTATAATGAATATATTTATGTGATAGATAAATAAGATGAAAGTCTAAAAATAAAAATTAGATATATCAAATAAATTCTTTTAATACAAACTAGCATAATTTTTGATTTAATTATTGATCACCTATAATTTAATATAATTTAAATCTCATCCTTTAAAAGGATATGAGAATATCCAAGTAAGAACCCAGAAAAAAAACATGTTTAATATATCTTATTTTATAATAAGTTAGTTTATTTTAATTAGCTTAGGTGAGGAATATATTCATTCTACTTAGAATATGTTTTTTTTTTCATAATTATTTTTCTAGTTATTTTAGTATTTTTTTTCTTCAATCTAGTTCGGTTTAACTTCTATTCAAACAATTTTTTGAGCCAGTTTATTTTTACATTTTAAAATAATATTTCCAAGCAAAAAACTAATAAATATGCTCCACTTGATTTATTTCAAAACATGTTTCATATTATTCGAAATTTACAAAACAGACATTTTCTCTGAGAAGTAATTAAGACAGAGAAACCAGGGTTACACTGAATGACAAATCTCTCTTTCCCACTACGCTTGCTTTTAACATTAATTTGGATTATTATGGGTTCCTAATTTAGTACGTTTTAATATCAAGGCTTGGCACGAGGTGAGATTTAATACACCACCAATTAATACATGCACACATAACATTCATGATCTATCGCAGATGCTCCATGAATGCATACTCTCTCGCGGGGATGATAGAGATTAGAAAGAAAGGTTTCAAATTTATGGGGATGGCTCGAAATTGAGAGAGCGAGAGAGTCTGCACTTGCACTAATTAACCTTTTCAGTTCAAAACGTAGAGATCAGTCTCTTTCACATGACCCTGAGGGAGACTGGGAGCTGAGGGAGGAGTGAGAGAGGTAGACGGATTAGAGAGAAACAATCATCATTGCTAAAAACCATATTATTCTCTGGCCTGGGCCACCATGATTCCGAAAGAGAAAATGTCACATGTCACCACTCCTCTCCAAAACATGTCCTCATCCTGCAAATTGCTTATTTATATCATAGCTAATCAAGTAACAGCTCTCTGCCAATTTGTTTCCCAAAAATTCTATCATAATTATGTTTCTGCACTGGTTTGATAATTTTCCATGCCTTTTGCTATTACTTTCCCTAATTCTTACGGTTAATCATCTCGTATGGCTATCAAAATGATTCACTATAGATTTTCTGTTCCTTCTTTCTTTCACCAAGATCTCTCTCTTCTCCCGCTTCTGTTTATGCCCATATAATTAATTGTATAATCATACATTTATTATTTCAGCTATAAATCCCCCCGTGGTCTCTTCCATGAAGACCTACGGCTCAAGAAAATCCAGGAGATGTACCAAGAAAAAAGAGAAGGAAATCTAGGACAACCAATCAACGAAAGCAAGGACTGGAATTATCATTGACTTTAATGGCAGGAACCTCATCTTATTATTAAGTCATCGATTATACCACAAACTGCATCTATTTAATTACCACAAACTGCCATCAATTATACCACAAACTGCTTGAATAAGTAGAACCAGTGGCCGCATAAAAGTCGTAGAAGTAGAGTTATATGAGATTTATACTGGAGCATCGTCTAATCCTCCACACCCCCACATGGCAATTCATATTCTTATTTTTTTTTTTAATTTCAAAAATCAATATGGAATGTATGAATCACGAGCCCACCATATTTTAATAATGACTTCGCCATATAACGTGGGTGCTGTCTGCATTTCCTATATCGTCACAAAACTTATGCAGCTACAGCTTACAAATGCTCATGCTTAATGCTTTTATGAAAAGCCTTGTGTGCGCATGTTTCAAGCGGGTTGTTCCCAGATTTTAAAATTCAAAAAAAAAAAAACCTAACTTTTAACACGTCTTCAAATCCATTGAAGCTAGGTAAACTAGTTCGATCTATTGGTTTCTTAATGGGCATCTATATCTATTAATAAGCACAAATGAATTAGAACTTTTTTTTTTAAGAATATAAATGAATTAGAACTTAAGAATCATAATATCAAGGATAAGGATGTAACGGGGATGGATTTTTTAACTTCTAGTTTATGATTGCGGCAGGTAAGGCTTCCCCTAATCTTTGCCACCAATCACTCTATGTTGTATTATATTATCCCCTATAGCACCATATCCGAGAGTAAAATGAACTATTATCCTAGAAGAGACGTACATATATACCATGAATTATACGATGAACCATGTAAGAGATCATATCACAATATTAGATTGGAAAATCATACAAACACAAAGACAGTTAAAAAGGGCACTGCGTGTACAAAAATGGAGTTGTTGAAGAAGATAACAAGTAAAAAATGATAGGCTTGTTCGCATCCCATAATAAAAATTGTTGCTTTGTCCTGCACCTCAATGGTACTGGGACATCGCAGGATGTATGCTAACTAGTATTCAAGAAAAACAAGAATTGGACCACTCAATAGCAACAAATCTTTCTCAGCAGAGAGAAGATCTTCTTCATTAACGCGGCACCACCGACCTATTTATTTTCTTCCGGTGGATAATGTACGAGGAAGACAATTTTGTGTACTGTACTGTTATGGGACTCCATGATGGTATCCAGTAAAGTACCAGATGAAGATTGAAAGTGTAAAGCAATCAACTAGAAATGGATTACTTCGAACTAGCTAGCTCGAAGAAGAAAAATAACAGTTGGAAAACCGAATCATGCATAGTAATATATATAATGACAAATATAAAGAAGGAACATATGAACATATCTACACATAATTTAAAGCGTAATATCTCGTAATTTGATACTCCTAAAATTATAATTATTTCTTGAAAAAGGAGAGGAAAAAAAAAAGATATGATGCTGCAATCTAGCCAAAGTGTCGGGAACCGAGGTCAATAACAGAATTATATCGTCACAACCAAAATCACAGTCAACAGTACCACCACCATCTACACATGACAATCAGCTGCCTGCAGCAAACCTTCTTCATAATCTACTTTGTACTCCCTTAATTATGGAGCGAATCTTGATTAATGATCTCCCACTCTGAACTCTGAAGGACAGATCCATGAATCAACTGTACCCTCTGTACCTCTTGAAGAAACATTCTCTAAACCCTTTTCATGGTGAAAATCTGATGAAGCTGACGAGTAATTCAACTTACAGCTATTAACACGTTGCATATTACCATAATTCCCATTCAATGACCTCAAGTTATGATGACTCCCATCATTCGATAATCTCATCTCTTCTGTTGTTACATGACTTGTTAGCCCACTAAGGTTTGCATTAACATATCCATGGCCCATACCCAATTCCTCAAGGGAAGGTAGAGGCAAACTTGCTCTAGAATTTGCACCCAAACCAGGCACATTAGGTAATTGTTGAGGAGGAGGAGGAGGGGGGTGTAGAAGGGGGTGAATTGAAAGCATTTGATTTTGCATGTTTAGCAGATTTCGAGTTTGTTTGTGTAGGCCTATATCATCAGGCAGTTGGTAGTTTAGTGAACTGGGATTGAAAGTACTTGTTGCGGCTGTGGAAATAGTATTGTTATTGTTAGCGGTAGTACTAGTACTAGCAATATTAGTGGTATGAACAATATTATTGTTGAGAAGTGAAGGAAAAGAAGAAGATAAAAATGGGGTTTGCTGATGATGAACCTTTTGAGCTGTGGGACGTAGAGGGTAGAGTGGTTCCAGATGACCAGACCTCAAACCCGAGCCAGGGCCAAAAAGATCGAGCCTTCGAGTAAACGGTGAGCCTGAAAATGGTGGTGCTGGGATCCCTGTGAACTCTTGCACCATTTGTCTGAAATTGGACGTGTCTGTCGTGAGAACTGTAGTGGGTGCCCTTCTTGATGCCCTTGTTCTCTTCTTGGGGTTTCTTGCTATCCCATGTGTCTGGTCATGAGACGGTGAAGAAGAGCGTCCTCCATCGTCATGAACCGATCGCAATTGCTTAGAGGAAGGTAGAGCTTGACTTGATCCTTGAACACCCAAAACCGCTGATTGACTTGATGATAATGAGTCTGGTAGGTTGATACCAAGATCAGTGCAATTCGGGTCAGATCTCAGGCCTCGTGACTGAACCATAATTGGGTTTGGTTGAGATTGAGAGAAAGCGTGGAAAAGACTCGGTGTAGGATCAAACAAAGTGACCGGTTGTTGGTGAGAAAGCAGAGAAGGACCAAAGTTGTGGGTAGAAGGATTCAAGAAAGCTGGGAGTGACTCTGGCCTTGAGTCATACTCTTCATCACCACCACTAGACGATTGCATACTACCGCTATTACCAGAATCCATAAAATACAAAAGTTGAAACAGCAGAAAGGAAAGAAGATAGTGATAGTTGCAAGATAGCAGAGGAGAAAAGGTAATCTAAAAAAGAAGTTATGAGGATTCTGCAAAAGAACCCATCAGGTAAATGAATATATATAAAATTCAGCCTTTGAGAAAGTTTCCGTATCTTTTAAAGCCTGATCTGAAATGGAGGCAATCTCTTCCTTGTCTTGAGCTAACAGCGAAAGTTTCCGTGAAAAGAAGAGAAAAATGCACACAGATCTTCTTAAATATGATGGCTAGAGAGGAAAGGAACAGAAAAAGAAACAGGAACGAAAGGGTCATGAAGAGTAAAGGCTAAAAGGCGGGACACATAATTGCTTCTTCTACTTCAGGGTATGTGTCGGGATTAGGGTTTTTGGAGAAGGAAAGGAGAAATGAAAGAAAGAAGAAGGTTATTTAAACTTTTTTACTCAAACAAAGAAAAAAAGACTTGCAAGACATTAATGTTTCCACTAAGAAGATCCTTTAGAGAGTGCAGGGTGGGGTCTCCATTGGAGTAGAGAAAGAGTTGCCGGTGGCTGGCGACGGGTCAAAATCAAAGTGAATGATAAAGAAAGAGGGAGGGACTAGGGAGGGTGGGTTAACAGGCAATGAATGTGAAAGCAAGAAAGTGATGTGAACACTGAATTAATAAAAGTCTGGAAATACAGTAGAAGATAAAAAGAAGAAAAGTAAGAGTATGAAAAGGGAACAAATACTTGGTTCTTTGCCTAGCTAAAATACATGAATAATTAAAGTGAGCAAAAATTCATTCCACCGCCCCGATTACTCACTATTTTTATGTTCACACTCTACATTAGCATATACTTGTGATATGAATTTGTTCTTTCCTGTCCAATACGAATTAACAGCACTACTTTTATTATAAGAAAAAAAAGGACATATATATATATATATATAAAGGGTTTTAATATATTTCTTTCAGGGAAGAGATTCCCCCCTCCTTATTGTTGCTCGACCTATCACTAGCTAACATCTTTGGTCAGTAGAGAAAACTTCAGTTCGGGAAATAACATTCAAATATTTCAACCTCTATAATTTGTGAAATTAATTCGTAAGCATGGTTTGATGATGATACACCAAGGACTTATAACCAAATCTAGGTCAGCCTTTGACCAAGTCAGAGCTCAGGAACAAAATCCAAGTTATAATTGAGCAAGATCAGAGAATCTTTTGCCATCTTCGTCATCTGAAATTAGGATTCAAAGGATAATATTTTCCTTCACCTTGTAACTTTCAATTCTATTTTACTATTAATTTAAAACTTTTAAAAATAAAAACTTTGTTTCATGTAATATATATATATATATATATATATATATATATATATATATATTCTTTCCCTTTCTTTAGTTGTGGAATTATGAATGATTGCTGATAAATACAAGTCTCGTTGCAATCTTCACTCAATCTTTGATACCCTTGTACACTATTTTTTTCGAGGGTTGATGCTTAGTTTTATTCTTTCGAGACTTAGAATAATAAAAAGAAAGAAGAAACTTTTAGAGAGTATATGATTTAGCTTGGATACGTCGGTTCACCCACATCCAAGTTCGCTGCAACCATCAGAGCTAAAAAGTGATCAATTTCCACTTCCTTTTATACTACTATATACTTTAAACAAATGCCTACATAATGCACTTTAATTTATGTATAAAACTGTGCTTAATACAAGGGGAAACGATTATAAAAGATCAGAAATACAATTATTTGAGGCAAATGTCTTTGTCAAATGCACGTGTACTATATCTTATTCTCTGTGGTGCTTATTGGCCTATATATGAGCTACATATAAGCCGAATTGATTTCTCTTCATGTCTTTCATGCCTTCACGGAACATAAATTTGATTGCGCTGCCTTTCACATCCACCCTTCCGCTGCTTTGCTTCGTGCTTCTGTCCAAAAAATGGCTTCCTAGGAGACAAGGGTTTCAAGCTGCTAGGTGAATATTAAGCTTATAGGTCAACTATCCATCGATGGAGTGTGTGTGTGTGTGTGTCTATATATATATATATATGGGACGGAATATTACTTGAGAAAAATTCTGAACACCTCGAACAAGAAAAATTAAACTGCTTACTTATCAATGTTTTTTTCTCTTATCGAAATGTTGGGTTTTGAAAATTAATGTTTGGTAATTCTGTATAAGACGATATCCTCATTTATAAATGAATAAATAAATAAGACGCCATCTCTAGTTGGTTGCTGTAAGTTGTAACCATACCATATACAAATATATCCCATCACATTAATACCCATATATATATATAACCTAACTGAGGATCTCGTACGTGCAGGCTAGGCAAACCTGTTTCAACAAAAAAATTAATTTTTGCTTTTTAGCTTTTCTAGCCTTTTATGATTCGAACCAAAATATGGTGTAACGCCCGTGCTTTCAAGGATATGGTGGTTCAACTAAATTCTTGAATTTTGTTATATGCAGGAATTGCCCTACCTATGAATATGGGGAATTGAAGTCTGTTGATGAGAATATGGTGAATAGCTCACCTAGAAATTCTAAGCCATCAATCGAATGAGAATTATAGGTGGGGGCTCATTAAGCGGACTATGTCTTATTGCATTTTACTAAGTAGAAACTTCTACGGATGTTAATACGACACAGAAACGTGAGAAATCTTCTTTGTTTATTCTGACCAAATATATTATGATCTCCGAAGGAGGGAGAGACTACAGAAGGTTTCCCTTTTCCTTCTATTTTCGTTATGTTCGTTTAGCATAAAGGATAATTTCTCATCTTTTCATTTATAAGAATGAGAAGGGATTCGGAAAAGTTAAAGGAATTTTGAAAATTTTTAGCTCATTAATTTTTATGGGTAATTAATTTTATTTTTCCATCAAAATTATGTCTCAAAAGGGTGATCAGATTATGAAGGAACACACTTTGATGAATGTAAGACCAAAAAACATCTCAAACCATATTTGGTGGTTTACTGTTGATATTTGAAATAAACACTTTTCAATGCTTTTTTATTGCCACCATAAAAATTGAGATGTGCCCTTTCAAGTATACAATCTTAAGAGTCATGTTGTTACAAGGTTAAATTCTTCAGGGAAATGCTGATGAAAACACAGCTGGAAAAACACAAAGGGACAGTGATAGCCCTTGAGATAGTGTTAAAATCAACAACGTCAATAAAATAGTAGCATTGACAAAATCAGCAACATTGATTAACAATGAATTGGGACCTGGATGATGGAGGATCCAAAACATGTAGAGGCACATCAAAATTGACAATGCGGGGATGAAAGTTAGACATTGAGTTTATGATAAAAAGTGACAGCAAAGTTGTGAGAAGTTTTGGTGGTTTTCAGACATTACTAGTTGAGTGAAAAATTGTCCAAATCATAAATAATGGGCTTTCAAACAAGGGGTATATGACCGTGAATGCTTTATAAAGTCACCAAGCTCATAGAAACACGAGGGAGACCCACTATGTTATGAAAAATAAGGATGTAAGATTTGCTTTGTAACTTCCACAAAATTATCTATAAATAGGTTTGAAAGTTTTTGTTGTGTAGTATGCAAGCTTGATACAAGTTTTGTGCATAACACATACAAATTTGTGTAATTCCTTTATTAAGAGAGTTAATAAGAGATTATGAAAGAATTCCTATAAATCTTTTCGTGTATTTTACTTTTCTTACATTACTTTGCTTGTGTTAATTCCACTTATGCAATTGAAAGTGTGGGAACTTCTTTGAGTTAGTGAAATACATATAGTCGTAGGCAAACACAAGTGAAAGGATGAGGAAAAACTAAGTGTAGTGGGACTAGACTGTCCTATAAAGGCTGAATTTTATGAGCGAAAATTTATCCTTGTGACGTATTTTTTTTAAAATTTAAAGTTTAAAAGTCAGGACATCACTGAAAATAGTTAATCTAGATAGGTGATTCATGCTACGTCACGGACCAACTTAATTTTTTTTAATGTAAAAAAAAACACTAGTATGAGGATAAATTTATCAAAATCAATTTGATAATAACTAATGGATGATGTGTAAAAGACTATATGATTCCATATAAGAAGTTAGTTGATTTTTTTAGAAGGGAAAAACAATTATTATATTATTCCAATCCATAACATAACAAGTCCAGGGCTACAGTGATTTTCTAATTCTTTTTAGTATTTTTTATTGAATTAGTTCCTCAATTATAAAAAAAATGCTTTTTTTTTAGAGAAAAAATATTGTTAAGAAAGAGAGGGAGAGAAAAAAAAAACACATCATTCCAAATTTAGAGCAATTATTCTCATATTCAAATTTATATCGCTTTTTTTACAGGTAAAAGCGGAATCTATTGGTGAATATTTATGATGGGATCCACCTCGAGAGAGAGAGAGAGAGAGAATCTAGTAATTTGGCCCAACTGAAATTGAGAATGAGTCCTCGCTTTCTCTTTAGGCCCAATGTTAGATGATCATTATAGGCTTAGTTTAGGAAAAACAAACCTCTTAGGCCCAGTAAGTGCAACTGAATTTCAGCACAGCTCCTTATCGGATGGAGTTTAGCTCTTTGGTTTCTTTCTTCAAACCGAGGCTCACCAGGAGGGGAAAAAAAGAAAACTTGAGACGCGGATTCATGTTGGATTGCAGTGATCAAATGTATTTTTTTTATAGAAATAGGAGTACTGTTTCTATTTTGCTATGAATATTTTTTTTTATGAGGAGAGATTCTGTTACTTAAGAGGTACGATTCGCGTTGTCCAAGGCATGTGCAAGAAACGAGAGATTGTTGCTTATATCGTGGTGTTCTTGAATAAGGTTTCAGGATAAATAATGGGTCCTTTGATTTTCTTTTCTTTCTTTCTTTTTTGAAACCTTCCTGGTGTTTTATTTTTGATGCGCAGGATGGAGAAACAAGCTCTATGCTTACAAGTAGTACTTGAATTTTTAGTTCTTAAGTTCCAAGGGTTCATTGTTGTTGTTTCTGAAAGAATTATAATGAGTAGGTTGGTGAATTGATGGTATCTTTTCTAGTGAGTGGCAACGGGAAAGATTCTTTGGCATGAATTTTTATGTGAGGAAGACCAATGGCTTGAATGAGTGCTGTCTGGCTATTGGACCTGCTCGAACGCAAGAGTTTGATAGCCTGGGCCCACTACGAAGAAGAGTTCAATAAACAATGGCCCAGAAAACAGAGTGAGGTAGTTGAAAGAGGAGCAAGAGAGATGTGGCTTCATATGCCCTCCATTTGGCTGCTCCTGCAAACTTTCTTACATAGATTATAACTATATTAAGAGGCAATTACCAAAGCGCAGTTCACAGATATTTACTAAAATCATGAAACTCAAGTTCCATTAACTTAATTTTGAATGATAAAGTTAAAAAAATAATTTATAAAAAAACATAAAAAACCAAAGTTAACTTGATTAATATGTTATATATTCTCAATAAAATTTGTATATCATAACGTTACTAGTTTTGGATAATGTTAGTTATTTAACTGTGATTCTCGGTATCAATTAAATGCTGGTTAATATGGTTTTTTTATGTTGATGAGGGAAGTTTACAGAGACCAGAGAAAATGACCCATAATGTCTAGCTGGGGTTGATCCCGAGGTGAAGCAAATCCGATGAGCCCAATCTGCTTTCTCCTGAAGCTTGGGTAAAGGGTAGTAGAGTGTGTTCTGTGTACGTTTCATGGGCTTCAGATCATGTGACCGCTTGCTTTTCTTTACGCAAAATGCACTTGCAGCCCTTTCCGTACTGTCCACGCATCTCTCCTGCTCTCTTTTAATAATTGAATCCCAAACCTTAGCCAATGCAATCACATGTGCCGACCTCCAACATTTTCCACAACCCCATCCAAGCATCAATTTTTAACTCTTCCATTCAAAGCTTAACACAAGGGCTATACCCTTACTTTTATTAAGATTCCACCGTGTATGAGAAGCTCCTTGGAAAATTACTGTAGATCAAAGGTTTATATATATATATATATATATAACATCCGCACTTGGTTTGAGAGTTGTTAGAGTCTCGTGGGAGCAAGAATCCCTGCTGCAGGGAGATTGGTTACCCTTCTTTGTATTGAAGTCTCGTTAACCATGAAGAATGTTTTGGTGAAAGGTATTCACGAGAATGAACTGACTTTTTAGTTACTTTCCACAAACAATATTATTGATGAAATCATAAAAAAAAAACTTTACATAAAAATTGGGTTTTTCATGGTCTGTTGTAAAACTGGGACAAGATGTGTGAATTTGACTGAACTTGTATATGAGAGTTCTTGAAAAAGTAAGTGTCTTGTTGGCGTGGATCGAGAAACTCTCCAATATTTAAGTTTGTAATTGTACATGGGAAAGATGATAATGTATAGAAAAAAAATGAGAGTATATAGTGTGTATCTAGCTCGGTGTGGCTCTAAAGAGTTCGTGTGGTGAAAAGTTTGTTTCCAAAGTCTGTCCTCACATGCTTGTGAGACTCGGTGTATTATTTACACATAGCTTAGACATTTCCTCATGGATGAAGAATTGTGTTATTGGCCAACCAAGATGGTTCATCAATTAGCATGATGTTGTATCATGGATTCTATGTAATATATACAAGCTAATGTGCCATGTCTCTTGTGATGAAATACATTTATTTTTATTGGTGTTCATTTGTGTTGGTATTGGTGTTCATGTGGGTTGGTAGGCATAGAAAAAATATAGTTATTGATTATAGAAAAGGTGTATTTCTGTAAAATGTTTATGCGTGCGAGATAAAAAAAAACAATTATGTGTATTACACATTAAAATTAAAAGAAAATTGAATTGGTTGTTGGCTATGCACAACCGACTAATTAATCTGGTCGCCTTAAAGAGGGCAACCACACCTAATTGTGCTATTTAGGCTACTATGAATTTTTATTTTTATTTTTATAAATTATACCCTATTACACACTACTAAAATAGAGAAAACCTGTATCATTATCAAGAAGAAATAAAATTTTGGACTTGTCAAGCTTATGGCATTCTATATTGATATATGAATCTTTAATGCTGAATTATCCTTAACGGCATTCAATCTCATCTTGGTCACTTTTAAATCATTAAGGGTGTGTTTGATTTTATTTTTAAATAATTTTTTTTTATGTTTTCAAATTATTTTGATGTGATGATATTCAAAATAATTTTTAAAAATAAAAAAAACTTTATTTTCATGCATTTCTAAGCGAAAAACACTTTGAACCGTCACCGCTACCACTATCCCAAACATGCTCTAAATCTCTAATTTTCCTCAACTAGATAAAAACATTTGGAACCATTACCGCTACCACTATTCCAAATAGGCTCTAAATCTCTAATTTTCCTCAACTAGATAAAAACACTTTGAACCATTACCGCTACTACTATTCCAAATAGACTCTAAATCTCTAATTTTCCTCAACTAGATAAAAATACTTTGAACCATTACCGTTACCATCATCTTAAACAGACTCTAAATCTCTAATTTTGCTCAACTAGATAAAAAGTTATGGTTTTTTGAGGAAAAAAAATAATCGGTATCATTTTTCTTAGCTCTATCACTTATACACTTAAGTTGATTATAACCCAACTAAAATAAACTAAACTTATAATAAAAAAAATCTTAATCTTCACTATTTCAACTACTAATTGACTATAAAATTATGTATATTTAAAAAACCAAATCTAAAGAACAAAAAGAAGAAAAAATGAATCATGAACAAAATAAAAATTAAATATTAGGAAGATTTTAGAGAGTTAGGTATAACAAGTGTTAGAAATAGGAAGTGTCGCTGCGAGCTTCGCTTTGTTAGGTGTTTTTCTTTTTTTATGCCAACAACTTTCAGACAAGATTTGGGTCAACATAAAAAAAATAATTAAGAACAAATCAAATCAAATCAATAGATAACGGTGAAATAAGAAATTTACCGGGAATTCAAGATTGTTGTATCATTAGAACATGATATGATGATCTATTTTTCACCACTCCAACTCTTGAAGAAAACATAACAAAAACCCAAAACAAGAGCAGTCTGTAACTCTGGACAGACAATAGAAATAAACCCTTGTTTTTTTTTTAAAAAAAAAACGTGTAGAAAATGACATAATTTTAGGTTTTTTAATTTGGACCGACATGATCTCAAAATTATAAGATAAGATTTTGCGATCTGAAAACCTTTTTGTGATAATCATGTAATTAACAAGCAATGACAAGCGTGGATATTTTGGCCATCGCCAATGAACATATAATCGGCACCACCAATTTTTGTTATCTTTTCCTGGAGAGGCTAAGATGTCTGTTAAATAAGTAATGAGACAAATAGAAGATAGGAAAATCATAAATAGTTATATGATTTATTTATTTATTTATTCTGTTCCTATTAGTTGTAGACTTCGACTACCTTTTAAGCTTTTAGCAAGAACAAGAGATTCGATTCTGTGGGGATTTTGTGCATCTGCCGCCCTCACCGGCTCCAGTCTCCTTCTATCTTTGCAGAGAAGGCAGAACGGAAGATTCAGAGAAATTTCTCTTTTCGTCTCCAAAAAAAAGTATAGTCTTTAACACCTCACAGGGGAATGATTTTGCTATTTCATCTAACACTTTTAATAGTTAGCTAAACGTCAAAATTGATACTTGCAATTATAATTCTTTGATCCCACTAAAAGGAATGAAGGTCATTGTTTTGTTTGAACTTAATTTGATGGAGGGCGGTTGTTTTTAAAAGTGTTTTTTTATTTAAAAATATATTAAAATAATATTTTTTTTATTTTTTAAAAATTATTTTTGACATCAGTGTTTTAAAATGATTTGAAAACACCAAAAAATATTAATTTGAAGTAAAAAAAATTAAAAAAAATTAAATTTGTTTTAAAATACTTTTAAAACGCAAAAATAAACAAAATCAAAGAGTTAGCTAGAAGCCAGCACCAACTGATTATGAGCAGAATCCATGTTGGTGGAGTCATGAATATATCAAATCCATTTGAAAATTCTGATTGTAGTTAATTTTTAAAGTGTTTTTTATTTAAAAATATATTAAAAAAATATTTTTTTTATTTTTTAAATATTATTTTTAAAATAATTTGAAAATAAAAAAAATTAATTTAAAATAAAAAAATAAAATTTTAAAATACTTCTAAAAGGCAAAATCAAAACAGTCATCGTCACTTCTCTTTAAACCTCGTTAGCGTGAAATTTAAACACCTCTGTTCTTATGAGCACAAAACGACACCAAAAACCGCTGACAAAGAAAGTAGATACGATCAAAAGAAGAGAGAGGGGGTCAGCGCAAAGAAGAATTAAAGGCAAATAGACAGCTGGTCGTCATTAGTGCCTTGCTGGCCGTCTCTAGGAAGAATGCACGTGGCAGGCGTTTAAAGTGCAAGATACATGCATTAAACACCGTTTGCACTTTGCAATCACCGAATACCCTTTTTTTGGTTCCCGTAATTCTAAGATAACTATTAAAGCAGTTTTTTAAAAAACAAATATTAAAAAAATATATTTTTTATTTTTAAAATATATTTTTAACATTCAAATATCAAAACAATTTAAAAATATAAAAAAAATAATTTATTTTAAACACTGTTCATAAAGGGCACCTAAATTTCGTTCAATTACGCCGGATATTGATATATTTTTCGTAATCAAGACCAAATCAGTGGATTTCTGTTCATGTATGAAAAAAGGACAGCTATTGCAGGCTAAGCAAAATCATGAACAAACAAACGTGTGCTTTCGCTGTAATTGGACCAACTCAAGACAACCTCGGGGTATTTTCGGTCCAAAAAGTCCTGACGAATTGCCACTGAACTTGATTTGGGTTTTCTTCAAGAACAAAAAGAAGAAGAAAAGCACATATTCTCGAACCGAAAATCCCATGTGCTGAAGCTTGTACATCAGCCATGATAATTTCCTGATAAATGGACCGACCTTTGTATTTCACTTAACATTCATGGGGCCACCGGGTTGCGTATTGGGAGGTCTTTATACATTTGCATTTTTAGCACTTTAATTTGAGTTGCAATTCTTTAACAACAACCTTTCCTTTTTGTTTGTTTTGTGTCATTAAATGGGACTCTTTGTCTACCATCTTAAAAGAGTTTTCGGCAGAACATTTTTATGAAGAGAATAAAAATATATATAAAAAAAAAAGGGGAAGAGAAGTTACTGTACCTCAAGTAATTAAACAATTGGTGGCAAGGTGTTCTTTTTATTATACATAATTATCTTTTATAAATTATATAAGGTTAAATTAGGAATTTTGTTTTTTTAACCACACAACAAAATTATTAATTTAACTCTATAATAAAAAAATAATGCCTATTACTAAGGGATGTTTTGGTGTTTTTATTTTTTTTAAATAGTGTAATTGCTCTTATGTCTTTAAAAATAAAATTAACATAACTCTTTCACAATGATTTTTTTGTCATTTTATATTGGTTTTATTATAGATTTGAAAGTTGTTAGAAAGCTGCTAAGAATTTTTTTTGTAATTAATATATATTAAATATTATTAAAAAAAAATATGTTAGCGTGTCCCACGTGTGAACAACCCTCACATTGTTCGAGTGGTACGTGTGGAGCCATCTAGCTACAAAGCCCCGCTTTCCACGGTGACGTTTAAAAGGTCTTGACATCTCCAACATGATAGAGTGACACGTGAACTAAACACGTCTCTAGTTTGGCGTGGACAACCGTTTTTCTCTCTCTCCCTCTCTCTTCACCTTGATTTTAGTGTCAGCCCCTTTAGATATTCAGGCTTGCCCTGCAATTTATCATTCCTTTGCATTTCGTCTCTGTCTTTTTAATTACTAGTTTCTAAATTTTCAGTAATTTATAAAATTAGGATATTTTTTTTAATTTCAACCACTATTATTTTTTAATCTATAAATAATCTATCAAATTAAAAATATTTTTTAATTTCACCCCTTATGATTTTTAACTTTTCAAATTTTATGCATATTACTTTGATTGCTATTTGTTTTATTTGAAATTATTTTTGAAATTGTTTATTTTTAATAATTTCATCCTCAATTTTTTTTTATAAAATCTTACCCTCATTCTTTTTGTTGCTATTTTTTTTGCTTTTGAAAGTTTTTTTTATTAATATTTTTTTCACGGTTTTATTCTTCAAAATTAAATTGGTTGGACTTGGAAATTAAGTTTTTTAATTGAACCCGGGTATAGAATTTCACGGGTTGCGAGTTTTAGAGATTAGACCAGGTTTAGGAGGTTCGTCCAAGTTTTTTTTTCTTTTTTTTAATATGATGTTTTCTAATTTTTTATCCTTTTTTTTAGTTTTGCGTTGTTATTTTTTATGATTTGCCTTCAATGGGGTGAACCCTGGTCAGAATCACCAGTATCAAAGGTTAACACGGGTTGACTTTTTTTATCCTTTTTTAAATTGATTTATTTCAATTTTATCTTTCAAATATTTTTCCTTGCTTTTTTTTTCTGTGAGATTATTCCTATCTTATATCCATGATCGCGGAGTTCGTGAGTTCACCGGGTTTAACATGGCTTTTTATTGTTTTTCTTTTAATTTTTTAAACATTTTTATTCTTTAACATTGAGTTGTTTGATAATTCAGATGAGTTCAGATCTAGTTTTTTTTTATATAATTTTTTTATGTTGTTATTTTTTTATTGATATTATTTAAATTACTAGTTAAACCAATAATTCAGTTCTAGAATTTTTTTACCCTGCAATTTTTTTTTACATCTTGAAAAAAAAAAAAGATCCTGCCTGTGGTGGATAGCAAGCAACGAATATACATGTACTTAATAAAACAAATGTTCCCCAACCTATACACAATTGTTTTTTTTTTTTTTTTTCATTTTTAAGTCGAGGCCTTAGTTTGGATTCTGTATATCGATTGAGTTGATTTCTTGGAAGCCACCCTAGGAAAATAGGACGCAATAAATACATGTACTTCAAAGGAGGAGGCCTATTGCATTGAATCCTTCCTATTCAAGCCAAATATCTTCTTCTTCTTTCTCTTTTACAATTTCTTCCTCGTCAATTCTTTCATTTGATTCTGCCGAAAGAGTTTTAAACCTTCCTTTCCTACAAAATTTCCAACCCCGGAGAAATCATGCTTACGCTAGCATTTTTAACGGCCTTTTCTTTTGGTTGAGAAACACTTTGATTCCTTCGTCTATAACGTATTATCTCAAGAGGCAATATAAACCTGGGGTGAATCATGGCAGAAATCACAACATACTCGATGGAGCACGGATTAGGCTGTGGCCCAGAATGGAGAGCTTTCCTACGCCGGCATTTCTGGCCGAGAAAAACATCAGTGCATTCACTGCCTGCAGAAAGCACCAACAATATCCTCGGCCTGCCCAGTATTGATAATAATTCAGAGAGACAGCAAAGCAAACCCCAGCCTGTCGTCCTTGATTCCTCCAATTTGCCCAAGTCTTCCCCACAAGTAGAAAAGAAACAGAAGAGTTTGCATCGTTCAAGGCCTTCGACTTTTCATCAAAACAAAGAAGGTTCAAGTTCGGGCGGGATCAAAGTGTCCCAAACCAATAAGACTAATCTAAGAAGGGACTCCAACAATGATTCCAGAGAGCTTGGCAGGATTGTCATAACTAATCATCAAAAGTCCAATGACAACAAGGTTCTTGTTCGAGCCACTTCTGGCAATGTAATGATGCGAGGTCATCTGGGCAACCTAAGACAGTCAGGGAATGGGAATTTTATAGGGAATGATAGTCCTAATGCTACTGTTAGGACTGTGGATTACCTTCACAAGAACCTTCAAGAGGCAAATTTATCGTCTAGACCCAGAAATTGCTACAGTAAACTTGGCAGTAATAGTGTTATGGGGAACATTGTGAGGCAGCCTAGTGGTGAATTTCGGCAGGGACAAGGTCTGATAACCAGCATGGATCCTGAAGTTTTAAAGAATAAGGGAAATGAGAGTTACAAGCAGGGAAGATATGAACAGGCCTTGGTTTGGTATGATCGTGCAATTTCTCTTGATTCAAATAAGGCAACATATAGAAGTAATAGAAGTGCAGCTTTGATAGGATTAGGCCGTCTTACAGAAGCTGTTGTTGAGTGCAAAGAAGCTATCAGGCTCGATCCTTCTTATCAAAGAGCCCATTACCGTTTGGCAACATTATATTTCAGGTCCGCCTTATTTGATTGCCAAGAGAGTTCTGTGCACTAAACAGCTGACAAATTGGAACTTGTGTGATCTTGCTGTTTTATTGTATAATAATGTGAATTTCATAATGCAGACTGGGAGAAACAGAGAAAGCTCTGTATCACTACAAACAGTCAGGCCCCAATACTGACTCCAAGGAAGTTGCTCAAGCTCAGGCACTTCAAGTGCACCTGAACAGGTGCACTGAAGCTCGAAAACTAAAAGAATGGAATAGATTGCTGAAGGAGACTGAGCGCTCAATTTCCTCGGGTGCTGATTCAGCTCCACAGGTGAGCAATCTTGGACCTTTTTTCTTGGTATTACCATGGAAGAGGACAATGACACTAGTAGAATTGTATCTACTGCCTGTAGTTGTGGAGCTTGTAATGCTTAAGCAGGTTACTTCTGTTTTACACTTAGGTTTATGCTATGCAAGCCGAGGCACTATTGAGGCTCCACAGGCATCAAGAAGCCTACACGGCCTACCAAAAGGGACCGAATTTTTCTGTTGACTTTTATACCAAGTTATTTGGTCTGACTGTAGCACCTTATATCTTAATGATCGGGGCACAGATTTACATGGCTGCGGGCAGGTTGGTAAAATCATTTGAGCTATTTTAGAAAAATAAATATTTTTTAATTAATTTAATTAATTTTTTTATTATGATATTTTTTTAGAAAATAATATTGTTTTCTATTAATATTATTAGAATTTTATCTTGAAACAAACTTATGCGTGAATTAGGCTCTTGTATCCTGAATTCTTGATGTAGAATGTGTCTTGTCCAAGCAATTGTTAAACAAGAAAGAACAATTTGAAACCAGAATACTTCTAATTCTCAGGATTCCACCACTGAAAGAAGTTGATAAAGGAAAATGTTGTTCTTTTGAGCCTTTCCCCTTTCTTTTCGTAGGATTTTCAAAGAGAGATGCTTACAAAAGGGGATTGTTGTTCTCGTTTACTTTTTCTTTGCAACATGCTCTTTGGACTTTTATTTATTTAATTAAAATCACATTAACAAATTAGTTGCCAAATGATGGTATTCTGGTTTTCAAGTTAATTTTTGTAATATTAGCAAAATGATTACATTTTTTAACTTATTCTGTAATGATTGTGAATTTAATAGGTACTTGTCATAAAATTGAGCCGTTTTAATCAAACATGTTTGTTGTCTAATAGGTTTGAAGACGCTATGGCTACAGCTCAGCAAGCAGCTCGACTCGATCCCAGGAACGGGGAGGTTAGCAATGTGGTAAAGAGTGTCAGAGCAGTAGCATCTGCTAGATTGAGTGGCAACTCGTTATTCAAGGCATCAAAATTCACCGAGGCATGTATCGCATATAGTGAAGGCCTAGAATACGACGCTTACAACTCAATTTTGCTCTGCAACCGAGCAGCCTGTAGGTCCAAGCTTGGCCAATATGAAAAGGCTGTAGAAGACTGCACTGTGGCTCTCAGTGTGCAGCCTAATTATAGCAAGGCCAGGCTAAGAAGGGCGCACTGCAATGCCGAGGTAAATTTTGAGTATCACAAATGACTTGAGGTTGTTGAAATTCGAGCCATCGTTCTAATTTCGGTTAAATTTATTTATTATTATTATTTTTTCATGATTAGCTGGGAAGATGGGAAGCTTCGATTCAAGATTTTGAGATGTTGATAAGAGAAAGTCCAGCCGATGAGGAGGTGGGCCGGGCCTTGCTTGACGCACAGGTTCAACTTAAGAAGCAACGTGGTGAAGACACCGAGGACCTCAAATATGGTTCTAAATTCTAATTTAGTGTTGGTTTCCAGTGATTAGACACTCTGTAACTTCACCTGAAATTTAAGCATTTGCTGGCGGGTGCCATGGATATAACGAGAAATACGAGACGTTTTTATTTGACGAGGGAAATAAATTCTTATGAGTGAAATGGCAGCTTCAACTCAATTCCCGCTTTACAACCCCTATCCCCTTTTTTTTTTTCTTTTTTTTTTGGCATAGACCGAAATATGATCGCTATCTTTGAGCCAGGAGCAGGATCAGTAAATTTGACATGGCTGAGCCATGCGCTCCTTCAGTTCCCCTGTCTAACTTTTGGACCTCTGGTGGAATTTTACTTAAGGTTCTTCTGTTTTCTGATGAAAATTTTGCAGAAGATTCGTATTCTCCACCAAAAATTAACTTGGACAAGCTCATTCTGTGACAAAACGAACATACAAGAGAGACAGGGAATCTGGATCAAATTGCATGTGACTCTTCGATTGTCTCTAGTCTACATGGATTCATGCACGTGCAAGCACTATAGAATAACATAAACGATACGAAGCTGGTATATTCAACTATCGTCATCGTCTATGCAATTCGAAAAAGCCCTACGAAAGACACAAGATGATATTTAAAATAGTTAAATTAGTAATATGACTATTTAAATAGTATAAATATAATTTTATTTTTTTATTTATTTATGTGTACTCCAATGATAAAAAATTATTTGGAAGAGCCGATTATATTTTGATATATTTAATATATAATTATTTTAACAATTTAATATGATCCAGTTGATTTAACAGGTTTAAAAACAACATGAATAATTCTCAATCAACTACATATTAAAGATTGAAATTAAAAAAAAAAACTCAATTAAATAAAAGGAAGAAAAACTAGCCAGCCTCAATAAATTTGCTAATCTCATAATAAAAATTAGGTAATTAAAGCAGGATAATAATAATAAAAAAAGGAAACCAACATATATTTAAAAAAAATCAAAGGAAAAAAAAAGAAGGAATTGTTGCCTTTTGCTACTGCTGTTATTATACGTTGAACAGAAAAGAAAATTTGACATCCTCTGTGCACCCGTTTCAGAAGAGGAAGAGAAATTTGTGTTGTGGCCGTCCTTTTATTTACAAAACAGGAATCGTCCCTTTTGACTTTGTGTTACT
This sequence comes from Populus x sibirica, assembly GCA_019202695.1. Classification (NCBI taxonomy): domain Eukaryota; kingdom Viridiplantae; phylum Streptophyta; class Magnoliopsida; order Malpighiales; family Salicaceae; genus Populus; species Populus x sibirica. Next base: position 1,401,829 of record JAGMVL010000643.1, on the reverse strand, counting down.
TGTTATTTCAGAAGAGGAAAACAAGCCCATGCAAGCAACCGACATTGCTTTCACAAAACAGGAATTGTCCCCTTTAGCTTTAGCTTTGAATAGGAAGGAGAGTTTAACTCCCCTGTGTGCCTGTTTCAGAAGAGGAAAAGAAATAGTAAACCGACCTTATTTTCATAGAACAGGATGTATTAATTGAGCTTCAATAATTTTGAAAGGAATAGTAGAAAAAGTAATTATTAAACAGAGGGGAAGTAATTACTTGGCAGGGCTAAGTAAAATGGAAAATGTAGCAGGATCACCAGGTTCATGATCATCTCTTCCAACTTCTACTTCTTGCTACTGTATCTTTCATTCCACCAACAACCCATGTTTCCTTAGCTATATCAGTTGAAAGTTTATAGAAATCTGTATCATAGCTCATCACTACCAAGTTCTCATTTTTACTGTTTTTTCCCTCTTCCTCCATTAAAGCCTTCAAATTCTTTCCTTTCTTCTCTTCTTGCTTCCTGTCTTGCTCTTCTTCTTCTTCTTCTTCTTCTTCTTCCTCTTTTTCCTGCCAACTCTTCGCCGGAGCAGACCTACACCTCATAAGCAGGAGAGCATTTGGTGGTGGAACAGAGGGCGCAGCTAGAGACTCATCATTGCAAGACCTCTCTTTCTGTTTAGCGTCTTCTTTGAAGAACCCAGTAGTGCTATTCTGATTCTCTTGCAGCATCATGAACCATTTAGAAAATATGGTTCTTGAATCCTCTTTGTCAATTCTTCCATCAACTCCAACATGGTTTTCTTGATATTCCCCATACTCTTCATATTCTTCTTCATCATTACTAGTGATATCTGATTGAGCTGGAAAGGAACCAAAGCATCGAAAATCGAATCTTATGTTTCTTAAACATGTTAAGAATTGCATTATATCTTTCTTGAATCCCAGTGAGTCAAGCCAGGTTGATTTTTTGGTGCTTTTCCTGCTGATGTGAATCCTTTCAATCTCTTCCATGACTGATTGCCAGTTCTTGCAGGAGCTTGCCTTGTGTCTGACTTTGATCTGCCCAGCGCATGTTACTTTTGGTGATGTTGGTTCTGATAACTCCGAGTCCATTTGCCTGGTTTTGGTCCATAAGAGAGGACTGGCTCGGCTTCCACCACCCCTAGGGCTGGATTTCTTCAAATGGTGGGGCCGTTGTTGTCGGTGGTGGTGGCGGTTCTGGTGGGGTTTGCTGGGTTCTAATGGCCTTGCAGGACTGCAAATGGGTTTGGGCATTAATGTTAGATGGGCTCTAGAAGGAAAACATACTAACAGATCTGCTGATGGAGCTCTCCTGCTTTCTCTTCCTTTCATTTTGATTTTTTTTCAGCTTAATATGAACTAATAACTCAGACCCTCTCGTTTTCTTGTGCTTGATGACCTATATGGTTTTTTGGGTTTTGATGGGTCTGTGTAGAAGGAAGGTTTTAAAAGAAAGGTGGGGAGAGAATTGGCAGCTTTCGAATTCTAACCTCTTTTTTTTAATTAGTGTCTCTCTTTACCATCAGTCTGTTCATTTTTTCCCAACACTCCTTTTTCTTGCCCTTTGCTTTTCTAATGCTTGCCAAACTTATTTAAAAATTTAGTAAAGAAAGATGGGTAAGAAAGTTGAAACCCACGAGCCCTGTTTCATGAACCAATCATACCCGCAGCTCGTGACTTTGGGAGCCACTGCCAGTTGTTACTCATGCTATCTTGGCTAGTGCCCTCGTAAACTCCAATGCCACCCCCCCTTCATATAAAACAGCTAGCTTTATGCTTGTTAATTAGTATGTTACTGCCATATTATACCAAAAGCTCTCAACTTAATTAAACTGTACTAAATAAACCATGGTAAAAGCATAGAAATTAAAAAAAAATGTTATTTTAGAGGGAGGCAGGGGATGCTGGTTTTTTACCGGGAAAAAAAAAATATAAAAAGCGCAGCACCGAAAGTTTCATTAATGGTGAAAATTTGGATTAATTAGTAAAGTGAGTAAGCCATGATGAAGGGGTGCCATGCACTTGAGAGCATGGGGGAGATGGCCCCCTCCAATCACCACACCTTGCGTTACGATTAGCCTTTCTTTGCTTTAGCTTTATTTTGATAATTTTATAAAAAGCTTCTTCTTTTTTTTCAAATTGTTCACCTAGTTTTTGGCCATGTTAGTTATCTCTAGCTATCCTGTCTTTTTCTTTCTATATTTCTTGGTATAAATTTGATCACGATTTTAGGGATGACAATCAAGTACGCAAGAGATGTAGTTTATTGAAATGATGAACTTGACAAGAAGAACGATGTTACTAGTAAATGATAGCCATGAAAAACTAGTAACCGAGTTTAAAAATTCCAACCGGATAGAATGATGCAGGAGTTAGAATTGTAGTATCTTTCATATAATTAAGGGTTTTCTTTTAATAGTTTAGTTACATAATATTTATGATAGTAGTTTGAATGGCTAATATTTATTTATTTTTAAGGGAAATGATTGATTTTACTTAGGCCGGAAAAAAAATTTAATATTGTTATAAGTTTATAAAAAGTTTGCTCTCTCTCCTTTTCTTGTCATTGATGGAATGTTTAGAAGTGTAGTAATGATTACTTTTTAAAATGTTTTTAATTTGAAAATACATCAAAATATTTTTTTAAATTATTTTTTACATCAACATATCAAAACGATCTGAAAACATAAAAAAAAATTTAAAATAAAGAAACAAATTAAAAAAAATTAATTTTTTTCAAAACACTTTTAGAAGCAAAAAATCTAGAAAACCAACTTTTAATCAAGGGAGTTATCTTTAACTATCTTTTATCTTATTCTTTCAACATCAATTTATCATTGTTAATAATAACATGTAACCAAGTCATTTGATAATTAATTATTAATGAAATAAAAGATTTGTTGATTCTAATTATATTTCTTGAATTCATAGTTGTCTAACCTGATTTAGGACCCGAGCCAGATTCTAATTATATTTGGTGAGAGATCGACGGTTGAGAAAGAGGTTGTCACTGCTGGATTTTCTGGATTGCTTTTTTTTTTTCTTGGGTTTTTGCTAGTTTATTTTTCAAAAATATCTTCCTTTCAATCTCTCTCTCTCTATACGTGTTTTTTTTTCTATTTATATTGTTTGAGATCCTCGGTAAAATAAGAAAAACTAAACTGGTAAAATAATATTAGGCAATTATATTATATCCTTCTCCTTCATTAATTTTTCAAATCTATTGATCCTCTCATTTATTTTTTTCCTTGTTTGCCTAATCTCCTATTATTATTTTCCCTTCGTTCTCCCTCTTTTTTATTTTACTCTCTAAACTCTTCTTTATATATATATATATATATATATATAATCATCATAATTAAAAATTACATTAAATATTAAAAAATTAAATTGGATAAAAATATAATTTTTCAAAAAATGTAGAAAAATTAGAGTTAAAAAATAGGTAACGATAAAAACTATTTTTCTTTGCCGAGCAATTAAACCTCGTTGATTCATCTTGACCCTCCAAGCATGAAGCGATCGATGCTAAAAAATACAGGCTGTAATGAAGGTCCAATAAGCAAAGCTCCTTTTCAAGCAAAAATAGAAGAGAGGGGATCGTGCTACTTAGTTTATTGGTCTCTACTTTGTTGTAGAACCTCACGACTTTAAGAAAGGCGAAAAGAGAAAGCGGGCCAAGCAAGCTAAGCATGCTGATTTAGCAAACTAAAGTAGTATCTCATGATATGGCAGTTCCCTTTCTTTTGTCTGTTCATCATTGAGACATGTATGGTAGGGTTTGAAGGAGATGGTTAGAACTTAGAAGTGGAGAAGCTTAGTTTTAAAAACCGATATCTTCCCTAGCTATCCTACATTCCTACCTATCTTCATGAGTGGCAGCGTCTCTATCTTCTTAGCTTGTGGGTCTTTTCTTTTTCATGACCTAATTAATTTCATAGCACCAGTTTGTCAAAAAGAACTTGGTTTAGGTCATCATCAAATGCTCTTAACCAGTAGTTGGAATATAGCCTGAATTAGTTGAATTCTAACTGGTTGCTTTAAGAGGAGACAAATGATGGCATTTGAAGGATTGAACAGAAAGAATCTTGCTATGAAATGCATTCAAACACACTTGCTATCAAGTAGGATAGTTCCACACTCAATGCATTCATTATACGAGTAATTATGATCATGGGGATATATAATTAGGTGCGTGTGGATTAGACTCTGTAATATTCAATATTATTTATTAATTTACTGAAATTCATTTCATTAACCAATCGAATACTTTTGGCCCATGGGAATCCAATCGACCTGCTAATCGAGTAGCTTCAATATTAAGAGTACTGGGTCTTGTGTAAATGTAGCAGAAGGTTCTAGGAACAAAGCCACCAGAAGCTTTCAGGGAGGAGTTCATTTGAGAATCATTGGCGATCACTTTGATTAATATTTTCCGAGTTAAATAATGGTGATATATATGGAGTCCCATTTCGCAGGGTTCAATGGCTTTTCTTGTTCGCTAATTCCTGGTATTATGTGTTCTCACAGCAATGACAAGCATGGATGGTGCAAGGCCCTACGTACATATATAGTGCGATCCCATTGTTAAATCATGATCAATGAAATGAGAAGCAAAATCCAATCATCGACTCAAGAAAATCTGATGAATCATTGTTTCTCCCTCTGTTTAATGTAATGTGGAATCTTGCTGACATTTTACTTGCAACCTTCCGCGGACATGAGAATTGGTTCTGGACAGCAAATTAATGGGCTAATGATCGGCATAGATCGAATGGCTTGAAGCCAGCCACGTGTTTATTCTCAAAATTCTTATTCTCAAAACACTCCTTTCACTACAGAACAAATGCCTAGTGAAGAACTGGAAAACTGATATCTTTAGTTGAGATAAAACATGAGCTGCTGAGCTTCTATCTTGAGAATCCTAAAGTTGCACCCTTTTATATTATTTTGTTAAATGTGGATAAGATTGGTCAATTTGATCCAAAAAACGCAGTGATTTTATTATATAATCGGTTCAGATTCATGGTAAAGAATTGAAGATTAGGTACGCAATGAATCTGAGTGATAACAGCTAGGCTTTGTGCACGTGGCTCCCGCAAGAAACAATAGGCTTTTGAAAACCAGTGCGAGCGTGAGCTGGGTCAAAAGTCATCCGGCTGTACTCGTCCACCGATAGCATTCAACTCAAAATCTAAAAAAGAGTCTAATTGAAAATAAGTAATCAATTCACCGTAGCCATTTATGAGCCTGATTGAAAATCAGCATGCAATCCATCATAGCCGTTTATATAAAGATTGATTGATTAGCTGTCCTACTGCCGAAGGCATCCTAGGATTTTTGGTTTCACGCCAAGGACATCCTCGGAATAGTCTTTGCCGCAACAAGATTATATCAAGGCTGTTCTAAGCAACAGTCGCTTCTTACAGAAGCCATGTTGCAATCAATTTACTGGTAATTGGATTAAGCTGTTTAGTTTAAGGCGGAAAAGCAATCTCATTCCTTCAACCAAATCTATCTCCACTGGAAAATGTACAGAAGCTATCACTTATAACCAGCCCAGATGATGACATGCACTCATAATAACAAAGAACTACAGTATCATTGATTAACAACCTCCAAGTTTGATAAACAGAGAATCGCTACTGATACCCCAACAAAAAGAATGAGATTAAACCCAAAGCAAACCATTAACCAACACCAGTTTGAAGCAGCAAACAGATCAAATTCAATCTATATTAGAAAAGGAATAATTTGTCCTAATGGGCACCTGTGAAATCAATCCAATCAACCCCATCTATTCTCATCTTGAAGAACGCAAACCTAAATCGGTTCAAAATCAATTTGGCAACAGGAAACCATATGGGAATTCAAGAAACCCAAACTAAGAATTTCTCTTCAAATTTATTCATAAAGGTGTTCTAGACGTCATTACAGAATGAAGAAGAACTACAATCAAGAAATCATATCCGGATTTCTCAAATCGAAGCTAATTACTCAAGTTGTTTGATGATGAGGGTTTACAAATAAATAATTTGTGTGAGCAAGTATATGTATGTGAAAAAATAAACAGTGAAAGTTGTTTGGGTGGAAATCTAAAAGAGAGAGAAATATGGGAGGAGCCACTCCAGGCATTGATGTTCTTTGCTTTCTTTTCTGCTGGTAAGAATTATAATTTACTAATGAATGAAAACAATAATAATAATAATTTTTTCATCAACACCATCTACCTTTCTAGAACAACATTACCCTAAAAACAAATATGATAGATAAATCTTGGGTGCTAAAACAAAAGAGATGGTGTTTTTGTTGGTGAACGAACACTAAATTTGATGGGGTATGGGAATTCCTTGAGAAAAACTAACCCGCTCAATTTGGATCATATTAGTTTTAATGAAAACTGTTTTTTTTTATTGATTTCTTGTTTTAACTTTTAACTTTTTTACTGTTTTTACTTCTTATTTCTTTTTTAGTGATATTGATTGAGATATTCCATAGCCTTTAGAGTGAACTATAATGGATGGAAATGGATGAAGGGGGAGACTCGACTCTAATAAAAATTGAGGGGGCTGATTCATACAAAACATACATCAGGTGGCAAATTAAAATTTACCTTCCTGGAAAGGGGTTGATATAAATTACATAATTGATTAATGGAGTCTTGCAGGCAGACACCATACTTGTCATCTGCTAGAATTGGTAAATTGCCGATACCCTCTCTCGCTGGAATTAATGTCTGCTAAACAAGCACATGCATTCTGGGACTAACAAACAAACTGCGTAGGGCAGTAGAATTGAGTTTTTTTTTTCGTAATACCACAATCAACAAAAGAAATCTGGAAACGATAAGTATCTTTTACTATTCTAACACAATCACAATTTGATAAAGTTCATGAGAAAATGACATGTTAGAAAAGTATTGAATAAACCCAACGGTTATTTCAAAACTATGTCTCATTTATATTAATTAATAGATATAAAAATCAACCTAAAATCTAATGAAGATATGATAACTCTATAGATAAGATTCAACAAAAAAAAAAAAAAAAAAACTAAAATGATAAGAGAGAGGGAGAGAGAGGAGGAGAAAAGAAAGAACAGGTCATTAAAAACACACCAAGACTTTGTTTCTAACATATCTAGTATTATTAGAAAGATCTCAACAAAATGATTCTATCCGCACCTTAAAAAATCATCAAACAAGATCTTAATTGGTTAGGAATTAATTTAAAATTAATCATGACCTCGTTTGATGGTCTTTCAAGATGTAGTTCGAATCGTATTGTTGAAATCTTTCAAATAATACTGAATGTGTCGAAAACAGAGCTCCGATGTATCCCCAATTACCCATTTTTTCTTTTTCTTTTTTTCTTTCTCATTTCTCTATCTGGTCATATCAGCTTATCTTCTCTTTTTCATGGTTATTGTATCTTGAATCTTTATCTTTTGTTCATTGAATTTTTATAAATCTTAGGTTGACTTTTATTCAAGTTAATTAATTTGTATAATATATGCATTTTAATTTTCACTAAACAACCGCAATTGAGAATAGTTATTATATACAAAATAGATATTCAGAAATATAATTGTGTTTACACTATACTATTTTCAAAATACTTTTCCAACATGTATCATTCTTCCAAAACTTTGACCAAACTATCATTTTTCAAGACAAATTCCTATAATAGTAGGAGAAGAAAATGAGAGAAATAGCACAGTTGCGCCGCTGCACCAATGACACAACAAAAATACTAACACGACTTTTTTACTATACGTGTTGGTGGTATACTTGCTATACCTGCAACAACGTTGTGGAAGTAGAGTAGAACAACCACCTCTTTTTTTTTTCCGCCACCTCAAAGTAGCAGGCACAAGCAACCAATCCTAAAAGTTTTGAATTAAAAGTAAATTAAACCAAGTGAAAATGACCAGATCGCCCAATCCAGCCATTCAAATAAAATATCAAACAAGAGATACAGATTCAATCGATCTGCTAAAATCTTAATTAACTATATATATTTTTTTAAATCTAAAAAATATATACAGATAAATATAACCTCAATTATAAAATTCTAAACTCAAAACAGAAAAAACCAACAGCAATTTTTTCTGTAAAAAAAAAACCATTAGAAGGAATTCATTTCCAATAAATAACTCTCATTCTTAAGGAGCACCTGTACGGCTTCTCCATAAATCCCACCACCAAACGCACCTAATGCCAGCTCAGCATCCTCCACATCACCACCACCGTTACAAGGCCTTACCACCACCAGAGTCACACCTTCCACCCAAACTCCATCCTTCAACTGCACTCTTTGCTCGTGCCTCATCCTCATCCTCACACTTGGCACCACCGTCCGCCTCCCCTCCTCCTGCCTATCTACTCCACGCGCCGCCACCCCACTCTCCTCCCTACACTCCCTCAACCCTTCCTTCTCCATCGCCACCGTTCCTTCCCCTTCTCTGTCCACCAGCACCAACCTCTCCATCTCCCGATGCTCCTTAACGACGTCGTTCAACAGATAATGCCTCGCCGATGCCGCAATCAACGCGCTTATTGTCCACACAACCCTTGTTTTTAAACCTCCCGCGAAATCAATATCCACCTCAGCATTATTTCCCTCGGAATTTGCTACGCGGCGAAACCCGAGAACAACGCAGCTTTTCAACGACTTACCGAATTCAGCTCTCCATTTGATAACGGCCCCTTTCTCTAATTTCAAGTCGCCAGCTGGCAGTTCGATTTGTAGGTCACGGATCCGGTCGAACTGGTTGAGGATACGAGCCGGGGAGTTTTGGGTTTGGTTTCGGGTTGTGGGTTTCGTGTCGGGTTTGAGGAGATCGTGGATGGATTTGAGGAGATATTTAAGGAGAGTGAAGAAGGAGCCGGAGTCCGACTCGGGTGAGATGACGCAGTCGACTTTGAGAGAGAGGGATTCAGTTTGGGGGACGAGTGAGTTGAAACGTTTCGAAACGGAACGGCAACAGATGAGGGTCTTGATGTCGGAAATCGAGTTGAAGATGAGGAGGATTAAGGAGTCCGGGAGTCGATCAAAGCCGTTCATTGCTTCGACCATTTGATTCTTAATGATGGTCATTCGATTTGGATTTAGGATTAGATTGGATTTGTTCTGCGTGGTGTCGTTGCCCAGCTTTTGCTTCTTTTTTTTTTTTCTTTTTTTATGGAAAGAAGACTTGAGAAGAAGAGAGTGGGGTTTTTTAGATGGAACTATGGTGTAACAAGAGCGTGCTTTGAGGATGGTTGTACGATTGACTATGGATAAGTTGAAAAATTAAAAAATTGATTAAATTAAGAAAATTAAAAAAATTGATTAAAAAAATCGATTCATGAAAAAATAATAATTAAACTGTTAAAATTTTAAAATAACTTACTAGTTCTTCGATTTTAATTTTATAAGTTTAAAATCAAAAAAATCAAACAGAAAAAATTTAAAAAAATCAGCCAAACTAAAAATACAAGCTAAATTAAAAAAAATCAAGCCAAATCAATTTAAACCGATTTTTATTTAAAAAACTAAACTAAACCAAATTAAAATCAATCAATTTAAACTGATTTTAATTTTTTTAAAAAAATATTTCAGTGTAGCTATTTTTTTTTGTTTTATAAAAACAAATCATCTCCACCTTCTTACTTTTTACTGTTGTTGGATTGTGGGACCCACTTCACTATTTGTTTTCCAGGAAAAAATGTACGACGCCGGTTTTGGAATTTAAAAGCTCGGTGCTGGCTGATTAATTTAATTATTATCAACGTTTTAGCTAGTTGGGATCTACCACATGGAAGCTACGTGGCGCTAATCCTAGGCCCACAGCCAACTGTGATACACTGATACAGTGATACTGGGTATGGTGCACCCTTAGCAACAACTAGATTTTATATGGCTTTTATAGTGGGCTTTTTAAAAGTGTAGTGCTGGCAGGGAAGAAAATAACAACCATTAGCATAGCATGTATGTTTTTATTGTTTTAAAAATACTTTTGAAAAAATATTAAATATTTTATTTATTTTTTAGAGGTTTTCTTAATCATTTTAATGTATTAATATAAAAAATAAATTTTAAAAATAAAAAATATTATATCAACATATTTTTAAACAAAAAATATTTTAAAAAATAATTATTTAAATCCATGGAATGGGTGGTTACTCTCATTTGGAGAATTATTTTGAATCATAATCATTGTTTAATTAACTGTGGAAGTCTTGAAGCATAACAATTAATTAGAGGCTATTCACGTGAGGTTTGTTTTTGTGATTCAATCCATGTTTTATAATTTTTAAAAAATATTTATTTGTTTGAAATTATTATTTTTTAGTGTTTTTATATCGTTTTTATGTTAAAAATAATTTTTTTAAAAAATATTTTTTTCATTTACTTTAAAAATAAATTTTTTTTAAAAAAACAATGGTTACCCACTATCTGGACACCTTCAATAACAACTCCACCACTTCGTAATTTTTTTTCCCCTACCGTTTGTGTATAAAAAATCCCAGATGTATACTAATAGTATTCTCTACGATAGATTGACAGGGAAAAAAAGAAGAAGAAACCACCATCAAGCTGGAGCATCTTCCCCAATGGGGCGAAGCCCAGTCAGGGAGGGAGAGAGAGATTTTGAGAAATCATTGGAATAATTATATGTTCTAAAAAACAAATGGTTTTACCGGAAAACATATGGCCCAGATAAATCGTTGGGCTTCGGTTTCATATCAGCAAAACGAAAGCCCAATATCCAGAGCAGCCAACTCTCGAGCACCTCTAGAAATTATTAAAGCCTAGTCCAGCCCAAGAAACGTCTAGAAGCATCCCTGAAACATTGAATCCCTGGCTGCCATTGGAGATCGAGAAAATGCCGCGCCCAAACTTACCATACAGCAAATACAAAATTACCTGATACATCTCAAAGAATCGGAAATAGCGAAGTCCATCCTACTTTTTCATTTATAAATTAAAGGTGATATTATCTTTTTAATACTCAGTGTCATATTTTCACTTGATCATATAGAATTAAGGTAACTGAAAATTATTTACTGTAAAAAAGATAATATATTCAATCAATACAGGAATATTTCTATCTCGCATTAATTTTAAGGGGACACATTAATTTCTTGCCTACCTTTTAAACTCAAAGAGCATCTATAGAAATGACATAGGTAAGGATAAGACTAACATCCCACAGTATTTTAGCTTGTTGATTTCGATCTAGCTAACCTCGAGAAGAAGTGGACGTCGATGGGAACGTATAATTGTGAAATTAAAGGATAAGTTAAACTTTTAAGGGAAATATCTTGTCTTATCAGTATAAAGAAAATTAAACTACTTTTGAAAAGGAACAAATATGAGACGCGCGGCTTAGGTTAGGTTTAACACCATTGCCAAAGGACAAATTAATTAGAGATTAACGACAGTAAATTATAGTTGTTAAATCATGAGTAGTATTGTCATTGGCACCTCTTTTCAAGGATCCAAAGTTCGTCCCTATATGATGGTGGGTTTGGTGGAAAGAAAGCAAATTTTGCTGCCATTGATGATGTTGTTAATTACCCCTCGCATCTCTCCCTGTGATTCCCTTTGTTGCTCTTGCTCACTTGTTTCTTTTATTCTCCGCCATCGCTATGGAGGTTCTAGACCGAAAACATTCTACTCCAAAGCTTCCTCCTACTTTATTTCCAAGAACTCGAGGTAAATTGCAATGCAAAGGGGAAGGGTTTGCTGGGTATAGATTTAACCTCCTTTTTACTCCAGGGATTGAATTGAAGGCTTGAATTGTTTGGTGTAGGGTCAAATAGAGTTAAAAAGGAATTTTGATGGCAAGTGGAAATGCCTAGCAACAACCCATGCGGATAAAGTTGATCGTGATTTCTGGGCTTGAAGATTCATATATAAGAAACCATTTCTTAATTCTTTGAATAAACTACATATGTTTCTCTGAAGGAAGAGGACAACGTATGAACATGTACGAAAGCAGTAGTGCTGTCTCTCACGTATTCGAAAATAATCGGGTAGTTGTGTGGATTCCGTGTTATTTTTTGCAGCAATAATATGAAGGGTACGATTGAAGCAGCAACCCTAATATATAAACACATTATTCATTTGTCCCCTGTGACATGGTCATATGGCAAACGCCACGGTGCTCCCGTTGGATGGAGGATAAACAATCTAAGCCCTTGGATCAACCAGAAAGATTTATTAGAAGCCATGAGATTTTGAAAATAGCCAATAACTCAATTCCAAAGAGATTTTGAAGCACTAGCAAAAATATCATTTCTCATCTCCTTCTGCGTCTCCCTCTTCTATTTATTATTTCTTTTATTTGATAAACTTCTCTCATTCTTCTTATCCTTTTCAAGTAAACCACCATTTTTTTTTTAACTTGTGCGCTCATATTTAATTAAGGTTTCAAACATCATTTTCGCCTGGCTTAAATTCGGTCCCTATTCGAAAGAGAGAGAGAGATGAAATTGTCAGTGCTTGAGTTGTTGTATTTCAAGTTCTCCTTAAATGAGTTATCAGTTATCTTCCAATTCTCATGAGGGGTTTTATTTTGGACGGCTTCCAATTTTTTGGTTGGATCCAAGGGCTGAATAATCTCGAGAAGCAGTGCTCCCACTTATTTTCGGGAGGCTCGGCAGCATGCCCCGAGGTCATACGGGTCCCTGGGAAACGAATTAAACAATGCTGAAAAACAGCCTGCCATTGCCTGACACCGTACATTTTAACTTTGAGTATTCTTGGGGAACCTCCGCCAACTTCCCCCCTCAGCTCGGCCCTCCAAGCGGGGACCGTTTTTCCTAGGGAGAACACTTACGTTTGAATCCACCTGTTATTCAGTATAGATCTCCAGGACAACATTAAGCTTGCCATTGGACCACTCTTTGAAGAGACCGAATAAGATCAAAATCAGAAAGTCTCGATACCGTAACTATTGTTTAATGTTTGGTATTAATAAATTATCACTACTATCATTTTTAGATTTATAAATGAAATTTTTTTGTTAGTATTTATATTTACAGTTTATTAACATGAATTTCATTGTTGGCTCACGAACAAAAATAATTTATCAGAAAAACTCTCATAAGTGATTTATAATATTTCCATTGAAATTTACCAATAAAATTACTAACAAAAAAAACACGCAAAAATAACCAAAATAAATTTGACCTGCTTCATTCCGTCGGTATTTCCATCAATAAATATAACATATCACCGATGGAAAAATCGTATGTCATTCTACCAGTGTTTTTTTTTGTCCGTCGGTATTTTCTTCGATGAATTTGACATATACAATCAAAAAGACCATCTGTTATTTAATTGGTGAGTAAACAGTAGTAGTGATATTTGCAGTAATTTTTTTTCCAACTCTCTCGAATATACCGACAAATGAAGTCCGTCGGTAACCCCGTCAGTAATAATTTAAAAATATTTCTAAGAAAAAAATCTATTAAACAAAAATATAAAATAATTAAATTAAATCAATATAAAAATCAAGCATATATTAAAAATTTAAACATTTATAAGTTCAAATACAATTAATATAGAATAGAGACGCTGAAGGAGAAGGCGGGTCTTCAACGAGATAGTGAGGGGAATAAAAGGGAACACATGTACCACTTATTTGTGATCTCATCTCCATTACCAATCAGCAGAGTTCAATCATCTCAACACTGAGTCGTTCATAATCAGCAGGAAAATGGGTCATTCGAGTTTCAAATCGTTTATCTAAAATCGCTTCGAACTCCGGAGTTTGAGTGCTTGGAATCGATTGCGAGCATCTAATGGTTGAACCAGTACTGCAGGTCGTCTGCAAGTCTTCAATCGTAGTGTTAGAGAGATTGTATAATCGATTTTTATCGAGTCCACCAGACAATAACACCAATTATGTGTATAATAATAAAATCACATAAAATAAATGTTTCACTATGATTTAATAATACATAAACGTCATTGTCATTATATTAAACTGAATTTCGTCCAGGAATATTACATTATAGTTTTATGGCATTACACATTCATGTCTAACTTCAGATTTTTGTAAAAATACACCTAAAGTTTTAAACTATAATCACCAATAAATGTGATTATAAATCTTTTATCTTCATTGTAAAGGGGAGTTATTGGCCCACAAATATCAAAATGAACAAGCTCTAATGGCTTTTTTGCTCTTCATGGTTTTTCTCGTAGAAATCAATTTCAATATTATTTGCTAACAACGGGTTGTAAGCTGAGGAAAACTTGTCACCATATTCTTTTAATGTAGAATTTCTAATCTACCAAAATTAAGATGTTCGTAGCAAAAATGCCATAGTCATGCTTCCTTTTTTAATCTCGTACAAAAACATGAATGAGTAATATTTTAAAGATATAGAGGAAATAATCAATTAACTATCATGTTAACTTTAGAAATTAAGCCCACTTTTTCATCTTCAATTCTACATACATGGTTTGTTTTATATATATAAACTCCATACCCTTTTTTCTTGAAGTTGACTTTGTTTTTAGTCAAAGAACCATCTCAACCCAATAGCTTAAGCTCTTAGGTAAGGTCACAGGATATGATTTATATTGTTCTCTAACACACCCCCTCAAGTGAAAGCTCTTTGGGCTTGAAACTTGCACAGGTCCACATTACCTTGTGCTTAATTTTTATCAAATAAATAGGGATGGTGAGATTCGAACTCGTGACCGCATGGTCATTAAAGCTCTGATACCATGTCAAAGAACTATCTCAACCCAATAGCTTAAGCTGTTAGGTAAGGTCACAAGATATGATTTATATTATTCTCTAACATGGAACAATGAAAACATCAGACGGTATGAACAATATTTTTTGTTTTTTGAATCGCTACCATTCCTTTTTTTATAATGGAAACTTTAGACTCATCACTAGCTAGTCTTCATAAAATCTATCTAAAAAAAATGACTTATCTCCACTCAAAATTGATTAGTCAATCGATTCGAAAAAATAACTCGCTGACTTGAAATCTTTCAATCATTGCCCCTTTATATTTATTTTTACATATATGTTATTATTGATCTAGATGGTAGTTTAATTATTCATTGAGAAATAGTTTCTCAATACTCATTTGATCTCAAGAAATTCTTCATTAACATGCTCCAATTATCATAATAACCATTAAAGTGCGGAATGTAGTTGAGAGAAGTTATCAAAAGCCATGATTTGAGAATATTTTATATCGCTATTAGAGGATGCCTTTGAAGGTCCCTATTGCTGCTGCGATTTTTCTAATTTTGGGCTCTCTTTTCTACCATTAAAGTATGCTAAAGTTGTTGCGTTTTGGAGCTGTTATTGCTTCATCTTAAAGCTATGTTTGGAAGTTGTTGCTGCAGCTAGATTTTATAGCTGCTCATTTCTATTGTTCCAATTGTGTTTCTATTGCGTGATGCTAGTGCGAAGAAGTTTTTGTTGCTATTATAGGTCGTCGTTACATCTGGTTGCTACCGAGAACGTTGTTGCGTTTACTCCTATCAAATGGAGAAAGGCTAATGTTTTTTGATCTCCCAATCAACCTATGCTCCGGTACCAATTATAAAAAATACTAATTCCAAGCTACTATACTAATGGTTGAAAATATTAAACACTCAAACATTTAAATCATTCAAGCTTTTATTCAATGATATTCAACTCATACATTTAAATTCTGCATACAAGACCCCCATATTCTTAGAAAGATTACAAGCAGAAACTATCATAATCTAATAAATATTCTAGTTAATGTTTTTAATGATAATCGATAATATTATTAATATCATGTTATCCATTTAAAAAATAAAAATTCTAATTAATTAGTTAAATAAGAATCTCGAACACATATTATTTATTATCTCAACAGTAAGTGCCTCTTTCGCACCAATAATTAGAGCTTTCTAGTACTTTAGTTTAGTTTAGTTTAAGGCATCCAATGATGGATTGAATCTAGTGGAACCTTTTCTTTACAGGTTTGATATCGAGGCAGAGAGGTATTTTCCATTGTTTGGAAGCATGTTCGATGTCCCCATATAAAATTTATGTCCTCTTCAAATCAAGATCTTTAAGTGGATTCCAACTCCTCTTCGACAATGGATTCCCCTCTCACCTTATTAGTGGTTTTCCCTTTCACTACCTAACCCTTGAAAATAACCATTAAACTAGAAATTCGATCTATCAAAAAATATCTACTTTCAGATTTCTTTAATCTAAAATGAATGTGGGCTCTCGCAAATCTAAGCGCCCAATGGTTTAGTTTGACATTTCTCTTTGTGAGCAATCGCCTTGTTTCTACTGATTCAGGTCTACATCTTGAAACCTGCATAGTTTTGTTGTCTTTTCCTATCAAGGGTTAAGAGGAACATATGTTAAAATAACCTTTCAGTTAAAAAAACATGAATAATAACGAATAATGAAGAAAACAAAACCATCTATATGCTTTTAATTAATTAACTGTCTTTATTAAATATCTGCTCAAGATGCATGATTTAAGTTCTATTAATTATTGTGTCCCTCGTGGCCTATACGCGATGACAACTCTTTCCTTCTCCAGCTTCTTCAGCTTATTAAATTTAGCTGTTTTTGTCACTTAGTAATACTTTTGTTGCCTTGAAACCATGTTGAACGCATATTTTGTGCTTGAAATATGCAGTTGTTGCAGGATAGGATTATGAGTTACGACTTTAATTAGGATGAGAATATTGACTGGAAAGACATCAAACAGTTTAAAATGTTATCATTGTGCTATAAAGGGATGGTGATAAATAATGGACGTGTGGATAAGATGTTTAATTACAATACTTACTCGATATATCTAAGGAAAATGTTGCTCCAGATACTGATCTTCGGTAAGGACAATACAGGATGACAAGTTAGCGTGCATTGAAGAATAGATCATTATCGACCATGATATATCTAGTAGGATGGTCTTTCTTGTGCGATAGTTAGGTGACAATATTCGGAAGCGCTACTCCTAGTTCAATAATGGATCGAATGAGCAAACACAACTAGTAGTCGAAAATGAAAATTAATCAAAGGAAATGGGATTACTTTCTTTCAGTTTCAATGAGTCACATCATGTTTTTATTTGTAACTCTTTTACAGTTGCCATCGTCTTCGATGGGAGGGCCATGCATAATTTGGGTTTTTTTTTTCCATTTCTAAGTAAGAATTATTAGGCAGCTCAAAGATGTACAATTTGCAACATATGGCTGGTTTATATGCACGATACAATCTCGCTAAAAGTTGGTTACATGTGAAAATGAATTTGCTATAAAGACTCTGAGTTTTTACACTCATAATTGATGCAATCTTGCCCATGTATACGAGGAAGGTTCTCCCTTTTTTTTAGAATTACGTATCCACTTGGATATGAGTGATTGAAATAAAGTGTTCGCACTACATACATATGTTTGAGAGGAAGGAGTGTAGGCATATTGCAAAGGCTATAGATGTGGTGGGGGTGGGGGGGGGGGGGGTGGGGGGGTCCTTGGTTTTTATAAAATATATATAACAAAACCTTCAAATTGGAAGCCATGTTTCGGTTTCTGAGCATTTAAAGGTGCTGTCATATATATATATATAATTTCAATTTAAATTTAAAATTAAACTAACTTGAAATTATATAATTCAAATTTCAAACACAAATAAAAAAATAAGAGTTGAATTAATATCACCTGATCGACTCAATAAGTTAAAAAACAACTTGGACGACTGGTAAAATTATAACTTGACTAAAAAAAATCAAGATAATATATTTTTTTAAAAAAATATTGAGACAATAACATGTTGAATCGACCCGGGTCAACCTGGATTAACTTTCCAAATCTGTAACCCAGGTCATGAGACCATAATAACACCTAATAAAACAAATCAAAACAAATTATAAAACTTAATTTTCAATAAACCTATTGTTGAATGATGAAACTAGAAAAAATTCAATCTAAAAAAATAATATTATGGGTAATGTCAAAAAATGACATTTCAACATAAATTATGAATTTGAACGAAATTATAAAAATATCATCGATTGTCTCACAAGGCTTTTCTAAATTTCGATTGCTCTAAAATCTAACTTAAAATATAACAATATGTCAAAAGATTTCTTATAAAATTTAAGTTTGATCTAACAATTGAATTGAGAGATATAATTTATATCGTAATACTGGACAATGTTTATTTAAAAAAAAAACATGATTTTGCTATAATAGAACAAACCAAGATTCTGAGCGAGATAAAATCTCTAGATTATTCTATTTTTAAACTGAAATAAGATATATTAGCCATTATAGACAAAACTAAACAGAATTGGCAACCTTGTTAAAACCTTTGTATCAGGCGAGATTCTGACTCGCTTGATATCTTCACACCTTTTATAGATGCTCTCCATTATTGAGTTCTCAACACAAAGTGTGCTGGTGTGGACACCACGGTGGCGAGACACTAAGTTCAAGAACTAGAATCATATTGCGTTTGACTGCCAATAATTCCATCTGCCATTTTCTTGGTGTCGAGGAAATAAACAAAACATGAGACCACAGATCTCCAAGAGAACATGGTAACAGTTACTTTCATACTATAGTATTATAAATCTCGCCTTATACATGAGGGATTGCTAAATTATTAGAGCACGAGGCACATGCCATTCAGGATGATATCACGTACTGGTAAATAACTTGACTTGATTAGTATGGACTCGAACGATGCAGTACAGTTATCAAGAAATTAACTCCATGTTTTGCGTTGCACGATCGAGTCCTTTGATAGCCAAATGAAAGCTAGCCTGTTTAAGCCAGTTCAGGAAAGTGTTCCATTAAACAAATATTTGTAACCCACCTAATATCTGACAATCGCTATTCTCTCAGACGCTTGAAATTGATGAAATATTGCACACAGTAAGGAATGGTTAATTTTTTGTTAAGTCGGTGATAGAATGTTGTTTGTGGTTAATAATTATTTTCGTATATTCAGACTAATTTTCTCACTTCTTCAAATAGTTTTGTCGCTTTTGAAAGGAAAAAGGAAGCTGAAATAAGATCACTTGTGCCTTTCTTCCATGTTCTATCGCTTTTCTTAGGACTATGTGTTGCTTTGTCTAAGAAATAATAGCTGGCTGTTAATTGATGCCTTGAGCTGGGTTTCCCCCCCTGTTATACTGAGCTACTTGTGTTGCAAACCAAACGAATATTGCCAGCCACGCCTCTTCTTTTAATTAATTACTTAGTATATATCTTGAATTGATGTAGCATCATTAGACAACTCCCAGACAACAGTGGGCATGCACGAGAGAGAGAGAGAGGGAGAGAGAGAGAGAGAGAGAGATCCTACATTATGGAATCTCTTGGACTCCATTTTTCCCCATCCATTTATAATGTCTCGATAAACAAGAAAGATTACATAATATTCAAGGCCACCCTCGACCAACTTTTAGGCAAGGGTCTTGATCTAATATATTTTTACGCTCTACGTTGTCCTTGTAACGAAGATCGCTTCCACTCCACCAATCGCCGTAAGAAGTCTTTAACCTGTTAAGATATTTATGATTTATTAGTCCAACTTGTAAAACTGAAAATTTAACAATAATTATTACCACAAATAAAAGTATAACAACTTGCTTGTTACATTAAAGAACTTGCCTCTTTTGGTTCCTGTAGAGAATAAGAGGCATTTGTTTCCTTGGGAACTTTAGAAACAAGAATCCCAAGCCCTTGCCCCCTGTTTCTTAGAACCTGTTAATTTAGCATCACATACGTACCAAATTGTTCAGAATAATTGAGATTTGGAGATAATATAGAGTTGTTAGTAAGAGAAACGAAAACAATTGAAGAATATAAGATTATATATACCTTGAATGCGTCCTCGTCAGTTCGATCATCTCCAATATAGACCGGAAAAACGTCAGTAGAATTGGCATATCCTGAGGAAGAAACAATCAAAACCATTACGAATCTACCGTTGCATGAGAGATTAGCCGGAATGTAATTAATGAATTGAGAAAATTATATATTCACCTAATGACTCTAACAAGAATTCAAGAGCTTTGCCCTTGTCCCATTTAATGGTGGGTCGGATCTCTAAAACCTGTTTTAATTAATAAAAGATGGTCAGGCACATTGATTACATAGTATAATTAACTAATTAGTTCTTATGACAATAAAATAAGCAGGTTCTTCTAATTTAGAAAATGAGTGAATATATACCTTCCTCCCTTGAGTTAATCTAAGCTTGGGATAATCATTGAGAACTGATCGGACTTGCTCTACTAATATAGCCCACATCTGTCCGGGAGAAAGAAAAAATCAAGGCACTATGTATTAATAATCATTTACACCACCCATCAAAGTAAACGAAGGTGAAGAGAAAATAGGAAAATGTACCTTTTCCTCAACACATCGAAAGTGTACGGATACGCAAAATTTGTTGTTTTCTACTTTAGCTCCTGGGATAGATTTTGTTCTCTCCAACAAGACATTGTACACCTGAAAATAAAATAAAAAAACTTTACAGATTTACATTCTTTTCCCGAATCAAATTCTTTCTTGCTTGTTTTTTTACAGAAGGTAAAAGGAAACAAACCTCATCAATCATGGGTAAAAATTCACTGGCAGGTTGAAAGAGGACACCACCCTGAAACATCCATGAATTAATTAAATATAAAACTGTTTAATGAATAAATACAATTAAAACTAAAAGCAATGGGTAGAGAAGTAATATTGGTGCTCACTTTTTTGTATTTGCAATTATTTTTGGATGGTCCCTTGATGTCCATGCCATGGCTACCAGCATAATAAAGCCCTGCCAATCTTACAAAGCTATACACCTGCAAGATTTATACAAGAAGAAGAAAACAATATTATTCATTTCAGTACTGCAAGAAAAACTCCATGAACACCAACTACAAATTTTATTACTTTCAAAATAACAACAGCAGCAGCAGCAAGAGATACCTTATTTCTACACCTTCCCGTCACTATAGCCGTGGGAAAGTATCTAGCAACGTCCCTGACAGCTTCTCTCATCTACAGATTTGGAGGAGAAAAAAAGGAAAACAACATTTAGTATAGATGGGGGGGGGGGGTGGATTTCATGAAAATAAAAAATTATATTCTACATATATAAAAGCAGTGCTAACCTCATTGGTCATGAATG
Source organism: Populus x sibirica (assembly GCA_019202695.1). Lineage (NCBI taxonomy): Eukaryota > Viridiplantae > Streptophyta > Magnoliopsida > Malpighiales > Salicaceae > Populus > Populus x sibirica. The sequence continues at coordinate 1,380,678 of JAGMVL010000643.1, read as the reverse complement.
CTCTGTCAGGATCTTCAACAATGGGTGACAGTGTACCATCATAATCAAGGAACATCACAATCTGCTTTCCCTTTGAGCCTTTCACTATTTGCTCAAACATGTTCAGAGCAGAAGGATGGTTTACCTGTTTGATATTTAATTAAATTCACAAAGAAATAGAACTGTTAGTAAAGTTAAAAGGGAGAAAATTAAAGACCGATTTGAAAGAACGATATAAGAGTACAGGTAGTAACTTGGTCTTTGAACACTTACAATCCAAGAATTTTTCTCTTCAGTTTCTGATAAAGAAGTGGTGGATTTGACACGGGTAGGTGAAGAATCCCTCATAGAATCAACCCAGGAACTGATTTTGCCTCCAGTTTCTGTCTTCTTCGAGAACCTCTTTCGGGTTATTGTGAAATACCCACCAGGAGCGGCAGGCAATGACTTTGGCACAACAGGTGAAAACAGAGACTTGGGCAGCGCCATTGCGATGGTGATATCAATACCCTGTTTGGCATCAGGCACAACCACATTCTGGTTTGTCATCTCCGCTTGTATAAACTAAACTCTGCATATGCATATATACATTAACATAAAAAGAACCGAAAATGAATTTAGAAAGAAAAGAAGAGGCAAGAAACATAGAAAGAATCTAAAAGGAAGTTGATAGATGTGAAGAGCACCTGAAGGTTTGAGAAGAGTGGAAGGAACAGGGGAAGTGAAGAGAAAATAAACGGGCTAGTAAACAAAGACAAGTAATGAATGAAAGTTGTTTTGGTCTTAGGATTCAATGGAAAGGGATACAGAAGAAGAGGTTAATAAAGGCCTCAAAAAGGTGAAAATTATACGCGCACTACACTCACTCGCAAACAAACGCAGACACAAACACAACTGGGGTTGTGTGTTGTCAAATTATAAACTTGGTTTTCACGGCACTAGCTGACTAAACAAACAAAACCCACACTCCCTCTTTAACCCCTTTCTTCCCTCTGTGCACTTTTTTGGCCACAAATATACTAAAACCTTGAATGGACTCTTCAGGACCACTGAGATCCTACTTTACACATTATTAATCAATTTCTTACTCCTATTGAAAACGATATATATATATATGCAACACAGTATGTTAAATCAAAATTGCCATCTTATGTGACTTGTATTCTCAATTTCTCTACTACATATATTAATTTTTTATTTAGGAATTCCATGATTCTAACTGGTGTGGTTTTTTCTGTTTTTTCCAATTTAAAGAAGAACCTTCCTTTTACAAAAGAATTTAGAAGCAAAGGTTAAATGGAGGAATATTATTTGGTGTTTCTATAGTTAACAAGATCATTGCAACAATAACACGTGATTCTCGAGCATTCAAATATGAATCTACCAAACAAAATATGTGAATGGACTAGCAGATGTATTTATGGACAAGAAAAACAGGTTTAGGTTCAAGATGAGATCTGGTCGTGCTAAACCAAAATAACAACTCAAAAAGTCATAGCTTTTGTTTTGAGTTTCGACTGTTGGATTGTATTCAAATTTTTAAAGGAAATTTCCAGAGGTCGTTTTCCATATAGTAGCTAGTGTGTCGTTACACAAACTATCGAATCTTTACATATTAAAAATCTCATTGAAGCCCTCTAATTTTGGTAGATTTTTGTGATTTTTCTTATTATTTCCGAATTTCCTACTTATTTTGGATTTTATACTTCTTTGCTTTGTAATTTCAAGTTTTTGTTTCCTAGTTAAAGTAAGGTTTCTAGTCTATTAAGGCTTTGCAAACCTTCTAAGAAGGAGATATCATTATTATCATTTTAGATAAATTAAACTTGTGAATTTGAAGTTGACATTGCAACCCTTTCCTTCATCAAAAAATTCTATATTCTATTTTTAGTTGTTTTTAGCTTCCACTTGCATCACAAAATGGATGGGATAGTTAAGGTTGAATGAGAATGATTATGTTTGATTTAGATTTTATATTTTGTTTGGTGATGCGGTTCAACTCACTTTTCAAATTATTTTCACTTGAAAACGGATCAAATTGATACTTTTTTAAAATGATTTTTTTATGATTTTGATATGCTAATGTCAAAAATAAATAAAAAAATTTAAAATAAATATCATTTTAATATATTTTTAATTGAAAAGTATTTATGCAAAAGTATAATGCATTCCATTACAAAACACATACTTAGTGTCAAATTGCATTTCTTACTTTTTACGATGGAATTTAGGCCAAATTTTGTAAACCAGGTATGCCTTGTATTTCTTACATTTTGCTAATGCCAAAAGAATCTGGAGAACAATGTTAGATGTTTTTTGTTTGGTTGAATGGGATAATAAATAAATATTATTGATGTCTCTTTTTGTTTATTTTTATTTATCCCTGTATAACTACGGGCTTTGTTGATAATTTAATTATCACAAATTTTTTCCTTCTTCTATTGAAAGTTAGACTTCGGATTATGCAATGGACACAACTCTTTTTCCCATCTCTAATTTTTCAATTTTTTCATAATTTGAAATTGAAACCTTTTGGTAAAAATCATTTGATAGGACATGGTAAAAATCTTAAGTCTTAATCATAGAACATTCTCTTCTTAAACACAATTATTAATCATTTTAATTATATATTGAAGATAATGTTGAAAACTACTTGTAAAGGTTAATTAATGAAAGGAGGTAGCACTTAAACTTTGTGGATGCTGATTTTGTGAATTAGAAGTGAGAGGGTTTTTTATACAAAATTACATTGTTGTACGTGTGCGGCGTCATGGTGACCCTTCCCAAACGATGTCTAGAAGGTTTTTTGATTGGCTGGGGACATAAACTGAACTAAAAAATCTGGTTTGACCCGAAAACAATCTAAAAACAATACCAAAATTAAAAAATAGATTAAACACCCAAAAAAACTTGAACAAAATGGATCAAATGTCAAAACAATAAAGAGCACCGAGAACATTAAAGAACACCAAAATAAACCAAGCAACATGGAACCTAAAATAAACTAGATTTAGTCAAAACAAAAGCACTTACATGTTGAAAATCATAGAACGATAAATAATCTAATATCAATTCACTTCGATTATCACTTAAAAATCATGATTTGTCAACATGAGTTTCGGTTCAAAACCAAAACCCTAGGATTAAAAATCATCTAAACACATTATTGATGTGAATAAACACTAGATTATTGGTTAATCATGCATAAGAAAGGGTTATGTGCAAAGAAATGAATCGAAATTGGTCTAAACATAAAGGCTAAGGCAATATTCTTCCAAAAAACACGAAGAACATTGTCTAAAAACCCAAAAAAAATGCTCAGCCAAGGCAGCCACTGCCAAGCCCAGAAATGGTCTTTTTTTGGCTTCTAAAACATATTTCAGCCACTTCATTCATGTGTTTTTTTCATTTTGATCCTTGGTTTTGGATTTATTCAATTAAGTTCGGTCTAATTGCTCGTCAAACTTCAATATTTATGCAATTAAGCTCCTAATTTGACCAAAATAACTTTTAAAAATTGCAATTCAACCCCTAGACTTTAATTTTTTCCAATTAAAATCTAAATTGACTTTGAAAATCATTTTTTCTTGAAATTAAGCCCTCGAATAAATTCAATTAGACCTTGAAAATTTTCAATTGAGTTCTTGAACATCTAATTTTAAATTTTCTTTCTCAAATTGAATTTTTCTTTGTTATTAGAGCTTTCATCAGTAAAAAATATACTGTTGAATTTTTTTAATTTTTTATATTTTGATCTTCCTCAACCAGTCTCCGATAATTTTCTAGATGTTCTGGTATATTTTTTTCACTGATATATATTTTTAATTTTTTATATATTTTTTGGTTTATATGGGTCCAAAATAAAAAATAATACTCATCATGCACTAAAACTATATATGCGGTCAATTCCTGGAACATTTGAATTGATAAGAAAAGGACCCGCATGAGCAATGTCCCGAAGCACTAAAATGTGGCATGTCGAAGGACCACCTTAACTCACATGCATCATCCCCCGCCTCTAAAATTCTTTTGAGGTTTATGGAAATCAAGAGAGAAAAAAACGAAATACTGAGAATCGGCACGGTATCTTTTGCTCCAATTTGTGGGTTTCCCCTCCAACAGTTACAGGTCCGATCAGAGAAAATTAAAAGCAAATAGGACAAATGAATTACAGTGTCTTTGAAAAAACCCTAATCCTAACATTACTGTTTGCTTATAATTCCTACCGAAATCCGGAGCTAGCTAGAAGAACTCGTCATTTAGTCAATTGTTTATTCAATCGATAATAGTTTTAGAATCACTCTAGTTTTGATCTATCAATTGAGTAACTATTTCAGAAAATGCCACAAATATTTTGAACAATTCCAAAAAAAAGAGCTTTAATTAAAAATGCATGTGGTCCTAAATTAATAATAATAATAATTTTAATTTTACGGGAAAAAATAGTCTGTTTACCGGTTCATTGTGTCATTATTAATTTATGATGTCAAGTCATTTCGTAGCAAGGTAAGAAAGTGAAATACGTAAAACCCTATATATTGTTATAACTTGTAAGAATAGTTTGTTTTGAATCATTGAAATTAACGTATTGTTAGACTTTGGTTTTGATCCGCAGGTGTTAAATTTTAGCTATCTACAAGTAACGGACACATCACCTCTCCACAGAACTGTGTCATGTGCAAAACAATTAAAATCTTCAGTCACCCAAATCAATCATGACTGCACATTACATTTTAATTATTTTTTCTTCTTATGACACATTAATGATGGATGATATATATCATTATGCAATTGGGTAGGTAAAATGTGAGATGGAAATCTACTTAACATTAGCTAAAGATTCAAGTAAGACTGGTAGCAGAACGAATATTGGTAATATGGCATTCGGTAAAGATTGGTGGAGAGAGTCAAAAAAGACTGTGAGGCTATCATTGACACCAAATAAGATTCAAATCATAAACTCTTTTTCCCAATATAAGCTTGTAGTACTAATTTCTTGTGGTGGAAATGCAGTACAATTATTATCAAACTTTAATCGTATTCTAGTCACCGAATAGTACAAGCTTCACACGGCGCGCCCCTTGTAATGGAAGGTGAAACTGGATGCTAAAATGCGTAGTTTGCATGAAAACCAGCAGCGTTAAATGTTCTTGGTTTGTCTCTTATTTTTGATGTTATGAGCATTTGATTCTAGGTGTACTCTGTATTGTGCAAGTTAATAAATCAGCCTAATGCGCATGCATGAGAGTGTAGCTTTGCCGTTTCCACACACGGGTCGGCAATAAAATCAGTTGATTATGAATTAGTCCATTTAATTAATAATAAATTTGCGGGGTGCTGTCTAAAATGCAAAAAGTTGAGAGGAGAAATTCCCCGAATGATTGTTAAAGGGTCGACATTGTTGAATTTATAATTAAGCTTCTGAAAAGTTTGAGAGGGCTTTTCTATTTGAAAAGTTCATAATCACGACTTATGTTTGTCTACACTCTCTTTTAACGTATACTCTATCTGCCGCAGGCAATATTCTGGGAACAAAGAAACATGGTCGAAGTTTCGCAGCTATATCAGTGCGAATTTCTTTGCTTTTCACTTGGCGGTCAATTTAAAAAATCGTTTTTAGTCGGTCTGCATAGTATAGTGGGTGTAGACTCTTAACAAATTAATAATAATAGACTTTTTCTGCGACCTACACAGATTAAGGAACGTATTTCCCGAAATATACTTGCCATCACCCATGTTGATTTTTTGTAAAACCGTATAAGCACTTCATCTGTGAACTCCAACAATAGAAAGAGATAGTCACTTTGACACTTGTCCTTGGTGACCTTGTAATTATGACAAGATTTAGAGGGGAAAGAGAAGAGTGGTTGAGAAAACCAAAGAATTTAAGCACCGACTGAGAATACATGGGAGATTTTCTGGAATCTACGTTTAATTATGTGCCTTGACTAAACATATTTTGCCGCCTTTAAGAAAGAATAAGCACGAGATACGTCGGTTGTCCATTTCAACCCTAATATAAAATCAAAACAAATGCATGCTTGAACTTGTTTAATTCTAATGGCATAAAAAGGATTCCAGTTCAGTTCATTTCTTTCTACTAACTCTTGTACATATGCTATGAATGGTCAAAACCGGAGACCATGGGGAGATGCTTCGAAGCTATACCCATGTGCACAGAGGTTCAGTTTCAAAATTCAGGTCGTTAGATGTATTCAAAAGGGAAGAGTTAGGCAAAACAAAAGGTAGACCGAACGGGACGAAATCTTTTCTTTATTTCAGGCCTTGGAAAAACAAGATGGAATAACTTTCCGATGAAGAAACTTCCCTCCTTTCTCATTTTTTACATAAAACCCTTCTTTGTCCGCATTATAAAACCAGTTTCCTGGTATCTCATGAAACAATCGGCTCTAATTTATTTATTTTATAATAATTGATTTTAAAAAAATAATTAAAAACAAGTTCAATATCAATAACATTAATTAAATCTAAGTTTCATTTCTTACCCGTATCCTGCTAGTCTAATTGAGTAGTCGCCATGTGCATTCAATGGTTTATATTCTAGTCCAACAATTTAGATTTGCATTGTATAAATTCTATGCCCCCCCTCCCCCTCCCCCTCTTTTCTTTCTTTCTTTCTGTTTTTTATTTTTTTGTTGGTCATAAGGTATAAATTCTAGTAAAAAAGATGATCATATATGGACCCATTAGCCTAGTCTCTACGTGGAAATTAAATAAGAATCTTGTTAATTAAGAAATTAAATAAAATTCGCATAATGCCATAAGCCCCTAATATAGACACAATTGGAATCTTTGAATTGTTCTATATTAGGTTTGGGATTGCTACTCTAAGAATTTCAGCTTTATATGCATATTAAGTTGCTCAAGAATGAGGAGACGAGATATTCCCATCTTATTCATGCTGGCATATTCCGGTTGCTATTCCTTCGGCTTATGCTTTAGACGTGCATTATATTTTAATTATTTTTAGTTTCTATAATATTTTAATTATTTTTAATGTGCAGTTTTTTTAATTATTTATAAATTGAAGTCCTGAAGATTTATAAAATGCTTTATTTCTAAATGTAAATATTTTATATAAATTTATGATTTAAATATAAATTATACAATGATCAAACTATAAATTATTGATTAAAATATAAATATGATGTGATGAAAACTATTTTCCTCATATGATAGAACACAGGGTATTGATAATTTTGTAAATGTAAGTAATAGTGAACCTTCTAGAGTTGATTTTTCCGATCAAGTCCATGCAGTAGTTATGGCATGGGAATCTTATATGACACCACCACGTAAGCGTGTTGCAATAATCCATAGCAGGCAAATAAGCACTCTGGCAGCAGAGTAGAAGAAATTCGGGGCATGGCTTTTGATTTTTGGCTTCTTGTTAGTTTTAGCGTGTGCGTATTGATTTTCTTGGAAACTACTTGATGCAGAGAAGGGAAAGTGGAGATTTTTGAGGCTTTTACGGGGACACCGTGACACGAGGTGGGGCTTCCAAGAAGTTGTGTTCAAACAAGGGAAAGGGCCACGTACCCTGGCCTTAAAAACCACAAGATTTTACTCTGGCGATTCCTTTTTCTCTATGGCGTTGTCGAGGGGAGGAATTAGCCGAACTTTCTACCCTAAACAATAAAAACAACTAAGAGCAGGCGACGACTTTATTAGTATTCCTTTCTTGCTCAGAACTCTCACCAATAGCAGTTTTCTCGCGTGAACCTTTTATAGTACAAATCAATTATTTTTCTTTTACTTGGAATCTGAAGTTGAATTGAAGCTGTAAGCATGGCTTCGCAGAAGGTCAAAATCTCAAAGATTGTGACTCATCTTTGACGTTGTGTTTGGTAGAGATGCGCTTTCGGTTTTCTTTTTCCGCCTTTTGTTGTCTTTTGTGAAACAATCATCTCCCCTGGAAATGTAAGTAGGTAATGGAAGATATTTGGTATAATTTATATTATTTTTAATATATTTTTTGAGTAAAAGTTTATTGGGTTATATATATATACTTTATATTTAATTTTTATTAAATAAATAAAAATAATAAGATTTGAATTTATAACTGCTTAATTTGATTATTACGACATTAATATCATATTAAAAAATAATCTTTAAATAGAAAAAGCATTTACACTTTAAATTATTTGTTGTAAGAGGTAACACTTCTTTGGAATTCAAAATGCACTTATATAATAACTTAATAAAATCTTTGATGAAAAAGGAAAAAAATTATATTCTAATTTGAAAAGTGAGAAACTTTTTTCTAAATAGTTTTGGTTGTCCACCAATCAATTTTCTAGAATTGCGCCTACACGGTCTATTTGTTATTATGGTAATTTCTGTTTTACAAAGTATTTTTTAAATTATTTTTCGTCTGAAAATATATTAAATAAATTGATGTATTTTAAGTGTTTTTTTTAATGATTTTAATGTGTTGATATAAAAATATATTATTTTAATATATTTTTAATTAAAAAATATTTTGCAATACATTACCTTACCAAATATACAGAGATCATGAAAAATCTTTGTTGAAGTAGCAGCTGGGTAATATTTATGCAGGATAAGAGAAAGGAACTAGTGTGGTATGTTTTACTAAAAAGTATTTTTGGAAGTAAATAGTGAGTTATTGCTTGGTTTGCATGGGTTTTGGCACAACATGAATAGCTCCTTTTTTTCAACAAAAATTACCGCATGCAATTACTTTGTCTCAATTTAGCTCATAAACTGTGTTGTGAATCTTCTGTTACATGTTCCTGCGTTACCATAACTTTGAGTTTTACATAACAAAATTAATGAAAAGAGACGGCTTGGTAACTTATATCTTTTTTAACCACAAAAGAAATTGTATAGCCAGTCAAATAGTTTTTTTTTTTACACTGATCTTGTATAATTATATTTTAAATATTAGTTTTGTAGAAATTAAAATAATATATTTTTTATTTATCTATAAAGACATATTTTTCATTTATTTTGCATGTAAAAGTCTATCTCACAACAGTTTTAAATAAAAATATTTTTTAAAATTTATTTTTTAAAACCATAATTAAAAGTGTTTGTTTTAATTTATTTTTTTAAAATCATAACTAGAAAAGCTGTCATAATACTAATCACACATTTAAGAAAAATCAATTTTCATCTTTGATTGGTGGAAGACAAAATGAAAAATATTGATAATAAATTATAAGGGTGGTTTAAATTACTACTTTACGTTTAATTTTTATTTAACCGGAGAAAATAAAATATTTAAATTCAAACTCCTTATTATTTTGTCACTCAAATTTTGATAATATATTAATAAAAAAAATTGTTTCCATTCAAAAGTTCCAAGCAATAAATGTGGTTCTTGGAATGGTTTTATCTTAATTCGATATATGATAATTTTAAATAATGAAAAAATAAGAGGAAATGTTTTTGAAGAATTAAATTAGTTTATGTGACCTTTTGGTTTGAAAATAACACGTTGCCTGTTATCAATATTACAAGTTTTCTAATCTTAAGCGATTTTAACAAGGACAGCAAAAGTTTTCAAAATCATCCTGGTTTTGAAAAAATTAGAACAAATAAGATTAAAAAATATTGTGTATGGCACTTGAGGGCCTAGCTGCTGTGGTCAATCGTGTGACTTGTTCCGTCCCCGTCCCGGGTTCGACCCTCTATATGCACGTCTGTCACCCCCGCGGTGCCTTACCTGCTCACTGGGCTTGCAGGATGTTCAGTGGGCCGTGGGGAATAGTCGTGGTGCGCGCAAGCTGCCCCGGACACCCCACGCTAATCAAAAAAAAATATATATATTGTGTATGTTCACTCCCTCGTTAAAAAATATTATGGATATTTATTAATGTAGGCTTTAAAAGAATTTATTTTTTTTCATTATTCTCTCCTCCCGCAATTTTTAAAAATCAACTACTTAAAATTATGGATCAACCAATCATGAAAGATATAGCATTTTATTTAACCATAGAAAGATATGTCCTCTCCTTCGGTTAGTCCATAATCTCAAATTATCCTTTTCCATTCTTTCATTTTAGCAAATTTGTACAAACATATTAATTTCCAGTATTTCTTTGAGAAACGTTCAATTTATCATTTTTGTTAGCTTTCATGTAAGAAAAGCCGTTAGCTATAATTTGCAAGTCATGAGATTCAAAAAATAAAAATAAAAATAAAAAATCATAAAAAAAATTCCAAAACAGGTGATGTGAAGATTTAACTTGGGTTATCGTGATTTAAAAAAAAATTAAATAAATATACAAAACTTGCACATTAATATTAGTAGAAAAAATTGAATGATAACCTCACTAAGAAGTGTCATCCGAAGAAAAAGAACTTCGGGGGAGGTCTATCGAACTAACTTATATTACAAGAGGTATCATTGCAAATTAAAATCCTATTTGGACCTCGCTATGGTTATTATATTGGATGATGTTGCATCTCGTTGTGATTTTTGTATTACAAAATTAAACATATTAAAATATTTGATGATGAATTGTTATATTGAATTAATTGTGAATAAAACACTTAATTTGAATTGCTAAAACGTCTTTATTTTATAAATTCACATAGAGTTTTGATAGTTTCTAAAACGTCTTTATTTTATAAATTCTTTTTGAAAAATAGCCTACAATGTTATAAAGCTTCCTAATTAGTAAAATACATCCTAATCTAAATTGGAAAAAAATCTAAAAACAAGAAATAAAATCTGAAATATTAGCTTTCAAGCCTAATTTGAATTTAAAAACTAAAACAACTAACAAGTTAGATGAAATGATAAAATTTTAGTTTAATCCAATAATTGAATCTATAGTTATATTAATTTTCACCTCCCCGTTGTAAGAATTCATCCATATCTAAAAAATCTTAACAATTAAAAAAGTAATACAATAAAAATAATTCTATCAAGAACAACAAATAAAGTGTCCCATGCCGTCTCCCCCATCTAGCAATTAACTTGTGGAATATTAATCTTGACCCACGGGGCATCAAATGGTTGCTATAATTTATTCTTACAAGAGGCACACAAAACCCCTCGGATGATTCGGGGAATGCATGATATTCCAACGATCATGAAAGCGAATGTCGGTAGGGGAAAATCTGAGAATCATCAATCAAGTGACTCTACAAGTGTCGCTAGGGTTTCTAATCTTGTTTATCTCCCCTAGGTACATGGTCCACATATCCATGGAAAAACAAATGTGCAACACGGGCAGATCTTCTATTTTCAGCCAAGATATGGAATAAGGAAAAGAAAATCTTTTATCTAATATTTTCTGATCATTCTTCATTTCATCACATCCTGAGTTTATATATATTCTTCTTAAATTCGAAGAAGATAATATAGCATTCAAAACCCTTTCGCTGATACTGTTCTCGTCGAAGCGAACAAAACTTGGCCAGGGCATTGCTATTCTGAATTATTAAGTTTCACGGGAGTTCACTAGCATACAAAAATCACTTGGCATTTGATACGCACCGGGTAATCAGAGATAGAATTACGAACAAGCGAATATGGAAGGCCGATGACTGCCACTCGCTCATTCTATCATTCATAGCTAAATCGGATATATATAATTAAGAAGAAAGCTTGAAAGTTAAGCTAGTTGCATTTAAAAATTACGGTGTTGAAGAATAATATAAATTATATTTTGGGACCTCACATAACAGCTTAAGCTATTGGATTAAGATGGTTCTTTGATATGGTATCAGAGCTTTGATGACCAAGCGGTCACGAATTTAAATCTCACCATCCCTATTTATTTAATAAAAATTAAACATAAGGTAATATGAGTCTGTGCAAGTTTTAAGCCCAAAAGGCTTTCACTTGAAGGGGTGTGTTGAAGAATAATATAAATCATATCTTGGAACCTCACCTAACAGCTTAAACTATTAAGTTGAGATGGTTATTTGACAATGGGTTAATTCTAAAATTAACGCACTATAACAAGTAATTGGACATCCTTCAAAAACAAAATCTAGAGCGTGTTAAGAATTACCTATTAAACATTTTAAGAATTACAGTAAACTTATTTTTAACCTCAAAATATTATTTAATCGGTCAAAAATTCTTTAATTAAATCAAATAAAATAAAATCTTCTTGAACCCTGATTTTTTTTATTTTTGCAACAAGATTAAAATTTTAAATCACCTTAATAACACTTCTCTTGATAAGATAAATTTATTAAAATCAAAATCAAGTTTTTTTGTTGTTGAATTGTAGCAAATCAACCTCTCTTTTTTTTCTTTCAAACTCAAAGACCGAAACGTTGAACAAATAAAGTTTAGGATTAAAATATATATTATGAAACCAAAGGGATCAAAAATTCATTAACTAAATCTTTATTGACCGAAATGAATTTTTTTGTGCGAAAATTAAAAGGACTTATTTGTTTGTTTGTTAATTTGGTTCTTCTTCTTTAAATTAAAATCCTATGTAATGAAATTGATCCCTAATTCAAATATAAAAATTTATCAAACATTTTGAATCCACAAGATTATATAAAAAAAAAAATAAGATTTCAATACATAAAATATTACCAATAATGAAATTTTAAAAAATAAAGTTTAATGAACAAGATAAAATAAACTAAAAACAACATTTCTCATTTAACATTAACTTGCTGTCCTGCTCTACTGCCTACCGCAAGCCTCTTGATTTGTTTTTTTTTTTTTTCAAGAAACGAGTGTTTGTCCATTTGATACCACACCTATATATAAATGTAAATTATCCTACTGCATCTATATTGCAAATTTCATCACATATTTATAAATAAGATTAATTTAATATAGATATGAATATCCATTGTAAAAGTAATAATAAGATTCAAAAATCAAACTTGATACTCGTAATTTTTTTCTCTCAATTTTTTTTTTATGATTTTAACCAAATCAATGAGCTTTTTAAGTTAAAGACGAGTGGATGTGATCTTAGATGGTGTTTGGATATGTTGGTGCGGCTGCGGTTGAAAAAAAAAGCAGTGTTATATATGTTTGGTTAACCACGAACCACAGGTTATTTATATGTGGGTCCCAGTGAAAACTACGGTTCAAGTGCAAAAAGTGAAAAGCAATTACACATTGCTTTTCATCCGTTTCTCCTCTCTCTCATCACCGATAATTTTACAATTACTTTCAAGAACAACCCCTTACTTTCCCAACTGTCCTCTGTCCCTCTTTCTCAATTTCCCAACGGTCACAAAAAAAAACCCAACAAATTGATGGTGGAAGGTTGTTGTAGATCAATAACGCCCAGTTTCAACATTTCCCTAAACTGGTCCTCCATGCGTTTCACCTTTCTCTCACCACCGAAACTTTGCCTAGTAACCACTGTCAATTACGGTCCTCACAACCTCACAAATTTTTTTCTTGTTTCGGTTGCAAATCTATGTAATTGATGAACTAAAACCCCAATTTCCTTCCCCAAACTGTTCTCCTCTCTTTTCTCTTGCTACAGCCCCATTTCTATTTTGCCCTAAAAAACCACCAACGCCGGAGCAAGCTTCTTCCCCTCTGTCCATTCTTTCCCAACAAAGATCGAAAACACAAACCTTCACCGATCTGTCCCTCCACTGTTACAATTACAGAAAACCCCCAAGAGATTCGTGCTGGGAAAGTTCCACGAGTGAGATACCAGTAAGTATTGTGTGTTCCCTTTATCAATTTTGTTTCACATGTTGCTCAAAATCTAATTTCTGTAATGGGTCTCCATTGTTTTTGTTTTTGCAGAACAAAGCTGCAAAGACCGTGGTGGTTTGCAGAACAAAGACAGAGACTGAGGTCAGTTCCTACCTTATCTCCATCTTCATTTCCGTTTTTTGTATATGAAACATTGCATGTCTGTGATGCTGCATGCTCTATTACTATTAACACTGCAATTGTTGAATTGATCTACAAATTTCATTGTTGTTGCTGCTTGTGTTCTATTTACTGTGCCTTCATCAAATTTTTTTAATTTATAGCAAATTTCATTGCTTCTTCTGCTTGTCCTCTACTTTGCATGTGTTTTTAATTTTTTTTCTACTTGAAAACCTGCATTTCTGTGATGCTTCTGTGTACTGTGTTACCCATGTTAATTTTATAGTAATTGTAGCTCAAAATCTATTTTTATCTTCTGGGTCTCCATTGTATCTGTTTGCAGGACAAAGCTGCAGAACCGTGCTGGTTTGGACACCTAAAGAGATAGACGAGGTAAGTTCCCGCCTTATCTCCATCCGTATTTTCAATTTTTTAGATGAAAAATTGCATGTACGTGTACTGCATGATCAATTACTTGTGTGTTCTGCAATTGACAAATTCCATAGTTGTTGCTGATTGTCTTCTATTTACGTGCCTTCATCATTTGTTTTGAATTTAAAAGAGTTTAATTGCTTCCATATACTTGCTTTGTCTCACGTTCTTTGTTCTCGGTTTCGTTTTTTATGTCTACTACCGGTTGGCAGTCTTTATTTTTCGGATTATTTGCTTACTGGAAACAATGTCATGCTTTGAAATTTCATTTATGTGTTGTTTTGCATGGTCTGATATGTTTGCTATGCACATTGATAGTGTTTCGTTTGAGCAACTGTGATGCCTTTACTGTGCGTGTGTTTATTGTAATCGTAATGAGTGCCCTGTTAGCATGTCGTGTAGGATTATGTTTATTTCTACTTGTGCGAGTCAAAATCAGAATTTTGAGTTTCTTTTTTTTGTGTTTGCATGCTGCGAAAGAAAGCTGGGTTTCTTTGAATGTAGAAATAGATTCTGCTCTGTTTGTTTTTTTCCCTCTGTTTTTAGCTTCCAAACAGCATGATGGCAATGAAGTGTTGCTTGATAATTCAAAAATTATCTCATGGCTGAAACTTAGTTTTCTGAACAGTTGAAATTAATGGGTTGCAATTAGTTTTCATTACAAATTAACATGAACATTCTCATTCAAATACATGCATGGTTAATGTTTGTTGCTAACCACACAGCTTTTGTAAATGCTGAACATTGAGTGTTTTATTAGTGTTTAAGTCCACGGTTTACTGTTGCTATTTTTTTGTAATTCATATCAGTTATTGATTTCAAACTTTTGTTAAATGTGTTAAAAGATATCATGGAAGGTCTTGAATCTTTTGATAAGGCTGCTTGGACAAAGGAAATGTTGCATATATTTTGTGATATATGCATTAAGGCAATTGATATGGGAATGAGACCTAATACTCATTTCGATAAAACGGGGTGGAAATTTCTTATAACATCATTCAAAGAACAAACTGGCCATGCATTCACTAAAACATAGTTGAAAAACAAATGGGATGGATGCAAAAAGGATTGGAGGATATGGAATAAGCGGGTTTCTGAAACTGGTGTTGGCTGGAATAATGAGTTAGGCACAATTGCAGCTAGCGATGAGTGGTGGAAACAAAAAATTCAGGTACATTCCTTGTCATCCTAACAATTTCTTCTATTGTTGTCAAATTCCAACCCCAAAATTTTAGTAGTTTGATCCTTCATTACTTGATTTAATTTATATGCAGGAAATTAGAGGAGCAAAAAAATTCAGACATGTCGGTATTGAGCCGTCTTTAAAGAATAAATTTGACCGAATGTATTCCAACATTGTCGCAACTGGAGCGTATGCATGGGCTCCTTCATCAGGTGTACCGCTGGTAGTGATGTCGATCTTGGTACAAGCAATGCCGACATTGCTCATGATGGTTTGGAAGAGGGCAGTGGTGATTCGGAGGAAGATGTGATTCCAGATTTCCAGACTGACATGGCTCGAATGGTTGGAGGGATAAATATGTCTAACAGCAAGAAGAACACAACAAGCGGTGGCAAAAGAAAAGAACGAGATCATTATGATGTGCGAGGTAGAAAGAAGAAAACAGCTGGAATTGGTGTCCAGCTGCTGTCAAGGTGCAATCATCTACTTGAGAGTATGTCGACTAAGAGTGATTCGACTTTTTTGAATATGGATCGCGAAGGTTGTAGTATTCGCGAGGTGATGGATGAGCTGCACTCAATTCCTGGAGTTTCAATTGAAGATGAGTTTCATGACTTCGCTACGGAGTATCTCAGTTTAAGAAGGAAAAGAGAAATGTGGGCCAAGATGGGTGATAAGCAACGAAGTTGAGATGGTTGCAACGAATGTATGCACGAACTAAACGTGCTTAGCTGACATGGTATGATTTAAGTTTCTTAACTGTTAATCAATTAACTATGTTCAAGTGCTTTGGATATTTATACATGTTTATTTTTTTGTTGCAGAGTAATGGGATGCCGGTTTTTAAAAGAGTAGTTTCCATTTGCCGAAGTTTGTCCGAGACATTATATTATTCCACATTTCATGTAACGACATATGAGCATATCCATTTGCGGTAATTTATGTACTGCTATATTTATTAAACTGCTTTTCGGGAGTTAACAGACTTGTATGAGAAATTGCTGGTTGTAATGTTGTATTTTATCTAGGAATTACAATGTTCAATGGTTAATGTTAAATGGTTGACCCTTTAATGGAATTGGTTGTTAATTTACCTTCACTGTTTTGTTCCCCGTATTTTTTTCTTTGCTGCCGTGAGGTTTGATGGGAATAATAATACATGCTGCTAGTGTTTCTTTCCTTGGCTGCATTTTTTCCATTGGGTAGCTACTGTGAGCTTGTGATGTCTGAAAAGAAACCCCTTTTACGGTTTTATTCTTTGCTTTTTTTCTTTCTGCCGTGAGGTCTGATGGGACTAATAATACATGCTGCTGTGTTTCTTTCCTTAGCTGTAATTTGTTCCATTGGATTAGCTACTGTGAGATTGACATGCTGCTGGTGATTCTTTCCTTGGCTGTAATTTTTTCCATTGGATTAGCTATTGTGACATTGACATGCTGCTGGTGATTCTTTACTTGACAGTATTTTTTTCCATTAGGGTAGCTACTGTGAGCTTGTGATGTCTGAAAAGAAACCCCTTTTGCAGTTACTGTTGATGTTTTTTTCTTTGTTGCCGTGAGGTCTGATGGGACTAATGCTGTTGGTGTTTCTTCCTTTTCGAAAGCTTGGTCTTGCTTCTTTGGTTTTTAACTTTTAACTCGTTTTTATTCCTTTTAACTCGGTGTGAAAGACTACATGTCAGGATGGTGTACATATATGAGCTGTAAAAGTAACATTATATGCTACTTTTATAGCATATACATACATATGAATGTACTTATGTTGAAAGCTAAAAAATTGTAAAATAGACGTAAAGAGCATTGCAATTTTTCTATATAAAGAGGAATGTTTGCATCATATTTTTCACTGAAGTAGCTTTCTTCATAACAAGCTTCTCAAACCTCTCAGCTGCATTTTATACAAGCAAGTAGAATACTCCTTTTTTGTTGGCTTTACAGGTATGGAAAAAACTTATGTCGCATCAACTCTTTGATAGTTTTTTTATTGAATGATATTTAATTATTTAAAGTTTTTTATTAACAACATATAATTTTTTTCTTGTTTACATGTAATTGAAGTTATGGATGATCCACGATTTAATGACATATTTAATGAAGATTTCGATGGTAATTATGATAATGTAATAAACCGCATTGTAGACCAAATTAATTATCCTAGTTGTGAAGGTAGTGGTGCTTCAGTTGATGGTGCCGGAGATGATAGTAATGGAAACGACTCCGACGACAGTAATGACGATAATGATGACGACGACGTTGATGATGACAGTGATGGTGACGAAGCATTTATTATAAGGAGGCATTTTGATAGGAAAAAATTAATTATATGCACAGCTGGAGCTATAAACACGTATTATATTAATTATATGTATAAAGAACCATGTATGGTTTCCTATAACACGAGGATGCGTTGGTTGTCGGAGGTTTTAAGAGGTCATTGGAAACGAAGTGTTAACATGTTCAGGATGGACGCAACCACTTTGTTGAGTTTGTGCACCGAATTAGAAACGCACCATGGCTTAAAACCGTCAAGAAGAATGAGCGTTATTGAAAAGGTGGCAATGTTTCTATTTACAATAGCAGTTGGGGCGTCAAATAGACAAGTGCAGGAAAGATTCCAGCATTCAGGTGAAACTATTAGTAGATGTTTTAAAGAAGTGCTTAAATCATTACGTTTGTTTGCTGTGGAAGTCATAAAACCAGTAGATCCACAATTTACGAGCACACCAAGAGAAATTGCTATGAATCCAAGATTTATGCCACATTTCAAGGTAAGATGAATTTTTTTTATAATTAACTAGTTTAATTAAGTTGTTCAGAGGAGTATGAAATATGTTATAAATTTTTATGAGTATTATAAATGTTTTTGTGGCATGTAGAATTGTGTCGGTGCAATTGATGGAACACATGTCCGTGCCTGCATACCATCTGCAAATCAAATTTCATTTATTGGACGAAAAGGTGTACCAACACAAAATGTCATGGCTGCTTGTAGTTTCGACATGCAATTCATGTTCGTGTGGGCAGGATGGGAAGGCAGTGCACACGATACGCGTATTTTTCTTGAAGCTATTGACAGTAGCAATATCAAATTTCCAAAACCTCCGGAAGGTTGTGATTTTGACTAAATTGAAGATTTGGTAATTGAAGGAATATAATTTTTTTCCAGTTTTGTTTAAAATTACATGTTATTTTTTGCAGACAAATACTATTTGGTTGATGCTGGATATCCAAACGAGTATGGGTATTTGGGTCCCTATAAAGGCGAGAGGTATCACTTCCAAGAATTGAAGCGTCGTGGACAACCAAGTGGTCGGAAAGAAGTGTTTAATCGTGCACACTCGTCACTACGTAACGTGATCGAACGTTCTTTTGGGGTATGGAAACAGAGGTGGAAAATTTTGCAAAACATGCCTGCTTATCCATACAAGACACAAGTTGAGATTGTAGTTACATCAATGGCACTACATAACTATATTAGAAGGAGTTCGCAAGATGATGCAGTTTTTTCCGAGTATGATCACAACCCCAATTTAATTCCAGATGACTTTTTACCTGATATTGTTCAGGCTTCGGCCGTTCAAGGCTCACAGAGGCCTTCACGTATGGATTTTGTACGCGATGGAATTGCAAATAGTTTAATGGAACAATAAAGGAGTACATTAATGTATGAGGATTTTTTATTTTGTTATGTAATCATAATTACAAAACACCTATGTTTTGGAATTATATATATGCGTTTATTTATGTCCTTTTAATTAATTCAAATCAAATATAAAATACAAAGCATATTAACAAAAAACAAGAACATATTTTTTTTTAACCACAGTTTTACCAAACACAAAATTGCTTTTTTTTCGACCACAATTTCAACCACAATATTTTAACCAAACACAAGAAACTGTTTTTTTTAAAACCACAACTTCAACCACAGTTTTAACCAAACACCAGTTTTTTTTTTAAATCAACCTCACAAAAAGCACTTTTTATTAAACTGCCTTTTTACACCACAACCACAAAAGCTACCGCAATATCAAACATGCCCTTAGCCCTCCAATTGAACAGGTTTCACTCGTCAAGAAAACATGTCCCAAAATAGAAACTGTGTCTCCAGACTA
The DNA here is from genome assembly GCA_019202695.1 of Populus x sibirica. Taxonomy (NCBI): domain Eukaryota; kingdom Viridiplantae; phylum Streptophyta; class Magnoliopsida; order Malpighiales; family Salicaceae; genus Populus; species Populus x sibirica. The sequence goes on along the minus strand of JAGMVL010000643.1, from coordinate 1,361,157 downwards.
TACAAAATGGGTAAGCAAAACCAACCGAAAAAACTGCCGCAGCAAAATGGGCCCTTCGGAGGAAGGAAAAACCAGACGCTGCAGAAGGTAGTGCATTTTCGTGGTGTTTTTTTTTTTGTTCTCTTTGTGTGATGGGACATGCCATGTTGCCTTGGCAATGATTCAACGAGGGTCCACAAATCGTGCCATTAGTGCTTAACCCACTCATGCCCACCACTCCACTGAAACTCTAATCTCCAGTTTCTCTGCCCCCACCAGCACCTTCCTGTAATCTGGATATCCCCTCTTGTTTCTTTTCAAGATTTGCATGGACTAATATTTTGGTAAGTGGGGCATTGGGTTAGATTAAAAGGTTGTTTTCCCTCTTCTTATAAAAGTCGAATGGCGTTATTGTATGTTCCATGGCATACAATTTTAGCCGAGTCCCGTGCCCGTCTAACTTCATTTGTTACAGAATCGTTCAGTATGACATTATTGACTCGTGTCTCCTTTCTCTAAATTTTCCTCCTCTCAAGAGTTTTTATGTTCAAATTTCCCCTTTGTATATAAAATTAAAAGCAACAACTTAATTAGTCGGGCGGCAAGCCGGCAACCACCGCGTTGCTATATGATGGTACGTCATAATATATTTTGGTTTTTACTTCTTCGCTCCACTTGGAAATTAAAACGCAGAAAAGAAATGGAGTGATTTGTTTTTATGCAAAACTACATCTACAACCGTCGGACCCGTTGAGCATCTAGAATCTTGACACTCTAAACTAAGGCCACTTAATATTAAGGTTTAATATGCAGGTGATTGGGTAATTATTTGGTTAAACTAGTGCGAAGGGACTAAGAAAAGTGAAATAACAAGATTCATGCGATCTTCGCAATTTCATACCCTGGAACACAACTTTATTGATATATATTAGCGACTTGAAGTGATCTATCCTCAAACGGAGGCCTAGATTAATTAAGTGCCCTAGATTAAGTAAGTGCCTAGATGCTAATATATAGGAGAATCACAGATCGGATGAAAAGTGGATTATGGCGTTCCGGATTAAGCATCTGGGCTTTAGTAATAGCTCTAATTAATACCTCTCTTCATGTTAAGAAAATGTTTCATATACTTCTTTCCCGTACTTTTAAATTTGATAAAAAAATCATTTTAATTGTACTTGGACATCCATGGAACATAATTATTCTACTATAAATCCTTCTTATCTAACTAATTAAGTTTGGCAAAATAGGATCTTAAAAAAGGTTTATATTTATTTGTATATCTTAAGAAAAAGCTTGTAGTGCCTATAGCACCAACTAGAATAGATGGTCCAAAGTTGAATTGATTGTCTGCAGTCCTGTCAAGGCAAGTAAAATATCGCAACATAAACATGGTGATCGCAGGTTTATATCTTCGGCAGCGTCATCGTTAGCACTGGCATGGACGCTCTCTTGTTCTTTTTCTATTTTAACAATAGACATATTCCCTGATCAGTTTTTACTTTAAATAAAAACTTTTTTCTTCTTTAATTACATTTCAATCAAGCTATTAATATTTAAATTGATGTACTCATAAGAAATTATTTTTCTACTACCTTCTTTAAATCTCAATTCTTATTATAGTGTATGAATAAGACGCACTTAACAACTCGATTAGACCTCTTAGAGTAGAGATCATGAAACAAATTTTATCCGTATTATGTCATGATCTCATGTTTTTTTTCCACTTATTAGTTCATGACTCGTTTGAAAGAAATATATGTTACAGCCCTCTTCTTCTTTTTATCTCAATAAAATACGATGAAAATTAATGGGATTTTTTTATGGATAAACTACCAAAATATCCTTGACATATTACCTCATTCATAATATCACCCCTTGTCAATTTCAACAGTCTATTTCACAACTAACACTATCTAATACCTTTAATGTCATCCTTCCATCAGTATTCGTTCAAAATAGTTAATAGAAGGGTTGAATAAATGATGTGCCATACAAATGTTTCATTAAATTAGAAAAACCGAGGGAAAAACTCACACTAATATCCCACATTATTATATTTAATAGTATTAGATATTCTAATGAGTTGAATTGGTGGTTAAAGAGGTTTAACTTTCCAAAACTAGCAACTCAAAACGATGTCATTTTAAGGCCAGGAACCTAATTTTGCCCATCTACCTCTTCTCATCAGTTCACAATAGTGTTGCTGCATGCCCCTTTCTTCTTTCTTTGTCTTTCGTCTCAGTTCAATTTTTTTCCATTAATTTATGAGTTTTGCATATGGTCGCATCAAGTACTTGAACGCTTGAAGATTTTGTACTTCCGTATTTCCCTTTGCTGGCGAGGAAGGTAGTCTGCTAACTTGGGTTTTTTTTTCTTTCATTCATTGTAAATTAATAATGTGTATGGACTACGAATTAAAATTTATATTAAAAAAAATAGAAACCGTGTTGTTATTTGATGTGTTTTACCATTATGGTCCAGCATGGAGCTGAGGAGTTATCAAGACTTCAAGATTACTGCTTGGTATAAATTAGGAAAAGTTATCTCAAATTATACTGCCTTTTCAAAAAATGTATTATTCTTCATGTGCAATCAGTATACATGGAATAATTATAAAATTAATTTGTCTGGTTTTTTACCCTCTATTTTCCAACATATATAAAAAAACCAAAAAATTAAGAAAAATAATTTAAAAAATTAAGAGTGAAATGACATGCAGATAAAGAAAAGGGTAAGAGTTTGAGTACCTCTCCAACATAACTATGAGATAACTAAATGATGAGATAAAGGGTAAGAAGAGTTGGAAAAGACGAGCAAAATCTAAGCTATAAATAGACCAAATACATATGAAAAGAAGGGAGGAGTTGGAGAAAAGAAACCAAAAAAAAAAACATGAGAGAACCCATAGAGGAGAGAATAGCCAGAGAGAACCCAGAGAAGAAAATAAAATAAAGAGATTAAAAACACATAAATCCAATAGAAAAATTACAAAGGAAGAATACATTTAGAGAGAGAGAGAGAGACTGCCTAAAAAAAGCCAACGACACCATTAAAAACAAAAGAAAAAAAAAACTAGCCACTTATTTTCGTCTCCTCTCTTCCTAGTTATCAAAGAACTATCTCAATTTAATAGTTTAAACTGTTAGGTAAGGTCCTAAGATATGTTTATATTATTCTCTAACACACATAGCTTTGAAACCCGGCCCGGCGGGTCGACCCGGGACCCGGCTGACCAGGGGCTGGAACCGGGCCAGGTTGAAGAAAAAATAGAGGAAGGAAAAACCCGGTTAACCCGGCAAGACCCGGTTGCAACCCGTTGACTTTTGTTTTTTTTACTAAAATGACATCGTTTTGATTTTTAAAAAAAAAATTGACCTAGGCAACCCGGTCAGAACCTGGATCTCGGGCCTTGGACCAGGCCGGCCACCTGGCCGGGTCTGAAAACTATGCTAACACACCCCCTCAAGTGAAAGCTTTTTGGGTTTGAAACTTGCACAGACTCATATTACCTCATGCTTGATGTTTTATCAAATAAATAGGGATGATGAAATTCGAACTCGTGACCGCTTGATCATAAGGCTCTGAGACCATGTCAAAGAACCATCTCAACTCAATAGCTTAAACTGTTAGGTGAGGTCTCAAGATATGATTTATATTATTCTCCAACACTAGTTACATCTCCCTGTCCTCTTCCACCTCCTTATAGTCGCCACCTCTTCCTCACACAAATAGTAACAGCGCAAGACTTGGCAACCAACATACAACCCCCTATCTCTTTGTAGCACAACAGGTATTTAACATCACCAACCACAAACCCATAATCTTCATCTCGCCAATACCACAGATCTCTCCTTTACAGCCCGAGACCACCCAAACAACCACCTCACAGCAACAACCACCATCTCTATCTTGGCCAAAACACACGCGAGCATCCACCACAACCTAGATCGAACCATTATAGCAACATCAAACAGTAGTCAAACTTGCTAGAAGAGAGGATAAAGAAGGAGGGACGGAGAAAACCAAAATTTTAGGTGGCCCAATCCCTTTCCACATGTGGCGATGAAACTCACCGCTAATGTGGAAAGAGAGAATATAAAACAATGCATCATTCACATGCCACCGAGAACCAGTCCAATTTCTTGTATAAATGCTTCAACACCTTCTAAAGGTTAATTTTGAACCCTAACACAACAATTTATTTGTTTTGAGTAATTTATGACATCATGTTGATTTTTTATGCATAAATGTACTTGATTGTTTATTGTTGGTTTTCTTGGATGTAATTTTTACATTTCTGTTATTAGGATTTGTTTATTGATGCATGGATATAATCGGTTTTTATGACTTGTAGTTTCTATGTGTGGACATGATTTTGATTCGATAAGAAGATTTATGCTTGATGAATTTTTCAAATAATAATGGGATAATTTTTAATGTGAATCAAAATAAAAGAAAAATTATCAAATAATCAATGGTATTAGTATTAAAAGGGTTACATTAACAAGAAGTAGAACCTTTTGTGTTTTTTAAAAAAATAAAAATAAAAAGTTTTGTTCTTTATATAAAAGAATCAACCTATGAATGATATAATCCTTAAAAGGGTTTTATTTATGAGAAGTTGAAACTTTGTTTTTTTAAGAAAATATAAAGTGTTTTTTTCTATCGAATAATCGACCCAAAGATGGTAAAATCCTTTAAAAGGTTTTGTCCTTGTTAATTTTAAACCTTGCTATTTTTGAAAAAAAATAAGAAGAATATGAACATTTTTTTATAAATATTACTTGGTTATTTTTTAGGTCATGCAATATGTGTCACTCTACCATTATGAATAGACTTGGGTTGGGTTAACATGGCTCTATCAAGGCCATTAAATGTGAGTGTAAGCCTCTGGACCTATTTTTAACATAATCTAGGAGACAGGCTCAAATTCTAATTTATTATTTATCATCCTCCCGGGTTCAAAACTCGTATTCTAGAAGTGAGGATTAAGTCTTGTTTCTAGGCTCAAGTCCCAAATCATTGTTTTAGGTTTAGTGATCCTTTTTATGAGAAGACACATACAAATTTAGGCAAGTTCTTAGCAAAAGCACAATAGACACCTTTATCATTAAACACAAGCGCAATACAACTTATCTTAGGTAAGATATATAAGGTGATAGTCATCTTTCTTATTACATAATCAACTTTTTACTTAGATATTTGAAGAACAATTAGTATTTCTTAGTTACCATAAACTTAGTGGCGACTTCTTTTTTCAAATTTACCCCTATCAATCCTAAAAACTAAATCAGATCATCGAGATGTCCCTTATAATAAAATTGTTGTTGTTGTCAAATTTTTAGCCATAGAAACGAAATTGATATACATGGTTCAATAAGTATCCGATGAATTTTTTTTTCATTCTTAGAATGGCTCATTTTTTCTTCTTTGTGTTCCCTAAGATGAAGTTTTTTAATTTTATTTACATGCTTCAAACCACGAATCTCAACTTGGTGAAAATTATTTAGTTGTTAGATACATATTGTATGTTTCAATGCATTTATTTCTCTTCTTAAGCGTACTGGAACAATTAGGATGTACAAATGAATTCTGTGTGTGGTAGGAATATCAAGGCGAACTACAATTAAAAAAGGTAAAAATAGAAAAATTAATCGTTACCTAGTTTTATAATAACTAGAAAACCATAATTGGTCTTCAGAGGTTTTAGGTAAGGGGTTGTTTATGTAATAAAAAAAGATAATAATCACCTTATTATCCTATCTAAGATAAGGTGCTTTGTGTTTGTTTTTAATAATAAAAGTGTCTAATGCACTTACATGTAAAGAGTTTGCCAAAATTGATATTTGTATGTTATTAAAGATAAAAGACAAGTATAACCTGAGAAAATGATTTGAGACATGAGCCTGATAATAATGCTCAATTCTTACTTTTGAAATGCGAGCATTGGATCTGTAAGGATTGTGAACAAATGATTGACATAAGTCTATTTAAAATTATATTGATTGAAATTGGCTTAAATATCACCACTCGCACTTAATGGATTTATGTGATATCATAACGATCCAACCTAAATTCACTTAAATCATCAGAAAAAGATATCTCAAAAAAACATGAATACTCACATATACATCAACATAAACATAAAAAATTCAAATTTAAATAACAAATAATATTTACAATTAAAATTCAATATTAAGATTTTTACAAATATTTATATTTAAAAATTTAAAAATAATATTGTCAGACTCCCTTTTATAAAAATAATTGACTTAATAGCTGGAATAGTATCTCTAAATGATATTGCTCCCCGCCATAAAGTCCATACCATATTCATAAAAAAAAAAAAAAAAAACATTTCTTATTTTATATATATATATATTCATTATCAAATCTATGTTGTAGTATTTGGTGGGTTTGTAGCATTTCAAAACCATAATTATTAAATTTGGCAAATGACTTAGCAATTTGGAGGCCGACAGTATTACATGTTTTATTTTAAATTATTTTTTATATTAACCTGGTTAAATTTGAATGGTTCAATAAATGAACTTACGAGTCAATAAAATTTATCTAGATTAAAATTAAAAAATTAAAAAAACTAAAATGATATCATTTTAAACAAAAATAACAAACTCAAATTGACACAGTAATCCAATACTCAAACCAACAATCCAGTACTCCAAATCCCAATCCAATTCAAATTAGACCCCAAACTTGGTCCAATAACCATGCTCCAACCCTGGCTCCAAATGGAACATAAATAAATCTCTCTGTAAACAAATGAAAAAAAAAAAAGCACTCCTATTATACGCTTTGACGAGTTAAATACACAGTTTTCAATGCAATTATTTATTTATAATTGCTAATTAATGAAAATAAGCCACATCTTCAAATTTATTTCATGAATTCTAAAAAGAAAAAAAAAAGATATCACACCAGATACGTAGCTTTCTTTAACATTCGCATCAAAATAATGTTCGTCCACCATCTTTTCTTTTCTTTTCGAGAATTTAACAAAATTTCTAGCCTCGATGCAAAAGGCTCCTCGTCGGTAGCGCCTATGCGAATTCTTTTTCCCCTTATCTCACACCATAACGTTTTTGGACTTTTGTTCTCCTTCAATTCTTTTCGACCAGAAATAGTCAAATGCAAATATTTTGAGACTCCTTTGCATAAATTCCAAGTCAAAATGATGCACACCCTCGGTACGAACAATTTGACAATCATTTTTCAATTGAAACTTTGCAATTACTCCACGGGTTCTGATTAAAGTAAAGCTAGTTGAAGCAAATTCGGCGAGCGAGATAAAGCAAAATTATTTATTTTGATTTTGATGTGATGTGATGTGATGTGATTGTGAACTTCGGAATGATTTGATTAGATTTTTGTGCTCCGTCCAGTGACTAAAGGCTGATGCGAACAGTGAAGCTTAATTTCACGTGCTTAATGGTTGCTGGAAACGTGAAAACAAAAGGGAACCTTCCGCTGAGAACTTCACCTTTAATTATGATCCAATCCGATTTCACCAGTTTTCGTTACAATTTCTCTCTTATCACATTGTTGCGCACGTGGTATTGTTTTCATTGATAAGTGGCTTGATTTACACATGGTGAAGGGTTCTTTTTTGCATTGTAATTTATTTTTTAAAGTGTTTTTTTTAAAAAATATTTTAAATGTTTTTTTTATGGTTCTAGTTTGTCAAAAACAAAAAAAATATAAAAACACATATCATTTTAATATATTTTTAATAAAAAAAAAACCATATATCACAATGTGTTTTGTCTTTATTTTCTCCTCAATCTCAGCTATTAATTGATTCTCTCAATAAATAAATAAAAACATCCTGGTAATCACGAGCGTGTTGTTTATAACTCTGAGTTAAGAGATCACATTTTCTGCCATGATTCTCTCCCCACAAATTGAGTAAAAAGAGGTTGGTGGCCAGCACTTCCGCCACTTTCCAGGCTTGGTTCATCAAAACAATCTTCAAGGGTTGGCTCGTTTAATCACATTATGCCTTAATTTCATATTGTAATTGATCCCCAAGCAAACCAAATCCAATGATTTTGGTTCTTCAACGTACCAGCTACAATCATGATGTAGAAAATCCCATTGTGTTCCTCTAAATAAAGAGAATCAATGACTTAAAGAGGTGGAGAAGGTCACAACATTAGCAGAGGTAACGGCTAAGGAAACTGGAATCACGACATAAAATCGAAAGCAGGAAATCCTCAGCTACAAAAAGGAAAGATACATTCATTAAAAAAAAAAGGAAAAAAGATCACAGTAGCGGCAATCCTGCAGCAGCTCACGTAATAAAAAGGAGAGGAAATCACGGCACCATTAATAACTAGGAATGAAGAAGAAGATACACAAAAGGGGGACACCAGTAAGAGAAAAAAAAGGACCAAAAAAAACTCGTGAGAAGGGAGGAGAGCATGATACACTAGTGATAGAGACAGAGAGCAAGAAAGCATTCACAAAGAAGCAAGGAAGAGGCAGAGTGATCTTGACAGCAGCAAACAACAGAGGCAATTACATTATTTGTTCCCTGCAACTCCTGTTTATTCCTTCTGAAAAAGGGTAATTTAACTCGTCAGATTCTAAATTAGCTCTTTAAAGGTTATTAATTCGAGTCTTATAAATTTTAGGGTCACTTGAGGTTTACATAATCGTTAATTTTAGAGCCCGTAAAATTAGTCGATGTGCGCGCAAGCCGATCCGAACACTCACATTAATAAAAAAAAATTCTTGTTTATTCCAAGAGAATTAGCTCAAGAAAATCAGTTTCAAATACCTTTGTATGCTGATGTTTTTTTTCTCTTTCTCTTGGAATACATATTTTATATAAATCTTGCTTGAATTAACAATTTTTCTTTTCAATTTTAGGTTGACAAGATTTGTCATTAAGTTTGCAACAGAATTGATTAAATGGCCATTAGATTTCATGATACTATGATGAACCAAGACGAGGCAGTACATGTGCATAACCACTAAAGATTGAATTATTTTTTTTTATTCCCAAGGGCCCCCCCCCCCCCCCCCCCCGTTGGTAATGTTCATAACTTGCATAATGTAAAAACTTAAGATGTTAGTTCTTCCTTCGAAACAAAAGCGTGGTGGCCCAATTGAAGAATATGACAATACCCTGCAACTTTGGATAACATGAACAGTGATCTCACTAATTCAAATATCCAGTTACAATTATGTGCATTTGAAAAAATAAAAAAAGTCCAACCAAATAACTGTTTTGTTTTTTTTATAAAAAAAAAACATTGTTGGAAAACATAACAGAAGGGAGAATTCTTTGTAGCCTCGAACCTAATCTAAACTCGATCCTACCCAGATCCTCGAACACTCCAAACTTGATCCAAATCTCAAATGCTCGGATTCAATCCTTGTCCGATCCTTGGATACTCTGGTCTTGTCCCAACTTGACCCTCAAATACCCATACCCATGCCCAATCTTGACCCTTCCGATCTCAACCTGACTTTGGTGCTCTATACTAATTCTTAATCTAGTCAAGTAATTTCTAAATCATAGGTTAATAGGACGAGAGCTTAACTTTAAGAGATTTTGGAAATCATTTTGTAAACAAGAAGTTTTGAAACTAGTTTTTATTTTATCAAAAGTAAAAAATATAAACAAATAAATAATTTCTTGATTTTTTGATAACAAAAATAAAAAATAAAAATGATATCAAACAGCTAAAGAATCATACGAAGATGTCACTTTTAGCATCAAATTCCAATCTAGTTTTTTCAACTTTTTATTCCTTTAATTGTTTGTAGTCAAGAATAATTCCGATTTCCGTCACTCCGTATGCAATTTCCATGCGAATTAAAGAACAATTAATGATTCTCATGTAGTTGCATGAATGTTCTTTACCAATATATTTTCCAAGAACAACTGACATTAATAGCTTTATACTTATCGAGTAGATCATGATTCGTTTTATTTCATTTGGCAAAGAAATCAATAATTAAGCATCCAGATCTTTAATAAAGAAGGGAAGAGGATGTTATGGTCCCTATCTTATCTTCTTATGACACGAAAAATTAACAGTATATTGTAATATGTTTGAATTAGTCACGAAAATTCAAGTGTATTTTGAAGTTTCATCGGTCAAAAAAGCTACTAGAAAGCACTTAAATTTTTAGCAAGTTGAAACTGGAAATGGCTTATGGGCCCATTTGTTAGTGGTCGTAAATGGGCCAAGCCCTTCTCTCGTGAGCTATGTAATATGCCAATATCCTTGATGTCTATGACCCTTTTACTTGCAGATCACATTTCATTTTCACAGGTTCAGTGGATTTAAATGAAACCTTTCTATGGGCCTCGTCTGATTTATTAATCTAAATCATATAAATGGTTTATACTGTAGCAAACCTCTTTTGGACCTCGGCTTTTTCGTCACGAAGCATAATGATAATGTTAAAACATAATTATCATATTTATTATTTATGATTCTTCCAGTGTATTGGCTGCGCTCGGCTCAATAAATAAATTTTAAAAAAATTCAAAAAAAAATTTAAAAAAAATTTGAGTCTTGAGATAATGTAAGATCCAAGATAAATGAGTCTGACGGCTCTTTTTAGGCCCAACTCTCTTAGGTCTTGCGGCCATTTCCAGACCCAATGTCAAATCCAAGAGTCTTGGGTCTGGTGGCCAAGCCAGACCCAACTTACATAGGTCTGTCTTCCCTGTCAAACTCAAGTTTCCGGGATTTGCTCCACTAATAATAATAAAAATAATAAAATTCATAATCAAAATAATAATATTTATACTATTAATAATAATATCAAATTTATTTGACTCAAGTTCTTATAGTTTTTTATTTTTTTCAAATCAAATATATATTTTTTCTTCAATGATAATAATATTTTTTTTAAAATTTATTAATGATGATGATAATAATTTTTCCCTTCAAATCAAATCTATATATTTTTAATAGTAATAATATTTATTTATAAATTTATTAATAATTATATTAAAAATAATTAAATATTAAGAGATGTGATGTTCTCACAACATTTTAAAAATTTTAAAAGGCTTTAATCGGAGTAGCACAACTTTGTTGCAACATCAAGTTGTATTATTTCCTTGATTTTGTTAATTATGATAGTTTATAAATTATTATTTTTTAATTATAGATTTATAAGAAAAAACATGATTACTATAGCATGCTTGTTATTGCATTTCAAAAAACAAATTGAAAAAAAATTAAATTTTTTCTTTTCTTTATTTTTTATATATTTTCAAATTATTTTAATGTATTAATATTTAAAAACAATTATTTTAATATATTTTAAAAAAAAATACTTTTGAAATGAAATTATATTGGCAACAACCATAAAATAGAATTTATATTGAAGGAATAACAAATTTATAAACATAAAAAATAAACTATTTCAATGTCTGCAGACCCAGACGCGGAGGTCTCTTAGGGTTTGGCAGACATGCCTAACCCCAGTACCAGGTGTCTGGCAACCATATCATTCCCTAGCGTTAGACCTCAAAAAATTATTTTTTTAATGTCAAATATATCCCATGAAAAAGACAACTCCATCCTCAATTGCATGCCTAACAAGTTTTTTTTTACAATGACAATTACATCATTATATTGCTTCAATCCACAATGACCTTTGTTTTAGTGAACAGTAAAAGAGTAAACAGTAAAAACTGCATACCATTTAACTTTTGTTATAATGATATAAAATATAAATATATTATTTTAATTTTTTTTATTAATTTACTTTAATAATCATAAAATATTTTTATTTTTAAATAATAATAATAATAATAATTTTAATTAAAAATATTACTACGGTGATTAAAATAAATAAAAGATATATTTATAGAAAAATTTATCTCAATAAATTTTTTTCAAAATGACTGCATTTTCATATTTAATAATAATGTTAAGAAGTTTGTTTACACCTATTAATTTTTTTATATTTTTAAAAAATAGAACTTACATTCAAACTAAGAAAGACTAAATAAAAATAGCAAAAAATAATAATTAATAGAGCATTAGACGTCAAAGGAACCTAAATGTTTTAAAAATAACATGATCAGAGAAGCACGCGTAATTACCGCGGGACATGTCTCGGTGAAATCCTAAGCGAATCGAAAACGAAACGAAGCGGAAAATAAGTAAAAAAAGAAACAAGAGGGGGAGAGGGGTCCAAAAAAATCTTAAACGCCTCGTCAGTAAAACAATGCGAGGCGAGGCGTTTGCAGGCTGTTTGGAACACTGGGATTTGACATTTTCTTGCTTTTTATTTTTCGAAGATGGAATAAAGAGACCAGTTTAGAACTAAAATCTCTTGTACAAGACACCTACGTTTGTTTTTAAACCTTTTGTTTTAGACGACAACACTAAGGGTAATATTTTAAAAATTCAAAAGCTTATTTGTTTATTGTTTAATATCAAACAAAGTAAAAGGAAGATTTATTGAATTCAATTGCATTAATCTCATTCCAAACAGGGAACGTGAATTCCAAATCAATAGATTTCAGTTTTACTGTCAAAAATGATTTCAATTTCATCGTGGAATTGGTTCCAAACGTGGCGTTAGATTTTCCCTTTCTCTTTATACCTAGATAAATTAAATTGGTCTTTTGTATAGTAAAAACCATGGATTAGGCCACGAACAAGAACCAGGAAAAAGAAAAACAAGAAAATTATCGATCTGATTGTTGAGAAAATGGACGGGTTGATGAGCAAGCTAAGGAATTTTGATGCATATCCAAAAATCAACGAGGATTTCTACAGCGTACACTTTCCGGTGGCGTCATCACCCTCGCTTCCTCTATTGTTATGTTTCTCCTCTTCTTCTCCGAGCTCCGTATGTTAACTACTTTGCTTTTGTTACGTTATGTTTCTCCTCTATTGTTATGTGTTTTCTTTCTATTGTTTGGTTTTGAATATAGTAAGTAGCTTTGTAATCATTTAGGCTTTTACACGATTTGATTTTTTTTTTTTTTCCAATTCTGTAGTAGTAGTGTTTTTTGGGTGTCTGATTTTTGTTTTTTGTTTTTTTTTGGCAGGATTATATCTTCATGCGGTAACCGAAACGAAACTAGTAGTGGATACTTCAAGAGGAGAAACTCTACGTATCAATGTAATGTTCCTTTCAATGTTTGTTTTTCTTTGTCTGTATATCAGTGGGTCTGTTTCGCTGGATGAATTGCTCAAGTGATTGAATTATGTGATTCTTGAAACTGCAGTTTGATGTCACTTTCCCTGCTCTTCCGTGTTCTATACTTAGCCTCGATGCAATGGATATTAGTGGAGAGCAACATCTTGATGTAGTATGTACCATAAGACCTCGCTTTTTTGTACTTGCATTCATGTGAATGACCTGGTGATTGGCAAGGCTTAAATTTTTGTTTTTGATGGTGGCTTATATGCCTCGCAGAAACATGATATAATCAAGAAAATACTAGATTCTCACGGGAATGTAATAGAATCACGGCAAGATGGAATCGGTGCCCCTAAGGTTGGTATATAGTTTTGCTTAAACTTTCTATGTTAGAAACGCCATTGTTTGTGATCTCTGAACTTTTTGCAACGAACTTTGAGGGTTTTTTGAGTGCTAAAAGTTGTGCAAATTCATTATGAGCCAGCAGTATTATGTCTACTCAGTTTCAGGGTTTCATTAATTTGTGCGATGATTGATATGAATTGAAGATGAGAATCTATCTCGATACTCTGAATTGTGTGAGGAGTCATTAGAGGGAATGAAAATAATGATTATCAGAAAGAATCAAATCTGTCTGTTGAAAAGAAGTTTTGTTTCACACACAGAACAGCATGCTTAACAGGATGGAAGTTAAGACTTGGTATCATTCAAGGGAGCCTCTGTTTTACAGATGGCTCTCTGTAAGTTTGTCTGTCTGATATCGGTGTCCTTTGTCTGGAGATAGTGATATCTGTTTACAAGTAGCTTGTATTAGTCTCATGGCTGCATGGAGCTTTGTCAGATCTATCATTCTATAAGCCAGAGGTAAAGAAATAGAAATGTTTGGACTGTGCTTTCTTTCAGAGGAGCTTTTTTTCTCTTTGATCTCAAGCAATGTTTATAATTCCCATTGTTCTAATAAGTGCGATTTGTCAGATATTCTTTTTTTACTCAGCTGTAGAGGCTATCATTTCTGGACTTGTAACAACCGATACCCCACTTGCCCTCCCCAATATCTGTCTGACTCCTTTTCCTGCCTGGCACAGATTGAAAAACCCTTGCAGAGGCATGGTGGCAGGCTTGAGCACAATGAGACATACTGTGGTTCGTGTTATGGTGCAGAAACAGTAAGTTTGTCTAGCACCAATGCTAAGAAATAAGAATCTCGTCTCATAGTTGTTACTGAACTGCATACATGTGAGACAACCCACTGAGCAATCTATAATATTCTTGTTCGCCTGGATGCATGTTTGCCTTTTTAATGCTTTTCACAGTATTATATTGATAACCAAAAGTAATACTTTTAGCTTGAGTTTTTTCTTTATCATGTTTATTGGCTAAGTGCCACTTACAGCTTCTAGTAATAATTATTGAGCTGCTTCTGATTTGATTGTGCAATTGGCAGGCTCTCATTTCTCCATTATTTATCTACTGTGTTATTTCTTTGTTATGGCCTGTATTTTGTCTTTCTAGAGGCTTCTTTTTTTATCCAATCAGAATTTGTCTCCTTGCTACTAGGAACAATCACACGTCTATTCTATTATTTACCTTATCTGTGGTTTTACTCTCTATTATATCTCCTTTTTATACTGCAGTCAGATGAAGATTGTTGTAATTCTTGTGAGGAAGTTCGCGAAGCATATCAAAAGAAAGGTTGGGCAGTGACAAATCCGGATTTAATGGACCAGGTAATATAGTGTCATTTAATTTGTTTTTTAGAATTCGAGATTCAATTTGCAAGAACAGACTGTATGAATGTGATTAAGACTCTCACATTATTGACTGTTCTGATTCTCTAAGATTGTATCTCAATTGGCATTTTGTTGGATCTTTAATGCTTCATTTGTTGCCATCCTTCATTTACTTTGGACCTGTCACGATGTTGAATTTGATGTTTGGTTTACCATCTCCCTCTCTTTCTCCTCTTTTCTTCTGCCTATTGGGATAATGAATGTAGTCTTGTAGAACGACTAGAAGCATGTTAAAGTGTGGCAATTCCTCCACAACTATTACCTGGGACACATCTATCATGGTAGAAAATTTATCTCATTCCTCTGATATTATTCAATAATATTCAACCAGGAATTTTGACTACTGCTGGTATTGCTTGGGAATACATCCATACTTGGGCTATTGGCTACATTTTTGCATTGCGTGGGTGCATAGCTAAATTTTGTCTTGTATTTGTCTGTCTTTTAAGATTCTGCGTTCCATATGTGCACTGTTGACTTGTGTAGGTTGAATTTCAAATTACAACATTCATGTTTTCATTTGTTTCAATCCTGGTTTCGTTCTCTACTTTACATATAACATTCAGTGCAAAAGAGAGGGATTTCTCCAAAGGATTAAAGATGAAGAAGGTGAGGGATGCAACATTTATGGGTTCTTGGGAAGTTAACAAGGTGGCTGGAAATTTTCATTTTGCACCCGGGAAGAGTTTTCAGCAATCTGGTGTTCATGTACATGATCTGCTGGCATTTCAGAAGGATAGTTTTAATGTAAGCCATGATTTTACTTCTTGGCTTATCTCTACATATGGAATATCAATTTCTGATCTTGTGTTTGCCAAAGAAAATGAACTTATCAATTTCTTCTTAAATGCTCATCATGCTATGGTAAGCAAACCATCTGATAAATGCACACAATGTGGTACAGACAAGTCACAAAATTAATAGGCTGGCTTTTGGAGAATATTTTCCTGGTGTTGTTAATCCTCTTGATGGGTAATTTTCTCCTTGTATCCTGGTTTAATCTGCCAATTTGTTGGGCTTGAAGATTGACTTGTTTGCCTCTTTGGCCTTTGCTGTGTATTACATTGTGTATGCTGGAATATCAAACTCACTCTTTACATTCAGTGTGCAATGGACACAAGAAACACCAAGCGGGATGTACCAGTATTTCATCAAGGTTATTCTTCAGGACATCTGCCTCCGCTGTTGCTTTTTGTCACTTCTTCTTTCTAGGTGGTAATAATTTAGGAAATTCAATAAGTTCTCAAGCGTTTTACCCAAACAGGCACTTTATTTTTCAGGTAGTACCTACTGTATACACAGATGTGAGTGGACAAACTATCCAGTCAAATCAGGTGTGATCATGCTCCAAAAAATTCACTTTTTATATTGTCTCTCTTCATCTGAATTGATATAACATGGTAGAATTGTTTTTCAGTTTTCTGTAACTGAACATTTTAGGGGGGCAGACATAGGTCGCCTTCAGTCCCTTCCAGGAGTTTTCTTCTTTTATGACCTCTCTCCTATTAAGGTAGGTTTTTTATGCCTGTTATGCAAGGTCAAGAGTTAATGCATCAACAATGCTAAGTCACTGTGGAATTCTTTCCACTTCAGAGATTTTTTTTATCTAGCCTTTGCATCTGATTTGCATTTTACAGGTGACTTTCACAGAGGAACACGTTTCTTTCTTACACTTCCTCACAAATGTGTGCGCCATGGTTGGAGGAAATACTTTATCCCTTGCCAAAAATCCAAACTAAGGTGATAATTGATTGATGCTCCCTTTTTCTTGTGTTGGTCTCTTTCGTAACTTGCACTATAGGATTGATAGAATCTAATGAAATGTATAGGAATGTAAAAAAAAAAGAAAAAATAATTTCCATTTGTGTTATGGAACGGATTCAGGAAACCATGATACAGAGTTCCCAAATCTCAACTTCTATGTTTTTTGTGCATTTATATTAATTTATTTGATGATTGGGTGTTAATAGTGGTTGATTATTTTTATAATCAGGTGTTTTCACTGTTTCTGGCATACTGGATTCATTTATATATCATGGTCAAAAGGCAATCAAGAAGAAGATGGAAATCGGTAAATTTAGTTGATGACATATTGACAGGCTTGGGTCGTTGCTGTATTGCCAGTAATTGGCTTCTCAAATGGAATTGGGTTCGGACGCCTATTTTGAACTGGCCAGTTAGAATCAAAACTAATGTTTGTGTCATAATTTATAATGTCTTTTAAGGAATTAGATTTATTTCATAGTTCATTGGTATTCAAAATGGGTAATGTCTCTTTGCATTTTTTTCACCCCACTTGCCGGAGTGACGACACTGCTGATGTGAGAATTACTGCTATTGCCATTTTGTGTATATGATGGCACGGCGCTTTCTTCTGGCCTGGAACTTACGGGAACCTCTGTGGGGATTAAGAAGGGTCAAGAACGTTTTGGGTTCAATTTCACCATATAATCTGGGGAATCTAGAGGTATGGCTATCGTGTTATGAGATGTCCCCATTATCTGTGATCTGCAACTATAATAAGAAGAGTTTAGAGAGGAAGAAGAGAATAAGAGAGAGAGAGAGACTGGATTGTTCTTCTTGCTTTTACTACTTGCCTTAATCTTAATCTAGCCACCACTGCCCTGTTCTCCTTTTTCATAAGCTTTCTATCCAAGATTGCAAAAGGATAAACCTTCACCCTACCAAATTCACCCATCACTGATAATTCTGAAGAGATTAAAACACCCTCTCCCATTTTCACATAAGAGATTAAAACACTCAATCCCCTTATGTGAATCCCCTCTCTTTCCTGCTCTTGTCTTCCATTTGTTTCATTTTAGTTTTGGATCCAAAACTGCCAGCTTCTTTTATCAGTTACTTCATTTTTATTCCTTCTAGAAAGTGCGTCTACAACCATATTTTCCTTTCCCTTTCTATATAAAATTTGTTTGGCATATTAAATTCTATATAACATTCAGTGTTAATTTGATTCTATAACCATGATTATGATACACACACACACACACACACACACACACACACACACACACACACACACAATATATATATATATATATATATATTGTGGATTTCCGTTATTGTTGACCTGAGCTCTCCTTGTATTAAATCTGTCTGACTCCAGATTTTTCCTTGATATGGCGGCTCGTCGCTTCATTTTTCATCGAGAATATTTGACATTTGAGCTTGATTTAAAGGTTTTGTTCTTGTTTCGGAAGGAGATCAGATTTTGATTGAAACTACCGCATGTTATGAAAAAGTAAAGTAATAAGCACTGAACGAAATTCAAGATCATTGTCAAGAGTCAAGGATCTCTTTAAAAAGGCATTTGACATGAATAAAAAGGGCATATTTTCCTTGTTAATGCAGCATTTCCACCTGTTTTTATTGATACATTTAGTATTTTTATATTATGCAGTGATAATCTTACTGATTTAAAAGAAAGTATCTATTTTGTATTGAAGTATGTCTTTATATGAGGATGGGTCACCCATCCCCATGGAATCAAGTAATACTTTGAAAAATACTGATTATAAGTAATGTGAGCAATCTAATAGTTTAAATTTAATACTCATAAAGTCTCGTGTAATTAAAAGTATTAGAGGATCGATCGCTAGACGCTATAAGACAAAAAAACATTACTGAAGGCAGTAGAGTAACAATTTATACCGAATTGTTACTTTCTACTGGGCCGAAGTAAACTTGAGAACTTAACCATGGTCAAGCATCGGAATTCTGTCCGGTAATGAGCTGAAGCATAGCCCAAATCATGGACGGAGCTCTGGGCTTATATGGAAGAAAGGCTCTTGGACAAAGTGAGATTGCATGGATTATGGGACACTCTCATTGGGTAATATGCCTTCACCCATTTGATTATACGCGACAGGCCTCTTACAACATTGAGATCTATTGTTGGCCCCTCCCCCACAACCAAAAAAGGAAAAGATTTAAAACTAGGATTTATTATTATTATTATTATTTGAGAAGCTGAAATTGGATTGTTACCTGAAGTGGCATGCTATTTTCAATTGCCGAGGATCTTAGCACCAAAGCTGAAGACTTGACAGTAGATCCCCACACCCCACTTTCTTCTGGGCCGAAATAAAGCTAAATCAAATCTCGCTCAAATTTCTCCATCTGCACTGCAATGGCTTCAGGATGTAACCCAAATATTTGGGCGATGCCTTCAGCGGTGCTCAATTGCAACTCAGGGGATTAACTTAAAGTTGGGGTCACGGCGTATGGACGTGTGAAATCCAGCTCGAATTCTGCACTTTATATAAATTTGTTCATGCATGTGTTTTTTTGTTCATGTACGAGTTTGTTGTTTGATGATCAAGGTATTATTAGGATAATGTCCATGTAAAATAAATCCAGTTCCCTAAATCATTCTACAAAGATCCGATTTATCATGTATTCTAGAACATGAGATGATGTTTTATTTTTCATCGGAAGTCATTGTTGATATGGTCGACGACAACTGAGCATCTAAATCGGATCTTGATCATCGCCGAATTAATAGATTGCCTAGGCATCGCCGAATTTGGATTCTGGTAGCCCGTGGACTCTTAAAAGTTCCTTTCTGGTTTTCTTATGCTGTTCATGTGAAGTGTGAACTCGTCTTTTGCATCATGCAAACAAAGAATAAGAATAAAGAGAGATTGAAAGGTTGGATCTAAAATAAGAAATGGAAATTGAAGTCTGGTTGTCTGCCAACACCTTTAATCGGATGCTTTTTAATATGCTTGTTAGTAATATTTCTTATTTATTTTCTAGTCGTAAAGGACAATGCCTTAAACTTCATCCGAGTGTCAAAGAATCTCCTCGATGATCTTTAATTTCTCCGTTTAACATTAATTTTCACATCTCTATATGCATTCCTTTAGCAAACATGTGAGTAATAACAGATGTATTATTCCCTTTGACATATAATATTAATAATAATAATAATAAAGTGGTGTTCAACCTTATGTGTTAGCCTTCACATGTGCAAGCTTGGATACGAGCTAAGGTAGTTCCAATGCAAATCTCGCCAATATTTTACACCTTTCGATTAGTTTGTCTCAAGAATATGATAATTTCTCAATATATTGGTTGTTTTCATTGAAACTTATTTTGTCTAGATCATTACGCTTGATTTATGTATTTGATTTTTACTACATACTATATTTAGCGGTTTTGTGATGTTATTTATGATTAATAATGAAATCTCATTATCATTTAATAAAAATAAAAATAAAACCCACACCGATTTGGCTATGAAATAAATCTTAGATCCATATAGAAAGAGATTTAATTTTGAAACATGACAGCCAGTATAAAAAAATAAACAAAAAATATTTCCTTTGAAACTACTGCCAATGCGTGGTTGATATATCCTTTCTTCGAACACAAATTCAACGGAGCTTTGAAACTCTATGAGAAATGAGTGGGTGATACTTTAAAGCAGACGGTGGTTAGAGTTGCTTGTTAGAAAAGGTTAGAAGAAAAGAAGACAAATTCAATTTTGCAAGGGAACGATCTATGCCTTTTTGCTTTAAATCACGAGCATATCGTGCATATAATAATTTTTATCACATAAAGCTCGTCAAAGTGTGGCTGTAAATATCAGTGTCTCGATCAAGCGTGCTTGCGCCATAGTTTTTGTACTGTCATATCATCATGGATTGCAACGAAGAAAATGTCTCACTGTGCATCTTTTATCATCAAAGCCCCCAACTCCAAGGCAAAGTTTTGGAAGCTCGAGAGGATGGCAAAGACTTCGAGGTTTCTTCGAGATTTCACGGCACATAACTGATAACTTGGCAGTAGTTGCCGAAGTAAAGACTGACTTAGCAACGGGGGACTGAATGATGGAAATACAAAGCGGCAGGGAATAGAGGGATAGCTGATCTCCAAATGTTCTCTACAAATTGCAAATTAGACACGACCAGGTTCGTTCCCTTGGTAGAGGGGTGCAGCCACACATTTGATGCCTGATTAGTCGATTTAAATGATGTTTGAAGTGTGTTTTATTTAAAAATATATTAAAATAATATTTTTTATTTTTATAAAATTATTTTTAACATTAATTATCTAAAACTACTAATTATTAATTTAAAATAAAAAAATTATTTTTAAAAACACTTTAGATACAAAAAAAAAAAAAAAAAAGTGCTTGACCACAAAACAAACGATTAGCGATGGCTATCTCAGTAATAATAGAGCGGAGACAAACAGGGAAAAAGGGACGATCGCCAGCAAACCCGTGCTGCGAACAAACAGTATCTTAAAGAATATGCTCCACAGAAGGAAGAAAAATATCCAATTCACATGCCACGACAAAGATTCTAGAACCACAAATCATTATCAACGTGAAATCAGAGCGTGTTTCAAGCGAAAACAATCCGTTAATCATCTTGTGCTCTTTAATCCCAACTTGGGTAACCCTTTAATTTCAATCTTCCATCAATTGAGCACAGATCTACAATTTTCGACCAAAAGCACCCTCAGTTTCTTTTGTTCATCACATGTAATTGGGTTAGATCAACTAGCAAAGCCAAAGCAAAGACAACAAATTCTTATATAATGACCATGGACACCAAACAAGAAAAATACAAATGCCTCCATGGCTCAGCTGGAGATAAAAAGACCAGCTAACCATGGATGGAAATTTACATGATACAAACATTATTTACCTATCATTAAGAACACCTAGTACAATCTAAATCTCCCAACTACAAACTTGATAACTAATCTTGGCACTTCTGCTGCAACTGCCAAAAACTTCATCGCAGCGACCAAATCCCTAAATCTAAAAGGCAACTAAAAATAACAATAATAGGACTAGACAATAACAACACGAATCTAAGATAAAATTGAAGCCCAATCAATCTCATAAGAGGGATACTTCTGCAACATAAAATTCCCCGATTCAAAATCCAACGGTGCTTCCTCAAAATCCGGAAACGTCAGATCCGACAAAGGCGAAGATCCACCCGACCCAGTACTCTCCGTCAATGCCGGGGACTCTGTCTCAGCCTTAACAACCACTTGCTCCTCCTCCCGGGTCACCACTGCCAAGTTGGCTTTCTTCTTCGTCGAGTTACTTTGCCTCTTTGCTTTCCCTCCTTGTTTCTGCTGCGAAGAGTTCTCCAAGCTTTTACAAATAGCTTGAAGTTTCGCATCCACTGAGGAATGGAGAGGCTTGTATTCGCCGATGTAGGACCCTTGGTGGAGTAAGTTTGGGAAGTTCAGTCTTGCAAAGTCGCCTCTTAGTTTATAAGCTGCTCTGTCATAAGCCAAAGCTGCCTCCTCTGCTGTGTCAAATGTGCCAAGCCAGAGTCGGGTTCGGTTCTTGGGCAAACGGATCTCAGCGACCCATTTGCCCCAGTGCCTTTGCCTTACTCCTCTATAAAGTTTTGTGGCTTTTGGTGGTGTGCCGATTTGTTTCATGGGGATCGGCTTTGGGGATAAGAATTTGAGGGTTTGGGGTTGTTGGTAAGCTTGAAGATATGAGAGGTTATTATGGTGCATCTGGGTTTGGATCTGGTGGACCTGGGTTGGTGTAAGGTGGTTAAGCCCAATTGAACTGGATGGTTGCTGGAGACCCATTGGGTCGTTGAACGACAACCCAGTTGAAAATGGATAGGTTGTCGACGTAGAGCAGCAACCATCTGGGTTGAAAAGGGACTGTTGATGTTGCTGTGGTGGTTGTGGGGAGAAAGAAAACCGATTGGATGATGTAGAGGGGGGAGAAGGAGAAGAAGGATAGTTAGAGGTTTGAGAAGGAGAAGGGGTAGTTGAAGGGGAAGCACTTCTCATAAAAGGTTCAAGTGCTTCCATTAACTCACCACCCCCGAGGAGGTCTGATTGAAGCGGACTACTACTGTGGAAATCCATTGTAGAGCCTTCAAGAAAAGAATCAAAATTTATAGACAAGAAGCTAAATTTTATCACTTTAAGAAAACGAACCTGGTTCTCGTTTAAAATCAAAGAACAGGTTCGGGTTTCAGAAATAAAAATTAAAGAAAGATCAAAGAGGTTTTGGAAATAGAAGACCCCTTTAGATTCAAGAACCTAAAAAACCAACCTTGAGGGACCAAAAAACAACCCTTCAAGCTGATTCGACTAAACAAAAGAAAAATAAAAAAGCTTAAAATCAACAGAAAATGAAAGATTAAAACTTTCTAGAGATTACAAAAACACAAAAAAAACTGGATCTCGATTCTGAAAACACCTGGCTTTCGATAAAATCTTTGTTAAGTTTGCTTTCTAAGCATTGCTTTCTTCCAAAAAAACAAACCCAAAAACCACAACTTGAAAGACAGATGATTAACAGAAAGGGATTCAGAGAAGCGGGGTGATACAGAGAGGGGGGGGATTGATTAAATTTTTAAAAACCAGCAACCAAAAAACGCTCACTCAACACTCTTGCCTTTACTTTTCTCTCGCTGTCCTTTTGCGTGAACCACTCTTGTTC
The DNA here is from genome assembly GCA_019202695.1 of Populus x sibirica. Classification (NCBI taxonomy): domain Eukaryota; kingdom Viridiplantae; phylum Streptophyta; class Magnoliopsida; order Malpighiales; family Salicaceae; genus Populus; species Populus x sibirica. The sequence goes on along the minus strand of JAGMVL010000643.1, from coordinate 1,337,772 downwards.
TTTCTTGATTTATCCCGCGAGCTCTCCTGCCCCTTAATATAGGACACCAAGAACTTAATTTTCCACAGTGATTTACATCGTTAATTTCAATTAGCTTCTCTCTTACCTCACTCCATCTTGCTTAATTAATAATTGCAGCGTTTTTAGGTCACTCTCCTATCCAGCTAGCTTCCACTCGTGACGCAAGACTTCTTCAATCAATGCTCATGGAGCCATTCGATCAGTGACAGGTGTCCCTTGTCCTCTCCTCCACCGACACCTGTCCATCACTGACCTCAGGGATCAGTGGCATTTTGTAGGTTGCCCATTTCCTTACATTATCTCTAACCTTCTTGGCTTTGCATTTTGCGTTCACGCGTGATTGTTTGGGTGTTAAAAAAATATTTTTAAAGATTTTGGAATTTTTTAATATACTTTTGGTTTGTTTTGATTTAAAAAATAGATTTTAAAAAATAATGTATATATATATATATAAATATAAAACATTTTAAAAAATAATTATCATTAAAATCTCAAATACCGCTGAAGCTACGCAAACCCTACCATGTATTTTGACGATCGGCGTATGTTGCTTTAATTTGACGTTGGAGAGATGATGGTGTTAATAAACAGCTGTGATATTTAACGGCGGGGGTATAATAATAATAATAATACTGTTTTAAAGTGTTTTTTATTTAGAAAAATATTAAAATTAGATAAATCTTATATTTTTAAAAAATTATTTTTAATATCATGATATTAGAACAAACAAAAAATAAAAAAAATAATTTTAAATAAAAAAATAAAATTTATCTAATTTTTATTTGAAACTGTACAGATGTTTGGAAATATAGTTACGGTTATTTTTTAAAGTGTTTTTTACTCGAAAATATATTAAAATATATTTTTTTATTTTTTTTAAATTATTTTTAATATTGGTGCATTAAAATAATTTAAAAATATTAATTAAAAATAAAATAAAATAAATAAAATTTAATTTTTAAAAAAAATATTTTTAAAACATAAAAATAAAACTTAATTCGGTGAGATAAAGGTTGTGCAAAGAGTGTGGGTCAGTTGATAAACAGTTGTGATGCTTCATTGAATTGGTCGCCAACCTCCTCCGAAATCTTTATTGGATTGTGACCAATTTGGGAATTTTCCTTCTATGTTTGCTGGCCGATACCCTTTATTACGGACTCATTAATGATGGGTGGAGGTATCCCAGCTATACATGGACTAGTGTGCATTTATTTATTAAATACCGTCCGTCCATTTGGGGGTTGGAAATTTGTTGGGTATATGGCAATTTTTACTTTAATTTATCTATCAATTCGTAACGAATATGTTGCTTAAAGTAAAGTTTCTGCTCGAATTTATGTGTGCAAAACAATCTACATTTGAGGTCATACTTAGGTTTTTATATATTTTATTCGAGAGAGGTTTACAAGGGAAAAAAGGTTACTTTTCGTGTGTAATTTTCGAACAAATTTCCGAGCTGGCTTATAGATACGATGTAAATGTAAATCAAAGCCCTTATATTTTCTCCTTGCAAATGTAAAAAAGCCAATCTCCTATTAAAAGTAGTGACATCACAACTACATATCTAACGGCAAAGCCGACGTCACAAATAGCAGTTGGCAACGTGCGAAACCAAATAGTCCCCAGCAGTAACCTTACCGTGGTTAATTTGTAGTGACAATGGTTAAGTTACCACGGACAACACGGCGCATAATAAGAAAGAAGAAAATAGTCAGCAAATCACGTGCCGGAGTAATGCCAGTGGACCCTACTCTTCCTTTGCGGCGCCAGTAGCTGTAAGGAGCGTCGTGGACTTTACGGGAACCATTTTAAGATCTTTGACCCACGCGCAGTAGAACTCCCTGCATTGGGAATAATGTCCCCTACGCTTTTAATGGATGAGAACTTTCATCGATTTGTTGACTTTGAATAGATAGGACCTGAAACTCTGCAGATCTGGTGGATTAATTTAGTTACCTCCTGTTGATTGCAGTGAATCAAGCCGAGTTTTATTTTAAATATTTATTTTTATCAAATCAATATTGTTTTAATTTTTAATTTTTTATACAAACAAAATCATTTTAAATTAAAAAATAATAGTTTATAGTTTGGATAGACCTTTATTCAGTATCAAAGATAGATTTTATAACCATTTAGTAGAATAAATATAAGTTGTTAGCATAAATATTTAAAAAATATGAGGAAAGAAAAGAGTTTGGGGTTATTGACTGAGAGAAAAAAAAATGAATAGATAAAGACATATATAGTTGTTATATGCCATGTGTGTGGAATAAAAAGTAAATTCAATACATGTTACTTTGGTTTTTTTTATTTTATTAACGTGGGTGTTTAGACCAGCTTGTACGCACCTCGATTAATCTTACGGACCCTGAAGTTAATAATCATGTAAGCCTCCAGTAACCCTAGAGTTTGTGGAACTCGAACTGGTAACCTCTAGAAAGTAATCCCAGAACCTGATCAGTTAAGTTACACCCTTCAGGGTCGTGTCACTTTGGTTTTTAAAATCAGTTCAATAGTCAAACCAATTCATTTTTCATTTCTCTAACATATTATTAGCATGGCTAAACACTAAAAATTAATTTTTTAATTTATTTTTCATGATATTATCAAATATTAAAAAATAATTTATTTTCTAGTAATTCAATTTCCGTAAAAATCACTTTTCAGAAAAAAATTAATTTTCAACAAATAAACATTGGTTTAATTTATATTTTATAATTACCATGTGCATGACAAAATTCATAAAATCCCCCTCGGTCCAAGTTATTTCTAATGAAATTTCTCCTTTTTAAATCACAATATTAATAATGGCTTTTGATGTTTTGTGATTGCAAATCAAGTGTATAATGATCTAAATTATTACAATACATGAAAAATAAAGCTTCATTTTATAATTTACAATTTTTGACTTTTGAAATTTTCCAAACACGTTTTATATCCTTGACTTTTGAAAAGGAAGTAAAAAAAATCAATACTAAATCTTCCAAGTTGGAATTCGATTGAATTCCCCAAGAAAAAAACTTATAATTGATCTGTGGATGGTGTAAATGCAACAGATCAAGAAATACACGTATCCATTTCTTACAGGATACTGCACGGATGTTTAGCGGAACGCTTATCAGTTTTTGGATCCAGATTTCCAAGTGCATTCTTTCAAGAATTATTAATCTGTTTGCTTATGAGCAGCTGTGGTTTCCACGCTCTGAAGGAATGCGTGATCTTGTAAGCTGGACATAACATTTTCCCATGGTAGAATCGCCGAAGGTGTTGGTTAAGTTAGTTGACCAATTAGGGTCAGTGAGTGGGAGATGAGAGTCCAGTAGTGAATCTCGGGTTATGTCGCCAGGATCCAGACCCGGACACACTTGCTCCGGGTGTTTGGGTTCCGTTCGATTATTTTTTCTTATAAAAAAAATTGCATCCGTGCATGGTGGCTGTAAGAGAGAAGGGTTCCTCGGCTGAAAGTGGGAGAGAACCGTGGATGGTGGCGGCTGGATCGGGTCGTTGCTGGTGGCTGGGTCATGTTGATGGGGAGAAAATGAGAGGCAAGACATGGGTAAAACAGGAAATTAAAGCATAAGTAATAAGTATTAAATTGATTTAATGAATATAGTCATCTTAAAGCACCATCCACGATTACTAAAGTGAAATAATGACTCCAAAAGCAAAATAATAATAATAATAATAATTAAAGCACAACTAATCATAACAATATCTAAATGATGTGGATCTAAATCACTGTGGATTCTACAGTGTTTTTTTTTTTTTTTTTTTTCAACTTTCCCTCTTTTTTTTTCTTTTTTTTCCAAAATTACTTTCTTTTTTTTTTCCAACTTTGCTTTTTTTTCCATTTATTTTTTTAAAAAAAAACTTATCTTTGTTGATTTTACTTTTTAAATATTGAGCTGGTTAAAAATTCTTCTTTGTAATTTTTTTCCTTTAAAATACTTTGGATTGCTACGGTGTTTTTCCATATAGTTTTTTCTATTTTATTTTTTTATTTTTCAAAATTATATTTGTCGATTTTTTTTATATTGAGCTGATTGAGAATTTAGTTTTGTAATTTTTTTCTTTAAAACATTGTTTATTGCTATAGTGTTTCTCTACGTGGTTTTTTTTGTTTTTGTTTTTTTATAATTTTCTCTGAAATTATCTTTTTTATTTTATTTTTTAATATTGAACTGATTAAAAATTACAGTTACAATATGTGAGGAAAGTACTGTAACTTTCCTCGCAAATTACTGTGGATTGCTACAATGTTTTTTCTCATATGGTTTTTTTCTGTTTTGTTATGTTTTTCCCTAAAATTGTCTTTATCAGTTTTATTTTTTAAATATTAAGCTGGTTAAGAATTGCAATTACAAGTAAATACAAGTTTTTCCTTACAAAATACTATAGATTGATACAGTTTTTCATCACATAGTTTTTTTCCAGTTTCTTTTGTGTTTTCTTTTTTTGTAATATTTTTTTCCAAAATTATCTTCGTCGATTTTATTTTTTTTAATATTGAGTTGGTTAGAATTTAACTTTGTAATAAAACTTAATCATGTGGGGAAAGCACTGTAGCTTTCCTCACAAAACATTGTTGAAAATTACAATTACAAGTCATTACAAATAATGTTAAATCATGTGGGGAAGCACTGTAACTTTCATCACAAAACACTATGAATTGCTACAGTGTTTCCAACATGCTTTTTTTCATTTTTTTTGTGTTTTTTTTCTCTAAAATTGTCTCTGTCGATTTGATTTTTTTAATATTGAGCCGATTAAGAATTTAGCTTTATAATTTTTTTTTAAAACACTGTGAATTATTGCAGTGTTTTCCCATATGATTTTTTTTTAATATTAAGTTGGTTAAGAATTATAATTACAATAAAACTAAATCATATGGGGAAAGCGTTGTAGTTTTTCTCACAAGACATTATGGATTGTTACAGTATTTCTCTAAATGGTTTTTTATTTTATTTTATTTGGGAAAGCACTGTAGTTTTCCTCACAAAACATTGTCAATTGCTACAACGTTTTTCCTTATGGGTTTTTTTCCTTCCAGAATTATCTTTGTTGGTTTTTTTTTTAATATTAAGTTGGTAGAGAATTTAGCTTTGTAGTTTTTTTTTTGTTTTTTATTAACAGAAAGACTAAATCATGTGGTGAAAGCACTGTATCTTTCCTCCCAAAACACTGTGGATTGCTACAAATCATTTTGTTAAGTCTCCGAGTTTTGATCACCAACATAATTTTTTTTTCCGTCATGAGATATTGACTCCATCATACCTTTAGTTTCTATTACTTATCTAACGTTGGTTCATAATTATAACACTATTAAATATATTTGTTTTATAAACCCGTAGCAGCACGCTGATATGCATCTCGTGGGTGTTAAATCATGTCCACGTATACTAATTAATGAATCAAAACAGGAGTTATATGGATTAGTGAATCTATAATTGAATCACGGCACGGAAGTATGATTATTGAAATGGATAAATGAATACACAGTGATGGGATGTTAGTTCATAGGTCTATCACTTGCAATGAAAAGGATGTAGGAAATTAAGAACATGGTATAACGAGTGTAGTGTTGAAAGGGAGACTTAATAATTGATAAATAGTATATAATCAATGGATAATACAGCATGGTTTAAATATGATCGGAAAAGTGCAATGAATCCGTGTTAAAATTTTAATATTGTAGAATAAGAAAAATAATAGTAATAATTGTAATGATGATATTATTTATTAGTAATAGCATCAATAATAATAATTATAATAATAATGATAGCAATGATTATGACAATGATAATAATAATAATAATAACATTAATAGTAATGATTCATCATCGGGTATTAGATTTATTGAGAATTGAGTTTTGTTATTTTTATATATATGATATTTTTTATATAGTAACCCGGGTTATGGGTTTGAAAAGTTGATGTAGCATAACATTCTCTTTAGTTTTCTCATTTTGTTCTTGATTTTATCATCCAATATTATTTTTTAAAAATAAAAAAGCTCCTATGGTTTTCTTAAACTTGTTTTTTATTTAGTCAATCCAATCTCATGACCCGTGACACGGGTTTTACAAGTTAACACAAGTTGACTTGCCTTTTATTACCCAACCTATATATTTATCATGCTATTTTGGATTGAGTTGATGCTAGTTTTGTCATTTTTTTATTCAATTGTATGCTTTTTAAGATTATTTATTTTGAGTTACTGTGATCTTTTTATTTCATTTTATTTATTATTTTATTATCTAATTAAAATAAAATCAGCTTATTAATGGATAATCATGGCTATAACTTAAGTTGTTTATTTATTTATTAATCTATTTAAAACATGCTTATATTGCGTTAGACGTCGTTTTTTCTTCATCGAGAAATATGGACATACAGCGTGGCATGGGCCCATATGTAATTATACTTAAAATCTACTTCATCTTTGTGCGCGTATGCGTGCGTTCGTGGAGTATTTTACGGTTAATTATATGCTCTGGTATAGGATTATTAAAGGGATAATAACAATCTCCAACCCAGTGTTTTTGGAGGGTAGCCTCTAAAATTGAAGGATCTTTTCAGCCTCTAAACTTTTCCTTTCTATTTAGTCAAACCTAAAAAAGAACTCAGAATATTTTCTTACTTCTCCCTCTCTGTCAGTCCTATTTTAATCATCTTCTATCTTTTTCACCGATAATCTGCTTTTTTTTTTTTTAATACATATGATTATAGTAAACCTTATAAAAAAAATTAACTATGAAACCTTCGCTCGTAAACTGAAATTTATTCTATAAATAACAAAAATATTTTTTTAACAGAGAAATGCAAAATCAACATGTTGGTGTTCATCATGTATGTGATATCTTCACGTCAAATATCACGTGGTGTATGATATAAAGTTGATGTATTATTTTTGAAATACATTATATAATATTGTTTAACAGGTGATGGTGACCTAACATGTAGAAGATATTGGGAACATAGATGATATAGTTTAATTAGTCAAATTATAAATTTGTTATCCAGAGATCACTAGTTTGAGTTTCATAAATATCAGAATTAATGGAAGCTTATATGATTGTTAATTTCAGGGTCTGTAAAATTAGTCGAGGTATACGCAAGCTGACCCGGATATCCACATTAATAAAAAAATTAAGAATAAAAATGCTAAGTGATGTAGATTAATTAATCAGATTTTAAATTTATTTTTTAAAATTATTAATTTAAGTATTATAAATCTTATGGTAATTAAATTCTTAACTAGTAGTTAATTTTGATATCTTATAGAATTGATTGAAGTAAGCGTAAACCGGTCAGATATCTATTATTAAAAAAATAAATAAATAAAAGTGGGGTATCTCGAGAAGGGGAGCTGACAGCTTTGACGCGGTTTCAGTCAGACCACTGTTTTGATTTCTGGCGGCAGTTTTGTTTTTCCAATCAAGCAAGCGTTATTTTTCTGCCACGTGTACGTTGCTCTTGACGCGGGGTTTGTGGCTGCTACAATCGTGCTAGTTTCTGGGCTGTGTGGGCCTTGTGGTGTAGAAAGAGTAGCGGCAGAGAACTTTTCAACAACCACTAGCTCTATAGTGGTGCCAAAATAAAGTACGTTTCTCCTTTCACGTGCTCTCTACTTCGAGTTAGATTTAACACCCCAGAAAACAAGCCGTAAGAGACGGTGGAAAAAAATTAAAAGAATAAAGAAAAACGAAAAGAAAAAACGCTCGACACCAACTCTGCGCCTATTTAAGAGTTTCTTCATCAACTCAACTCGGTTCGACCACTTCGCATTAGCTTTTTCATATGTATGATATCTGACCCTTTTCAAAGCAATCTCGAGCAAGACGTCAAAGCAATCTCGAGCAAGACGATGTCCGTTTTCCACCCTTTTGGGCTACCCCTGCAAGGAAAAAGTGAATAAAACATGCCACCGTTGTGATTCAAACAAATGTAAAGGCGTAGGCCTCCATTTGCTTTTCTGTGGGCCTCCGGAATCATAGGTCTAAAATCTACATGGACCCAGATTGTCGGGTCCATTAACTAGGCCTGCACTGTTTAAAGAGACGCAAATATTCAGTGGTTCATCGCTTCAAGGGACCAACTATAATCCAGAGAGAGCCAGACGGTTCAAGTTCTGCTATGTTGATAAGGTGTTTTTTTATAGTCATTCTCATAGTTAGTTTAGGGTTTTTTCAGGAGGATATTGTGTAAGAGAAGTGGATAGAGAGATATATTTTTCATGTGTTGTTCAGATTTAAAAAAAAAACTTTTTTTCCTATAAACTTGAGAATATATAGCTTACCTTAGAAAAAATTTGGAACTACTTACGTAGTAATGTAACAATTCTACTGTATAATAGCTTACCCCGTCATAGGATAGCTTACCCATGTCACCTATAGCTCACCTTGGAAGGTGGTAATTCTAGTTGAAGTAAAAATAAAGTTGTAGCTTGTACAACTTGACGTGATAGCTTATAAATATAAAAGATGAGTGATAAAAACAAAAGAAAAGAGAGAAAATGGTGGTTGAGCAAAAACCAAGCCTTGTAATGCTTGGTTAGGCCTTGACCCACCTGAGCTTGGCGAGGCTAGATTGAGCTTTGTCCTAACTAAGCCATAAAAACTATTTTTTGGATATTTATATTATCATTTGCTTCCAAGTAAATTTTCAACAACTATATTTTTAAAAAATTACTTTATCATAAATTCAAATGCAGGGAGCAGAAACATCAAACAAAGCATGACATATTTAAATATATTAATGGCAGGTGTGAATGTACTATTAGCATGTGAATGCTAGTTATATTATAGCATTGATGCCCGGCAACTATAGGAGTAAAATCATGTGGCTATATCAAGAATTTTGGGACGTCTTTCACATTATTGTGCACATGGCTATGATAGAAAATCTTGGTCTTGTATTAGGAATCTTGGTCACCCCTTCACTATTTCATATGGTTGTTTTAGAACCATTTCATCGTGATAATGATTGTCGCCATAATCATTACTATAAGTAGCTAGTACCCCTCTCTTCTTTAATATCATGTCCTTCTTTCTTTCAAATTATCTACAGGTGAACTTTTAGTGCGCGAAGATAAGTGAGGAACCTTACTTTTCTTTTCTTGATTTTTTGGTTGGTTTTAAATGCCTAACTGAATTAAAGATATTTTTTTGGTAGAATAGACTGAAGTTAGTACCTTTGCTAATGGAAGTTGTGGATCTAAATCTTCCCATCTCGCAAGTAAAAGTATAGGAGTTGGGTCTCTCATCGAGGTGATGAGGGTATCTGTTCTTTAGACACCAAACTAGTCAACCTTAACCTCAGCCCCTGTACCCATATAGAAGTACTGTAAACATTGGAGTTATTACTCAACTAATCGTAAACATAAAAGCAATATATAAGGCTAGGATTCCATTTTCCCATGAAAAAATAAGTAGGACACTAAGGTAACAATTGAGAATTTTAAAATCACAACACCTATGTGTAGTTTAAGTTAAGGTACTCTCTATCCTTGTTTGGTTTTGTTATAGACATATTTTTCTACTACAACTTGTGTGTGAGCCAGTTACACTCAAATGGATGAATGAATCTGGTAGTTTTTGATAAGTATTTGAGATTTAAAGGTAAGTCCTAACTATGATGACATATGATACTTAAAAGGGTATTCTTTAAGCAACAATGTTTATGGTATGAAATATGACATTTGATATAATGACATATTAGATTAAATTTGTTTTTAAATATTAAGACGACGACATATTGAATCAAACCGAATTAACCCGTCAAATTTATGACCTGAGTCACGAGACTGTGATGATCATATAGAAAAACAAACAAAACAAATTATGAAGGCTAATTCCTAATTAACTCAAAATTAAAGGACAAAATTAAAATATACATATAAAAAAGGATTACAAAAATTATGTGAGTAAACCCAGGTTAACCTACCAAACTCACAACTCAGGACATAACATTGGAATAACTCCATAAAAAATAAATAAATAAAATATTTGAATTTTATTTTTCAACCAACCTTAATGTTTAAGGAAGAAATTGAAAAAAAATAAATTAAAAAACAATCTAACTCAACCTAGGCTAATTTTTTAAACTGGCGATTTAAATCATGAGACTGAAATAACTTTATAAAAAGCAAATAAAAAAAAATACAAAAGCTCGATTTCCAATATATCCTATAATGAAGGTTGAAATCGAGAAAAAATAAATTAAATCCATGAGATTGAGATAACTCTATAGAAAAAAAATTAAAAAAATAATAATTATAAAATTTATTTTCCAAACAAATAATAAAAAATAAAAACCATAATGAAGGTTTTTTTAACATTTTCTGTTATGAGGAAACGTGGAAGCATGTCAACCATATTTTTCTTTCCTTCTCAATCACCTCTCTCTTCTTTTTTAAACCAAGCATAGAAGAGAGAAGAGTTCCTAACAAATAGAATAAGAGAATGTTTGGAAACGCAGATAAATCATATTTTTTAAAAAATTAATTTTTTTTATTAAAAGTTAATTTTTTATATATTTTGAATTGTTTTCATGCGCTCTCAAAAATAATTTTAAAAAAATATAAAAAATTATTTTGATACATTTCAAAATAAAAAATATTTTAAAAAATAATCACAACCATATTTTTAAATAGTTATTAAAAAAGGTGCAAAATCATAAACCCAAATTTAGTAATTTTACACAATTTTTCTAGATAAATATTAACTTTTGTACAATTTTATAAAAGATCCCACGATTTTGACAACCATGAATAAAGATACTCTTAAAAAATCGATGCTCTGATTTGACAGGAAATTCCGCAACCCCAAATAAACAAGGGCGTGAACTTCAAAGACAAACAAGCTCAAACACACTAAAGATAACCTTAATATGTACAAAGGTGCGCACTAGAATATCGAGTCCAAATAAAAATTGCAATGCCTCCTGTTGAACTCTAACAAGCTACCGTAAGTACGGTCAGCAATACCAACAAAAAGAGCTTCTGTATCGGGGCTGAAAGAAATGCCAGCAATCTCCCCAAATATATCTATCTCCTGGCATTTGACGTAATCAGATTGTGTATCAAAAACATGAACGAAGTCCGCAGGCTCAGCCATTGCCAAAAAGCGACCATCTGAGGAGAACTTTAGACCTCTTATTGCCCCCATATTCCCTTTTAATACTGCAAGGGACTGGGTCAGATTCCTTATATCCCACAGCCTGCACGTAGTGTCTTGGTTTCCAGTGGCCAAAACCTGTCCGTTAGGGTGCCAGGCAGATGCAAAGGAATAATCCAAATGCCCTTTGAGGCTGCCGGTCACTTTCCCTGAATTGGCATCGGCAATCAAGCATTCAGCACTGTCCCCAAGCACTGCAAGCAGCTTACCATCTGGGCTAACAGAGGTGTTCTGAGATGAACAATTTTAAGGAGTAGTGTGAGCATGTCATAAATATTTAAAACCAGAAAAGAATTTAGAACTCTCAGGCAGTTTCTGGTGGAAGGCACTCACATTTACAGACCAATTAAAGGAGAAAGTATTCAGCGAAGCAAACGTTTCAGCATCAAATACTCTGACTTGAGCATCGTTATTGGCAACCATAATCCTCATTGAGCCACTGCAAAAAACACGAGTCAAGTTATTAGCTGTCTCCTTGGGGAAAGAAAAAGGCTTTCAAACTTTTTGTATTGACTAGTTCCTCACTTGTGGTTATGATATACATCCACTGCATTGGTTATGGCATTTTCACCTGTTGTTATTTTTGTGCAGAATGCAACTCCAGGTTGATTCAAATACTGACCAAATGAAAGAACAGATCAGAGGACACGTGAGAAATCAAAAATGTCAAGTCAAAGGTTCAAAAGAAGCACATATACTCATCCAGCCACTTCGATACCATGCAAATAAGTTCTCCTTGGAAGCCGCCTGCCACCATCAAGTTCTCTTTAACAGCCATAGTGCTTATCTGCACTCTGGAGAGTGACTTAGACAACAATCCTGGGCGTTGCTGCAAAAAAGAACAGGAAATGCTTCAGACAAGTATTAAGTGCAAGACTAAATTATGGTAGTCATGTTCACCCTGGATCCCAAGGTCATACCCAGGTCGGAGCAATTGGTTTAGCCACATTGAGTACTTCTTTGCCATGCCGCAGTAGTGATGACCAATGCATAACTGAGTAATTTTGCATAAGATACACATCATGTTTCGATGTTGCCCAGAGCAGATTCCTCAGCTGCACAATGCAAAGACAAACAGAAGACCAGAACATTAATAACAAAATTCCTCCGATTAGAATATTCAAAACTCCAGTTGGAAATTTTTTTTTTAACAAAATCAAGAGCTAAAATCAGAGCAGGTCTTTCAAGCATGAAAATTTGAAGCAAATATTATGCTACATACATATAGTTGCTCAATCTGCACCATTAAAAACAATTAGGCCATTGACTGATGTTTATATTGTATAATAATTGTAGGCAGTTCTAAAATGAGGCTTTCGTAGTGAAGTACATGTGGAAACAAAAATTTAGCAAACACAAGAAGAAATTGTAATATAGATGCATGAGCAGTAAATAACAGGAAAGGAGCATTGAGCTAATTAAACATGAGAGAAGTGTACAAGCTACAAAAAGCTTGGAATGCATTAATAGAATGCCACATGCAGAAATGCAAATTTTGCGATAATTTGGCCCCTTGAGCTTGATACAGGTAGATAAACTACAGGAATTTGTACAGAGGAGGCCTCTTAAATGCTCAGATATTTTCCTACCATACCATATAAAAAACGTACTTTAACTGCGCCAGCTGCTCAGATATAACTTCCACCCTGCTTAAACGGCTGAAATAAAGAGAGATAATCGTCCTAAATGTCACAGATTGGTTAAGCCATACGATATATTCAACAACTCAAAGAACATACAATCTATGAGATATTGCAATGAGTGCGCACATAAATCACAGGTCAACAGACCATGGAAGGCCAGACATGCATATCATGATAAGCACCAAGTAGCATGTGCTATGAAAGGCTCAACCAATAATATAAAGCAAGAACATCCAGCAGATAGATGTCTACAGGAATCATGAATGGAAATAAAAAACACTATTCCACTACAATTAGAGCTAACTGCCATAGTTTCATACTCTACAAAAGTTTTCAGCTCTTGTAGAGTTAGCAAACATGCAACAGTAATTTATATTCATTTTACTCCTGTAATATCTAGCACAGGAATCATTATTGATACTAGCTTATGACTCTTAAGAGCATATGAGGGTTGATGGATCCATCAGTGGATGTACAAAGTAAGTATCCTTCAAAAATCTGCAGCAAAGAGTATTAGTAAACACGACCCCCAGCTTGGTGCTATTTAGTTGGGTGGGGGGGGGGGGCATTCAAATATTTCTGGAAGCTTATGTTAAAGAGCGAGGAAATTTTTCTCACATTAATTTCCAAAAAATATACTTTCAAATCCAGGAAAGATTTAATCACCATCCTGTAGGCCTGCAGAGGAATTGGTCGATGGCCTCACTGGATGATAATTTATGCTGGAAAACTAATGTCAGTTGTTCATAAGTTGATAGCATCCCAAATAATTGGAGAAATGCTAAACCTAGCATAAAGTTGATCAATTTTAAACTCCATACCTCTGACAAATTCAGGCACAGAGCTATAATCGCATATAAAGATATCCATAAAGGATATAATATAATCACAACACCTGCAAAACTATAATGATTTTGCAATAATCGATGTTTGAACCATCCGTTAGAGCAGATCAGTTTAAATATGGGGTGGTGAGTTGTGTTACTCTACTGAAGATGCATTAAGCATGGATCTCATGATGTGCAGCAGTTTTATAAACTTGCAATATATGAAATATGGAGGGCTTGGGCAATGAGAATGTGAAGTTCTTATGCATCAAGACTTCTGACTATGAAAAAATGCACTTGTATGAAGTAGAAAAAAAACAAAGAACTCCACTTTAAATAAATTTTTAGAACAAAGAAATGAGAAACTCAACACTGAAACAATGCGATGAATTCGCCAAAAAAGATGAAACATGAAATCAATTAAATAGGCGAGTGTAAAGTACAACAGCCTCTACCTGAAAATGAACGATTGTGGATTTGACAAGCCTTGTGTTGTACTGAAAGTCATAAAAAGTCTGTCCCTTCTCTACTTCCAAGCATTCCTGTCAATTAAATATACTAATCAGCAATTCTCTTATTAAGTTTTTGCTCGAGAAAATAAAATAACATGTTCATCTTCCATTCAATTTTAATAATCTAATCACTTCCTCTTTTACCGAAAAAACCAGAACATAAAATAGCAGAGAACAGTCCCTGTTTAGATCAATACCGAGTAAACAATACAACCTAGATAAGAATTCTAGCAAACAGACCTTATCAAGCTCGAAGCGAGGAAGCGAGAGGTTCTCGTAATTCTTATACTGCTTTAAACGCGTCTCGCGATACTTATCTCTAGTAAAATTAAGCCTCTCCCAGGGTATTCCCTGTATATCCTTGCCGTTTCTTGCCTCTAAAGCAGATGTATCAGTCTGTGGCTTACTCTGCAACACCATCCCTCACCATCAATCTCTTCTTTCATACACCAAAAACTATATAAAAACAAGAACAAACGTACCGATTCGAAGTCATCTTCAAATTCGGAGTCCACAGCGTCGTCCAAATCGTCGTTTCTTTGAGGCTCATCTTCTCTGAATAAATCGTCTCCAAAAGGATCATCAACTACGTACTCGAGATCGTTGTTTTGGAAGTGATCCATTATCCTACAATACCAGAAAACGTAATTCAATCAATCAGTAAATAAATAATTTGAAATTAAAAAAAAATTAAGGACCTAATTAAACTTAATGATTCTCCAGAACCTTTTAAGAAATACAAAGGTCGGTCTCCAGCAACTTTGCAATTTGGTATATAACTGATTATACGATGTTTGCATCAAGCGTGATTAACTAAACTAAGAGTTAAAAAAAAATTATATATATATAATTTAAAGAAACAAAAAAAGAGAGTAAAAATAATGGTATATGAAAGAGGTTTTCATCGTTACATTAATCAAACGCGCAAACACAAGCAGCAAGATAATCCGAATTTTGGTAGACCTTAAAAGAGAGGAAAGGGTAGGAAGCGAAAGATAAAACGCAAATGAGAACGTAAATTTAAGAAATTATCTTAACTGTTTCCTGAGAAACGAGCAGAAAAATAACAGAGGTAAGGGATTTCTGGTTTGGAGACAGGAATCTCGGGGAAAAGAAGGCGTTGGATTTGGGATTCCAGGAGAGAGAGAGAGCTGAGTGTTTTCAGAGGGAAAAAAAGGGTTTCTGTTGCAGGAAAGAAGGAAGGAAGCATCTAGAGCGAGAGTTGCCAGAACAGCGGACCCTGACATGGTTACTTATAATGGTGATTTCAGAGTGAGAGGGAGTGAGTTCGGACCCACTGGCGGACCTCATATGTTTAAAAATAAGGGGTGTGGTGCATGTTTGGTACACGGTGTATTTAGAAATATATTAAAATATATTTTTAAAAATAATATTAATTTATTAAAATTATTAAAAATTATTAAAAAATTATAAATTTAATCTTTTTTAAAAAATAAATATATTTTTAAAATGCAACTTACAAACAGTCACTTGAAGCCAACAAAGGTACTCGTTTGCAGGATGCACTCAAACCGTCTTTCTTTAATTAACTTTTAACTTTTAATTTAATTTCTCTTAATTTTTTTTATTTCTCTATTTTTTTTCATACAGGGAAAAAGAGGTTGATGTTTTCAGAAATTAACATATGATCCCTTTTCTTTATGGATTTTTTGTTAAGGTCTTTAATTTTATTTATTTTATGTTTCAGTTCTTGAATCTTGAAAATGAAATATCATATTACCATAAAACTTGGAGGAGAAAGAAATCTCTTGAGTGACTTGGATTCAAACCACCAATAACTTAATAGATATGGTTGTTGGAAGATTCGTAGGAAGGAAGTTGGTGTTCATGGACTCGGCTTTGAGAAATAAACTTAATAAAGTGGTTTCACTTTGAATGGTGTCGGAAAAAGCATATCAAAGATTGTAATTTTTTTATTTTATTTTATTTTAAATTTTTATGAATGTGATTTATTGTTAAAAACGAGGTTATGAAGGTTTCTATGTTTTTTTATTCAAGTTGTTGGATAAAAAATGGCTGGGATCTGGGTTTTTAGGGTCCAAATTTTGGTCCTTAATTTTCTAGACATTTATTTTTTAAAAAAAATAGAATTAACAAAATTATCCTCCCTTTAAGGAAAAAGAAATAGTCGCACTGGGTTTTTACGTGGACTAGACACGCGGGACCATTCATTTAACCCATTCTCGCCTAACCCTTCAATTTTTTATCTCTTTTTTTTATATAATTATATTTTTTAAAGATAAAATTATTTGAATGATGTTTAGATAATTATCATGTTATGCCATTATTTTCAAATAATTATAGCATCTTTTATGGTAACATTAACTATTATTTTTTGAATAATTATATACGAACATGATGTGTATAAATTTACAAGTACAGATGAGATATTTATTTTTTTAGATTTTATGTATTTTTTATCAGGTTATAATTGTTATATCCTTTAATAAATTCACATAAAAATTATTAGTTCAATATTTTTTATTAAGATTTTCTTTTAAAAATATTATGAGTTTTTTTATAAAAAAAATACTTATGATTAAGGAAAATTTGGTGAAAATAATAAAATAACGTAGTAACAAGAAAAAGATGTTTTAATTAAAAAGATATCTTACCGATACTCGTTTCAAATCGTTAAATCTTTTTATATTGATTTTAACTGTATATAGCTTCTATGCAATAAACAATATAGTGAAAAAAAAATCTGCTAAAAAATACATCAATAACAAAAAGAGAATTTATATTATCAATTATATTTTTCTATATAATTTAAATTATTATTCTTCTCGTGAAAAATTCATTTTTATTATCAATCAATTAAATAAATAAAATTAAAAAGCATCCCACGTTATAAAATCAAATGTCTTCATATACTTCCAGTAACTTTTATTTTATTTTATTAAATAAATGCATTAATTTTTAATTAATCTTTTTCATGGAGTCTATAATACAATGCCTCTGAATTTTTTTTATATAAAAAATTAACCTGAAGTCTTTACATAAACATAGCCCGAGTAAATAGATGAAAGATTCCGGCGCTGCATCATGCATGATCATACGCTATCTCTGTAAAATTAAAAGAACAAAAAAATAACAATTTATCAAGCTTTTTTTAATTAAAATATTAGGTAAGTGAAAAAACAATTCTGGTAATCCATTTAAGATGAGGTAAGTGAAAGAAGAAGAAGAAGAAGAAGCAGGTTTATTAATACAATATCAAGCCTTTTATTATATAAAAAAAGGTAAAATGTTGAGCTGACGCAAATCAACTCCCACATACGTGACCTAGCCTTAGGGTCGACGTCTGATAAAACTTAAAAAAATGGCCATCCTCGGAGAGGAGAAATTTTATCTTTCTTCCGTCTACTAACCCGCTTCAAGCACATTATTCAGGACTTGTCATAATTAACTTGAAGCCTCGAATCTTTATAGAACACATTCAGAACAGACTGCATTGACCTCACTTGAAAATTCTTTGCCTTGACAAAAAGTAAAATGCCATCGGCAAGAAACAAGTGAGAAATCCCTGCCCCCCCTTTCGAAATATGAATCGGCTTCCAAGATTTATCTTGCACTTTTTTTCTACGAATTAAACAAGCAAGTTTTTCCATACAGAGAACAAAAGGGTAGGGATACATAGGATCTCCTTGCCGCAGGCCTCGAGTAGGGGTAAAGCCTGGCAACCTTGAACCATTCGACGGCATAGTAATATTCGAAGCTTGAACACAGAACATGATCAGCTGGGTAATCTTACCAGCTTCTGTCATTCTCCATTTAGCATACATTTTCCATCCGAGACCGAATCAACAAAAACAGAGGAAAGAAGACGAGCACGAGAGCATCTATATCTCTTTCTTGCTTTGGAATTTCCTTTTCGTGAATTAGCCAGGTTTATCAGATAAAAACGACAGCAAACTCGTCCACTTTACCTATCGTTTTCCTGGTTGTATTTGTTATGTACAAATGAGATTCAGCCAGCGAACATCTTTCTATCACAGATATCAGAATCTAAAACGCTTTCACCGTGATTCTCCCATGCGCGATAAATTTACTCCATAGGATATAGAAAAGGCAATGTTCTCTCCCCCAAGGCACCGACTCTTATCCAATGATCCAATTATTCTGTTCAACTCTTGTCAGATGAGTTTAAGGCCGTATTTGATTATGTGGTGGTGATATCGTGATTTTAAGAAAAAAATGATTTTTTTGTTTTAATATTTTTAGATGGTTTTAATATACTGATATTAAAAAATATTATTTTAATATATTTTTAATTAATAAATATTAAAAAAAATATATATTGATGTAAATGAACCTATAGTGTAACGGACCCTTTCTATTGATGTGGAGGCAGTTACATCCTCGAACTTTCCACGTCCAATTTCATGACGACCCAGAAGCAAAGTGCCACACGAAAGCACATCTTCAGTTTTTGTTTTGTTCAGAATATTTTTTTATTTAAAAATATATTAAAATAATAATAATTTATTATTTTTTTAAATTTTTCTTCATATTAACACATTAAAATATTATAAATAAATAATTTTTTAACAAACGCGTGGCGCCAAAAAAAAAAAAAAAAGGAGGACAGAGAGCTAGAGAGTCTGAAATGCTTGACATGCTGCAATAATTCTTCTTACTTTTCTTTTAACTTTTTCATCTACAATTATTTTTTTCTAGAAACGGCTACATGATACTCGGATGCTCTGGCTGCCAAGCTTTCGCACCAGGGTCGTGATTTTACTTTGTTTTGACATGGACAATGCCTGGTGGGTTCTTTTTTTCTATTCAGGTACACGTTTTGCTCTTTTTTTTATATAATTATTTAAAAATTATGTTATTTAATGTGTGTTTTGCTTGTAAATATATTAAAATAATATTTTTTATTTTTAAAATTTTATTTTTGACATTAATATATTAAAATAATCTGAAAACATAAAAAAAATTATTTAAAATAAAAAAATAAAATTATTTTTTATTGGTCCTATGGAAGTAAGATAGTCCACCAGCCATAATTAAGTTAATATCTATGCTCAAATAATACACGAGGTACGGTGACTAGATGCCAAGGAACATTGTGGGACTAGAATCCCACCGATGAATGTGTACTCCATTTGATTGATGCTTTTGTTTTTTTTGGGTCGCGGCCAACTTTGGTTGAATTCTATTGGTCCTCCGTGAAAAAAAAAAATCTATTGATCCCTATATTCCCAGTCTCCGTCTGTTTTGAGGATCAACCTCATTGCCTATATGCGACCGATTGGATGACAGCATATTCCGTGAAAGAGGCCTCGACGGACGGCCCCCTCTTTTGTTTTAACCTAAACCAATCTTCAAACTACTACTTGTTCCTGTCACAACTCTAATTTCATACCTCAATCATCCTCAAAAAGCGAGAGATCTATCAATTGATTATTTGAGAGCTGGTCTTACGAAGGGAATAACATTACCTATAATATCAAACACGTGGCTGTTTTACTGTATATACTTTTATTTTTCTCCTATCACATTTCAAAATGTTGAATGTGATCGTGATATTTTTTAACATTTTTAATTTGATCCTCAAACTTTGTTTTGTTTTATGAATGAGGATTGAATTGAAAGTTAAGGAACTAAAATACAAAACAAGAGTGACATGGGTGATACATTTAAATTTATTTGTAAACTACATTTTTGTTTCTCATATTCTTTTTTGTTACAAGGTGATTAGTCCTTTTCATTTTTAACAATTGCATATCGATACTAAACTTTATTTTCTTCGTCTTTCAATCCTTAGTAGGTGAGGAGAGAGAGAGAGGATGGTCAAAATCTGGCCTAGAAAGCAATAAATATCATTTTTTCAATTCCAGCCACTAAAATGTTAGATATTTGTTCCAAATTGTTTCATATGACGAGGGAAGTTTGACTTGGGTGTTTTTTTACCTTGAAAATGCCCAGAAAAATCCATATATGAGGTCGGGATGAAATTCATTTTCGGGTTGATTTTGGGTTTTTGACATGTTTTTTGTGTTTTTTGAGTTTAAAGATTGGTTTTAAAATGTTACTGGGGTGATTTCTAAGTGTTCTGAGTTGAAAATGAGTTTTTTTTTTTAAAAAAAAACCACCCTGATTTCCGGCTATTGTAGTGGCCGAAATTTGGGTATGATAAGAGACGAGTCGTCTGGCGTGTATTTTTTAAAAAAATTCAACATGTCGTCCGCCTCATTATCTAACAAAAAAATAATAAAGGTCTGCGCGACTGGGCCTGGAACTGCAGGCCCGCGTGTGGGACCTTTAAGCATGGGCCAAGCTCAAGGCTTGGCCTTATCCTTTTCTCTTTTTTTAGTTTTTTTAATAATTTTAATTTTTTTTATGATAATACATTATTTCATATGTTATTTTGAAAAAATAAATTTTGAGTTTATGTTTTAATTAGACTGTGATGATTTTTTTAAGTTTATAATTTTTCTAAACGTTGAATAAATCAATTAACAGGCAAAATGATAAATTATCAAGGAAGACAAAAGGTAATATACATATTATGTAGGCGTTGCCTCGCATGTATAGGGGGGATAGATGTTTTTTCACTAGCTCGATCCAACCTCATGCACACAAGCCTACCATTTTTTTTTTGTTGGTTACTAACCCTTATCAAAACCCATTGATATATATATTTTATACTCACAAGAAGAAAGTTGTGTTTTTTCAATGTAGGATAATTATTTTTTTAAATGCTTCAACTTAAAATAAAAAAATAATATCTTTTTAACGTGGAGTAAAAAATCTTTTGAATTAATCTTTTAAAGTTCACTTATTTACAACATATATAACCTACATCCACATGAATTATTTCTTAAATTTTTAATGTGAAAAATTAAAACCTCAATTTTTTTAAAAACAATTCTCGGGTTTATTGGGTTAACGGGCTGGGTCTAGTAACTATGGTATTAGGTTGGTGTTTTATTCGTTAATTGTTTTTAATAGTTTTTTCTCTATTTCATTCTTCAATATTGAATTGATTGGAGAATAAACTGCATGATTTATTTTTTTTGCTTTTTATAGATCTATCATTGTCTTAAATAAGTTTTTAGTTTTAGGTTGGTGCTCAATTTTGTTACCATATATTTTTATCATATAATTAAAAAAATATTTTATAAAAAATAAACTAGTAAACTCAATTGAGTTCATGGCATGGTTCGCTGAGGGATCGAGATTGATCCAATACGTCATTGGTTTAATAATTTTTGTTGAAAAGTTATCATCTTGAAAATTTGTCAAAAGTTAGGTTATGTTTTTACCAATTATCATAATTATATTTAGATCCATGAAATTAATCAATTTAATTTATGCTAATTCCTGCGCGATTTAATTTAAAACTTGAGTTAAACAAATAGTTAGGTTGTGAGATCTGAATTAAAGAATTCTTCTTACTTTTAATATTTTAAAAAATTTATCCAACCAATAACATAGCACATACTAATAAACTAGTATAAGAATTCCTCCCTCGCTGTAGTATCTCTAGATCCATCATTTAAGAAAATAACTTTTCATAAAATGGTTTTGTAGAACATGTACTTTAATTAATTATCATATTTTATATTTTTAAATTATTTTGATATGTTAATATTAAAAATATTTTTTTAAAAATAAAAAAATATTATTTTAAAATATTTTTAAAATAAAAACAATCACTGCAAGTCTACAGCACAATCAAATATTCTTCAATCACGCCCTCTTAGCTATCGAGTCTTGACAGAAATCTGGGCGCAACTGGCTTTTCTTTTCTTTTCTTTTTTTTTGCAAGTGAGAAAGAGGAGCTCGGACGGTAACAAAAATATGTATTCTTCTAATTATTTTGTCATGCAAGCTGTCTTCTCTAATTTAATGAGCTGCCCAGCTAATATTAAGTTGTCTTCACATACACGAACGAACCCCCAATCAAATTACATACCCGTACTGGACAAGATTCAGCATAGTAGTGATTAAGTACCTAAGATCTTCTTTTTTCCTCGAAAAATAATTTTGGGACCCCCCTTTTTTATGGGAAAATTCAATTCACTCTCTCTCTCTCTCTCTCATATATATATATATATATATATATATGTCACTTTCAAATTAAAATTAAAAAAATATGCGATATTTTAACAAAAAGCAACCGGAACCAGCTATTCTTATCCTCCTCGATGCTGTCTAAATATTTTGTTTAATGCAACCATTCTCTCGACGCAACACGTGTTCATTTGTTTTAACGAGAGACCATGGACAATATATCATTTTCTGTAGCCTATAAAGTATTTTCTAACAAGATAGATAAAAATGGACAGAAACTTGAAAAAAGAAAAGTATCGGTTAACGAAGAAAATATTTTATGAACTCAAAGACGACGAAGTCATGCAGCGACAATGAAGACTACGGACTAGGAAATTCTCCATCTTCGCAAATTCATGGCACTTTCAAAAATATAACAATTTTATTCAGTGATTTGGATTCTACTCTGGATAACATTTCTTTAAAGAGCATAAATTACAATCGTTATAAAATACGTTAATTAGTCTAAAAGATAATCGACAAATCATCCAATTGAATTGGGACAGGTGGCTAAATTAAAATTAGCCCCTTAAAACCTTATGTAGAATTTCTTTTATTTTCTAAAGAAAATATATGATTTGCATATCCAGCACTTGTTAATTTTCACGACACGTACTGTCCATACGTAACTGTAACTAACATGTATCATTATTAAAATAGGGGGGTTGGTAAATGTCAGTAAAAAATGACCTACAAAAGTTGTTTTAAAAGATATAAAATGTTGGGTGACTTTTCAATAGAATTTAAATTATTTATATATTAGGTGTTTCAAAAAAATATATGTTTTAAAAACCAAAATTGCATTATAGATTTCACTATTTATGTTAATTTACTTTACTGCGGGTTAGATATTTTTATTTTATATAAAAAAATTGTATATACAAGTTTTTCCAATGAATTTGTGTAGTTTAAAAAATTTAAATTCAAATACTGTTTTTTCCATGCATGGAATCAAACTATATATATTAATGATATCTGCAAATAAAAAACTTGATTTTCTCGCCGGCCTTGTTCGGAGTACATGGATTTAATTCGATGCGCGCGAGTTGAAAGGTGCCAGGGATTCGATGTTCAAACATGAAAGGAGTTGCTTTCAACCAATTAACTGTACATGCCCATTGAATTTCCAATTAGCCATTTTTTACAGATTCAAAGAGAGAGACAGCCTATTTTATCTGATACAAACAAGAGATTACTTGCCCTAATCACTTTGTTGTATTTAATTTTTCCCATAGTAATCACCAACATCCCATGGTGTTGAAGGATACAAGTGCGATTTAGGTAAATCAAGATAAGATAATTTATTGCAAGGAATTGGGAAACAAGATAAGATACCGATTGGCATGGAATCGATGGAAAATTTATTTCAAAGAGATTGTGGATAAGATGGTTTTGTAAACTACACCACATCTAACTTTTCAAATTATATTTTAATGAAAACTGCCTCCAATGATCTCTCTCTCTCTCTCTCTCTCTCTCTCTCTCTCTCTCTCTCTCTCTCTCTCTCTCTCTCTCTCTGTTTTGTTCTTAAAAAAACAAGTTTTTGATGTTATATTTACCTGGCAGCTTTAGCAGACATAAATATATCTTTTAGGTCCTTTGATTCAAATATAACTCACGCTAGATAATTGACATGAACAATCGATTAAACAGCAGTTCACGAGCATGACCATGGCAGAGCCAGGGTCCGGTGAGCAAAGCTAAGTGTACTCGGGCGAATTTAATGAACCAGGCTTTGGCCTAAAACATGGGCGCAGGTTTACGAGTAGATTCCGTTTGGCTATGTGTTTGGGACAACTTTTTTATTTAACCATGATTTTATCTTGTTTATTTGGTTATAAAACAAAACGTAATTTTTATGTAAAGACCCCACCATTAAATGAGTTTCGAACTCATTGTCTGAGAAGCTATTTCTACGAGCTTTTGCTATGTTTCTCCTCTGCTTTTTATTAAGCTATGTTTTATTATTGTTAAATTTATTATCCAAACCAAATTAACAAAAAAATAATGCTGGGTAGTTTTCGTATGAGTTAAAAAATTGCCAAAATCCAAGTTTTTATATCTGTAAATTATATATATATTCTCACCAATTATTTATATTATTTTATTACCGACATCAATTTCAATAATTATTTTAACCAAATATTTTAGACATACTTTTTATTGAACAATAACTACAACCATAATTTTAACTAAATATATATTGAACTAAAAATAATTTTTCTGCTATATCAAATCAACAAATACTTTTTATTTTTCCCTTTTCTTTTTCTTGGAGAAACTGGCGTTATTTGAGAAGGGCTCAGCATGGATTGAATTTATAAAAACTAAATACATGGATAGTTACGTGGGATCCTATCGATGTAATATCTATAAACTATATACTGCCTCTTCAGTCGTTTAATTTGATGTTGCAGCAGCTTGATTCTTGCTGTTATTGAAGCTGATGCAATGTGCAAATAGAGAAGGATTTAAACTTCTGAATTGTTGAATTATGGAGAGAGGGATTTAACTCCTAATAAACGCTCAGCGACTGTAATTTAGTTGATAGTTTACCACTCCCTGGTTTGCTTGCTGCTGTTAACAACTCGTGCAAGCTTGGGCTTATCCATCTTTCTTTCCCATTTTCAAAACTTAAAAGAAGACGGATCGAAATACAATGCATTTCTATACATGGCCCAAGTCCATCACGAATCAAAATGGTTGAGCCCAACCCATCATAGTTTATCGTTCGAATACCTGTCTTGTTGAGACTGTAAATCAAATCGTGAAATACCTTTTATCTTTTCAGACTCGGCTCAGATTCCGGGTTTTAAACAGGTCGTTCAGGTTAAATTTTTTTTAATCAAAATAATATTGTTTTGATAAAAAAAAAAGTCAACGAATTGTAACTGGATTTTTAATCGGGTCTTACTGGGTAACACTAGATTTTTCCTTTCCCCATTTTTTCTTCAACCTGGCCCGATTCCAGCCTTGGGTCGGCCGGGTCCTGGATCAACCTGTCAAGCCGAGTTTTAGAACTATACCTTTTATTAATAACACCATACGCTCGAACAATATCAATACATCTTTTCTCTCACATATTATTCTTATTATTTACTTTTATTTCCACCTATTTTAATTACAATAAAAAATAAATCAATGTTTTAATGTAGATTGTTCACATTGTATTCCACTGTAAAATTATTATTTTGCCCCTGGTGAGCAAGCTTGAATTTAGAGGTATAAAAGTCTTTTGTATGAAGCTTATCGATAATTATATTAAAGAAGGGTGTCAATCAATAATTTCATATATTTTTTTATAATATAATTACCAAGTGACCCTTAAAAAAAGTTCCACTTGGTTCGAGGGCTTTTCTTATTTTTTATGCATGTCAATTACTTAAATGTCCCTAGTATATTTACTATGGATGCAAGGTCATTTTAGGTTTTTTGCTATGTTTTATTTTTTTTGTAATTTTCATATGGGGTTATGGGTGATTTAGTATTTTAATATATGTAAATTAATATTAAAATTTGAAAGTGTCTGGCGCGTGCTTAGTTTAAAAAATGTTTAATATAAAAAACCATTAACTCAGGTCAACCTATAAAACCTATTGTCCAGGTTATGATATTGAGATGATTTCACTAAAGCAAGTAAAAAAAATATATAAAACTCAATTTCCATCTAACCCAATGTTTAAGGATAAAATAAAAATTATTCAATTAGAAAAAACAACCAAAGTCGATCCGGATTAACATATTAAACCCGTGACATGGGTTATAGGATTAAGATAAATTCATAGAAAGCAAATTAAAAAAAAAATATGAATCTCCTCTTTCAACGGATCTAGTATTGAAGGTTGAATTTGATAAAAAAAAATGAGACCAGTAAATATCCTGACAAAAAACAAATTGAAAAAGACAATACAAAACACAATTTTCATGAACACCCTAGGCGTGTACATTATTTTCACAAGGTCCATTAATTATTATTAAAATGATTGGGGATAAATTGATCTTACATCTTTTAAGGACAATGCAATAACTAAATTACTATTAAAAAGAAAAAAAATTTAAACTAATGTATATAGCCTTTTCAAACTTTCACATTCTAAATCACAATAAGGTAGCTAAACTACCTTTAAAGGTAAAATATTTTGAATTGGCATCCATGGGTTTTTTGGTGTCTTCATCATGTTTTTCTATTTATAACCAAGTTGACTAAGAAGCAATTTGATATTTTAATAAACACTGAATATTATTTAAAAACCAAAAGTGATTGACACGTGTGGTGTTGCCCAACGACCAATTGTTGACTTTTGCAATGGCATCAGGAGTGATGTATTGAGCTTTTCCAGGTGGTACGGCACGTGTTGGCGGAAGATCGACGATGTGGCTGTGACAAACTATTTTTCTTTTCCTCCATTTTCTCTTTCTCATTGCCTTGTGTTTCATGCATACCCTTTAAAAAATTAAATGTTTTATGTCAGTTTGTATTTATATCAATTTTGTTTTTTATTTTTTATTGCTGTTTGTTTTGTTTTTAATGTTTTTTTGAAATTGAATTTGTTTTTCAAGTTTGCTCCTCAACATTTGATTTCATTTAACTTTTGTATCTAATCTGGTTCTTGTTTTTTTATTTTCTTAATTTATTTTATTTTTCAATTCCGTTCCTCGTTATTTTATTTTATTTATTTTTATACCATACTTGGTACTTGTTCTTTTGGTTGCTATTCATTTTTTAATCCTTTTTATTGATTATTTTTTTTTCTATTTGATCCATTGATATTTGAATTATTGAGAATTTTATTTCGTGATTTTTTTTGTTTTTCTTTCATGGGATAATCTTGGTTTCATGACCTAGGTTACGAGTTTTAAAGATAAGCTCGGTATGACTTTGATTTGTTTTCTAGGTTTTTTTTCTAAATTTGTTTTTTTTATTATTCGACATTAGCTTATTAAATCACGAGCTTTGTGATTTTTTTCACTTTTCTTTCCATAGAGTTATCTCAATCTAATGTTTCAGGTCGCGAGTTAGTGGAGTTAACCTTATTTGACTTAATTTTTTATTTATATTTTTTAATTGATTTTTTTTATTATTTAGTTTGCTTGAGAGTCGACTTCCATTGTTTTATTCAATTTTTTTTAATAATGTTATCTCGCTCTTATGACCAAACCATAAATTTCACAAGCTGAATCGAGTTGAGTTTTTTTGTCCCTTTTAAAATTTATTTATTTTTTTAATTTATCCTTTAGCGCTTGATTTGTTGGTAATTGAACTTTATTTTTTTATGAGTTTATCATGTTTTTATTTAATTTTTGTTTTATTATAAATATAATATTTTAAAAATATTTAGAGGATATTTTTTATTATACTCACAAGCAATTTTCTTTTTAATTATTCATTGATTTTTTTTATAATTATATTATATTATTAAATTAATTTAAATTAATGATATCAATCCAAGATTTTTGTTGATTTTTTTTAAAAAATACTATCATGACTCGTAACGTCTAGCGAGCCACCTATGACCTTTATCTTTCAAATTTTAATCAACCACAATTATACAGTATTTGGGCAATTCACTCATTCAGGAGTCGAAAGGGAAAGGGGCTAATGGTGGGCTCCAGCTCATCTAATCTGAATAAATTTTACCCATCAAGATTCTGTTAACCTTCTTTACCTGGTCCAGAACCATTGTTGTCACACTTGAGACGTGACCATGGCCATTAGAAAAAAAGAAAGAAAGAAAACATAAATGGTCACAGCAGACAGCAGTTCAGTGGCTTTTGCAACTTCAGCTTTACTTTGCATTCTCACTTCCGCTTCACAGTTTCGTCTACATATTCCCACCATGAGACCGAAAAAACTCTGTTTCTTCACCTTTACCTTCTTCACTTTATCTGTCCTCCGAGTTGATCCAACTCAGCCACCATTCTCGTGCGACTCGTCAAACCCATCAACAAAGGCCTTCCCTTTTTGTGAAACCACATTGCCCATCAGCCAAAGAGCCAGGGACCTGGTCTCTAGGCTCACGTTGGATGAAAAAATTTCTCAACTCGTCAACTCAGCTCCACCAATTCCAAGACTCGGTATCCCGGGTTATGAGTGGTGGTCCGAGGCATTACATGGCGTTTCCAATGCAGGGCCTGGCATTCATTTCAACGATAATATTAAAGGCGCCACTAGTTTCCCTCAAGTCATCCTCACTGCTGCTTCTTTTGATGCCTACCAATGGTATCGCATTGGTCAGGTAAGATCAGTCTAACAAAACCTTAATCTTTCTTAATCACTACTTGCGAAAATATTAGTACATAAGTTCTATATATTTTGACTTTGATTGTGTTATTTTTTCTTTGAATGTGCGAAGGCGATCGGAAAAGAGGCTAGAGGACTGTACAACGCAGGACAAGCTACAGGTATGACATTCTGGGCACCAAATATTAACATTTTTAGGGACCCGAGATGGGGAAGAGGACAAGAGACACCCGGGGAGGATCCATTGGTGACAGGGTTATATGCAGCATCATATGTGAAAGGGGTTCAAGGGGATTCCTTTGAAGGAGGAAAGATTAAAGGGCATCTTCAAGCCTCAGCTTGTTGCAAGCATTTTACTGCTTATGATTTGGATAATTGGAAAGGCATGAATCGCTTCGTGTTTGATGCTCGCGTAAGTGTGTCTTGCCCAAATGGCCTTCACCCAATTTTTTATGTTCTGGCTTTCCTTTTTTATTTTGTGCCCTTTTGGAACTAAAATAAAAGATACTTCCTTGTTTCAAGTGCTCTATAATAACTTTTATTTGATTCAAAAGATTAGATTGGTGGATGATATCCTTTATTGGGTTTTGCAATTATGTTAATCTGGTCATTTGCTTTGCCGACATACTTCAGGTTTTGGAAATTAGCAAATGCCAGAACATAAAATTACAATTTCAATCTGTTGTAATTTATTCTAAGCCCTTTCTCCAATATATAATCCGAGCCAAAATTTTTTTTTCTACTGCTGTAGGTTATTTCTTGGTTCTAGGTTTGCATCAGTTTTGAGCGAAAATGTCTGAAGGCAAAAAAAAAATAATCATTCTTTGATTCTTTTCTTAGTGAAGTCACCTTAAGACTTTCTGGCTATCACTGTAGTGTACTAGTTGGTGAATCGTGATTATTTTTTGTTTGTTTTTAAATCAGGTGACCATGCAAGATTTAGCAGACACGTATCAACCACCATTCAAAAGCTGTGTTGAACAGGGGAGAGCCAGTGGGATAATGTGTGCTTACAATAAAGTTAACGGAGTCCCTAGCTGTGCCGACTCCAATCTCCTGTCGAAAACTGCTAGAGCGGAATGGGGTTTTCGTGGGTATGTATTAAAGCATTTCATACATTTGCAGTGCATATCCTTGTGAATGGTACGCTACTCCATTTGAAGTGTTCATTGGTGTCAATTATTGTTTTGTTCATTACCAAAATGTTTTAATAATCAGGTATATCACATCAGACTGTGATGCTGTTTCCATCATCCATGATGATCAAGGATATGCTAAATCACCCGAAGATGCTGTGGTTGATGTGCTTAAAGCTGGTATAGGACCACCTACCTCTTGATCTCCTTGCGTATGTCACAAAGTAGCATGTGCTTGTGTTTTCGGCTTAGGTTTGTGGTATTGGTTACATTCGATTCTCGACCCGTTAAATCTTATGGGTCCACCAGTAAAAGGGAGCCCGTAGGTGCGCACCGAAGTCAATGTTTATCGACAATTGGCCCATCACTCTTATCATTGTGCCCTTGTTAACTTTTCTTAGGTGTTTTGGATGCTAACTATTCTCTCGCTTCTTTTCTCTCTTCTGGCTGTATGTGAAAAAGATAGAATTCACATGCGGCATGTAGTCTTCCATCTGCAATTAGATAATTGACTACAATCACTGCAAATTAAGTTTTAGAGAACAAGAAAGCAATTACTTCATGTATTGTGTTGCAATCCCTTTGATTAGTAAAAGATGACACTTATTTTTCCAAACACAATGTTACTTGTATGACTGAGAGCTTCTAAATAGTAAAAGCTTAAAATGACTCCTAGACTCGTGATACTCCTTTATCACAGTGTCTACTTTAACAATACAGTTCTATAAAAATGGATCAATAGGATGAGTTGGAAAAGCGATTCGACATTCTCAAATTATTAAAGTTCTCACTTACATATTTGTTACAGACCAATTAGTGGATTCTACATATCTGTGGAATAATGGACCAGGATATTCCTAGTGTCAAAGAACCACTCAGCCTAAAAGCTTCAGCTATTAGGCTAGGAGAAGCCCCAGGAACTGGGTTTATATAGTTTTCAGTAACATTTTCTTTATATTACATCCTTGACCCTTAGTAGAACAGAGATGTTGTTCGATCAGTTTAATAATGTTGATCATAGTTAACTTTTCTAGCATTCAATAAGAGTTTTAGTTTCATTTCAATCAGGTGGACCTTATCAGGTAAACCAAAGTAGCCTTTTATTTTATATTTTATCTTTAAACTTTGTCTAACATACATGTACAGGCATGGATGTCAACTGCGGATCATACTTGCTGAAACATGCCAAAGTGGCAGTGGAACAGAAAAAACTGTCTGAATCCGATATTGACAAGGCCCTTCATAACCTCTTTTCTGTAAGGATGAGGCTAGGCCTTTTCAATGGACGTCCTGAAGGCCAGCTTTTTGGAAACATTGGTCCTGACCAAGTTTGCTCCCAAGAACACCAGATACTAGCTCTTGAAGCTGCCCGTAATGGCATTGTCCTTTTAAAGAACTCTGCAAGACTCCTCCCACTTTCGAAATCCAAAACCAAGTCTCTGGCTGTTATTGGCCCTAATGCCAATTCTGGGCAAATGCTTCTTGGAAACTATGCAGGCCCTCCATGCAGATTTGTGACCCCGCTGCAAGCATTGCAGAGCTACATTAAACAAACTGTTTATCACCCCGCTTGTGATACAGTTCAATGCTCTTCAGCTTCAGTTGACAGGGCAGTGGATGTAGCAAAAGGAGCAGATAATGTAGTATTGATGATGGGTCTGGACCAAACTCAGGAGAGGGAAGAGCTTGATCGCACTGATTTGTTGCTTCCAGGGAAGCAACAGGAACTCATCATCGCTGTTGCAAAAGCAGCCAAAAATCCAGTTGTTCTAGTGCTTTTTTCTGGAGGTCCTGTTGACATTTCTTTTGCCAAGAATGATAAAAACATTGGAAGCATTTTGTGGGCTGGTTATCCTGGTGAGGGTGGTGCCATTGCCCTTGCAGAAATCGTGTTTGGTGATCATAATCCAGGTAAAGTTATGATCGAAGTTTTAAAAGGAAAGGCTGTGCTTCTTTATTTGTCTGAAAATGCATGAGTGATGGAAAGTCTTATTTTATTCTCGAATCTTATCGTACTTTGGCACTAGACCTAGAAAGAGGCGGTTTCTTTTTGGGTCAGTAGGTTTTTTCCGAGAAACACGCTGGTGGAAAGTTTTACTTTATTTTTCGACATCTTATGGTACTAACAGTGAATGCATGATGCTATGTAGGAGGGAGATTACCAATGACTTGGTATCCACAAGAATTTGTGAAAGTTCCAATGACAGACATGGGGATGCGACCTGAAGCCTCTTCAGGCTATCCTGGCCGTACATACAGGTTCTACAGAGGCCGAAGTGTTTTTGAGTTTGGTTATGGCATCAGCTACTCAAAATATTCTTATGAACTAACAGCTGTCTCCCAAAACACACTCTACTTGAATCAGTCGTCAACAATGCATATAATCAACGACTTCGACTCAGTTCGTTCCACATTGATTTCTGAGTTGGGCACGGAGTTCTGTGAGCAAAACAAATGCCGTGCAAGAATTGGAGTGAAGAACCATGGAGAGATGGCAGGCAAGCATCCAGTTTTACTATTTGCGAGGCAGGAAAAACATGGAAATGGTAGGCCAAGGAAACAGCTGATCGGATTCCAAAGTGTGGTATTAGGTGCAGGGGAAAGAGCTGAAATTGAATTTGAAGTGAGCCCTTGTGAACACCTTAGTAGAGCTAATGAAGATGGCCTGATGGTGATGGAAGAAGGAAGACATTTCTTGGTTGTAGATGGTGACGAGCACCCAATTTCCGTTGTAATTTGATATGGAGAATGGGTTCTCAAAACTGAAAAGCCAGTATTTACTTGTTTGATGGTGTTGGTACCATGTCGGTGAACCCAGAGAAAGGGGTAAGGCATACACCCAGAAAAATAATATATTTCAGGTGTATATCGATAAATGTTACTACCTATTTCATAGTCATCAATTGTATGTGAATTTTCACTCTCTTTTCTTGTTTCTACTTTATGGTATGACTGAATTGGTAAACTCGAAGCTCTCACGACCAAATTGAAGACCTTGGGTTCCTTTGTTTGAATATTTTCTCAAATTTTCCAAGTCTAGGCCAAAACTTCGACGAATTAAAAAGAAAAAACTTAAAATGCATGGAGAATTCATATATAGAAACATATTATTTTTTCATTTAAAAAAGATGTTGCATGTGTGCACGATAAAATGAATTTTTTTTACCTCTTTTTTCTTTTTTTTTTCATCAAAATATAAATGTGTCATTTTTTTTTGTTTCTTTTTTTTAATTAATATTTGTTTTATTGATTTTTTTCTTCAATTTCATCTCTTATTATTTAGTTTCATTTAATTTTTTATATCAAATTTAGTCTTTATTTTTTTAATTGTTATTTGTTTATTTTTAATCATTTTTCTAGTTGAATTTTGTTTTTAATTTCATCTCTCGTCATTTTATTTTAAAATATTTTTATATCAAATTTAATGCCCATTCTTTTAATTGATATTTCTTTTGTTTTGGATCATTTTTTGGATTGTATTTTTTTTCAATTTCACTCCTTAGCATTTTAATGATTTGAAATTTGTTTTGTTATTTTTTTTGCCTTCTATTAGGATAGTCTTGGGCTCATAACCAAGAACATGAGTTTTGAAGTTTAACACGGGTTGACTTTAGTATTTTTTAAATTGATTTTTTTTCAATTTCTTCATTCAATATTTGATTTATTAGAAATTGATTTTTGTATTTTCTCTCTTTTTTCTACGGGGTTATCTCAATCATATATTTATAGTCACAGGGTTAACTCGGATTGACTTGGATTTTTTTTGTTACCTTTTTAATTATTATTTTTTGTTTTACCTTTTAATATTAAATTATTTAATAATTAAATTTTATAGTTTTGTTTAGTTTATTTTCAAAGAGGTTACTTTGTTATAATAACAAGGTCAATGATTTAACATGTTAATCCAGATAAGCTTAAGTTTGGGATTTTTTAGCCTTTTTATGTTGTTTATTTTTTTATCAGTTTATGTATCATTATTATATATATATTTTGTTTGTATTATTTAAATTAGTCATGCTTATTAAATATAATTAATTTAATAAACTGTTTTTTGAGAAATACTTATGTCCCTCAACATTTTTTTTCACGCTAAAAAAAATAATTGGGTTGGCGCAGCTTAGCGCGGCCCCTATCTAGTTCATGGCTATTTCTACGTGCTTATTTGCACCTGCATCGTTTTGTTTCTGCTACTGATATCTAGTTGGCCTGGTTGAAGGTGGGAAAGGTTTAGGCCCTCATTGTCTAGTGAAGCCTTCAAGGCAAACCTGCCGAGAGCCCATTATGCAGAGGGGCACGTGAAGGATATATCTCAAGCCACCATCCAGGGACCCAAACAACTCATTAGAGCAGATATAATTTTTTATTTTTCATAGAAATTGTCATACCTCACAGATGCTCGGTATCAGCGTTATCACGACTCACGAGTATTTTTTCTCAAAATAGTACAGCAAAAAAATAATTCTCGAACTAACACAGTTAGTGCATCTCAAGGTAAAATCTTTACAATTGAGTTTTTCTGTCGTTTTGCTACCCATTTTCTTCATTTGACCCCTCAATGTGCTCTCTTGGAAAAAAAAAAAAAAAAAAAAAGGCTTTATCACTGCCCTTGTTCCCATTCCCTCTGTTCAAAAATAAATATCTCCATTCACTCTGTTCAGCTCTCCTCAACAGACTCACAGAATGAGACTCCAAAACTTGTGTCTCAGAATCCTCATCCTCATCGCCATCCACACTACTTCACTCCACTTATATGTTGAGTCAACACAACCACCATACTCATGTGACTCATCTGACCCATCAACAAAGTTGTACCCTTTTTGCCAAACTAAACTACCCATAAGCCAAAGAGTTGAAGACCTTGTCTCTAGACTAACATTAGATGAAAAAATATCCCAACTTGTTGACACAGCCCCAGCAATCCCGAGGCTTGGCATCCCTGCCTATGAATGGTGGTCTGAAGCATTACATGGTGTCGCCCTTCAAACCACGGTGCGCCAAGGCATCCGTTTCAACGGGACCATTCGGTTTGCCACAAGCTTCCCTCAGGTTATTCTGACTGCTGCTTCATTTGATGCTCATCTTTGGTATCGCATTGGTCGAGTAAGTAGCTTCATCTGCTAGACTCTCAATACCTGTGTTTCTACATTAACATTTTTTCCGATTCAGTTCCTGTAGCAAAAGATATATAGCTCCTTGTCACTTGGATATGTAGAAAAGAAAAGAAAACGAAGCTCTACAGCCAAAAGTAATCGTTATTGATTTGTGAATGGATTCTTGAAGGTGATTGGAAAAGAAGCAAGAGGGATATACAACGCTGGACAAGCTACAGGCATGACATTTTGGGCACCAAACATCAACATATTTAGAGACCCAAGATGGGGAAGAGGGCAAGAGACACCTGGAGAAGATCCTTTGGTCGCTGGAAAGTATGCCGTGTCATATGTGAGAGGAGTTCAAGGGGACTCTTTTGGAGGAGGAACCCTTGGTGAGCAACTTCAAGCTTCAGCTTGTTGCAAGCATTTTACTGCTTATGACTTGGATAAATGGAAAGGCATGAATAGGTTCGTCTTTGATGCTCAAGTAAGTGATACACAATGGTCATGATTGTCTTCTTTCCTTTCACTGTGCGATGTTTAAAAAGAAATTGGAAGATCCCAAATTAGTCCAGCTGCCTGATGTGTTTAAATAGTTTTTAATCAGGAAAAAAAACACAGATTGGTGACGAATCAAGCTGTTGGATGCTGCATTATATATATATATATATATATATATATATATATATATATATATATATATGATCTTTGATCTGTGGCTATGTCATGTGTTTTAACTTCAACTGACAACTAGATGAATAATTCAAGGATATCTGGGTACAGTGATCATTAAGCGACAGAAAATCTTTGACCATTCAAAAATATAGGCTTATCAAAAAATCTTTGACCAGTCAAGGAGAGAATATAGAAGTTAAAGAAGCACAGAATTATATATTGCTTAAGTTAAGGAAGTTGTTTCTACTTTTGTACGGTGGTTTATTTTCCTTTCTTAAAATTAATCAAATCTATATGTAAGATATTCATGTTAAAATGAAATTCTCTGCCGTTTCATTTACATGCCAGCACCTTTTTCTGGGGTTAGGTCACATTGCAGGATTTAGCGGATACGTACCAGCCTCCATTCCAGAGTTGCATACAAGAAGGAAAAGCTAGTGGGATAATGTGCGCTTATAATCGTGTTAATGGGGTCCCAAATTGTGCAGATTACAATCTATTGTCTAAAAAGGCCAGAGGACAGTGGGGCTTCTACGGGTAAGGAGATAAATGTTGAAAAGATGGATTTTTTTCTCTCTTTTAAGAAAAATGATCATTGGTGTTTTGTTGTTGGAAAAATAATCAGGTACATCACATCAGATTGTGATGCAGTCGCCATAATTCACGATGATCAGGGATACGCTAAATCACCAGAAGATGCCGTTGCAGATGTGCTTAAAGCCGGTATTGTGATTCTCTCCTTTTCCATGGCCATACTAGAGCCTGTACTTGTTTGCAAGTTAAATGAACATATCAAATAAGCAAAAATAGTGTAGATATTCAATGAACAAAAGAATCGTGTGGCCCACAAGTGGAAAGATCCACCTTATGTGCATATCTGGTCCAGTGTGTTTGATTTTAGATATAACAGTAAAAATAAAAATAAAGTCCCAAGGAAAGAATCCCTTGGACAATTGTACCACTAAATAGCGTTCCCTTTAGGTAAAGCTATAAATAAAGTGCAAAGGTTTTGCATTTTTCCTGAAACAGTGAAATGATCAAGACGAACAGGTCTCAATTCACAGTAGCAATGATATAGGCTTGCATGTGTCACTACCAAACAGCCACAGCAGCTAGTTAAGGAACTAGTTTCAACTTTCTAATTTCAAGAGAAAAAACATATGGAGTGCATAAAAAGTTGTGGTTTTTACCTGCCTGTCTTCTAATTTCTTAGACAAACAAAAAAATATTTCAGGGATGGATGTTAACTGTGGTGATTACTTGAAGAACTACACCAAATCAGCTGTCAAAAAGAAAAAATTGCCGGAATCTGAAATAGACAGAGCCCTTCACAACCTTTTCTCTATAAGGATGAGATTAGGACTATTCAATGGCAATCCCACTAAACAGCCTTATGGCAACATTGCTCCAGACCAAGTCTGTTCCCAAGAGCATCAGGCTCTAGCCCTAAAAGCAGCTCAAGATGGCATAGTCCTGCTAAAGAATCCTGATAAGCTTCTCCCGCTTTCAAAATTGGAAACCAAGTCCCTTGCAGTTATAGGCCCCAATGCTAATAATTCAACGAAACTTCTTGGAAACTATTTTGGTCCACCCTGTAAAACTGTTACACCACTGCAAGGATTGCAGAATTATATCAAGAACACTAGGTATCACCCAGGTTGCAGTAGGGTTGCGTGCTCTTCAGCTTCAATAAATCAAGCAGTAAAAATCGCGAAGGGGGCAGATCAAGTGATATTGGTTATGGGACTAGATCAAACTCAAGAGGAGGAGGAACAAGATCGTGTGGACCTGGTGCTCCCAGGGAAGCAGCGGGAGCTGATAACTGCTGTAGCAAAAGCTGCAAAAAAAACCAGTTGTTCTGGTGCTTTTTTGTGGAGGTCCAGTAGATGTATCTTTCGCCAAATATGATCAGAAAATTGGAAGCATTATATGGGCTGGCTATCCAGGTGAAGCTGGAGGAACTGCACTGGCACAAATTATATTTGGCGACCATAACCCAGGTGAATTATTAAGTGTTTGCGCAGATTAATTTGATCCGGTAATGGCATAGGAAAGAAGGGATGAATACTTTACTGCTAAACTATTTTCAATTGAATGGTGTTCATCTTGTTGCCATGCAGGAGGGAGATTGCCAATGACTTGGTATCCACAAGATTTCACCGAAGTACCAATGACAGATATGAGAATGCGTCCTCAACTATCTTCAGGCTATCCTGGCCGTACTTATAGGTTCTACAACGGGAAAAAGGTTTTTGAATTCGGCTATGGTCTCAGCTACTCAAACTATTCTTATGAGCTTGCTTCTGATACACAAAACAAGCTCTACTTGAGAGCTTCAAGTAATCAAATAACTAAGAACTCAAATACTACAAGACACAAGCTAATTTCAGATATTGGTAAAGAACTCTGCGAAAAAACTAAGTTTACAGTTACTGTCAGAGTTAAAAACCATGGAGAGATGGCAGGTAAGCATCCAGTATTGCTTTTTGTGAGGCAAGCAAATCCTGGAAATGAAAGGCCAATCAAAAAGTTGGTTGGATTCCAAACTGTGAATTTAAATGCAGGGGAGAATGCTGAAATTCAATATGAGCTGAGCCCTTGCGAGCACCTTAGCAGTCCTGACGATCGTGGTATGATGGTGATGGAAGAAGGATCTCAGTTCTTGCTTATTGGAGACAAGGAATACCCAATCACTATAATATTTTAGTACTCGGTAATGATTCTTCAAACACAAGGGATTGCAGTTATGTGCTAGATTTTTGTTAGCGCATATTGGCTCCCAACAATGGTATCCCCTTTTAAATCCCTGGAATGAATAATATCACATTGGAACGATCTTTTCATAAAACACACTTTATGGTATGACTGCCATGGAACGTGTTTGGTAATTGGGATACAGAGGCTTTGTCAATGCACAAGTAGAAGATCTCAGAATAGGCTTCTTCACTTCCATATTTTCCCAAATTTTGTAGTCCAGGTAGAAAGAAAAAAAAGACTGATTTTTGGTTATTTCTGTTTATTCATATGCTTTAAAGCTGGCTGAGTCGAAGGTGCATGGGAGAGATTTAGGCCGTCATTGAACAAGGAATCACTGCATGAAGGAAACCTGGCGATCGTGCGTGGATTTAAAGGATTCATCTTTTTATTCAGGCACCATAACAGCTCAGAAAGTAATGCATAGCGCAGATATTCCAGTTTTTCCTAAAAATTATCATACGTCACAGATCCTCAAATATCAACATTATTGCGGGAATTTGTCCCGACAAGTTTAGTTCTACAGTAAAATCTCTGCCATAACCAAAATTTGACTTCATGAATCTC
Organism: Populus x sibirica; assembly: GCA_019202695.1. Classification (NCBI taxonomy): domain Eukaryota; kingdom Viridiplantae; phylum Streptophyta; class Magnoliopsida; order Malpighiales; family Salicaceae; genus Populus; species Populus x sibirica. The sequence continues at coordinate 1,299,038 of JAGMVL010000643.1, read as the reverse complement.
AAAGCTCCCAGGAGGACACTTTTTTGAGAACCCATCTAGCAACCCGAAGACGCAGGATTCACTGCCCTACAGTAGTATTTGTACTCTGGCATAATCATCTCACTTTACATTATCCTCGTTTTCTCAGCAAGTTTCCTCAGCAACCAAACAAAACGTATTTGAGAGAGAGAGAGAGAGAGAGAGAGAGATGGAGGAGATGAGAGATGAGAGACGAGAGAGAGCTTGTGGGCGACTACTTTTGGGTTTGATTTAGGGTTGGGATTTGGAAGAGATGAGAGGCAAAGAGAGGGGGTTGATTTAAGTTAGGATTGGAAAGAAAATTGAGTATTTATGACTTTTTTTTAAGTGCTCCTCTCATATTTTTTAAATAAAAAATGAACAAATTTTTTTTTTTAGATTTTCTAATTGCTTAATTTGGTTTTTTATTTAATTTTTTAGTTAACTTTTTTTATTTTCCTGATTTAATTGGTTTTTCAAGTTTTTACGCTCACCTCTACCCTCTACCGCTTCCAAGCATATATTATTGAGTTTTATTTGATTTTATTATTGGATTTTAACTTGAATTATTTTGTTGATTTTTTTTATTTGATAGGCTGTAAACTCAATTGTTGGTTGTGATTAGAATTTTATTATTTATATGTAATTTTTTAAATTACTACAGTTTTATTGAATTAATAAAAATTGAAAGTTATAGACTTCTCTTCCTCCCTCTCCCTTTCTCCTCTTTTTCAGCTCCTACTTCCTAGCTTCTTCTTTTCTTCTTCTTTCTTTCCCCTGTTTACTTCTCCTCAAATCTAACTTTTCCAGCATCACTCGTCCTGAGGAAGTTGTTCTCAGACAGAATACCAGCATCGTCACTGGACCTTGTTCCTATAAAACTCGCTTAAAAAAGAAAATACAACTTATGCCATCTATTCATTTCTTATAATGAAACAACAAAAGTTGCGTCTCATAATGTTGAGTCGACAGATTCATCTCATAGTCATCCACAGCATCCTTACTCATGTCCTTCGTCATCTGAACCACTCGTGTGATTCGTCGGACCCATCATAAAAAAACGTACGCTTTTTGCAAAACTACACTGCCTATAAGCCAAAGTGCAGAATAACTTGTCTCTAGACTAACATCATATATCATTATATATAAACAGCAGAATAAGTTTTTGAGTGTTAAAACTTACGTGAAAACCAAAACCGAATTGCTTTAAGTTGAATTTTATCATGTACATATTAAATTTTATGTGATTAGTACACATAACTAATAGAAATTTAAAAAAAAAAAAAAGAATTAAGGAGAATTTATTGGAGCATAAAGAAATGCAGTCGATCCTTTCTCTCTAGAAGTTTAGCATGCCGACATGGTACACAATTCTTAGAATATTAGAATTGCTCAAGCTTCCTTGTCCTATGAGGATTGGGAGACACACATCATGTATATGTATATCACTATTTGAACAATATCATTATATCACAACTTTTATTTGCTGCCTTTAAAGAGACGTAGGAGCACACAAATAAATTGACAACTAGGACTGAAGGAAAAGCTGCAAGGGGATACGGGTTTTTTTTAACAGTGGAGAATTTATTGCCATCAAAATTCAGGTATATTTGTCCAAAATACCTGTGATGAATAGTGGCATTGCAAAAAAATAATAACTGAAATGGAAAATAGTGATGCTAGATGAGAATTTCCCAGACAATTGGCCTGCCCCTGTATCTCTGTTTCACTGATTCTAAAGAAATGATTGTTTCATGATTAGCAGTGTGAAAAAAGAAAGGTCATAATTTTGAAGAATGCAACAAAAATGTATAGAAGAGGGATTTCCCCATCACTATCTTAGACACATGTTGTAAGGTTTATTTGCCACAAGCCATAATGTGATTAGCAGAAACAAAATCAAAGTGTATGCTATTAGTACATGAGATTCCCTAGCAAGGGAACAGTAGCTGACACTTACAGTATTCCCACCACTTCTGAATGTGGCAAAAACAAACCCGGGGTCATCCCTTGCTTTCCATGTCATTGAAGGGACAGTTATCTCGCGTGTCCCATCTGAGTGAGTGTGATCACAAAATTCATGTGTATGCGCACTGAAAACAATCCTGCAAACAAGGGCAAAGGCCACAGGTAATCATCTTAAGAAGTCACTGTTTGATGCACTCTGGAAAAATACCAGAATGCATCGAGCATCAACAATACTAGTATATCTGCTTCATCTGTCCTTCAAACTCGAGATGAGTATGCGAAACACATTATCAGCCAATATTCTCTTTTCCACAATAAATGCAACTAGTATCCATGATCGGCATAAAGATTTGTAAAAATACCTTGGTTTAAGAGCCTGAAATATGTATTGCGTAGCATTTGGAGGGATTGTATGCCATAACTCATAGGGAGCACCAGTATATACCCTAAAGGAAACGTTAAGGAAACTTTAAGAAACAGAACTCCCAATCACGTAAGTTCAAGCAAGCAAATTCATAAGACAAAATAAAAGGCACGTGGAAAGGACTATAAACTCCCATCGGAAGACAACTAAGCATTGCAAAACTTTAGAAAACATGTGACTCCATATCTTGGCTATCGCTCAACAACAACACAGGGAGTTCAACATCACACTTGTACCTCCACGTTCAACTTAAAGTGATGAGTGCATAAACAAATATTGATTATATGACATGAAAAAAGTGTGCAAAACATCACTGTTTACATGACAGGATCCTATCACTATCAGCAGTGAAAACATGCGAAGAATAAAAATCCATTGATATCAGCATATGCAAGAATTGCACCCACCTGCTACTCTCTAATGCATTCAAGCCCTGACGTAAGGGCATAGGAGCTTTTCTAACAATATTCCCTTCCTTACAACCACCATTTTCCGCTCGATGCAATGGAAAATGAAGTAAGAGGACAGGACCTAATCCAGATGACACTAAATCCTTTCTCCGCCCGAAACTATCAGACGTTTTCGTAAATTCTCCACAATCACCCATTTCTTTCTCCGAATCCATCCATGAACCTATTCTTTCCATCTCTACAGCCTTCTCAACACTAAACCTCAACTTATTATTACCACAAAGCAATGCAACCGCGTTAAGGGAAACAAAACTAACATTGTCAATATCAAACGCACCACAACCAGATGAGTCTAGCCCCGGAAAACTCCTAGCTATCCAATAAACTGAATTTGAGTCGAGCCCACTACACCCTCCAACATCCATATCACCAAGAACAACATGAAATGGAAGTTCAATAAATGGCCCTAACATTCCATGAAACTGATGCAACACTGATACCCATTTACCCCTCGTCAATGTCGACCCTCTCGCCGAAACATCCCCCATTACCAGCAGCATGTCAGGCTTTAAAGAATAAAAAGATTTCTGCTACCCATAGAAAAGATTAGAGTCGATTTCTTCTTCTAATTAAACATCGAGATTAAAGTTTAAAAGAGAGAGAGAGAGATGAATTGTTGTTACCTTGAAAACCTTGGACATGTAATAATCTCTAAAATAGAGGTTAAAAAAGCTAGTGTCAGATCCTAAGAGTAATAAATTCGCGACCAACATGACTCTCAAAACCTCATCGTTGTCGCTTTCCTCTTCAACGACGTCGTGTTCCTGTTGGTTGAGATCTGTGTTGGGTACGATGTTGCAAGAAGGGATTGAAATCCAGTGTTCGTAAAAGAATAGGGAGAGGAATAGTAGGAGAGATAGGAGTGGTTTCCATGGAAATAATAGGACCATTGTTGTTTTGTTGGGAGAGTAACACGGGGAGCTGAAATTTAGGGTTTCCGTTCGAAGCCATTGCTGTTGATTTTTTACTGTTTTATTTCATAGCCATTGCAATTGTTAGAGATTGGGATTAGACTTCTGACTTCTGTGGATTTCACATTTGGTGCTCTCCGTTACCGTCAACTTCGTCAGGTTTCAGCCTTCTCTTTTAAAATGGGCTATGTGCGGGTTTTATTATCTGCGGTCGGATTCACAGCCCTGGACATTTGATTTTGGGCCCGGGCCTGCAATGTTAATATCCAATCTACTAAACTTTGGGGGGGATAATTGCGCTATCCTTATTATGAGTAATTATTATCAGATCAGGTCGTTTCTGTGCAGGGAATATGACGAGAGGCGAAGAAACAAATATAAATTAACATCTTACGCGGTTAAAGCTTTTTAAGCTTTTTAAGTTTGTGTGAATAATCCTCGTCAAGTCAATACAAGTTCATCATCAAATCAAATTAAATTAAAATATTATATAATTAAAACTTTCAGACTCATATGAATAATCAGATCAAGTTAAGATCAAGTTAAAATTTCATATAAATATTTTCTCATCCAAAATAAAATTTATATTTAACTGTTAATCAAATGATTCGTACATGTAAAAAAGACTTAAAAAGAATTTTTATTTTTTTTAATTAAATTTATTATTGTAATATTGACATTATTTTTAATGTATTTTTCATATGAAAAAGTTGTATGTACATTACCTTGATCAAAAAATAAAGATAAACCGAACTTGAATAAATAACATAAAATTACTGCACTTTATCGTGAAAAGAAGAAGATCAAACAACAAATGGTACAGGATTCAATTTAAAGACACTGACATGTTTTGTCCAAAACGCCTCATTTTTTGTTCTTCTAACTAGACATTCGGATTATCCCTTTTTGCCTCGCCATATTTTTACTCTTTCTCTCTCTCTCTCAATTGCTCCTGAAGAAAAACTCAGGGTAACCATCTAGATGGTGACCTAGTAATAAAAGCTTGGAGTTAAGAGGTTTGCTCCCTCTTAGATCTTAGGTTCAAACCCTGTGATTATTTATATGATGGCCACTGGAGGCTTACATGGTCGTTAACTTCAGGACCCGTGAGATTAGTCGAGGTGCGCCAAGCTGACCCGGACACCCACGATAATCAAAAAAAAAAAAAAAAAAGCTCAGGGTTTATAATGGATTGTTCTTCCTTCTCTCTCCCGGTTACAATTATTATTAATTATGGGTCGGTGGACTATTTCTATTTCAATTTTTTTTTTCGAAGTGTAATTATTTTATTTATTTTAATTTTTATAGTTGGTTTTTTATTTTAAAAAATATTTTTAAATAAAGTCCCGCTCTCCTCACGTGTCATTAAATAGTGGCCATGTCAATATTTGATAGACCCTAGTGATAGTGTACTTAAACATAAGAAAAACCCAGATATTTATCTCTCAAATATGTAAAGTAAAATGTGGTGCACTGGGATTGAAAATTAATAAAAGCCTGGGCTGTGAAATTTAATTTTCTGGCTGATAAATGGAATTATGAAAAATAACAGGGTATTTAGAAATATAATAATTATTATTTTTTAAAGTATTTTTCGCTTGAAAAATAATTAAAATAAATTTTTTTTTATTTTTTTAAATTTACTTTTGAGACGAGCATATCAAAATAATAAAAAAAACTAATAAAATAATTTAAAATAAAAAAATAATTAAAATTTAATTAAAAATAAATTGAAACTCACTTTCCAACACCATTAAAATTTAAAAAGATATTTGTGGTCGGAGTGGTATAGCTGGAATGCACTAATTAAGAATGAATACAAGAGATAAAGAAGATGAAGTTCAAAAACTTTGATCTTAAAACTCACAACTGTTCATGTAGCCATGAGTTTTGATAATTTAACGGAGTCGAGGGTAAAATGGCAGTCTTCCTGTCAATTACGATGGTAAATCGTCATTAAAAGATATTAGCTCCAAGGATTGGTGGGTAAGGTTGATGCTAAACCGTAACGTCGTTTGGTGGGTGCCACGTGTCTCTGGACCATGAATGTATTTACTATTTAATATATGCGCAGTTAATCCTTGTAGTTTATGAAGGATAGACTGGGCTAACCTAGGATATTCAACCCCAACCTATCCTCCAGGGACTCTCCCTTGTGCATGTAGGCAAAAAAATAAAAAAATAAAAAAAAAAAGCGGGTTTTCTCTCCTCTCTGGAGTGTCGTATTTGGATAAAGAACTCTTTTCACAGATTTATAATCCACAAGGACACATGTGCACTCGGAATACATTCCATTACAACCCGTGTGGGCTTTTTAGACACTGTAGTTTTAACAAAATTTAAATATATTTTTTTAATATGTTAGTGTGAAAAATAATTTTTAAAAAATAATTTTTTTAATATATTAATTTAATAAAAAATACTTTTAAAAAACAACACTATTATATTCCCATATATTTTTAATGATTTAATTACATCACCTGGATTCCGTCGGCTTATCTTGAAATCACACTCTTTATTGGTTGATGCTAATAAACTGTCAAGGTTGATGCTAACTTTTCTTTGATTTTAAGAGCTCCAGAATTGTTAGCTAGGACTGGGGAGGTTAAGTTACAGCGTATTTATAGAAAGATATATATAGGTATAGGAAAATTTATTGGTATTGTCGTTAAACCTAAAAAATATAATTGTTTTGAGATTTTATTCATGAAAGTAATATTTTTTTATTAATATATTTCTTGTTTATTTTACGGTGTTTTTAATTGGAGTTATTTTTAAAAAAAAAAATATTATGGTTGTCAAAGCAAATTAAAAAAATATAAAAAATAATATATTTATATTTTGTGTGATTGAAAACTAAAAAAATTCATAAATATAATTTAATTATGTTCATATCCGTTTAAATTTTTTAATAATACAACACTAATTTATTATTAATTGTTAGAAATCTATTAAAAACATGTATTACAATGCGACATGGATTGTTACTATATATATACGTCTCAAGAAGAGCCATGACACAGAATTGTTATTAGCCGATTAAATAAATATATTAGGACGCTGATTAAAAAATAATTTGGAGTAGAAGTTTCTAAGAGTTACAGGAACAACATCCACGATTGGAACTTAAAAACCAGAATTATACCCATATGGATTCTCAATGAGACATTCCAGCTAGAAACAACGACGCCCGGTGATGAAAGGAAGGGAGGAAAGCAAGAAAGAACAAATAGGAAAAAGAAGAACACTATTTCACCTAACAATCCAGTTTGACTAAATACAAATAAATAAATAAATAAAAAATGACCGCTGTCGAGTTGAATTGAATATAAATTTGCTCTACCTTTTGGATACTTGTTATTCAAAGTTTAACGGACGATCATTCTCCACGTCACATTGACCTTTAAGACAATCGGAAAGTCTTTGGCTTGGCTTGACCTATCGGAGCACACCACATAGAGGCGAAGGAATTAGTGGATGCACTGCTCTCCTCCCATTTCCAAGCAATGATACAAACAATTTCTTTCAGTGTGATTATGGGTATTGACTTTGCAAACTGCAATTACTGACCGAGTCAACTCTTCCGAGTTAGGTTGAGACTTAAGAAGGTTCAGTCAGGGCCTGCTAAACTGGGGCCTCCAATCCCCGCCAAGACCCTTTTACTAGTTGTTTATTCGTTTTCTCTCGTTGCATGTTTTACTATTGTGTTTAAAAAATCTTTTTATAAATGCTCACCAACCATACAGCGCCATCACCAAACAATATTATGGTATTTAGTCATGTCAACGGCTTAGATTTTATCTAGTGCTCACCAGCCCTTCCTTGTGGTTAAGACTTTTTTCATCGCAAGAAACCTCTTGGAAACGCTGTGTAGATAAACAGTGTTTTATAAAAATTATTTTAAAAAATAATTGTTATTATATTTTCAAATACTCCCCAGTCAATCCAACTTTACCTGGACTATCATGTATTGAATTGTAAGATGCCTACCAGATATATTATTTAGATAATAAAAACATTGAGTTTTGTTTTTTCAAAACTAAATTCAAAATAAAAATATCAACGAACTCGACTGAGTGTGGTTTTTTTAATATGTAAGTTTGTTAAGAAGATTTTAAATTTTAATAGGTTATATATTTTTAACAACAGCAAAATCACAAAGGATGGGTAGAATTGAACAACAGCAACAAGTGACTTCTTGGCATGTTGACAGGTTAGGTTAGGTTCATGAATTAAACGATATTAACACGAGTATGTGATATAATACGGATTAAGATGTGGTTGATGATCCGTACGTGTTTATCTATTTTAATTTGAGGTAAAAAAACGTTATTGGTCCCCGTGGTTTGGGTTTTAGTTTCAATTTTGCCCCTGTGATTTCGATTTTAGTTTGAACATATATCAAGAATTTGCTTATATTTGTAAATACAAGAAAAATAATGAACAAAACGAAATTATAAGGATAAATATGATCCAAAAACCTACTCCACAGGGATTAATTATGTATTCCACTCTTAAGTTCGCAAAATTTTTAGATAGGACTGAGATTCTTTCATGTTCCTTGAACATGAATTTTATACTCGTTAAGTTCCAGCCTTGGTAATCTGTATTAACGACCAATTCTTGGATCAAAGGCTTGAATTAAAATGAAAGAGAGGGGGGTAACTACTCTCTTTCATTTTGAAGATTAGTGCTGAGTAGTAGATAGGGTCCCGCATCACATCATGTACCTATCCTTTTGTCTTTTCAACGTAAAAAAGATGTCAATGTAATATAGGAATTTCTTTAAAAAAAAATCCAAGACATGAGTTATTAACTCAAATAGGTTTAATAAATTTAGCTAATTTAAATAATATTAATACAAAAATAATAAATAAATTGGTAGAAAAACCAAAAACATATTAAAAAAAACAATAAAAAAATATATTTAAATAAATATGAATTAACTTGTTAACCTCGAAACCCTGAAATTAAGATTGAGATAACCCCGTTGGAAGGACAGTTAAAGAAAAAAACATAAAGACTAGATCTTAATAAATTAAATTTTGAGTGAAGAAATTGAAAAAAAATAATTTTAAAAAGGAACATGAAAAAAAAATCAAAGCTAACATGTGTTAATTTTCAAAACCCATAACCCTAGTAATGAGCCCAAAACCAACCCCACTGAAAGGAAAACTCTAAAAAATAACCCGATAAAATCTTAAATCAACAAAATATCAAGGGATTAAATTAAAAATAAAATTCAATTAGAAAAAAAACATCAATAAAAAAAATGGAGACTAGATTTTATATAAAAAAATAAATAAAACCAAACAATAAGGGGTGAAATTAAAGAAAAACTTTAATAAAAAAATGTTAAAAATAAAATAAATAACAATTAAAAAAATAATAATCAAATTAGATACACGAAACAAATGAAACGACACTTTTATATATTGACAAGGATAAGAGAGATAAAATAAAAAGGAGAAAAAAATCAAGTTGAGACCTATCACTGCTTCTTCGTGTACATGTGCAACACCAATGGAAGATTACAATGAGACGGATCCAATGTCACATTGGAAGGCTAAAAAGTAATTTTACCATGCAAAAATCAAGAAATGATAAATTTAGCCCTGTATAATAATTTAAAGACAACTGTGTTATGGTAAAATGATAATCTTGCCCCTAGCACCTAGTTCCATGGTTTTTTTTATCTAAAAATAATTTTTTAATTATACTCTAACAATGAACATTATTCTAAAAATCATGTCAATACCAATGTATGGAAATTTATTTATTTTTTACGCACCCATCGCACCAGTGACCATAAGAAGTTCACGGTGGGGTTTTTTTGGAGGGGGTGCAATCCAAATCTCACTGCAATCCTTACTCGAAAAATATGCATTACGTGTCCCGGATCGTTTCTTCCCACCCCATGATTTATAATTTGACTTTATATTTTTTCCATTAAAATGGTTAATCAGTTCCATACATATTTGAATTTTTTTCTTAACAATCCCATTTCAGGATGTAAATCAAATCATGGAATCTAAGAGTGAAGCTAATTAATTATTATAAAAAACTCTAACAGTTGTGGGAGAATCGTTTTAGCAAAAGCATTCTTCACGTTTTTACATTTCACTGTTCGTTTTTGTTTTTACATTTCATTGTTCGTTTTTGTTGTGTGATTTTATTATTTCGTGGTTGAATTAAAAGGCAATTGCTTTAAATTTATCGAGGAATAGCAAAATTAAAATAAAAGGATGAATATATATATATATATATATATAAATAGGTGTTAGTTTTTAAATTAGATCAAAAATTCACCTTAATCTTTCTACTTTTCAAATTATAAACTCCCAGTCCCATCCCAATACTTGTTGGAAATTCAATTTTAGTCTAGAATTTTTTTCCTCATCTTTTAGTTTTTAAAAAGAGAGGAGAGAAAAAATAACTTGATTTTTATAATAAAGAAAGTAAGTGTTAATTAACACTGATTCTGACTAATAAAAAAAAATTTTAGTGTCAATAATTTTTATTCGATGATGAAAGTTTATTTCAGATGATCTTTGCCCTTCATCTTGCCTAAGATGACATACTTGAGCTCAAAGTCCTTTTGTTTTATTTATAGTTGATTTTGGGTTTTTTAATGGGTTTTTGAGGTTATGATAGGTTTATCAATGTGTTTATATTGTTTTATAAATGTTTTTTTTATTAAAAAAAATAGCTTAGAAACTGGTTTTCTATGTGAAAAAAAGCAATAACTCAAATTTTTCAACCACCATTAAAGCTAGAATACAAAAAAAGCAGGTGATGCTTTCCTTGCATATTTTTTTCAAAAAGTTTTGTGGCAGATAGCCAGATAAAAAAAAATAAAAGCCTACATGCTCGAGCCCTTTTCAAATGGATCAACGTGTGTGGGCCTGACCTATTTATTTTTAGTTTTTTTCTCTGTTTTTTAAGTGGTATTTTTTTAATATGCATGTCTTAGATTATGTTTAAATCAATACCCCAATCTCTCTAGTTTTTTAGACTTTCCATTTGATATATTTTAAAATGGTGGGTATTATTATTTTTAATTACTTTACATATATTTGATTTTTAAAGAGATTATTCTAATTCATTTATAAATTCTTTTTATGTTTTATATAAATAAAATTTATTTTAAAAAATACAAGATATTTATTTTTTGATAATGTTAATAATATGTGCAGTGTTGCGTAATATTTCTTACCTTTGATTTTTTTCAATGGATTCCATGAATGTATTTATTTCTATTGTTATTTAATTAAATAAAAAAAATTAATTTAACAAACAAAGTTATTAAATACAACTGAGTAAATGCCCCGTACTGTAATATTAAATATCTTGATTTGATCCATTTATTTTTTTAGTTTTATTTTCAGTTATTGTTAATTACTTTTTATTTTTATCCACCAACACAAATGATTTTTGATTTATTTTATTAAATACATGTATAAACCTTTTGATTTACACTTAGAATTTTTTATGTAAAAAAAACATGTTGAAAAAGTTTGTATATCTATTTTTTTATTAATATTTTTTTATTTAACTGACAGTATAGCACAAATCAAATAGTTAATAAATATGATAGAATAATATAAGCTCGGAGGATATCTCCTCTAACTTCGAACAAGCAGCATTATTCCCTAATTCGAGTCATCTCCACTTTGATCTGTGAAAGATTAATTGGTCTACAGTACTTCAAGTGTGTTTAATAATTTGATGTATGATATTTTTATAAAAATGTTTTTAATCGAATATATATTAAAAAATATTTTTTTTAATATTAATATATTAAAATTATAAAAAATTATAAATTTAATATTTTTTTTAAATAAAAAAAATTTTAAAATATTTTTAAACTCAATTTTAACCAGCACACTAATTAATCCAGAGAAATGGCCCTTGGTTTTCATCTTAGCCATCCTGTTTGGGCCATATGCATCCCGGTTCATTTTATTTTGTCATCTCACGATCATGACAACGCCATAACACACGCTCGGCTAAAAGTGAAATTTTCAGTAAATTCACCAAATAACCAACAAGTTGCAGATAGCAACAGAAACCTCAATGAGAAGCGTTCCTTCCTAAATACGAACAAAAAACCCAGTGCTCCCCCCCACACACACCAATCAACCGTGCAGTACACTCTCCAATGCCCTATTGACAATTTCGAGAAAACACACCTCCTAACTCCTGACCTAAGCACATGAATTTGTCAAAATGACAGGACTGTGCATTCCCTCTTCTTTCGGCGCACGTGGGTTATTAGTATCTCTCTCCTATTTAAAATCAGCAGACATAGCCAATCAGACCCATGGATGCCCCTATATAGACGTGGCAATCACCAGGCCCCACTTAGCCACGGAACCGACGTCCATTATTGGCTCAAGCACAAGATTCTTCCGTGTAAGTGTTATGCACGCAAACAACCTACCTGCCAAAACTATTAATTACAGAGTACCCGTATTACCCCTCATCCATCATTCTCGACCCCAAGCAAATAAATGGAAACAAGGGCATTTACAGTAAATATGATTGCATTGAAATGATAAAAAAAAATAATTAAAAAAATGTGTATTATGGAATAAACTATTGATGAACAGAGAAAAAACCGGCCGGTTAGAGGGGTCTCGTTATTTCCTATATAAAGCCACAACCACAGACCATCTTCTCTCATATATTTGCATTCGCTTTTAAGCGCTTGCTTTCTCTCTATATAGCCAACCTCCCTATCTACACTATTTGTTAGATTCAAAAGCAGCTCTTAATAGGTAAAAAAAAACAATTTCTCTCTCACCTTCAGTTATCCATTTTTAATTTATATTAATTTAATTTATTTTTTAATTTGTTGTTTTTTTATTGTTCGAAGTGGTATTTATCTTTGGAACCAAAGAACAAGAAGGAAATTCAAAATTGAGATTGAGATTATAATTAGAATAAAATAATAAATCGCGTGTTTGACTAGGGGATTTATGCGAGAGCTAATAAGGATTGACCTGTGGAGGTTAAGAGCGGTAATCGAAGTAATAATTGGTCTGATGCTGTTTCGTAGAGCGATTAGTTCGTTTGGTTATTGAAACCCTAGGAATTGGTTTTAGGGTTAAGTTAGGGATTTGAGTTATTAGTGGATTAGTCAAAGAAATTAGGGGTTTTGGATCTGGTTTGATTTGTGATTCCATTTAATCAAAAAGCAGCGAGTGAATGCTGTTCTGTTGTCTCTGTGAAGGAATGGAGGGTTTTTAATTTTTTTTTTGGTGGTGTTTTATAAGATTTGGTTTATAGTCTGGTGTGGGGCTTTGATAATAATAATTATTATTTAAAAATTGGTTTTGTGAAATGACATTGTTGGAATTTTATTTGTAATATGAATGCCTCCTTGAATGTTAGAATGTGTCTGTGAATTGATTTTGTTATTTCTTTTTGTGATACGATTATGCAGCATCTGATTTCTTTTAGAGTTGCGTTTGTTCTTAAATAGGATTAATATAATCAATTCTGTATTGTAAAGAGCAAGAGCCTGTTGTGATAAGCATGGCTTGATTTTTTGTATGTATGTGCATATGTGCTTATAAATATAGATTGGGGGATTTGTTTTCATGAGTAATAATATAGGTGTGGTTAGCAAGTTTAAAGAAAATCCTTGCTCGCTCCCTTTGTACTGCCTGCTTTAGGCTTGAGGCCTTGGGTGCTTTATGCCTTGCATCGTGTTCTAATTTGTACATGGAACGTGGTTGCTTTCATATGTTTATTTGAAACTTGGATTATGTGTTGAGACTGCTAGGTTTTCTGGCATTAATAAATCTGAGTGGAAGCAATTGTGTTGGGTACATATTGATGGGATTAACATTGCATATGCATATTCTGTACAAGTCTTTACTTTTTACCGGGAAGTTTGTTTCTGATGATGTCAGAATAGAAGGATTTGAATATGAGTGTTCCACCTACCATCATTAGGCATGAGAGAAATACACCTTGGCTAGTGATTGTGAGGCCCCAATTCCTGACTGGAGGGTGCTCCTTAGCACAAGTCCTTTTACCAAGGAGTTGTGGGTCTATTAGGTGTTAGAGATTAATATAAAACCATTCATTAGACTTCACCCAAAAGCTTGCTTGAGGTTTTGAGTGAGATGGCTATTTAACATGGTATTGGAGCTTTAATGACCAAGCAATTAAAAGATCGAATCTAAACACATGGTAGTGGCGGGCTTGTGCACGTTTCAAACCCTAATGGCTCTCACTTGAGGATGTTTGTTAGAGAACAATATAAAATCATTCGTTGAGTTTAACCCGAAAGCTCAAGCTTTTAGGTTGACATGGTTTTTTAATATTAGGAAGATTGTCCATCACACCTGTTCTTTGTACTTGCATGTTTTCTGTTTAGTGTAATAAATTGCTCCTTATTGTTTCTTTCTTTTTTATTTATTTTATTTTATTGTGAATCTGATTTGCAGATATCCAGTGCTTGTACATCTCTTTTGACCAACTTGTAAAAGGGGCTTTTTATGTCTTTAAGGTGGACATTCTTTGATAAGAAGAAAACAAATATTCGAGTAATTAGATATTCTCGTGTAGAAGATTCAGTTTGTATGCATTTACACATGAAATGGGTTCTCGAGGAAGGCTAGTATTTGATCTTAATGAACCCCCAGCTGAGGATGATGAGGAGACCGATCATGTTGTATGCTTGCAGCCACACAAGGCACTTCCTTCTGCAAATCCCCACCATTCTGACTTATTTGTAGCATCAATGGACCCCAAAGGATTAAACAATAATCATGCCTTTTCACATGCATCATCTGTATCTGGTTTTCAGCCTTTTGTTCGACCCAAGGTTGCTTATGGCCCTGAAATGGGTTTTGAAAAGAAGATGGCCGAGGAACAGAATCCCAAGTTTGCATCACCAGCAAAAACAATTACTGATGATGATAAGAAAGAAGCACCATCTCTAGTTTCTGGTTCTGCAGACATTAAGGCCGTTGAAAGAGAAGAAGGTGAGTGGTCTGATGCAGAGGGCTCTGCTGATGCATGTGCTGGCAGTAGTATGTGTGAACAGGGCAAAGCTTCTCAAGATCAAGTAAAGTCTGAATTAGAAGGCTGTACTTCTGGTGCAGTTTCCATGAATGTTTCTAGCAGTGTTAAGGTTATTGATAATGCCAATGCTGAAAGCAGTGGCCATGTTTCACCTGGACTGGATCAAGGTCAGAATGATCATAAAAGTAACAATAGTCGAAATTCAAATGGCAATGCAAATGGTGATGTATCAATGGATGGTCAGGAGGAAATTGCCTCAGTCTCAAAACAATGTGAAGTTAGAGGTATGGAAGCAAGCCATGCACTTAAGTCTTCAAATAATCTGGGAAAGAGGAAGATAGACCAACACAAAGAAGCAATGCTGGGTAAAAAGCGTAATAGACAGACCATGTTGATTAATATAGATGAAGCCAAGCAAGCTGGAAGCATGAAAAGTTCAACACCAAGAAGGCAGCCAACTGTCACTCGTTCTGTGAAGGAAGTTCGTAATGGTCCTCCACCTGCTGAATGTGTTGGAGAAAGGCCTAGCCATCCTATAATTAAGGATCAGAAACAAGCTGATCTGCTATGTAATGGCGGCGGCAATTCTGTGGAGTCTTGTCTACCCAAATCTGAATGTACTGGCAATGTAAATTCCGTACAACCAGCTAAGAATAGGAAAGTGAATGGCGACTCTGATTTTTCTGTAGACTCACCCCTGCCACCTCTCCCAAAACAGAATTCATGGAGACAGCCTGCCGAGAGTTCATGGAAGCATCCTGCTGATTTAAGGCAGCCAAAAAATTCACAATTCTCTAACAGGAAGCCTGCTCTTACCAGCCAAAGTTCCATGGATTCAAAGTTGGGAAACAAGAAATACCTTCCTGTGAAAAAGCCAACTGTAGCCAGTACCCCCTATCAGGACACATCAGTGGAGCGTCTCATACGGGAGGTGACTAATGAGAAGTTTTGGCATCACCCAGGTATTAAACAAAATATATTCATCCATTCATGTATATGGCTATATGCGTTATCTGTGTCTGTTTGGTTTTTGGGCCAAAGAGATAGAACATAGGACCTGCATTTTGCATCTGTTTCAAGTCTTTAGGAGGGGGCCAGAAGTACAAATAGTAGAGGACAGATTAGAGATGTATCCAGAAGAGTTTGCAAGTCAGTAGCTCATAAAAGCTGGACAAATTAGTTTCATCTCTGGATCTGTTTCCTATATTTTTTTTACTAGTTTGGAATATTTGGCCATGTGGATTTTGTATCATCTTCCAGTTTCTCTCTCACAATAGTGATGCATTTTGCATCTGTTTCAAGTCTTTAGGAGGGGGTCAGAAGTACAAATAGTAGAGGACAGATTACAGATGTATCCAGAAGAGTTTGCAAGTCAGTAACTCATAAATGCTGGACAAATTAGTTTCATCTCCGATTTTGTTTCCTATATTGTTTTTACTAGTTTGGAATATTTGGCCATGTGGATTTTGTATCATCTTCCAGTTTCTCTCTCACAGTAGAGAATTGTGGATCAGCTAGGTTTTTTTTGTGCTCCTCCTTAATAAGTAAAAGCTGATGTTTGTATTGCTCGGGGCCAGGGCCATGCATACCAGAGGAGATTTCATGGCTACGTGTGGTTGGCGGGGTCCAACTGTTGGAGAGCCTCTTGGATGGAATAAACTTGTGGTTTATTGAGTTATTGCTATTTAAATTTACAGCCATCATCTTTTTCTTTCCTTTTTGGCAGGGCTGCACGTGCATTTTTTTCATTTTTGTTTGCTATTTGCATAATTTTTCCAAATAGAAGCAAACAAGTTTGATAGAGGTTTGCTTGCCAATTTATGTATTCCCAGGAGGTGATCAAAACGTTAAACATATGTTTTTGCTGATTCTATGCAGCTACTTCCTATTTAACCACCTTGTATATATCCATTGAGAAAATACGTGGATGTTGATTCTTTCCATATATTTTTTCTGAGAGCTGTGTCCTTTTTCCATGTGTTTTTTGGTCCCTGTATTATTTGAATCTTATTTTGTTTTATTACTGTGCACCAGAGGACTCTGAGCTCCAATGTGTTCCTGGTCACTTTGAGTCTGTGGAAGAATATGTAAAAGTATTTGAGCCTTTGCTTTTTGAGGAATGCCGAGCACAACTTTACAGCACCTGGGAGGATTCAGCTGAAACCAATGCACACGTTATGGTTCGTATAAAGAGCATTGAAAGGCGGGAAAGAGGTATTGGGTCAAATTATTAGTGTAGTGGTGTATATCTGTCCTGTTTTATTGACTGATTGAAAAATACTTTTGACCACAGGATGGTATGATGTCATCGTTCTTCCAGTAAATGAGTGCAAGTGGACATTCAAGGAGGGTGATGTTGCAGTTCTTTCTACTCGAAGGGCTAGAATAGGTTTGTTATGACTTGGTTGAATTGACAGAAGTGCATTTTGGTTTTCTGATATGCAAAGATTATTTTTCATCATGTCAAGCAGTAAGATCCAAGAGAAACAACTCCTCGTCATCAAATGAAGATGAAGAAGAGCCTGAGATCAGTGGACATGTGGCTGGCACTGTTAGAAGACACATCCCTTTGGATTCTCGTGATCCTCCTGGTGCAATCCTTCACTTTTATGTAGGGGACTCCTATGATCCTCACAGGTTATTTCTGAAATCTCAATTTGTTTTGTGGTATTTATGCTTGCTTTGAATGATTTTAAGTCACCAGAATTCTTTATCTTATCAGACTTTTTTCTCTGTATTTCATAATTTTTATTTGCTTGCTTGTTCTATGTTTTTTTCTTCACCAGAAAGGTTGACGAGGATCATATTTTGAGGAAATTTCAACCCAGAGGCACCTGGTATTTGACTGTCCTTGGTTCGCTTGCAACCACCCAGCGGGAGTATGTTGCTTTGCATGCATTTTGCCGTCTTAATTTACAGGTAACAAATTTTTCTTTATGAATACGCAAGTTTTGTCTTTGCTTCATATTCAATACGTACACCTATAAACACAGGAAACTAAAAGTTTTATTTCCATCCTGGTAGATGCAAACTGCAATCCTAAAGCCCAGTCCAGATCACTTCCCAAAATATGAGCAGCAGACCCCAGCCATGCCTGAATGCTTTACCCAGAATTTTGTTGACCATTTGCGTAGGACATTCAATGGACCCCAGCTGGCTGCAATCCAGTGGGCTGCAATGCATACTGCTGCTGGTACAAGTAGTGGGGTAACTAAGAGGCAAGAGCCGTGGCCCTTTACTCTTGTACAAGGGCCTCCAGGGACAGGTAAGACACATACAGTCTGGGGAATGCTAAATGTCATCCATCTGGTTCAGTATCAGCATTACTATACCTCTTTGCTTAAGAAGCTGGCACCACAGAGTTATAAGCATGCCAATGAAAGCAATCCTGACAATATTGCTATGGGGTCAATTGATGAAGTTCTTCATAACATGGACCAGAATCTCTTCCGCTCCCTTTCGAAACTCTGTCCAAAGCCCAGAATGTTAGTCTGTGCTCCTTCTAACGCTGCAACTGATGAACTTCTTGCACGTGTTCTTGATCGTGGATTTATTGATGGTGAGATGAAAGTTTACAGGCCTGATGTGGCCAGGGTTGGGGTTGATTCACAATCACGTGCTGCTCAGGCAGTTTCTGTTGAGCGGAGAACTGAACAACTTCTAATCAAGAGCCGTGAAGAAATTTCAAAATGGATGCAAGATTTAAGAGTTCAGGAAGCTTATTTCTCGGCACACATCGCTGACCTTCAAAATAAGCTTAATGTTGCAGCAGTGGACGGTCGTTCCCAAGGATCTGTTGGTGTTGATCCTGATATTCTCATGGCTAGGGACCAAAACCGAGATGCATTACTTCAGAACCTTGCAGCTGCTGTTGAAAGCAGGGATAAAGTTCTAGTTGAGATCTCTCGTCTTCTCATTTTAGAACCCAGATTTCGTGCTGGTAGCAATTTTAATCTGGAAGAAGCCCGTGCTAGTCTCGAGGCAAGTTTTGCCAATGAGGCTGAGATTGTTTTCACTACTGTCTCAAGCAGTGGTCGCAAGTTGTTCTCTCGGCTCACTCATGGTTTTGATATGGTAGTTATTGACGAGGCAGCTCAAGCCAGCGAAGTAGCTGTTCTTCCTCCTCTCGCACTTGGTGCTGCAAGGTGCGTTCTTGTTGGCGATCCTCAGCAGCTTCCTGCAACAGTTATCAGTAAGGCAGCTGGAACCTTGTTATACAGTAGAAGTCTTTTTCGAAAGGTTTCAGCAAGCAGGGTGCCCAACAATGTTATTATCTGTACAATATAGGATGCATCCTCAAATACGAGATTTCCCTTCACGGTACTTTTACCAAGGACGTCTCACTGACAGTGAAAGTGTTGCTAATTTACCTGATGAAACATACTACAAGGACCCTTTACTTAGACCTTATCTGTTCTATGATGTTACTCATGGGCGGGAGTCACACAGAGGTGGATCAGTATCTTATCAGAACGTTCATGAAGCACAATTTTGTCTTCAGTTGTATGAGCATCTTCAGAAATCTTTAAAATCCTTGGGCATGGGAAGAATCTCGGTTGGCATAATAACTCCATATAAGTTGCAGTTGAAATGCCTCCAGCAAGAGTTTTTAGCTGTTTTAAAGTCTGAAGAAGGGAAAGATATCTATATTAATACCGTCGATGCTTTCCAAGGCCAGGAGCGTGATGTCATTATTATGTCTTGTGTACGGGCCTCAAGTCACGGTGTTGGCTTTGTTGCTGATATCCGCCGAATGAATGTTGCTCTTACCCGTGCCAGAAGGGCTCTATGGGTATGATTTGTCTTTTGTTTTTTACCTGCACTCTCTGTCACACTTCTTTTTTTTCTTTGGCATTTCATTTTTTAGCTTGTCATTTGTGCCATCACCCACTAGCTGTGTCTAACAAGTTACTGAACTTGATTTCTCAACAGGTCATGGGGAATGCCAGTTCTCTTGTGCAATCGGATGACTGGGCTGCATTAATTTCTGATGCTAAAGCAAGGAACTGTTATATGAATATGGACTCCCTCCCCAAAGACTTTTTAGTTTCAAAAGGAGTACTGGGGAAAGGTTCTTCCAATGTAAGGGGTTTGAAGTTAGGTGGACCAAGACACAGATCATTTGATATGCACATGGAATCCAAATCAAGGATGCCATCAGAGGATGATGAGAATTCAGGTGCATCTGTAATTTCCAGGAATGGGAGTTACAGGCCTTTTAAGCCAGCAATGGACAGTTCGTTTGATGAATTTGATCAATCAGGTGATAAATCAAGAGATGCCTGGCAATATGGTATACAGAAGAAGCAGGGTTCATCAGCAATCGTAGGAAAGAGGGACTCATAGAAGTGCTGGTAGTTGTCCGCAAATTCATTTTGAACTTTGGGGTAGCGTTGCCATATATATATATATCCTGAATTCGTGATGCTGTCTCCTATTGCCAGAAAGGCCTTTCGAACCTTGCTACTCATTTTGATGCACACCTGCCAAACTCATCAGCTGCTTCTGCTGAACAGAATGTGAAACAAAAAAGTGGCGCTGCACTAATGGCGAAGGTAAACTGATAAACATGTCAAGATGATTGCTTTTGCAGCATATCTGTTTGGTCGAATTTATTCCTGCAATATCTACAAGGGTTGGGGGTGCTTTTGGGTAGGTTGTGGGAGATCATACCCTCAAGGGACCAGCTTCCTGGTTCAAAGGTGAGAAATTATTGTTAGATGCCATAATATCTGGTCTCATTTAAGCTTATCGTCTGGTGATCACTGGGTACATTGCATATGCTTTTGGATTTTGCTTGAATACCAGGAAGTGGTTGGTGGCATCGAGATGATTTTTGCATACGAAGTTGCAATGAGGTGCCTCTGTTTTGCTATGGAACCCATGCAAATGGAGAAATTACTTTCGATTTGGGGAGTCGGAGGCTCCCAGTCGTGCAACTCCCTTTTTGGAGCTCTCTGATTGCAATGGACTCCTCGGTTCTTTATCTGTATCAGAGCTTCGACAAAAGAGTTAACATTTGGAAGATGCTGTGTACATTAATTTTTTGGCGTGCAAATGCGCACTAGGAGGACGTCTGAAGGGTAAGTAAGGTATGCCTGCAACAGATGGGAGATTCGCAAAATTCTGTATAGGAAAAAAAAGGAAAGTATAGGATTTGTTTAACTAAAAATCTAAAAAATTCCATACTAGAGGCATTTGTGATTTCAACTGACCTTGTACATACAGTTTTAGCTTTGTAATCGCATGTATCTTATTGTTAGCATAAAGGAAAGTAGTAAATTTTTTATTTTTTTGTTTTTGGCGAGATAATTATTTTCTGAGAAAAAAAAGAGTTGTATTTTACTAAGGGAGTAAGAGCCCGTTTATGTACCTTTTTTTAAACAGTCAAATTCAAAAGTAATAACAATATTTATTTAATTAACCCTAAAAGTGGGTATTTTTTTAGGATATAATAGTGGTTGTTTTTCGATTTATATTTTATAAGAAAATATTATCTGTCTGAAACGTAGTTCCAAACGGTTTTTAAAGGTACCCATGCCATTTGTCGTACACAATTCATTATGGCATATGGCAGTGGTTATTTTTTTTCGGTTGCCTGAAATTCATTGTCAAACTTGGGATCTGCGATCCCAGGTAAGATCGGTTCGGGATCATGGATTTTTTTTTTTATCAGAGAAGGGCTGTTGCACAAAATATATTTCTAAATGGGGGGTGGGGTTCGTGCTGGGCGTTTTTTTTTTTGGTTTATTTGTTTTTTTTACTCTTTTTTCCCTTCTAGTTTTATCAATGTTGAATTTTTTTTATTTTTTGTTTACAAAATCTTATGATGTTTTTTTAAATTAAATATGATTTAATTTTTTATTTAATTTACTAATATTGTTTTTAATGATAACAGGAGATATTGTTTTCTTGCCCTACTTAAATTTTTTTTCTTTTTAATCTTATTCAATTATTATGTAGTCGTGTTTTTATTTTATTTTATTAAATAAAACTTTGGTTTCAATAAATAATGTTATTAAATATAATTGGGTCTATGACTTGTGTTTCAATATTAGGTATTTACATCCACATCTGTCTCAACTTTCCAATTTATTTTTTGGTTAGATATCGTTTTGTTTTTAGTGGGTTTTCACATAAAACAACAATATTTTTATTATAATATATGCAATCTTGAATAATGTTTTCTTAAAATTTTATTCACTTGATTTTATGCATGTATCTATTTCTATTAATATTTAATTAAATAAAAAATTAATTCTAATAAACAAAGTTATTAGACATAGACGAGTAAATAATTAATGTTGCAAGATTAAATATTTTAACATTCATCTATCTTTCAGTTTTTTCATTTTAGTATTTCTTAATTACTTTTTTATATATATTTATAAATATAAATAATTCTTGATTTATTTAATTAAATACTTTTATAGGTTTTCAATTTATATTTAAGATTTTCTTATATAAAAAAAACACTGAATTTTATTTTTTCTGATTTTTTTTCCCCAACGTGGATCAGATAGATTGTAGATTGTCCATGGGTAAATAAAAGAAATGTTAACGAACTACCGCACAAGGAACCGGGCACGTGAGTCTGAAGTCTTATCTGTTTGTTTGTATTTTTTTGGTCAAACCCACCATGAAGTCTTATCTGTTCATCTTTTGTTTATTTATAATGAAATACCCTTTTTCGAACACAAATAACATTCATTGTACAGAGTAAGTAGCCTTTTGAATATATATATATATATATATATATATATATATATAAAAAAAAAAACGGTTTTCCTCGCTCCTCATTCATACGCTCCATCCACGCGATCACGTGGGTGCTCTCTCTCCTCCATTCATTTTCCAGTCCTCTTTTTATTTATTACTTTTTTCTTTTCTTTTTTGCGTTTGAAGATTGTGATGGCGATTTGGTTCCGTGATTAATTGAAAATAAGAGATATGGTTGAATTTATGATATATATATTTATAAACAAAAAATAGGCGAGACTTCCAAGAACATGGTTGGTTGGTTGGTTGGTTGGTTGGTGATGAATACACGCGCTATAATGCAATAAACGTGAAGGGTGTCCTTAGCGAGTGGCATAATACATGGTCCACGAAAGCTGGAAGGTCCGACCCTTCTGTTTATTTGTATCCTTCGGATCAAATCACCTGCTTTGTTCGAAATGGTTGTGTTTTTTTTTTAAAAAAAGAAAAGAAAAGAAAATCCCAATCCATCGGACACGAATGGAATAGCTGAGGTTCAAAGGTTAATGGGGTCCTTCAACTCTTGATTTGGACTCACCTTGGATCTCCAACTTTTTTATTTGTGCCGATGCCAACTCCTGCTATTAATTGGTTCCTCCACCGGCATCCGTTGCCGACAAGTATCAAATAAAGACGGCTGCCCATTAAATTAAAAGAAATTGACTCAAAATTATAAAAAGGCAAATATCTCATGAATACTTGAAAATAATGAAGAAAACCCACCAGTTTAGTTCAAATTTTCACGAAGTTAAGAAAAGAGCAGCAGGACAAATACAAAGTTGATTCCATGTTCTACGGAACAGAGGAAACAAGAAAGCTAAAAGTGTCGTGAGATCAATGCAAGAAAAGACATTTTACCATGTTTTATGGAACATTGGTCAACTTGGCACAACAATAAATCTAATTAGTATTTTTGTTTGAAATTTGTTTAATTAACATAAATTAAATAAATTATAGGTAAATAAAAAATTAATTTTTAAATTTTTTTTGTTTTTCTACTAAAAAAAACCATTGGATTTTCTAGATTTAATTTTTGATTTAGGGTAACTAATTAAAGGTTGATAACAATAGCAATTAATTATTATTAATTTTTTAATATTTTAACTTTTAAAATTCACTATAAAAGAGGGTGAAAGAAGCGTTTCAAACTTGATTTTATCAATTTCTTCCACACTCTTTCTCATCTTATTTTTACTATTTTTATTCTCTTTTATGCTTTGATTTTATCCCCAGATATAGAGCTTAGGTTCGTACTTTGTTGAGATATTTGAGTTCTTTTATTTTGACTCGAAGATCATACTTAGAAGTCTATCTGAATTAAGCTGGAGTTGTTGGAGTCTTGAGATATATATTGAAAACATCTCAGTTGTACAAGTGACGAGGAATAAAGCTTTAATGACAAATAGTTCATCATTGACAACAACAAAAGTTTTATTATTTTAACATGCTTCAACAAGTAAGTATTATTCTTTGTTTTAATTTAAATTTTTATTATTAGAATGCATGCCAGGACTTTGATTTTATATATATGTTAAAAGCATGTTTATCTTAAATTTTATTTTTCATGTTTATATATTTAAAATTGTATGTACTTCAGGCTTATCTTGAACAATTTTTTATGTTTTGTATGCTCTTGTTATAATAAATTAAACATTTTTATTCACTAGTCTAAATATAATTTAATATATTTTAACAATAAATCCTTGATGTGACTTAGTTGTTGATTGAAAAACCCTTAACTTGGGATGCCATATTTCTTTCTTAGTCAAGCCTAATAACAAACACCTTCATCCATGGAGAGCAAGTAGACATGCTATTGCAATAAAAAACAAAGCAAGATAAATGGACTAATTAATGACTAAATTGTAAGATAACTTCAATATGTCAAGCATGTAAACATAACGAAAGATTAATAGGAAGCATACCTCTTGCCATGAATGAAGAAATATTGAAGCAATTATCCATAAATCTTTGTGTTGTAAAAAATAAAAAGTCTTCTAATTCATGCTAAATTTTAAGGTTGTTTTATATGGATGGAAAACACATGACTTTTCTTTAACCTTTTTTGGCTAGACTAAGGATCCTTGATATATAACATAACTTTTGCATATCCATCCATCATGGATATGCTTGGCCCGCTACCAGAGTCCAATAAACAATAAGCCTTAATTATCACTTAATTTAAATCTACATAAAATATAGGTCATTTTAAGGATATTTTTCCTAACATTCTCCTACTTGCCTTATATGACACCACCTGAAAAGTGACAATGTATTTATAGAGTTCAAAATATGATGTCATTAAACCTTTATATTCTAGCATAAGAATATTTAATCTCATTTTCACTACACTTAAACGCCTTTAAGTGCTATATTGTGAGATATAGAAATATTACAAATTTCAATAATATTATTCATTCTATTGAAATAGTTAATTGTGATAACAAAATCACTCTTGTAAATATTTATGAGTTAGGTAAAAACTCTTAGTATTGGTGGGATATTTTCACCAATGAAAAGTCTTGAAAATGACATATCTTTAATTGTGATAGTTAATTGTGATAACAAAATCACTCTTGTAAATATTTATGAGTTAGGTAAAAACTCTTGGTATTGGTGAGATATTTTCACCAATGAAAAGTCTTGGAAATAACATATCTTTAAGTGAGAGAATATCTTCAAGTGGTGTAAAAGTTTTGGTATGGATTTATCAAGTGGATATTGTACTCTATAATTTGGACAAATAAAATAATATAATATTCAAGTATAATTTGATAATTGAGATGTAGATGCAGGTTTGCCGAACTATATTACATTAAACTTAAACGACTAAATCGCTCCAACATCTCATAATCAATATTTTCCATCCACATAAGCTTCCATGTCTCTAACTTTCCATGTCTCTAACTAGCCAATCTATGCATAAATTAGGTCTCCTTTCAATGTTGGAATAAATCATAAGTGAAAAAAAATATAAAAATCAAAGAGCACTTTAACTTAGTGGCATGTGCTGCTTGAATTTTTGGACATATAGGGACTAGGGCTCGATTTCATCCACCATTTAATAAATAAATAAATTCAAGTGTCCAAAATTTCATTGTATGATTATACCACAATCACAAAAATAATATTAAATTAACACTAATCAATATAACAAGAAGGATACTCTAATACCACATGTAAGATAATTTTAATATGCTAAGCATATAAACATAGCGGAAAATTATTACAATATATATTTTCTACCATGATTGATTAAGTATTAAAGCAATTGACCAAAAATCATTTTGTTTTCAAGAATAAAAATTCTTATAATCTATGCCAAACTTTAGGGTTACTTTGTGTGAATGAAAGACACAAAACCTTTCCTAACCTCTTTTGCTTGAACCTTTTATATATAACCTAATTTTTACACATTAATCCATCATGAATATGCTTGGCCCACTACTAGAATTTAATAGACTCTAAGTCTTAATTGTCACTTAATTTAAAATCTACACGACATAAGAGCCTTCCTAAGGATATTTTTCTAACATAAATGGGGAGTAAAGGGCTCATATTAACACAAATCAAAGCAAAAGGCCCAGAACAGTAAAAAATCAAGAGAAAAGGGACGAAAGTAAGCTTTACACCAACAGCGAAGTCATTTACATGGAATCGCAAAGGGTTTATTCGCCAGAGCTTTGGCTGATCCCTCGGACATTCCAAAAGGTCAAAATGGCCCTTAAGAAATCACCAAAACCTTCATACTAAATTGTATATGTTACTCCTGGATAGGGTCATTCACGACTTCTCCATTGTTAGACAAAGAGGAGGAGCATGTGTCCAAAACGACATGTACACATGTGAGTTGTAAGAAATAATTCAAATAAATTATTGCATAAAAAGACAAAGCATTACCAGCTCATACTAGTATTATATTATTTTTCCCGGCTTCTTAATATCCAATTCGGTCACGAGAGAAACCTGTGTCGTGTGCGCGTGTGGATCCAAAACAGCTACTTTTCAAAATTGATCACAGCAACCACCTTCACTCCTTGTATTCCTCAAGACATACACCCGGTTTCTATCAGTTGAAAAACTCAAACCTGAAGAATCGGTCTTATCCCCCTTTTTTAGGCTTCCTAATTGCTGAATCAAACAGGTTTGTTTGTCACTTTGATTTTTCTTTTCTTTTCTTGTGAAATCCAGGTTCAGATTTGATTTTTGCTTATAATGATCTACGTGGTTTCGTGGGTCAATTATGTTTTTTTCTTCTTCTTTTCGATTTATCGAAATATAATACAAGGCGTGATTTAGCGTAGCTGGGTATGCGCCACCGGTGCGTAAAATGATAAGGAAGGGAAAAAAGAGAAGATCTTTAGAACAAAAAAAGGGCTTATGTTAAATCTCAGTTACAATCGTTTGATCGATCAAGACGTTCATGTATCGGCTTTGGAAACCCAAATTTATGCCGCTGCGTCCAAAATAAAAATAAAAATGAATAGTAGAATTGGGGTCGTGGAGTGGGTGTTAGTTTTTTGTGTGGACTAGCAGGAAGATTTGTCTAATTTTAGTGTCACTGAAGCTGTGCTGTTACAGAGCATTGCGGAATACTGAAAGATAGGAATTGTTGTATTTTCTTTTAAGTAAAATAATGCAAGTGCCATCCATTGTTACCGGTAGCTCAGTAAGAGGAAGGAGTATGTCCAAAAAAAACTTCAACTTTTTGTTAAAATAAGAATATACCGATTCATCATAACAATTGATTTGCCCAACCCATTAATTTTGCACTTCAGTTAGGTGCCTAAATTTGGAGTCGAGTACATTTTTCCTTGGTGGGCTACTGACTTGTTTCTCCTAGTCATTAAAGAAGTACCGGGAGTTGGCATCCACTTCAAGTAGATGCTTAAATATAATGTCAGGGGTAGACTGATTTTTTAACATGATTACAGACCTGTATCTCTCCTATAAGTTTTGGATTCATTTCATGGCACCGCTTGAAATAACTAATTGTGACTTCGTGAGCTTTTCCATCCAATTGTTTCCTAGCCTACACTAAGAGGTATTGATCGTTAAGAACTATGCTTAAATATGATCTTATACATACGCTCTGATAATTCAACATCAAGAAATAGGGTTTGGAGATCAAGATAGCGTGGACAAAATATATCGACTCTGTTTTTATTGCTGCTTGATACTATCTTTCATGTGGTTCAGCATATGTAAATGTGTTGAGTCTTTGGTTAAGTTGACTATATTTTACTAAAGCCTGTATACCTCCAGCAACAAAAGATTCAGTGTTTTATCGAAACTGCTTTTCTCTTCCCAACAATTCCTTTGAGATCAGAAAAAGATTACTGTAAGTAGATTTTCTTGTAACTTTAACTTCTGCAGTGTAACAAATAATTTTCAGCCTGGCTGGAAAAAGAATAAATAATTTAAGGTATCCGCAAGCTTTTGTTATATCATCTTATGAAATACTTGTACATGGAATGATGTCTGGTTCTTGAAAAACTCCTTGCAATTAAAAGGATACAAAATATAGACTACAAGGTACGAGATAGAAACATAGATTATGATGTAATAGTGTAATATCAAATATTGGCTTACAGGGAAACTTAAAATGAGTGAGGGTGTAAAGAGATCCTCTTCAAATGGCTTTGAGAAGCCTTTGACAACTGAACACCAGCAGGAAAAGGTATGTCCATCTCATCTGCTCGTCACATTTGTTACTTCATATTGGAGAGAAACTTTCAAGCTCGTGACTCTTTCAAGTATGCAGGTTAATGAGGTAAAAAGGTTGGTGGGGCTGCTGCCAGAGAAGTTGTCTATTTATTGCTCCGATGCTTCAATTGAAAGGCATCTAAGGGCACGGAATTGGAATGTCAAGAAGGCACTGAAAATGCTGAAAGAGACCTTAAAATGGAGAGTAGCATACAAACCAGAAGAGATTCGCTGGGTACACTGGCATTTCTTCTCATTCTTGATTATCTCTAGTCTTTGCGAGTAAAGATTTGCTCTAGTGTCTAAGTCTTGATCAATGGGTGAAAATTTGGTAGGGTTCAATTTCAATGGTCTGCTTGAACTTTAATGAGCAATGAATGAGTCTTGAAGCTTTCCTACATCCATTTCGTGCATTTTGTTGCACTGGGAAAATGGTCCCCAGTCATGTTTGACAGAATACTAACCTGGGGCTAATTTTACAAAGCTTTTCAAGAAGCTTTAACTCAAAACGTACCTGTTATGGGTTCAAGCATATTGAAAGTGCCACCTATTATTTATAACACACAAAATTAAGACATTGGCATTGGTTTGCGTCTGTAAGTCCAAGTACAATTAGTAATAATTTCCACTAGGAACTCAGCACTGTGGGTTCTTGGACTGGTCAAGTTTGTTTTAGTTGTGGATTTACTCATGCAATGGTGTTTAATTCTGTTACTGTTTTTGTTTGTAATGCAGGAAGATATTGCGCATGAAGCACATACAGGGAAAATCTACAGATCAAGTTATGTTGACAAGCATGGAAGAACAGTTCTTGTCATGAGACCTAGTTGCCAGGTTTCATCTGACAATTTCTCCTGACTTTTTTCTGTCTTGTGGTTTGTGAGGTTGCTATTTCTTAGGTTTGAAGAGAAACTTGGTCCATGTAGATACATCACTAGGACATTCTCTTAATCCAGAGTAAGAGAAAAAAAGGCCAACTGTTTGTTCATGACTCTGACACCTAATATTCAAAGGATTAGCTTTGGGTCAGGACCCAGGCCAAACAATATAATCACATGATTCTTCTCCTCCCACAAGATTCATGGTGATTTATACTTGAAGTCGATCCAGTGTGTGAATTTCATGCATTATTGAGAATATCAACCTTACTGCAATCCTTAGTAACAATATTTTATGTGTAAAACCAATCTGTTTGGCATGATGCTGAGATCTTTTGTAATTTAAGTATGTACAGAAACATCATCTCTCAGGGATCAAATTCAAAACTAATCTACTTCATTTTTATGTTGGTTACCTGTAATAACTTCAAGTTCATTTTGACTGCAGAACTCCAAGTCAATAAAAGGACAAATTAAGTATTTGGTGTATTGCATGGAGAATGCCATTTTAAATTTGCCACCAGACCAGGAGCAGATGGTCTGGCTGATTGATTTCAGTGGTTTCAATTTATCTCATATCTCATTGAAGGTGACACGCGAAACAGCCCATGTTTTACAAGACCATTATCCGGAACGCCTGGGCCTGGCAATTCTGTATAATCCTCCAAAGTTCTTTGAACCATTCTGGATGGTAACCTGTTGCCTGTTTCTGCTATCCTTTTCCATGCTGCTTTAAATTTTATTTTCTTTTTCATGATGCTTTAAATTTCTAATAGTTTGATAAAAAAAAATTACTTTATTTTGGCTCTTGCAAATATAAATTTGTGATTATTGATTATATTGTGGATAATCTATTTTTGTTTGTGTATACCGCCTAACTGATTGCTAGAAATTAGATTACAACAACCACCATCACCAAGCCTCAATCTCAAACTAGTTGGGATTGGCTATATAAATCTTTTTGCACCAATCCTCATGTTTGTACACCAAATTTACCTCAATTTTGAGAGCTTTTAACCCTCAGATACCACTTCCACACATTAGATTAAGGCTCCCTCTTCCCCCCTTCCCCTTACTACTGCAGCTTATTACTTCTCTGAACCAGGGCTTTGGTGTCCTACATTGGTCATGGCCAAACCATTTAGGCCCCCTTTCTCCTTGTTTCACTGATGAGTGCTACATGGAACTTTTGGCGGATGTGTTCATTTCTAATCTTATCCATTCTTTTGTTACCATACATCCACCTTAGCATACAGATTCCCACCGTTGCCATCTTATGTTTATGTTGTTGCTTCAATAGCCAACGTTCACTCCCATGCATCAGGGCTGGCCTCAACTTGTGATTGTGGCTGCATTTTTTAGTTTCCAGTCTTTAATGTCGTGAATGTATTTGCAAAATTCGATGCAAAACTGTTTTAGTTTTAAGTGTGAATTGTATGGATCAATGATTAATTTCAGTTTAATGTCTTCCTTTAGCTTTTGTTGGTGTCTCTGAGCATTAGCTAAAGGGCATTCCAGTGTGTTTTGTTTTGTTGAGTCACGGTCCTGTTTTGATGCTATTAGATTATTTCTGGTTAGTCTTTCTGATTTCTAGCTCTACACTCTATATGCTAGTCTGCTACTGATGTCAGGATAATCTTTCATTGCAGGTGGCAAAAGCCTTTTTAGAGCCTAAAACTTACAATAAAGTCAAGTTTGTTTACTCTGATGAAATCAACACTATGAAAATAGTGGAAGATCTATTTGATATGGACTATCTCGAAGCTGCATTTGGTGGAAAAGATAGTGTAGGTTTTGATATAACTAAGTATGCGGAGAGGATGAAGGAGGATGACAAGAGGATGCCTTCTTTTTGGACAAGAGCGAGTTCTCCCTCAGCAGCACCACAACCGGACCTGGCATCTGCTACCTTGGACTCACTCAACTTGGACTCAAATTCTGATGCTTCTGACGATGATAAAACAGAAGGTTCCATGCCTCATGGAATAGATTCAGATACTGTTTTCACTGATGAAAATACTTTAGTGATTGATGGTGGTAAGAAAGAATCAGAGTCAGAGTCGGAAGATCCGCATCGTACTGACGTGAAACCTGATGACAAAGCACATGCTTGAATTTTGCCAAGGCAGAATGACCTGACAGCGGTTGGTGTAGGACAGCTGACAGCTGACGTATCATTTTAATTAGAGACTACAATATCAAGATTTTCTATTAAGTTGTATTGATAACATCATCGAATTTACTGAATGATTTTTCATCACTGAGTTTCATGATATGGCGGTCGGAGCAAGCATCAAATGCACTCTTCCATGTCCCCGTGTATCTTGATTCTCCTCAATTGGTACAAAACTTTTTACCAGGCATAAGGGCGAGTCTGTTTCTGAAAATCGTTTCTTGTTTTTTGTGAATTTACTTGTTGACAAATCGTGCCCTCCCTCCCGGATTCTAAAATGATATCATTCTCTGATGCACAGTTTGTGCAGTTGTGCCGTCTTGAACTTCTGCTCGCTGCTAGGTGTCCTAAAGATGATGTTCCTTTCTACGTAAAATGTACATCGTAATCGTTTCAGATTCAGGCGGGTTTTACAGTAGCAAACTCATTACGAGATTACGCACCAAGACGTCGATACACTGGTCCATGCATATCGGTTTAATTTTCATCTGTCTATTTGCTTCGTAAATGAGCACTTCAAGTAAATTAAGCAATTTTTAATTAGGATTTTAAATAGAGGTAAAAAAAACTGATATTTTTATTTAAAAAAGATGTTATTTTAAAAAAGGATGGTAAGTGTTCCAAAAATATCTTCCCTGCTTCTCATTAATATTGTACCCGCAGCCGCATAAAAAACATTGTAAATTGTAATAGTGTTAATAATATTTTATTTATTTATTTTGATTACTAGATTTTTTTTCTTTAAATTGATTACTGCAATGATTTAAGATTTAGACCTGATAATTTATTTCAATTGTATAGATATGAGGATCTTTCTGTCAAGAAAAAAATTCTAACAAACATTCGGTTAATGCTTAATTTGAAAAAATAAGATTAAGTTCTATTTATCTAAAAATAATTAAAATTTTAAGAATTAAATTTTTATATGAGACAAGTGTTTAGGCCCCTTGTTTTGCTAGATCATGGACTAAATTGATCGGGAAGGGGGAAGGGGGAAGGGGGAAGTGGAGAGTGTTCTACTCTTTTCTTTTCTTTTTTTGCCTTTTGATTTTTTTTAGATGGCTAAACTTTTATTTCAATTTGATCTTTTTTTATTGAGTTCATTTGAAATTAGACTTGATGATTTGTTTTGATGCCTAGATATAGAGATCTTGCAATGTTAAGAAAAAATTACAGCGCTCGAATGATGCTTGGTTTGACAAAATAATATTTTATCTTATTAATTTAAAGCAATTGAAGCTTCAAGTGATCGATTTTGAAACTGAGACAAATATTTAGCCCTATTATTTTGCTAGATTAGAGACTAAAAGGGAAAAATTTATTGACACAAGCAACAACTATGCTACCGTGTGAGGAAAATTGTTGCACTGTGATGGCACATGCAGCTTCCTCCAAGCTTCGAAAGGGGTCTTCTTTGGTGGCACTGGTATCGTCTCAACAAGGTCTTCATTTTTTGATGGCGCGTGCCACTAGAGGAGTGGCGTTGTGGCTCTAGCGACCCACTTTTCTTCTTTTTTTTTCTCTTCTCTTTTCTATCATCTCCTCGATTTTCACACCTTGCTTTGTCCAAAATAGCAGAATTAGAGTGGACTGTCAATTTTTTCTTGTGTCAAAATTAGTCTTCATTTTTTTCATTGCTATTTTAGTAATTTTTTATTTATTTTTTCAATTTTATCCTTCAACATTGAGTTAATTGAAGATTGGGTTTCATAATTTTTATTTGCTTTCTATGGTGTAATCCCAGTCTCATAATCTAGGTTGACTTGAATTATTTTTTTGTCATGTTTTTTAAATTTATCTCTTTTTTTTCTGTTTTATCGTTTAATATTTAGTTGGTTGAGAATTAAGCTTCATAATTTTTTTTGGATTTGCTTTCTATAGGGTCATCTCGGTTTCATGTCCTAGATCGCAGGTTTGACAAATTAAATTGGGTTGACTAAGGTCATTTTTTTAAATTGGTTTTTTTTCTATTGTCTTTCAATAGGTTTGATGGAAATTGGACTTCATAATTTTTTTTTCAATTTTCTTTTTACAGGGTAATATATTCTTATGATTTGGATCAAATGTTTGGCGGGCATATATTTTTCAAGTTGACTCGGGTAGTTTTTTTTTAATTAAATATTTTTATTTTATTCTCATCCTTAAACATCTGTTAGAAATCAAGCTGTCATAATTTATTTTGATTTCTTTTATCCTTAAACATTTAATGCTCATCTTGATTTAATACGTTGTTATCTCGATATTTTTTTTATTTAATATGCTATAATCTCAATATTTAAAAAAATATCATCAAATATACATCAAATTTTTAATTTATGATTAGTTTCTTTTGCTAAAAATACATGTTAACAATACCTTTATATATATTTTACATTTTAAAAATGTTTCTCGTAAATACAGCACGGCCAAACAGTCACCTAGTCATGTTCTGGAGAACATAATGGATCCTATTTATATCCCACTGGTAAAATTTTAACCGAGTTTGATTTTATTTTAAACTCTACCATACTTGGAAAACTATCCATATTCATTTATGAATTCAAGACTTAATCATTACCGTTTGATTTGAATCCAAAGATGTGGACTCTACAACATGATTCATCATGTTCCAGGATCCAAAACCATGCCGAGAAATAACAAAACACAGAGGAAATTACTCTCGTATCACTCTGTGCACATTGTAATAGCTAAATGGTACCATAAAAAAGAATACTCGTATTTCACTTCAGTCCATCTTTTACAACATTTAAACATCACTATCAAGAATCCTACGTCTTCCTCGGAAGAAACATGGTTAAGGACCCAACTGAAACACGCAGAAAAATTATATATATTAAAAAATAATAGCAGTAGAAAGCTGTCCGTCCTACTGGTTGGGTAAGATGACCATATTTGCGTGTTCCCAAACGTATCACATAACTAGCTTTTCTGCGTTTTCTTATTTATGACACCAACAGCTATCATGAATATTAATGCAGAGGAAGATGGCCCCCTGAAAAAGAGAAGGAATGTTGGTACTCATCTAAGGAAGCAAAGGAGGAGCCAGTGATTGAGGTTAGATCCAGAAGATGATAAGTAATAGAACTTACCAATATGTGAGCATGCTAATGCAGCATATCATCTAACTTCTGCCTATATAGAGCTAAACTCTGCAACAACATTTAAAGTTGCAAAAGTAGTGAGGTCATATTCTGTTAGGTACTTGAGGGAAATAGCATCATGTAAATGAACAACAGCAAAAGAAAGAAGACAGCATCAGCAATTATCTGGCATATTTTCCTTTCTTAGAATGAGACCTGGGTAACGAACCATGCAGCAACGACACTTCTGCTACAGTAAGCATTCATATCTTGCCCACGTAAGATGGGGACTTGTAAGACATGAGTACTGCACGACTGTTAATACATGATTGGACTCCAAGAGTATTCAGCTATTCAAGTGATAATCATGTCATAGGCAATAACAAAAGATAATAGTATTCATTCTTGTACACACAATGGATTCTTAGTATTTTTTTCGGTTTTCCTTAATAACATGTTAGTATAATATTTTTTATGCATCTGTGTGTGATATCCATACTTCCTAGGTAATGACACCACCAATTCTGCCTATGCTTTCTCGACCTAGGGCTTACCAGCCAATCTGAGAAGCAGGTTCTTAGCAACAAAAGTAAATTACTGAAAAAGATTATATTGCAGTTCAATTAATTAGGATAATTGATCTGATGGCCTCAATGGGAACTCAGAAAGGTTACTCTCAGACACAGGCATGCATGTTTTGGATGGTTGCTTCATTAATTGAATAGGGCAATTAAAATCTGTATGATGACTTGTTTTCAAGAAAAACATTTCCATGCTAGTTTCAGACAGGTTACAACTGTTGAACTAAATCATCTATCCCATGCTTAAAATCACGCAAATATAAACTTAAGCCAGAATGAAAATTTTCAAGTTCAGAAACTGTTAGGATGACCAGAAGTTGCATACCCTAGTATATGCATACACGCCAGCCTCGGTTGGTCCTGCAGGACTTCCTCTCCTAATGAATTTTCCCCCTTTGAAAATGTAAAGCATTGGTATTCCAGTTGATAATTCTAAGTTGATAACCTGTCAGAACAAAACATGACCAAAATATAGTTAAGACGACAATGACAAAGAAGAGATAACACAGAGATGCTCAATATAGGGAACACCCCAGTATCAAAGTAAAAAGTTCATCACCTCCTGTGAAGTTAATTTGTCAAGGTACATGATTATGGACCTGAGTGAATTCCCATGGGCAGCAATCATCACATTCTTCCCAGATAGAAGTTGAGGTTCAATCTGCAACACAATATTATGTGGTCAGGGGCAAATGAATTGTATACAATTGCTCTAATCTTTAAGTAAACCATCCAATCAATGGCGAGCAAACCATAAGAGAACTAGGAATAGCAAGGCATAGTCATGCATACATGATCTTTGAAATAAGCAACTGCTCTTTCAGCACACATTTCCAAACTCTCGCCATTGGGTGGAGGTATGTCATAACTCCTCCGCCACTCATGAACCTTTTCCTTCCCAAACCTGTCTGCTGTTTCCTGCTTATTGAGACCCTGCAATTCCCCGTACCTGTAGAGAAGATCAGTTCATAATTTGCACATAACATGGGGATTGCATGAGAAAAGGAGACAATATCATTACATTCTTTCATTTAATTGCCAAGCTGTTACAACGGGGATGGATTGCTTTTTTGTATCTTCACTAAAAATTTGGCTCCATTCCCTTGCCTGTTCACTCTCATTATGTAAAATGATAGGAACCTGCCACAAGTGTGATAGTCAATATGGTTGCAACTAAAGAAGAGAAAATTGAAGAACTTTTGAGGAAAAAATGGAGTCTTATAAATAAGTCCATTTTAACATTTCTTGCTGCATTATATACAAATAAGTTTCAGACGTACTCGCCTGAGTAATTATTGACCGGTAACCAATAATGCTGGTTTAGCTCAGATTAGCGTTGGAGCGACATATTTATCTACTATTACGAATAGCTTCTGAGATTTGAATGCCACTAGCTAAAAATTGTGTTTTCTAACCACCAATGGCATGTTTTACCAATCTACCTTTTTGCGACGGTGCTGGGTCATGGCAAGCATAGCAGTCATTTGTGCACGGATCAAGGCTGATGTGTATATCATGTCGACAGGTATGTTGCTGATTCTCTTACCAGCTTCAATTGCCTCCTCCACACCCTTCTTTGTCAATGGCACATCAACACAGCCTGTGAACAGGTTCTTTTCATTCCATAGTGACTCACCATGCCTAATCAGGATCAAAGCTGCTTCACCTGAAATTGATTATGATATGGCATTGAGAAGTTTCACAATAAGGAAAAACTCAGCTCCAAAATTTGGGTTGGACGCCAAATAATATGGATCAAATTATATATTGTCATGATATTTTTGCTACTGCATTTCAGCGTCTTATGATCTATGTTGCCACATCCATACGTAAGGAGACCTTTTCGAGGATAAAATTGGCAATTGATATGAACATCTAAGCTTTGATAAATATGAGTTTCGGAAAAAAAAATGAAACAGGCTTACTTGATTTCTTTCGCAACTCATCGGTGCTGTTATTTGGGGGATATGAAACTGGTTGAACCACTGATGTATGAGAAGCTGAGGCTTGAATAACACCAAATTTTCTCTTACAAGAACTATAACCTCCTCTTCTTGACAATCCAGTCTCAACCTTAAAACCTTTAAATGTCAGTTTCACCGAAGCATGGCCAAACTCATGACGAAAACCAGAGTTCTGGAAGTGTTGATGGGGCTGAGCAGTCCCTAGGGGTTGGTGAAACACAGAAGTGGCCATCCTGAAAATCCAAGACCCGCAAATAATTATACAAGTGGGTTTCTTCCATTCAAGGACCAACATCTACTTCAACACAGTGAGTAGAGAGATACACGAATCTACAGTAGCTTTGAAGGCATTACAGAAATAATTCTTTTTCACAAAACTAGCAAATTAAATCAACACTGATAATAAAAGAAGGCAGAATAGACGCCTAAGAACTCAAGAAGCGCCAAAAAGATTCAAACATATGTAACCCAAATAAGATCCAACATAACCAATGTTAGTAGAGAGGGAGAGAGCAAGAATAAAGAAAAGACCAACAACAAAAGCCGCCTGTTGTTGCGGCAACCAAAAATACACACACACACACACACACACACACAAATACAGATCTATTGCGGAAGGGCGGCCATGTCCGAGCAAAATATCTCAAATTAAAACCAATCACTTAGTGACAGAATTAATAGAGAAACACATTATTACAAAGCAAGAACACAGATTATTTTGAAGCAGCAAGTTACCTTTCAGGAAGAGAAGGAGCCCAGAAACCAAAATGGCAAAGGAAAGGGAAAAGGGAGAAAAAAAGGTGTACAGAGTAATATAATAGAGAGAAAGTCAGAAAGGGGAGTGACCTGAGAGGGGGTATTTATATAATTATCAGAGGAAGTAGTGCGAAGAAAACGAGGAGGAGTGCAAAAACAGAGGAGAGTTTATTACGAGAAAAGTTGACGGAGAAGATGAAGAAAGAACAGCTTAGTTAGTTACGTGTCCATTTCAATACTGCTCTCCTACTTGTATATTTATTATCTCTGTGTTTTAACAGGTGAGCGTCAGCGAAGGGGAGCTGCAAAATAAAATGCTACTTCGTATTTTATAGAACAAATCGTCGGGTTGTTGTCTCTCTTCTTTTCCTTTCCTTTCTTTTCTCTCTCTCTCTCTCTCTCTCACCTACCTTCTCTCTGTTTGTTTTCTACTGTAGTACTATGTAGTTTTGTTTCCTTTTCCCCTCGTTACAGGCAAGCACGACACATCAAACACTCCTGTTCTCTTTTTTTTAGGAATTGTTAAGTTAGAGTATTCTGTTTGATTTTGATAAATAAAATGAGTGTATTAACAAAAGCTAAGCGTTGCTGGGAAAATATTATATCTCCATATTAAGAAATATTGTTTATTGAAATAATATAATAATAATTTTACTCTTCATTTAAAAAAAAATATTCTTAAAACTAGTTGTCGAGACTTGAGAGCTTTCAATTTTTTTCACAAAAAAATTAGTTATTACCAAATTGATTAGGACTAAATAAGTTTTTATTTTATTTTAAATGCATAATGAAATGATTAAAATGTTTTTAAAAACAACAAAATTTAAAACTAGCTTCGAAGAGCAATTTCACACTTTCACAATGGTTTTTTATAATTATTATATGAGATGAGAAGTACTTTGATATATGACTAGATATAAAAAATAAAAATAAAAATACATAGTGAAATGATTAAAATTCATTTGAAAGTCAAAAAAATAAAATTGGCCTTGATAAAAAAAATAAAAATATTTGAGGCTTTTTCAATTTTTTTTACATAGATTTTTTTCATAGTTATCAGGTTAATTTAGGGCCAATTAGGTCTTTTCACAAATAAAAAAAATAAAAAGTTGTTAGTGATGGTGTGGAACCCATTAGTGTGTGGCACCTCCAGTCGTCCAAATATATCATTCCATTATATTTTTGGAATCATCACTACATCATTTCCCTATTAGGGCAACACATGTTGGTGTTGGGTGGTTGGTTTGTTATCGGTGAGCTTTTTTCTCTCATTGTATCCTCCTTTAAAATAACAACTTGATCCTTTTTGTTGTTGGTATTTCTAATTCAATTCTTACTCTTTTAATTTCTATTTTTTGTTCTTGGCTCTCTTGTTTAAGTTTTTCTTATTTTCAATTTCATCATTCAATCTTAATTTACTAAATATTATATTTTTCAATTTGGTCCTTATTTTTTTTATTTCTAGTTTATTATTTTTTTGTAAAAGTTTAATTTGTTTTTAATTTTATTATTTTATCCAAATTAATGGTATATTGGTTTATTTTTTAACCCTTTTGTAAAAGTTTTATTTGTTTTTAATTTTATTCTTCTATCCAAATTAATGGTATATTATTTATACCAATTTGATCCTTATTCTTTTGCTTTTTTAGGTCATTTTGCTAAATTTGTTTTTCTTTTCAATTTCACACTTCAATCAAAGATATAATTTATTTTTTATATAAATTTTGTTCCTCATTTTTTTTGATGTTTTTTTGGGTTTTTTTGCTTTTCTTTTTAATTTCATCCTTCAATAAAATATATAATTTAGTTTCTATTATAATTTTGATCATTATTCTTCTAATTGCAATTTTTATTGTTTTGAATCATTTTGTATAATTAAATTTTTTTTTCAATTTTATCATTCAAATGTTTGATTGATTGAGAATTTGGCTTCATAATTTTTTTAGATATGGTGCTTCGGGTCTAATGATCCGGGTCATGATTGAAAATTGATATTTTTTTTTTATATTGAGTTATTCCAATCTTATGATATGAGCTACAGGCTTGGTGGGATAATCCAAGCTGGTTCGACCCACGATTACCAAAATTAAAGGTTTGTAATGCTAACTTGGGTTGATCATTATGTGTTTTTTAGGTGTTTTTTCTTACCATATTTCATCGTTCCATATTTAGCGGGTTGGAAATTGAGCAACATCGTCTGTCTTTTTTTTAAAAAAAAATCTCAGGTTATGATGATCACTTTTTTTATAAAAAAATTTGGTCATTCTAATGTCGTTGCTTATTTTCTTATCATTTAATTAAAATAAAATCAATCCGATCCTCAAATTTTTTTAAAAAAATTAACAAAATTAAATTTTATTTGATCAAACCAAATCAAATATTAACGAAGTAATAAAACATATATTTTATTGATACAACAAGATACCAATACACAGGCATACAAAACAAATTACCGAGATGAAGGCCAAATCCAAATCAATGCAATATTGGGGATCAAATAAGAAGAATTGTTTTTATAAAAAAAAAATCCTGCGAATCCAAAATGATTACTCTCGCAAGCTAGGATTTCATTATTGATGGCTCTTGGTGTTTTGTTTTTTGGTAAATTAGAAGAAAGAATCACTTAAAATAAATGTGGTGAATCACATGTTTGAATTTGAAATCTCATATTTGCCCTGGATACCTTTGTCGTTTTTTGTTGAGAAATTGATCTGTTCCATGCGTTTAACTTAACCCGGAGCAATAGCATTGTCTTTTACTTCACCTTCTAATAAATTATTATTATCAAATATAAATATAAATACACAGGGTGTGTATACACAAATTATTCTATGTTGACCCAAACTTTATAATTCAAAGTTTAACCAAATTAAAGTTTATTGGAGAAAAACAAAGCACGAGCAAAGTGAGAATAAAAGGTTTTAGTTAAAATGCTGTTTCTTTTAAATACCTTATAAAGACGTAATTTTTCTTCTTCGTGTTGGGAGGATCTGTGGGCTTACCAACTTTATCATTCATGCTAGGTTGACAAATGAAAACTAGTGTAGAGAAACTATCCACACGCACATAAGCAGTACCCAAAAGCCAGTCATGCCTCCTTCATTTCAGAACACGAGTTTCAAGTGGTTTCTAAAGTGATTTTTAATTAAAAAAATATTAATTTCAAATAAAAAAGTTTTAAATTTTTTAAAAAATACTTTTAAAATATAAAAACAAATAAAACCACGATTCTGTAGCACCAGCTCGAAACACAACTGAAATGAACGGCGAACCTTGTGGCATGGTCGTATATTACCAGCGAATTGCAGTACTGGGTAGGTAAGCAAATTTCTTTGAAGCTTTAAACAAGTCTTCGCGAGGCTTGAAGGACCAGTAAGTACATGCTGACTTGTCCCACACAAAATGAAGTATACCTACCACCACCACCACCACCACCAAACCAAGCTGCCCCTTTGAGCCCCCGTAACTATTAGCGCCACCTAACACGACCGCGTCCTTTGCGGAGTTTGATATAACACGTGCTCAAGGCACGATCATAAACACCGCACATGGAATTTACAACTCCTTTAGGGAAATGAGATGTTAGACTGGGAAATTTTCCTAGGAGAGGCCAGTTGACAACATGGGAAGCAGACTCGACGCAAGGTCGGGATTCTGGGCTGGTCTAGTTAACTTGTAAATTGATAGTGTTTATCCCAAATGATTTCGCTTCAAGTTTTTTTTCTTTTTTTTAAAAAAAAATTCTTAAAGTTAAATTGGTTGGATTTTGGCCAAATCAACCAAACCATAATTAATCTATTGAGTCATTAAAGTTTGACTATGTCAAATTTCTAAACAGTTCGAAAACAACTATAACCCATAAAAACTATCAAGTCAAATAAATAAATATGCTTTACAAATGATTTTTTACCCAAAAAAATGTTTTTTTTCCCCAAAATAACACTTTTAATTATTTTTTTTGAAAAGTAGCTCATGCTAAATAATTTTCTAGAAAACAGCAATACTGGAACAGTGGGAACTTTTATATATATTGGTTTTTTAGTTTAATTTAAAATAATACTTATTCTCTACAAATCAAAACAACTAATTTTTTATGTCATTTTATTCTCAATAGTATTCCATTTAATTTTGAGTATAGTTACTTAAATTTTTATGCTAATTAATAATTATAGATGAAAAAATCTGTCAAATTAAAATTCAATAGGATTCTTTAATGGGTTAGTTGTAGTCAATTTAAATTTCAATAGGATTACTTAATGTAGTAGGTTAATTAATAATTATAAATAAAATTTTAGAACTAAAATTACATTTGTAAAGCGGTTGTTTTGATTACTAAAATTTTTGAAAAAATGATTTATTATAGGGAATTGATAAATAAAAAATAGATAAATATTGAGAATAAAAAATAGACGAAACGAATTTTTTTATCTAGTACAAAATTAATGTGTGAGGAAATGACTTTGTTTAGGAAAAATAGGAATGAAATTTGGAAATATGTTTATATAGTACATCGTTAATTCTAATTACATAATTAGAAATTTAAAAACCTCTATACTTTAAAAAAATAAATCGCCTTCTTACCAACAACACAATCTATTAAATTGTGCTATTTTCGCAAGATTTTTTTTGTGACGGTGCTTCTTTCTGAAATTCCCTTTTTTTTTTAGGAAATGCTATTTTTAAAAAACAGCCATGGTCAATCATTGTCTTGGTGTTTTGAAAGAATATACCACTGCATCATTCCTTTTTTCTCCTAGATGGCGGCGTACGAGAGTGGACTACATAGCATGAATCAGAACTCAAGAAGTCATAAATTTAAATTTTATAATTTTTATTTATTTGATAAAAATTAAATATAAAATAATATAAATTTATATAAATTTTAAAATTTGAACTTTTAAGTTAAAATGATTTTTTAATACTCAGTATATGGATAAATTTGAAAGATAAAAAGATGATTTTTTTGGGTCATAAAGGGGAAAGAAGAACGTTGTAAATTGCCAAAGCTTATGGAAGGTCAATCACTGTCCAGGTGTTTTGAAAGAATATACCAATGCATCATTCCTTCTCTCCTAGAGGGAGGTGTCCGAGAGTGGACAACATATCCATGGCAACCCATTTCTCAACCCTCTAGGGAGGCGTACAAGAAAATACCAATGTATTTCAGGGTATTCAAGGCAGTTTCTTTGTGTTTTTCACTTAACCTTCTTTCCCCGGCCATTTTCTGTCGATAAAAAGATGATGTTTTTGGTGGAGAAAAGGGAAAGAAGAACGGAGTAAATTACCAAAGCGATAAAAGGATAGAAGTTTTGATTCTTGTAGATTTTGTTGGGTACACATCCTATTGATCCATGGCAACCCTGGTGATAACTGATAACCAAAAGATGCCATCGGCAATCTAATGTTTAAGAACAGGACGTCACATGAAGGCTTGATCGGTGAATTGGACAGGACAGAACTAAACTCATTCACAGGAGGTCAGGGTAATGAAAAAACTCGGGGCCAGTCTAACTATAGATTCAAGATGAACCGAATTAGAGGCCAACCCAATCAATCTGCAATCACAAACTGGATTACAACAAAATTAAAGGGTCCTTGTATGGTCCGGAATCAAACATATTCGCGACAGGTTTCTAAATGCCTTAAATTTATCAGATTGCAGTCAATAACTATTGACCATCGGATAAAAAATTTATTGTATTACAGGTTAAGTCATCAAAATCCTTCTGTTTTCTTGTTTAAAAACAAATCTGAACGTTGCTTGATTTTCTTCTCCATCCTTCTCAAACACTCTCCTGCCGCAACCACTGTAAAGTTACCCAATGACTTCTTGCATGTCCAATGATACGAGACGTGGTGCCTGAGAGGGGCAAGGATTTTGGGACTAGTTTTCTGGATTTGATATCCTCTGCTTATTTATCGTTTGCCCAGCAGAAGGAAGAGGGCGATGTATGTCGTTGCTGATTTTGTGGGTATGGAATTCAACATCTTCAATTTCCTTTGAATAATCTCTCATTCCTTTTGCTTTCTTCGATGAGGAATGACTGGTTAGAAAAGAGAAGTGGACAGGGAGTAGTACATCAGATAATGCTAAAATCCTGGATGGATTTTTTTGATGATCGATCAGTTCTAAGCTGAGCAACTATGTTTCATACCATTCCTCTTACATTACCTCTTCAGTCTCAGTATATTTGATTATTGTTTTAAGATAAAAATAATAAAAATAAAAATATATTTAGTTGAAAAGATAAAAATAAATAAATAAATATATATATATATATATTTTTTTTGTTATTAAAATATTTTTAAAGTGAATTTTTATGTTTTCAGGAGGTATGAGATATATCTCAACCTGGACTGGTCCAGGTTCAT
The DNA here is from genome assembly GCA_019202695.1 of Populus x sibirica. Classification (NCBI taxonomy): domain Eukaryota; kingdom Viridiplantae; phylum Streptophyta; class Magnoliopsida; order Malpighiales; family Salicaceae; genus Populus; species Populus x sibirica. Next base: position 1,254,960 of record JAGMVL010000643.1, on the reverse strand, counting down.
TTTGAAACATGTTCAGGTTAACCTATTGGGTTAGTCTTGATTTTATAATTAAAATTATTATAATATTATTAATTTTAAAACTCAATATAATTTTAAGTAAAAAATAATATTTAATAACTTTTTAAAATATATAAGTTTAACAATATTATATACTAAAGGTAAAATAATTTTTTTATATTTTGTCTATCATAAACAAGTAGAATACAAAAACAATCATTATATTTATTATATTTTATTTTGTATAGCACTACAAAACATAATTTCATCTATGTTTTTTTAATATATATATCATATTTTTTTTATACTTCGATACCTTTATTTTTCTATCCAAAAAAAAAAACAATATCGTGACAAATTGATTAAACGTTCATTATCAATTAGGCCTTGTATGTTTTCGATTCTATTTATATCGTAATAGTTATTTTTTAAAAAAGAAATACATAAGTGAATTATAAAAAGAATTGTCATGGTAGATTTATGATATGCACGAGAGCTTAGTTGATCCCAAATTTCTTGGTCTGGGATCTTAGAAAAAGTCACATATGCAACATTCAAATAGTTATTAAAAGGATCTAAAACTCGATTTTCTTGTTTTCTTTTCAATACGTGTTTAGGATTGTGGTTAGAATGTATTTTTAAAAAATATTAATTTTTTTTAACTTCAAATTATTATTTTGTAATGTTTTTCTAAAGGGGAACTCTAAAACATCGAGGTCGTTTGTAGAATAAAAATTCGAAAGATTTGTTAACAGAGTGTTTAGGGATCTGATTGGTTTCATGACAAGAAGAAAGAAGGACCAGGCATCGGCCCATTGGATTTTTTATACTACTTTATAGGCTTTTAGGAACCATCGAGTACGGACTTCACCATTTGCGAAAGGTATTGAGTTCAAAGGCCCAAATAACATTTTCGCGCTACGTTTCTTGTTTTCACCCGATCAAGGATGTGGAATTCCATAAACAAGCAGCAGTCGATTTAACCATTATAACCCAGTATTTGACGTGTGCTGAAAGAGATTTGCGAGGAAAAGCCAAATTCAGCTCCGCATTGGAAATCTAATGATGGGTTGTTCGATGCCATTTGGGGTAACGAGCATGGGACCACCTTAAAACGTAATTTAAACAAAGGAATATGATGGACTGGAGCACATACTGTGCTAGTCAGTCAGCCCTTAAGCTAACTAAAAGGAAGGACTTGTTCACCTACGAATGAATAGAACTTGAAGCTGTGGTGCCTACCCAGGTGAAGCAGAGAGGTGGGATTGTTAGAGATCTGCAAGGTCATTTTCATTGTGCTTTTGTGGCCTAAGCTGGTGTGTGTTCTGGCGAGAGAGCTGAGCTGTGGGCTGTAAAAATAGGTTTAGAGGTTACTCGGGATAAGGGTTACCAGAAGCTTATCCTCAAAGTGGGACTCGAATCGTCCCGTTAAGGGGGGAACGAGATAGGAACAGTTTCAATGAGCCTTTGGGCTGCCCTTATCAGAGGGATGATGATGGGAAGGCTGTGGAAAATCCATATCAAGCACAACAGAGATGGCAACTCTTGTCCTTGCTAAACCAAGCCCCACCTTGGATGTGGAATTCTCTAAGGGTATTAGTTTAGTTCTTTTCTTTTTTGGGCTATTAGCACCTCCAAGTACCCGGAGAAAGAAATACAGCTGCCTGAAAAATATTCCTCGAACACTAGAAAAAGAAACGAGCGGATAAAGGATGACTGCCGAAAAGCATGGGTCTCCAGATGCATTGTGAAGCTCTGATCAAATAATGATGACGATGGGCAAAATACCAACTCAGTTACTCAAAATGTGACTTGCATACAGTACTTAGAAATTCCAACTGAGTCCATTAACAAGGATAAATTAATAGCCCTCTAAAACACCGAGAAACAAATCAATACGGGTAACAATCTTAATAGATAATAATAGAATAATAAACCACGCAAGTATTTAGTCAACTAGACACTTCAGAGTAACTCAGTGAAACTCTAATTATCAAAGTCCTGGTATGACCTGAGAAGCTCAGTGCAGCCAGACATGGGCTGTGCAGCCATGAAACCCATAGAATTGGCATAGCGAGTGGTTGATACAAGACCATTGTAACTGGTCAAGATAACACGGGCACGGTCACGGCCTGCAGATGGTGAGCTGCAGTCCTTGCGGGGGCTGCTAACTAGCATGGCATCACAGATTTGATCCTTGTGGTCCTCATCAACAGTGATGATGTATTTTCCAGTTGAGTCTGTTGTGCCTTCCTTGCTATAGACAAGATCTTGTGTCTTCCTGTCCCTGCATTCCACCTTAACCTTGGAACCTATAAGAAACAGAAATGCACAACATCATATAAAGATCTTTAGACATTCAGCATAATTCTAACAATGCAGCCTTTATATAAACAGTGTGCAAGATACACGAATGATTGGATAGCCAAAGATCTCGGAATTGTTGTTTTCTAGTCTTATTGGTTGGTGATTATACCACAACCACTCAAACAAGAAGCAAACATTTTTGAAGATGAACTTTTTTTTAATTTTTTTTACCATGTCAATTACAGTTGATAGATTTTGTGATCTCTACAATAAAAAATCATTAATCAAACAGATAAAACCCGAACACACCTCCCTTGCAACTAGAATACACTGGTTCTGGGTGAACATTTTAGCCAACAAAAGTTCAAGTTCAAGTTTTTGTTTTGAACAGATCTAATATTAAACCGCAGTCGAACACTAACCAGCAAGTAAATCTAAACATTTCTGACACAAATCGTCTGTTTCATGAAGAAAGAGTATAAATCAACTACAAACACAACCATCCTTTTTTAAAATGGAGTAAGATCTAGAAATCCACAACTGAACTGAAATGAAACGAGAGACCCTAGTCATACCTGCAATGTAAGTGGTTTTGGGGGTTTCAAAACCAGCAAGGCAGGTGTCACAGTACACGAGTCCTTGAACACTAAATGGGTTTCTTCCAGGGCGAGCAGCACTTACAAGGGCCGGTAGCACACAGAGAGCAAGCAGCAAGAATACGCGAGCCATTTTGTTAGAGATCTTGAAAGAGAGAGAGAGAGAGAGATTGAGATCGAAAAGCAAATGCGTTGAGTAGAGAAGATAAAGCGCTATAAAAAAAACCAAAGGAAGGAGTAGAGATGGGAAAGCAGGTGAAGTAAGAGGGAAGTGTGCAATTACCGAAAGCAATTGCGGTGATTACGCGTTGAGAAATATGTGGGTGCACCAACGCGGTCTTCAGTAGAGCATGTTCTATGGTATTTTCGTCATTTTAAGAGGTGGCATTGTCTTTCGTGGCATCTTCCCATTGGATAGATAAGTGAGATGTGCAGGGAGTGGGCTGGGAAGTGGCTTAGTGATTAAAGTATAGCTGGAAATGTCGGTCGGCGCTCACATGGGGGGGAGAGAGATGGTTGTCCAAGGAGGGAAGTAAAGGGTGGATCACTCACTGTATTCCAGCCCATCGCACATGTCTTTGCTTATTCACATTCACATGTGAGTCGTGACCCAGTTTAATCATGGGCTCTTTTCGGTGAATTAAGAAGCTCCCTTCGTTACCAATTTCCTTTCCAGGATGAATGATACGACGACACTGCTTTAAAATCTTGTTTCGGTCTGTCACCGAATCATTCGAGTTTTAATCCAAAACAGCTCCTAATTCATGATGTGATCGGAGTTTAAAACTCCGTCCAATACCCTTTCAAGTTATTCCGTTTCAAATATTTTCATATCAAGATCTTAACTACACGATTCCTAATCTAGCCCATCTCCTACATTCCTTTTCTTTCTGGTGGCACAAGACTTAGCATAACGCCACTGTATATTTGGATCTTGTGGTTGAATCATACATGACGGTATCTGCGTTTTTTCTCTAATCATGGAGTTGACAAAAGTTATAAATTCCTGCTGTTATTTTCTCCTGCGTGCGATTACAAGTCAAACAGGCCTGGCCCTTGTCCAAACTATGCTGGCAGTCCACGGTAGTTCCGAGTAATTGCAAAATTAGCATCTGTTTATTATCAAATTCTATATATCATGTGACAATTAGTATAACGAAAACACAAGTGCTCTACACTCAATTTAATCCGAAAATCCTCCAATCTAAATATAACAATCAGATTGGTATAAGGCATAGTTAGAGGCTTATGTTATCAGCTGGTACAGTCTATATAATAATCACTTTTCAAAAGTCGTTTTTGTTCCAGTACAGGCCGAACTCAACTACTTGCCTTCTCCCATGGGAAAGCTTAAAGCTTAAGAAAATTGCAAACGGATTCCATTCAACCGGTGATTGGGTACTCAACTAGAAATCAAAATTAAAAATAAAATAATAGTAATTAAAAAAATTAAAATTAAATTTCAATAATAAAAAAAATTGAAAGCAAATTAAATTAAAAACAAATCCTAATTTTATAAATTATTACAAATAAAATAAATAGTAATAACAAAAATATAGATCAAATACAAAAAAAAACACATTGAAGAACTGTTTTGAAAATTTAAATGATTAGACATGGAATTTAAGAAGGAGAGAAAGAGAAAGAAAAAAAAGATCATCAACACCAAATTAAAGATCAGAAAGCCACATACTCCACCTAGAAAGGAAGGGACTACCAAGATAATTCCAACCACATTGAGACAGTTGTCTTTAATTACCGAAACACACCACTTGAAAATGGCCAAGTGGAGAATGTGATGGCATATTGAATTCACGTGTCAATAATTTTTTATTTTTTAATTATATTTTATATTTATTAAATAACAAATTACTCCTTGATCAATCAACTTAATAATAACAAAAAAATCATGATGAAAATATAAAAAAACTTCTACATGTTATTAAAGAATTTAAGAATAATTTAGTTATTATAACGTGCTTACATATCTGAAAAAACCAATTTGCACTCCCGACCAATCTAAAAATAAGTAGCTGACCTTAAAAAAAGAGAGCCGTACTACTCTCAGTAACTAATCAATCGATATTTTTGGAAAAAATAAAATGATAATTATATTATCATTTGTGTCAACCAATATAAGAAATCTACAACGCTTGTTCGTAATATGCGAGTTAAAACAGACAAGAGAGCTAATGAAAAGTGGCGATATATGCAGCAAGACAGCTGCTGACCATACATGTCGTAGCTCTATCATTCTGTCTTTCATAAAGAAGAGTAAATCCCAGCTTTGAAGTAAAAAGCAGTTGATCTTGGTGGTTGGCTTGTTACTGAAGACTGGACTAAACCTTCTCTTTTTTTATGGCATCGCCAACCAGTTGGTGCATGCATGATTATAAATAGAGAAAATTACCTTTAGTTTGATCTAAGCTATAATTGTTCATTATAATTATGCTTTATATTTTACATTTTATACACTTGCTAACATTTAATATTATTTTTATATATTATTTATCGGAATGCTGTGGCGTGGCTAGAATTGTTTATGTTATTGATCCTGGAGTAGCCTGGAAGAATGTGTATGATCTAAAGCAAGGGCTTGATTCCCTAGTTATAAAGCCAATTTCACAGGCGTCTGCCAAGCAACGAGCTGGACATGGCTGGTGCACTGGGCCTGGAAAATGTTATCGTTTCTACACAGAAAGTGCATACCGTAATGAGATGTCTCCCACCTCGATTCCTGAAATCCAAAAGATTAATCTTGGAGCCACTACGCTTGCAAAGAAGACCAGCCATGGAAATTAATGACAAATTGTCTTTTCATTTCATGGATCCGCCTTCACCCTTGTCTTTCTTTTATGGAAAAGTATCTTCCATACTTCTTCTCTCACAGTATACTGGGCTTCAATTAAGCATGTTTTGGTTGTATCTTGATGATTAATTTGGGGGGTTTTGCTTTAAAGGTCAAGAAAGAAAACCCAAACGCAGAGTCCAAAGATATCTGGTGGTTCATCCTATATTTTAATAAATTGCTTTTCAAACTTTTTTTATTCTTTAAAAATATTAAAATGATGGTTTTTTTTTTAAATAAACTGTACGGATCGTGATTAATAATTCTATCACATTACAGAAACACACTTCAGGGCAAGGAAAACTATAATGGATAATTGCAATTTAGACAAAATTACGAGATTCTAAATGTAATTTCCCCTATTTGTTCTGTCACTTTTTTGTCACTCTATTTGGTTGATGATTATGGCAGATCATGATTTTCATTTTTTGTCAACTTCTCTAGGATGGACCTGGACTGCAGTTTAAATCAGGATATAAAGTGTAATCCAAGCTTGTTGTTTGTCATTGAAGTTACGGAGGATCAATGCAACGAATTTCAAGCTCAGGCTCTTGAACAAACTATTCGTGGGCTTGGACGCCAATGCCAATGGGATTGACATCTGGAAGATCTGAAAAACTTGAGATTGTGAGAAACTCGAACGATTCCATTCGTGTTAGAATCAAAGCATCCAATGGATTCTTCTTGCAGGTGACTTACTTTTTCTCCCTCTATTCATAACCACAAGTCCGCAAATCATTATATTTGGTCGGGCTTAAGACAAGCAACTACGATTAATTTGTAGGATATGTAAATAAGTAAAAGCAAATACAGTATTTTGTAACCATCTTAAGCATAGGCTATATTGTCAACTGCCGGCAAAAACAGAGTACTTGAAATCAAAAAATTATTTCAATCTAAAAGTTTAAATTTTTAGATAAAATTTCAAGATATAATTTATATTATTCTCTAACACACTCTCTTAAGTGGAAGTTCTTTAGGCTTGAAATTTGTACAAACTCACATTATCTTGTGCTTGATTTTTATCAAATAAATGAGGGTGGTGAGATTTGAACTCATGATCACTTGGTTATTAAAGCTCTAATACCATGTTAAAAAACTATCTCAATCCAAAAATTTAAATTTTTAAATAAAATTTTAAAATATAATTTATATTATTATCTAATAACCGGTAAGGCATGATAATACAAGGGACAACAAATGTGGAGAGATGTACACATCAGTATTTGTGATGACCATTGCTGGAGGGTTTCAAGTCACTAATGGTTATGGTCCAAAACTAGCTCCACAAGTTGTGAGGGTAAGAGCCTACTAAATTTACAGGTTCATGATTTCCCGTCAATCTTTAGCTTCCAAAAACTATAACAAGCTAAGCACAAGGGAGAAGTCTCTACAGTGCTTTTGGTTGACTGGATGTTCCTAGAATCGATCACCGGAAGTTTCTGTTTTTGGTCAACAACGATTAATTTCGAAATGAATATATTAAGATTTTCATCACTACTCGAAATTCTATATCTGCCATCTAAAATAATGTAAAGATTGTTTCAGTAATCTATATCTGTTTCTTAAAACCGAAGGCATTGTAGAAAAGGATTATCCCATTTCACCTTTCGCGTGCCCTGGACGAGTTGACTTTGAATCTTTTTTTTTTTTTTTTTGCTGTTGAATCCTTCATATGTGGATCAGATCCAAGCGTGGACTTAGTATGGCAGATTTATGTTTTTAAAAAGCCTAGAAGATTTAGTTAAGCTGAATTTTACCTCTTAGAACTTCCAAATAGTGTCCAACATTTACTTGGATAACGACTGCATGTGACGTGAAGATGTACTAATTAAAGCCAGTCACGTAGAAAATAATCGATGTACTAACTGATGATGTCCATAACAGGATCACTGGAGAACATTCATTGTTGAAGATGACTTCAAGTTCATATCTCAAAAGGGAATTAATTCTGTGGGAATACTGGTTGGATGGTGGATAGCAAGTGATCCCAACCCTCCACACCCTTGCGTAGGCGGATCTTTGAAAGCGTTAGACAATGCCTTCTTATGGGCACTGTATGCACATCTCCATCTATAACCCATGCAATTCGTTGCCAATAAACATATATATATATATATATATATAGCCAAGAAATTAGTACTTTTAGAGTTTCTTAAGATTTACTGGGCTGCTATTTAAGGCCACTGCTGTTCCAGTTGGTCTTCATTAGGTTTGGCAACTGGTACATGAAACTCGAATTCTAGTCACCAACTTCATTAATAGCCATCTAAATTCTAACATAGTAACGTGAATTTTCTAGAGAACGGGAGTTAATGACCTTAAAACCTATAACAATTCTAACATGAGACATTAGATCTTGACAGATTTTGTTGGCAGTCTACAGAAACAGCAGAGTTATGCTTCATGTACGGGAGGGAAACTTTTTGTGCTATCTGTAATTGGTATTTTATCCGACCACTAATCTTAATGCTATATACTACAATCCCCATGTAATTTGGCAGCGTAAACTTGGCGAAAATATGAATCGAAGGTTGTAATTGATCAGCATGCTGCCCCTGACTCCCAAAATGGTTGGGAACTTAGCTCTTCTACAGATGGCTCTCAAGAATGGGATCAAACGGATGCAAATGCAGAACAAACAGTTGATGTTATAGACTTCTTAACTGCCAGGTAAATGAAATATGAATGAAAATATCCTGGGACTCCCCAGCAGGTAATTTTGTGGTACAAATGCATGCGAGTATTTAGGTATGCAAAGTGCCCAAGCCTTTTATGCAGTTGAACTCATGAATGAGCGGCGGGCACCAGGAGCATCTCTGGAGTCTGGACAGTGTGACCAAATATTACAAGGCCGGTGACGACGCTGTCCGCAAGCATTCCTCAGCAGCTTATGTGGTGATGTCAAATAGGCTGAGCTCGGATGGTCCAAGAGAACTCTTTCCTCGAGCTGGTGGCTTAACTGGATCTGTTATTGATGTCCATTATTACAACCTCTTCTCTGATGTTTTTAACGGCATGAGAGTCCAACAGAACATTGATTTCATCCACACAAGTAGGTCGGCCCAACTGAATTATGTGCCCACAGCAGTATTACCAAAGATTTGCTAAGGCCCAATTGGTGGTCTGTGGCAGAGCTACTTTTGCGCGGGCTTATTGGACGCTAAAGAATGTGAACAATGATTGGAGCCAGGAGTGGATGATCAACAATGGTGACATCAAGCTGAGACTTCGCCAAGGAACCTCCAGACTCCAGTTCAGTGGGGAAAAAAAAAAAAAACCCGGAAGGATGGTGTTCAACCGTTGACTGTAGTAGTGTGTACTTTTTAAAATTTTGATCCAAATCTTTTTTTTTCATTTATTGAGTCCTTCAATTGTAAAATTAATATTCAGTTGCTTTCTATTTGTTGACCATGGGAAAATTAAAAGGAGGACTAAGCTAGAAATGGTGCAAAAATTCGATGGCATTCAAAGTTGGTGTAAAAAGTTCAATTTAGACAACAAATTTAAAAAATTATACCTTTTCAATTCCAGTTTTTGTAAAAAAAAAAATATTTTTATTATTTCCCAAATCTTGGTTTGGGAGAGAAAAGAAACCATTGCTAGATTTTGATGTACAAAGAGAAAGTCGTTATGGTCACCAATTTTGACCACCAAAATAGTTAATTTTGATGTCCACGAGTTTTGTTTGATATGAAAGGAATTTGATGCTAGTTTTTTAAAATCTCAATATTGCCTAAATTTAAGTCAAGGAAGAAAAATCTAATACAGTTTGATTTCGCGTTTTTAGATCTTTTTTTTTAGTTTTTTAGGCTAATAAATTGATTGATAGATGTTATAAGGTTATTTATAAGTTTTTTTTGTTGTTAAAATGGATTAGAAAATGATTTTTTCAAGGAAAAAAAACTACTATGTTTAGTGGTGGGCTAAAATTGAGCAGACAAAATACAAGTCACCTACCTCAGCAAACAACATGTCATGTAATTATTATTGTTATTTAAAAAATGGAGACAAATAATAAATCATCTTCCCCTTAAAAAGATTAAAAAATTATATCAGGTCTAAACGTGCAGGCCTGGGTATAAAGGCCTATTAGTTTGGGTTTTTTAGAGGCCTAGGCAAGCTGAGTCATCACGATTGCATGTCTGAGCTCTTTTTAGGCATTTTTTATATGACAATTTTGTTATTCTATATTTACATGAAAAATAATTTATTAAAAAAAATATTAGACCCAATCAAGTTTGTGACCTGAAATGTAGGTTTGAAGAGTTAAGTCGTAACGTCCAAGCTATTTTTAATGCATTTTTATCCCTCAATCTAAAAAAATAATACAATTTAACCCTTTATAATCAATCATTTATTTTTTTATTTAACTTAAAATAGAAAAAAAATCACAATTTGTTATCATTTTAACTTAAAAAATTATGCATGTTTTTGCTATTATAATCCTATGCACATGTCATGGTAAAAACTAAAATTGAAGGGTTTTTTCTGGAAAAAAATAATGGTGCACAAACACTCAAAACACCATGTATGGCTATAATGTTTTTTATTTATTTATGTTGTTGCACATATCTCGAAACAAAAGAGGAAAAAGGAAGGAAGCAAAGAAAAGGTCATCGAGGCTACACTGGAAGTCTAACACTGACACACACTACCCTAAAAGAAAGAGCTGGATGAGATAATTCATGGGTCGCTTGTAAGGTCGGGATAACCTTGTATAAAAAAAAAACAAAGGAGATCAGCTTTTAAGCAAACTAAATGATGAAAGAAGGAACTAAAAAAAATCAATTAAAGAAATTAAAGAAAAAACTAGAGTTAACCATGTTCAACTCAGCTAATCCACAACTCGAAATATAAGATTAAGATAACTCCATATAAAAAAAACTAATAAAAATCACAAAGTTAAAGGCCCAATAACTTAATGTTGAATAATGAAATTAAAAAAAAATAAACCTAAAAAATATCAAAGTCAAATCAAGTCAATCTTCAAAATTTGTGACCTTGTTCATTAAACCAAGTTGCTCTGTAGAAGGCAAACCCATAAAAATTATGAAGAAAAATTTCCAAATATTCAAAATTAAAAGAAAAAATAAATATCAATAAAATGAATAAGGATCAAATATGATATAAAAATTAAATTAAATAATATAATAAGGGATGGAATTTAAAAATAAAATAAAAAAAATAAAAAATAGCAATTAAAAGAATTGAGACCGAATTTGATAGATAAATAAAAATAAAGAATGATGAAATTAAAAAAGATCTAATTTTATAAATTATTTCAAATAAAGCAAAAATAGAAATCAAAAGCACATGGATGAAATTTAAAGAAAAACAAAATTGAAGAGTTGGTTTGAAAAATTAGAGAGTTTGACACGAGAATCGAGAATAAGAGAGAGAAAGAAGAAGAAAAGAAAGGTCATGAGTGCCAAACCTAAGATCCGTTCCTAACAAGCGTTGCCCAGACATGCAGAAGCCACCGAGTAGATTTTAAAATTGCCCAAAAAATTAAAGTTTAGCCGTCAGGTGACACTGTATGCATCACTCAAATTTCACGGATAAAACCTCAAGTTGACATGGGCAATACACTCGGTAACTAATTTTGTTTAATAATATTTATGTTTATTAAAATAGTAAATTACATCTCATTGCACTTGTTTTTTTTTTATATATAAAAAAAACCATAATGAAAATACATAATAGGCTCTTTGTTTGTAAGGGTATTTCAATCATTTTACTATTTTAAAAAAAGTGAAAAAACTAAAAGTGCTGGACACTAATTAAATTATTTTACCGTGCTAAAAAATAAAAAAAAAATCCCATTTACTCCTATCAATTTTACACCTCTTAGAAAGATTTTACCCTCCAAATTTCATTTCATTGGCTATCACGCTAGAGGAAAAAAAATATTATTATACTATAGTAATCTTCAATATAATCAGTGTTGATTCACTGTAAAACACTGAATTTTTAAGGTTTTTTTTTTTTTTTTAATTTAATTTCTGGCAGCGCGTAGCCTTTTCACAAATATCCTAAGCTTTTGTCCATGTCGATGTTTAGTGGCTAACATCAATCATTACATGACAAAACAAGTTATAACGTATGTTTCTGCTGAATTTCAACCAATTCAAAATATCACGCTTCTACATAATATACTCATCGTTAAGTCTGATTTGAAGGGTCACTCTCCAGATTACAATTATGATTATTGTAGAAAAATCGAATTCTTCAGCTGGTGGGCGCCCTTCAAATGCCTATGTTAAAGGAGATATTTTGCTTGTGATCGAGGGTGACATCCCTTTATTGGCCATTGTTAGCAGAAGCAACTCAACTCAACTCAACTCAACTCAATGAACAGATATTTATATTTGACCACTTGCAGAAAAAACGTTGTTCTAAAGCAATACCTTGCTTGGGTACTTCTTTTGGTAAATTATTACGAAACAAAAACAGCTATTTTATGGCAATAAAGCTATGATACCTCAATTTCAAGGAACAAACTGCTCACACGAGTGGGTTCCAAAGTCCAGCCAGGATATTAGACCGCACTCGCTATCCCTCGCAAGACACCTCATAAGTCTTGAAGTAATTGGTGTACCTAGTAATCATTATCATTAAAAAAAATATATGTAAATAAATAAAAAAAATCATCAATATAACTTGGGAATAAAACCTTTGTAAACATAAAATTAGATTAAAAAAAACAAAAAAAAATTAATCCGAGTCAATCCAGTTTAACATAATAAACATGTAATTTGGGTAATAAAAAGATGGTCAACCAGGTTATCCTGCAAAACTCGTGACTCGAATAATAAGATTTGAATAACCCGATAGAAAAGAAATTGAAGAAAACCATAAAGCCAATTTTTTTTAATAAAAAAAACCTAATATTGAACGATAAAATTGAAAAAAAATAAGCATGAAAAGGGATGTTGACCCGCGTTAACTTTTCAATCTTGTAACCCGGGCATTAGACTGGAAGTAGCATACACAAAGAAAATGTGAAGCCCAATCACTAGCAAATTAAATGTTGAAAAATGAAATCGGATAAAAAAAATAATTACACAAAATAATCTAAGATACAAATGGAAATTAAAAGAATGAGAGTGAAAATCAAAATAAAAAATAAATTAGAGGACAATAATTTTTTTTTATTAGTGGGTTAAATTGAAAAGAAAAGAAAACTTTAACAAAACAAAAAAAAATCAAAAGAACGATAACCAAATTGAAAATCAATAAACCTTTTACAAAAAAAAAAACCAAGAAAAAAAATATTATAAATTAAAAGAATAAGAGCTAAATTGAAAAAAAATAAAACATACTAAAAAGACCAAGAGCCCCCTAGATCCATGTTTTATTTTTTTGGATTTTAAGGGCAAAACTATCTTTTTACTGTATTTTAAAAATTAAAAAGACCTAAATATCCTCACCTAATAGTTTTAAAAAATTTAATAAAAAAAGTATATAAGTTATTTTAATGTTTCAAAAAAAGAAAAAGTCATATACACCCCCGACAAATTATCAATGACTTATGGGTCATTCAAAAAGACCAAAATACCTTCTACTTATAATTTTTTTTTTTTTGAAAGACACAATACTCATTGCACTGCAGTAGTAAATAGTGAAATCAAAGTCTACATGGTGTTTAATACAAGATTTTTTAAATTCCTTTTAGATTTTTTTATTAATGTTAATAATAAATAGATGCACTCTAGATAATTTTTCTTCAATTATGATATATAAATTACTTATTTTGGGAGTGTGTAAATATTTACTTTTCAAAATAATTTTTATTTAGAAATAAATCAAAATAATATATATATATTAGTTTGGACATTAGCACATCAAAACAATAAATAAAAAACACTTAAAATTTTGATTTAAAGCTAAAAATAATTTTATTTTTTTAAAAAAAACAAGATTGTACCATAATGCGGGACCAAAACCATTTTCTGCTCATCCCGAAAAACAAAGTCTTGATGCTTGCTTGGCAGTAAAAATGGTTTTGCTAGCATCGTTTTGTATTTCCCGAAAAAAAAACATAAATATAGTGCCAATAAGTATAACCCCGTGAAATTACAAAGTGGTAAAAAAAAAGGTATGTACTTCAAGTTCTCATTAGCGTGGAAATTATCTGTATTTTCCTAAGGCAAATTAATAACCAAAGAGATACACTTTATACTCTATATTATTTTTAAAAGGCTGTTTGTTTATGTGGTTATTTCTATTTTTGAAGTAAATTACAATAAATAATTATTTAATAAAGTAAAAAATGTAGTTTATTATTTATGGGGCCCAGTGCATTTCGCGTTTAAAATGCAGGTAAATTCAAAGCAACTCTCGACTATTTTTTTTTTTCTGTGCAGTGAACTAAACTATGCACCGTTCACTTTTATTCACGTAAACAGTACATAGTAAATTAAATTCACTTGCAATGTTTACATGAATAGTTTTTTTTTTTGTTGAAAAAATAGTGCAAACTTTTTATAAATTTACTCGCATTGTTCATCTGAAAAATAATTTTTTTTCCCAAAAAACTAGTGCATAGTAAATTAAATTCACTCGCATTGTAATCTCAATTTTATTCCTGATGATATTTTACCTGATTTTGTTGCACATCAAAAAACCATGAAAATTGTAATTCTTGTCGGATGAATTTTATACGTAATGAAATTGTAGATAGTTTAATAAAACAATAAAAAATATTTTATATAATGTGTTATTTATTTCATGATATAATAACAGTAGTTAAATCTACAATATTTAAATTCAAAACCATATATATATATATATATATATATATATATTATTTTATAACCCCAATTTAAAAAGTATTTTTAATCAAATACATTAAATTACTTTTTATTCAATCTCAATTTTAATCATAATTTTAACTAAATATATACAAATATCAAATCAACCTTACCTAAAAATATTTTTATAAAATATATTTTTTAAAATTATAATCATAAAAACTATCGGATAGAATTTGTAAAACTAATTTAATTTGCTTTCTATACGTCATTCTTCCACCTTTAATTTTCTCTTTCTTGGATCATCATGGTGAGAAAGTGGGCGCATTTTGAAGAAAGAATGTCTAATCACTGATAGAACTTTACTTTCAGTGGTGCCGCTGTACACTTACAATGATTTATCAATTCATGGGGCAGTTTAGGCTAATAATCAAAGATTGGATCAGCAATAAAGAAGATCTCGAAGATATAAAATTTACCATATTAACATATTTTCAAATGCTCCATGCACGATTGATTCTTATCTTCGAGTATAGATGCTGATAAATTGTCACATTAATTTGAAGCAAACAAAGTATTTCTTCTCGTGATAAAAGTTATATACCATATGCTATCACAACGTGCTCGATCGTAGCTAGATTATATTTATAGCATAATATTCTCCACATTAAAAAGAACTGACACTTTAAAAACTACTTAAACTAGAGATATGATATCTTATCATGAAGGATTTAGAGAAATCCTCAACTTTCTAGTTTCCACTTCACTGCCATATATATTCTCTTTTGTTATTATTATGTTCACTGCATGTTTGCAGGCCGCATCACTCCTTTCTTCGCTGGTTTTTTGCTACGATGCCCCATGAATTTATGGAAAATCTTGGATGGTATTGTAGCTTCTATTTATAACACTCATAACCTATAATTAAGGGATACAAAGGCTTCATATTCAGAGAAGTAATTAGGATAATGTTCCACCTAATCTAGGAATTGTAGAGAAAATTTAAGCTAAGGTATATATATATATATCAATATCATCTAAAGATATGGGGTTAGATTTTTATTTATACTCAAAAGAGGAAAACTGAGAAATTTAAAGCCGGTGTGTACCTTAATTCGCACGCCCAAACCAGGATGTTTGTGGAAAGGAAAATGGAGACAAATAGCATCCAGTTCCTCCAAAAATAATGAAGAACTCAACCAATGAAAGCAAGACAAGAGATTCTCGCGATGTTTAGCATTTAAAACGACATGATTAAATAAATGTTTGAACCACATAAATATTTGGGCAAAACTTAAAAATAATTACGAGTAATTAAATAATCTGCTGGAAATCAGAAACCAATCGCATGCCAGCCAAACATTTTACATGAAACTTTTACAACCCACCCACTGGTCAGTGCTGAGTGCTGACCATCAGTCAATTTTGATATATGACAAAAGCAAGAGTTCCCCGGAGAAGTTTTCTTTTCAGTCAGGGACCACTCTACTTGCGTTCTATTGGTGTTGAGATTGGCGGATTTTAGCCTTGCAATTTAATAAGAAATACGAAAAATTACTGTCTGTGCTGCTGCAAGGGAATAGGGAGGCACTTCACGTGAATTATAATTATAATTATGCAACTAGTTCAGTTTAATTTGTTAAACTGCAATTACAAAATAGACAGCGCAAGTGGGAAGACCAGAGGAGTCCAGACCAAGCTCCCCAAATAATTGATGCAGAGAGAGGATGCTAGCTCTTGGAAAATGACTCATGAGACGGCCGCATACAGTGATTGGTCCAAGGCTCTAGCTGGTGTATGGATACGATGATTTTGTTGCAAAATCTTGTTTAAAAACATGGAAATAAAACCAAATTAAAAGCGCAGTCCTTTTACTTTTAAAATTAAGATTTTTTTTGAAATTTAATCTATAACATAAACTCTTTAATATAAAATACATTAATATATTTTAAATAAATTATAAATAAATAAAAAATTAATCTTAAAAAATGTTTGGTTGATATGTTTTGATGAAATCCAAAATCCTCTAAAAACATTTTATTCCACGTAGCAAATAAACAAAACTATCTTGATCTCTATAAAATAAGAAGTTAGAAAATTAAAATTAAATTCTAAAAAGAGAGAAAAAATGTTATACAAAATAGGCTTTATATTTAAAATCACACACATGATAGCTTGGCCCGACATGTGCTTGAACTTGAGTTTGCTGTAAAATAATATTTTGAACAACAAAATAAATTTTTGTTTATCCATAGTTTTCGGTGAATGATGATAGTTTGTGGTGCAATAATGAATATTTAAGTAATGAAATCATTAAATAATTGAGCAGTGGAGATAGATTTTATTAATGGTTTAGATGATTGGTAAAAATAATAATATTTTTTTTCTCTGCTAATTAAGATCAAGAGAAGTTGATATATTCTTTAAATTGAAAACAAGTTACAACAATACGTAGAAAGCTCTTTCTAAGGAAGGGCCGGGATGGATTATTTGATGAAATGTAAAATATGATATTTAATTCTTTATTAAAATAAAAACTGCATTTGAGTGTATAATCACACACATATGCATATATATTAATTTTTTATTTAATATTTCATTGATAGTAGTTTTTGTTATTATTCTTAATACGAGTCTCCTTTTATTTTTAAAATATTTTTTACTTTGGTTATTTATGTTTAATATAATAAGTGACACATTTTATGACAAATTAATGATTATGAGGCATTAGATTAGTCAACTATTGGATTTTGATAAACCTAATTGAACAAGGAGACAATAGGACCCAAGCAATTCAAAACTAGAAGTAGGAGAGTTGATTTGATCAAATTTATAATATAGGGACTAATTTGAATAGATTCATATGGTAGAGTAAATTACAGTAGAAATGTATATATATAACCACTCACGAACGAGGAAACTCAAGCTCCCTCAAGTTTAACTGCTTGGATTGGGGAATATTAAAAAAAAAAGAAAAAGTATCAGAAGCTCCCAAAACAATGATGAAAGGGTCAATGACGTGGATTTGCTGTAATAACAAAACAGCATATTAATTCAACGGCCCAGATTCACTCCTGGGTTTCTGGCTCTTCTTTTATCTTTCCAACCCCTCTTCTCCTGCACTTCCCCTCTCCTCTCCCTCTTTCTCAGACTCCCTCTCCTTCTCCCTCTCTATATTTCCTCAGTGAAAGGAAACTCAAAAACTTAATAGCTAGCAGTTGCTAAGAGTATAACAAAGATGTTGCTGGGCAAGAGACCACGTAATCCAATGAAGAGAACAACAAGCTTCTCAGAGATCACCTTTGATCTAAACACTGCTACTAGTGAAGCAGCCCCACCACCGTCTGATCATCATCAAAAACAGGCGGGATATGGTGGCCTGATAGATCAACGGTTCTTGTCTGACGCTGGATCACCAAGAACTACCTATAGAAGGGCTTCTGCTGATTTCTTGGAGACTGCTCACTTCTTGAGGGCTTGCTCTCTTTGCAAGCGCCGGTTGATCCCTGGCCGTGACATCTACATGTACAAGTAATCCTTTTTTCTCTATATTAGGCTATGTTAGTTTTGCTACTACTTATTCTCTTTTGACAATCTTTACCAACAATCGAACATCTTCTGTTACGTTTTTTTTTTCTTTTTTCTTTTTTATCCTAACTTCAAATCGTTAATTTATCTTCGGAGATATTTTT
Source organism: Populus x sibirica (assembly GCA_019202695.1). Taxonomy (NCBI): domain Eukaryota; kingdom Viridiplantae; phylum Streptophyta; class Magnoliopsida; order Malpighiales; family Salicaceae; genus Populus; species Populus x sibirica. The sequence continues at coordinate 1,236,764 of JAGMVL010000643.1, read as the reverse complement.
GCTTGTTTCTTGGGATTTTCGGTTATAATACATGTGAAAAAAATAAAAGAATTAACCTTGTTTCACTAGTAAGTGACAGATTTACATGGTAAGCTCAGTTTATTTATGTGACAATTCGATTCCCAATCATGTTTTGCAAGAAATAACAACATAATCCGAGACATCTTCCATGAAATAATTTCTCTTGATGCATCCAACTTTTTTTTATCAAACAACTTTGTTTAATTTTATCATCTGTCTGGTCAATACACTATTTGTTCTTTAATTAATTACTATGAATCTATCTTATTTAATAGTGATCACATGGCATCGACTTTGTTTTTAACGAAGTTAATTTGGCTTCTTGCAGGGGTGACAGTGCTTTTTGCAGCCTAGAATGCAGGCAACAACAAATGAGCTTAGATGAGAGGAAAGAGAAGTGCTCATTAGCATCCAAGAAAGAATCTGTATCCACCACCACCGCAACAGAAGTCTCCGCTAAAGGAGAGAGCACCGTTGCCGCCTTGTAGAAATCATTAATTACCAAGAAAAATGAAAAAAAAAAAAAAAACTTCGCCTATATATAAAATAAACCAAGTCTAGAAGTATATGAACGTGGGTTTGAAAGCAGGCGTATATTTTTGTATGTAAAGGGACAAGTTTTGAAGCTGCTTTACGTGGATCCGCGGCGCATACTATGAGGCCTGCCTAGCTAGAATTAACGAGTCTGCATTTCTTTTTCCTAGTTTTTTTTTGTTTTTGTTTTTTGTTTTTGGCTTTTTCTAACACTTTTTATTTTATCCTGTTTTGTCTTGCTGGTAATGGAAGAAAATTGCAGATTCACAAGTTTTTTTCTCAATTATTATTGTTATTATCACTATTATTATTATTATTATTATTATACGCAGAATTAAATGTGTGTGTACATGTGTGCTCGCATATGTGAATTCATGGTGGTAAAAAAATGATTTCTAGAGATAAAATTGATGGGTTTGGGACTGAACAGTACTGAGTGGGATGGTATTGATTTTAAAGAAGATTCCCGTCATTTTCCCGGTGGTACCACCACCTCCATCTTGTTTCGATGCATGAGTTGCCTAATAATCAGAGAGATTTGCGCGCGTAAACAACAATAATTCGTGACTAGTCTATGGAGTACGAACTGATGTATTGAGCCACTAGCTAGTACTTATTGTTTCTGTCTCGAAGGTTTGGACTTTTGGAATTTGAATACTAAATATTCAAATAGATAGCAAATGTTTGAATTGAATTGCTTTTCCATAATCAATCGTCATAACCAAAGCAAGGGTGAGTAATGAGTATCGTTTATGTGAAGATCTATTCTTCGGAATTTTTGAATAGATAAATAATACATGTTGTAGAAATGTATTTGTTTTCATCACTGGATACAAGGTCTAGGGTTAGGTTTTTAGAGTTTGTGTTAATTTTATTTAAATTAACTATAATTGATATCAATTAAATATAAAATTAGTTAATTAAATACGTATATTTTATTATTTATATAAAATTGATGAATTTTGGTTTGTGTTAATCATGTTAGGGTTAAAGTTGCATTAACTATAAATTCTATTAATTAGCTTCAAATGATCCCAATTTATTTCATAGATAATGTTATTTTTTGATAGATTTTATGAATTATGGTTTTATTGTTTGTGTTTAGGTTTATTAAAATTTCAATATCAAGCTGATGTAACTTGATGAATTTGCTATATTACTAAATTGTCATTGTGTTTTATTGTTTTTTTCACGAAATATACCTTTTATAGTGGGATTATTATGTTATTATGGTGATACCATCATCGATGTCGATAATGATATCACTTATCATAGAGAAAGTAACAAGTTCTTTAGTTTGACATTAGACAGTTTGTTTGTCGAACTAAAAAAATTAGTATATGGAGGCATTTGGTAGAATTTTCTTGAAATTGATGTTGACATTACTTAAAGGATGTTACATGAGGGGCATCCAAATTGTTATGTTAGTGTATCCATGGCTAGTAATGTGAGTTTTAATGCAATGTTTTGGTTGGTAGTCGCAAATAGGTTACAAATATTAGAGCTCTACTTAAATAGGAGATTCAAACAAGAAAAAATCGTAGAGTTTGGAGTTCACATGGGTCTCAAGATACAATCAAATGACCACACAACCACCATATAATGCTTTTTTAATATATTTATTTTATGCTTTAAAAGATGATGTCATGACACAGACACCTTACATCAATTCATTGATAGAAAAAGTTTTTTGTTATGCATGGAGGGCAATGATTTATGGCTTGTAGTGGTTCTAATGCACTATTTTGCTATTGTTGATGTGCATTGCCCTGATCGGGTAATACGGCGATTTTGAATTGCATTAACACATCCATCACGATATCGACACATTTGATGACTTACATGTTGTTAATCATCAAGGTAAAATGAACCATGATTGGTTGGTAATGCATGTAGAATATGTCAATCATTAGCATGCAATGAGAGGTCACATATTTATAGAGTGATATCTACCTATTAAGTTAGAACTCTACATGTCTTGGTATATGAAAATAAAAAGGCGATTCATTACACCACAATAGGAGTGTACTCTTAGACTTCCACGTGATCCTCTGCGTCAGTCGGCATGTAATCTGGATAATTGAGAACCATATGCACCAAGATATAATGATGAACTAGTGTGGATCAATTTTTCTATAACTTATAAAAATCTTTTCTATATATATTATAAATGATGATATATTCTTTTGTTATATATTATATGAGTTTTTTTTAATACGTGAGGGTCAGAGAGCCACGACCGCGATTCATGATGACACTAACGATATTATGTGCCCCACATTCAATACCTAGTTCTCATATTGTTGTTCTTCACTTGACAAGGTTAGGGAGCCTGAGTGTTTGGACGTTGCAATAAAAAAGGATGAGGCTATTTATCGTGCACGAAAACAATGACATCCTCGTGGTTCTGATAGGGTAGGTCTATCGACGGGTTAGTTTATTAGACAAAATTTATGATGTGATTGAATTAAAGTTATTTATTATAATGAATTGTTTTGGTGTTGTGGTTGTGGTTGAGTTTTTTTAATTACGAAATTAGTTGATATGAAATTGCGATTTGTGTTTAATTAGTTGTGTGGTGATTTGTGCTGAAGGATAACTAACTTGTTGTGTTGAGTTGCTGTTTTCAAAATTGTATTTTCTTTGGCAGGGGGCTAAAAGGGTTGAGAAGTGCTCAGACATTGTGTTTTCCTTGGTCGCGCATGTAATATACACGCGCAACTATACTAACCTAAGCTGTGTTACATTGAAGAATATTTTTTCAGTAAAAAAAAGAAAAGAAAAAAAACTCTCTGGAATACACTTCCATCCGGCAAGGGAAGATTCCATTGGCGAGATTTTGCCCTCGTTAACTTGGCCACGCAAATAGCCAGCGGGAATGGTGAGGATTATTATTGATTTAGAAAATAAGTACGGAGAATGGAGGAGAGAGGTGACATTTTAGAAGATTCTGTCAAATATTTGATTAAATGATTTATTTATTTATTGGGGGTGACAAGTCCAGGGGATTGGTAGTTGTTCTTGTGCAAGCTGATAGTTTAGAATGGAATCATTGGCCTAGTCAGCAGTGGGTCCCAACCATCACCATCACAGTAAAGAGAAATAAGGAAGTGGAAAATAATAATAATTCATCTGCTGGAGGAGGAGGAGGAGGAGAGTCCTCTCTTTCTCTGATTCGTGCCTCAGATGGGACTAACCAGAATTAATATAATAAATGTCCCCCCGCCTTTTCTCTTGAAATTGGCAGCTCCCACGTGATTTCTGATTTCCACTTCACCAGGCACGGTGCTGTATTCTCCGACCTGTTATCATAAAGAAGTGAAAAGCATTTGGATGTAGGGCTTTTTTTCCTCCAGGCAACCCAACCCATTTCTTATTTTAAAGGGGGGGAAAAACACATTATCAAAAATTAAATAAAATCATACTCTAGAAATTAGAGCATAAAAATCAATAAAATTCCATCCATAAATCACGACACGATAGGATAAAATCTCAATATAGAACAACAATATCATAAAATAAAACTCACGCATAATAAAAGTTAAATTTTGTTTTAAAAGAGAGAATTAAAAAAATAATAATCTGGATTGGATACAAGTCAGATGAACATTAACTCCTTCGGGTCGGTGAGATTATTATTCCTAATAAAATTATCTGTTTTGGGCCTTGACCCTCGAGAATCCCAAGGAATTTTTCCTAGAAAAACAAACATGCGTTATGAGAAAATTGGGATTCCTATGTGGGGATCTTGAGAGATGCCCCGGTATAATGAAAGGCCACCTTAGTTTATTTATTGTGATATTAAATAATTTAGGAATAAATTTAATTTGCTCGCATGCATGCATGGTGGAGATCTAGTAGATGAATTATGAAAAAAAGAAAAATCTGCCCTTTCTACAGGAAGAGAGAAGCTACCTTGATTATGTTCTTCATGAATATTTAATCTTAATAAACTAACAAAAAGATCTAATCGAGAATCCATTAATAAATTAATGATTAATTAATCGAGATGGAGAGAATGGGTTAGAGACCAAGAAAGATGGTCTAGGCTTGCTCAAGAATATAATAAAAACTGTTTTACTTACTTAATTTGATGTTAAATGATCTTAGTAATTAAATCGGTCGAGGTTTTAACGAGTCTTTGTGGTTTTGACACCGCAGGGAGAAGATACGCATCGCAAGGAATTATAGACAATAGAAGAGCAGCGATATTGATTATTAATTAGACAATTTAATTATACATGGAGATGCTCACAGATTCTCTGCAGCAAGTGTAGCAGGTGGTAAAAAAGGTTTATTAAAATGGACAACATGGCAGGGCATACATATATATATATATATGAATTTCTTCCGTTCAATTTGCCCAATTGGGAGGACAGGATTAATTCCGGATGCTTTCTGTAGAATCTTAATCTCTTCTTTCCTTGTACTCGCCATATCACTCGCACGTCTGCTCTTCTGCACTCCTTTCTTTTAGCTCTTACTTTCCTTCTTTTCCCTTTCCTGTATTTTATATATATATATAACAGATGCACATTTGATTCGACGTTATATTGCTCAATGATCTCTACATTTACCTCCTTTCAATGGTTGGATTTTCTCAATTTGAACACTCCAATTTCTACATTTGATTCGACGTAATAGGTCCCAAAAACACAAGCTTGTGTTTCAAATGCAACCAAACACTTTGTTTTTGTGATTTGTCTCAAAAGTAGAAGCTGCTACAATAACAAACACATTATTATTTTTTTATTATTCATATATTTTATTATGGTAGAAGTTGCTTTTTAAAGTTATTTTTACATGAAAATGTATCGAAATAATATTTTTTTTATTTTTTAAAAATTTATTTTTGACACCAGCATATTAAAATGATTTGAAAAAAAAATACTAATTTAAAACTAAAAAAAAATATCTTTTTTTAAAATATCTTCAAAACACATAAACAAGCTGCAAGTAGCATTTAACTATAAACTCATTCTTAACTTCTTTTGATACGTGGTAAAAGAGCTTTAGCTAGATTTTGATATTATAAAATTTGCTTTGTGTATGTTTAATTATTTATATTGCTTTGAATCCATGCCTGCCCCCATCTACTTTGCCGAGGATTGGGAAACAGTTGGCAGAAGAACGTCAAGATATAAAGAAAACAACAAAATCTTCTTCTACAACTTATAGTGAAAGTTACCCTGCAGGTTCTCAGTTTATCACGTCTAGCAGGACTCCATACTTGTATTTTAATCAAATACACAAAACTCCCCCACTTGAGCAAGTTGGCATGTGTCTGCATCAAACCTCTAATTAACTAGCATCAGTCTGCTTAATTATCATGCTCGTTTCATCATTCTTAGCCTTCAATTTAAATTAAGAAAAAAAAAATATCAGGCGTGTCGCTGACTCAAGTGAATATTCCTATAACATGTTACAATTAATTAGGGGTCAGTGCCGACCAATCCACGACCTTGATTTCTCACCCTAATTTTCCATGCACCCCCGTTTTAACTTTAGCCCAAATGTCAGGCATCGCTCGATATGATGTAAAAACATCATTTATTTCTATCTAAGTTTAGTTTTCCAATTGGGATTGGAGACTTGTGCTACTTCACGTATCATTAAGTGCTTTAGAGAATTCTTTAAAAGATATATTAATTTCATCTTTATCGTTTCAAATTAATTAGATTATGATAAATAGAAATTTTACTAATTTTAATATTATTGGCAAAACCCTTTTAATCCGGCCGAGCAGATGAACTCAATCATCTTATATTGTTTTCACTGCGAAGTTAATTGTTAATTATAAGACGCCAAGATCACTGTTTATTTGTCCTCGACCGGGCTGGAATTTTGATGTTCTTATAGCTAATTCAGATCAAGAATTGAAGACTTTTTTCGTAAATAACCAATGCTCCTGCCCTGCCAACATGTTTATAACTGTAAGAACAATTCAATTAACATAAAAATAAATACAAACATGAAAGAAAAGAAGACTAGAATTCTCCTAAATTGATTTGCATTATTATTCTTACTTCAACCTAAATACAAAAATATAAGTTAAAAATATTATTCTATAATTAATAAATAAAACAAGATAAATATAATATTTAACAATAACATTCCACTTCGTCGAACAAGGACATTGCCTGTCTCCCTGTAATTATTCGACCGAGGAACTCTGGAAATTTGGTTTCAAGTTTCAAGATGAATACCAAATTTAACAGATTCGTTCATTTAATTATGGCCATCATCGTTGATGTGTACAACTTCCATGTGTGATTTTCTTTCTTTGTTTCTTTGTTCTTCTTACAGAACCCTTTATTTAATCATGTCAAACTACACTCCCATGAGCGATTCATTCACTAGATAACAACCAAGTTGCTCTATGCCTATGATTGGCTTCCCCGGCCCCTTGTCCTTCTGCTCTTTTTTTCCATTTAGTTCTCCCAACATTGTTTACCCTCTCTGGGACAAGATGGTCCCGGGGTCCAGCCATGGTCCGGCTCCACTCTGCAAGCCATGGGCTCAAACCAACCAGCTAGTGACCAAACTCACGAGTCAGATCACAGGTGCTGCACAGTGTAATTATCAAAACGAAATTGAAAAGGCACAAACAATTCATATCCACATAGCATTTGTACAAATATCCTCCAAGAAAAATTACAAAAATAAATGCAGCAAGCATATGTTTTTCCAACCGAAAATAAATTTATTTTGTTCCTTTTTTCCAAAATGCCAAACAATGATGAAGATACAAGTGATGTTAAGGCGTCATTGGCCCCACAAGTCACGATCGTTTATAACTTCAGCACCAAGTCCCTGAAATTGCAAGCTTCTTTGTGAACTGTTAATTAATGCAGGATCTATCATCTATATATATATTGATGTAGATGCTGTTTTCGTAGCGGATTAATTTGTTCCATCTCGGGGAGAGCAACTCTCGGTGCCCTTTGCATCTTCCAAAAGCTCTTTCTACCAATCCCCGCTTCACAAGTGCCCTCAGAATTTTATCAACCGCCACTAGGAGTCTTCATAAATGGTTGGTCATTAATGACTCGTCCAAGTTGTAGCAAATGATAAGTTACTTCGCCATTGACGCCCACAAAACTCACGATGTAACCAGTTTTGTTTTTTCGTTAGACTATTTTAATTTGGATTTTAGGGTTGGCTTTTGAAAAAAATTGTTTTGTAGATACACCAAGCTAGTTGAAGATGTATTTTTAAAATCATTTAAAAAATGATTTTTTTCTTTGTATATATGAGCAAAAGAAAAAAGAAGTCTTGAACAACAATTCAAGACTCATTTGTAATGTTGTCTTGGATCTTGAAGACAATTTTTCAATGGAGCACGAATAGTTTGAAACTAACCCTATATATCCGTATCTGGTTCGTTTTTAATGTGATATTTGATATTAATTTGTCCTTTAATCAGATTAAATTACATGACAAATCGTAAATTTATTTTTAATCCCTGTATGGATGAATACAGATAGCACATCATAAATATTAAAAACAAATAAAATATAATCCATCAATAAAATATATTTTTTTGGTGGTTGGACAATGAATAAAACTATTTACTGCAATTATATTCTTATTAAAAATATGAAAAACGAATAAAAAATGTTAGCATTAAGGTACAATAATAAAAGTTTTATTTTTTTTCACGACAAGCTATTTAATGCAATTATATTCTTATTAAAAACATGAAAAACTCAGCTATGAACCATAAAAAATATCATGCATATTGATGGTTTTGTTAGCTTCAGATAATCTAAAATGGCAGTTTAATGTGTTAATTGCTTTTGCTTATAACAATAGATTTAACCCAAAATTTAACTATGAAATGTATGTTTAAAAAGATCAACAGTCGCGAAGATTTAATCCACGAACAAACCCTATCTACCACATATACAAGATTTCATGCTAACATCACAGTGGTGCGCATCTCGACACAAGTTCCCCTCCCCTTTTCCTTTTTCTTGATATTTCTCTACTCATGATGATAAGTTACAATAACAATGATGCATTGGGTTTGGGAAATTGTTGTCGTGTACTGCTGCAACCTTTTCTTTTCTTTTCTTGAGCAAACTAGAGTTGCCCATTTGTTAGTCCTTTAGTTACACTATTAATTCTGATGGTTAGATTAATCTCGACAGCCACAACTTTAGATGATGAGAAACTGCTTCAGTGCTGGTTGTCGCTGATATTATTCTGTATAACGAAGAGCTAGGGTTTCCTACAAGAGATAGTGTAAGGCTTGCAGACAAGCAATATTGAGAGATCCAGAACCTTTAACTTGCTAAAACTGGATGGAGGACCATAGAATAAATAGACATTAGCGTCGCTTTTGACACCAATTATCAGCCAGCTACGATGACTGTTCAGACCCAATCTGTTGAAGAAGGGGACGTAGTTTAGCTGTGGACCATTTTCGAGGAATTGGGTATAGGTGTGTATAATGTGCGTGCAATGATTAGCAGGTAAGTTTCTGGTTTCCAATGCCTCAACGTGTGGGTGCAAAATTAAGTATGGATTTCTCAAAAACAAAATACTATACTAGCGCCTCAAAAACAAAATACTAGTGCTTCAAAAAAACAAAATACTAGGGTCCCATTTTGTCCATTAAATTTACGAAGCGACCCATCTTGCATAGGGCACCCTACATACTTGTCCAGTAGCAATGAGGGGCTATCATTTTGGTCCACGATGGGAGAATGACAGTTTAGGAACCTGTCCACTCGTGAAATATTAAAATTATAGGGAATTTGGCCTGTACTGGAAAAAGCACCATGCTTCTTTTCTGGGTGGATGAATCTCTAGCTGCATTTCTGGCGGGCAGATACTGCACAGTGCACACAGCTCGCTCTTTACATCTTTGTCCCACTGACTACTGTTACCCTCTAAGGCAATAGATATTTTTCATTTCTTTCTGCTTTGTTTCCTGTGCTGTAACGAGAGAGACAAGACATCGTATTAAGATATTTAATTCATATAAAAATGAGGGATTTTAATTACTTGTAGTCATTAGTGTTAAAGGCCAGAAAGGGTCCCATCTGTTGTCCAAATTAAGATATTTTTTACAAGATTATACATGTCGAGGCAGAGCTGATGTATGTAGATATATATATATTTTTTTTTTATGCGGAGTATTCGGTTAACTTGTGCGTACCTCAACTAATTTCCACTAGCCCTGAAGTTAACGACCAGGTAAACCTCTAGTGGTCATCAATATTGGCAATTATAAGACTGGAACCTGAAACTACAGGAGGAGCAAAACTTTCGATTCTAAACTCTTATCATTAAATTACCTATTAGATGGTTGTATGTAGATATTTTAAATCATCCCAGTAGCATGGTTTTTTTTTTTTAATGAGAACAAATAATATTTGGTGTGGAAATCTAAGGTATATTAATCAATTAATGATATACTAATCTGATCTCGCTATCCCTTCTTTTCAAGGTCCATCGAAGTTTTATTTTGTGCGTAAAAACGAAATTGGAATCGCTATTATTAGAGAAGGAGGGCGGGCCGTGGCCCAGTAGCTGAAACTAAAATAAAAAAAAACTAAACGAATGCGGGTGGGTTGGGCTTTGACTGCAAGCCCATTAAAAAGCTCTGATTTGGGCTCAGCCCTTTCTCAACTCAGAAAATATTTAGCCCTGACTACAAACATGACTGAGGAGCCCAAACCAAGCCATCGTATCAAATTTCACATCAAAACCACGTCTGCATCAATAGATATTTAGCTCCAAGAATTCTAGTGTGGCTAGAACACTGGCTTACTTGATGAATAAATTGATTAGAAGTTAAAACTTAAGAGTTTAAAAACTACCATCCCAATTCCTAAACAGAATCCAAACTAATAGAAGAGATATTCGAGGAGAATTTCTTATCTTTAAGCTTTTTATTATTTAAAGTGATATGCATAAACCAATAAACAACAAACCCTAGCTACCTATACCTTTTTCTTCTTTCTTTTTTGTTCCTCGGAGCCTCCCTCTCTCCTTGATCACTCTCTATACTGAGGAATAACAACAGAAAGAAAAAATATATATATGAAGACAGCTCTCTTCATTACATGCATTTTGGCCACGCTGGCTGTGCTAGCAAACAGTGCGCAAAATGGATCACCTCCAAAATCACCAGCACCGGCACCATCAGTAGATTGCAGCGATGTTGCAGTTGACATGTTGGATTGTGTAACATATTTGTCAGATGGCAATGCGGAGAAGCCCACTGATTCTTGCTGTGCTGGGTTTGAAGCAGTGCTTAGTCTGGATGATGAGTGCTTATGTTTTGCATTAAAGCATAGTACAGATTTTGGCGTTGCAGTGAATCTTACTAGGGCTGCAGCTTTATCTTCTGAGTGTGGAGTGTCTGCTCCTCCTCTGAGTAGATGTGGCAGTGAGTGATTTAATACTAGCATGTTTCATTTGACTGGAATTATTTATAATCTTTTTAATAAATATTTTTTATTTAATGATCTGCTTGTTCTGCATGAACGTAGTCTCCGTGCCTCCTTCCGGTGCACCTGCAGGTACGTTTTCGATTATGTCTTTGCAATCTCAATCTGAAAATGTTTCATCTTTCTTTTTTTTTATAATCTGAAAGATCTACTTTGTATTTTTATTTATTCATCGAGTAAAACACCCAGACATGAATGGTGTATACTTTCAGCTTGAAAATACACGTCGCGCGCCAAGATTATTAAAAAAACTGACAACTGTGGAATTCGGGATTTGATATATATAGGCTGCTTCTTTGTTTGAGGTTTAATGCTGCCTTCTCTCCTTATCTGACAAATAAGATAACAAATCCTTACCTCTAAACAACGAATTTAATTTGTGAAAACGTGAGGTGCTGCATGCAGAACAAGATTATTAACAGTCTCGTAATTATATTATCATGACCCATGACCGATGATATTCAATGATTTCAATCTGTTACAAGGAGTTCGATTAACTGTTAATCTTTCTTATAAGCTTGAACATTTTTTTTTGTGTGGCTAATGTTTATGCAGCTAACACTCCATCCTCTGCACCAGAGCCAGCTGCACCATCTCCTGTTATAGAGCCACCAACAAATGACCAACCTTCAGCCCCAGCTCCAGCGCCATCGAACAGTGATGATAATGGGAGATCAGCAGCAGCAGCAGCTCCAGTAACTAGTGATGTACCAGCACAAGCACCAGCAAAAGGGACGGCATGTGCTGTCTCTGCACCCTCTTTGGTTCTTATTAGCTCCGCTGTTGCTTCCGCTCTTTCTCTCTTTCTGTGGATTTGAAATACAAGATATTGTTGGCTTTTACCATCTTGTTTTTATTGTTTAGGTTCTTGTTTAGATTTGGACTTATTGGATAGTATATGCCTCCCTGTTCTTGTTCTGTTAAATAGAAGATCTTTGGTTTCTTGAATTTGATTTGAAATACACTTGATTGGGAATATTTTAATTTGAATCCTCTTGAGATCCCAAATTTACTCGGCCCCTACGAATCCGGTGTCAGTATATGTACTCGAGGGGGGCAGAAAAGCAAGGGAAAACGGCAGGCATGGATGGTATGGCGTGAAGATAACTAACCAAAAGTTCGGTTTGTGTGTGTGCATATAATTTTGATGTACAAAAATATTGTTCATTTAAATATCAAATGAAATATATGTGTTTTTTAATATATTATCTTATAAATTTAATAAATTATTAACTTATCACATTAACTTATTCGTTTATTAATTTATCAAAATTCTAGCATACTAACCTTCAACCTCTCCAATTAAGCAATTAAAGTGTATATTGCATGTGATATATTTTTTTTTTATTATTATTAATATGAGTGTCTAAATTAGTTTATGTATATCTCGATTAATATTATAGATTTTAAAATTAATAATTGTATAAATTTTTAGTAATTATTATTTTAATAACTATAAAATTTAAATATGAAATCATAAATTTTTAATCTCAAGTTCATACCGCCGAATTATCTATCGGATGAAGTTCATGGGATATTTCTATTGATAGATGAATGCTGCCATGTGACGGCCCTCCTGGTAATACTTCTTTTGAATTATCAAAACTCAAGTACGCACAGATAAATGCATTAATTAATGTTACAAGTACAGAATAAAACTTCATGAAAATTGGCGTGACGTTAGCAATTGCGCATTAATATTTCTCTAGAGCAGTTAGCATGTATTAAATTGCATGTATTAAATAGATGGCCGTATTATATCACGGGCATATTTTTGTTCAAATGTAAAAATTATGTTTAAAAAAAACAAAAAAAATTTATAAAAAATTAAAAATTGATAGCAACTTGGAGAAAAAATAAGGTAAATATTTTATGGGCATAAAATTTATTAATGATTTTATTCAAATACATGTAATTATAATGACTACGAGAATATAGTTATTATGATAATATAGTCAAATTATTAAATAATTGACTATAAAAAAATTAATTGAATAACTGTCATGAGACATACAACTAATTTAATAGAATATCAATAAATATATCATTGAATTGTGTAGATTACTACAAGTTATAGATGGTTTAATGACCCTAGAGGCAATGGCGAAACTATGTAGGCGTAAGAGGGGACAATTAAATTTTTTTAAATTACTTTTTATATTAGAATATTAATAATATCTTAACAAATTTAATTTTCTTTGCTGGTTAATAATTAATCCAAGTTGGCTATTGTTAACTTACACATAATTTAATATATAATATATATGTCCATTACATTTCAATAATTTTTTCCCTTGTTTTTTCCACTAATTAACCGAAAGCCTTTCTTATTTTCTTCAAGCTAGTATTCTTGCCTCTTTTTCTTTTGTAAAATTTCTCTTAATGTTCTAAACTATTGATTAGTTAAGCAAATAACTTTTTATGCTTTATGTTTTAGGTAAATTTCCTTTGTTTTTTTTATTTGTTTCGTTGTTTAATTTTAGTTTTATTTTTTTATAATTAATTATTGAAAATGTTATGATTTATGATAATTTAAGGGTTTGTTGAATTAATATATGTATGGATAATATTATATGCATATGAATATGAATTGAAATGGGTTTTGATGAATTGATAAGTATTTTGCTATGAATTTCATATTGAAAATGGATGCTGATAAACTTATTAGGGATTAAAAATAAAGTATGGGACAACTCAAAAAATTAGGGATACAATAGAGAAAAAAAATATTTAACATTTATATTTAACCAATCTATAGAAAAGAATAAGTCAACAATAACAATATCAATTTGTCATGACAATCCTTTTAAGCTATGATTTTAGTTATTGTCTATCATGTCAGCATAGAATTGTTGCTAAGAACTTCACTAGTCCTTGAAAGATTTAGAAAATGCAAGTATTGAACCCACCCTGAACTAAAAATAGATGAATGACAGTTTGATTGTATATACTAAGAAAAATGTCTTCGATGTGATTGATAATAAAGTTATTATGAAGCGATTTTAAAATATAAAAACTCGAGAAGAACAATTATAACGTAAGTTTTCTCATTTTGAAAGTATTATTAAATTAATTTTATCCGACATGAGTTAATACATATATTTCAAATTAATTTACATGTATAATGCATGTCTATATAATACATAATATTAAGTATTTGTTAATAATTTATTTTTTTATTTAAAAATCTTGACTCCACCGCTGTTTAGGGGGCTCTATAATATCGATTTATAGCAAAAACATCCTTGTGGTTTGAATTTGAGCAACCCTTATGATTTTTCTGTTACGCTGTAAAGGTCCTTTCATAAAAAAGCAACCCAATTTTCTGTTAATTTTACTTTTAAAAGTATGGAGGGATGTGAGTCAGATTTTTAATTGCTATAATTTTAGGGAAAATGATAAAAAAAAATTAGAACAATAATAAAAAAATCCAAAAAAAAATAAAAATTGTTTACAAATTATATTTTCTATTTATATACAGATACTTTTTTCAATTTGTTTTTTGAATTTAAGAAATTGTTTTACTTTATTATAAAAATACAAAAAAATATTTTATTTATTTATTCATGCTATATTTTTTAATAACTGTTTAAGATTTTTATGTATTTGTCAAAATTTTCACGAAAAATTAAATTACAAATCACGTGTATGAAAAACAAATACACGTTTACTCCATCAAGTATGTTTCATCAATAAAAATTTCCTCCAATGAATATTATGACACTATATTTTAATTTATAAGACCCAAACGACCACGGTAGTATTTACTAATCAGTCTATAATAATAATAAAAATCATATTTTTTTACCTATTTTCTCACCTGTTAAGAGAATAATTTTTTTGTGGTATTATAATTTTTTTTTTAAAAAAACTATAGATTTATATAAATAAAAATAACAATTGCAGTGGTTGATTGGTTTTAAATAGCTTGTAAGCTATGTCGGTGAAAAATTGCATTATTCTTTTTCTGACCAAATGATTCTCCAACTAATATAGGGAACCCAACCCAAAATTCCATTAAAAAGTCATTTATTTGGAAATAACCACCTTTGTTGATGTATTTTCTTTTTTATTGGCGTTTTTCCAAACCCTTTTCTTTTGGTAATACAACTTTAAAAAACAAAAAATTAAAATGTTGACAAACATGAAAATAACTATGGTAACGATGGATGCACGAACAGGTCGTCTTGGATTCTCTAGTACTCTTTTAGTGGTTATTTTTAAATATTTTTTATTTTTTTAAAAAATTTATTTTTAATACCAGCATATTAAAATAATTTAAAAAATCAAATTTACTAACTAGTAGTCTTCAAATGGCCATGCTGTTCAAATTGGTGGGTCTTATTAAAGTGTTTTAATGTTGATTGGTAGTTACGCTCATTCCCTTGAAAAAAAATATAACAGATAATGTCTAAGAGGGTTTTCAAAATCTCACCCTTTCTGTCTGCAGTGTAATTACCACATAGCTTTTAAGTCAATTTCTTTTTTTGTTTAAGGTTTAGGATTTTTTAACCTTGGTTTTCTTGCCATCATTCATTGAGATCAATAGTGTTTTGATCTTTCTAAGATGAATGGTGCGTACACATAACATCCTAGCAAGTAAGAGATATTTGTGTCATTTAGAAAGAGCGTGTGACGTCTCCTGAAGATTGTTGGTGGTCTTTTAGGAAAGCTTCTGAAGCATTGCCCTACCCTCTACACGGTGGGTCGGCACGTGTCAGCTTTTTTGGCACAGAGAAGCTCCTGTGATAATTTTTCTCCCTCTTGTTTCTCTCTCCTCCACCTCGAAAGATGTGTCGGCCTTGTAAAATTGCAAGGTGATCCTCAATCTCTTAATTATATTGAATTTGATTTTTTAATTTTATCAACTGACATTTGATTTTTTATGTTTTTTTAATCAAATTTGATCTTTATTATTTTGATTCTATTTATTTTGCTTTTAATCTTTTTTTATTGGATTTTATTTTTTTAATTCCATCCCTAGTTATTTGATTTTAATTTCTTTTTTTTGTTGATTTTAATCATCAATCTTATGATTACAATTTCCTTTTATTTTGAGTTCTCTTCTTGATTGATTGTTTTTTGGTAATTTCATCCCTCATTGTTTAATTTCATTGAATTTTCATATAATATTTTATACTTATTTTTTTATCATGCTTTTAAAACTCGGTCTGGGAGTTGACCCTTGTCATAACCCCGGTCACGAGTTGGGTTGAATGACTAGGGTTATGGGGGTTAATTATATTTTTTTTTATTGTGTATGAAGTATAAATGACATTATTTTGATAAACAAAAATAATGGCAAAGAAAATCAATGAGTTTTAACATGGTTTTTCCCTGACTAATCGCTTAATTTTTTATTAAGTTAAAAAATAAAAATGATATTATTTTGATTAAAAAAACAAAGAAAAGACTCAATGGGATTTGACTTGATGTTCCCCTAGCTAATTGTGTCATTTATCAGCCCAGGATTTTAACCTTGTCAGGCTAGGTTATTTCCCCCTATTTTCTAGGACTCAGCCCGAATCAGGGTTACAAGGTTCACGAGTCAACCCGCTTGGTTAAGTCAGGTTCTGCAGTAGTTTTTTTTATTGTTTGATGTTTGTTTTAGTTAATATATTTTTTTAATTTCATCATTCGACATTTTATTTATTGAGATTCTTATATTGTTATTTTTTTGAATTTGTTTTTTATGAAATAATCATTATCTGATGACCCGAGTCACGAGTCTAGAGAATTATTTTGAGTTAACTTCGTCATTTTCTTAAACCTTTTTTTTAATTATTTTATTTATTTTGATTCTTCACATTTGACTAATTCTGGATCCTCTTTCATTAATTTTTTTTTAGAATTATCCTGATCTCATGCCTCAAATTATGAATTTAATAGGCTAACCTAGTTTGACACGAGTTTTTTCTGTAATGTTTTCTAATAATTTTGACAATCACTTACTTGTGCAATTTGTTTATGTTGGTTGTTTATTTATTTATTTGTTTTATCATATGCAGTGGATACAGTGATTCAAATTTCAATTTTGTTTTTTTCTTTTATATATTCACTAAGTTTTTTTAACCCAAAAAACTCAATAATTATCCGGATCTCAAATTTTTTAAACTTTTTTTTAAAAACAAGTGCTTCACCTGGGATTTTTTTCTTACAATCTCCCGCCGCTTATAGCGAGCCAAAAAATATCTAGTAGTATATGAAAAACCATCGTCGTCGCCATCAAATTCGTCTTCTTCACAATCATTGTCAAACAGTGATAATTTTCTACACTATATATCCTATAAAAAAAAACCACTCTATGCAACAGATAGAATATGAAAACAATTATATATTCATTGATCTTTTTATTGGTCAAACACAACCATGCACCAAAACAGATAAAAAAATGTTGTTAAATTGATTAATGATAATTTAATAAAGTCGTGGAAAATTGTAGGCCATTTGACTAGGAATGATCATTTTCGGTTCGGTTTGGTTTTTATCAAAACAAAGTAATTAAACCGATTTTTTTTTAAAAAAACCGAAACCGATTCAAACCGATAGGTTTCGGTTTGGTTTTTTAGGACAAAAACCGGCTTGGCTCGGTTTTTTCGGATTGGCTCGGTTTTTTCCAGTTTGCGTTCAGTTCGGTTTTTTCGGTTTCAGACTTATAAAACCGAAACCGAACCGGTCAGTTTTTTCAAAATTTTAATCGGTTTAATCTGTTTTTTCAATTTTTTTTTTTTATTTTCTCGATTTAATTAATTTTTCAGTTTTTTTACTCACCCCTACATTCAACAAAACAGACATTATTTTGAACGAAGTTTTTTATTGGATTGATGATTATTGTCGATTAAGTCCCTTTAAATGAGTTGGTAAACCTTTTTGGTTAATTGAAAAACACTAAGTAGTTTAATACCCTATTTTATATAATTTGATTTTTCATGTTATCTATCATTAAAGTTATATAACCCCCCCTGGTTACGATACAATCAATTCAATTAAATTATATAATTTAATTTTAAATTTGATAATGTTATCAAACCCACCAATTCTGCAGATTAACCATGAAATATCTTGATTAAATTTTTTATATGGCTTGAATGTAAATTAAATTGTATATAAATTAATTTGACATAAAATTTAGCTAATTTAAAGATAACCCGACGTACCATTAACAACGATTGATCAACTGGGCAACGCTAAACCACCCTCTTAATTATTCGTCAAGCACAGTACGGCCTGCTACTCCTCCTGCTTGCCTGGTCACTCTACTGATAAGGAGAGCATGGGAAGATGCTCGAGAGCGAAGAATAACAAGAAAAGAAACAGTATTTTTAAAGATTCTAGATTTCTTCGTGAAATTCTATTCAATACTTATAAGAATTAAATATTTAGAGTAAAAATGTAATTAATAAAGTAAAAGAATTAATGCATATTACTAAAAATATTAAAAGACTTAATTTGAAGGAAAATTACACGCTCGAAGCATGATTCTCTATCTCTCTTTTTTTTAATAACTTATTTTAATTTATTTTTTAGCCATCTGAAAAAATATTTGAATATTTGATTGCTATTTAATTTTATATTTTGTATTTTTTATCATATAATTAAATACAAAATATATATAAAAAATAGAATTATTAAATCAAGTGGAGTCCATGATCCGGACCATGGGTTTGATTGGTTAATCTACAAAGTTTGGATTAATTCAATATATTATTTTTTTAATATTTTAAAAAATATCATATTGATTTTTTTAAAATCAAACCGATTATCTAGATTGAATAAAAAATCACTCTAAGTGATTTTAATATTAACTTGTTTGATATAATTTAATAACTATCATATAATTCCCAACAACCTAAAAACTTTTTTCACTTTGAATTTTTTTTCTAATCTAAACTATAATATAGCACAATCCAATTAAAACTTAGTATGTGTGTGCATATATAATAATAATAATAATAATAATAATAATAATAATAATATAACTACAATATTTTTACAAGCATTGCTACTATATATCACCTCCATTTCTATCAATATTAGCTTCAACATTTTTTTTTCTGTATATTTGAATAGATAGGTAGAAATGGGAGAAAAATCCGTAGAAGGCGAAATCAGTCCACCTGCTTCCATCTAACTCCCGAAATTCAGTGTTTGCAAATGCATTAGTCATTATCCCTTGATTGATCACGCTACGAAACACAAACATTAACATTGAAATTGAAGGGGGAATGTGATTCCTGCATGATCACAAATAATAATAATTCCCATTAAAATAAATAAATAAATAAAGGCATGGGTAGACCTACCCTCCAACCATAACCGAACCAGGCGAAATTAATGTCGAACCACGGCACTAAACAAAGCCTTCACCTACACACAACATCAATCTCATTCAATCACTCTCATTTTACCATTCTCCCCTCCTCCCTCCTCTGTTCCTTTCTCGCACGGATCATCCCGAAACAAAAATGAATGATGTATGCTCTATATATCTGGGCAAGGAAGATTAGATTTCTGGTCTTCCCTAGCAAGGTAGCTATTAAAAAGAAGGGTTGGTGGGCTGCACCACCACCCCTCATGGCCGTAGCAGTCAAGATGGCAGAAAGAAAATTCTCGTTTTATGACGATATAGTGCAAAATAATCAACAGATTACCTTTTCCGAGAGGTAAAATGACGATATATTTCCTTTCCTATCCAACAACTGTTACAGGATAGGAAAATAGATCATAGATAGAGGCTTGGAGGGTGTCACGTCATCATCAGATTTACTCTCCACATTGTTTATATCGATTTTGAATGGGATTTGAGTAAAACTTTGATATAGGATAATAATTACTAACTAATAAAAACGTATGCTTATATTTTATGAATGTCCACTGAAATTATAATTTTTAAATATTTAAAATTAATTTTTAAAAATCATAAAATTCTTATAAACTTTTTATTTTTATTTTGTTTAACGGCTATAACTCTTTAATTTCCTAAGAATTTTTTTAAATGTTATAACAACTTTTTAATTTTTAATTTATTTTCTATCAAACTGTTACATGTTAGTAATTTATATACATTATGTATCTTTACAGTCAAAGCATGACTGAAAAAATCAAAGTATTATTTTTGTGTGTTTGCAGGGCATGCTGATATTTCATTTTGATCTTTATCTAGCTATTTCTATAACTCTTATTTTACAGAAAAACTTATTGAATTTTAAAAGATAACTTTATATTAATAAAATATTTATAAAAACAGTATTTGTACATGTATCAAGAGTTATATTTTTTATTCTTATTTGTATTTGATTACAATAGATTCAACCTGGACCATTAAAATGGTCCGACAATTTATCAAAAGTATATCTTGAAAAAGAAAGAGAGAATGGAAGGTAGATGGAACTAAAATAAATATGGAGGGAGGGGGTCAGGTATGGGGAGTGGAAGGGCAGGCACCACGTGCCGGGTAGCAATAAAAGCCGTTACACCTTATGAAGGTCCACCTCTCTAACTCAAACCTACCCTCCTGTAAATTTCCTCTATTAATTAATTAATAAACTCCATGTTTTTTTTTTTCCTCGCATTTTTAAGATGGGTCTAATGTCACCTGGCAATATAAAAAGATGACAGACATTGCATATCCCGCGAACTGTAACACAAAATCACATTTCTCCCGTTCCCAATCTCTCTCTCTCTCTCTCTCTCTCGTCCTAATCTCACCTCTCGATGCTTGAGTCGAGTTGAATTTGATCCCAGCTTTCTCAGATTCCAGCAGGTTCGTTTCCATCCTTCTTTCTTTTGGTTCACTTGAAATGTCAACTTAGCGAGGCTTAATGGGTGGGTTTTGTTTGATGTGTGAATTCGAGGGACTCTAATTTATCTACTTTTTTTTTTGGGTTTAAGGAGTGGTTTTTTTAAGCAAAACCTTTTGTCTATGTGTTATCATTGTTTCTAAGATCTTGCATCCGTGAACGTGATACACTCTACTAAGGTCTTGTTTGGTTGCTTATAACTAGAACTGGAACATGATGGGAACTGGGGTTCTGTTTTAGTTAGTTGCTTAAACGCGAGCAAGAGTTCGTGACGTCACGGAATGAGACAGTCTGACTCTATGATTGAGCTGTTTAGTTGATGTGTTCATATTTACCTTCAGATTCACTTTGTTTCTTCATGTTTGTCAACTGCTCTTGATTCAATCTGAAGAGAACCAACCAGAGTAAATAAATTTCTTAAGAGATGATACTGTCGATTCCATGAGCTATACAGGTAACATATTCCTTTTCTGGTGCAGCATGTCAGAAGCACAAAGGAGACCGCCTATAACCTTGGCTGTTGGGCGTGGGAATGGGTACATAAATGGGATAGCTTCAATAAGGAGCCCTGCTACAATATCCCTTGTGGATCATTTCTGCCGTTCCCTTGGAGGAAAGAAGCCAATACATAGTATTTTAGTTGCAAACAATGGAATGGCAGCTGTCAAGTTTATGCGTAGCATTAGGACATGGGCTTATGAAACATTTGGTACGGATAAAGCTATCCTGTTGGTGGCTATGGCTACTCCAGAAGATATGAGAATCAATGCAGAACATATCAGAATAGCCGATCAGTTTGTGGAAGTTCCCGGTGGAACAAACAATAATAACTATGCCAATGTGCAGCTCATTGTAGAGGTGTGTACTCTGAACTCAATCCATTTTTGTGCATTCAAGTTATTTTGTTGTTTCAGTTAAAAGTAGAAAAAAGCATTAGAAGGCAACTGAATTGGCATTCAAGTTATAATGGCGTGTTTAGTCTGGCAGCGGCGGTTATGTCACCTATTTTGAGAAAAAGCTTTGTTCAGTGTCGGTAATTTTCAATTTCGCTGACTGAAATTATTGAAGTCTGCTTTTAATTGGATAGAAAAGGTGAACTTGATTAGTCAATGAATTGTACGATAGAGGTGAGAAATATAATCTCGCAAAGTCTCTCTTCCTTCAAGTATCTCAGAACATCAAGAAGATCTATCAGCAACTATGGAATTTGCTCTTATTCTTACTTAGCTATCCTTTATCCTATCCAGTTCTGGTTTGTTTAAGGATATTAGTTTGTTAATAAATAAAATTGAGTACTTATTTCACTTGTGATTTTTTTTTTGACAAAATGTAATTTGCACTTGCCAGATGGCAGAGATAACTCATGTCGATGCAGTTTGGCCTGGTTGGGGTCATGCTTCTGAGAACCCTGAGCTTCCAGATGCACTGAATGCAAAGGGGATTGTATTTCTTGGCCCCCGGCTACATCAATGGCAGCATTGGGAGATAAGATTGGTTCATCTTTGATTGCTCAAGCAGCTGATGTTCCTACCCTACCATGGAGTGGTTCTCATGTAATTATCTCTCACAAGACGTAGTGTGATTTTGTTTTCAGGGTTATTCCATGTCTAAGATACTCTACTTCTGTTTTGCAGGTGAAACTTTCTCCACAAAGTTGCTTGGTTACTATCCCAGATGAGATATATAGGGAAGCATGTGTATATACAACAGAGGAAGCAATTGCTAGCTGTCAAGTTGTCGGTTACCCTGCAATGATAAAGGCATCATGGGGTGGTGGTGGTAAAGGCATAAGAAAGGTATGCTTCATGCATGGCTGTATTGTGATTTCTATTTTAGAATGATTCACTTATGGAATATATTATTCTAACTTTCCCTGTGTATTGTTCATACTTCTCAATTGTTAAAAAGCATGACTAATCGTGTTGCCTATTAGGTCTCTTGGAATGGACACTGGGATATGCTATGTATATCACTTATTGAACTAGCTTGTATATTTTCTAGGTTCATAATGACGATGAAGTCAGGGCACTGTTCAAGCAAGTTCAGGGTGAAGTCCCAGGCTCACCGATATTTATTATGAAGGTTGCTTCTCAGGTTAGATTATCAACTGTCTTCTAATTTGAACAGATTCCTTTCATAGTTACCACAAAGATCTTATTCTGATGATCTACTTCAAATTTGTTTCTTAGAGTCGACATTTAGAAGTCCAGTTACTATGTGATCATTATGGAAATGTAGCAGCATTGCATAGCCGTGATTGCAGCATTCAGAGGCGGCACCAGAAAGTAGGTTTCTTTATTAGATGTAACCTTAAATTTGGCCTACGTAACTGTCTATTTGGTTTCTTATTTTTGTCGTCATCATCATAAAATACAATGTAGCAGCCATACCATCATCTCTGAGTAGTGTGTCCTAAGATCTGACAGTCTGGCATGCTGATGTTTGTTAAATAGATAATTGAGGAGGGTCCAATTACTGTTGCGCCAGTGGACACGGTCAAAAAACTAGAACAGGCAGCACGAAGGTTAGCAAAATGTGTGAATTATGTGGGAGCAGCCACCGTTGAGTATTTGTATAGCATGGAGACCGGCGAGTATTACTTCTTAGAACTCAACCCCCGGTTACAGGTATGCATACTTTTTAAGACCTAAGTTTAGGCTGGTTTCGCCCTCACTAACTGTCATTTCATGTTGTCATTTTTCATTCTTGTTGGATTTTTCTGGTGCTTAAAATGTTTTAATCCAAGAATGCATTTGATGAGTATATGGAAGCATATTAAGCTAGCTGGTAACCAGAACACTCTGAAAAGTTTTCCTTTCTCGAGCTAAAGTCTTTTAGGACTACCGTGATCTTCTTGAAAGGACTTGCTTGCATGATGATAATAAACTTGCTTTAGTCGTGTAATTATGTTTTAAGGCATGAATAAACATATCGGGTAGCAGCTTCTTACCTCATTTCTGCGCAATTCATCTAATCTACTAGCAAAATGGCCCACTCATTGCACAATTCAAACGTTGGATTTTTCTAAATACCTTTAGAATAATTTCAATGTAGGTGGAGCACCCTGTCACCGAGTGGATTGCTGAAATAAATCTGCCAGCAGCCCAGGTTGCAGTGGGGATGGGTATTCCTCTCTGGCAAATTGCTGGTATGACACTAATGGATCCACAATTTCATCAAGGCCTTTTTCCTTAGCCATTGAATTTATGTTTTTTGCTATTTTTATTTAATTAGAGATAAGGAGATTTTATGGAATGGAGCATGGCGGAGGTTATGATGCATGGAGGAAAACTTCATTGGTTGCAACGCCTTTTGATTTTGACAAGGCTGAGTCCATAAGACCAAAAGGTCATTGTGTAGCTGTGCGTGTGACGAGTGAGGATCCAGATGATGGTTTTAAGCCTACGAGTGGAAAAGTACAGGTATGGCTCTTGGGGTCTTTACCATTCCCGCTTGAAGCTCATTAACTTGTCATACACCCATATTGAATTACATGGCCTTGTAACAGGAACTAAGTTTTAAAAGCAAGCCAAATGTGTGGGCTTACTTCTCTGTTAAGGTAGTTTTTATTGTCTGTCTTTTGATTTTTTTTTTTACTATTTTTGTTGACAGAACCTTGGTTTTTCTAACTTAGTGATTTGGGTTATCATCTGCAGTCTGGAGGAGGCATTCATGAATTCTCAGATTCTCAATTTGGTAAGCATCGCCTATCAACTGAAGAAATTAAATAAAGTAGGTGCAAGTTGATGAGTAACTGCAATAAACTTTCTTTCACAACTTCATTTGATTCTCTGCAATACAATCAAATGAAATAAACTGGTTGTTGCAAGAGGTCCAATGCCTTATTCTTCAACTTAGCCAAAATGGTTTTAGGTCTCTGTGAGCTTTGCATGTTGAAATCTGAAAAAAAGCAGTTTTAATTTCTTTTGAAGTGCACAGAGTTGCTAGGAAATTCTCTGTAATATTTTTTTTTTAATTGGAATGTGTAATTGCAAAATTATTTGAGACGTTAAACATACTGATTTTCTTTACCTTGCCCTGTATATCTTGTTACGACAGAGATTGATGTTAGATTTTTAATCTGCAACAGTAATATTTCCCATCAATTTTGTCTACATTTTTGTTTCCTGCAGTTCATTGAGTGTTTGCCAAACTTTTCCTCAGGACATGTTTTTGCATTTGGGGAATCTAGAGCTTTGGCTATAGCAAATATGGTCCTTGGACTTAAAGAAATTCAAATCCGTGGAGAAATCCGTACAAATGTTGACTACACAATTGACCTTTTACATGTAAACTTTTCACCCGTTGATAATTCATTTCTGCTGATGTTCCCTTTCTTCACAGAAATTGATAAAAGAGATGCTCCAGAAAAAAACAAACTGACATAGATTAAATGCTATACAGGCTTCAGATTACAGAGATAATAAAATCCACACAGGTTGGTTGGACAGTAGGATTGCGATGCGGGTTAGAGCAGAGAGACCCCCATGGTATCTCTCTGTTGTCGGAGGGGCTCTGTATGTAAGTAGCAGCCCATTGAAATGAAAACAGTAATCATAATATCATGTTTGGCTATGTTTTTATCTTGCACTTATGTTTGAAATTCTGTTTGCTTCAGAAAGCATCTGCTAGCAGCGCAGCTGTAGTTTCTGATTATATAGGTTATCTGGAAAAGGGGCAAATCCCTCCCAAGGTACATTGATGAAGCATAGTTATATCAGTACCTGTTGTTTCTTCACTTGATGTTTATCGATGTTAACATTTGCCAGTCGTGTTTACAGCACATATCTCTTGTTAACTCTCAAGTTTCACTGAACATTGAAGGAAGCAAATACACGGTACTTGATTGTTATACATTTTATATTATTCTTTTTTTTTTCCCTTTTTTTGCCCATCTAGAATTTTTGAAGATTCGTGCCTCATGGGCTCATATAACATGCATCATTCACATTTTGAAAAACTAGATTGACATGGTTAGAGAGGGACCGGGCAGCTATAAATTGAGGATGAACAAATCAGAGCTTGAAGTAGAGATACATACTTTACGTGATGGAGGTCTACTGATGCAGGCAAGCATTCATTTTCATGGCCTTGTGAATGTTGCATTGTTGCTTATGTTATCAGTGCTCTCTACGTACTTATTTTCCTTAATATGTTTTTGACACCTCAATTAAACTTATTGATTCCACTTTGTTACAGCTGGATGGGAACAGCCATGTGATATATGCAGAAGAAGAAGCAGCTGGAACTCGCCTCCTCATCGATGGAAGGACTTGCTTGTTACAGAATGATCATGATCCATCAAAATTAATGGCAGAGACACCATGCAAGTTGCTGAGATATTTGGTTTTGGATGGTAGTCATATTGATGCAGACATGCCATATGTTGAGGTTGAAGTTATGAAAATGTGCATGCCTCTTCTTTCACCTGCTTCTGGATTGATTCAGTTCAAAATGTCCGAAGGACAAGCAATGCAGGTAAATAATATTCCCTTTTAGAAATTTAATTTCTCAGTTTTGGTATGAATTTAAGAAAAAGAATTTTCGTGTAGGCTGGTGAGCTTATAGCAAGGCTTGATCTTGATGATCCTTCAGCTGTACGAAAGGCTGAACCTTTTCATGGGAGCTTCCCGGTGCTGGGCCCTCCAACTGCTATTTCTGGAAAAGTTCATCAAAGATGTGCTGCAAGCCTAAATGCAGCCCGGATGATTCTTGCTGGTTATGATCATAATATTGACGAAGCAAGTATTCTCTCACTGTTTTGCAATTTCTATTTGAAGCTCAAACCTTATCGTGAATCATTAGTCTCTTTCAACTTCATTTGCGTTGCACTTTAAGTTATCGCTTCATAAACTTGTAAATACCATATGCCAGCAATCATTTTACATTAATCCCTTTTTCTTAAGAGTTTATGTTTCATCAACAATGATGACAGGTAGTGCAAAACTTGCTTATTTGTCTTGATAGTCCTGAACTCCCTTTCCTCCAATGGCAAGAGTGCTTGGCTGTTCTCGCAAACCGCCTTCCAAAAGATCTTAGAACTGAGGTGAGTAGTTATCATGTGGCTTTGATATCCATTATCATGCCCATAAATTTGTCTGGATTCACTCTAATATCTGATTTTGTTTTGGTGTAATTTTTTCAGTTGGAAGCTACTTACAGAGAGTTTGAGGGGGTTTCAAGCTCCTTGAATATTGACTTCCCTGCCAAATTATTGAAGGGCGTGCTTGAGGTGATTTCCTTTTTTCATGTTCCTTGTTTTGTAACCCTTTTTGCTCCTCTTCCTTAATGTGCTCAATACACTTGGACTACGGACATTTTTTCTGCAGGCCCATTTATCCTCTTGTCCAGAAAAAGAAAAAGGAGCTCAGGAAAGGCTCATTGAACCTTTGATGAGTCTAGTGAAGTCTTATGAGGGTGGAAGAGAGAGCCATGCTCGTGTTATTGTTCAGTCACTTTTTGAAGAGTATTTATCCGTTGAAGAGTTGTTTAGTGATAACATCCAGGTTAGTGTGTTCAAACGAAACACAAGTCTTTCTATGGAATTGGTCTTCTAAGTTGAGAATCTTGTCCTGATAACTTGGGATTGCTAGCACCAATCTTTATATCATCCTGATTCCTGAATAAGCATCATGATTCAATTACATCCTGATTCCTGAATAATCATCATGCTTCAATTAGAGTACAAGATTGTTCTTTTATTTGTTCAGTTCAAGCTTTAAGTTATGACTTTCCTCTTTTCTTTAATCTTTGGAGTCGGTCTTGTTTTAATTTCTTTCCTTTGTATTGTTCTGTTATTCCTTCCACGTTTTAAAGCATCTTAATTGGTGGCTCCCTCTTTTGGAGAACACTAATTTAACAGACAGTAACTTCATCCATTCTCTTAGTTTTCCTTCCCATTATCCTTTTTTTTAAGTGATCAATATCTGTGTTCTTGACAATAACTGCACAAACACCTCTCATTGTGCTTGCCTGCTATTCTTAATTTCTGGTTTAAAATCATAAGGCACAACAGTTGAATTTCTGTCAGAACTTTCAGTGGACTTGGAGCTTGGTCCCCACTCCTATACTTTAGCTTACATTTTAATAATTTTTTGCTTGCAAGCAAAAATCATCAGGAATTGCTAGGTGACTCCACAATAAAGTCTTCTTTAATATACTATTATCTTTTAATTCCTTAATTTTTTTCCCTGCCTGTATCTTTCTCCAGGCTGATGTGATTGAACGTCTTCGACTTCAATATAAGAAAGATCTATTGAAGGTTGTTGACATTGTGCTTTCTCATCAGGTATCACATTTAAGTTGTGCTCGGCTGGATTGCCTCTTGTTTCTTTTAGTTTTCTATTGAAATATTTCAACTGATACTTTATAAATGGGCTTGCAGGGGGTCAGAAGTAAAAATAAGCTGATACTATGCCTCATGGAACAACTGGTTTATCCCAACCCTGCTGCATATAGGGACAAACTAATCCGCTTCTCTCAACTTAACCACACAAATTATTCCGAGGTTGACTGCTAGACCTGTTTAGTTGTGCACAGATGTTTTTTATTTTTATTATTATTTTTTATCTCTGTTTTTTTTATTTGTTTTCTGTTTTTTTTTTTTTTTGAAAATCAGTCTTAACTTCATCACAGGAAGAGAATTTCCTCCATGTCATTTTCTAATAGTCATTGGTTGTTTTCGTTTCTCAATTTTAGATCATTATCAATGTTGTATATGCAGCTCGCACTAAAGGCAAGTCAGCTATTAGAACAAACCAAACTGAGTGAACTTCGTTCCACCATTGCCAGAAGCCTTTCTGAATTGGAGATGTTCACGGAGGATGGAGAAAACATGGATACTCCTAAGAGGAAAAGTGCAATTAATGAACGAATGGAGGATCTTGTTAGTGCACCTTTAGCTGTTGAAGATGCCCTTGTGGGTCTATTTGATCATGGCGACCACACCCTTCAAAGAAGAGTGGTGGAAACTTATGTCCGTAGGCTATACCAGGTACCATATCACTAACTCTTACAACTTTCTGTTATTACTTTTACAACTTTCTGTTTGTTATTCTTCTGGACGAAATTAACATTCTTTTGCCTTCCATCAGCCCTATCTTGTGAAGGGGAGTGTCAGGATGCAGTGGCACAGATCTGGTCTTATTGCTTCATGGGAGTTCTTGGAAGAACACATTGAGAGAAATAATGGTTCTGGAGATCAAACATCAGATAAACCACTGGTTGAAAAGCACTGTGAGCAAAAATGGGGAGCTATGGTTATTATTAAATCTCTTCAATTTTTGCCAGCTATCATTAGTGCTGCATTACGGGAGACAGTGCATGACCCTCATGAAACAATTTCAAATGGATCTTTAGAACCAACTAGCTTTGGAAATATGATGCACATTGCATTGGTGGGAATCAACAATCCGATGAGTCTACTTCAGGATAGGTATAGTGGTTGTTTCATGTTTCCTTTCCATAGTTTTCATTATATGATGCTTATTGCATTGATAACCTTTTATTATACATCCCACCGTGGTATGTTTTTCATTTAGAATCTAAAGGCTAGTTCCACTTTGAAAATCATTAAAGAACTTGTTAAATTCAGGCAGGTCTGATTTAAATTTGTGTATAGCACCAATCATTGCAAGTCCTATTTTGGGAATAAAGCGGTTACTAAGTTTCTACAGTACTTGAGAGGGAAACTAAAGAAACACACAATTTTCTTCAGGTTAATATCCTGAGGAGTACTCCCTTCATTTAACCTAGCCCTTTATTGGCATTTGCTCATGATTCTTTGCAGTGGCGATGAGGACCAGGCTCAGGAGAGAATTAACAAATTAGCCAAAATACTCAAGGAGCAAGAGGTGGGCTCCAGTTTACACCGTGCTGGTGTTGGTGTTATTAGTTGCATTATACAGAGAGATGAAGGGCGCGCTCCTATGAGGCATTCCTTTCACTGGTCAGCAGAAAAGCTTTATTATGCAGAAGAGCCTCTTTTGCGTCACCTAGAACCTCCACTGTCCATCTACCTTGAATTGGTTTGTCTGTATACTCTTTGTTTTAATTAAGGAAAGAAGAGATCAATTTACATCCTTTGATCTGAATTTTATCACAATTTGTTTTTATACAGGACAAGCTTAAAGGCTATGAAAATATACAATATACTCCATCCCGGGACCGACAATGGCATTTGTACACTGTTGTAGACAAGCCAGTGCCAATTCGGAGAATGTTTCTTAGAACACTTGTAAGGCAGACAACAATGAATGAAGGATTTACTGCATATCAAGGGCTGGGAATGGAAACAGCTCGTACCCAATGGGCTGTTTCCTTTACTTCAAAGAGCATTTTGAGGTCATTGGTGGCTGCAATGGAAGAATTGGAGCTTAATGTGCATAATACTACGGTCAAATCTGACCATGCTCATATGTACCTTTGTATCTTACGTGAGCAGCAAATAGATGATCTTGTGCCATACCCAAAGTAACTTTTTCCTATGCTCTTGTTAAGTTTTATGTTCTCTTGCAAGAAGTCAGTGGACCTTTTGTATGCTTCTCATATTTGAGATATTGTCACCAGGAAAGTTGAAATTGACGCTGAGCAAGAAGAAGTAGCAGTAGAGGCAATCTTGGAAGGGTTGGCTAGGGAAATCCATGCATTTGTTGGTGTGAGAATGCATAGACTTGGCGTCTGCGAGTGGGAAGTGAAGCTCTGGATGGCATCATCTGGACAGGCAAATGGTGCTTGGAGGGTTGTCGTCGCAAATGTGACTGGTCACACATGCGCTGTGCATGTAAGTATATATATCATCTGTTGCATGACCTGAAGGTAGCCTTTTCCAGACATACATTTCAGAAGACAACCCTTGGTTAAACTCGTATTAGGGGTGAGCATCAGTTCATTCGGGTCACTTTTCACCCGAGAAAACACTACCATACCGAGTTTGCAAAAACTGGAATTTTCAAAAAGAACTCGACTGACAACTAAAAATTGACTGTTCTTGGGTTGATTCTGTATGGTTATTTTTTAGCCCAAACTGTAAATAGCATTTTTTAAAGGGTAATTATGGATAGGCCCTTTTTTTTCTGAAACACTGAATTGGCCCATACCAGGGTTAGGTTGCTGGCCCAAATCTGCCCCCAGCTTAAATTTAAATTTCATACAACTCATGGAAACATTGAATTGAATTATCGAATCAATAAATATTATGAAAGTTTCAAATCAAACCTACCCAACATACTTGAGAAATCAACCTATTTGGTTTCTTTAGTTTGATCCAGTTAAATAATCCAGTTATTCCAATTGGTTTGCTTACCCCTAGTTAACCATAAGTTTGTTGATTTGTCATTTGGTTATCCTGGGCTATAACCGGCATAACCCATAGTTTTCAGATGAAATAATGGCTATATTTGGTTTGTTTAGTTCGGGATAGAGTTTTGAGTGTGGGAATCTTTATCGCTGCTGTTGCAAGTCAGCAAATTTTGGGTTTAGCACCAATATAGTTATGGTGTGAAAATTGCCACCATGGTAACTTTTGGGGTATTATTCAAACAATGTATTGGATTTGGTTCCTGCACCAGTTTAAAACATCTAGTTTTCATGGAAAAGGATCCCAGTTTCATGGTGTTTGATGTGATGATGGCTCATTCTCCAACTTGCTCCTGTAATTCTTTTCACTCGTTTATATAATTTTCTTTCATCTGAAAATAACTAGCTGGTGATATAATATTCAGATATACCGGGAATTAGAGGATACTAGCAAGCACAGAGTGGTATACCATTCAATCTCTGTACAGGGTCCTCTGCATCTTGTACCAGTAAATGCACACTATCAACCGTTGGGAGCTCTTGATCGAAAACGTCTAATGGCAAGGAAAAGCAGCACCACTTACTGCTATGATTTTCCATTGGTGAGTCCTGCATTATGTACTTGAAAACAACAGAAGTTATTTTTTTGGCACAAAAATAACTGATGGCTCAAATTATGTTGCTGACATATTTTTTTGTTCTCAGGCTTTTGAGACAGTCTTGGAACAAATATGGGCATCCCAATTCCCGGGCATGGAAAAACCTGAGGGTAAAGTTCTAAAGGTGACAGAGCTCATATTTGCTAATGAAAATGGTAGCTGGGGCACACCTCTTATTTCCACACAGCGTCCAGCTGGGCTCAATGATTTTGGCATGGTAGCTTGGTGCATGGAAATACTAACTCCTGAGTTCCCTTTAGGAAGGACTATTTTGGTAGTAGCAAATGACGTGACCTTCAAAGCAGGTTCTTTTGGTCAAAGAGAGGATGCATTCTTTCTTGCAGTGACTGATCTTGCCTGCAATAAGAAAATTCCACTTATTTATTTGGCAGCAAATTCAGGTGCCCGTATTGGGGTTGCTGATGAAGTCAAATCCTGCTTTAAAGTTGGTTGGTCAGATGAACTTTTCCCTGATCGTGGCTTTCAGTATGTATATTTAAGTCCTTCGGATCATGCTCGGATCAGATCATCAGTGATAGCACATGAATTGAAGCTGGAGAATGGAGAAACAAGATGGGTGATCGATGCCATTGTGGGGAAGGAGGATGGCCTGGGGGTAGAGAATTTATCCGGAAGTGGGGCCATTGCCAGTGCATATTCTAGGGCATACAAAGAAACCTTTACCTTAACTTATGTGACTGGCAGAACTGTAGGAATTGGTGCCTATCTTACTCGGCTTGGAATGCGTTGTATACAGAGGCTTGATCAGCCTATTATTTTGACTGGTTTTTCTGCTTTAAACAAACTTCTTGGTCGTGAGGTGTACAGCTCGCACATGCAACTTGGTGGACCTAAAATTATGGCAACCAACGGGGTAGTTCATCTTACTGTCTCGGATGATCTTGAAGGGGTATCAGCTATTTTCAAGTGGCTAAGCTGTGTTCCTCATCGTGTGGGTGGTGCACTTCCCATTTCAAGTCCATTAGATTCTCCAGAAAGACCTGTGGATTACTTCCCAGAGAATTCATGTGACCCTCGAGCTGCTATTTGTGGTATTTTTGATGGCAGTGGGAAGTGGCTGGGTGGTATTTTTGACAAGGATAGCTTTGTTGAGACACTGGAAGGCTGGGCAAGGACAGTTGTGACAGGACGGGCGAAGCTTGGAGGAATCCCTGTTGGAATAGTAGCTGTTGAGACACAGACGGTTATGCAAGTGATCCCTGCTGACCCAGGACAGCTTGATTCCCATGAGAGGGTTGTTCCTCAGGCTGGGCAAGTATGGTTTCCAGATTCTGCAACCAAAACAGCTCAGGCAATATTTGATTTCAATAGAGAAGAGCTCCCGCTTTTCATTTTAGCCAACTGGAGAGGCTTTTCTGGTGGGCAGAGAGACCTTTTTGAAGGTATCCTCCAGGCAGGTGCAACCATAGTTGAGAACCTTAGAAATTACAAACAACCTGTTTTTGTGTATATTCCCATGATGGGCGAGCTTCGCGGTGGGGCATGGGCTGTTCTTGATAGTAAGATCAATTCAGATCACATTGAAATGTATGCAGATCGAACAGCTAAAGGTAATGTCCTTGAGCCAGAAGGAATGATTGAGATCAAATTCAGGACAAAGGATCTGCTTGAGTGCATGGGTAGGCTTGATCAACAGCTGATCAATTTGAAGTTGAAACTTCAGGAAGCCAGGAGCAGTGCACCATATGGAATGGCTGATTCTCTCCAACAGCAGATAAAAACTCGTGAAAAGCAGCTTTTGCCTGTCTACACTCAGATAGCCACAAAATTTGCCGAGCTTCATGATTCTTCTCTAAGAATGGAGGCAAAAGGTGTGATAAGAGAAGTTGTGGACTGGGCTAGATCGCGCCATTTCTTCTGTGGAAGGTTGCGTAGGAGAATTGCTGAGTGTTTGCTGATCAAGGATGTGATAGATGCAGCAGGTCAGCAGCTGACACATAAATCTGCAATGGACATGATCAAAATTTGGTTCTTGAATTCAGATACTGCAAGAGGGAGAGAAGATGCTTGGGTGGATGATGAAGCATTCTTTGCATGGAAGGATGATTCAGGAAATTATGAAGCCAAGCTACAAGAGTTGCGGGTCCAGAAGGTATTGCTTCAGTTAACAAGCGTTGGTGAATCTATGTCAGATTTGAAAGCTCTACCACAAGGTCTTGCTGCCCTTCTAAGCAAGGTAAAATCATTGTACATTCTTTGCTTTACCTTCATAAATATTATTCTTGTTGTCCAGTCCAGAGGTGATGTGATGCTTTATTATATTTAATGCAGGTGGAACCATCAAGCAGAGAACATTTGGTTGATGAACTTCGTAAAGTGCTTAGTTGATTGCCAAGTTTGTTCTTCGCCAGCAAAGATGGTCCCGCACCCATTATTTGGTATTTCTTACTCTGTAATATGTACAACTCTGATAAGAAACATATTAGTAGAAGCATTTTAAACATAAGAAACATATTAGTAGAAGCATTTTAAACATCTGCCCTGCCCTGCCCTGCCACTGGGATCTACAAGCTACTTACGCCAATGTAATATTACCAGTTAAGCTGATCATCGCTGTATATTGGAGGAGTCAGTCGGTCAGTCAGTCTTGAGACACAATTATAGCTTTCATGCAATTGTACATTTCAGTCCAGTAGGGAAATAAATTGCTTCGATGAGAGAGAGGTTCGCCAGCAGCACTAGTAGCCATAAATTAGCCGATGCCTCATCCATTAGTAGTGTGATTGTTTTTGTAATAATGATGTTTAAGATGGTATTTAATCGTTCTATTTTCATTTAATGAATGAAAATCATTAGTTCCATCCTTATCTTCCTTGTGCTCCGTCTTCTTTTCTGGTAATAAATTCCGACTGTGTGTGTGTGCTTGACGTTGCTCAAATGATGTTATAGTATTGGCCTTTTCTGCTCAGTGCCTTTTTAGATGCTGCTGGAAAGTGCCATGGTTACGTCGGCTCTTTTGGCCTCACTGTTTAATTAATGTGTGATGAAAGATTATTTTTTTTAAAATAAAAATAAAATGACAAATTGCTCGTCAAATATTGGCGAATCTCGTTCTGTAAGAGGCACCTTTTTCTCTTTGATATTCAGACTGATTGCTTTATTATCTCAAGAGACATCGCAATGTGCAGGCAAATTAGAGGTTAAAGAGAATCAAGTATCACAAACACTACCCGAGTGACTACTTTACCTTAATTTTTTTTTCTATGAGCATCATAAATGAGGTAGAATGGCATGGCTTGACTATTTCTTCGTCGTCCTATGCTTCAGTTTTTCTTTCTTCTCCCTTTCCTTTCTTTTCAATTCTTCGTGTTTCCTCTTCTCCTTCTCCTTCTTCCTTTTCATCTCCTCCTCCTCTTCCCACATCTTCTCCTTCTCTTTGTCTTCTCTCCTTCTCCTCTCTTCCCTTTCTTTTCTCTCGCTTTCTTCTCTTTTCCTTTTCTCCTTCTCTCTGGCGTTCTTTCCCCCTTCTTTCCTTTCTTTCTCCTTCTCCTTTGCTTTACGTCTCTTCTCTTTCTCCTTCAGCTCCTTCTCTGTCAGTTTTCTTTTGATAGGGAAACACATTTTGGGCAAAGCCTGTAAACTCCCTTGCCAATATAAATAACCTTTTGGTTTCTGCTTTGTTGTTTCAACCCGCCCTATTTACTCATGTCCAACACCCCCATGTTTGTCATTATTGTTAAACTGCGGCCGCCTTTTGCCGGCCAAAGACGATTATTATCGAATAAAGTTGCAATGGATGATGCAAACATATAATGGTGGCGGTGTTACCCCAATATCTTAGGCGTCCCCCCCACCCTCATGCAGAAACATACCACGGGCGACCTGTCTGCCGCTATATCCACTGACTACGTAATATTTTGATACTCCAAACTACTTTTTCAGCTTATGATTACTAAAACGATTATATTTCCAAAACTATATATATGGTTATAGGATGGGATGTCAACCTAACTCCATAGTTGTCACGCCCAGCCTAACCTAATCAAGATCTTGAGTCGTCACTGATTTGTGAACCAACCCGCTAGGTTAACAAGTTAGATACAATTAATTAATTACCTTAATAAATTCAACTTTCTACTATTTGGAAGTTTAGTTTTTTCTTATTTTTTAAGTCAACTTTTTTACTCAACCAAATCTTAATCGGATTTGACCAAGTTAACTGGGTAAACCAGGTTTTGATTCTACTGGTATAGTTACAAACCCAGCAAAGATTAGGCCACAGATCACTAGGTTTCTAAGTCGGCCCACCAGGTTAGACCAACAATGCCTACCACATCTTTTATCCCATTCTTTTCATAGTTCTCCAACCATGGGTACAATGCTGCAACAGAAGTGAAAGTATTAAGTTTTACTAATGGTTTAAAACAATGGACGATCGAGAAAACCCAAAAGCCCACGTGCACATTTAAGTCACTATTACCAAAGTCATCTTCCATGTTTTTCTTGAGGGAGAAATCACATTCATTATTATGGAGAAATGAAACACTTAACAAAAACATGTGCAATTTCAATACTCTTCTAACAAGAAACTAGCGAGGAAATGAAAAATATGCAACACAAGTTTTCGTATTTTAGACAAGTCTAAAAGCACTAAAAGAACCATCTATTTACCGATACAGAATTTACCAAAAATGTTTGACAAAATCTCTTCAGAGATGTTTTCTCCACTTATCTGTCCGAGAGCCAATGCAGCATCCCTCAAATCAATAGTCCAAAAATCCAGGGGCATTTCCTCCTCAATTGAAGATTTCAACCTTACAAGAGCCTCCTTCATCCGCACAAGCTGCTCACATTGTCTCTGATATTTGATTGTTAAATTGCACAGATTCAGTTCAATGCACATTAACTCATGATTTGAGTCAAACTCAGAACTAAAGCCAACGATTGGATTATAGTTATTACAAATAAGAACACAAAGCAATGCAGAACCGACAGCCAAAACAAGAAAGAGAAAATCACAGTGACAGGTAGCTTACATGGTTGACAGTCCATTTGAGCCCCCCCGCAGGAATTTTGTTAAGACCCACAAGCTCTGAAATTGCCATCTCTAAATCTTGAATTCCTTGACCAGTAATAGCACAGGTGAAAACGTGCTTACTAAAAGAACCACCACCCCTATCAACCCATTCCGAACACAAGGATGGAGAACAGTCTATTTTGTTAACTACAAGGATCATTGGTGTAAAAGAGCCAACTGAGTTCTGTATTTCCAAAAGCAAAGGAGCAAGTTATAACTCCATACGAAGTTCAATGCGTTAAAAGTGGAAAAATGGAGAAGCACCAAATCAAGACAAGGATACTACCGACATTTAAATAGTGTTTGTGCGTGTGTGCGCGCAGGCACATGTGTTTGTGAGAGAGAGAAAGAGAGAGGTAGCCTGTAAGACCTTCTTAGATACAATCCTATTCAAAAGTTCGGTGTCTTCTGGTGTCCATCCATCAAGAGCACTAACTGTCATAACAATGACATCAGCACCCAGGGCAACTGCTTCAGATCTTTCTACACCTGTAAGCAAAACAACAAAAGAAGCCCAGGTACCCATTCATTCAATAGTATGTGCACAAATATGTTTGCAACTGGTAAGACATCAACAGAATCATGACGTAGTTATCAGGTAAATTTACCAATCTTCTCGACAACATCATCAGTCACCCTGATCCCAGCAGTATCAAGAAGGATCACAGGGATGCCGCCAACTGTAATACTGGCTTCAACAATGTCACGGGTGGTTCCAGCAATTTCTGTAACTATTGCCCGCTCACTCTGCACGCTAAATTGAAACATGGAACTCAAAAGATGTCGATTCTGTTTATACTTAAGAAGGGAAACATCACGACAAAACAGAGAACTGCGCTGGCATCGTGTCAAATGACACCTTAAACTCAAACTTTTATTTTATTGCTAAGGTAAGGATTGATGCCAAAGCTAGAATTATAAGAAAGTGGTTTTTGCAACATACTTTGCTCCATGCGTTAAGGAGGCTGGACTTCCCAACATTAGGACGGCCAACAATTGCTATCTGCCAGATTTCAAAAGAAGAATGTCACCAAATCAAAATCATAAACATCATCGACCCTTCTTGTATCTATTGACTTAGTCTTCACACATACATATGAAGATTTTCAGTATAACTGAGCCAAATCCACTTAAATAAGAAAACATGCATGAAGCCCACTTTCAGATATTTAATTTTTAAAGTTCATTATGCCAATAGCAACTTTGATAACTTAAACTGTAAGCCAAAAAAGACAATCTGGCTGGCAACCTTGTATTAGCAATTTATCACCACGAAACAAAGCAGATTTTGCAATTTCTTGAGCATTATGCAAATTACAAAGCAATGATAAAGTAACAAGCCTGCTAGTTGTAGATTATGCGTGTAATCTGCTAGTTAACGATAACTTGAGCAATGCAAGGCAACCACAGTTAGAAAGTTGTCATGCCGATACCTGTAATCCAGATTGCAAAAGCTTGTCGTAATTGGCTGTCTTGAGTGCATTCTCCACATTTTCTGACATGGAATGTATTTTATCCATGATTAAATTCAAATCTAGTGGCGGCATCTCATCATCAAAGTCTAAACGAGCTTCAATCTCAGTAAGCAGCTCAATGCATTGCGTTCTTAGTGATTTGACCAAAGAAGCAAAGCCTCCCTGTCAAAGAAATTGTTTCAGGGCTGCTAGCCATGCTTTCAACAAAGCCTCACATGATCAATGTAAATAAGAACTCCTAATTACTTGAAGGTCAGAGGTAGGATTAAATTGTGAAGAAAAATGGATGATAAATTGAGTGCTTCAAAGAACACATACCTGAATTCCAGCGAGGGCTGCATCTGCAGCAGCCACGGATTTGGATGATATAAGCTTTCCAACATTTTCAGCTTGCGAAAGGTCCAGCCGGCCATTTAGAAATGCACGTAGAGTGAACTCACCTGAAAGAGAGAAACGAAAAAGAGTTGACCACTTTGGCAATGCACATTAAGTACGGTCAATGTCGTCGAAAGCGTCTTGCCAAAATTCATATGTCCAAGAACAAGATCAAATAAGAAGGCAACCTGGTTCTGCAAGCCTGGCTCCAGCTTCTATACAAGCTCTCAGCACACGACGAAGACAGACTTCAGTCCCATGACACTGAAGCTCAACCACATCTTCTCTAGTGTAAGACCTTGGAGCCAACATGGGTACAGCTAAAACCTGAAATAAGTAAAAAAAACCAACATGAAACCCTTTTTTTAAGGAAGAAGGACCAAGACCGTGGGCTAACCAAAACAACCAGGCCATAAAAACAACAAATTTTACATTCAATCATTCAATTAAAAATAAAAATAAAAACTATCAGAAAAAAAACTCCCATCAATCCAGTTTGCAAAAATAAAAATCCCGCAGGATAAAATTGCATTTTTTTCGCCAATTCATGAGTTATGATTACTCAGCTAAGTTCCAAGAGCATTGATGACGATCCCTTTTCAACATTTTAAGCACTTACAAAGAACCATGGAAAAACAAACATACCTCATCAACTACATTCCCTTGATGATCCAAAACCACCCCGTAATCTACGACATGACTGGTAGGCTTCCACACACAAAATCCTTTTTTCTTCTTTTTTCTCATTGGTTTAAACACACGTGCAGCAATCTCGACGGCAGATGGACCAGACAACCTGACAATCCCCACGGAAGCAGGTGGGCCACCCACGGAGGTTACAATGGCTGCAATAGTGGTAGATATCGGCTTGTCGTCAGTACCATTTAGGCCCATAAAGCGCTGGTCTTGCCCATTGAGAAGTAAAGTGGTTTTTGAATTGAGAGAGGCATGGGGTTTCGGAAGGGTTTTGTGCTTGGAGAGAAAGGAAAGATTTTTAACAGTGGGTTCTTGGAAGAGTGGTGAAAGGGAAGGGTTTAGGGTTTTAGGTTTGAAGAAATGGGTGATGATAGTGCGAAATACAGGGAGAAGAGCCATGGCGTTTACTGAGGAAGTACGAGTTGCGGGGGGATAGGATTGGATAGGGTGCTCCTATTTATATGGGCCTGGATTAATTTCAAACGTGTTCGGCAGCCTATAGAAATATCTCCTTGTATTTCTGATTTCCCTGATTGCTGAGGCCCATCCTCCCAGATCTCTCTCTGTTTTCACCTCACTTCTATTTTTCTTTTCAAAAAAATTACATCTTTGTGTTTTTTTAAAAATTATTTTATATTTTCTTCCGATTCAAAATTAAAAAAGAAAATACCTTCGCATATAATACAGCACGAACAATATCCGGAGCTTTTTTTAAACAATTTCTTTTTTTCTCCTAACCTTAAATTTCCAAATTTTCTCCACGAGTCCCCTGCAAAACCCTCAATCCTCCCCCTTCCCCTCAAATTCTCCAACCATTCGACCATCCCATTTTGTTTCCCGGCAAGACCAACAACATCCATGTCTTGAAACAATTGCAAGATACATTATAGGTAATGGGTGCTTTTATGGTAACTTGTTGATTTATAATGATGGTATGCTTGTATTTCAACCAACTGGATAACAATGGCAAGGTGGTAAAGACATGATTGCAGAAGCGGTTCTTGACAATGTAGATGTCATTTCATAGGAATCCTACTGGATTGATTGCTTTAATTGAATTACATAAATTTTTTTTTTTTTGTTCATTTCATCTCGGTTAAAATAATATTGTTGAAATGTTAGCTAATTACATCAACGACGACTAATAGAATTTTAAGAATAAATAATTTATTCTTAACAATAACAAAAGTCTTATTATTTTAAAGTGTTTCAACAAATAAATATTTTTTTTAATTTAAATATAATTATTTTTATTATTAGCATGGTTGGACTTTGATTTTATATAGTTTGAATATGATAAAAATGTTAACCTATAGCCAAACCGTAACCAAACTTCTTAGCCAAGTCACTAATGCAAATGTGTGTATC
The DNA here is from genome assembly GCA_019202695.1 of Populus x sibirica. Taxonomy (NCBI): domain Eukaryota; kingdom Viridiplantae; phylum Streptophyta; class Magnoliopsida; order Malpighiales; family Salicaceae; genus Populus; species Populus x sibirica. Next base: position 1,196,039 of record JAGMVL010000643.1, on the reverse strand, counting down.
TTCCATGTAAAGCCGACCACTAGTATCAGACCACTCTCCTGAGCGAAGGGTGGGGAAAAAATGTGTTAATAGATTCTATTCCTTTCTATGACCACTCTATGCTCACAAATGTTTTCCGACTGAACGAGCCAGTACAAACAAACAAAACTATAAGAGCGTGTTTAGTGTTTAGAAATGTAATTACGATTGTTTTATAAAATATTTTTCATTCGGAAATATATTAAAATAATATATATTTTTTATTTTTAAAAAATTATTTTTGACATCAACACATTAAAATGATTTAAAAACACTAAAAAAATATTAATCTGAAGCAAAGAAAAAAAATAAACAAATTTTAATTTAAAAAAAATATACTTTTAAAAAGCAAAAACAAACAAGACTTTGTGATAAAAAAAAAAAGAACAAATGGTGATAAAGATTAATATTTCATCAAAGGCTAAAAGTATGAAACTTTTGAGAATAAAGAAAAGGAAATCAGAAAGCAATTATGGATCATCAAGAACTTCATAAGTTTCAGAAAAAAAAAACAATTCAAGTTCCTCAACAAACATCAATTTAAACAAAGCAGTAATTTACAGAGAAAAAAAACTTTCGAATTCAAATTTAAATAGGGAAAAAAACTGAAGGTGAAAAAAAGATGGCTATAAATGGGCCAGTACACATGGCCCATTAAAATAGTAGGAATCTTAACCTCATAGCTGAAAAAAATGATGGTGCATGAGATAATTAATAACATTTTATTAGTAGTTTTTTAAACAGAAAAATGCAAATCTACAACCGACTAAAATGATAAACATTTCTTCATCCAGGCTCTCTCTCATTTTTATATCTACCTTTTTTTAATAAATAAATAAATCAAGAAAGCAACATTAATGCTATAATTATGCCAGGACACCTTAAGAGATTACGGTACCATGCAGCATGGAATCCCTTTCCACATCATATTGCCATTTTTTTTTTAAATAAAAAAGTCAGAATGAATGTGGCCTGGTTCTCGTCCATGTTCTTCTTAAAACCCAAAAAAATAAAAAATAAAAAATAAAAAGCTCACTGTTGTAGGAGCCCCGCTGACCTCATTCAACATGTCAATGTCCTGTTCATATCAGACCCCACAAGTCTCTGCAATTTTTTCTACTGTTCAACACGTAACTCATCTTTGATCTTTCAGATTCTTATCAGCCAATTATACTCTTCCTTTTATTTTGTGGGCAACCGTTGAATTACGTCTCTTTACTTGATAGCTTCGTTTTGACTGCAACGAAAACAAATAGCGTGCCCATTTTCTTTCCTTCGATTCCTCCTGTTTCTCTTGCTCTGCACGCATCAGAGTGTCACAACTCTAAAGCTTTAACAGTGAACGATCATGTCTACCACTTGTAATGGCAAGAAGAAAGGATGGGCTAGCCGCTGTGATCAATCGTGTGACTTGTTCCGCTCCTGTCCTAGATTCGACCCTCTATGTGCACGCCTGTCAACCCCGCGGTGCCTTACTTGTTCACCGGGCTTGCAGGATGTTCAGTGGGCCGTGGGGAATAGCCGTGGTGCGCGCAAGCTGGCCCAGACACCCCACGCTATTAAAAAAAAAACGGATGGGTAATTTAAGGAGTTAAGTTTAATTGATTGGATTTTGGATTTGTTTTCCGAGGTTAATAATTTGAGTCTTATAAATTTTAATTTCGTTATAAATTTACATAGTCGTTAATTTCATGATCTGTAAAATTAGTTAAGGTGCATATAAGCTGGTTCAGACACTCGTTTTAATTAAAAAAAGAAGAAGAAGAAGAGGGGATGGGAGTTCGAGCAGAACTAGGGAGAAAATAGAACAGAGAAGCTTGAAAACTGGTAAAAGAATTGCGACATGCAAATTAAGTGCCTTGAATAACACCATTCCTCGAATTCACCGTATACGGAATGCAAATTATACTCGGATTTTATGGTCATACATGTATTCACATTTCACAAATATAAACACAAAAAAAGAAAAAAAGAAAAGAAAATGAATAAGAAAAGACCAGATCCTTATCGCCCCCCACCCCCTTTTATTTTTGTTTTTTCCACTGCTTTTTACCTTTCCTTCTTGAACTTATCCCTTGATGCAGAGCATACAATGCACCTTTCCTGTGTTATGGTAATAGGGAGGGAGGGTAGCACTGACAATCCACCGAACAAACCACCTTTACAATGACCCACCACTACTCAACATTATTGCTCCCCCCATTCTAATGCCCACACAGCACAGCAGCACTGAGATCTCATCTCTCAAACACAAAAACCACAATTCAAATCCTCTCTCAAACTTCTCCCACCGATTTTGGACAACATGATGCCACAGCATCAGCAACCGTGAGGAAGATTTTGTCCTCTCCAATCAATTGTGCAGAACCAGAGGCATGGAGCTTATCAATCACCGCCGGTCCAGGATTTGCTAGGATAAGCTGTGCAACAACACAAGGAACATCCGGTAAGGCAACTTTTCTTAACACCGAAGCACATATTATAGTACTACATGTGTTAGTTCTAGAGGCGTGTATGATACTGCAATGTAGCTGTAGTTAATTTACAAGCTTAGATTTCATAACATATTAGGTGGCAGTGTTAACGTGCAAGAGTTAATCACCTGAATCTCTCTTTTCTGGAGACTTCTGAATAACTCTTCCATCGCATGGATGCCACTGGTGTCAATGTCAGTAACGGCTGGCACCAAATCCAAAAGCATCATAAATGAGTTTTGAAATTAAATATTAGCAAGTCAGCTCGTAGATAGCAATGAAGATTCAGCAGAGAACAGCTTACGTGACATCTCCACAATTAAAAACTGGATTTCGGTCTGGCCGGATTTGTTTACTAGCTCATCCTCATCCATCAACCATCTCAATATCCTACAAGAAAATCTCATCTTAAGCCTCAGCAAAGCTGCTGCTGGAAATCTCAACTTCTTGCGAAACTCTAAATAATAAAATCATAGCTATGTCTTCAGCTCCTTTTACTTATGAACACTGTAACCATAACGCTTCAAACACACGAATTCCACAAGTTTAAGCTTCAAATGCCTCCCCCAAGCCAACAAAACAGCTTGACCAGATTATAAAATTACTGAATTTATCCATCATAGCCACTCATACAAATTGTTTGACTTTCTAATTGCCTATCATCTACAGCTCAACTCTATTCAGGGTAGCTTCCTAATCAAAACAAGTCTTACAAATACTAGGGTTGTGTTCTTCCATTATAGCTAAAGCCAAAACCTCAAAGAAAAAGGCCCTTAATTAGAAGCGTGAGACAGGAAAAAAATAACAGCCCACGGTTCGATTTCAATTCATAGATGGTCTTTCTCCACCAAAACAATACAAAATACGCATGAATCGAATAGCTAAAAGGCCAAAAAACATCTTTACCTTTCTTTGATGTAATTAGAGTTAGAAAAGTAGATCGCAGAATCGACTCTCACTATCAAAACACCAGGGACCTTAGCTGCTTCAGGATATTGTAGAATGTTTCTGTATACAGCTGTCCTTGGTAGATTTCCAAGAATTGCGGTCCGGGGCCTGGTAATTTGTAAGAGAATCTTGGCAAAGGATATCGAAACCTTCCATGGCACAATGAAAACATAATTTAATCAATCCTGGCAATCATATATAGTAATACAGGGATTTTAGCTGGCGGGTATCATAATTCTTACTGCAATCAAGAGGCCAATCTCAACAGAAGCAAAAACTACACCAAAGAATGCTCCCATGCAAGCAACAAAATCAAATTTGTCAATCTTCCATATCAAATATGCTGCATCAAAATCAATCAGCCCGATCACAGCTGATATAATTATGGCTGCGAGTATAGCATTTGGGGTATACTTGAAAAGAGGTGTCAAAAATTGCAACGTGAAAAATACAACAATCGCCATAACAATGTTTGAGACTGCAGTTTGGCAGCCAGCCATGTAATTCACAGCTGATCGAGAAAATGAACCTGCAAGTAATGAACATGAGAAAAAAATATAGTGAATTCAAAGGATTTGCACAATCACATGAACCTCCTCATATTAGCCCCAAGGAGTTTCCCATGCCAAACTCAAGCCAAAAGGAAGATCAAAACATCTAGTAGTCAAACATTTGTTTGGGAACCATTATATGCATCTATTCTAACTTAGGCGTCATGACAGATTGTAAGTAGCTGTATGATTGAAAAGTTCACATCTACTTTAACATTTTAATTGATTGGATTTTATGGCTGCTCAGAAAAACGAAGTTTCTATAGTCGAGTCTAGATCATATATGATTACGCATCCACAATAGGCGACACACTTCGTTGTCATTATTAAAATGTAAGGTGCCATAATTTATACGGGCATCCTTCTCACCTGTTGCCACATAGCAAGAAGTCATTGAACCAACAACGTTCATAGTTCCTAGTGCCACCATTTCTTTGTTTCCATCCAGCTGATAGTCTTTCATCGCGGCAAATGTTCTTCCAATAGCTATGGCTTCCTGAAAATCCCATTCCAAGATAAAGGGAATACAAACTCTGTTAGATGATCGAAGACCGAATTCTCTTAATATAATGGGCAAATTGACAATAGCTTGCAAAGTTATCTCACCGTCAAAGCAACCATCCCAGCCACAATACCAATCCTAGCACCTTTTAGCAAATAGTCACCACTAAAATATATTTGATTCACAGAGGAGGGATTTATTCCTTCGTGTATGTGTTTCACCTTCAAAAATCACAGAATAATTAATAGTGATACCACAGCCATTGCAGCTATCACCCCTTCTGATGTCCCAACCATAATTGTAATCACAGAATCATGCACGTTATAATTGAAGGAGAAAACGAGAATTTCTTACAATTTGAACTCCTTGCTTATCCGCACGGGTTATATACACAAAAAATGTTGACAGAATAACAGATATCAACGGACCAATTGCTGGCACCCAGAAGAATTTCTTGTTCTTCTTTCCCTATTGCTCAAATGATGGTGAGAATTAGAAAAGTTTTGCAATAAGGTAACAGTTCACATAATAAATTGGTATAATTAGACTTTGATCAGACTTACAATGTACTTGGCAACAAGAAGGAAAGATAAAAAGCTCACTCCAATAACAATAGTTTGCCAGTTCCACTGCGAAATATTTGTTGTACACAAATCAGTGACCACAGATTGAGAATTTATTTAACTAGGGATTCTCAATTTACTAGATAGTAGTTCACATTTTAAAGGTAAGAAAAAGGCTACACTACAAGTCAGAGAGCAAGGGGGGGAGAACTTACTCCATGATGAGCTGAGGCAAATACTGAGTGCATTACAGAAACAATATCAGTTTTCTTTGTAAATTTTTTTATCCCAAGAAAACCCTTAAGCTGTTGGAGGGCAATTGTGATGGCAGCTCCACCCATGAAACCAACAATAGCAGCATGTGATAGAAAGTCAATTAAGAACCCCAACCTGATAAATTGTTCCCAACCAGTATGATGTTAACAGAAAGATATAATAGATAGAGAAACACCAAAAAAAACTGCAATATGAAAAAAAGCTGAAATTTTAATCTCCTTTTGAAACATTTACCTGAAAACCCCAAGGGTTACTTGAGTGATTCCAGCAAAAAATGTGGCTGTGAATGCCAGCCTCCGATATTCTGCTGCATTGCCTACAGGATCATCAATTTCATTGTGAAGCAGAGTCCCCAACAAGAGAGACACCACAGCCACTGGTCCTATTGCTATGTCTCTTGAACTACCCATGAAGGCATATATCAAAGGTGGAACGAAGCTGGAGTCTGAAAAACATTTTAAAACAAAAACAACAGAAACACACCATCAGACTCGAGAAAGAGGATAAGTAATGCAAGATGCACGCAAATAAGGCAAACTTACACAATCCATACTGAGGATCCAAATTTGCAAGCTTTGCATACCCGATATCCTGATTTTTTCCAAAAATGTAAACTATTAGAAATAGTGCAAAGTGGGGACTACACAATATTGCTGCTTCTTACGTATCTTTTAAGCAGATAATCTACCTGGGGAATGCAAAGACTAGCAATGGTCAGCCCAGCAATGAGGTCACCTCTAAATTTTGTAAAATTGTAACTTCTTCCCCATTCAAAAATAGGGAATATAGCTTGGAGGCCCAGGATGAACTTTTTAGACCCCGGTTGGTCCTTAAAGGGACGTAGAGGATCATCTGCAAAGAATGTCTCTTTCACAGTGGCTTTGAACTCACTGAAGAGGTTTTGCTTAGGAGGAAGTCCGACCTTGTGAACATAAGGTGCATCTTGAGGATGACGGTGAGAGGTTGACAGGCTTCGAATATCCATAACTTTTTTTTCAAGGTCCTCTTCAGTTGAATGAAGCACTGAAGACGTAGACAACTAATTAACCTGTAATGCAGGACAGTTTACAAGATGATCATTATCAGAAAGAAGGCAATGCTGATCATAACTGCGCACAAAGAATATGAGGCAAATGCTTGAAATACTGAATCAAACCAAGGTAAATATCGTTTTCTATTTTGTTCTTGATGTGTTCTATTAGCGTGTACAGTAAACCTATTCAAGTACAAACTCTGAAATTTATTAACAGAACATCAAGCATATTCAGTATAGTCTCCCCAAAGAAAAGCTAAGCAGAAGCTAAAGAAGTGGAAAGACGCTGACAAACTAACAAAATGGAACTTTAATCAGTGGACAATAGTCAAGAAATTGAAGCTAACCACAGCAAAGGAAGCTAGCAGGGAGAGAAGGTTAGGACAACTAATGCAGGGAAATGCTTAGCCGTCTTGAACATGAATGAAAGTTTACTCCTGCTTATATAATTTTTGAAAGGGATCACTGGTCAAACCTAATTAACATAGAGAGAGAGAGAGAGAGAGAATCATTATTACCAATAAGGTATGAATCTAGATCTCTTACATGTCAAATACATGACACAGAACAAAGTGGACACGGATTTTTTTATTTCAGACCGACCTAGACATGGATTATCCAACACTTGGTGATAGATGTAAGCAGTTTTTCATCGCCTCCATAATTGTGGTGCTTGTGAAGTAAAAAATTGCAATTTGAGAATAGTTGACCTGGGAGCATACGTGGCAGCAGCTAAGAAACTGGCACCTTTCGCTTTCCCGGCATGTTTTCTCCTCAAACCATCAATAGTTCATGGCTAATGTAAAGCGAAAAGAGGTTTAATGTCTTGTTGCCTAAGGATTTGGTATTACGAAGTGAAAAACCTGAAAACGCAACTCCTCTCCAACCACAATTAGTCATTAGAAAAAAGAACATTTTCGTTCTAAGCTTTTAACTTCCTTTTTCTAACTAGGTTATTAATTTCCATGGTTCTTATAGACCAGAAAAAAGCAACCAAAAGAAACAAGAAAAAGGCCCTGCATGTCCTGTCCACAAAGAAAAGGGATATTCGTATCCAAACATAAAATGAACAACAGCAATTTTTGCATTATTCTATTGAAGAAATGACATTCAATGACAGCATTTAAGCATTTATGGTTAAAGGCTAAAACCCTAAAACAAGAAATGCGATATTCAGACAGGACACGAACAGGACATCAAAAATTATATTATACGTGATCGTTAAGTTCAATAATCAATTTTGTGTTTTCCGCAAAACCCTAAAAGCCAACTTGACTGCAACAACGAAAGCACGTCATAAGCATTGATTGATTTGTTTATTTAATTAATTAATCATGAAGCAACACCCAAATCATTGTATATCACTATACTCAACCTACATTGTTAAAAAGAAATGTCACAGGATAACACTGTAAAACTTTCGGTCTGTTACTGTTCTCTATCAATGTGTAGGCAGAAAAAACAATACCATGACGATGAGAAGCAAAACCCAGAATTCAAAGGGTCCCCTTTTCCTTTCTATGATTTGAAACTAACAAATGTGAATCTCCCAAATTGCATGTCTTTTTAGAAGATGATAGAGGAAGATGGGTTCAAGAAATTAAAAGACATTGTATCTCACCTCCTCGTTCATGCACTTTGTAACGAAAACCATATAAGATTAACAAGAGGCAAAAAAAAGAAGTAGAATTTAAAAAATTATAAAGTAGTAATAAAACCTTAAATTAAACAGTTATCACCTACCCAATATTACGTGCGCCGAACTTGATAGTGTTTATTAATCAAACAAGGAAAACCCTTATCTGTGTATCCTACAACAACAACACAGGCACACAGCCCCGAATCCTGTCCAGATTCAATGTATTTTTCTTATAACGATGCGTCCAGCTCATGTTCTTCCCTGTGTTTACTATTTCTTTTGCTATTGCTAAAAAGAAGGTGAACCCAGGAAAAATATTTGGGAAAGAAATAAGAAAAAAAAAGTATTTTCTTTTTGTCACTCTCTGTATGATTGCCGAGTTCAAACTTAATAATAGGACATTAGCTTCTCTTCTCTGTCAATCTACCAGAAGGGGGAAAAAAAGATTTGGTAAAAAAGCATAAACCTAATCTTAAATTCATGAAGTTCGGTTATTGTTTCATGGTGGGAAACTTGGACTCTAGTTATTTACGGATCTGCCACGGGGAAAAGTCAAACAAAGAGAAACACCAAACGATGCTGCCACTTATATTCTACGCCTCTGCTTTTTATGTCAACGTTTAACGATAATATAACTTTTCTTTCTCCATCCAACCCGCGTGCGTGCCTTTAGTCGCAAACGTCAGTGATATATCGAACGAGGACGTGTTTGGGTCCAGGTTCTCCCTGTTCACATTTTTCAAACTTGGGTTGCTGCTAGGATTACGTGGTTGGATGATATTGTAATAATAGTTGTTTTTTAAAATATATTTTATTTAAAAATATATTAGTATAATATTTTATTTTATTTTTAAAATTTATTTTTGATATTAGTATATCAAAACAATTCAAAACATAAAAAAAATTAACTTCAAATAAAAAAACAAATTTCAAAAAATCTTGAAACGCGGGTTGCACTGTAACTCCAAATAATCCTTTAGTTTTTGATATTGTGGTAACGATTGTTTTTTAAAGCATTTTTCGCTCAAAAACACATCAAAACAATATATTTTTTAAAATTTATTATTGACACCGACAAATAACTTATTCCGAGAATGCATATAATATAGACAACTCATATAATATAAGACGTACCCATGTTGATTTTGATAAGGATAGATATGATAAAGATACATTAAAACAATATAAAAATATTAAAAATTATTTTAAATAAAAAATTTAAATTTCGATGAAAATGTCACAGCCCAACTTTGATTTATTTATTTTTAATGATTTTTAAGTTTCTTTTTCCTTATATTATCTATGATTTATATCTCAACAACTGTTTAAACTATTTTCTTAAGCCAGTAGTACAATATAGCTAAACAATGATTTTTTAAAACAGTTTACCCTAAAAATCCAAATTAGCAAATGGTTTTTTAGACGTGATGGGTGAGTTCAAGAAAAGGGTGCTCGTTAGAAGTCAAACTTAGAAAAGGGTTAAGATCGAGAAGACCGAGGAATTAGCGGATAAAATACAACTACGATATCGAGCTAGAATATGATACAACGGGATGCATGTTAAAGTTTTTGTTCCTTAAGAAAAAGGATGATATTTGATTTTCGCTTTCCGTAACCACAAAAATTCACAAAAGAATCAAGAAAGGCGAGACTTGGCGCATTGTAGGCCCTTCGATACTCTCACGATGCGTCGGCCGAGTAATCAGGTGAGATCGATCACCTTTGGATTAAAAATAACAATTTCTTTTTCTTTTTCCTGTTTGTCCTTCCTTACGTGGCATACCTTTTGCGATTGCTAAGGAAGCTTTCCTTCCACTAGGGTTGTTCTCATGTTAACCAAAAACCACTACAATTGTTTTATTATTATCAAAAACATTAAACCTGCTGCTGAAGTGGTTGTCTCTCATCAGTACACAGCTAGCAATTTATTATAATAGCATAATTATTATATCTGTCACTTATTATTTAATTATTTAATCTCTTTTCGAGGATAGGCTGGTATTTTAACCATGATTTAAATATTTTTTTAAGGTTTGTATGGGTTATTTTGATAATTATGTTTTTTAATAGATAATAAAATTAACCCCTGAATAAAATAATTCAATGTCTAATGTCTACAACATAAGGATTTTTTTGTATTTTTATTTTTATAAAATAATGTAATTATTTTGATATATTTAAAGACAAAAATAATTAAACTCTTATCCAATAGTTTTTTTTTTATCATTTTACTTTGTGTTTTATTGTAAATTTCAATAATTACAAGGGTCATTATTATAAATTATATTTATTAAATATAATTAAAAAAAACCTAGAAGCCAGTGTGTGGATGGCCACTGCGTTGTTCTAGCAGTGCGTGAGGGGCGCGTGTGTCACCATTCATAGTGGTTTGGCATCGTCAGTCATTTCTTCCCCCCTTCTCTCTCTCCCCACCTAAATTTCTGCGACAACCCCTGCCAAATTCAAGAACAACCATTTAATGTGTTGGTTCATCAGATTTGGTCCTTTTTTTATTATGTTTTTTTTTATCTTGAATGATTTATAAAATTAGTGTATCTTTTTAATTTTACCCCTATTATATTTTTTAATCCTTCAAATTTGATCTTCATTCTTTTGATTCTTATTTTTTTAGTTTTAAGTCATTTTTTAAATTGATTTTATTTTACGATTTCACCCTTCTTAGCTTTTTTTCCTATCAAATTTAATTCATATTCTTTCGATTGCTTGACAGGTTTTTATTTGGGATCATCTTTTAAATTGGTTTTGTTTTATGATTTCATCCTCTTTTGTTTTTTTTCTATCAAATTTAATTCTTATTCTTTTGATTGTTGATTTTTTTTCTTTGATAAATTTTTAAAATTTATATTTTTAAATTGGCTCATAATAAACTTCTTGATTAGACTCAGATCCGGTTTCATAAGTTGTGGGCTTTTTTAGATTTGACCAAGTTTAGGATGTTTGTCCGGGTTCACTTGATTTTTACATATTTTTTTCAATTTCACCCCTATGATTTTTTTTAAATATTTAAAATTTGATTCTTATTTTTTTAATTGCTATTTATTTTATTTGGAATTATATTTTTATTTTTTTTATTAAATTGCATCTTCCTTAGATTTTTTCTATCAAATTTTATTCTCATTTTTAGTTGCTTTTTTAGGTTTTTTTATTAATATTCTTCTGCCGATCTCATTCTTCAAAATTAAATTAGTTGAGAATTATGTTTCTTGATTGAATCTGAGTTAAAGATTTCACGGGATATGACTTTAAGAGATTAGACCAAGTATAAGAGGTTTGCCCTGTTTTTTTTTCTTTTTCTAAATTGATTTTTTTATCATCTTTTTTAAACTTTTGTTTTTATTTTTTATTTTTTTCAGTTTTATTCTATTTGGTTAGCCCTCAACAATTTTTTTTTTATTTCATTCCTACCATTTTTTAATCTATAAATAATCTATCTTATTACAAATGATTTTTAATTTCACCCCCTATAATTTTTTAATCTTTCAACTTTGATCCTAATTTCTTTAATTGCAATTTTATTTTGTTTGGGATCATTGTTTTTTCTTCAAATTTCATTCTTATTGGGTTTTTTCTTGTCAAATTTGAGCCCTATTTTTTTATTGTTTTTTTTACAAGTTTTTTTATTAATATTTTTTTGGATGATTCCTTCCTTCAAAATTAAATTGGATTACATTTAACTTTCTTGATTGAAACCAAATTTTTTATTCAACAAGTTGCAGTATTTTTCAAAGAAATCTTATCCATTGCCGCAGAGCACTGATTTTTTAAAAGTTGACTTGTTGCTTCTTTATTTTTTAACAATCAAATATTTTCTTTAATGCATAAAATCTTGAAAATCAAAGTTGATTCATGCATTGAAGCAAAAGATAAGTGAACTTCTGACAGTGTGAATGGAGATAAAATGTTTCCAATCATCCTCTCAGCGGACACCGCTGCACCACCGGCCGGTTCTTCTTATCACTAGCTCATATAATGCACGTGAAATATTAATTTAATTTGGCTAACCGTCCAAAAATATATAAATAATTTTAATTGAGACACCTTTCAGTTAATCATAAATTAAAACTCAAATCCTGCAACTACGAGTAGAAAATAGAAGGGCACGAAGAGCAGTTCATATGGTGGGAGTCAACTTGTGTACTGACGAAAGATGGATAATATGATATTGGATTTAATGCTTAGATTATGCTGCAGTCTAATTGCCACGCGAGGAGGAAGAGAAGGGAGCTGACATGCAGTATGCACGCTTCAATAATGGTTTCGAAGTTCCGTTACAACTTCTCCGATCGATGATGTATGTCCTCTCGATACAGAATATTTTATTTTATCGTGTTAAAATAATTATGTCAAGTCCAATAATTGATCTTGCCATCCGCACATACACACCGCTTTCAATAGTGAGGTGGAGTCCTTGGAAAAACTGGAGGGAAAATACTTATTAAAGTGGAATTAAAATTAAAAAAAACTGTGAGGGCCAATATATATAAAAAAATGTAAGAGGTTATCATGAAAATAAGTATAAAAAAAAACTGAACCATTAAATTTTGAATATATAAATTATAAAAAAATCACAACTATTTATCATAAAATCATTTTATCTCGATTAATACATAAATTAGTTTTAAAATACTCTTCAATCATTAATGAAATGATTATTAATAAACTAAGATAATTTATCGTATTATTATGGACATGGAAAATCTAAATCTTTCTTATTTAAATTACTTCTTATTACATTATTCAATAGTACCTTATTTAGCGGAGTCATTGTCTAATCATCATGAGGATATCATTCCCGTTGCTCAAACAATTTTTTTAGTGTGATTATTGACTGTCCATTTTGTGTAAAATATTTGAGGGATATATATTTTTGTTATAAAATATTTTGTATGTAAAATACTTTTAATATTTAGTTTAAATTTTTTTTTCTATGTACATATCTTTTTTTAGTGGGGTGAGATAGTACATAGCAATAATAGCGGTAATATAATAATTGAGGAGTCAATAGTGGTTATGATGATGATAGTAATGATGAAAGCGATAATGATATATTAATTATGGAAAAAAAAATGGTGGTACGATGATAATAGAGATGGAGGAGAAGGAGATAATAGTGGTGGTAAGATAAAGATGATGATTGAAATAATTGGATGATATTGTAATTATTATTTGTAAAATATTTTATATTCATTAATTTTATAGGAAACAAATACAAGAAAATCTAAAATATTTTACACTAAACAAAAAAATCCTTAAATTCATTTTTATTTTCATTTTCTTTTACTGGAGCCTACGTGTGAAAACATTATAAAGATTTATTATATCTGTCTAGATACAAGCTGCCTCAACGTTTCTTTCCCAAACTTTCTACCTAGATTGCGTCCACATTGGCATTTTAGGTGCATAAATTGAGTAATGGATTAAGTAATTATGTTCTATTGAAATAAATTTTTTTAAAAAAATTATATAATTTATAAAAGAGTGAAAATGTCGATCTCAATGTTTAACAAAACTCATGTACATCTTTTTCCTTAAAAAAAACAAAATCACAGCAATGTTTTTCTCCATTTCTTGTTCTCATTGATCTAAATACTCAAGGTGACTTTAAATAGTCTTACAAATCTTATTAAGTTAAGACTTTTATTTTATCCGAATAAAAATTAAACTAGTAAATTAACTATTTTCTAACTTAAAAATCTATAATAAAATAGATAAATAAATTAAGAAGGTCAAAATTTAGATTTCGATATAAACAATTAGTTCAGGTTCTTTTTTAATATCTTTGGTTTTTTTGAAAAATAGAAAATTAGGATTTTAAATTTGAATTTTGAATAATTACCATCCATGGAGACATTTCGGTGTTATTTTTAGGAGTGGAAAATCCATGGAGACAATTAGTTGGGTTGGGCTGCATCAATAACAAAGATTGAAGTAGAGAAAATCTTGTCGCGGTAAAAGCATGATCGAGACATGTCATGGAGGGAAAAAATTGGCCTGCATAAGTCAACGTGCTATTTGACATGTGTTTTGATGCGATCAGATATTTTTTTTTAAAAAAATAAATATGAAAGTTTTTTCATGTATTCTTGGCCATACAATTTTTTTAATAAAAAAATAAAAAAATATGTGTCAATCTAATTAAATAAATTAGGATTTATTCATGTCAATAAATGTTAAAAACATCATTAATGATAATGATAAGCAAAGAATAAACTAGAAAAATTTAGAAATAAATATAGATCAAGATATTTGAACTCGAACATATATTCAATTGTGTCTGATAACTTTATTTCTTTAAATAAATTTTTTATTTTAGAAAATGATTATCTGTGCTAATAAAATGATGTCTACCCAATAAAAAAATTATTTTCTTTTTTAAAATATCATGAAGTGGGTATCTTATGTTTACATTTAATCAATTACCTTAATTTAATTAAAAAATATCTTTTAAAAAATGTCAAAGTGAAAAAAATAATAAAAAAACGAGGATCAAATTTGACAGGAAAAAAACTTAAGAATGATCAAATTGTAAAAAAAAAATCAATTTAAGAACTTATTTCAAATAAAAAAATAGTAGTAAAAAGAATGAGGATGAAATTTGAAAGATAAAATAATTGAAGGGGGATGAAATTAAAAAACAAATTCAATTTTATAAATTGCTTCAAACAAAAAAAGCAGTAATCAAAAGAAAAGTGACCAAATCTAAAAGAATAACAAATTAAAAAGTTGCTTTGAAATTTTGAATGGGCAAGTATGAAAATCGAGGAGGAAAAAGGAAAGAAGAAAAAAAATAAAAAGGTCATCGACACTAAATCGGACGACCATTGGACACATGTGTCGCCTCATTATAAAAGAGATGTCAAAACAATTCAAATGATGCAGTGAGAGTCTACGCCTAATCAACAAAAGACCTCACATGCGCCTCCTGAAGAGCACTAGGACCGCCCACACGTGCAACTCACTTGTTAGCCACTTTTTCATATTGTTTATATTTATTAAATTACAAATTTTTTTCTAAACCAACTTGATAAAAAAAAAAAAAAAACTCAAATGAAAACACACAAATGCCACTAGATGTAAGTTAAAGATATATAATTCTATTTTTAAGAGCACGTAGTTATTTTCCCGTGCTTAGAAAAATGGAAAAAAAATATGAGAACACCTTTGGACAACCACTTTAAATTTTTTAGGAAGCAAGGGTAGAATACTCATTTTATTGTACATTATACAAGTTAAAGTATTTAATTACCCCCTATGATTTTGGTAATAACTAATAGATCCTTGTGAAATTACTGGATCACCCTAAAAGCTAGTATTGTGGTTTTTTTCATAGCAAAATTGGTATTCAAGTATGGATTGCTGCAGTTAAATACTCACACTTTTAGAGTTTTGTTAATATATAATATCATTAAATCCGGTAGTAAAAGGCTGACGATGATCTGAATTATAATGCAAAACCGAGATTAGTTAACGAAGTTTCCCTATCTGTCATTAGTTGCGCATGTACCTTACCCTGGAAAGGGCGAGGAGATTTAATTTGTTTGCTTGATTGAAAATTGTTGTTTATGTTAATCTAAGGTGCACATACTAGTTTAAATTCTTACCCGAGGCACTATTAGGCTACAAAAATCATCAGTACGGTTGCTTTACAGTTGATTAATCAATGCTACAGAGAAATCTAAATATACATTAGACAATCTAGCCAAAAGGGAGTTGTTAGATGCCTCAGGAAAAAAAATTGATGTACTTGTTTCTTCTGTTCTTTTTCTTCTTAATTTCCCCCCCTTTTCTGATAGGAAATTTATATTCTTAAACTTCGGAGTGAAACAGTATTCATTTCCCATATAAGAAAGAAGATACGAAAACTGGCTCCCACCTAAAAAGCTTCAATATTCGATGGAAAATTTAGACATCTTTGAAAGCCAAGCAAGAGGGCAAAATTCTGAATCGAAATCATCACAGGATACGTACTGCAGAAGAAAAAAATTTGAAGGGTCATATGTCTAGTGGATTCTAGCATTTTCTGCACTAGTATTTTGATGAAGAACATAATAACCCTGCATTTTCTGACCATTGAGTGCGGCTGTTTAAAAAGAATAAAAAAAGGAAGATGGTGACCAGAGATATCTACAGGGAACTGGTAGGTCAATGAAAAAGAACATTTTGGAATCTATGTTAGTGGGTCGGCCATAAAAAGTTATGGAGGATGGTTGTGGTGCGAGCTTTATTTTAGATGGAGCAGCACTATAATTAATGAGCAGCTGAGAAAGAGAGCTCATGATTTAGGTGGTTTGATTGTAGCAGAAGGGGACCATGGCACAATGTCACCCGACCAACCCTCATCCAAACAGATATACTCCGTCTGTCGTAATTAGTGGAAGGACCTGCAATTCATCCATAGCCAAACACATGCATGGTGCTGCTGCTTTGTCTGTGAGAGTTTTTAACTGATCACTACATTTAGTGATCCTTGGTAATGGATTTGTCAAATCATTTTCTAATCAGAAGAGAATCAGGTGAGATCATTCATTGTTCTGAATTTCGTGGTTCTGAGTAATTGAAAATACTGGCTATCGACTTACGATTGGGAAATTTCGAAAGCTTACATACGAAGGGAATACTCAACAACAGTATTAATTTAAGAAAACAGCCTTTTGGGAATTAGTCAAACCAGTTATTGTTGTAGATAATTGGGGTCCAAAATCCTGCGGTAGGAACTTGATGAGTTTTATGAACATTATTAGACTTCTTTTCCCTCCCACTTATTTAGCCTCTTGACCTGAACCCACTTGGCTATTTTGGTTGATGGTTTTTCTTGACTATATGGTTCGTCAGAAAGAGAGATTGAGCTTCGAGAAATAATGAATAATCTTATCGATATATAAATCTATAATTCCAATGTACGCCGCGGTGGAAAATTATGGGTATGTATCTTTCCGGACAAACTAGCTACTCGAAGACCCTCGAAAACATTTATGGGTTCAGGGAAGGGACCTCCCAAATATTGGGTAGTTGTCGCTAATCAGGGTAGAATGATTTATGAAATGGCGAGAGAATATCAAAGCCTAAGCATATACATGATCAAATGCAGTTCTAATTAAGCTCCGTCCTATCTAATAGATGATACACCCCCATCAATCTAAAGCTACATTTATGAAGATGGATGTGATGGTGGGACTCAATAGTACTGGCCTTGGTAAGCTTGAGGCATAGTGGATCAAATTCAGTCAGACACAAGTTAAAAACATGTGCTTAATATTACAGACGTACATATAATGAAAGCAGAAGGTATTGATCCGATCCCTTACAATTGCGTATCTTTTTCTGCTTTAATTTGGTAATATATGCTGTGTGGTAAGGGACAACGTTGATTCAACGGGAATCAAATTAAGTGGAGGGCCTTCTTCTGAATCAAAGTTTTCCTTTCTGGTTATTCCTTCTAGAGAAGGGTTTTTTTTTTTTTTTTTTTCTATACAGAACTGCTACAAATGGATCTTGCCTATCTATCTATCATATCTCCGAAATCCAAAGATTCTAGAAATGGTTGTGCCACGAAATGCATTTCTAAAGTGAAGGCTCCGAGCTTGATAGAAATTAAAGTTGTCAAAATTAGAGGTTAAAATACCTTTTTTTTTGGCAGACATGTCAGTGCTGAGAGAGATGAATAGGCTTTCGTGTTCTTCATAAGACTGTATGTATGCAAAAGGATTTACACATAAAGATATACACTACATTCGCGTTGGACATGCACTCAGGATGACTCATACACAAAGATGGAGATCTTCTCTAACCTAAAAACCTGGACTAATAAATTATGAATCCATATTATATACAATCATCTTAATTTCTTCAATTCATTCAATGTGAAATATTTACAATTCACATATGCGCGCATATCTAACTCTCTTTTTTCCAAGGCATTGGATACGGTCCATTGGGTTTCGACTACAAAATGAAAATCATCTTCTCAACTAAATTATGAAATTGATGATAATGAAGCAAGTGAAACCTTCAACCAAGAAACCACCTGCAGATACAGAATCATTAGGTCAAGCTTGTTTATATAAATAATGAACTGTTTATCCAATTACAGCTTCAATGCTCTTTGTTTCTTAATTGAAACTACACTTAACTGGGACAGGTGAGATAAATACCTCTATTTATGGTTTGGTTTGCCCTCCTTCCAACTTCATACGCACGATTAAACTCGTATCATACCATGCCTTAATATGAATGCTGCGATTATCTGGTAAAGTGTGGTAGTGGCCTGCCATCTAGCAGATGATGGCCAAAATGAAAATATACAAAAGGGCTCACTTCACTTGCTCAAGTTTATGGGCAGGTCCGGCAGGATATTTGGTCTGTAGAAAGCTCCCATACCGATCACATTTCACAAGAAAACAATCATTGTCGGCCATATAGATGTATTGACAGCTAAAATATGTTGTCCGTCGCCTGAATCTCCCGTGGATTGTCACATGCTTTGTTTTTCACGGTCCCAAATATGGAAGTTTGATGTCTTTAATTAGTTTTGTTGCTGCTTTTTCGATGGCTAGTTTTCTTTGCACATAATGTGTCATTCATAGATATCTAAATTATTATGTAATTCAAACGAAAAATAAATAAAGTTATTAAATTGTCAATACTAAAGACTTTAATTGCTTTAATTGGCATATATATATAAGGTATCTGATAGGAGTAAAAAATTTATTGAAGACTTTATTAAATTTTAACTTAATAAGGATTTTTTAAAGAATATTAGTAGAATTTATATATAAAAGTATAGAAAACATTTCATCTAAAGTAGTGTGAAAAAATAAAATAAGATAACCAAATGGTACTCCATAAAAAAAATAAGGTCATTTAATAATTTTCTGAATTTTAATAATTATTTTATTATTTTTGGAGTTTTAATTAGATGCAGAGTGAATGGTAATTAAGAACATAGACATGATTAGAAATTTTATGACTTATTTTGTTTAAAGAAGTGTTTCTAATATTAGAAACGATTATAAAAGGTAAAAATATGACGACTAGTAATATTATATCTTTTTTAATTTTTAATTTTTAGTAATTTATATAATTAAAAATTCTTGAAAAAAAGCTTCAAATAAATAAAAAAATAATAAGATATTGGATATCATATACTAATATTTATATTTAATATTTTAAAATTAAAATGTCTTCTCCTACTACAATCACTATTATATTATAATATTTCTGGATTACTTTTATCTGAATGAGGCAATAATATAAATTTTATAAATTATTTTATATAAAAAACCTCTTATTAATATTAGTAACGATTATAAAAAGGAGTTAAAGATAACATGAGAGAACAATACCTTCATATAATTGAATGAAGTTTTATTATTTTAAATATTAATTATTGACTTTTTTTGAACTATTTTTAATTATCCATTCTTTTGTTTTGGTCTAGTTGAGCATAATAATTGCTTTGACTGACGATTTGGTGAATCCTTAGTCGATAAAAGAATAATGCATTTGAAAAAAAAGAAAAAAAAGATGATGATGTTTATCAATATGAAAATGTTTGAAGAAATTCTAAATAGTTAGCAATGATTAATGATTATCATTATTAAAGTATATTATTCAGTAGGTACGAACCAATGATTCTTATAGTTAGCAATATAAATTCATCTTACCTTTTTTAATTTAATTTAGTCAATCTTGCACCAATGATCTCTTTTTTAATTATTAATTATATTTCCATAAAACTAAATCACTAGATAGGAAAAAAATTAAGAAGTAACAGAGAAATCGCGTCCCTGCATGTACACACACATAATTAATAGATCTTGCACCAATGATATTCAACACGGTTTCCCCCTGTTCTATATTTTGATCTTTTTCTTTTAATTTTGTTCTTCCCCTGTAAACCAAAACTTCTGATTAAATTTCGCGAGGCTGCAGGTGCACGACAGACTTTGAGTTCTGATGGTGTTTAGTTCAAATAGCAGAAAACAAACCTTCAACTGTTCAAGTCATTGGGTAAAGTTGGATGTAAAGCACTGGATGGAAGGTTAGAATTGAGATCCTTACGTAATGTCAAGGGAGAGGTAAAAATGACGGATTTTTGCAGTTAACCCTTTCTTGTATCTCGTATTTTTCTCAGATTGATCTATTGAGCTAGTAGGAAAAGAAACAATAGATACATACAAGATATTTCAGGGAATTGTAGAGTAAAATGACATGATATTTAAACACATCAAGTTACGTGAGAAGATGTTCAGAACATTTAATTCAATGAGATTCGACATCAAACATCCACTCCAAGTAAACAGGAATTGGTTTAAAAAAAAAAAAAGAGAAGGAAATAAACGCTGTCTTGGCTTTTTCTACACAAAAGCTCCTGATAATCTTTGGTGGATAACTATGAAGGATGGCACAGAACTGTGCTTGATTCATAAATGGCAGTCACGCTCAATGTCACTATCAGACCTCAGCACATTAACATTTACACTTCTACTGTATTCACTTTCGCTGCACAATCACTGCAAGCTTAATTTACACAAGTATATAAGAATTTATGGAGTCCAACTATATCAAATCAATATCTTAGATACTCGTACTAGTGAGGTTAATTGGATTACTTTAAAGGTGCCTTTTGCCTAGTGAATAATAATGATTGCATTTACTATTTTTGGACCAGTACATTATAAGCAATATATATAAGAACACTTCAAACAGATAATATAGAAGCTCAAGGAGTTCCCTCAAGCACTTCAAACAGTACCATGTGTTCTCAGCCAATTCAAACCTTCAGCGTGGAAGAGCAGCGGCGGCGGCATCTTAACATGGAAGATGCTACTAGTCAGCTTGAGATGGCACAGTGGGTGCTGAATTCTCCTGATCCACCAGGCCTATTGCAAGAGCTCGGTAGTTCAGTGAGAGAAATTATTTTCCCTCATGGAAAAAAGCACACTTCATCAACTGCGAAGCGAAAACAACAAAGCCGTGCCATGGAATTCTTGCAAGGGGTATTTCCAATCCTGAGATGGGGTAGGGATTACAAAGCTTCCATGTTTAAAAACGACCTAATGGCAGGTTTAACTCTTGCGAGCCTTAGCATTCCTCAGGTATAATGTGACTTCTAATTGTTTGGTCACAAAAGAATATTATGACCATGGTAAGGTTATATTTTCATTCTCCTCTGACATGTATGTGTAAATTCTTTCTGGTAGAGTATTGGATATGCTAATTTAGCAAAACTTGATCCTCAGTATGGCCTGTGTAAGTTTCTGGGCCCAATTCTATCACTTTTTTGAGTTTTTCTTACTCTTATAATGCCTTGAAATTACTTCTTGCTAATATGTTATCCTAAACTTTGGATTTATTGACTTAGATACTAGTGTTATCCCACCTCTGATTTATGCTATAATGGGAAGTTCAAGAGAGATAGCCATCGGCCCTGTAGCTGTGGTATCTATGCTGCTCTCTTCCATGATTGGGGAGATACAAGATCCTTTAGCTGATCCAGTTGCCTATAGAAACTTTGTTTTTACTGTTACCTTGTTTGCTGGGACCTTCCAAGCCATATTTGGACTGTTTAGGTACGTAATGCTTTCAAAATGAACTTTTAACTTCTCATTGCTTTCTACTCCAGAGACCAGACCAGTTGCTCAACCTTTATTATCTGCAGGTTGGGTTTTCTTGTGGACTTCCTTTCTCATGCATCCATTGTTGGATTTATGGGGGGTGCTGCCATTGTCATTGGTCTTCAGCAACTGAAAGGGCTGCTTGGAATCAGCCATTTCACCACCAAAACTGATGTGGTTTCAGTTCTTCACTCTGCTTTTACATCAATTGACCATCCAGTAAGTTCTGCTAGAAGATGCATGTTCCATGCCAAGGGTTCATAATTAGTCTTTCTTGAAAATTAATAAGAAAAAATGTCGTAAAACGACACACAGACATCACGAATAATTAGTGACTTGCTGAAATGATTCGTGCTTGGTTTTATTTTATTTTTATTTTTTTCCACTCTGTTCTTCTCCAGAATTCATTTGAGTAGATATATCAGAAAGAAATAGTACATCAGTAAATTGTCACCGATTTGACAGTGTTCTTTTTTTTACCTTTCGCTGCTGATCATGACAGTGGAGCCCATTGAATTTCGTCCTCGGTTGTTCATTCCTAATTTTTCTCCTAATTGCCAGGTTTATTGTAAGTAATCACATGCTAGCATCCCCGCGTTTTCATGTTCAAGCAAGTTTTTTCTGTTTCATTGACTAATAAGTCTTGAGAAAACTGTTGCGTATGAAGGGAAGGAGAAACAAGAAGCTCTTCTGGTTCCCAGCTATTGCTCCTCTCGTGTCAGTAATATTGTCCACTTTAATTGTGTTTTTGACAAAAGCTGACAAGCATGGAGTTAAGATTGTAAGACACATCAAAGGAGGCCTGAACCGGAGTTCAGTCCATGACTTACAACTCAGTGGCCCACAAGTGGGGCAAGCAGCCAAAATTGGGCTCATTTCTGCCATTGTTGCTCTTACCGTGCGTATGCAAAACTTATGTCAAGTTTTTATCCAAAATTTTTTAGATAAGTTTCATGATGTTAGTTAAACATCTGCATCAGGAAGCCATTGCTGTTGGCCGGTCTTTTGCTTCCATAAAGGGCTACCACATTGATGGGAACAAGGAAATGCTTGCCTTGGGCTTCATGAACATTGCAGGATCTTTATCTTCTTGCTATGTTGCAACTGGTGAGCTCCATTGGCCACTTATTCTAGTCACTAAATTCACACCAAATCAATGGTATCCAATCAACTATTAGCCTGTAAACTCATATAAAATATTTAACTGATTTCGACGTAGTTCTGCAGGTTCATTCTCAAGAACTGCTGTGAATTTCAGCGCAGGATGTCAAACATTGGTGTCCAATATAGTAATGTCTATTACAGTACTTGTCTCACTAGAGGTGTTTACTAGGCTCTTGTACTACACTCCCACTGCGATCCTTGCTTCAATCATTCTGTCAGCTCTTCCTGGACTCATTGACATACGGGGAGCTTATTATATCTGGAAAGTTGATAAACTAGACTTCATCGCTTGCATTGGTGCTTTCTTTGGTGTCTTGTTTGCGTCAGTGGAGATTGGTCTTCTAGCTGCGGTAATTCCTATTAGTTTTCTGTTTTATTTAATTCCCAGTCTATTCATTTACAAACACGTGAGCCTCATCAAGAATCAATTAGCAAGACCATGAACAACAAAAAAACAAAAAAAAACATCTATCGAACTTTAACGCAAAACTCATATATTAATGTGTCTTTAGAACCATGTCGGTCGAATCCAGATATTCAAAGATAAATTTGGAGGAACTTAAGAATCTCGTGACTGGTTATAATTGAGTTATAATCATTCATCGAGCATCTGAAATTGATGGGGTATTCTCATCGTTGGACCTATTGACTTCCAAGTCAGCTGCCATGTTCTGTTTCTCACAACTTCGTGCCCACCACAACTTTTTGTCGTATGGATCTGATAGGAGTTGGGAGCTAAAAGAATCTTCACTTGACTGGTGAACAGTCTAGCACTATGAAAAATGAGTTACTAGATGGGCTAGGATATAAGACCATATATCATATATGCCCGTGAAATCTGTACTGGTAGTGGAATAGTGGCTTGTAGTTGGGAATACTTTGGAATAGCGTAGGAATATTGAGAGTTTTAAAACCTATCCCTGCTACTTATCAGTGCTTTATGGCATCTAAATTTTTTTCAATGCCTTAAATCATCAAGTTGATTCTATTTTACATAACAAGTCAGGTAACAGTTCGCAGTCACAATCATAAATTACAGACCCCCTTCCCCATAATTAAGGCACTAAGCTAAATGTTCAATCAGCATACAGACTGTGTCTGACCACAAATTTGATGGATTGCAGGTCACAATCTCATTTGCAAGGATATTGCTGAATGCCATTAGACCAGGCATAGAAGCACTTGGGAGACTACCAAGAGCTGATGTGTACTGTGATATGAACCAATATCCCATGGCCGTTAAAACTCCCGGCATTTTAGCAGTCCGCATCAACTCTGCCTTGCTTTGCTTTGCGAATGCCAATTTTATAAGAGAAAGGTACAGATGTGTATGTATGTATATTTGGTTGTGGGTATATATAGTCTGTACATGACACAAGAAGGCTGAAACGAATTAGTGCAGGTTGATTAAATAATTAGCTAAGAATTGCTCTTTGTCTCAGGATATTAAGGTGGGTGACAGAAGAAGTGAATGAAATCAAAGAAAGCACCGAGGGAGGGATTCAAGCAGTAATTCTTGACATGTCCAGTAAGTGTCTTGGATAAGATTGAAAACAAACCCTGTGTTTTGCTTCAATGTTCTTCCTGAGCACAGATTGAACTTTTTAACTGTGTTTCGCTGCAGATGTAATGAACATTGACACGGCAGGAATTCTTGCGCTAGAAGAGCTGCACAAGGAGTTGCTCATTCATGAAGCACAAGTAAGACAAGTGACCTGCACAGCATTTTAGGATATATATACCATCCCAGTTTTCATAAATTTGTTTCTGATATCACAAAATAAAATAATTAATTAAAAAAAACTCGCTCACTGTTTTCTTGCAGTTAGCTATAGCCAACCCCAAGTGGCAAGTGATTCACAAGCTAAGGTTGGCCAAATTTATAGACAGAATTGGAAGAGGGTGGATTTTCCTCACTGTCAGTGCAGCCGTAGATGCATGTGTTAGCTCTAAATTAACTGCCCTCGCAAACTGTTGATGCGGAGTTTGGCGGCCTCTTTGCTTAATTAACCGAATAAGCTCTTTTGCATGGAGTAAAAAAAAAAAAAAAAAATGCCCCGTGAGAAATTGAAATATTTAGCATAAATGTAATCCTGTGAGCCTACTTGGAGTTACATTTTTCATGGAGGTATGGTTGCGAAAAGTTTTTTTAAAAAAAGATAACTTGTTAAATTGAATTTGCTAGCTGGTCTTGAGAACGCATGATAGAATTTTACGTGTGCCTTTTCATTTTCTTTTTAGCCATTAGACTTTAGAGTCACAAAAATTATACAATAGTACTTGCGTGATGAAACAGAAACTGTCAGGAACGCAAATTGATAGACAGCAGTTAATATTCCATTATTGAACAGAAACCGAATCGATTTCTATTACACACGAACTACGTACACAAACTATAAAGAGGACAAGGTCGATAACTATGCAAGTCACAACACTAGTTTAGATATAAAACAAACTATATGCAGAATCCACGACCTTGGGCAAACATTGATAGCACTGCTTGCTTTACATGTATTTCCTTGCGTTAAGAGTTTCTGAAATTAACCTTACAATTCAAAGATTGTCTGGTGCTCTTGATCATCAAGTCGAGGTACTTTGTTGTCCTCATAGCTTGCGCCATCATTTTCCACCTGTAGATGGGGGCTGCTGATTGGAATCTCCACCTGCTCACGTGGCATCATATCTGGAATATTTGGTCCCACCATTTCATGCTGGTTGCATCATCATTTTTTCCATTATCAATTGCAATGTTTTCCAGAATTCTTAAAAGAAGAAGAATAAAACTCTCTTTAATCTGGTTTTTGCATCAATTTTTTCACTTGTGTTTCTTAAAAATGAGAGAAGCGAAAAGATAGTGATATTGGGGGGAAAAACAGCTGATGATGCCAGGTCCATAATTATAAACTGGATACTACTACGTTCTTTTGAACCTATCGATGTTAGAAAAGAACCTGAATTTGAGAGTATAAGGAAGGTGACATGGGGTTGGAGTGGAGCACCGTTGAATTATATGGTGGCCACCGTGGAAAGTTTCCATCACCAGGCCACTCCCTGAAGTTGTGTGCCTCTGCATTTGAGTGACTTCCTTGCAACAATGAATCATACATTGTGGATGAAAGATTCCTGCACACGGTAGAAGAATCTCTAGCTTAATTTTGTTGACTTTGGGAAAGTTAATTCTAAAACAAACTTATTAATAGTATAAACGAGGAAGTAAATAGTTTTCAACTATAGTCTAGCCCATCTAGAACAATATCCTAGTTATTTGCATTAATTCAAGGAAATAATGAAGTGCAGAATTAAAACCTTAAAGCGTTCAGGGGAGTAGAAGCATTGAAGATTTGGGCGTGGTTGTGAGCTCCATGGTGCAAGATTTCGGCATGGTCGCTACCAGCATCAGGCAACCAATTTACCATATCATTATTGAAAGAGATGGTTGGCATCCCATGCTGTGAATCGATCCATGTGTTTGAGTTCAATATTTCACTCGTAAAAATCTCTTTCATGCCTACATTTTAGTTACTTAGCATATCTAATTATAAGTAATTAAATTACCTCTAGTCTTGATGGATTAAATGAAGATAGATGGTTGCTCAGGAGATATTCCTGCAACACCACAAACCAGACTCATTTTGAAAATTATAAATTAAAAGGGTAATTAACAAATAAGTATAAATTAGTTCTTCCAACCTTTCTTTGCATGACACGTGATAGGGTGTCAACAAGACGTCTGTCGCATGATTCTAGCTCCCCCATGGACGTGAATTTTATCGGGTCTGGCTCATATATCCTACGGTTTTAGGACCAATGAAGTTCACTTGCAGGTAAGTTTAGAACAAAAAAAGGCAAGAATAAGAATGGAGAACTACGTACCCTTCTTCTTGTTTTATATATATATATATATATTGTTTTTCTTTAATTGATCCTAACCTTATCTGTTCCTCTGCTAGTTGAAGTCGCTGCAGTAACCTTGCATTTTCATGCTGGAGTTCCTGCAGTGAAAATCATTAACTAAGTTGGCAACATTAAAAAAATGTTTTGACTGATAAAAAGGGTATTCCTTATCTCTACCTCCGAGTTAATTGCTGTTGGGCTTTCCAAGGAATGGAAGTGCATCGTTTAGGAACATTAGAAGAAGAAGAAGAAGAAGAAGAAAGATTAAGTTGTCACAAACAAATCATGAAAAATTAAAAAAACCAGAGAGATAGAATATAAAGAGAAATGGAGATATGAGTAGACAAACTTGGAAAGTTGAAGGGCGATATCACTCTCGCTCCTAAGCTGTTGTAGTGTCCTAAACACATACTGCACCGGATAATGCATAACTTAATTGAAAATATTCAAAATCTCCGTACAATAAAACTGAGATCCCCTCTCTTCCCCGTCCTCTAGTTTTTCTTTTCCCTTTTTGGTTGGACTTGAGTGCACAAAACACAAACAAGAAAAAAATGGCAATAGAATGTTAACTAAGAAATTTATAATTACTCAATTACCTCTTTGTTCTGAATATCACTGCAACAAGAGAAACTAAAAAAACTTCAATCAGGCAGTATTAACCATACAAACAAAAAGGAAAAGAGATAAAACAAAGAGACTCGGCATGGCTAAGCATACCGTTGATGTTGGCCTTGTTCAGGAAAAACTATAGCACTGCAAAGCGAAAAAAGAATACTGTGATATATATGTTAGACTTAGTAACTATAAAGAAAGAAAAACAATAAATTTAGTACATAATCTCTCTTTATAAAATCGTACAGTTGTCTTTCTTGGTCAGGGAGATTAACGAGACGAGCTAGCACATCCTCAATCCTGATTATCCAACATGGCAAATAAAATTACAGCAACGAAAAAGAGGGTTCGAAGAAGAAAATGAAAATCGTGGAGTAGAACTACAGATGGAGATGAATACATGCAAAAGTATATGATAAAAAAAAAAGTGAGAGTTTTATTAGATTTTTTGTTAGCTATTTAATGGTGGAATATCGAAAACACTGAAGAAATCTTGAAACCATAGGGGTAATATTAGAAAACGATAAACAGCTACGAGGAGAAAAGTGGAATATTAATGAATCGATAGGGGTGAAAGTGTACTCTACTTAACTTGAATAGTTCCAAAAATCGAATTCCTGCATGCTTCAAGCAGAGCAGCAGTAGACCATCAATTCCGCACCCATTATGCAGGGCCAAGAATATTGTTTATAAGTCTACCCAGAGATCCTCATTAATCCCTAATTAGGTTATTCACTTTTACAATTGTTAGTACTGTTAATAATCACAACAGTTTTACCAAGCTTGATTTTTTTCTGAAATGTGTCACCATTGTACTTGGGATTTCTCAAGCTAAGGAGAAAATTGCATGAGCTAGCTAGGATTGATCATGTTAAATAAACCAATATTGATAGGGATAATCTGATAATATTTCCTGGCCTTTTGACATAATTAAAACCGATTCTGGACGATCAACTGTTTATAGAAATGCCTTTATAATCAAAATATATTGTTAAGAGCATTGACAATTTTATGACAAACTATGATGAGCTAGGCAATCAAGAAGTGTAACAAAATGACGATTATTATGAATGAAAAGGGCTAATAACAAAAGCAAATTAATAAGCAAAGGACTTGGAGTTATCTGCGTAAGGAAATGATGCGAAGGCATAGGATGTATCACCTCTTTTTGCCAGAAAAGTGACTAAGACGGCCAGAGGGAGAGAACATGATAAGAGCAATATCAATGTCACAAAGGACGGAAAGCTCATATGCCTTCTTAATGAGTCCATTCCTTCGTTTTGAAAACGTAACCTGTCGATTGGTGTTGTTTTCTATTCTCTTGATCTCCAGCTTAACACGACCCATTTCTTGATCTGTCTCATTTATGTACACAAAGTCGTAAAAAAAGGAATGCTGAATCTTCTTTGAATCGCTTTAAATGGTTATTTTTAGAATAAGGGAGATGTGCATGGCTCTCTCTATATATATATATACATGGACAAGAAGAGCCTTAAAGTCAAACAAGGGCTGTTATTTACCTGTGTGTGTGAGAGAGAGAGGTAGAAGATCATAAAATGGACGGAGATTGAGGGTTCTGTAAAAGAAGGGGTCATAGAACCGCGAAGATTTAGCGGTTGATGAGGTTCAGTTGTCTCTAGCTAGCGTAGGCGCCTTGCTATTCTGGTGGTTGCAATCAAGATTTGGTTTTGTCGGTATTTGATATAAAGCCTCAAAATGCTCCCCTTTACTCTGATTACCAGTAATTTAAGAGCTAAATATTGTTCTCTAAACCAAACCGTCAATTAACTCATTATCGCATCTCATGATGATCCAACAATACGAGTAAATACCAAAGTGGCCAAAAAATCATAATATATCTAAGCACGCGTAGTTGCTTATTAAACTGGACGTCCCATTTGGGATTTTAGTTGCCAAGTTCCAACTCCGAATTAAGGCCAAGTTATGGCTTTATCTGTCTGTGTTGTTTGATTTGTGTTCCTTTCCCATGAGAGCAGAAACGTGCTCGCCTAATAACAAAGTGCGACATGGATATACCAGAACAAGTTTCTCAGGATTCACTGAATTATCAACTGAAACAATCCATATATGTGGACTTCTTGGGGATTGGAGTTTTTGGACTCAATATCTTATGATATGAGAGCTCAACTGCGGCGCTCGCACTCTTCTGCAGCTTTATCATCCATGTCTCGGTTGTTGGGGTCAGCATATGATCTTTGGGCTGTTAGCCTTTTGTTTTGTGTAAATTGATCATCTTTTGCTCCAGCGCCAGAGGATTTAGAGTTCTAGTATACCAACCAATTGGACTTTTGGTCCTCATCGATTATATATTAACTTTCCTTCTGCAGAAGAATAATAACCGGTATAATATCTTAAACGATATCCATGGACCTTAAGCTTACAAGACAGGGTTTGAATAAGCGATTGGGCTAACTCAACTTTGCTCCGCCCACCGGATAAATAGCCCTGGGGATCATGATCATTTCATACCTGGCGACGTAATTGCAAGTTTGGATTGAGCACATCGATGGAGATGGAAGCCCCGCCATGTTGAAGCGTCCATTACCTTCAAAGGCCCCAAAGAAGGTGTAGATGACTTCATACATCATGCGATAACCTCCTCCTCATCCTCCTTTTTCCTTTTGATGATGCGAGAATAATATGCAATTTATCCTTAATAATCAAGTGTGTAGAAACTATATCAGTATAAAATGATTCCTTTGTAAGAATATATATGTTTAGTTGAATGAGTCGGTGAAATCAATCCAACAACATTGGCAAAAGATCGAGGGGATGTGTTAGACCTGCATCTGTATGCAGAAATGTCAAATGGTCGGTTCAGAATTAGTTCTTTTCTTGTAGGTGAGATGCTCTGTAAAGTAGAAAAATTGGCTAATCGCATTGAGTAATGATAAAAAAAAATGCCTGAAGTTCCCTAATTTCATCTTCTCTTTCAACATACCAACTCGGATGGGAAACTCATGCCTGACACTTCCATTGATATTGAATCCTTGCTGCACCAAGAAGCCACGAATTTGATAATGTGTTTTGGCCTTGTTGTGTTTGATGTGATGTGTTATGTCTGTCATGTTGTAAGATTATACACATCAAGCTGTTTGGTGTCAAAATTATTGTGATATTGTCAGGATTGAAAATATTGCTTTAATTGTTTAGCAATTTACTATCGTGCTCTATTTGAATTAATTAAAATTATCATTAAAAACATAACTTAAATTAAAATTAAAAAAAAAAATATATGAATTGCTTGAAAATGATTTAAAAAAAACATAATTAAATTTATTTGATTTAAAGATATTTAAGGTTTTTAATTATATAATTAATAATTATATGTAAAAGAAAAAAGATTGAGATTGGTTAATTTTAAAATATTTAAGATTGTTTTTGTTACCTTTTCATCTCAAAATGCATCATATTCCATGATTTTAAAGTGAAAGCTAATATATTTTTTAATTGTTTTTTAAAAAACAAATCACAGTCCAGTACTCTCAAAATTAAGCAACTAATTTTTAAAATCTTCACTAAACATTTTTGTCACTTTTGCGGATAATTAAACCAAATTAGACAAAGAGTTGCGGCAGCCAGCAGTCTCGTTTCTTTTCTCTGGCGTTCCTGAGTACTTAATCCATCAAGTGAACCCATGTAATTAATTAGGAGGAGGAAGATATTTATATATAGTCTATGCATGGTGACCAGAAAAGGCCGATACATCTGCCCATAAACGTAAAAGAAGTGCCTTAGCATCATGGAAATGTCAATCACAGCAAAAAAGGAAGGAAAAAAAACACCACTACATAAATTATACAGAAGTAGCTGTCGCATAACCATGGATCCACACTCTTTCATCTACTATATTGGCCATATCGAAACCTCCACGTATCCACAACAACTACTCGAAAGAATTTAGTAAACAAGATTATCAACACCAAATATATATCCTGATTAATATAATTACCATTCAACTTTGCATTTTATTCTACGGTACTCCATATAATCTTACATGATGGAGCAGGCATTGGGGTTCTCATCGCTAAACATGTTGGTGTAGTTATCGTCCATGGTGGTCTCGCTGATAGTGGCTGTGACCGGAATTGCTCTAACATGATTCGGAGGTGCTTTCTTGTCATAAGCCTGTGAAACATAGGGGTGTGCCACTAAAGTGTATGGCACATAAGGCCACATCTCTACCTTCTTCTTTGTTGATTGAGCTGCCTTCAACACTTTCTTTGGCTCTACGTTCCCAGTCACAGTCACCTTTTGTTGCTTCATGTCTACGCCTACAGATTTAACACCTGAAAGAAGGACATATATATTTTTGTAGGAAGCTCAATTTGTTTAGTCCCATGAAAAGAACGCAGAGAATTAACATACAGAAATTAAAGGTTACAAGAAGATGCATGCACATATGTAGCCAGAGAGAAGACAAGATCAATCTATGCACAGATAACTACCTACCCTTAACTCCGGAGAGGACACTCCTGACCTTACGTTCACAGCCCTCGCAGTCCATCCTGACTTTGAGAGCTACCGTTTGTATCTGCTTCTTTTTCCTTCTTCTCTTGACATTGCTCAGTAAATCAGAGAAATACTCCAAAGTTCCTGCAACTCCCATTCTGTGTTTCTTTTTCTCACTCTAGAAAATAATGTAATTAATGGTTGATATATCTGATTTTAATTCGTTTCAAATATTGTGTATCAAGAGAAATGCATGAGACAGAGTACAAGGGGTGGAGAAGGATGATGATAAGTATTGACGAGAGGATAGTGCTCCAGTGCTATATATATATTATATATGTAGTAACCAACTGATACATATATAGGTCCAAAAGAAAAAATATAAAAAATAAGAAAAAAATCTAGGCAAAAACACAAAATGTGGGTTCTACACTAGAACCTGCAAGAAACTTCCTCCCAAGCTAGCTAGACCGTGTGGATTCTCTTCTTATTTAAAATTAAGAAACTTAATTAAGGAAGAAGATTTTGAAGGCTACTCATTTATTACTCTTTTATTTTTATTTAAATTAAAGTTGCTTGATATTTTTGGCAGTTAATGTTGTCTTAATCCGCTAAGTGAAAGCGATCTTCGATAACTAATCTGTTTACTCTTATACAGATTAAATATATTTAAATTAAAATAAACCACAGTGCTTAATTTAGCTAAAAAGATTAAAAAAAAAAGGCCATAATATAATTAAGAGTATATATACAATTAAGATATACAAAACAAGTAGATAGACATGCATGGATATCTCATATATAAAAAAGAACCACCGCCTTGATAAAAGCTTCTTCTTCATCACAGGCGGCGTCAAAGGGAGGAGGAGTGAATGGGTGGCTTTGAGTGAATCTCCAAAATCCAAATCTTTGTATGCAAGCTTGGGTCCGGAGTTCGTCTCCTTGGGTACGTACACGAGAGATAAAGCAACAGTAAGAAAAGCCGATCAAAATGAAGACCTGCATGCATTCATTCTTCAAATTTCAAGGAAAAGACTCTGAATACCCATGCATTTAATAATGGGGTCGTATAGTATTGCACGGCACCATCAGATGCCACGTTCCGTGCGACACGTGTCCAGGTGGGAATCTATTGGCTAATTAGGGTTCCACGTGAGGCAAAAATACAAACATAGAGGATATGGGAGCTTGGATGAGTATATTTGAACTAAGGGTGAGAAAAAACAAAAACTGAATAATCGATAAAACTGATAAAATTAAAAAAAATAATTTAAAAAATCAAACCTAAAAAAAACCAATTAAAATTTTAAAAAAAACTGAGTGGTTCGGTTCAGTTTTGGTTTTATAAGTTTAAAACCGAAAAAACCAAACCGAACTCAAACCGAGAAAAACCGAGTCAAATCAGGAAAAAACCGAGCCAAATCAAAAAAATCAAGCCAAACTGGTTTGAACCATTTTTTATCTTAAAAAATCGAACCGAAACCGATCAGTTTGAACCGATTTCAATTAAAAAAAATTTATTTAATTATTTTTTTTTAATAAAAACCTAACAAAACAAAAAAATATCCCTTCAAAAGGAGTGTTGTTTACTGGTTACTGTCCACTACTGAATTGCTTGATTGATTGGAGAATTGATCTGTAATTTGGGGGGGGGAGGATAAAAGAATAAAGAAATTCCCCGACGGAGACAGATGGCACCCGGCTAAATCTTAATTTCTTCTTTTTTCTTCCTAAAAGTTTTCACATTTCACTCCATGACTCTACTTCCATGAAAATGAAGTTTTTTTAATTGTTCTTAAGGTTAATAATATATGGAAAATTATTCAGTTTCCCTTCTTCTCCCTAACAGCATGATAGGGTTAGTTATAAAGAGCAATTAAATGTTTTTGTGGTGCGTTTTTTTAAAAAATAATTAATATTTTTGAATTATTTTAATAAGTTGATATAAAAAATAAATTTAAAAAAATAAAAAATATATATTTTAAAAAACAACCACCAACATAATTTCAAACACTAATTACAATTATTCTTGCTCGGGGAAAAAAAAGCTGTTGTCAGTGTGAATCATTTCAAATGAAATTAAGTAACAGGAAAGCTAATTAGGGCTTGACTAGTAATGAAGGGGCAAGAGCTGCCAGACGATCCGCAGCAACTTGTAGGGAGAGCTCTGGGGACAAATTATACATCGAGGAGTGGAGCTAAAACAATTTTCATCTGTTAATCGGGAGTTGCATCAGATACTTCCTGGGTTCCTTCAAGATAAAAGGTCCAAAGTCCTCAATTAATCACAACAACAGTATTGCAACCGTACGTTTCTTCTGGATTAAGGTTGTATGGAGCAGAGGAATGAGTGGGAAAGGAGAAAAGGCAGAATTCGTTGCATTTTATAAAAATTAATCACAATTAATAAGGTTTTAGATATTAGTTTAGATATAATGTAAATCAAGTTTCCTAAATGATAAATCTCGGAAAATATAGATAAATTGTGTCAGTGACTTGTCTTCAAGAAAACGTTGCATATTATGAAACTCTTATTATTATTATTATAAAAAAAATCGACGATGAAATTAAAAATTAAAAGGAAAAAACTGAAAGGAAAAACAAGGGAGAAGGCAAAAAAAGAAAGAAAAAGGAGGGGGGTTCAATTGGGGGGAGGAAATTCGTTACTCATATCCATTTTTTATCCAAAAAAAAATATCCTAAAAAAATAACATAGAAACCTTGATAACCCCACCAATAGACTTAACAAACCTAAAAAACTGAATAAAAACCCAAAATAAAAAACCAAAAGTTTTTCCAAGCTTAAATTTGGTTTTTTAAGCAATTTAAATGTGAAAAAACAAGAATTCAATTTCCTTCACTAAATAAAACACAATGACACCAAAATCAACTATTTTAATGACCAAAATCGATGTTAATACTGATTTTCTCTCTATCACTAAAATCCGATGATTTTCGTTCTCTTCTCTCAATCCAGGAACTTAAAAATAAAAAAATTAAAATTTTAAACTAAAATTAATTTTTTAAAAAACTTTAAAAATCAAAAAGATATAATATTTATAATTTGAAAAGCGCAAGCTTCACAATTACCATTTTGCTCAAAGTAAAATAATAATAATAAAAAAGACATCTATCTCCTCTCCTTTGATTTCCTGTCTTTTAATCTTATTACTTGCTAACAAATTTACTTAAATTAGTTTTCAATTTGGTCCTATAAAGACAAAATCAAAATATATAATGGGAAGGAAAAAAAAACTAGTGAATCCGCAATGTTTTGTTAGAGCGTATCATTATAATTTTACACAACAAATCCTCCACGTCTTTTGGTGGTGGTTAATAAAGAACAGTTTGGCAGGCGAAATAATTTCCAAGATAAACATGAACCATTGAAGTCCTGTCACAGACAAGATTACAAGGCTAAAAGTAGGTCAATTATATTTGTTTTGCCCAATAACCCGTGCAAGATAGTCTCTTCTACGAACTTGGAATGGCGAGTGAAATGTCAATCCAATTTGTGTCAAATGTGATCAAACACCAGGCGACAATAAAATGGTTTTTTTAGGTAAGGAATAAGGTGAAGGGTTCGAAGTGGAAGAACTTTACCTCTCGAAAAGAAAACACGAAATCCTAAACTACAAGGAAGTCGATTATTATTCACGAGTGTGCCCTTTTAGCAGCAATCTACTTGTGCTCAAAGCAAATACTGGAAAAGCACGAGGATATAAAAAAATATCATAATACATCAGATATCAGTTGCACCACAAGAGCTCCCGTCTGTGGTTTCACAAAACCAAAAAAATTTCAACTTCATTGAGAATCATCGCCATTCGTTCAGCACTTTCTTTAGGCCGTTTCCACAAACATTAACTGCTCAAACCCGCCCCAGCTTACTTTCCTACTTTCTGATTAAGAATTCTATGTCGAACAATAACTAAAAATAATTATGGTATTTAGTTGACCAAATTATGAATCGTTTCTTTCATGTATTAAACATATTTGTTTACTCCGTGTATCATCATTTCTGATTGTTCCACAAGGTTCTTATGTTAACATCACCCTACTTATCCTTTTTAACTAACAACAAAGAATTGGCCGAGTATTTAAAGATATTAGCCTACATTACTAATACCAGCAACAAAAATCATAATATCATATTCCACCTAAAGCCGGATCGTGAAACCATCAGTTGATGTCTTTAGTCAAACTACCTGTTTGAATAACACAATCACATATACAAGGATGAAATGTCTCCATCCTTCCACGGGAAAAAGTGGCCAACCCAATCACTAGGTTAATTAGGTCACTGGATCACCATAGATTAACCAGGATCATTAGCATAAGCCCTATCAGGTTTTATTTCATAAGCATACAGAATGTCTGCGCTCTCGGTAATACCTTAGCGATACCTGGACCAAGGGAATTTTAGGAAAATACAAATAACTATATGTAGAATCAGCACTAATAGATAAATGCACAAGAAAATGGGCAGAACAAAACATAGATCACTAAATCAAAATGAGTCTTTCCCACCAACCATCACCATTACAGTGACCAGGAGAAAAAATCAAATTCCTTTAAAGATGGGAGAGCTTGAAAAGGATAGACAGGATTTACAAGTGAGACAGAAGAGATAAGCAAAATGGTTAGAGAGTTGAGATAAACATACATTTAACGAGTAGCAATAGCAATGAGATCATTAAATGGAGGAATGGAATGAGCAGGGAAGCCGCGGATGATTCAGAGGAAGTCCTTCCAGCAACAGCTGGAGCAACCGAAGGTGTCCTAGGGATGCTCTGTTGCTCATTTGTTGGAAGTGGATTTGGTGATTTATTATCTGGAGGTGGGGCAAGATGCACATCTGCACTGTCACTTGTATCTTGACCTGCAGACAGTACAGAATAGAATCAGTTTTTTTATGGAAATAGTTTAGGTTTACAGAGGAAGTATTGACAATCCTTTGAAAGCAGATTCGACAGTTAATGAGAGAAATAGAAACTGGGAGGACATAGAGAGGGAAGTAAAATCCAGTTGTATCGGCATCACGTGAATGATGTATGGTTGAAAAACTCATGGGAAAAAAGAAAAGTTGAACAGGGACCTTACCTGGCCCCCAATCCACAATCAATTTCATGTAAGATCTGAAGTAGACTAAGGGGAACTGAAGCACGGCTAAGAATGGGTTCTGGTTCAGCACCATTGATTCTTGCTACTTGCTACCAATTGAAGTATCGAGGACACGTGGATTTCACAATAGACTTATAGGTTTCCAAAGTTGCATTGAAATGACAATATGATAAAGCTGCTTAGTGTGCACTAACTAACAAAAATTGCAAAACCCGAAGAAAAATTCTTCTGAAGACAGAAATTTCATCGAATTTCTTACAGACCCTCCCCTAAAGAGAATTCCATCCACTAATTTATATGAACTAACACGCAGTTTGAACTAAGAACCCGGTAAGAATATTCTAAGAATCAATGATTCATTGTATTTTGAAACATTATACTTTAAAACAATGAAATAGAATTCTCCATAATTAAACCAAACAAAATCACAGTATACTTACAACTGGAATTAGACCAACCCAATTTCAAATTCTCTATGTCAAAAACCATGCGGTAACCAATCATGAAGTTTTCTGCAATTTATGTCAACCCAGTGTCACTATACCATGATGGTTAAAGAGAATAAGTAAGAAAATCCAACATGCCAGAGGCGCATACTCACGTCCAATAATACCGTAACTACCATCTGTTGGCTGGAGACTTAGACAGAACATTGTAAATCCCTGTACAACATAACATTGTGGGATGAGTTTTTTGCAGCAAGTCAACCACATGAAATTCTAAAAATTACAGGCCAAAAATGAAATGGTAGAACATATAGTTTATGCATAAAGCTGAAGGAACAGAGCAAAATTTGTCAAGTAAATCTCAGAAGTAAAGCTGAATAATTCCAGTAAGGCCAAATGCATGTATTGGAAGATATTACTTTTTTTAACTGCGCAAGAGATTAGAGATTTACAATGGGAACTGTCTTGCTGGAAAGTTTCACTTTACCTTCCTTGCAGCCAATACATTTTTTGGATACATTGTCTCACAAGTTCAGATTCCAATAAATAAAAAGCTTAAATCAGCTCATACCTGATGGTGCGGAATGGAATATGTGGGATTATGAACTACAAAGTTCTGGTTCCTTGGGAATTTAAGTTGAATGGCGGGAATGTTGTGTAATTCCTGTGAACTGTCCAGCAAAACAACACCCAACAATCAGTTTCCTGAGATACAAGCTAAAAGCTCACAAACTTTCAACAACTCTTCACCCTAACCTGGCATTATAGCAATAGTCCCACAGGCCTTCTTGAAAACTAATTCTTTTAGCGTTCACTTGTTTGTCAAACTGCACCAATAAACAAATAACACCTTAGCCAGATAAAAAGAAAAACTTGGATATTGCAAAACGTGGACTAAAATATGCACCTCTGACACAAGTTCATTATAAACTTCACTTGGAAGATATGTGAAAGACGAACCGCTGTCAACCAATGCTTTGAACCCGGATCTCTTAAGACAAGAATTACCAACACAATAAGATTCCACCCCGACAAAGTAAGCAACACTGAAACAATTAACAAACTAATCGCAGTAAGAATTGCAGGAATAGTAAGCATTATCAAGCCATCTAAAACAAGTCAAAACGCATTTAAAAAAGGGTGGGTGCAACTGCCATACTAAGTTCCTTGTATTGGCAAAAATGGTGTTGACTGTTGAGAGGCATGCCCTCTATCACCAAAAAGAATCCTCCCAGAATCATTCTCGTCAAAACAGAGCGAGAAACAATTTTGAATTAATCCAGCTTTAGCAAGCAAACTGGGGACAGAAATGTCTCCAGGTCCCAATCCCATAACACCATCTGGAGCAGCTCCATCAAAAAAGCTCCCACCTTGCTTCCTACCACACCTGCATTCCAATAAAAAAAAACAATAAAACCTCCAAGTCCAATCACCATGAAGAACCAGAGTAAAAGATTAAAACAACACAGCACCCTAAAACAACAGAAGCTTGCAACATTTTCCGAGCCGTGTGATCACCAACTGATGCCAAATGTAATTTATCCTCAACCAAAAACCCAGCACTCGTTGTATTTTCGAAATCATCATAGTTAAAAATGTACGGGCAGGGATCCTTGGGATTTTTGCAATTCGAACCCAATTCGCATAACTGGTGATCACAAGATAAGTGCCTGCTTGTGCTTGATAAAGATGGACTATACTCGCTTAAATCTCTATCCTGCATAATAACAGGAGCACCTGCCAATCAATCATTCTAATAATTAAACACCATAAACCTCTTGCCCAATTTTTTCTCTCTTTTTTTTTTTGGTTTTCCTAATCTTGATTTTGAAAATTCTGTTAACATGTAAAGTTATACATATAAAAAAAAATCAGTTATGGATTGCGTACCAGAGAAATATTGTAGTAACTGGCAGATAGGGGGGCACATTGAATACAATCACATGGGACCCATAACAAATCACTACCAGCATCCAATGCAACTAAAAACGACACGTTTGGAGTGCCGATATCAATCCATGTATAATGCAACCTAAATACAAAAGACCATTTAAAATTAATAATAGTGAAATTTATTTATTCATTTATTTAGGAGTGTTTTTTTATTATTTTAATCTTGACTGACCAGTCCAGTTCGTTTCCGAAGAAGAGAGCTTGGCTTCCTTGAGAAGGAAACAGCAACTGATTTTTCTGCGAACCGAGCTTCATTCTCTGTCGTTTCAAGTCGTTACCTAGTAACAATTGAAAGTACTCGAAACTGTACCGTTTCGGCCACAAATCACCACTCGCATTGCCCTTGCGCGAAATCGATAGAGATTTAGCCTCGTCGGAGAAACGGTGTATCAGCTTGGAGGAAAATGTGAGTCCAATTGAAGCTTCAAACTGACAGCAAAGCAGCACCACTACCACCAAAACAACCACGCGATCACACTCCATCGTGTGATTAATAATAATAATACAAGAGTTTGGGTTTCTGTAGAGAGTGAAGATGAGAAATGGAGAGGGAGGATTTTGATTTTTAAGTTGGACAAACACAAGGGAATGTGAGTGAAGTGAAAGGAGTGGGTGCTAATTTGCGCTGGGGGTGCAGTGCGGGTGTAGGGTGTTTGTGAGTTTTAGAGTTCAAACCTACGATTTGTAGGGGGGGGCGTGGAAAAGGTGGGCTGGCGTCAATAAAAAGTCAAAAAGTTGGAATGATAATTTTGTGGGAGGGGGCGGTGAGAGAACGACACGCAAGTGGGTCATAAGTGATGTGTCGAGAAATGAGCGGAGGGGTTTGCTGTTTACACGTGGGATTCTTTGTTTTGTGCTCTTTTCAACTGGAAATGAGCCCCTCTGTCTTCTCTATGCCTTTTTGGGAGGCTAAGGAAAGGAAAGGCTTCTTTTTTTCACAAATTCAAGATTTTTAATATAAGGTTCAATTAACCCCTATCGACTGTAGGGCCCTGGCCTGCATGTTAGACAGCGATTTAAGGAAAAGGTTGATTTTTTTCTTTCCTGTACAGTTCAATAAAATTAAATAGTACGCACTCATAATTCATTATTTATATAATATAATGAAAACATTCATATTAGGTGTCTTTAAGAAAAGAACACTAAAATTGGTTTGTGATTTTGATTTTGGATGTGGGATTACACGGACCTCATGTCGAGATTTTAGGGGCAGCACCCGTCTTTCCATTTTTTATCAACAATGCAATAATTGTATTGCCTTTAAAGAATAAATAATCATAACCTTTTGGTCCATATACCATATGATAATTTTAATTTTATCATAAACAGCAAGTACTCTTGCTATAAAAATTTGTTAGCCTTGACTTTCAGAACTTGATTATCATTTTTTTGTTATTATTATTTAATTCTAAGGGCACTTTCATTTTTTTATTTACTTCATTATACTTGCCGTTCAAAAATTTTAGCCTTGACTTCAAGGGTTTGGTTATAATTTTATAAGATTTTTTTTTGCTATTGTTGTTCAGCCATAGAGGCATTTTCAATTTTGTGCACATAAAAAAAAGCTGCTGACACGTGCTTGACAAACATCAGTCACTTAGTCACCTTCGGGCGGTGCGTGCAACTAGCAACGGTGGTTGAAATCAAGCTTCTGTTATATCATTTAATGCGTCTCGGCGTTCTCTTTCTTCTTGGGCGGCACTTGTATAGTAGTGAAATCTGGTTTGGCGTCAATTGACTTTTCTCTCTCTTTCTTCCTTAGATTGTGTGCTGCCCATGTAAAAAATTATACTAGTCCTTTAATTTATTTTTTCTTTTGATCAAGTTCTTCTTCTCTTAATTGCAATTGTTTTATTTTCATTGATTGTTTCAAATTAAATTTTATTT
Organism: Populus x sibirica; assembly: GCA_019202695.1. Classification (NCBI taxonomy): domain Eukaryota; kingdom Viridiplantae; phylum Streptophyta; class Magnoliopsida; order Malpighiales; family Salicaceae; genus Populus; species Populus x sibirica. Next base: position 1,154,842 of record JAGMVL010000643.1, on the reverse strand, counting down.
TTCGATTTCATCCCTGATTGTTTGAATTTGTTAGTTTTTAATCAAATTTGGTTTTTATTATTTTAATTGCTATTTTTTTTTGTTTTCAACCATTTCTTGATTTGTTTGTTTTTTCTTCAATTCTATCATTGACCATTTCTTTTCATTGAATTTCATGTCAAGTTTGATGTCAATTCTTTTAATTGTTATTTTTTAATTATTTTCTTAATTGATTTGTTTTTTCTTTTAATTTCATCCCTAAACATTTAATTTTATTAAAAATTTCCCTTAATATTTAATTTTAGTTGGTTTTTATGTTGAATTTAGTCCTAATTATTTTAATTGATATTTGTTTTGTTTTGCATTGTTTTTTTAATTGATTTTTTTTCTCAACTTCATCCCTCAGTATTTATATGGTTAAGAATCTTGCTTTTTTTTTTTTTCAAGTTTGTCTTTAACGGGGTCATCTTGGTCTTATGACCCGAGTCATATATCTAAAAAATTAGTCCAGGTCAACTTTGAACTTTTTTCAAGGCATTTTTTCAAAATATTTTTTTTGCCCGTATTTTTTTCACTTTGCTATTTATGGGGTCATCCAAATTTCATATCTCAGGTCATGTATTTGATTTGTTCACCCGGGTTTGCTGTTGGATTCATTCGAGACTTTTTTTAATCTTTTTTTACATGTTTCTATCATATTAACAAGTGTCCATTTATTATATTTTTCTAACGTGTTCAGCCTTTTGTTATATATTTTATGGTGTGAGTTTATTTATTTATTTTCATTTGCATTTATTTAGGGTGGATTTATCTTTTATTTATTTAAATAAAAAATTTTAGTAAACATAATCGAGTAAAAATCTCATCTTTACAATTTTTTTATTGGTCATTGCTAATGATTTTTTTATTTACATGAATAATTGTCAATTTATTTAGTGAGATGATTGCATAAGTTTTTTAAATGATACTTTTTATTTTTTTATGTAAAAAATAAATTGGAACAGCCTATATACCTCGTACTGTCTAAAAAAATTATAACTTGCACACCAAATTCTTTTAGTTTTTCCTTTTTTTTTCTTTATATATTTTTTAAAAATATATTATTTTTTTATTCTTTATACTTGACCTATTTATACCATTCTTTTCGTTCATTTATAATTTGTTTTTTTAATATTTTTTTCTTTACACCTTTTGTTTTTGGAAATTTATTCTACACAAACTAAAAAAATAGTATTTCACTTTAGCAATCGCAACATTATTCTATTTTCTAACTACGTTAAAAACTAGCTTGAAATCTTATATATTTTTATCAATGCAAGTGATCTTTATTATATTTTATTATATATAAACATCAACTTTGTAATTCACAATTATATTTTTTATTTCATGTAAAAAAACATGTTAATAACACCAACACATTAATTCTTTTGTGTTGGGAAAAAAATTATTCGACCTATAACTAAACGAGTTGAATAAACACATTAATATTTTGTTTTTTGTATGTATTGACACAAATATTTTTCATAGGCTTTTTAATTTATAATTAGATTTTTTTAAAATAATTTTTAAAAACTTGTATATTTATTTTTTTTCAAAAAAAAAGAAGATTTATTCTCCTCGCAGAAAAAGCACAATTCATATAACTAATACGGTCCATACCATACAAGAGAATATGCTTATAAAAACTTTTCTAAAATGTTAAAAAGTATAGTAATCACAGGGAAGAGCTTTGTGATCCAGGCGCGGTCGCTATCATTAGTAAATGGAAGAGAGATAAGACAGGATGATCCCCTCCAAAACAAAACGAGCAATAGAAGACGAGGTGGCGCCTGGTACTTGAATAGACAGCTGCACAGGATTATTATTTCATGTAACGACGAACTTGCATAGATATGAATTAATTAATTTATTTGTGGTAAGGTGTTGTTGAGTTTTTTTTTTAAAAGGTATTTAAAAAAAATATTTAATTTTTGTTTTGGTTTTAATGAGGTGTAATTTATGTTTTAAAATAGCTATATATTAAAAAAAAATTAATCACACACTTAATGAGGTGGTATGGTTAGGTGTGCTTCTGCAGCCTTGTATTATGTGGGCTTAATTAATATGTTTTAGGTCTACTCATGCCAAAATTTAGGATATAGCGTGAGAGGGTTAACTTGAATTAATTTTAAATGGATATTTTTAAAAGATAATTAAAAAAATTTTGTTTTGAAAAAAAATCAAACAAAAAGTTAACAAATTGATAATTAAGTTTTAACTGGTTTAATCTAGATTGACTAAATTATAGGTGAATCTAAATTTTTAACTAGATCAAGTTGAATTAATTTTTAAAAATTTTATTTTAATTTAGCAAGATTTATTCATAAGTATTACTTTTGTTTGATTAGTCATTGTCGTTATTTTTTTATTATATTATTATTGTTAATATATAGTTTTTTTCATATTCATATTATTTAATTTCAAAAACCACATATATATTATTTAACTCTAGCTCTGGTCATTTAGCCATGAGGTTGAATTCTCTTTTTCTGTCTCTCTCTTTTAATGGACTTATAATTCCTTCTTATTTATTTTCCCAATTCCTGTATATTCCAAATTAAATAGGCAGTTAATTTCTGACCTCTGACTTCCAACCCAATTTAATTTCTTAATCAAATTGATTTAATTTGAGAAAGTGGTCGGTATCAAAGTTGTACAGCTCCCTCTTATCCTTATCATGTCATCAAAATCACCTTGATTGGATATTTGCAGTGAAAATCATATTTTATTTGCCGATATACGTTTCTGAAATTTCTTGCAAGGAGAAGTCTCTAATTTTTGAAGGAGGAAACTTCACTCTCCTCCTTCTATCTATGCCCAAAACGTGTACATATAAGTTGCCTGTTTAATTGGCTTATAAATAGGCTTTCTTAATACCAAAAACCGGGACCATGCTTAACTAGATCATAAAACTGCAAACCTAGCCTTTGCGATCGGAGATATCATTAAAGTACAAGCTTAGGATAGTATAGCTTTCCTGCCACAAAAATGGTATCTTTAATTGCTTCTTTGGAAACAGTTTCCATTAATTAATCATCGCATGCATGGCTGTGGGATCAGTGGTTTGGGAACGAATAGGATTTTTTCTTCTGTCCGGTTGTCTCATGTGTCTCTGATAGTGGCATTGCTATTGAGAACTTGGCAACTACTACATCGAGGCTCTGTTGTTTGCTGGGATAATTAAGACTTGGATTCAAATTACTATGATGTTACAATCAATGGACTCCATAGATTTTATTTTGATAAGCCTCTTGAAACCTATGTTTCTATGTCATGCATGTATCTGAACTTTTAGCTCCTCGCCAGTTAGGCTTTTGTCTGTGCTTTTAGACAACGTACGTGGATCTGGGAATTAACAGCATGTGGCAAGAATTTTCGTGTATCATGCCTTAATTAGCATTATTGACCCAGGTACGATAAATTTTCATGATTAGTAGTTCGTTGAGTTATAATTCAACGAACTATGTCCCATCATTATGTTGTGCAGGTGATTCAGGTATTATCAAGTCATTATTACCTGGCGAGCAGTGAGATCGATCCTTTTTCAGTGATTCTGCTACCAAAAGCTAGTGCTAGAATTATATTTTTTTTCCTTAGGCTCTACTTGAGTTTCAAAAACTTTGATGGGCATGCCAATATATTCTTATTTTAGGAGATATTGATCGTAATTAGTCAGTTATTTCGAATGGTGATCAGCTCGGTGACTCGTTCATATCCTAAATGATAACCATTCTCGTCATATCTTCTATTTATTTCGTTCTTTTCATGGTCTGTGTATTGAACGCACAGAATTATTGTGTAATCATCATTATCATTTTACAAAAGTTTATTCGTTGAGGAGCTCCATATTTTTGGGAGGATAACAGTATGGACAGAATCTATGGGTCCATCATTTCGTACATGCACCACACCACCACTGCACTAACAATGGCTACGCTCTACCTGCTTCTCCAGATGGTCTGTCTTCTCCAGATATCGCAGTGTCTCCTGTCAAGATGAGGACCGAGAACCGTACGTATAGGAAATGGGGGTTGCGCCGACTTAGATGATTCCACAATGGATTGGCCACCAATTTAGCTGAACTTTTCTTTTCTTTTCTTTTTTGTACAAACCAGTTCGGTATGATAAACACTCATAGAACCTCGCGTCCAGCCAAAGCTGTCTATTTTCCACCCAGTAGGTTGGTGAAGACAGCAACAACGGATGGCTATGGCTTGTAACAGCCATGATGTTGGCATCAAGTAAATACGGATAGTAATGTGGATAACATACGCAATAGCAGATCGAGGTGCCCGTGTATTAAATTGGTGGCGGTGTGTATTTCGAGTTGAAGAGTTTAGGAGTACGCTTGCCTCTTGCCGTGTTAGCTCTGATAAGGGCCGTTTTTTCTGCTACCTCAAATTGGATTTGGCACAATTTTCGTGCACCGAACCGATCCCTTTAATTATATCAATCATCTTATCAATTTTGGCTCAAAAATGAAACTTTCTGCTGCTGCTAAATCTATAAAAATAGTAACACAGCATTTTTTTTTAAATTGCCGTAAGAAATAAGTAAAGTTCGGCGAATAGTATTTGAAGTCCTAAAATAAACAATTAACAGGTAAGCAAGCAAGCGGTTGGCTAGAACCAAACTAATTAGCTGACCCCTTAATCCCTTAAAGCCCGGATTAAGATATGCGATTATTTCCATAATTACTCTGATTTTCTTTCAAAGTTTTTCTCATTAATTATCCATCAAGCAAACAAAGAAAAATAAAAAATAAAAAACCGACTTGAAAAAAAGATATAAATTAATAATATCATGAGAATAAAATCTGGTGTGCCTATATATACATGCCTCTCTGTCTTGGTGTCTCTCGTATTGTGAGTTGTCCTTCCGGGATCATCAAGGATTCGAATCTTCCTCTATCCTGTGTAGTGTGTCTCTCTTTGTTGTAACTGCCTTGGAGCCGGCAATGTCCCACGAGGCCACAATGACCCTTCACCTCCGCTCCGCTCCTCTCCTCTTCTCTTTTATCCGTTCCTTGGTATGCTCTCTTTTATCCAAATTTATGGTGTCCCTTTTCATCTCTTGCGTGTGTTATTCGATATATGAAAACTTTATTGTGATGATCATATGTAGAAAGTAAATGCTTGATTGTTTTTGGATCAGTTCTTGGTTTTTAATGCTGGTTACCTTCTCATGTTTGTTTTTAAATTGTGTTGCATTGGTGTGAATTAGGAGTGTGTATGTTTTTTACGGTATTGCTGCTCTTCTCTTCTTCTCTTGTTCTACTTTTTATCATTGGTTTCTGTTCGAACTTCTGGTTTTGTTTTCTATACTATATTTTTATCAGAAGAAGACTAAACTGTAGAATCTTGATTATGGTAGCTCTGAGAACAAAGAAAAAACTCATAACATGGAAACGCAATCAAATTCGACGCATCATTTAATTACTTAATATATATATATATATAAACTCTATATCCCTGAGTATGATATGATGAAACACACAGGAATTTTATGAATATTGTGAACCCCGAATGGTTGTTTTAATTCTGAAGTGTTAAAAATAGTGGGAGATAATATGTTTTCTAGAATAAACAACAAATTGATCGGTTTGACCTCCAAAAACAAGAAAAGCTAGCAAATAGTAGAGGATATGTTCAGGCTTTGTTTTCTGGCTTTCAGTCATCCTACTTTGCATGCCAGATGTTTTTCTCTTCGTCCTTCACTGTCAAGCTTTATGGACCCTTGTAGACTTCCCTTTCTTTTGTTTTTATCCAATATTTTACTCTCATATTAAAAAAAAATAAAAAATAAAAAATAAAAAATATTGGGATTCCATTGTTTTTAGTCGAGAATTGGATAATCCTTAATTTTCCCATCTTAAGTTTCTTCAAAAGGAGAGAGATGTGCCGCTAGAATTATCCATATGATACTCCATATTTATCCATTTGATACTCAGTGGACCACGTGGACGGTTCATGATGAGACTCTATCTTGTGGTGCCTGTGGATAGTGTACATTCTAATACCTTGGCACAAAATACCAGAGGCCTGGCCGGAGTTGTTTACACGTTAATTTTGGGAACCACTCTTCCTCAATTATAAATTTATAACGTAAAAGGGAAGGTATAACCAAAAACACACAGGAATTAAATGATTGATTCCTCTTTTTTTTATATATTTTTCTTCTAGAAATTGATCAAAATGTATCTTTGAATAATATTGTATTAGATTTCCGCAGCTGCTTCACAAAATCTTGTCTATGATTTTGATTGTGTACGGATTCTCTTCTTGCAGGCAAGTTAGCAATGGCACCGGGTTATGAATAATTAAAATCCACACAATATGGAACCAAATCTTGACGTCACAGATATTAGCTGCTACCTTTCCCTCTCTTCAATACTACTGCTCTTATCGACACTACACTGTTCTCCTTCCATCTCCCTCCCTCCCTCCCTCTATTTTGAAAAACCACGGCTATTTATTGACCAGCCACACTGCCAACAGTATAACTCTTCTTTCCATCCACTTCTAGATTAGATTCCTAATCCAAGGCCAAATCCCCCTTCCCTTTTTCTTTCCTTTTAAAAACGCAGTCCCAAAATTAACCAAGAAACATCAACACAAACCCATAATTCACTACAACAGAGTCTTTTGGCTCTGGGACTTGAATCTCCATGAGAGGGTGATGTTTCTTAATAGGTACGTGATAGCTTAAGTTCAAGCATGAACATGGCTTCCAACGTTTCATCACCATCATCTTCAACTATCGTTGGTGAGTACATTGGTATAGAGAGCTGTCTTGATCTTAAGAACGAAGAAGATATCTTCACATCCTCATCACATAAAGAAGAGACTAATTATGAGAGTTGTAGTCAACGTTGTCATCGCGAAAAGAGAGAGCAACGGTGGGCTAAGAAAAAGGAGTTTCCACCACCAATACCATTGTTGGCTCGTACGGAGAATTTGCCTTCCCATATGCCTTGGGTTTTAAAGAGGTACTATACAAGTGATGGGAGACTGATACTTAGAGAAGAGAAGGTCAGGCGTCATGAGTACTTTCGGGCTCACAGATCCAATGGACGTCTCACCTTGCATCTTGTTCCTTTGGATGATGAAGTTTCGGCCCCTCTTTTTGTTGGTGATGAGAGACGTCATGACATTGAGAATGATATTGATCAGTGCTATGATAATGAAGATGATGGTGAAGAAGAGCAAGTACTCGAGCAAGAACATGAAGAAGATAAGGAAGAAAATGAAAGCCTTGTAGAAGAAAGTATTGATGTGAAAGTAAATGACAATGATGGTGTAGAAAATGATTATTTTGGTAATAATGTTGATAGTGGTGAAACTATAGAGGTGGAGGAGGAGGAGGCTGTGCATGATGATCAAAGAGTTCCTTCTATGGAGAGTTCTGAGAGTGCAGGCAAATGCTTGAACTACAACAGTGTGAGAACAAGCTCCACTTGTATATTTGGGGTGCCAGTACCGGCTATAAGGCCAGTTCATACATAAGACACAAACAATTTTTTTTTAAAAAAGGACTGGAATTCCATTTTTAGTTTCGATGAGCCTTATTTATTGAGAGATTTAGTAGCTCACTCTCATGATTTCGATGGAGATTGTAGCACAATTCAATATCTATATAGGTCTGGATAGCGGATGGTACTGTATTCTTATCGATTTTAGGTTCATTAGTATAAATTAGTATAAGAGAGGAGGTTTTTCATTTTGAATTAGGGAGTTTTGTATTTCAGAGATACTCTGTTTCATGCTTATCCATTGATTGTACCTTTCTCTCTGCATTTATGTATCCAGTTTATTTTCGTTTTGGTTTATATATAACTAGAATAATGGCACACTTGTAGGTCTGATAAATTTTTCTAATTTTTTTAAAAAAATTGATGTTGCTAATATTTTTTCTAATAAAAAAAATAAATTATATGGGGATTAACTCGATGTGTTCCAGTCATTTTGGTGGATTCAAAGGCAATATGAATAACTAATAGAAATTATATAATTTGACTCAAAATAAATATTTAAGATAAGATTTTTTTTATATAAATATTGAGACAACAACAAGTTGGATTGATTTGGGTTTACTCTTGTTAACTTGTTAATTTGCATACCGAGTCATGAGATCATGATAACCCTATATAAAGCAAATCAAAACAAATTATGAAGCTCAATTTTCAATAACCTCAATGTTGAAGGATGAAATTAAAAAAAAATCAATTAAAAAATGACCCGAGTCAACCAGGTTAACTTGTCAAACTCGTAACTAGAGTCATGAGACCGGGATAACCTAATAGAAAGCAAATTAAAATAAATAATTAAGTCCAATTCCTAATAAACTTAATATTGAAAGATAATGTTTTTTTAAAAAAGATCAATTAAAAAAGGACACAAAAAAACAACTCGAGTCAACCTGGGCTAAACCACTAAACTAGTGACTCGAGTTATGAGACGAGGAAAACTTCATAGAAAACAAACCAAAATAAATCACAAACCCTAATTCTCAATCAACCCATTGTTAAAGGATGAAATTGAAAGGAAAAAATGTCAATTAGAAAAAGGGGAAAAAACTTGAGACAACTGAGTTAACTTGTCAAACTCGTGGTTCGGGTTATGAGACAGAGATAAATTCATAAAAAAGTAAATTGAAAAAAATTATGAAGTACAATCTCCAATAAATCTAATGTTGAAGGATGTAATTGAAACTGAAAAATCAATTAAAAAATAACATAAAAAACAACTCGAGTTAACCCGCTAAACCCGTGACCCGAGTCATGAACGAAAATAACCTCATAGAAAAAAAACCAAAACAAATAACGAAGCCTAACTCCCAATCATTCAAATGATGAAATATGAAATTAAGAAGAAAAATAAATTAGAAAGAGGGGGGAACTCAAGTTAATCGAGTGGTTCGGGTTATGAGACAGAGATAAATTCATAAAAAGTAAATTGAAAAAAATTATAAAGTACAATTTCCAATAAACCTAATGTTGAAGGATGTAATTGAAACTGAAAAATCAATTAAAAAATAACATAAAAAAAACTTAGGTTAACCCGCTAAACCCGTGACTCGAGTCATGAGACGAGAATAACCTCATAGAAAAAAAAACCAAAACAAATCATGAAGCCTAACTCCCAATCATTCAAATGATAAAAGATGAAATTAAGAAGAAAAATAAATTAGAAAGAGGGGGTGAACTCAAATTAATCGAGTTAACCTATTAAACTTGTGGTTTGAGTCATGAAACTGAGATAACCATAAAAAAATTGAAAAAAATTGAAAAAAAAACATAGATTGAAAAAAAAAACAAACAAATAACAAAACACTATTATATTGAATAATGTTTTGTGAGGGGGGGACGTAACCCCCCCTCCTCCTGTAGTTTTTTTGTTAATGTAATTAAAATAAAAAAAATCAGTTAAATATAAAAAAAATAACTTGAGTTAACTTGTTAAACCCGTGAGAGGGATAACTTATGGAAAGAAAATGAAACAAATTATAAAGCATAATTCTTAATCAATTGAATGTTGAAAGATAAAATTGAGGGGAAAAGTAAATTAGAAAATGAGAAAAAAAAACCCAACTCAACCAAGTTAACATGTCAAACTCACAATCCAAGTCATGAGATTGAGATAGCCATATGTAAATTAAATCAAGGGAAAAAATTAATATTAATCCTTGTAAGTGTATGGTTATGGATGCGATTAGAATAAATTAGGGTTATGCAGATGAATATTTAATCATAGACGAAGAACCAAATACAAACACTACCAGATTTTTGATATTTTAAAAGATTTCAATGAATTATTATGAGATGAATGCATAAATCACAGTATATTATCAACCATTGTATAGGTATTCAACATCAAGTCAGATTATAGGCTGAGGGAGGCCGATTAAGGCAGAATTGTTGAATGAATAAGAAGCATTTTATCTGAAGGGAATAGGCTAAAAAAGAACTTTTATACTTGTTAAATCCATGATGAAACCTTTTGTTCTAGGATACCAAAAAACTGATATGTGTCTAAACTTTTGCATATTGTACTACCTTGAAAATACAGATTTGACAAAACATGTGGGCATGCTTGGTATAAACTCAGAACTAGCAGGGTGAGTACTTTTATCGCACATAGAAAACTTAGATACTTCTCAATCACTCATAGACTATAAAAGTTATTCATGTCTCTAAAAACTGTTGAGCACATGACATGACATCATTTACATGATATGGTAGATGCAGTTTTAGTGCACCCTTCCGATGGTAAAGCCTGGAAAAATTTTAATATGGTGTATCCTCAGTGTTTTATGGAACTACGGAACGTACATCTTAGGTTATGTACAGACAAATTCAATCCATTTAGGTCATTTGCTACACCATATTCTTGCCGGTCGGTGATACTTACGATTTATAACTTGTCATCGAAGATGTTTATGAGGCCGAAGTTCATGTTCTTATCTATGGTCATATTCAATCCTAATAGTCAGGGTAGAAATATAAATGTTTGTCTTCAACCGTTGGTTGATGAATAGAAGCAGTTGTGGTTATTTGAGAATTTGATGTATGATGTCTTAAGAAAATATAATTTTCAGATGAAAGCAACTTTGATGTGGATTATCAATAATTTTCATGCGTATAAGATGGTTTATGGTTGGAGAACGCATGGAAAGCTAGCAGGTCAATACTGGATGGAAAATAACAAGGTCTTCACCTTAACAAATGGTGGTAAATTATCTTTATTATTATTATTATTATTATTATCACCGACAGTTCTTGCCAACCGATCACAAGTATAGAAAGAACATAGATGACTTAGTTGTAGGTGGAGTTTAAAGGAATGTTGCATCGCCGGTACCGTCGAGTGCAGAATTGTATAACGTTGTCTTGTAGTATAAGTGCATTGTATTTGGTTTTCTCTTCTTACCTCATGCTCTTTCTTTTTCTTTATTGATAAATCCCTTTTAACAAGTAGTAAACAGAGGGTTTTTTTTTTCCTTTTTTGATTCATATTACATCTGTGTTCATTCTCTTAACCAATTTTTTTGATGAGTTAAAGTTTTGAGCTACTTGTAGCAGCCCGTGATTTACACACTCCAACACTGTTTTGGTTGCCTTCAAAAGGATCTCATCTATTCCAGCAATTTCTAATCATCTTCAACCATATTAGAGGTTGAATTTTGAATCGACATAATTTTTTAGATATTTTTATAATTTTATGATAAATTATTAATTGTGATGGATTGATAATTTGTTGCGAATGATGGCGAAAATTTGACTGAGAAAGTTGTTATTTTGGATAGGTTTGGCTTAATTATTTATTTAGCTTATTGTTATTTTACCATTATTGTTAGCCTTCTTGGACTAGACAGAATATTTGACACAACTCATGCCTTCCCCCCACTTTGCACTTATCCAATCAACTCAATATAAAAAAGCACAATATAAAAAACAAAAGATTATTTACTGACAATAGTTTATTTCTATGATCATGTGAGAAGAAATACCCAGCTCATTTATTTTTTTTCTTGCATGGATGAAGGTCTAGCATGCTGATTTAAATCCTTTCTTGTTTACAAACCTAGTTACCAAACAATTTTTTAAAATGGCAGCAATCTTCCGCAAACTGGTACAATCACAGAACAAGATACTGGGTTCGGAGGACGGGCCTCGCCGGAAGTATCCACCGCAGCAGAACCACCTGCCAAGAAACAACGCTTCTCGGTTTTTACAGGGGAGACATTTTTGAGATTCATCTTGAATCCAAAGTCCAAAATATATCAAACAAAAACAACTTTCCTTTTTTCTATTTTTTAAAATGGAAACTAAATAAGAAATCGTGAATAAATTGACTCCATCTCCAAGGAAAGGAAGTCAAGTAAAGTGTCCTTCCATGTTCACACGTGTCATACTATCCTACTTTTCAACAACGAACAGTTAGAGTAATATTAATATTAGAATAGGAAAAAAGAAATAAATAAAATCCAACAAGACAGCCTGAAAACGTATTCCTAAAAATCTAAAAATCCATTGTCTTACATGAGACTGGGGATATTCCGTACTCCATGGCAGGGCACCTTTCGCTAATCTATTCCGCCCGCCCGTCCAGACGCGGCGCCCATTTCCATTATCATCTACTGCCCTTTCTTTCCTCCCGGCTGAATTCTTCTAAGATCCATTGCTCGATTTTGCAAGATGCACTATTAGTAGCCTGGCCCTGTACCTATTGTTTGAAATTTTTATTTGTGTAATTGTATTTTTTTAATTAAATTTAAAGATAATTAAATCAAATTTATTAACTAATGATAAAAACCAAAAATAAAAATAAAAAAATTACGCAAATATATGATGTGATGGTTTTGGAATTCACGCAAAAATCATGTATATATAAATTTTTTTTTAAGTAAATTATCTGACCTCATCAGAGTACTATATTGTACCTAAACTTGTAAAGTAAAACATCTATTCAGTATTTACACGCTTTTTATTTGTGTCGATTTCTTCTTCTTCTTCTTCGCTTGGTTCTCAGCCTGCAGCAAAGGTAAATCCTTTCTTAATTTCTACTCATTAGATCCATATATAATGCACATCTCACAGTTAATTCTGCTGCTTTTTGTTAAAAGTTTTTTTTTTTTTTTAACCTTGGCTCAATTCTTGATCTGGGTCTTGCTGTTTCTTAATTGGGTAAAATCAGTTTCAATGTTGTAATTGCAGTTTTGAGGGAATTCTGGATCGGTGGACAATGATTGACTTGTTTGTGTTTTTGTTAAAAAATAAAAATAAAAATAAAGTAGTGTTAGCTAATTTATGCCTTATGTAGAAGGGTGATGGATTCTATTGATGCTGCTTTCTTATTGTATTTTGGTTGAGTGTTTTGACTTGAATTCATGCTGTTTCTTTATTTTACGAATATTTAATTATTAATTTTTCTAGTGAATTGTTCGAGTGTTTCAAGACTGTTCTCCTCGTATAAATGCTCATTTTTTCACTCTTGTTCGTTCATATCTTGTCAATCTGGTTTCTGATTCGGTGAAGTGTAAGTATGCTCCCCTTTTTTGCAGCATATGCCAAGTTCATAATTGGTGTTGCTAAGCTGAGGGTTTCTTGATGGGGGGTGTTTTGAGTTTAGCTAGTCCCAAATGCAGAACAAGCGACTATAATGAGGTGTTAAATAATGGAAGCTGCAAGAGGCAAAAGACATCCTCAATTTTTTATGATGAGGAAAGCCCAAGATTGATCCCATTTCTTCCTGATGAGTTATCAATCCAGATTCTTGCTAGAATCCCCAGATGTTGCTACTTTAATCTGAGTTTGGTGTCACGCAAGTGGAAGGAAACGTTTGAGAGTGCTGAGCTGTTCAAAGTTAGAAAAGATTTTGGATTAACAGAAGAATGGCTGTATGTATTGATAAAGGATAAAGCAGATAAATTATCATGGCACGCTTTGGACCCATTGTCAAGAAATTGGCAGAGATTGCCTCCAATGCCAAATGTTGTTTGCGCAGACGAATCTAAAAGGGGACTTTCTGGGTTTTGGTTGTGGAATGTAGTTGGGCCAGGCATAAAAATTGCTGAAGTCATAAGGAGTTGGCTTGGGCAAAAGGATACGCTGGATCAAATGCCATTTGGTGGTTGTTCCATTGGTGCTGTTGATGGATGCCTCTATGTGCTTGGTGGGTTCTCTGGAGCTACCACCGTGAGATGTGTCTGGCGGTTCGATCCAATCTCAAACAAATGGAGCAAAATGGCTTCCATGTCTACAGGTAGAGCTTACTGTAAGACGAGCATTTTAAATAACAAGCTATATGTTGTTGGGGGGGTTAGTCAGGGCCAAGGGAGATTGACTCCTCTTCAATCCGCTGAAGTTTTTGACCCATGCAAGGGTACATGGTCTGATGTCCCAAGCATGCCATTCTCAAGAGCTCAATTAGTGCCCACTGCCTATTTGTCTGACATGCTAAAGCCTATTGCCACCGGGATGACTTCCTACATGGGAAGATTATTCGTGCCTCAGAGTTTATACTCATGGCCCTTCATTGTTGATGTTGGTGGGGAAATATATGATCCTGAAACAAATTCATGGGCTGAAATGCCTACTGGCATGGGAGAAGGTTGGCCTGCACGGCAGGCAGGTACGAAATTGAGCGTGGTGGTAGATGGTGAATTATATGCATTTGATCCGTCTACTTCTGCAGACAGTGGTAAGATCAAGGTATATGATCACAAAGAAGATACATGGAAAGTTGTCATTGGGAAAGTCCCTGTTGCTGATTTTACAGAATCCGAATCTCCATATCTGCTCACAGGTTTTCATGGAAAGATTCATGTCCTCACAAAAGACGCCAATCAGAACATTGCAGTTATGCAGGCTGACGTGCAAGATGTTTTGGGTTCCCCATTGAACTCAACTTCTGTTTCTGCTCAGTCCTTGCATGAGCATTCTGACTCATCGGAAACAGTTGTTTGGAAGGTCATAGCCAGTAAAGATTTTGGGTCTGCTGAACTTGTAAGTTGTCAGGTTCTTGATGTATAGGGCTACTTTGATTAGTGTTTTATTTAAGATATTGATGTGTCTTAGAACCTGCACAAGTGACCAAGTACTAGAAATTGGAATTTGGTGTCTGCCCATCAAGATGGCTTCCAATTGTATTCGTATTCTTAGAACTTGAAGTAAATTTCATGATCTGTTTGAATTGCCTGACAAGAAAGGTATCCGGATGTTTGCGAACTAAAGGTGTGGTATATATGAAGAAGACGTCAACCAGTCTGTCATGTGTCATTTTCAATTTTGGATGTGGTTTTCTGCATTTAAAATCATTCGTGCTGCCAATTTTCTTCTCTGGAGAGTTGGACTTGTGAAGTTTAAAGGTGAACAATAGCCATAACATTCAACAATTAGGATGTGGAGTAACGTCTTGAATTGTTGAGTTTACAGTTTTAATTTTTCTCAATGATGTATTTCTGTCTAAAAATTTCGTGTAAGAAATATTTACGATGGTCCCTACCAAATACAAAAAAACAATCTAATACAATAAAAGGGTGCGTCTGCTTTGCTTGGTGCACCGTAAGAAGATCTTGTGTCCCTTATTTTTTGTGGTTTCTGCACAACACCTACCTCTGTATCGTTTCTGCATTACAATTTATAAGCCTACATGCAGGCCGGCTTGACCTCGGGAGCATATCATGTCTAAACCGAATTTCTTACAACTCTTCAATTTGCCATCATAGGGAAGGATTTCTTAGCTTCTTGCTCCATTTTTCTAAAAAAAATTCAGCGAAGTAAACTGTTTAATTGAAAAGCTGAGCAGAGGATCCAACTCTGCTATAAGCCTTCAGAATAAAAACTGATGAAACCAGCAACCAACTTTGGAGCTATTCAAGATACTGTTCGAGGCAAAATGACCATTTTCTACAATCCATTTGTCCATGCCATTCTATTTGTGCGCATCAGCTCTAACACGAGACACAAAAGATTTTAATGGGAGCCAAGCGAATTCTAACTTTCTAAGCAATGCAACCATATCCGTACTTCAATGGGTAGCAGAGTGCCACTATGATTCCTCTCTATCCATATACAAGAGTAGTAAGTAATCCCAAACAAGTTTCCTCTCCAGAAAATTCTTGACAGCTGTCCAAGCTCAAGATTCTGGTCCCCAAAAACCATGCGAACACCCACTCTGGTAAGGATATTTTGCCAATTCATTTTAGTAATAGGACAAGAGAAGAAAACGTGCTTCGCATATTCATTTTTATTTGATGGCCGTAGATTATTCTTAGGCTAGTTTTGTGCCATCTAGACTGAACCCATTTTTCTCTGAACTGCTCAAAAACAAATCATCTATATATTGGAATTGAAATATCCATGAATTTGGAACCTTGATTGACAAGGTGGGAATTATACCCGGTTGCCAATCAAGCCAACACGAGGCAATAGTTCATTGTTTGAAGCACATAACAGGCAAGAAAGATAATATTGTACCATCGTTTCGTGTGACAACGAAGCTCATCTCTTAAAGTTATATGACTGTATTTCATTTGTTTTGTGTTTGTCATACGAAAAACTACGTGCAGAAAACTGCTCCAATAAATTTATCTTTATCTTAAAAGCAATATAAGAATATGTTAAATGTGTGACGGAGACGCAATGGATGGAAGCTTGGTTAATCTTTTATGTTATCCCTTGGTGGAACTCCGTTTCAGCGGTTGATGGAAGATTCAGTTCAAATGTGAGCAATCATTCGACTGGAAGGAAAAGGACAGCTTAAAGGCAAATGTTAGGTGGCAAATCTGGACAAGCTGGTGTTAGGTAACAAAAATGGACAACTTTAATGTCTGATCATCTGATGTCAGGTCTTGATAAAAGGAAGCCCAGTGCATTCCTGGCCTGGTTACAAAGTGTTGAGAATAGTACCATAGATGCCAGGCCTTAGAATTAGGGCTATCAACTTCAAGAATTGGTTTGGTGCCGTTGAGCTACAAACATATTGAAATGGCTAGCCCAGCACATTTACTGCGAGACTCATGGCTCGGAATTAAATGAGAATTGAGATGACCCAACTCATTTAAACGAATTCCCTCGTAGCTGGTCATGAAAGTTATTCTGGGCTGTGACTGTGCTTGCTTGTAGATGAATTGATTTTTCAATCGAGAAAAAGGGCGTTGATTTCTACTTCAGAATGAGACCAATTAAAATGATAATCTTTAACCTTTTAAAATCACAAGAGTAAAAATCAATTGGTTCTCGTGGTCTAACGAAATTAATTAATTAATTAATCCCCATTGTTTCAACAGTTAATTAAGTGGCCGTGCAGCTGTGCTTACTGTTATTTCACCCATGCAGAAATCTGACTTCTCTCTTGGATTTACTTGCTAGTGGGATCTCCCTTGCTCCATTATCTCTTTCTCCTGTGCTTCTCTCCGAATTCAACCACTGAATGGGCTGACAAATGGGATAATAAATAAATAAAAACAATAGTTATTGTCTTCTTTTTTTATCTATAGTGTATTTGTTTTTGTTTTTAAGAAGTGTTTTAGAAAAAAATTTATTTTAATATAATAATGTTAAAAATAAATTTTAAAAAATAAAAAAAAATATTATAAGAAAGCACACGGTCAAAACTATTATCCAAATGAGAAATAAAAACAAGTATGATACAACAGAACTGAAGTGTCATTTTCGATATTCTTTGGGTTGCATTTTTTCAGTTAGATTCAGGTAAAACAAAACAGAACTCTGACTCTGAAACTCTCCCATTCCAGTAGTTTCTTTCTACATCAAGAAATTCAATAACCAGCCTCTCCTTCATTCTTTGGGTTGCTCCCATACTGTTCTCATCATTCACTAACATCCCTCTTGTTGTTGCATCAAGAAATAGAATCTTGGGGATTCAAAAGTTCATTCTCAAGTGTAAAGCACGCTCCTTTTCAGTCATAATCAGTTGAAAGATTGCTTCTTTCTTGGATTCCGAGGACGAAGTCACTATATTTGATCTGGGTTCTTGGTGTTTTGTTTTTTAGATAGTATACAAGTAGCGCTCTTAGGCACTGTTGTTGAAAGTCCTTTTCAAAGAGACTTAGTAGTGAAGGATACGTACTTGGATCTTTAGTAGAGTTTAAAGGGTGTTCTCTTTTGTTTTGGGAGTTCTTAGAAATCATTATAGAGGCGGGGTTTCAGTAAGAGATTCGTCAATGGCAACACCAGCTTCGATTGAGCTCAGATTCAGGCTACCAGATGGCAATGATATTGGGCCAAACAACTACACTGAAGCTGCCAATGTGGCGACTCTTAAAGAGCATGTAATTGAGCAATGGCCAAAAGGTTACAAATCTTTTTCACCTTTATTATTGGTTAACTTGAATGCTTCTTGAATTACTTGTACTATCTATGTGTTTTGCCTCTTTGATTATTATTTTTACGCTGTTTGATGCGTGTACTTCTTGGTTTTTGATTTATTGCTTCGAAACTGAGATAGCTTTCATCTTTTAAGGCTTTATTCTTGTTCTTTATGATTGTATGTTTCTAGGAATCTTTCATTTTGATACTTCTTATCTTTGCCTTGTAGACATTGAGTACATCTTGTTTACCTTTTAATGGCCTTAATGTAGTTTTGCAAGTTATTTACGAGTTAGATGATTTTATCCTTATTTTCACTTCTCCAACGTGCAACAATTCTGGTAATTTCGGGGTCTATTGGGACATTAAAGACTCTGGAAGAAATGGAAACCAACTAGATTTAGATAATTTACTTGCCAAATTGGTTGAACTAAAGAAAAAGTAAGTGCTGTTTCAAAAATAATTTGCTGGTTGCTGAAAGGAAACCTGATGTCAAGAAAGGCTGATGCTGTCCTTGTTAGTACTCTGTGATTTCCGGTAAATGTATGAAAAAGAACGAGAATGGTCACAATGCCAAGTTTTGAATGTTGAAGTTTGTAATTTTTGGCTTTTCCATTATTAATGGATTAATCAAAACTTGTGTTATTCTAATATTTTAAAGCTTCCTATTCAGCATTTTGTGGTAGTAAGCCCATAGTTTATGTGGATGGTAATTGGAAAATATCTTGCTCTTTCTCTTTCCCTTTAGTTTGCACTTGTACAAAAACGGGTAAAGGGTAATCATTTAGAAAAGGCACTTATAGAAGTCTTTCTTGCCCTAAATCTTGAAATGTTGTGTGGTTTAGTGTGATTACCAAATTGCATTTTGATGTCCAATTGACTTGCATTTTCTAATATGATCGTGTCTCACTTCACAGACAAGGAAAATGGCCCGAAGACTATAAAAGATGTGAAGCTTATATATTCTGGACATGTGCTGGAAAACCATAGAACACTTGCCGAGTCCAGACTTCCTGTCGGTGATCGTCTCGCAGGTGTAGTCACCATACATGTTGTTCTGCGTCCTCCTGGTACACGTATAAACAATGGTGGGTAATCCATGTAGCATGCTGTAGATAGTATTTCAGAATGTGCTTAAAACATGCATCTGTGTGGATTATGATGGCAATAAACTATATGATTCATGATAACTATTCGTGAATTTTACCTTGTATTACCACTATGAAGTCATTGATGTCTCATTTGATTACGTGTGTGTGCATCACTAAATACATTGCTCTTAGTCAGACTAATTAATTGAGAGGGGGGGAAGCTAAGATACTTTTTTTTTTAGTTTTCTTTTTGCGTGAGCTTGTGCTCTTAGTATCTCCCTTATCAGCTCATGTTGATGTAGGGAAATAACAATTTTACTTGACTTCATTACCTAGATATTCGGTCCCCCGTCATCCTGCATGTATTTGACTATTACATTGAATATCCGCACTCGTCCGAGAAGCGTTCTTCCCTTTTTAATCATAAGCTAGCATGTAGAGGAGGCAAGAAGTTTCACTTACAGTGAACTTAGGCAACTTCGCTGTTAACTTCATGTTTCCATTTTAAACAGCATCCAAAGGGTTTGCCTGAAAAACAATGGAAGGCATGGATAGTGCTACTCAGCACCCGAAGAACTAACACTCAATGTATCTTTTACAGGTGATCAGCGCATTGATGTTGAATGGCGGGAGGGTTGCTCATGCTCAATCTTGTAGTTGCAAGAAGAAAATATTCTGAAGCTGCTTCAGTTGGTATAGGAGCCTTTCATGTGCAGTGTGTTAGACAGTAGATGAGGTGCAGTTTAAAATTTCAGGAACTCCAAATTTCAAGTGGCTTTAGAAACAAAAAAACTTGAAAGTCCACCACCAGCATGCCCTCTGTTTCTTTCATCTTTTGGTTTCTTTGGCACACTACTGTGCTGTTCATTCATTAGTGTTGGCAAATGCAAGGAAAGAAATTTGTCATTGTGGATTAGAAGTTTAGTTGATATATAGGGTTTATCCTACCAACAGAAAGAAAAAGGAAAGGAAAGAGAGAGAGAAAAAAAAAGAGTAGAAGCGCTTGCAGAAGAATTTATGATTTTGCATGGATCTGTTGTTATCAAACTGGCTTCTGAAAAGTTACAGAGAAGGTACAGCATGCGATTTTTCACACGATCAATAAAACTTTGCCAGATATCCACTCTGGGTTGAGTCCAACTTTTTATCAACTTCATTTGATTTATGGCGACTCTAGTCTCTAGTGGACCTTCCATTAGAAACGTTACTGGCAGTAACGAATTAATCAAGGATCATATTGTCACCATGTTCGCCGGGACGTTTCGGATTGCAAAATTTTATCGGTTCTTGACTATAATATTATTCAAACATCATGCTGTGTTTCAAGTTGGTCAAGTAACCTCTCTTATGATTCGCATCATTAGGCAAGTGCGTATATCAAGTGAAGTTGTAGCTTTATCAAAGGCCACTTAATCATGAAACCTGTTCAATAATGGCTCCTGCATGCTCCGGCACCTAAAGGAAAATTTCATGAATGAATGAAAAAGGCACAACTGGTGGTGTGGAGGGGGAGACATAGCAACGGGGATGAATTGGCTCAAGGCATTTTGCTAGCTTTTCGAGTGACGAACCAAAATTGGTTTCGCTGGTCAAATAATTTGATTACTATACAGTATAATGAATTACAGCAGAGAGCAAAAAGGTCATAATTTTATACTAACTACATATACTTATGATGCTAACAACCAGCAAAACACGATTTTATTTACAGAAGGTACAACTGCTTCTACGCTTTTGGCATCCCATTGCAGGCTTGTCGTATTTGAAACTTGACTTGTGCCAGCTAA
The DNA here is from genome assembly GCA_019202695.1 of Populus x sibirica. Taxonomy (NCBI): domain Eukaryota; kingdom Viridiplantae; phylum Streptophyta; class Magnoliopsida; order Malpighiales; family Salicaceae; genus Populus; species Populus x sibirica. The sequence goes on along the minus strand of JAGMVL010000643.1, from coordinate 1,134,113 downwards.
TTAGCCAGTAAATAGCAACCAGCAATCTACATAATTAATTAATCACGGGAGGCAGTATGGGGATATGAACTTCTGAACTCCATAAATGGGATTTCTGGGACTTCGTAAAAAAGGCACTAAAGGAGGCTTTTAAAGATGGCTACGAGGAATGGTCCCCAAGGGAGGCTGATGAGGAGCGGTTTAAGTATAGGGCTTTCTTTGATGCCGAGCATTCTTGAGAGTCATCATGAGCTTCTGTCTCTCACCCTCAACCTCTGCAAATTGAAGGCTTAGCTGAGAATAGCGGTCATGCATCTCTTTTAGTTCAGTCTCCACAGTGGTATACCTTCCCTTTAGTTCCAGCATGTCCTTAATCAACTCATTGATGTCTCTAAAACTTTTGAATATGGCTTCCTCGTCACTGTGTTGTTTCAAGAAAGAACTGGAGCAGAATGGGAAAATTTTATATTCGTTAGCTTTCTTTTTAGAGGTTTTATCTAGTGTATAGCATCACCAATTATAGGTTTCACATATTAAGGAAATAAAAAAAAAAATATGTGAAAATTTCACCCCTATCATTCTTGAACAAGTTTAACCATCTACTGTGCAACCCAGTGCATGGCAAATGGACAAGGTTAGAAAGAGAATTTTCTACGTTACAACCAATGCCAACAGGAATTCTAGTATCTCAGGTGTTTTCACAGCTGGATTGAGTGGCATACCTCTGGAAGAGGATGCTTGATCTTTTCTTTGCTTGCAATGCTTCAGCAAGCTCAATTTCTAATGCAAGCACCCTCTCTAGAGCATTTCCACACCCTGAGAATTCATTGAACAAGGGGAACATGGTTCCTAGTTCTTCATTGGCCTGAGCAAAGAGCAGAAAGTTAAGTGTCCAGATGAAGAGAGCTATTACACTGAAAGGTGCAGATAGCGACCAACTTACCTTCTGTAGCTTCATAAATTCGCTTTGTAAGCCGGGAAACTTTTGGTCAAAATCATTATCATCTTGCAGCAGAAGTGAATTCTCGTTTTTCATCCTTTCTAACTGCATGCAAAAGAGAAAAAAATAAAGATTTAGAAGTTAGTTTTGTAAATTTACATTTACCAAATGGCTCTAAAGACCTATGTTCCATTTCCATTTCTGCGCATAAGAATGTTTGACAGATGAGCAATCAGCAGGCATCATCTCCCTGGGCTTCAGAGTGCAGATATGTGTACCTGATTACTCAAGTGGTCCATGCTAGACTTTAAACTTTCAGCTCTGAAATGATCATTGATGATAGCTAAATGCTTCATGTCAATATGCAGCAACCTGTCTTGATTTATGAGCACAGAACTTTTCAGCCCATTTACACCACCAGATACACAAACATCCTGATAAGCAATTACAAAAATAAATGGTTAGAGGAAAACTTTCCAACATCATAAATTTTGCAATAGAGAGGTTGAAGGATAAGGATAGCAAAATTACAATTTTCTTTACAGAAATTCAAATATTTTACTGGCTCACACCAAAAGATATGGTAAACTTTAAACCATTGACTATCTATAAATAGTAAACAAGAATTTCAAGGAAATATTTAAAAGATACTTAATTCTTAATGAAACAAAAACCACTAGGAGAAAATAACACAGATATCTGATCACAATTATATTATTTTGTGTACTATTTTCTTCTTTTATTCAACAAGTTGTTCAAAAATTAAGTTACATTATTTTTCCACTGGAAAGTAACAATACTTCAGAGACAGCAAATCTCGGACTTCTGAGACAGGAAGCAAAGGCTTGTTTTTGACTAACGCACAACTAAATTATGAAATAAGTGAAAAGGATGAATACAGGTACATTTATAGCATCTAACAAGTTCTAATTGTGGATATGTAACATGACTCATTTAAGAAAGACTGAAATTTCTTCTCAATTTATGGTAGGACAGACAAATATATGTTACCACGAACTAATCAAGTATATATTTAATTATCCTCTTGCAATAACATAATCGAACTTGAGATATACTGAACAAATTTTCAATAACACAACCGCCAAGTTTTTGTTTCATTGATTACCTGCTCAGGTTGCCCATTCATGAGTGTGCTTGAATGGTCAGCTCTGTCAAAAGAGGCAGGGAATGCATGTTCTGCTTCTTCACAGTTCCTCGAACTATGCCTTCCCAAACACTTCTGGTTTGGATCCCCTGTTGGACCATTCAAAGGGACCGTGTGTACTCTTTTTCTTTCATAGCTTGAAGCATCAATGATTGAGTTTTTGTCGCTGGAATTTCTGATAACTGACTCATCAGAAGACAAGCAATCCACTTTGCAAGATCCATCATTTTGTTCTGCTTGCATGTCCACTTGTGATTTGGAATTCTCTAGCAATTCTTTCATCAAAGCAAGTTCAACAGCAATTTTTGACCTCTCCTTGTTGCATTCTTCCAAGGCAGCTTCAAGTTTTTGTTTTTCTTCCTTGCAGCACTCAAGACTTATTAATGAGCATTCCATTTCAGCCTTCATCAGGTCATAAGCATTCACTTTTTCACGTTTGTCAGAAAGTACAGATTGTAACTCAGCCTCCAATTCCAAGATTCTCATTCCCAGTTCTTCATTTTTCTTCAGATGAGAAGCTTCGGATTTCTTCCTATTCTCAATTTCATCAATGGCATCTTGTAATTTCCATAGCATCTCTTCACTGTGTTTTTTGGAGATGGACAGCTGCTGCTTCTGTTCTTGCAGCCTTGTTTCGCACTGCTCTCTGATAAATGCAATTCTCAAGGACTCTTGCATGGCAACTGGCGGTCCTTCAGGTTCTCTTTTTTCACGGGCCTGGATACATTCAGCATCAGCTTTGTCTTTGAGCTCTTTCAAATGGATAGACAAGTTTCTGAATTCTTCGGTCTTCAAAATCTGATCAGAAAGCCTCTGGTTCAGCTCATTGCAGTGCTTCTGCAGCATCACTAATTCATCATAGTATCCTTCAAAGGTGATGATCTGAGCTTTCTGTTCATCCAATTTTGCTTCAAGTACTAGAAATTTTACTTCCAGCTCAACCTTAGAGAACACCAGATTATCAATCTCTTCTTCAGGTGTCACCAACAAGCACTTCAGCTTTTCAAACTCTTTAGAATGCTGAGCTTTATCCTCAATATAACTAAGCACAACATTTTGAGAATTATTTTTGAATCCCTTGAGCTCAGCTCTTTTTGTCTCGACAAGTAACCTGTTTTCAGCAATAGAAGCCTCTAGCTCAGACTGAACAGAGTTGACATTTGTCATCAGCCTTGCATTCTCTTCAATGCGTTGTGTTTCACTTGCATGACAGTGATTAAGGATGATTTCCATGTCAATATGCTTCTTCTGAAGTTGGGCGAAGTGTCCATCTGAGGAGTTCAGTTTCTGAAGAAGCACTTCAACTCCACCCTCGTATTGAGTCTTCGCAAAAATGAATTTAACATCGGCAGCTATTAGAGATTTGTGCATCTCAGACAACTGAGATTTGAGAGTGGAAGCTTCTTCATGAGCATTTTTAAGACATTCCTCCAACTGCAACAAAAGTTGGCAAACTCTTGATTTCTCAGATTCTAGACCCGACACCAAGTGTTTAAGATGAGTCAATTCAGACTCATGGAGATCAAATTGGAGCAACTGGCACTGCTTCTCATTTAATTGGGAAGTTAGATCTGTTGCTGTGCTCTGTAACCCCTCTCGCAAGCTTCTCTCATCATTCAGTTCATCATTCAGAGATCGCAAACTCGCTCTCAAACTGATCATATCTGAAGCGAGTTGGGCAGACTCCTCAGTTTTATCCTGCAAAGACACCATCAAAGCTTGCTTTTCATCTTGCAAAGATTGCAGGCATTCTCTCAAACTGTTTAGCTCCGATGCAAGCTTGGCAGATTCCTCTGTCTTATCCTGCAAACATGCCATCAAACCTTGGTTTTCATCACACAAAGATTGCAAACTCTCCTTCAAAGTGTCAAGCTCTGATGCAAGTTTGGAAGCTTCCTCGGTTTTATCCCGTGAAGATGTCATCAAAGCTTTGTTTTTCACCATGCAGAGATTGCAAACTTTCTTTCAAACTGTTTAGCTCCAATGCAAGCTTGGAAGAGACCTCCTCTTTATCCTGTGAAGATGCTATCAAAGCTCGGTTTTCATCATGCAGAAATCGCAAATTTTCTTTCAAACTATTTAGTTCTGATGCAAGGTTGGCAGCTTCCTCGGTTTTATTCCGTATAGTTTCCATCAGAACTTGGTTTTCATCATGCAGAGTTTTGATGCTATCTTTCAAGTTGCTCAACTCTGAAGCCAGCTGAGCAGACTCCACCTTATCTTGAGAAGATAACATTAAAGATTGGTTTTCATCATGCAGAGATTGAAAACTTCCTTTCAAACTCTCGAGTTCGTATGCAATCCTGGAGGACACCTCATTTTTATTCCGTATAGATGCCATCAAAGCTTGATTTTCTTTCATAAGTTCTGCTGCAGTCAGCTTAGTTTTATCAAGTTCACTAGCGACACTATCTAATGCCAAGATTTTGTGACCAAGGTCCCTGTTTTTAGAAATAAGTTCTTTCAACTGAACTGCCAAATGATCAAAATCAGAAAAAAGTTCATTGTGCTGCTGTGCACATTTTTCTTCGACTTCAGAGCTAACCTTGAGTTTGTAAGCAATACCCTCAATGTCCAACTGAAGCTTCTGCACCAAAGCATTCGACACATCTAATTCATCCACCATGTTCCTCATATCACATTCGAACTTCTGTTTCAACAATGCAAGCTCTGATTTAGCAGCAGCAATGGACACTTGTGCAATATCTCTCTCATGAACCAGACCTTTCTTCTCTTCCCTGAGCTGGAGAATCTTATCGCTAGAATTATGCTGAAGCTCTTCCAATTGCATCATGACACCAGTTAAATCCATGGACTCTAAATCCTGATAGCCAGATTCACTAGAAGGAATTCCATTGATACTTCTGTCATAGGATGCCAGCAAGTTCTGCAACTTACTCTCCATGAAATTGACTAAATCCTGCAGTTTTTCCTTCACAGACGCCAGATCATCAAATTCACTTCTGAAAGTTTTCAACTTTTCCTGCAAAGAAAAGATCTCATTTTGAAGACCACAATTTTCTAGGGTTTTTTTCTCCAATAAACATGCCAACTCTGTTTTCTCTGAAGCACAAATCTCATACATGCTCTCATAACTTCTGTAGTGCATCACTTGAGACTCCCATTCGGCAATCTTCTGCAAGAGAAGGTGATTTTTGCAGGTGACATTTTGCAAATTTGTTTCCAAAACTTGGTTTTGTTGAGCCATCTCATTGCACTTGGCAATGCAAGTAGCCCTATGCTCTTTTAAGGCATGAACATCATCCAATGCAGAGTGCAGCTTTTGTGATAATAACCCCTTCGACTCGGTTGAAAGCTCTAGCTGCCACACAAGTTCATTTATTTTCTCTTTCATACATTTGACATCATCACTGGCTTCAAACAAAGTTTCTTGTAGAGCCTTTGAAAGTACATCCAAGTATAGATTTGCAAAATGCATTTCACAAGCTTCTTCTTCAACCTTCCTGTAAAGCCCTTCCTGCAAATGTAGTGATCTTTTTAAGTCATCTAAAAGAATATCACAACCCAACTGCTGTTTCTTTGTCCCAACAAACTGATTTTGGAACTGAAAGAGCTTCCCCATATGAACTTCCCTTGAATCAGATCTCTGGTTCTCCGTGGTTACTGGGTTTCCTTCGAAGCCTGATTGTGAAGAATCTACAAAAGCTTGCCGGATGAGGTTCTCATTAGTTTCAAACATAGACAAAACCTGGACTGAGAGCAGTTCCAAGTCCTTTTGTAACTGGTCGACAGCAATAGAATAATTCAGGCGTGCCCTTCTGAGCGCTGCCTCTGCAGTAACAGCCCTTCTTTCAAGCTCCTTGTTCAGAGAATCCAAATCACATTTGTCTTCGACAAGTCTTGATAGCTGGTCATTCAGATCTAGGCGCATTGTCTCCATCTCTGCCTTTGTGGATGAAACTGTATACAAGCAAGTAGCATGCTCATTTCTGAGATTCTGCAACTCCCCCAGCATCTGCCTCTGATTTTCCTCAAGCTCCTGGACAAGAGCTTCATAGTAACACTCCATCTGGTCCATTTTCTTCGCAAGGCTCTCTCGTTCAGCTTTTGATTCATCCAACTCCCTCAGAAGTTCAAATATTCTTCCATTCATTGCGTTGGTAGTATTTATAGAGTCAGTCTCATGAGACACCAGTCCAGGAATATTAAGACAATGAAGCATGTCTAGTTCTGGTTGATACGAGTCAACATCAAACCCTGATTCACTTACAAACTGGCCATTTTTATGTTCACATTCTCGGATCTCCTTCAGGCTAGATCCTTCAGAAGGTACCAAGTGGATGCTGGAAATTGGCAGCCCTGTTGCCTGCTTGAGATTCTGCAGCACACTGAGCAACTCCTCTATGTCTGAACGAAGGAAACTGGAATCGCTTTCATGGTATCCCAAGCATGCCTTATTTTTAAGCTCTTTTATCTTATCTTCCATGGGTAAAAGCCCATTTAGCCATCTGAGCTGCAGATCTTGAAATCTGTGATCCTGCCTGGGCTCTGTAGCATTTCTGCTGCTAAATGGAGGGGATAACTGAGAAACCTTTAGCTGTTCAAGTTCATTTTTCAACTTTGAACACTCCGACTTCAACATGGACACCTCTTTGGTCATCTCTTCTCCAGAAGCAATCTCAGCAGCAAGTTGCTTGGCAAATTTTTGGGCTTCATAACCTATTTCATCAGCATGACCCTGTAAGGAGCTTACCTCCTGTCTAAGCTCAAGAATAGATGACTCCGCCACTTCCAAGCTTCCTCTAAGTCTACCATTCACTTCATATGCAGCTGCCAAGTCATTATCTGCATGGTAGTCTGAACTCCAGGCATGAACCCAATCATTCGTTCCCTGTGCTGAAAATTGATGATCAGAAAGATCCCCTTTCTCCAGCTGAGGACCCTGGCTAAGGGAAAGTCCAGCTAAGTCACCAGAGACGGTGCTCTTAAGGCGATCAATTTCATGTGTACTGGAAGTATCATGCTTCTCTGCATATAAACTCTCTGAAGTATTGGAAGAGCCATCAAAGCCAACAGCTGAGTCTGCATATTCTTCGTTTGACCCCACCTCTTGTTTGAGTGAAGCAAGGTCTTTAGATTTGTCTTTAAATCTAACTCTGATATTTACCTATAAATCAGGCCAAAAAATAAATAACCTTGTTATTGATTGGAATCACAGTGAAAGAGGACCTTTTCGATCATAGAGAAACACTATGGCAGCAGAAAAAGGACTTCAAATATAAATATGAAGTTGCTTTGTTCACAGGGCAACTCAAAAGGTACCAAAAGTACGTACATGCACCCTTCCTCAAATTCTACAACTGCATCGACTCAGTTGTTAAATCAAACACAAAAAAAGGCACCCTGCTGATTTAAAACAGATCTTATTATCCAACAGCTGACCAACATAAGGCATAAACAACACGTGAAATTTGAACTACATAGTTTTAAGAGGAAAATGTGTAAGCAAGAATATGCAGCAAATAGTCAGGTATAAGTTACTGACATGGATACAGAAGTTAATATTTACTTACAAGGTTATGTCAACAGGCCACACAAGATTTCTTAAGATTCAAGAGAAATTGAGAAACCAGTTCATAATGTACAATATAAGCAGGGATATGTATACAAAACAAATGACCTTACCTTATCCATCTGATCATTGTTAATCTCTTCAGAAGATGATACTTTTCCACCAGAGGATTCATTGGGACTATTTTGGTTAGTCTGCAATCCCCTTTCTCTGTGTTCCCTCTGCTGCTCAAACTCCCTAAAAACAAATAAAAAAAATTGCAGATAAGTGGTTGAAGTAGATAAAGCATTAAGTTTGCAAGTTGTTATGTACTATTACCGGAAACCAGTTTTTGAAGTGAGCAGCTGTACAGTGACCTGGAAATGAACACAACAGGCAAGACATGTTGGAGTAAATGATAAATCTCCAAAACAGAAGAAAATTCCTAGATCAGGCCAGAATAAGATATATCTTAAGAGCAAATACAATTAGGCTCTCCCAATTATACCATTATATGGCCCAATCAGGAAGTATATTCTTAAACTAACTTGCTTAAGACAATTTTATTTAAGAAAGGATATTCAGAATTTCTCACATGCAAAGAAGTTCCAGAATCAGATCCATGAAGAGGCAGGGCAACAACAGATGGTTTTAATGCATCGGCATAATCAGCAAGGTTGATGGTAGCCTCCCCAAGGACACTAGACCGTGATGAACCCTGATGTTAGTCAGATTCAGATCAAATAGAATTAATCTCAATGAATTTACATGAAATAAAGAATGATCTGGTACCAAGATGGCAAGCAATCACATGATAAAATGGGGGAGAAAAGATATTACCATTGATATAACAAGCTTATAGAGCTTTTCATCGTATTGCTTGGTTTTAACGTCTTGGAGAAGTCTTGTGGTCTCGTAGATAGGATCTGCCCATTTGCAGGTCCCGTTTCTTACATTAGCTTTGGTTGTTTTTCCAGTTGCTTTTCCAGAATCAGCAGGAATGAAAGATATAAAAAGCTTATCCCATCCTGATTGAGGAATCTGCATTGAGTAAAGAGGAATGAGAGATTTAGTGATTGCAGAGATTACTATGTGCTGAATAAAAAGATAAACAATATTTTCCATCAAGCAGGAAATATGCAATTAAGCCACAGTAACAACAAAGCTCAAACTCAATATTATGCAAAACAGTGACTGATGTGAGCTGCATGCATCACCATTTTTGTTAAGCATCAAACAGAACTTCTACAAATCTTAAGGTATCTGGTTTGATTACGGTTACAGGATAATAAACTTCTGTATAATTGAAAATTATAAAAAAAGAATATTATTTTCTTTTCTTGCTTGTATATTCTAGAAAGCTGAGTATTTTTTAAGTATGCCAATCCCCACTCTCAGGGGGTTTTCACCGAGCCAATGCTCTGATTTTGCAACCTGGATGATAAATACTTGTGCCATTCATCACTCTATCATATTATACGATAGAATACATGGAATGCGAGAATCGGGACATTGATGAATATGTCAGCTAGGTGAATGCACATCTGATTAGTTGATTAATGTAGCACGTTATTGATTGAAAAGCCTGTGTGTATGTATAAACAAACACGATAGCTATATACATACACCTAGGTCAATAAAAAAAATTAAAAATCGATGAAGTTCTATAAGCAAATTTTTGCTTGTGTCAGTGCGTGATTTAACAAAATTCATCAAGGTAGTAGCAAGTAACAGCAAGACAGATAACATATTGTTAAGACCAAATCTTACCTGTGTAGCATGGAACTGCAGCCGAAAGACAACTTTCACTTTAGTCTTCTCGAGCTCCCACTTGGTAATCCTCGACATTGCTGGAAAACAAAACTAATTTGTTATCTGCTGCATCACAGTTCAAACGCTGCAAGATCCCGCACAATCACCAGACAAAAAAACAGTATTCTCAACTCTGCCACCACTGCGATCCTACAAGTCCCAGAACTAGAAATCATAAACACACACAAAAATCACTAATGAAAAAAAAAAAACCCAAGCTTAGATCCTTGAGCTAGCCACAAATGGTCAAACTATTTGATCAGGTCAATTTGAGTAAGCAACAGAATGAACACCACAGTAACTTGTTTTCCGTCATTTCCTCGGCAACCAAAAGAAAATGGGAGAATGCGTGTTCAAGAAAAAAAAAATACCTTGTGCACAAACCTCTCTGAAACGCTAACCCAAAAGGAGTTCAAAAAATGCCGGCTATTAGAAAAGGCAGCTCCGATCTAAACCCTGTAAAAGAACGCAGAGAATATTTTTCAAAAATTAAAGAGTACAAGACGACAAATAAGAACCAAATGCACCACCCACCACAACAGTGAGAAGACCGACAAGAAAGAGCGATAGAGTAAAAGAGAATCCAAAACCAAATGTTGAAAAAATTGCACCCTTTTTCAGTCCATTACGCTATTAAAAACAAATCACCCTTTTCTATTCCAACTAAAAGCTAAAAACAGTACAATAAATTTACCCGATTGACCTTGAAAAGAAAATAAAGTAGAGAGAAAACGCCAGGAAATGCACAAAACAGAAAATGCAGGCAGGGGAAGAAAAATCTAAGTGGGACTTGAGATTCAGTTCATACAATAAATAAAAAATAAAGATGAGAGACACTTACAGTTCTCGAAAGTGAAAAGAAATAAAGGGATGAGAGGAGGTGGGCACTGAGTTGTGGACATACATGCAGGTGCTTAAGATGGAAGCGAGGATAAGAAATCTTTACAAGGAAGGTTCTCCTTCTCTCGTGTTGGCTCACACGCTCTGTATCTCTGTCTTCAGATTATGGGTCAGTCTATGTTTTACCTTGTTGTTTGAGTTTGAGGTGGTTGGGATCTTTGAAGAGCGTGCGTGGTCTGTTGTCTAATCTATAACGTAGATTAGCAGTCAATGAGGATTTAAGATTGGGTTACAGAGAGGCTTGCGGGTTTAATTATAATTGATTTATAAATAATAATAATAATAATAAGGTGCGATGGAAGTGTGCTTGAAGGTGAAATATCAGCTTTCAAGATTTCTAGATTTATCCCGCCAAGGCTTTGATAAAATCATAAAACTGTTCTTGTCAATTGCTAATTAATTGTTGGATTATTGGTAATGATGGATTTACTTTTGCTGAGTGATTCGAAATTACTGAAATGGCCCCTTCGTTGTTATCTTTCTTGGGCAGCTATGTTTCTTTTTTGCGTGTTTTTTTATAATTTTAATATATTAATATTAAAAATCTTGAAAAAAAACTCAAGAAACATATTTAATTATTTTGTACTGCATTATCAAATACATATTTAAATATGCTAATTTAATTTAAACTTGATAAATATTAACTAGATCCTAAGTGAATAAATAGATTTTTTAAAATAATTATTTTATTAGACAGATAATAAATAGAATATAATATTATTAAACTATACTTGAAACCTGCTTAAACCTAACCCGAAATATATATTTATACTATATAGATATATTTGTAGAGCATTTAAATTTTTTTCTTAGTACAATATTATATATGCATATTTTAATATTAACATAAAACACTTATATATATAATATTTACCACACATATATATTTTTTTTTTTTTTTTGTTTTTTTTTTTTGTTTTTTTTTTTTTTTTTTTTTAGGAAAAGCATGTAAAATTTGCTTTTAACGGTGGTTTTTTGCGTATTAAATAAATTATATATATATATATATCTAGACCCAAACACAGCGTAGTAATACTGGACATGGTTGGGTTTTGTTGACAGGTGGAATTTAAATGAATGAACAGAGGATAGATTGATTGATTGGTTGGCCCAGCTCCTGTGTGATCCCTGTTTGCTAGATTCTCATCCAATTCGTCTGCTGCGTAAGGCCACGATTATTTCATTTCATCAATTTTTCTTTTTTCAATTCTCAATCATCGGCACACTAACCATAGGACTTTCAAGTGGTTTGCGTTCATTTCGGAGAATTTATGTTTAATTGAATGTTAATCTCGTATATAAAGACAAGGGGCGATTCCGTCTTTTTCTTCTTTTTTTCCTTTTTTTTTAAAAACTTTTAGGAATTTATTTTGGCTTGTCTCGGTTCTAGAAAAAAAAAAGCGTGCATCGATCTTAGGCACCGTTTGGGAATGCGGCTGCGGTCCCCAAAAATTTGATTTTTTTTTTTACTAAAATTTAATATGGTTTGTATGGATCGTTTTGATGTGATGATGTCAAAAATGATTTTTAAAAAAAAAAAACATCGTTGGCATGCATTTTGATACGAAAAGTTATTTGAAAAGCACCCGCAACAACCGCCAAACACGCTCTTTTGTCTGAATGGAATTACCCCTTTCTCAGTTTCGTTCTAGAACAAAAGCTTCTATCAATTATGTCCCTCGTTCTTCATGAATTGCTCAATTGGATCCTTTTTTCCATTTTTCTGCTGATTTTCTTTGAAACGGTAACACCATGTTGCATAGAATATGCATATTGGATGGCAAATAATAATAGACATTCATCGAAGGCATGATAAATAAATGTATGCCACGTTACTTGAAAAAAACATGATTCTCCTAATGAAATTACTTTTTTTCGAGAATGATAATATTACGATTAAATTCTTTCAAAGCTATTAAATACTTGGTTAATCAAGAATTAAAATTTATGATTTAAGTCGTATGTTTGGTAGATTGACTCGAGTTTTAATTTTAGATCCCCTTTCTATTTGATTTTTTCTTAATTTTATCATTTAACATTAAACTAGTTAAAAATTAGATTTGATAATATATTTTGATTTGTTTTCTAAGAAGTTATTATGATCTCATGACCCGACATGCGAATTAGTTAGTTAACGTAAGATGACTTGAATTGATCTAATATATTGTTGTCTTAATATTTATATAAAAAAATCAAATTTGAAAATTATTTTGAGTTAAAATACATTTTTATCGCTCATCTAGGGCTTCTTTGGATTTCATGGGTTATGAACTCATAAAATTAACCCAGGTTTGAGAGATTTGCTCGAGTTTGTTTGTTTTTTTTCTATTTTTTCAAGCTCGTGTTTTTTTATTTTTATCCCTCATCAATCATTTAATTTAGAATTGGGTTCTATTATTTATTCATTTTAATTTGTCTTCTATTAGGTTATTCACTAATTTTGAAAATGACTTGGATTATTTTGTCTTTCAACGTAAGATTGTTTGATAATTAAGTTTTATAGTTTTATTTAATTTATTTTTGATAGTTAAGATCCTTCAACGTTTGATTTTAAAAAAATTAATTATCAATTTTAATTATATCCTTCAACGTTTGATTGGTTGAGAGTTGCTTTTTATATCTTTTTTATTTTTTTTTCTATAGGGTTTTTTCAATCTTGTACCCCTGATCGCGAGGTTAAGGGGTAAACTTGGTTTCGAATTATTTTTCATTGTTTTTATTTTTTTCACAGCTTTGCCCTTTGATATTAGGTTCTTTAATAATCAAGTTTCGTAATTTTATTCAATTTGTTTTTGATGAAATTACCCTAGTGTCACGTTGTTTATTCAACATACTAACCTAGATGAGCTCGGATAGGGATTTTTAACCTTTTTGTTGTCTTTCCTTTTCAGTTTATTTACTATTATTGTATATTTTTATTTTTGTTATTAAATTTGCTAAGTTTATAAAAATCAATGCTCACCTATCTAAATTTACTGTGTCCAAGCTTACCATTTTAGACTGGGAAATATCGAGAGATGACATTACCTCCATCAGACTATTTTATGACATGAAAACCCTTTTGTTTTCTTCCTCTTGCTTCACATTGGTCCACGAATATTTTGTTGGGAGATCGTTCCATTTCTCGCTTTTTGTTGTTATTATTTTTTTGTTTATCATTTCCGACGACATGTCACTTGATTTCGTTTTACGGATGAAACAATATGGATCGTCAAATACACAAATTGACTTTTTATTGGAGTTTTGGAGGCTTGCAAGTGTAACTTTAAAAAACACTAGAAGGCATCATTATTTTACTGTACGGTCATTTTATTATGGATTTCTATAATAAATTTACTATTTTACCCTTGTTAAAAAAAAACCCATTTAACATAGTTTTAGAGGTAAAAAAGACTTGTTAAAAAAACTCAGTTAACATGGTTGTTTTAGAGGTAAAAAAACTTTTTCCTATGATACGTTTGATATTTTCAAATTCTACAAGGATAAAATTTTTTTTTTGCTTGATGCACAATGTAATGATTTTAATATCTCTAAAAGTTTTTTTAAAAAAAAAATTAAGACAAGGTTTTTTAATCATTTTCCAATTTGAATGTGGAATGAATTGACCACCTTGGCTTTAAAAGAAAAAAAACACAACGCTTACAATTAGGGTCACTTAAGACTTTTTAATATGTTTTTTTTTGTGTGATTACCAATTTAGACGAGGGGCAATTGAGTCTTCGTATATATAAAGTTAATTAAAAAAATTGGTGGTTCCCATGTCTTACAAATATGCCAGTTAGGAGGCACTCGCTCACATGACGTTTTCTAGTGGTGAAATGCCATCGTTCATGATATGATTTGAAGCAGTGTGACTTTCACCTTATGGTGATAGAGCGCGTGTTAATAATAAAGATGTGGTTGAGCTCTAATTATCTTTTTTTCTCCCCTCTTTCTTTTTTCTCTTCTTACTTTGATTTTAACGCTAGCCTTTTCAAAAATCAATTACGTCCTCCAGTTTATGTTTATATCAATTCTCATCATCATTCTCTTAATTTCTCTTTCTTTTGCTTTTGATGTTTTTATAACTTTATTTTTTTTTCAATTTTCATCCCTAAATATTTTATTTTATTTTATTTTGTGTCTAATTTGATCCTCACTCATTTCATTGTTATGTTTTTTTTTCTCTCTCTCTCTTTTCTATCCCTTTCTCTCTTTTTGTCAATTTTATCCCTCGTTATTTTATTTTATTTATTTAATGTTGATCCTCATTCTTTTGATTGCTATTTTTTATTTATCATTTTCTTAATTTATTTTGATTTTCAATTTAGTCCCTCGTTATTTTCTTTTATTTTGTTTTTATATCAAATTTGATCCTTATTGTTTTGATTGCTATTTATTTTGTTTTACAATTTTCTATGATTAGGGTTTTTACTTTGTGATTTTTTTATTTGTCTTGAATGGGATAATCTTGATCTCATGACTCGGGTCATAAATTTTAAAGGTTAGATAGATTTAACTTCGGTCATTTTTATGCCCTTTTTTAAATTGATTATTTTTCAATTTTCATCATTTGATTTTAGGTTATTGGCCCTTGAGCTTGATGATTGTTTTCATTTTTTTTTGTAGGGTTATTTTGGTCTCATATCTTGAGTCGCAAGTTTGTTGAGTTAATCAGGTTCATTTATTTTTTATGTTTTTTTAATATGCTTTTTTCATTTTTCTTTTCACTGGGTTATCCAGATCTCATGTCCCGAGTCGTAGGTTTACCAAGTTAACTCAAGTTTTTATTTCAAACATTTTATTTATTTAGCCAACTTTGGTCTTTTTTCTAGTCCTTTTAAAAATTTATTTTTTTACCTCGATCTCATATCATAGGTGGTGAGTTACTAAAGTCAATCAACTTTTTAATTTATTTTTTTTTTCTTTCAATGTTTTCATTCAATATTAAGTTATTGGGTCTTAGCTTATTGGTTTGTTTGCTTTTTTTTTTATGGAATTATTCTGATCTTATATCCCGGATAATGGATTAGTCAAGTAAACCTGGATAGTAAACCTAGATTGACTTGATTTTTTTTTCTCGATGTTTTTTTATAAAATCTTTTTTTTTTTCACTTTCATAATTTAACATTAAATTATTGGTCCTTGAAATTTGTAATTTTTTTTATTTTTTCTTTTCATAAGGTTATCTGGGTGTAGGTTAATCATTCACCTAAATTGACTCGATTTTTTTATATTGATTTAACTTCAGGTTTTTATCAAGTTTTTTTTAAAATAATCTTTTAACCATGATCTCATATAACAGGTGACATGTTAATAAAATTATCTCGAGTTGATATTTTTTTATTTTATAATTGTACATTAAATTATTATTAACTTTAAAATTTATAATTTGTTTTACTCTCTTTTTTGTTTGGTTACCCTAATGTCATATCTGTGGGGTCTCCTTCGATAGCGTCCGAGTACACACATGCACATGGGTTTTGGTCTCGCGTAGATGGCATTATTCTTGAAAATGGAGGGGATCCAGTCGGAAGAAAGCATGATTACGTCACAGCTAAGCCAATGGCCCCTTTATCACGTGATAAGCCCTTCCCATCAACTGCCCCTTGCCTTGAACACGTGACTGTATTCAGCAGAGAGCTATTCCCTCTACCAAACACAGGGCATCTTTATTGTTCTAAACGAGTCCGGCTCCCCTAGAATTTAAATTTCTTCCATTTTCCTCAAGTTGAAAAGTGAATTAATAGAATTTTATTTAAAAATTCAGCTAAATGGTATACCTTTTTTTCACTCTTTAGTCTTCTTTTTTTCTCGTAATCTATAACTCTTATAAATCCAAAAATAAATAAATTAACATTTATCTTGAAAAATAAATCTTATTCACAATTCCAAAATCCAAACAGCCTCTAGTTAAAAAAAGCCTAAACAGAGAGGATTGAAGAAGTTTAATCGAATAATAATAGGTGTTGATTTTGAAAGGATAACATATATAATGGTATTTTTAGGGTAAAGAATTAGAGTGTTTTTAGTTATAATTGGATTTTTTGTATTTGAGCATTTAAATTTATATTATAAATAATAAGAATTTACTTATTATTTCCATTATTAACCTCTCACAATTGAAAATTATCTATATAACGGTTAATATATGAACAGTAAATCATGTCAATATCATTTTATATCAATAGCGTGCTGTGACTGAATCGGTTACCGTGTGACGTTAATTGGCTGTCGAGCCGTGGCTCATCTGCTTTATTTACAACCCTACCATAATCTGGGAACCAGGTTATCTAGTGGTTGACGTTGACGTGGCAGCCATATTCATACTTATGGTGACCTGCCTCATCAGCGTTAACGAATGTAACTCGGGTCTGGTGGGATATTATTTTCCGTCAGATCAACCTTTTATCACGCCGGGAAAGAAACCCCACAGAATTAAAGTCGCATCAAAACCCACGCGCACGGTGATATGTAAGAGATGGATCTCAGTCCCATGCATGGATTTCAGAGCCAGTTTGTCTCATTTCCGGCTGATCTGCGTCCAGCCACAGTACCTTGGCGTGGATGTGGAATCTGATTCTGACTCCATTTAACCTCCCTTTTATAGATAATGGGAGTGGTTGATGAAAAAGAATGCAACATTCCATTAATTAATCAACGAAGGATTTTCACACTCAGCTTGGAGTTCGGAGAGCTGCCCCTTGTGGTTTTTCACCTAATATTCCTACCCGCACTCTCGCGATGATCAGAGCATTTCAATATTATAAACCAGTGATTAGTTAATTGATAATGCTGCAGGTCATTAATTTGTAATCGCCTTTTAGAAAAGTAGCGACAGAAATTATCATCACCAACAAGAACCATATCGTGCAATACAGCTTTTACATTTCTTTATAATCACCTTACAAATAAGGGTAAAATTAAAGGCTGGAATAAAAATATAAAAAGAAAAAAAGAAGAAGAGATTTAGTAGTTTATCGAGCTAATTAAGCATAAAACTACGAACAATCTCTAAACCAGGCAACGGCATGGTATGCAACCCAGCACTAATTAATACTTACATACATCAACTTATATCATAATCTCAAATAAAATCAAAAACTAGTTAAAAACCGCACGAAAGTGACGAAACATATATATATCACAATCTCCAATCACAAAATAGTTAATTAAAAACCAAATTTTTGTTTTCTCCGGCATGCTTTTCTTCACAGTCCACTTTGGCAGGATGGCTCTTCTTAGACCCCCAGAAGAAGCAACCTGTAGGGTTCTCACCCTTCTTCTCAGTACCAGCGAAAATCCCTTTCTCTGCTTGCTCTAATTTCTCCATCTTTTCCTTGTGTACCTTTCGCATCACATAAGCTTGTGCAAGACCAGTATCAATTGCTGCCATTGCTAGATGGTATAGAGTTTAATTGAGAACTGTGTGTAGAAATCTGAAGGTGATAACTGATAAGGTAAGGAGGCTGAAATGGCTAGAGCTGGATAACAGAAGATCGGGAATGTGCAAGGCATGGGGTTAGGAGGCTCTTGGGGTTTTAATTTTATAGGCTCGTCCAGTGTACTACTAGTCGGACGGGGACAGAAACTTCTGTGGGGACACGCTGCAGGGTCCAATTCTCGACTTTCGAGGGTGGCTTGGTGGCCAAGACACTAGCCGGCTTCATTGGAATCCCCGTGGCCATATATAGTTGAGTTGTTATTTTTTTATTAAAGTAATTTTATTTTATTTTTTTAATATTTTTTTTTAGTTTTGACCCGTCACTATTTGACTAACGGTTCAATCCCTCTAAATTTGCTCAAATCAATATTAAAATCGATTAAAACTCGATTTAGATTAAACTCCAAGTTATAAATTTGTTATTTTTATTTTATCAAATCGGATCAAATTTAATAGCGAGGAGTCTCCGGCTAGTTAAATTCTATGTTGAGAATAAACGTGTTAGATTTGATCTCCTCGAAAATCTTAATTTGATGGTGGTTGAGGTTGAATAACGTAAGCAAAGATGTGGCGCTGGGAGCGTTGTGTACGGAAGCCAGTTTTCTTTCATTCTGGTGCCTCTCTCCATGGAATTTCTTGAAATTTCCTGAGCGTCAAGGATGACGTGTGTGTGTGTGTGGGGATTGGGGCCTACAAGCCGAAATTGACTAGGAAAGCACCTTTAGCAAACCAAAGAGAAAGGAAGAGATGCTCCATTTTTTAGGCATGCCGTGCCCTTTCAGGGCTTCGACAGGAGTTTGTTACGCTCCGCTTGATTGCTAAAAAAAATATATTTTTAAGTGATTTCTTATGGAAATTAGATTCATTAAAATGGATTGTTTTAACAAATAATCTGTTAATGTTTTGATTTATTTTGTTAAGTTTATTAAAATAATAAGCATTAAATTTCACAAATAAAAAGGATGAAATGGAAAGAAAATTTAATTTTATAAATTACTTTAAATAAAAAATAACAATTAAAAAAATAAAAATCAAATCCGAAAAGTTGAAAGATAATAAAATTAAAAAAATATAAAACAAATAGCAATTAGAAGAATATTACCAAATCTGATTGATAAAAAAGTTAAAAGATGATATAGTTGAAAAAATATTTTAATTTTATAAATTATTTAAAATAAAATAAACAGCAATAAAAAGAATAGGGATTAAATCTGATAAATTAAGAAATTTCAATTAAAAAAGAATAAAAAAAATTAAAAGAATAAGGATTAAAGTTGATATTAAAATCAAATTCTAAGGGATGAAATTAAAAATTAAAAAAAAAAATTCAAAATAAAATATACAACAATCAGAAAATTGATGACTACATTTGATATAACTAACAAATAACATGATATTTTTTAATTTTTTACCTCTCTTAAAAATTAAGTGTATTATATTGAAAATAAAAGAAAATACTTTTCAAAAAATCAAGTCAAACTTTTTTTTAATTGAAAAATATTTTTTATTAATCAACTTTTTTAATAGTAAATAACTATGAAAAAATTTAAACTTTCTACAAAACAAATAGAGGTTTAAGTTTTTTTTTTTTTTTTTGCGTTTGCTAGGAGGTTTATTTAAATTTGGATTACAAAATGAGCTCTCATCCTTTCTTAATTATTTAATTTGAGATCTTGAGGGGATTTTTTAAAAAAGAAAAGTTGATGCAATTGAAGACTAAGGAAGAGCAGAGGATGGATTTATAATGTTTCATTCAAAGCTGTGATGTGAGCATGTTAATTGCTCCAAGCCTACATGCCGACACTGTAATTTCTCCGTCTCCGTTTTCTAATGGAAAATCGCCACGTCATTTTCTTTTTCGTGTACAATTGAAACAAGAAGGAAACAGTATCTACTCTCTCACATTGACATCATTCATCAAGTCACCTCATCAATGGAAAATTAAGTTCAGGTATTTACACTGAGATAATTAAATTTGTTAACTTCAACCTATGCTAAAATATCTGCACAAGATTTTTTTTTATTTTTTTTAATGAATTCTAATCCGCAGAAGAAGTGCCCATGGGATGGTTTACGCACCACACCAATCACGGATATTAAAAAAAAAAACTTATAGAGGATATGATTTAATTAGTTAGGCTTTAGGTTTACTCTCTAGAGATTATCAGTTCGAGCCTCGTAAATCTCAGGTCCACTGGAGATTTACATGGTTGTTAACTTCAGAGCCCGTGAAATTAGTTGAGATGCGCACAAACTGGTCCGGATACCCACGTTAATAAAAAAATATTAAAAAAAAACAAAAAACAAAAAGAAATCCGGATGATTAGTAACTTTAGGGATTATGCTCTTTTGTTATTGAGGTTAAACTTTTTTAAAAAAATTAATTTTTTTTAGTGTTTTTTAGTGTTTTTTTGATGTATTGTTATTAAAAATAAATTTTAAAAAATAAAAATATATTATTTTCATATATTTTTAAACAAAAAAAAATTTTAAAAATAATTTTTACAACGCTCTCAAATATCCATTTAATTAAATTACAGCACCCATCCAAGATTCCAAGGTGAGGTGTGGGATGCAAACTTGATGGTTACATAGATGTCGATAGGAATAACAAGTTTAAGAAGTCCATTTAAAATATGTAATTTAATTGAATAGTTCATAATTTCTTATGTAAGTAACTAAGTGTTCAATCAAGATTTGTAAGTTTAGAACTCCACAAGATGATGTTGATGTTGAACTCATCAAATGTTGCTTTGGAGGTCAAAATTCATTTAGAAATCACACTTTCATCTCTCTCCGTGACTTGATTCAAAGATCAAAGTCAAATTGCACTTGTTTCGTGATTTCTACTTCCTCTATTTTTTTTTTCTTTTGTGTTTTTGCATATTTCTTACAGATTTCATGTTTTTTTTGTCACCAACCAAATAATTATAATTAGAAATTAGAAAAAAATTGGCACAAGTATTTCATTGTTTACTCTTCTTTTTTAAAAAGGTAAAATGATCCAACAGAAGAACACAATTACTATTATGAGCACAAAAACTGAAAAACTGATTAAACTGAGAAAATCAGAAAAAAAATAACCATAAAAACCGAACCTTGAAAAAAAACCGATTAAACAAATTAAAATTTTTAAAAACCGACCGGTTCGGTTTTATAAGTATAGAACCGAAAAAACCAAGCCAAACCGGTTTGAACCGATTTTTGTTCAAAAAAACCAAACTGAATTGAAACCGGTCGGTTTGAACCGATTTCGGTTTTTTTTAAAAAAATTTGGTTTGGTTATTTATTTTTTTGAAATCGAACCGAACCGAAAATGATCATTCCTAATTACTATCATGAATGATGAGGGCAGAATGTTAGAAAAAGAAATTAAGAACATGGTAAAAGAAGTTGAGAAGTTTTGCCTAGGTTAAGGAATTCTTCATAGCTAAAATCAAATTTAATTTATTTGGGATAAACAATCTTATACATACATGGTAACAATACTATATTTATATTTTTGGAATTGATGAGTTTACATTAATGTAACCGATGATGAGTTTTTTTTTTCAAATGGGAATTAAAGCTTGACGCGGGACACATATATTATGTATTGACAAATCCAATTCATGAAGAAGTATGATCATGTCATATAATATTTTTCTTAAAAAATAAAAATAACTTTCGACCGTCATATCATAATGAAATTTTTTTAAAGCATTCTGCACGCCCTGTTCCTTGGAAAGGGACCTCTCTAGCACCGGTGGAGGTCGGGGACATACTCAAATCAGGTCCAAAAGATATAATTCAATATTTTTTTAATTTTTCTAGTTATTTTTTAATACCTTTTCAAGTCAGGTTTCAATTTTATTTTATTTGGTTCAGTTTATTTTTCAAAACAATTAAGATTGATTATTTACAAATTTATTTAAAAATTCTCATTCCTGATTTTTCTCATTAACTTAAGAGCCGTGATTCTAAGGTTTATAGTTTCTGTTTTTATAGGTTAAGGATTTAGCATGTTTGGAAACACGAGTTAACTTATGTTTTTAAAATTTTAATTTTTTTTAAATTAATTTTTTTATATATTTCAGATTATGCATTAATTTTAAAAAATAAAAAATATTATTTTAATATATTTTAATATAAAAATATTTTAAAAGATAAACACAATTATATTTAAACAATTATTTAATGTTTAAGGTATAAGGAACACTGGTTTTTTTTAATCTTTCGCTATACTCATCAATCATATCAACTTGATATCAAAGCTTCGTGGCACAACGACAACCATGGACACACAAACCACATCAACTACATCTTCTTCTTCAGCAAGCCCGATCACCACTCTCGTGAATCCGATTTAGCAGCAGCAAACCCTTCCTCGGTCAGCAATGTTTATTCCTCCGTCAAATTACGCTCACCACTCTATCTCCTTGAAACTGACTGGTACAAGCCATTTGTATTGGAAAACCCAAATGAAGTCCTTCCGTCAAGGACGAGGGCTATTCGGCGTTTCGGATTTGTAGAAGGCTCTAGACTATGTCCTCTATCTCATGTTATTGTTGAAAATACATCACTGCCTCAGCCAGATTCGACTTATGTTCTATGGGTTCGGCAAGATCAATTGCTGAGGAGTACCCTTATTTCTTCGTTATCTCCTCAGGTTCTTTATTTGATAGTCGATTGTACTACATCCCGTAGTATCTGGCTGACCTTGGAGAATGCCCTTGCTTCTCCGTCTACTCGGATCATGACAATACATATTGCTCTTCAAGAGCTCCGGCAGCATGATGAATCTGTTACAGCTTATTTGCAGCGAGCTAAGCATTACCATGATGGGCTAGCAGCTGCTGGCCGGCCTCTATCCACAGCTTTGTTACCACTTTATCAACCAGGTCAGAACCTGTTTCTTCCATTGGTTTATTATTGACTCGTGAATTTCGGCCAAAGGATATATATGTTTCTATGAAATCTCAAAAATCCAAGTATTTTAAGAATAAATATCTGGTTTAGATAATCAATTAATCATTGCAATTTTTTTTAGATGGTTGATAGCTTATATTTGATACTTAACATGTTAATATAATTTATAGCTAATATTTATAAAAAATCTTTTTTGATGGAAATAAAAACTCTTTAATGCTCAAGTAATATTTTTTTAGAGAAAAAAAATATAATAATATTCTAAAAAGAGATGCTCTAAAAATATATATGTAGTAGATAATAAAAATTATGAATCTTTACTCAAAAGATCTTATGATGTATTTATAACCTATAAATTTTATTTTTTTTGTAGAAAAAAGATTGGAGTGTAACTTTATCTTTGGCTTTAGACTTGCAAATGACGCAATCACTCGCTTGAAAAATCTCAGTCAATGGAAGCAGCAGCATGCCGATACTGCTACTTACAGCCCTTCTTAAGTGGCAATAACCAAGGGCAGAGCCAAGAATTTTTTCTGCCTTGGGCTATTAAATAAATATATAATTTTTTTAAAGATAAATTATTAATTTATGTACATAAATTTTTAAAGTTAACAGTAAAGTTTTAATTCAAATACACTACCCAAAATATTAAAAAATAAATCTAAAAGTACATAAAATTAAAGTGAAAGTAAAAAATAAACTCACTATTGAAGTTACATCCTTCGATGTTTTATGGAATATAATTCATCTATAATCGAATATGAATCGATATTGTAATAACCCCTCAACCGAGATAAAATAACAATTTTATGTCAACTAAAAAACAATTTATCAATTTTTTTTCCTCTCTTAATTTTTCCTTTCTTCACTTGATTCTTTCTTAGATTAGTGTTTTATAAGTTGGATTTTGTAAGTTTACAAGGCTACTCTCTCACTTTTCTTATTTTTTTTCTTGGATTTTTTTTTACCATTACTTTTCTCTCCTTTTCCCTCTCCTTTTTTTTCTTCTTTCTTTTTCTATTATGCTTTTGCCCAGTCAGCAACATATAAAAGGAAGGAAGAATTGATTTGTTTTATTTTTTAATGGCAAATAACCATTTTACCCTTAATGAGTCGTTTTGCTTTTATTTGATGGCTTTTTTGTTAGTACTACCAAATTCAGTTCATTCTAAAATTTTAACTAGATTTTATTCAATTTATTTTAAGATCCTTAGTAAAATTTCAGCTCAATTTGATGGTCGGATTGAAAATTATACAAAATAATATAAAACTGGATAAATTGTGATTTTTTTATCAAATTTCTGAATTTCTCTAAAAAATTCTGAAATTTTAAACCAAGCTAAAGTATCATATTAGAAAGCTTCACGTAAATTTTTAGAATTTTTTGATAATTCAATCAAGAATTATAATTTTTTTTACAAAAATCTATTTAAAAAATATTGATAAAATCTTGACATAAGCTAGAACCCATCTAAACCTTTACATTGCCTCCGCCGCCCTTGGCAATAACAAAAGCAGGAACCATGTATGAAGGGATAGGAACCATGGCAATTTTCGCTCCTCTTATCATCAACCAGGGACAGCCTGGAATACCAACAATTCGTGCTCTAATAATTAGTGGTCCCCTAATGGTCAGTACCAGAGAAGCATCCGATGTCATCTGTGCAATAGGTTCAATCACACAGCTCAATTTTTCGCTCTACGCTTCAATCAATCTGAATACCCGGCTGCCTATATATATGGTCACTCATGTTCCCTCTAAAGCCACTTTGCTATGGCTTCTTAGGATCATCTAGCTGATGTTTTAACTAAACCTCCAGCTGCTTCTCAGCTCTAACCTGTTCGATCCAAGCTTCAGGTTGATTCCCTCCACCGTCAGCTTGAAGAGGGCATATTATAGCACTTGATATAGTCGGTTATATAATATGTATATATAGGTGGTCATATTTCCTGTTATACAGCTGGTATGCATTAACTTTCCTATTGTGTATTCAAGTAAGTGCGCATCAAAAACTGAAGCCTAGAAGATCATTGGCTTACAGTTTGCTCTCCTTGTTTCTTTTTGTGTCTCAACTGACATAAATATAACACTACTCGTTCTGCGGGTGAAGACATGTAGTCTTTCAAACTGTGTCTTCTGTACCGTAAACATTCAATCGTCGAGAATGTATTGTCGGGGATCGCATGGTGTTCAAGATCAATACCCGTTGGAGGTTGAGCGCACGCACACAATGTTTAATATGGTTCAGCAAATCACATAATAGTCTATATTATTAGAGATAAAAAAAGTATACCCATTTACACATTCACGGAAAAGAAGGATCATCAATTCACTCAACTCCCATCACTCTTTGCTGCCTTTGGCAGCCCTTTTCTCTTTCTCTCCTCACATGTTTCTCTCTATTATGCTGCTCATTCTTTGCTCTACAAATGGTGCCTCTATTTTAGGCATCAGTGGCCAACAACTCCACCTCTTTCTCAACAATTTGGCCACCTATCTCACCAAACTTGTTTGACATTTGGTTGCTGCACTTTCTTTATCAATGGACAGTGTCGTCTATTCTTGGTTGATGCACATGTGAGCTTATGCTTTCACATTAATGGCAACAAATCTAACACGTATGGTTTATTTCTGTAGCTTAGAAGCCTCGTCATTTTAGTTACCAAATTCTCTCAGTTATTGATTTATAGAGAGGCATTTTAGACTTTCTTGAATCTGGATGACATGCTCCATACATCACATCAATATTTAGCAGGAAAACATCTGTCCTCAAACCTGTTGTGACTATAGCCATCACTCTAATGAAAGATAGAGAAAAGAAAAACAGTCCATTCGATTATTGGACCTCATTCATGTGTTTTAGTGAAACAATCAGTCGATCCCTTTAGTTTTAAGAACCTAATATGGAGTCTTTAGCTATATTTTCATATTTGTTTGCAACTTAGTCCCTCTATTGATTTTTCGTAATAATTTAATTGTTTTTTTTCTTTTCTAAAACATCCTTCATTTCAAATCAAGTTTCCAATATCACCTACTACAGATAAAATAAAAGATTCGTTATAAAAAGTAATTAATTTTTTTAAAACATAATTAACAATCAACTTTATCAAAGGACTAGCTTATGGTTTTCAAAACCAAAAGACTAAATTACAAAATCATCAAAAACATAGGGACTAAATCATTAATTATTTTATTTTGACTCAATGCAGCGATCAAAATATAAAATTTCATCTGAATAATTTTTTCATCCTCAGAGAAGCTTCCATCATATTCTCTCTATGACTAAACGCACTAACTCTGATATACTCTTCACCACCAGGACCAAATCCTCTACCTGGAACTGTCACTACATGTGTCTTCTCTAGAATTTCATTGAATACATTCCATGAACTCATCCCTGGAAAATGAACCCACACGTAAGGGGCATTTTTGCCTCCATAGACCTTCAATCCAAGTGATGCAAATGCTTCAACAAGTATTTTCGCGTTTTCTTTGTAGTAGTCAACCACATTGCACACAGCCTGAAACAAGTATTGAAAAGAGTGAATCCTAATTGAAAAGGTCAGCTTTGTGATGCTACAAAAATCTTCCAAGCGAGGCAGTCACACTGCTAACTCACCTGGTAACCATCTCTAGAAAGGCATGCTAGTCCTCCAGCCTGAACAATATTTGAAGCGCCATTGAAGCAGGTGCATACAATGCGGTTGAAATCTTCTATGACAGGAAATCCGTTGGAGTATTTCAACTCTTCAGGAACCACCGTCCAACCGAGGCGGACGCCAGTGAACCCAGCAAATTTGGAGAAGGATGAAATCTCAATAGCAACCTATGTCACAAAAACACGGAATTCGATTATCAGTCAGGAAAAAGGAGCTTCACATCAAATGCAGAGGCAAGAATTAGTATAATAATCGCTGTCAATGAAAAACCTCTTTAGCTCCAGGGATTTCATAGATTGATCTTGGGCTTTCATCTGATATATAGGCAGCATATGCAGAGTCATAAACTATGATGGAGCCGTTTGTCTTGGCAAAATCAACCAGTTGCTCTAATTGCTGCCAAGATGCAGCGCTACCAGTTGGATTGTTTGGAGAGCAGAAGAATATTATATCTGTCCTTGGAGTAGTAGACAGGTCAGGGAAAAAATTGTTCTCAGCTCCACAGTTCATGTAAACAATGTCGCTATACTTCCCAGTTTTCTCTTCCAACTTGCCGGATTGACCAACAATTACACTGGTGTCAATATAAGCCTGTCTCAAGCATATATATAGCCTATCAATATGGTGACTGAAACTCCACAAGTGTCGAAAGAGAAAGCAGAGTGGAAAAATATTGCAGCATGGAAATATTATGAACACAGTAATATTCTTAATTTGTATTGTACGAATGGTTCATTGCGGGTTAACTAGATCCTGATAAAATTACCGGAAAGGAAGGGTCCTGAACAGCCACCTTCACATTGGAACCCAGAAGCATCTGCCAGGGAAAACAAGAAGTCGAGGTTTAATATTGTAGCATCGGTTTATTGGCTATATTCCACTTAACCAGTGAGTCCTGTCTACCGGTAACCATTCTCTTGTTTACCTGAAGACGTGAAATGTCACATTGTGCTCCATCAGATACAAAAATCTCATTGCCTTTCACTCCAGTACCTCTGTAAAGCGTTTCCGCAATAGCCATTCGTAATTCCTGTGTAGAGAAGCAACAAAACTTTAGTTTTGTAATATGGGCTGGACAGAATAAACTGCTGAAGAGTGCTGTGCACAGACAGATTCGCAGAGAATACCTCACAATATTAATTGATATGTATTGCATTTTTTTCAGATGTGATCAGATCTTGAGCAGCATAATAAAATAGTCTATTTCTCTGTTAATCCTCTCTCTTCCACTGGGTATAGAACAGAATTAATATTTTTTTCTTCTCTAAGAAAGAACAAAACTTAAATCTTTCATCGTTGGTCTGGACGTAAAATAATTTTCCAGACTTAAATTTGGATTTAATCACCATGCTTGTAACTCTGTGATATTCTAGCATGAACAAGAGCATTAGATTTTCGATTTTGAATCTCACATGTCACATTTGTCAAAACTCAAATAAAATTCAAGCATATCCTTAATTAAAAAAATCCGGCCGAGTCGTTTTGCTCTCCGTTTAAGCTATATAGAAAAATCTTCAAATATTATAATAAAGCTTTGGCTACTCTTGGAGCAAAAAATCGGCGTTTGTTGTTGAAAATTAATGTAAATTTACCGCACCTTTTTTCTCTCTCTCTTGGTTGAATTTAACGAATCTAAGCATGCATAGCCTTGTCACTACAGACACTAGGTTCCAAGAGTAGCCAAAATTAATGTAAAATTCAGCCTTTACACTGAATTTTAATAAATTTTGATTTTTTTTCATTTTAAATTAATATTTTTTTTATATTTTGGATTTTTTTTAATTTATTAGTATCAAAAATAAATTTTAAAAAAATAAAAAATACTTTAAAAAATAACTTCAACCATTCTCTAAACCTGCAGAACTTTTTAAATAGCATGACATGATTTTTGTTTCATTTTCCTGTTCTTAACCAAACACGAGAAAAAATGCACTCATATTTATGTTGTATACAGATTTTCTAGTCAATAGTATAACCAATTAAGTTGGGATCCATTATTTTCTTAAGTGATAAAAAAATCAAAACGGAGAAATAATTTATTAATCTGTACTGCTTCATCTCACAACCGAACAATTCACTCAAGCATCTTCATGTGCTCAAGGATTTGTGTCGGAGTGAAATTAATGAAGAGGTTGTCCTTGTACATTTTATAGCATCGCTCAACAAAGGTCAATCTGTGGGGATCGGGATATGGTAAAGAGAGGTCAGTCTTGTTTTTTTATCAATCACTTAAAGAAAAGAGCAGCACAAGCACGAAAGATGCTATTATATATACCATGTTGCCCTGCTCTGCTCCATATCCTCTGTAACCTCGCGTAGTTGACAAAGCATCTGCATGCTGCAAGAAAAAGGCACTTGAATGTCAACAGAGCCTAGAACAAAATTAGTCAATAGTTCTGTTTCACCAAATGGCCGAGGGGAACTAGTCACCTCAGCCATCGCCGTCGTTATGATGTCTGGTATAGGCTGTGTGGTGTCACCAATTCCAAGTCTTATCAACCTTGCATTTGGGTTCTTTTGGATGTGTTCATGCTCACGTATGGATATCTGATTAAGAGGTCCCGAGGAATGAAAACAATCAGTTGATTGTCAATGATTAAGGAGCATGTTTCGAATTAAAAGAAAAAGAAAAAGAAAAAGAAAAAGAATACATGATTTGATAGAATTAACGAGCACGAATCTAAAAGAGTTATGGCGCATGATAACAACAACGAGAGCACCTCAGGAAACAAATATCCACTTCGAAGGCCCTCCATATTAACATTGCGGGGGACATGTGTCCAGTGGCCTGTCATCACATGCACATTCTTTATCATAATTAGCAGACCGAGGTTATAATTAAGAAACTTAATGCTTGTTTAAGAAGCACTGTGGATTCGAAAATGACTCACCAGCTCTTCTCTCATTGCCGGACTTCGAACTGTAAATATATACACCAGCAAAGGTAAACGGAAATCAGTAAACACTGTGATAAAACATAGACATGGAGTGAAAGATAGAAACTGAAAAACGGAAGAAACAGAGATGGAATCTATGCATGTAATGACACTAATCAAAGTCATATCTGTAAAAAGAATCACCTGGTCCAGTTTGTTTTAGGCTGTAATAAAATTGCCTTGGGTATGCAAATGCACGATGTCACTTGAGAATAATTCATAATTGGGTTTCAGGTTTTCCAAATGAATAGGTATCTCCTCAAATATGTGAAGCTACAGAGAGTTTATACAGAATTCAGGTACGAGAATGTCTTGCGGCATTGATGCTATATATACCAACAGCTTCCGCAGGCACACCGGATAAAATTTCCAGCGAGTTTCTACTTTCTAAGCAATCTGTCTACTGTAAATACATAGTATTTTCCAAGAAACTTCCAAGCTGTTGGAAAATTGAGACATCAAATGATAGTAACATGCAAATGCTCAAAACCGGGCTGTATTAATGCAATTTTCAGATTGTTTAATGTCATTTCACATTTTCTACTACAGCCAAGACTAAGCTAGTCTTCGCATTTTCCACAGGAAAAAAAACTCATCCACTTTTCTTAGAAATTCGTGCAAAGAAGAACTGATCGGTTATTGACTAAAACAGTTAATCTTTAATTAAGCCTTTATGAAAAAGAAAAAGTAGTCTTTAAGCCTTTTTAGCTTAAAAAAAGAAGAAGAAGAAGAAGGCTTTATGGAGTGGGAATAATACAATTGAATCTGTCGACAAGGACAAGACCTGTGCTATCATTTCTTCTTAAATTCCCTTAGAAAAAAAAAAAAAAACTTATTGAAAAGGATACAAGTAATATTTTCTGGTCACACATGTGGCAGCCACTCAAAAACTGAGGATGGGGGCCTGGCTGCTGAAGCCTGGAAGAACCTGATATTTCGGTTTCATTCGTAGCGTGAAGTCGCCAAGCATTTGTTTTTTTCGCACCTCCTAATACTTCCAACCCTTTGTATTCAGAAAAAAAGAAACAAAAAGGAATTTTTCTAAGATAGGGTGAGTAAATTAATTGAATTATGCTCGATTGCGTGCAAGTTATTCACGGCAACTATTACCAAACGAGTTTTCTTTCGAATAATAGAAATTGGGCTCGAATGCCAGATTTTCGAAGCAACTTCAAGTACCTTGATCAATCATTTTTCCCCGAAATTAAGCCACCTTGTGGAATTTATCATCATAAAGGCACGTTTTTTGCTGTAAAGTGAGCTTCTAGGTGATAATATTATAAAAAATAAATTAAAAAATATTTTTTAATGTTTTGTTATGTAATGAAAAATGACTTATTAATGTTTTATTTTTTTAAGTTTATTAAAATAATAAAAAATAAATATTAAAAATTAAAAAGTTGAATGAAAATGAAATTGAAAACAAATTTAATTTCATAAATTATTTTAAATAAAATAAATAATAATTAAAATAATAGATATCAAATCTAATAGATAAGAAAATTGAAAGATGATGAAATTAAAATAATAATAATTACAATTTCATAAATTATTTCAAATAAGTAACAATCAAAAGAATGAGGACTAAATTTGATGGATAAAAAAAATTCAATTGAAAAAATGATAAGAGAAAAGCAAATAACAATTATAAAAATAAAAATCAAAATTAATATAAAAATAAAATTAAATCAAATTTTAAGGGATAAAATTAAAAAAAAAAGATTGAAAACAAAATATATAGTAATTAAAAATTTGAGAATCAAATTTAATATAATCAGTAAATAATATGATATTTTTAAATTTTTCATAACTTTTAAAAAGTGTTTTTTGTCTAAAATAAAAGTAATACGCTTTTCAAAAACTAAGCTAAATTGTTTTTTGACGAAAGCATTTTTTATTATCTAGTAGTTTTTTTGAATGACAAACCACCAAAAAGAATTAAAAAAATTATTTTTCATGAAAGTTGCCTTTTTTTCGTGAAAATGATATTCTCTGGCTGACAGACAGGCAACTCGAGGAAGTGCCCTTGTGAAAAGTCTAGTTTTGTGGAAATTAGACTTTTCATGGAAAGGGGGCTTTCCCATTATTATATAACATCGGCTCATCTGCACTTAGAAAAGTCCAATTTCCACCGTTCCACATCAATCCGATGCCGGGAGGTTGTGTTAATGGAGAATGGTCCCTCTCATTATTTTAGAGCACTTTCCTCCTCCTCCTCCTCCTCCTTTCTAAACGTGGATGTGGAATTTGAAGTCTTTTTAGATTTAGTAGGAGCCAATGCCGGCCGACTTAAGGTGAATATAATTTAATCAAACACCATTAACATTTATAAACATAAAACAATAACTAATTATCATCTATACCTCACACCATTGCACCAGGCAGCATACAAGCACGTTATTTTGAAACTTTTTCGAGCAAATTTGCAGTCTCCGACAGAATAGACAGACTTTTTTTTTATACTTCTAAACTGATAAAAATAATGATTATAATTGGATTTGTAAGAACACAGAATTTACAATTTCAGATTCATCTTATACAGAAGAAAAAACAAAAGAAAGTGACAGAAAAGAAAAAGAAGAGATCAAAAACAGAACCGAAAAAACTTCTTGTATTTATTGTCCTATTTCCTTCCAGATCGACAATGTCACTACTTTACGCAAGATTTCCACTGCAGGATTGTGAGTTATCAGATTACTAGGCATGCAGTATGAGGGCAAACAAAAAACTTGATATAATTCACATGCCTTCATAAGAAAGCTTGCTGCTTGCGTAACTCTTCTGGGCTTTGATAGCCCAGCTCATGGACACTGACTGTCACAGACAACATGTTCTTATTTTCAAGTCCTGGCAATTGGCATATATAGGACAAGGACAAGCAACCTTACAAACCCTTCTGGGCTTCCTCCCTTTCATTTTAATGGTATTTGTGTGAAATCCAAATAAAAAGTTCATTTCTTAATCAATTCATTTAATTTCTTTTTAAGTTATGTTTTTAATGGTAATTTTAATTCAAATAGCACAATAGTAAATTTATTAAACAATTTTACTCACAATAGTGAGAAGCTTTTCTTATTATCTCCCAATTGTTCTCGGGTTAACGGCAAGCTTCATTTTCAGTTCAAGTCTTTCCTCCTTCCAAGTCTTAGCTCACAAAAATCAGGTCACCCAATACAATGCGGTTATGACAGCTCAAAGAGGTCTACGTGCTGCAATTGAACGGCCATCGGGGGACCAGAATCAAACTAGTTAAAAGCTTAAAAAGTACACCATATTCTGGCATCACACTCCATGGCCACGACGATCACTGTAGACCTTAATCTCCACAGAACAAAAGATTTCTTCAGTCTTCACATCCTTTATTTACAAAGGTATAGAAAAAGAAAGGAAATCTCATACATTGCCGATGTACAACAATCCTAACAAATATCGCTTGGGATTGTTTGACGAGCTGATGCATCATGTGCAAGGCTTTGTGGATATCTCAGAGACAAGAGTAAATGACATGGAAGGCGCATTCATGCCCAACATGGAGGTGATGCATTTGTGCCTTTGGAGCAGCTTCTCACGTATCCTCGTGGTGTACCTCATATCATCGTTGAACTGTTTTTGCTGAAAGTGAAACTACAAAGCTCTGCAAATTCGGGCATCTACCACAGGCATTCTGCTGGAAGAATCTGAGATTTTCAGAGCCTCAGATAGTGACAAGCTGCGGTTTCTCCATGCAGCCTCTGCCCACCTTTTCATTTTCTCTCCTTCACCCTTTCTGTTCTCTTGAATGCAAAGTGTTTCTGCATAGCCACCTACAGAATTGACCATTAAAGGGATGCAACAACCACAGAACAGATAAAATCACAATCTGGTGCCTGTATTTTATCAAAATTTCTATTTGGGTTCATTTGCTTTACTATATTTTAATCTTTTTCTTGTAATTTTAAACCATCAACAAGTGCTTTTGTTCTTAAACCCTTCTCAAGAAAATACTGCCACGCTAGTAATCAAAATGGTATTTATGGAACAAATGCCCTTGATTGATAGTTCTGAAAAGCACGAGAACTCGTATTGGAAAAAGAGGAGCTCATAGAAACACTAAAATTGTGGTTATCTCCAAATTTAACCTCCTAGCTAATTACACTTCCAGACATCAGATATTGTCCATCCCGTGCACAAAACACTCTTGAAGCATTCTACAATCCAAGCAGGTAACAAAACCACCTCCAGAATTTACACACAAACTTAGAACACCTATCCGCCTTACAACCACAAAACCCAAGTCAAGGTAACAAGGTATAATGATGCCTGAATGGTTGTTTAGGGACAGGATTCACAGCAGAGGCCACAACATTCAAGGCTTCAGAGAAGTGAACAAGGACAGGCTTGATAAAATGGTTAACTAGGACAATTGGCACGATATTCATATCAATACCAAAAGAACATCAAAATGCATATCTAAGCAGTTAAATAGTCAACCGTACCTCTTGCAAGAGCAATGATATCCATCCTACTTCTCATTGTTCTATTAACTGCGCAATCAAAAACAAAATGAGTACTGTAGTTGCATGAGAGGGAAAAAAAAATCAACTTCATATACCTTCTAAGTCCAGAGGTGGAGCTTTCAGCAACTCTATTGCCCTTCTATAAAGACCCTGTCAATGATTTATGACCCATACCATAGCAAAAGAGTGAAAACACAAATAAGTTACAGTGACTTGACCACATCAAGCTGATGTTATACAATGTTGTACGTGACCACTTCAATCAACAAATGAACATGACACTGAATTCTTTTCTTCTTTTTTTCCCTCAAGAAAAGGAGAAATGATCAAGAGACTAAAGTGAGGTTCTCAATGAAACAAAGGAAAATTAATCTGACACTACCTATCTTATCTATCTATCTATAGTTTGATTTCTACAGGGTAATGCCTCATAACCTTTGCCAAAACAAATAATATTCTACCATGATGGTCCCTAGATCCAAAATATACTTGAACTCTAACTTGCTAGATGAGATCAATGATCCAAAATCAACCAAGTTATAATTTTAAACCATGAAGGTTAACTGATGGTGAGGTAATAAAGTGAAGGATAGAGATTGAAATTTTAAAATTCAGACAGTACTTCTATGATTAAGGTAAGGTTCTGACCTCTTGTATTAAAAGAGAACTTGAGTGCTCTTGTTTTGCTTTATGCTGGAACATGAGAGCCAGGCAGGTTAAAACTACACCAACCTTGGGATGACGAGAGCCTACATGACAACAATAAAACCATAGAGATTTCTGATAGATCCTTAGATAAACTCCAAAAAGTTCAAAATTAAATGCAATTAAAAGTACAAATTCAAAATAGCACACCAAAAAGTTGCTCGGCTCTGTTTAGTGCACTAGTCAATGTCTCTTCTGCATTGCCAAAGTTCCTGAAACGAAAATAAGTTTTAAATGGAATGAAAAGACAGCGATAAAAAGGAAATGGTCAATTAAGGGCATAAAAATAACTCTAAGCATACCCCATGTGCACCTCAAGCTGTCCCAAAGCACAGGTAGCTGCAAGCAGAACTTCCTCTGAAGCCATATTACAAGCTGCCAGGGCACGGACATCTGTAAAGTCTTTTTTTTTAGCCACCTCTTGAATAACCTTCTGGTAGAAGTCCTTTGCCAGTGAAAAGTTTCTCGTGGCATGCAAGAATTCTCCATATGATAAAGCAGCATTTCCTATACACCAGGATATCAAAATGCAGTCTGCAATTGTCTAATAAAATTTCTTAAAACCAAAGTGATGCTCACCAATGCAGCCTTTATTGTCCAGAAATCCTTGGAAGAATGGTTCAGCTGTACAGACACAGCCCAGAATTCAACAATGAAACAAACGAGAACAACAACAAATAGATTAACTAAAATGTAGAAATGGTTTTACGTGAACCTGATTCAAGATTGCCTTGGACAAGCTCAGCTAGCCCTTTGATTGCTTTAGCCCGAGCACTTGCAACCTCAGAGCCCTCATCACTATTTTTTAATTCAACTTTTCCTAAGAGTTCTAAGCATTTATCTGCCAGCACTGATGAAGTATCATCCTATATAAGGGGGAACCATCTCCGGATAAATTTTTTAAAACTGGGTTATTGTAAAATACACAAAAAAATATAGTCTTAAAAGAAACTTACATTCCCCATCTCTAAATTGAGCCCAACATGAGCTTCCATTGCAGCAACTATAACAAAAACAACGGCATTTCCATTGCATAACCAAAACGCAGCAAGCCAATGTTAATTGTAAGAGAAAGAAATACAGATAGAAGTCACAATTACCCACCTCTAACATCCAAATGAGAGTGTATTAAATCTTGAATATTTTGCAGTTTTTCCATTGCATCATCATACCTTTCTCTAAATAACACCAGATTAAAAATCAATATAACATTTCCAACACGCAAAATCAATATTATAAAACCAAGTTAAATAGAAAAAGGGGACAAATGAAAGACCTTGCAGATAATAAGCTAGACATAGCAAGCAGGACCATTCCCTTTGAATTATGGGTAACAACATCTTGGTTTTCACTGGATTGAGAAGAGAGGCACTGCTCTAGGACTAACATAGCTTGGGCATGCGATTCATCTGCATAATCAATCCATAAGTGAAAAGGGGAATCAAGAAAGAGAAAGAAATTATGTAGAAATGTAAACGAAACCTGATTTTTTAGATTTGGCAAGAGATAGAGCGTAGTCAATCATTTGAAGAGCAACTGGGTTTGCATTTGGGCTTTTGATGATTCCATCATGGATCAATCTATATGGCGATGATGAAGATAGTTTGATGGAGGTGAGTCCCAACCGGGCTGTTCGAGCCACGGTGGCCGTCGCTACTCTTGATAACTTGAGTGAAGAGGGCAACATCGTCTGTTTGTAAAACCCTCTGAAAGGGGTTCAGGGACTGGAGCTAATGAACAGAAAATGCTAAATCTATTTTATTTTTCAAAATTATTTTTGTATTAATATATCAAAATAATTTTAAATATAAAAAAATTAAAACAAATTAAATTTTTTTGAAAACAAACAATCTCTTATCTAAATAATAGTCTTTTCAACATTGCTCTACTCCAGATTAAATATTTTTTTCCTAACAAAAAAGTTATAAATATTATATAAAGTTACACCTATTAAAAATATTATTAAAAAAATAAATATTTTGTATTTATATAAACATAAAAAAATTATAAATGAATTAAAATAATATATTCAAAAAAAATTTAATATATAAAAAATTATTATTATTTAAAAGAGTCTAAATAAAAAAATTAAATGATCTAAATTAAAAATTTATTATGATAAAAAGGCATTTAAATTTTTTTTTCCCTGACAGCATGACTCCACCCCCATAGTTTTGAGAAAAAATAGTTAAATGACGTGTCATTTGACTTTTTCAAGATTCAGAGCATAATGTGCCTACAAAATTGAAGCTAAATGTTTTTTTTATTTAAAAACTCATTTCCAATCCAATTTTTACACAAAATACTTAAAAAATCATCTTAAGAATTTTGTTAAACTAGTTCGTGGTCTAGAAAAAAAATACCCAATAATTCAAAATTAACTAGAAACAAAAAATTTCTACAAGTTCATATATATATTTTTAAGAACTTTTTAAAAAAATCCCAAATTAAACTTTTTTTTAATTATATAGAACTATTTGATACAAAAATCAATCATTTTAGTAGTTAAAATCAGTATTATTGTTATGTCTCTCTCTACTATCGAAATTTAGTGACTTTATTTTTGCTCTTCCAGACCAAAAACTAGAAAATAAAATAAAATTTTGAACTAAAATTAATTTTTGTGGTGAAACTTCAAAGATTAGAGGAATTCAATTCTTATAATTGGTAAAGAAGGAGGACTAAGGTGAACATTTCACAAAACAAATTCTAAGACACCACCCATCTTATGTTTCATTTTAGTCATCTATCTTTTAATTTTTTTCATTCCTTTATAATTTTAATCTAATTAGCCTCTAGTCAACCCCTCAAAGGGTAAGATTAAAAAGAAAAGAGACAAATACACTGAAATGTTAATTTGGGTATAAAAAAAAATCACTTAACTAAATTCTGAAAATAAATAGATTAATGATTTTTTTAATTAATACTGTATATATTCAGGACAAAATTTTCATCTTGGAAAATCATGGGCTATGCAAATATAGACCCCAAACGGGGTATTATGAGTAAACCCAGCCTAATATTTCATAAAATCCAAGTTATCGATATGATTTTTTAATTTTTCATTGAAAAGATAAGAAAATTAAAAAAGAAAAAGAAAAATTATTTTCTGTTCTGCATGACGAGCATGGGCATGAAGAGTTTTTATATATATATAAAAAAAATTCCCTTTATTGCAAAAAAAAAAATGCAAATTTATACAGGATTTATTTTTTTTAGAAAGTTATAATTTATTAACAGACAAGGACAGAGGGATATGATAAAAATCTACGACTATATTACAGACCTAATTGAAAATTATATTTCTTTGGATATCGAGCTAAACCTTTTTTTATAATTGAAGGCCCAGATCAAGGCTTGCCTAAAGACCTGAAGGCCACACGTGGTGAGGGATCACCGACATGGATGATGGACGAGCTGCTGAAGTCACAAATCTCCAATCCAACGGTCATAGGTTGACGAGTTAGAGAGTGTTTGGCTGTGCGTTTCAACCTGTGTTTCATCAAAATTTAATTATTTTTTTTGCTAAAATTGAGTGTGGTTTATACTTTTTGGATCGTTTTGATGTGCTGATATTAAAAATAATTTTTAAAAAATAAAAAAACATCGTTGGCATGTATTTCAGCATAAAAAGCTATTTGAAAAGCAACCGCTACCACACTACCAAATACACTCTTAAACTCGCACGTCACAGGCCTGTCGTCTTCGTAACCAAATGGATTGAAGTCAAAGGTAATATGACCCTTACAGTCCCTCTACTGTTTTAACTTTATCGATCCAGACCCTTATCAATTCAAGTTGTCAATGAAGCACTTATTAACAAAAACTAAATAAACTGAAAGTCATTTACTGTAAATATGGACATGTTTATATATATATATATATATATATATATATATATATATATATATGAGTTGTTTGATTAACAACTTTGTATTGTAACTTGGTAATTAACGAGTGAAAATAACGTTTGGTATAATTTATTTTTTTAAAAAGTTGGATATATAAGCTTAGATAAGCGAATTTATCTTGACCCACACGCCTATCCTTTCTTGGTAAGCCTAGCATAACTCATGAGTTTTTTTTTGTTTATCTTTTTTAATTGGTTTTTTTATTTTCTTCTTTATTTTTTTTTAATTTCACTTTTAATATTAGATTTTTAATTGATTTTATTATTTATCACTGAGTTGACTGTAAATCAGTTTTATATTTTTATCATATTGTAAAATAAAAAATTAGTTCAGCATAGTAGAGTCAATAACTTGGGTTACAAGTTTTTTTGGTGTTTTTTTTTATTTTTTTCAATATTATCTTTTAATTTGAATTTTTAATTAATTTTATCATTTAGTGTTAGATTGATTGTAATTTTATTTTCATTTTTTTATCTTATTTTAAAATAAAAAATTAATTAAACTCAATAGAACTCATAACTTGAGTTGTATTTTTATGGTAATTAGAGTGAACATGGTTTTTTTTTTAGATTTATCGAGTAAATATAATCTTGTTAAGATAATTTTCACATTATTTAATTTAACAACTCAGTATGAATAAATAGTCGGGTCAAGATTTTTAAAGTAGGATAATTTAGATATTATATTTTAAAATTTTAAAAAATTTGAAGCCTTTTTTATAACGAAAACACCAATGCAAACTAGGAAAACCTAAAAAGATAAGAAATAGAAACAAAGTCCTCAATTTTATTGGCTGATGGGAACATTCAGACAATATTAACGTACGTTTGAGTTGGATGAAAGGTCCACATCACGAGGTACAAGGGATGCATTAGTAACTCGAAAACATAAGGGTCTGGAACGACAGAATTACAACAGTATAGGGGCCAAAAAAGTCGTTCAACCCAAAGTAAACATACTCCTTCGGTCCTTCACTCTCGAAAACCCTAACCCTCAAAATGATTACTGCAAATAATATTCCTCGAAGACGCCATATCCGTTCAATCAGGTAACCTCTTTATATCTCAATGAACTTATTATCATTTATGCCTATCTATTTTCTCTTATATGTACATATAATGATAGTCCAATTTGTTCAGAGACCAACTTTTAGCTTCCCCTAAATTCCTAGATTTTAACTATGGCTGAAGTTTTGATTTTTTATAGAGTTAATGAGACCTTTAACATATGATTCACTTGGAAATGAATTGCTTAGTCTGATTTAAGATTTTTGATTTTTGATTTCTCTGTTCTGTTCTTGATAAGATGAATGGATCTTAGGAATCTAATTGTTTTTGTTAGGCTTGTCTGTAATTTATTTAAAGAAGTAATAATTTTATTTTATTTTATTTTGCCAAAAACGCAAAATTAGCTGAGAGGTCTTTGTGTGAAGAAAATGCAGCTTGATACATTTAAAGAACTGCCGTTCATGCGCCTGTCTAATCGATGTTTAACTAATTGTTACTTTTCAATCATCTTCATGTAGTTTTTTGGCCTCGTGCAGGATACTGTCTCTTTTAAAATGTGTGTTTTGAGGTGATGGTCTTTTGCTTTCTGAGATCATATAGATTCACTGAAGCGACCTGGGAGGCCTTCAGTCTACCCAATTTTGTATTTCGTGGGGTCTGCCATCCTGGAATTTTTAAACCCATGAGAGGAATCAAAGTAAAGGGCTTGTCTAGTTTGCGTACTCTTGCATCTGATGGAGAATCTCATGTTCAACCCATGCCATTAGTTGAAGAAGAGACAGGTTCATCGTCAAGTGTACAGTCCACCCCTGAAATAGAAAAGAATTATGTGCATCGTGTTTATGATGCCATTGCACCTCATTTTAGTTCCACCAGGTTTGCCAAGTGGCCAAAAGTTGCAACCTTTTTGAACTCCTTGCCCTCAGGATCTCTTGTATTGGATGCAGGATGTGGAAATGGGAAGTACTTGGGGTTTAATCCGGATTGCACTTTTGTAGGATGTGATATAAGTGGACCACTTATCAAAATATGTGCAGACAGAGGTCATGAAGTTCTTGTTGCAGATGCAGTAAATCTTCCTTACCGAACTGGTTTTGGTGACGCGGCAATATCTATAGCAGTGTTACATCACCTGAGTACAGAGAACAGGAGGAAGAGGGCAATAGATGAATTAGTCCGAGCTGTCAAAAAGGGTGGTCTGATTCTAATAACTGTGTGGGCTGTAGAACAGGAGGATCGATCATTGGTTACAAAATGGACTCCCCTTAACCAAAAGTATGTTGATGAGTGGATAGGACCAGGCAGTCCTCGTATTCGAAGCCCTTCATCCATCACACTAGAAAGCATCCCTGAAACCGAGAATAATTCAAAGGAGCATGAAAAAGATACCGAGAGTCTAAACCACGAGTTCAAGGGAACTGTGCCTTCGACATCTAAAGATGTTAGAAGTGTACAAAATCAACAGGAGTATGTTGATGAGTGGATAGGACCAGGTAGTCCTCGTATTCGAAGCCCTTCATCCATCACACTAGAAAGCATCCCTGAAACCGAGAATAATTCGAAGGAGCATGAAAAAGATACCGAGAGTCTAAACCACGAGTTCAAGGGAACTATGCCTTCAACGTCTAAAGATGATAGCAGTGTACAAAATCAACAGGAGTATTTCGTGCCTTGGCACTTACCTTACCACCGTGCTGAAGTCAGTGGTGCATCTGCATGTGCTCTTGAAAATGGCCTGGCAAAGAAGGATGATAAAAAAGGTGCTGTGGTATATAACAGGTACTACCATGTCTTCAGTGAAGGTGAACTTGAAAGGTAAATGCGTGTTTTTTATGTATTCTATTTTAATTTTTACTCCTAGGATGGTTTTTTTTTGTTATAAATGATATATTTTATGGCCATCCACCTTCTCTGGTCATATTGACACATCTCACATGTGATTTGTAAACCATTCAAACCGTTGATGTCCTCATTTTTCTCTAATTTGTATGCATATGCAAGTCATCTTGTTTAACATCCTCCACCTCTCTTCTGTATCATGTTTTTGTTTATTTGATTTACAAACTCTTTATGTTGTTTTCTGCTGCATCATTTTTTTCAGGTTGGTTTCTGGAATGAACAATGCAGTAGTAGTTGATCGATTTTTTGACAAGTCAAACTGGTGTATCATTCTTCAGAAAACTTTATGAGAACGAAACTTGCTGAAAACATCAAGGATTGCTTGAAATTAATCACAAGAGTTGGTTTGTCCTCTCCTTTGAAGAAGGTGACCCACAAGAGGCAGTGACGGTGACCATTCATCGCACTGCACTAATGAAGGTGCTGGGGTTCATTTGTGGGATTAGGTGTTGAGGGGTTGGAGGGAGAGGGGAGTGACTGCTCGGTCAACTTGTATTTTATGATGCTTTAGCTTTACCATGAGTACTAATTTCATGCTGTCCCTGGTAAAGCAGTTTTTATTTTTAATTTCCTTCTCCTTTGCGTTTTTGAACACGAATTGTGAATGGAATGTTATAGAAGCTCATTACATTCTTCTTGTGTTATAGATGCATGCTTTATTGTAATTTCTGATGCTTTATGTAGCTTACTTTGTTACGTTGACAATTGAAAAAACAAGGTTACCTAAACGAATGCCCGAGAAAATAAAAGTTATGGAGATGTGTAGAGAAGTTTTGAAGGAAATCATGGCTATTTTATGATATGCCTCATCAGTTCTTCAGATTTCAGGGTCAAAAGCGTTGGTTAGTACATGAATGATAGTGAGCAGATTTGTACAAGTTATATGAAAAAAACTACAGAAAGCTTCACGCTCGAGCATCTCTAGTTGCAAATGCAAATGCTATGTTTCATGGTTTTCCTTGTCTGCAATCTATTAATGGTGTTGTTAGATCGAGAGAGAGAGCATGGCCTAGATATGAAGAAAGTGGCCCTATAATAATAAGTTAGGCCAACAGCTTCAGATTGATTTCGAAGATGATGAAAAAGACAGCACGAGGGATCAACTAAAGGTAAATTTATTTTTTGATGAATGAGAAGATTCATTTATTTTTTTTATAAAGAAGAAAAGAAAAAAGATAAGAAATATTATATTTATCAAAAGCTAGAAGTAACAAGCAAGGTAAATTTAATGCAATCAGCTAAACTTGAACAAAACATCACATGGGATGGGATCAAACTTGTTGGAAATATGGCCACTACCGACAACCTATGAATTAGGACTACTTTGTAATTTGTAATTGCCTAATCAAAAACACTACCAACTGTTATCAATGCATTTCCACTATATATATATAATTCTTAGGAACCTGAAATTAAATTCTCTTCGCAACAAACAAAAAACCCTCACTTTTTTCAATGATGAGCTAAGCAAGAGAAATCCTTCTATCTCAGTGGCCATGGATCAGCTATAGTGGCCATGCAATATCATATTTCACAGTTAATCCGACCCTCAATAATCTAATCTAATGTAATGCTTTCAATATTGATGTTGTGTCTGGCCTAGGCGATCCACGCTCAGCTCCAAAGTCTTTGATATAAAAGTCTATCCGAGCTGGAGACTCGATCAGCTCCTCCGACAATCAAGTTAATATTTTGATGAGATAGTGTGTATATTTTAGTGAATAGTAATCTAGTGTGTGCATAAACAAATTAAAAAATAAATTTATAGGAAAAGGGTGTGTAAAACAGTGTTTTTCTGTAGCATCATACTTATTTTAGAGCTTGAAACACTGTATAAACCGTGATTTCTAAAAAAAAATT
This sequence comes from Populus x sibirica, assembly GCA_019202695.1. Classification (NCBI taxonomy): domain Eukaryota; kingdom Viridiplantae; phylum Streptophyta; class Magnoliopsida; order Malpighiales; family Salicaceae; genus Populus; species Populus x sibirica. The sequence continues at coordinate 1,091,000 of JAGMVL010000643.1, read as the reverse complement.
TAAAAATTATTGCTTAAAATAAGCATTGTGAATTTTTCTTGGCTAAATTCTCAAAACAAGATGATAAGGGTTTTGTCTTATTTAGAGGATCGTGGATGGTTGCAAATCACTACCTAACGGTGTGTCAATGGCATCCAAACTTTGATCCATATGAAGCAACCATTGACAAAGTAGTTGTTTGGAGTCAGACTCCCTTGCTGTGGTTAATCTTATTGCATAGCTAGCAGGGTGCCAAATTGAATTCTAACTATGTTTTGGTCACCAAGGCACATGAATTATCGAGTAAAGATTGTACAATCAGAATTCAGCACACTTACAAGGAAGGAAATGCAATTGTAGATTTGCTAGCAACTTATGGGTTAATAAGAGATCCAATTTCTAGAGATGATTGTATTATTAGGGAAGCTCTTACGAGGCTATATCTTTTATTGTATTATGACGTTATTGGGACATTTGATCCCTTGTTAATTTAATCTTGCTGGAGTTTTAATCTCCCATTTACACGAAAATAAGAAGAAGAAGATGATGAGCATGTATGAGAGATTAGAGTCATGGTATGACAGTGTAATCAAAAATCTAATATTTTTTGTATTAGAGTTCGGTAGCGGTTACTTTTCAAATTATTTTTTATTTTAAAATGTATTAATAATATTTGTTATTTATTTTTTAAGATTGATTTTTTTATATTAATACATTAAAATGATCTGAAAACACAATAAAAAAATTTATTTGAAGCAAAAAAATATTAATTTTTTTCAAAAATATTTTTAAAATATAGAAACAAACTCTATTATCTTCCTCACATTTAGCTAAAGATAACAGGAAAAAAGTGAGTGAGGTATCTCTTCCTTAATGAGACATTCTAAAAAGCTAATCATAAGAAATGAAGCGGTTATTAGCAAATTCTTGACTTAAGTTTTCACTTCTTAGGATTGATAAAAAAAAAAAAAAAGGAGCTGAGATCCACATCTGAGTAGTGTTTGGATATGGTAAGGTATATTGTCTTGTTATGTAATGATATTTTTTATTTTCTCTCTCTCTTCCATTATTCCTTTCTTATTTTTTCCTAGCAACATTTTTTTCTTGCAGGGTATCTTATATGCTTCTAAGCTTATCACTCAACAATCATCCCTTAAAGAATAATCCTACACCCAAAACCACTAACTTGCCTCTCTTTAAGATGAAGAAAAGAAATTAAAGGAAGAACATCAGACTCTGAGACCAAATTATACAGTTCCTAGAATGCTATGAATAGGTATAAGGCGTTAGCATAAGGTTATGATGTTGAGGATATACCTCATCCTTCGCCATCTTGAGACATTCCCTTTACTACTAGAAAAGATAGGTCTGCTGGGAGAGAGATGATGAGATTGTTAAGGTGGGTTAGTCGGCTTGAGCGTTTTAGACAATTATGTTAAGGTGGGTTATGATGTTGGCAAGAATTGTTCACTTGTGTTGTAATGGTTCAGTAAGGATTGAGTCTCTCACAACTTATAAATATTGATATCAATGGAATAGTGAAAACTGTTTGCCTGTGATAATGGTTTTGGTGAGGACCAAACAAATTATAATGGTGGCAAAATATACTTATAAACCCTAATTCCATGGTTATATATGTGTAAATACCTCTATATTTCATTAATTTATAGAAATTCTTTCATTGTATTCTGATATTGATAGAACTTTCTAAGATTTTGAGTTTAGAACTTCAAATGGCTCTGTCTACATCCTTTTTGGCCGGCCGAACACTCCACAACGCCAAGCCACATAAGAGGGTTAACCTTTTTATTGTAAAACCTAGAAACTCTTTCTTTCACATTTACCATCCTCAGTACAGTCTCATCTCCTGTTTCTTTAACCATGCCACAGTTTAATATCAACAACTCTTTATTTGAATGGCGGTCGTATTGGGTGGCTTTAAAGCTCAACAATCCCACCTCGAAAAGGGTTAGGGATCCCATTCCATAAGCCGAAGCATACAAACTTCTCCCGGTTGTAGTTTTTTGTACTATGTGGTAGGCTCATAATATATCTAGAGATCATCTTCCGTGTATTTTTAGACTCAATCTTCATCTTCAAACCCTTGAGTATAGCCTTGTTTACTGCCTCTATATATCTACCCATTCATTGGTGGATGTGTGACTGCGTTCAGCCTCGGATTGATGTTCAGACATTCATAAAAGCCTTTGAATTGGAGGTTATCAGATTGCCAATTGTTATCTACTACAATCACCAAAGGAACATCAAACTTGCAGATCATATTTTTCCATATAAATTCTTCTATTTTTCATTCAATTATACGAGCCACCCTTTTGGATTTCAACTATTTAGCAAAGTAATTCACTGCCACCATCATAATTTTTTTTTTCATGAGAGCCGTTCTGTTGTTTTTTCTGTACCCTTTAGTTTGGTTGGTTGGTCGGTAAGGAAATGGGGATTAAGATCATGGTTTTTGTATGTTTTGTAAGATTTAAAAAATACCTGCTAGGAACCAATTAAATTTTGCTCCAAAGGTTTGATTGTACCCTATTGAATTTGTTATCAGAAGCTCTAGAAGTGGTTTCATGTCCTCTGTCGGGATAAAAGTGCAGTTGGAATGGTTGTTTACTCCTTGCGGGTCATGTTGGGAGCAAAAGCTTTAATTTGATGTGGTTATGGAAGATATTAAAGCAGTTCATTTACTCCGGGGCCCAATGCCGAACAGCCGAAGCTGCTATTGGATGTGGATGGAGGTTGAAGATGGACTATGGGTATTGTTTGGATTTAATGGAGCAAAAAGGAGGCCGATTGGGATCATGTCGAATGAGCTTCTTGTTCAAGAGAAAATGGGCCGCGACTGGGACAAGTATCACACATTGGCTTTCTGACCAAGAACGAAGGAAAACAAACGATGTGCTCCATGCACACACAACCATCTGCACCGCCGTCAGATACAGCATGAGCAGACTCGGATAATAGACATCCATCATCTTGGCTTGTAATTAGCAAATCATTCAGGATCATGCGAGATCAGGGCCAACGGGTTGTACTTACCCTCCAAGCCGACAAAAACATGTGCATCTTGCCAAATCAAGGCACAGATGAAGAAATTACTCTAAAAAGGAGGCATACGAACTAAGTGATGCGATCTGCAGCAGTTTTTTTCCGACCATGTGATGTAAGGGTATGTAAACTTCTGCCAGGATAACAATTTGAATGCAAAAGAAACAAAAAAGGGAAGGAAAAAAAAAGCAAATAAGAGAGCCGTTTCAAGTCCACAATAATCATACAAGACCAGCTAAATTTCAGGAAAGCAAAATTTTTAAGGTTTTGATATATTAGACAGCTGTTCGCTGGCAGATACATTGACATGGATTTATTCATATTTCTTAAGCATAATAATTGTACTTCCCTCTATTGAATACTTGTATAACAAGGGAAACCGTATACTTTACGAAGCCTGTATATGGTACACGACACCGGGCTAACACTAACAGTTCAATTGTTCAAACCCCAATCATAAGGTTGGTACGTCACCTTTAGCTGAGCACCATCGAGCAACTCCATCAAAGTTTCTGAGTAGGTTGGCTCCAAGAAGTTCGATGCATGCTTGAGCACCTCCATCTCATTCTTCCCAAAATCGATGCTAAACCTGCACACCAAGAAGATAAATATCATTCAACAGAAAACATTGTAATTTTCAGAAACCAGACAACACATTACACTAGACATTACCATTTGAGGATCTTGCTGGCAAATGCAGTCTTGGCATTCAAATCAATAATAAGCCCTCCACCTCTTAAGAAATCACGGGCAGCCTCCATCAGTTCTTTATCAATGTCCCCAGGTGAGAAGCATCGAAGGGCAGGTCCAGATCGGGTACCACAAACAAGTGCAAAGTGGATTAAAGGTTCAGCATAGGGAAGAGTCACCTGATAAAGAATGAAACTGATCATGAAACAAATAAAACCCCAAACAGAAACCTATTCCTTGTTCATCCACTATTTTTCTCTGCCATATGCTCTGTCTCTGCCATATTCTGTTTTGCATTTCTCCCTTACAAAAAAGAAATGAAAGAAAACGAGGGTGGGGGGGGGGGGGGGGGGGTGGAACTATTCCTTGCTAACAATATAATCAGCGATTAATTAAATCAGAATAATCAGTTCATTTTCTTCTTGAAAAGATTGCCAACAGCAAAACAAGCATGAAATGTGCCATAATGATTAATTTTGTAATTTGAGGTTGTTAAATGCAAATCGGGTATCCACAGTTAGTTGAGAAACAATAGAACCACCACCTGCACTTCCTAACCCCAGTCCCCCACCTGATTATAATTTTCTTTTTTTTAAAAAAAAGAAGATAAAAGAGTAAAGAAAGCGCAAAACAACACTGGCTGGCAAGCATCACACTCCATCAGAAGTTTCGAATTCTGGAAAAACGTTACATTAAGCTGAGTAATTAAGAAATATGTTGAATTCTCTTACCTTGGAACGCTTATCTTTCACACCGAAAGGCTTGGTAAGATTGTATGGCGGTCGCTGGTTGCCCCTTAAAATGCCATTTTGAATAGCTGAAAGAGAGTATGTGCACCCACCTATCACATACTGGAAGTCTCCAAACAACTTCCTTCTTTCCAATGCTCCTTTTGGAAAACCCAACACCAATATAGCATGGATGGCCATCATATTGTAGAGATTTATGAAAAAAGCAAGCTTCTCCTCCCTTGGCATATCTAGCAATTCTACTCGTTGGAGCTCCTGAATTATCCGCAAATATCTACAAGTATCAATGCAAACAAGTTAAGAGCATAGAGTAAAAACAATAACTATCAAGACGCCAAAGTTTGAAATTTTATAGCTCTAGCATAAATCAAACCTTGCAAATTCCTCACTCCCATGAATACTTCTGTAGTCAACATGCTTTCCATCTACTGATGTGAAGGCTTCAAAGATTGCACAGGACAAAAATCTGAGTCTTGCTGCAATTTCTGTTATGGGCTTAGGCTTTGCCTCAACAATGCCCCTTGGGATATTATAGCATTGAGATGACACAACAGGATCATTGTCCAAAAAGCGATACAAGTGGTTACCATCCTCGAATATGTTCTCACTACAGTTTTAAGCATCATAAAGGAGAAAAAAAAGTTAAAATTGTCAATGAAGAGATTTCAAAAGAAAGAAAAAGGCATAAGCAGAAGAATCAAAGACACTAGGGCGTATCCAAAGGACTCACTCAAGAATGTGTCGAAAGAAGAGTTTGCTAACGAGCTTTCGCCCAAATTCAGTAGCCTGTTTCATAATGTAAGAGCGAGAGTAAGATAAGCTTAATACTAATATAACAATTTTTTTTCTTTTTCAACATAAAAATTTGAGAGCATGCAACAGGGGCATTAATTCTATACAAATATGTGCAAAGAAAGTGGACTATTTTCCAACCAGAGCATGGAAGACATAGATAAGATACGACATCTACCATATATTTCAGGTTCTAGGACTCTGCATGTCTCAAAAGAAAAGCAAAAAATCCAACTGACCTCTTCCCTCTCCAAGTATTGATCCTCTGACAAGAAATCTACAGCCTCTGAACCTAGAAAGCAGTTGGTGAACCTCCGCATCTTATAAAATCGATCCTTAACAACAATGGATTCTTTCATTTTCCGAACAATAAGTGCAAGTTCATCGATTGAGCCACTAGTGGAAGCATCATCTTCACCAGAAAGAGGAGGAAGAGGAGCTTCAGATGCTGGAGCTTCAGTAATCAAATAATCAATCTTCTCTCCAAGCTTGCCAGACTCATCCAAGCCATTGAGTTCAGTCAAACCTCCAATTACAATTTCATTAAAAAACACCTTAGGAACAGTAGAAGATCCAGTAAACTTCTCTAGTTCCAGCTTTCTACTTGGGTATACATCAATGTTGATCTCAACATATCTGAGCCTTTTCCTATGCAAAAATAACCTAACCTCTTTACAGTCTTGGCACCCTAATCTTGTGTACAGTATAATTCTTCCCTTCATAGCTATAGGTTGTGGTGGCTCTTCACTTCCTTCCACCCCCTGCTCAAATTTGTTTTCTGCATCATCATGAGAAAACATAATATAGCTGAGAGGATTCCATGCAGACCTGTCCGCTGGTTTCTGAGAAACTTCTGTTGCTTCTTTGTCTTTAGCTGAATCTGAAGCCTCCTTATCTTCATCACCAGTAACCCATTCCACTTCATCTCTTTTTACAGAAAGAACACGAAGAACACTGGTGACAGCAACTGCACCCTTCTCCTTGACAAAGTTCTTAAGAGCCACGGCCTTCTCAGGCCAAGCAGACCCCTCAGCCTCATGATCAGCATCTGAGGAATGGAAAGATGTACTTCTGTTAGCTTCCATCCCAGGAACCTCTGTTCCATCAAAAACAGGCTCTGGCTCCTTCTGCTCACCAAGAATTTCCTCTGGTGTTTGCTTGTTTCCTTCTTCAGCTTTAGGCTCCAAATCACCAACTTCATCCATCTTGTCACCAGATACAACACGTTGAGTATCATTGTTTAACTTTGCTCCAACAGATTTAGGTTCCATACCCATGTTCTCACACTCCTTTCCCAAGTCATCATGTTTCACAACATTCTCAACTGGACATTTAAACTCTAAGCCACTGCTCTCATCAATATTTTCACCAGCATCAGATTCTGCATTATCCTTGTCCAGCTTGGGATTGTCCTTTCTTGTGTCTAGAGAGCTCACCTCCTCTGAAACTCTCATTTGATTATCACCTTCAGCAATTATTGCATCTTCCTCATGCTTCTCAGAAGTTGGGGAATTAGTTATATCTTTCTCACTAACTGCTGCTTTTTCCATAATGATGGCACTAAATAAAGTTTGGAATACAATTCAACAAAACTCGGTCTTCAGTTTTAGTGCTTCTGCAGATCAAACGGCTAACACAAACCTGGAACAAATACAGTAGAGAAAAAAAAAAGTCAAAATTGTACAAACATGTATGCATATATAAATTTCAGGTCATATACTTAGACAAGTAACCAATAGTAAGCTCTTATACACAAAGGATATCACATCACGTGCCAAAGATTACAACAACGCTTAATCATCCAACATTCACCATGCATCAAATACATGATAAAATCTCAATTCAGACTGTTAAAAAAAAAGGTTGTGAATTAAAGACAGAACAAAACATAAGAGCCTTTTTACAATTCCCATATTGTCCATAGAGTAAAACAAAAACACCATTTGCCTCCAACAAATATGAATCCTGCATTTTCAGCCTAAACCGAATCTTAACATAACCCCGAGCTGATGTGATAATACTCAAAGGGCAATTAAAAACAACAAAAAAAAAAGATCAACTTTAGGTATTTTGGTTAATCTTCTAAAGTATTGTTTGCAAAAAGACATTGATGGTAGCAATTAAATTATTCATTTAGGCAGGCGAACTGTTGCTGCCTAGCTCCTCAACAAAGAAAAAAAAAGGATCAAATCAAGAAAAAAAAATTAAAAAGAAAATAAAAGAAAACCCAAACGGCCAGATCATGACCTCGATCTTCAATCATTTGTAGCCAAATGAAAATATCAATATATAATAAAACAGGAAAAGGAAAAATAAATTACTTCAAAATGATCTCCCAACAAACACATGAGCAAACATAATGAGACAGAGAAATTATGAGACAAACGCGGTCTAAAGTGACCAGGTCAAACAAATGACTTGTCAATCAACATTAAGGAAAATTGAAACAAAAGAACAAGACCAGGCAGGCAAATGGAAATAAAATAAATGATTAAAAAGACTTTTCAAATAACAAACAGTTGCACAAACAATATCCTAATGCCTAATACAGTGATACAAAAACAAAAGTCCGGTCAAGATCTCAATCAAATATAAAGAAGGGCTTTAATAGTGCATTTTAGGGTTTAGGTCGCTTGCAATTAAATAAAAAATAAAAGGAAAGGGAGAGAAGAGCTTACCGATCTGAATATCTACAGAGAGAGGAGAGAAATTTGAATAGGAAGAATAGAGAGGGAGTGGATGGAGAAGAAAGAAGTTACAAAGAGGTGGTGGCATAAATAGCCTTTAACTTAACCAACAGTTTTGTGTTTGTAGAGGCTGATTGGATCGAAACCGCTGGGCGACATGTCTAAATGATGAGGTTGTTTTTATTTATTTATTTTTAGAGAGAGAGAGAGGGGGGGGAGGAGGAGAGGAAGGCAAGGTAAGGGGAGAAAAATGATAAGCGAGAGAAGCGGGAAGACCATCGGCTGAAATTCATGTGGCAGCAGGATTGACTATGACGCCCTCCCTTACGTTTTTTTATTTCTATGCATGTGGTCCCTTACTAAACCCTAAGTTTGGGCTTGGATTTTCACTTGGGCCTGGCCTTGGAGGTCTATTATTTTATTTCCATCTCAAAAACACAAGAATCCATGGCTTTTGTTGGTATCTAAAGCAAAACCTTCCAATGCTTTTCAAGTGAATTTCCACGTATAAACGGCTATCTTTAAATGTTTTGCTGAATTTTTCTCCACCTAATCACTTCTAATTAAAATCAGAAGCAAATTAAGGAGAATAAATTTTTCATTAATGCATGGGTCTAGCTTCTAAATATGAAGATTCCAGGGCTTGTTCTCTTGATTAAAGTTATGTAATATCTACTTGTCATTTCCCCATAATATGTTTCTTGCAATTTTTCTTTGAAGTTGATGTATTTGTATCGAAATGGATACACGGTGACCTGACACGTGGAGTCGTCTATCTCTCCGTAATGACCACAACTCTGGGGCAATCTTTTTTTCTTTTTTTTCTAGTTCCATTGTATGCATGCACAATACACGTGAGACCGAGAGAAAGTCGCCTTTTTAACCCTTTCGATTCTTTCTGTGACCCCGCTGCTAGCAGTGTTTTCAAGCCTTAATGCAGTACACGGGCAAGAACGATACGTAATCCAAGAAATTAAATGGGCGAGCGAGACCCGTGAAGAAGCACCACTGGACACTGGCTAGTGCTTCGATTATCCTCCTTCCAGATGCATGAACGCCCTGTTAACAGTAGAAAAAAAAACAAGGCGTCTGATTTGAAGAGCTGAAATAGACTTTCGAGCAAGGGAAGTAAAACAAGAGCACTTTGGAGAAGCACGCAGGAGTATGTTTAAGAGCACTTTTTTTAAAAGCAAATAGACCCTGTCATGATCCTACACGTGATACATATCTATGATGAATTTCAAGATAGACTTATAATTAGTTAATTACACAGCTAATACACTGGACGTTGGTGTTATATTTATGTTGCTGATGCAATATAGTATCATGTTTCAACAGGGCCCCCAACATTACTACATCAGCCAAGAAGCAACGCAGCAAGTCAACAAGCTGTGTTGATCATTTAAGTTTCCAGAGTACCCTCTTTATACTCTTTCCACCTTACTAAGCGAAAGCAGGTAAAACTCGAATTAGGAGGCAAGGTGAATACCTTGATCAGTAATTTGGGTTCCCTCATCCATGCAACATGAATTGCATAAGAACGAGTGTATTTCTAATACGGACAGTACCCACAAATTCTCATCCCAATGAAGGTCAACTAGTGCTCAAGCAGTACTTGGATGAATGCCCTGTATCCCACTCTATTTCTCCACACGCCTCCAGGGACAGTTGCATATACAAAATCATCCACCTTAATACCATCTGCTTGCATCCTGTAAATGAGTTTCAAAGCCTCTCGGCAGAGCCAATTCCTCACATGGCCCTCCAAGTAACCAAATTCCTCTCCAGTATGCTGTCAAAGATTAGCACATGCTTTCAAAGCCGATGAATAAGTAAATGAATTAGGTTCCACACCTTCCTCCATCATTTCCTTCAAAAACCCAAGGGCCTCGGACTCATGCCCTCGACCGCTTGACCAGAAATTATGGCAGTCCACGAGACAACATCTCTGATAGGCATTTGTTGCAAGACTTTTGAGGCGGTATGAGACCCCCCACATTTACAGTAGAACCACATAAGAGGGTTTCCTACATATTCATTTGATTGGCTGCAATTCTTAAAAATTTGTGCATGGACTTCCCTCCCAGCAAGCAACGCCCCAATTGACCCACAAACCCCGAGCATACTTACAATGGTCAAGTTGTTAGATAATACCCGTCGTCTCTGCATTATTGGAAAAAGGCTAATAGCCTCCTCACCAATCCCCTTCCTAGCATACCCTACTATAATGGACGTCCATATAATCGATCAGGCATTCCATCAAACACCTTTCGCGCCTCGACCAACTCTTAATTTCAAGCACCCACTCATCGAATTATTATTCACATAAGTTACCAAATCTCTCGGACACTTTAAAAGAACAACGTGTCTTTCTTATAACGTCTGAAGCCAAAGTGCAAGCAGATTAGAGTCAACAAATTCATTTGCTGATTCTGCTTCGAAAAATCAAGACCTGGGATTTCTTTATGACTGGGGGTAGTCTTTGTGGCTGGGTACTGGATATAAGAAGTAGAAGGTGAATCACCAGTGCTCCTGCAAGAAAAACAATGAGAATTAGAGTGCTCTTCTTATTTTGGAAGTGCGTTTGTGTTTGGGGTTTGTATAGGACAGTGACGGTTGGACATTGAAGGGCGAAGGTGTAAGAAATTTGTTTTAACATAAACATGGAACACAATCATAATTAAAAGAAAATAATTGTGGGTAAATATAGAATTTATCTCAAACTCTTGACTCAATATGACTTACATATGCAATGATATCAATGGGAGTATTATTCGGTAAATGTGAATGTTTTAAGTTAATGATGTGAAATGTAAGATTGCTAGTATTTAATAAATATGAGTGTGGTGTTAAAATAATTAAGATGAAATATAAAAAGGAAGCTGAAATTCTGAATGATTTGTATGTCATGAGTGTTTAGTTTTAATTTAAATATAAATAAAGTATGTATAAGTTAAAGTAAAAGTATTATTTTACCTTTATTAAACTATATAAATATTATTTAACTGTTTATAAATTCAAATGACATATGGAATAATATAAATGAAGGCTTGGTGTTCGTATAAACAGGCGGTGAAGTTGTGAAGAGAAGGGTTGTTGTTTTTTTTGGTGTGTGAAGTGAAGAAGAAGAAGACAAAAAGAGTTCTTTGTAATAAATAACATTTGAGTTAATACACTTGTGAAGGAAAAGAGTGAGTCAGCGTTAATTTAAGAGATAAAATTCTTATTTTTATTGTATTTTTCTATTTTTATTTGAAAAATTAATTATTAGGATCTTACAAGAGATTATTTACACCAAGTGACGAGCATTTAAATAGTTTAATCTTTGACAACAACTTTATATTTTGGACAAAAATCTTTAGTAAATAAGTGCATGTCTTGTAAGATTTATACTGGTATACATGTTAGGAAATTGTTATAATTCAATTTTTTATATAAGTAGATTACTTTGGTTTAAATTTATGCATGCTATTTAATTGTATTCATGCTTATGTGTTAAACTAAACAATTGCCTAATCTCTAGAAGGCCAAAAATATCCAACAGAAGGTTGTTGGAGGAGAGACATGTTTGTTAAAATGCATGCCACTAATAAGAGCATTTGCCTACCGATGTTTCTTAAAAAAAAAAAAAATAGCATCACCTTTTCTTTTATTTCAAGTGAAAAATAGTATTTTAAATATACTTTTTTTTAAAAAAAATACAAATTACAGGATTAAATTAGTTTTTATATTTGAAATCTTCTTAACACATATTTAAAAGATAATTCATGTGATTGATCTCAACTAATTTGAAATTGAGGTTCAGTTGAGTTATAAAAACACATATATTGTAAAATAATTTTTAAATTAAAAAAAATAGTTGAGATTATCGAGAATTCAATTTTGTGATTTATTATTTTACTCTAAATGTAAAAATTGTTAATAGGTTATCAATTAAACTCAAAGTTATTTATGAATTTAATTTAATTCAACATAAAATTTGGTTCCAAACAAGTTGTAAAATATTCGTGGATTTAACTTTAGCAATCTATAGTCCCGTAATTTTTTTTAGTTTCATCATTAAACTTTTTTTCTTCCATTACAACTTTTTTATGCTCAAAACAATAGTCAATTTTCAAGAAATTTGTTAAGGGAATAAACAATTCAATAAAAGAGGATCAAAACGTAAAACAAATAAAAATCTCATGGTCAATCAAATTGTCAAACAAATAGAAATCTCATCATCAATCTCATCTTCACTATAAAAAATACTTTTTGGTCCACCTATTTTCCTTCTTTTTCCTATATATTCCCTATATTTTTGGCAGTTTTACTTTTGGTTCAAAAGTTTATTTTGTTTGTTTTTCAGTTTATAAGTTTGAGAAAGATAAAAGAAAATCGTTGGATTATGATGATTGAAAGAGAATTATCGATTCGTTTTAATCCACTAACAAAATGATTTATTTTGGTGTTCTATTCAACAAGAGAAATTTGATGGTGGTAATTTTTTTTTTTAGAAACATTCTTGAAAACATAGATCAAGTTCCATTTAAAATTTCCTTTTTTCATTTTAAGGATTGGTAAGTGATTTGTGGAGTTTTTTATGGGGTGTTATTAGGTGTTACTGTGTGAAAATGAGTTTTTATGCAAAACCCCCCTCCCTAGATTTTTCAACCATCACAGTGGTGGTCGGATTATAAGCGGTGAAGAAAAACACAAAAAACACCAGAAAAGAGAGATTATAAAAGAAAGTGAAGAAAAGAAGGGAAGAAGAAGGAGATTTGGGAAAACTTAACCAAATGAGCATTAAAAACTCAATTTATGATTTAATATTTAATATGATGTTTAAAGCTGGTTTATGCTATTTTGAATGAAATTTGCTTGATTTTCATTAAGATTTTAGCAAATTGATTTAGGGTTTTTGATGTGAATTTAGGGGGAAAGCATATTTTTTTGGAATTGAGTCTCTAAGAACATTATAGATTATGAAATGGAGAGAATTATGATGAATTGATGAAGAAATTGAGGGGCTAAAAGGGCCTGGATGGCCATTCATGGGCAGGAAAGAAGAATAGTGATGGGTTCATAATAACTTATATAAAATTGTTTTATAATTATGTATGAATGATGTGAACAATGATTTATGAATGATTGATGTTATTTTACATAATGTTAATGAGTTTTTAACGAACTAAGAATTCAGTTCAATTGAAGAAATTATTGACTAAAAAGGTAGGAATTGATCTTTACTATGTATATAGCATGCTTGTGTGAAGATGTATTTTTAAAAATTATTAATGAAAGATTTTGATGGTTTATTGTGTATAGGATTAATTTAAATTGATACGGGAAATTATCATGAAATATGTTGTAAGTAAGAAACTATAGAATTTGGTAAATTTATATTATTTTCTCCAGGGCCAACAAATAGTAATGAGAAGGAAATTGAGTCAATTATGTTTTAACTTGACATGGAAATTATAGCAAGTTATGATATGTGACGTAATTAAAATGTAATTGAATGGGAGCAAAAAGATGAAAGCTTAATAGAATAATTATATGCAATTTCACGATCTGCATGAGAAAAGTCTAATAAGGAACCCATTGATGAAGTTATATAACTAATATGGTTAATTACGTTGGAAATTGAACTGTAATATTAAGAATGAAAGAAAATGGTTATTTCTGAATTACGAAGGGTAGTGCTGATCAATGGGTAAATTGATTTGCAGGGGGTGCCTTGACAACTGGACCACTCACTTGAGCTGGAGGAGAGACTTCAAACACATTTGCAGGAGAAACCCTTTGACACTACATTAACCATTTTGGTGGTTAAAATCGATATCAATCGATGTTTTCTCTCTTTACCATCAAAATTCAGTGACTTTATGTCTCCCATCTCAAACCAGAAACTAAAAAATAAGATAAATAAATTTTTGAATAAAAAATGAATTCTAAAAAAACTTAAGAGACTAAAAAATAGATGAGTAGTAAAGTAAGAGGATCAAAGTCAACTTTTTGAGTCAATTTCAAAACAACCATGTAGTTTCTTTTTTGTTTTTCACTTTAGTTTATTATCTTTCAATTTTTCTTTTGGTTAATGAATTAGAAGTAACTGACTTTCAATTTTGCCATGAAAGGTCACCTCACTTAAAAAAGATTGATTGCAAAAAAAAAAAAAAACTTTGTAAATCCATAGCGAAATGTGATAGAGGTTATAATGACATGATATGTGATTAAAACATTATGTCTTTTAGTATTTTTTACTAGAGTTGAATTTTAAATTAAATCATTAAATATATTGAGATAGTAAAACCTGGTTGACTTGATTGGGTCGATCCATGACCTAACTGATCTAGTTAAATCAAGCTCAAATCTAGTCGAATCAACTTTAAAAATTGAAAAAATATAAAATGATATGATTTTAATATAAAACTAGTTACATGCCCCGCGCGATGCCGCGGGTCAATTATTTTTTGCATTTTAAAAATAGTTAAGATCTAAAAGTATTAGGTTTTTTTACAAAGTTATACCCAAGAGTCTCGGGTTTGGTTGCAACGCTGATCCAAGAGTAATGTTTATAATATTAATAATAACATTAAACTTGGGTTAACCCTTAGCATAAAAGTGTCCGGATTGCAATACCGGACCCAATAACACTGGACATGGGTCTGGCTACAAGGTTGTGTCATAAAAGTGTGATAATTTAATAAATTAGAAAAAAAAACCAACATGAAGAAAAAAACTAATGAAAAAAAAGAAAAAAAATATGAATTAATTGGGTTAACCCTTCAATCCAGGTTAACCCGTCATACCTTGAATTTGCATCGTGAAAGCTTGATAGTTAAAAAAAAAAAAAACAAATTAATGGGTTAACCTATAATTAACTGGGGCTAACTCGTCAAACCAGGTTAACATATCAAACCCAGAATCCGTGTAATGAAGTTTGATAACTAAATAGAAAAAAATTTAACATTAACAATTTAAATTAAACAAAAAAAAATAATTAAAAAAAAGCATCAGCCTTTTCACGATTGTGGTACCTTTGTGCAGTTCACGATTAAAGGCACAAAAAAAAAACTAAAGGCACCCGTCGAGAACTAATTAGAAAAAAATTAATATTAATAAACTAAATTAATTAAATAAAATCAATTAAAAAAAATAAAAGAAAAAAAACCTCTAAGAAGAAAAAAAAACTAAATAGAAAGAAATTTAACATTAACAAACTGAAAAAAATTAATTAAAAAAATAAAGAAAAAAGAAAAAAAAACCCAAAAAACATAAAAAAAACAGTTAAAAAAACTTAGATAACCTTTTAAAAAAAAAACGCCTAAGAAAGAAGTCAGTGTTTTACTATAAACTGCACGGTACAATCCATAATAAAACACTGACTCCTTTTAGTTATAGTTTAATAATATAAATGCTTTCAGGATTCATACGAGAGTGTAAAATAATATAATTTAAACCGTATTATGCCTCATTTACAGTTTTGAAAGTGTTTAATTAATGAATACACATCATAATTTTTATATAGTCACACTAAAATCTCTTTTTTAAAACTTTAGTTAAGAAAAAATTATAATTTATAATTTTTTTAAAACCTGCTCAAACTCCCACAATGTCAAATACACATTTATTTAAGAAGACCAATTTGGCCTTACATCAAACGGAGTCGTTTGAAAAGATAGCTTTTGTTTGGGAAGATGGCTCTCGACGACGACACCGTTTTCCCTCTAGCAGGGTAAACTAAAACCTCGAGAAATATCGCAGGAAAGGGGTGAGGCTCCGGCACCTGCCACTCTACAAATGTTCTAAGCCTAAAACCCTCTCTCCCCCCGGTTTCAGTTGATATTTTGAAGCCCCAAAGCCCTTTTTTTTTTTTTTTAAAAAGGAAACTGATAGTTTGCTATCGAAAAGAAGGAACTTAAATGGAGCTGGCTTGTGCTTCTGTGCAGGCTTCATGCTCTCTAACAGTACCGGCTTCTTCAACCACCTCTCGACGTCGGTCGCCTTCTCTCTCCTTCTACAGATATTCATTTCCAAACCCTATTATCTCTTCTAAACTTAATAGTAAGCCACTCTTTTCTTTTCTTCAATCACCAAATACAGCTATTTAATGATCCTTTTCTTGTTACCGCTATCAATTCCTTTGATGTCAGTAATTGTCACAATTGGATTTGTTAACGTGCGAAATTGCTTATATTTAGTGAAATTCCAGGTAATAAATTATCAGCTAATTCATTCAGGCGCCGAAATCCCTCTCTTGTTGCTGCTGTTGATGGCGCAACTACAGTACCCAGTGATTGTAATGGTGAGAAATTGTCGTTATCTTATTCGTCTGAACCAACAGCTATCAATGATGACAGAAAAGATGGTGTTGATGATGGTAAAATGGCGAGTGTATGTGATAAATTAATTGAGGTTTTCATGGTCGACAAGCCAACTCCAAATGACTGGAGAAAGTTACTGGCTTTTAGTAAGGAATGGGACAATTTACGGCCTCATTTCTACAAGCGGTGTCAGGAACGAGCGGACTGTGAGGATGATCCTGGGAAGAAGCATAATTTACTTAGGTTTGCAAGGAAATTGAAAGAGGTTGGTTTTTTTTAACCAAGCTTTTAGTCACGTGAATTCCCTATTTTTCTTGGCTGGCCATGCGATATGTTCATATATTGTGTTACTTGTTAGTATGGTTTAGTTTGTGAATCTTATCTCGACAGATCGATGAAGATGTGCAAAGGCATAATGAACTTCTTGGAGTGATCAAGGCGGCACCATCCGAGTTGACTGAAATTGTTGCCAAGCGTCGTAAAGACTTCACTAAAGAATTTTTTGTGCATCTTTACACCGTAGCACAATCCTACCATGACAATCCAAGTGAGCAAAATGGTGAGTATGTGCTCTCACTTTTTTAATGATGTATTTCTTGTTATTTTTTGTTGTGCGAACACTTTTGTTCCTATTGGGTTGTGCTGGGGTGACCAGATATCAAGTCTAACTAATAGCAGGATTCGAATTTGTAAAATAGTGCTATGAATTTCCTGTCGTAGAAAAAAAATAAAAGATGATACTGTTATCCATATACACTTACCTTTATTTTGTTAAAAGATTGATTCACCTCCACAACAGTGGTATATGAGCTTGTGCTGATAGCTTTCAGATTTCCCAATCACCTTATCCGCTTAACTTGTTCACTGAGATTCCAGACAAGCATACTCTGTCATAGTTTTGCTAAGTCCATGATGGGATCAGGCCTCTTTCAGTTACACGAGTAAACATCCAATGGCTAACCTTGTTACTGATTTTAACAATCAGTGCAGAATTTTTACAGATTATTTTCTTTGCTTTTGTCTGTCATTTTATTCAAGTATATCTGGGTTCTGCACCAATGATTGGGCTAATCCTTTGTTTGCCATAGATTTCTTGTTGAAACCTTTGCATGAATGGAAAACCTGCCATTAGGATTGAACTGAAACTACATTTTTCTTCCTATTTCGTCTTTGATATTGTGTGATACTCATTATATTTTCTTGTATACATATGAAGCCTTGGCAAAGCTTGGAAATGACTGTGTGGCTACTGTACAAGCTTATGATTGTGCAACAGAAAACATGGAAGCATTGAATGCTGCAGAGCTGAAGCTCCAAGACATCATCAATTCTCCTTCCTTGGATGCAGCTTGCAAGAAGATAGATGATTTGGCTGAAAAAAATCAATTTGATTCAGCATTGGTCCTGATGATCACAAAAGCATGGTCAGCCGCTAAAGAGTCCAACATGACGAAAGATGAGGTAAAGTGACTTTTGGCCTCAAACAATTCCTCTCTTCCCTATGAGAGATAGTGGGACAAAAGCATGGTCAGGAGTGCAGTCATGTTACCACACTTAATCCCATGGATCACATGAGATAGTCCAGCAGGAATCATTACAAGAAGCAACAATGTTTGTTACTTTCATGTTGTTTCCCCCTTAAAAGGGCAGTGGAAGCTGTGATCGTTTACTTGTCCTATGCTACTTTCATTCTGAATCCACCTATCAGCCCTTAAGAAAGAATTATCAGTTTCTCATTTTGTTTCGTTGTGTTAGATTGCCGCTCTAGTGTAGATCATCTGTTGCTCTGAATTGCAGGTCAAGGATATACTGTATCATCTGTACAAGACAGCTATAGGTAATCTTCAGAGGAATGTGCCTAAGGACATTAGAATACTAAAATATCTTCTTACAGTTGAGGATCCTGAGGAACGGTTGTGTGCCTTAAACGATGCATTTACCCCAGGAGAAGAACTTGAAGGGAAGGATGTGGACTCCCTATACACGTATGTATATGAATTGTGGTTGCTCTATGCTGAATGTGCATGAATGTATTAACTCATTGTGAGATCCTTTGGCCTAAACATCCTTAGTCAAGGTTTCAAGCATTTCCTAGGCTGATTTTTTTTACGCCTGGTTGAAGATTTTTTTTACAACTCATAAGGATAAAATGATGGATCTATCAATAGGTAGATTACCCTGTTGGATGATTAGGTGCTTCCTACATGATTTTGTGATGGAAGCAGAAATATTTTGCCCTAGCTTCCTAGGATCCGTTTGGTATGATTTTTGCAAATTGATTTGAGTTCGAAGTTCAAAGTCATTTTTCACAAGTCATGCCAAATGGACTCTTAATGTACATTTACTTAACTATTTTTTTTTATTATTATTATTATTATAACTTCAGTACTTTTGAACTGCTGCTACTGTAGGACCCCTGAAAAACTACACACCTGGATCAAAGCTATGGTGGATGCTTACCATTTAAGTCAAGATGGCACACTCATGAGGGAGGCCAGAGATCTGATGAACCCAAAGATCATAAAAAAGATGGAGGAATTGAAGAAGTTAGTTGAAGACCATTTCATGTGATGAAGAGTTGAGGGGTACATTCCGGTAGCAATTATATATATTCCCCGGTCCGGATTCTTGAAAGTCTTTCTACGTGATTGTGGACACGAAAGTGAACCGACCTTTTGTACAAGGAAGTGAACCTTGATTAGCGTTGTCAAGCACTCCATATAGCATGGTTGTTGAAACACAATAGCTCTTAGGACAGTTGTAAACCACTTTCTAAATTTTTTTCATGTTAATTTATTATTAGAAATTAGCCACTTGGTTTTGAAAGAAATTTTTAATTTTAATTTTTATTTGGTTTAATTTAATTTTTATATCAATTTGATCTTTATTTTTTTATTATTTATTTGTCTTTTAATTTTTTTAATTGATTTTTTATCTAATATTTGGTTTTATTTTTTAATTATTATTTATTTTTATTTGAAATAATTTAAAAACTAGATTTTTTTTAATTTTATTATTTTTTAATTTTTTTTATCTATTAAATATAGTCTCTATTTTTTTATTTGTTTTATTTGAAATAATTTATGAAATTAATTTTTTTTTTCAATTTTTTTTTTTAATTTTTTTATATATCAGTTTTGATTGTTATTCTTTTAATAAACTTGAAAAAACTAAAAATATTAATAAGTTATTTATTTATTTATTATGGTATAGCTCAACACATTAAAATATATTTTAACTTATTTTTCATGATATTGTCACACACAAATTTTTTTTTTCACTTTTTAGAAATATAAGAAAACCAATTTCTATTAAATCAACAAGGATTTATAATCGAATATGCTCTTTTTTCTTTAGAACAAATTGCATTAACAAAGTCTATTGCTTTGAAGATACGATACGTGGGAGACGAGAGTTTTGTATGTTGAACATGTTACAGGGGTTACGAATTTTCTAAGCGGGATTCATTTGCTATGTATTATCTGCCTTGTTTCTGGGATGCTTGAGAACTCGAAGTTCCCTTCTTGGTTTGTTACTTTGTTTTACTTGCATGAAATCCTTCTTCTTTTTCTCTCCTTCCCTTTTCAATTTAATTTATTTACACATATGAGTATAATTTTTTAACAGGGAAAATTAATTCAGTAGGCTTAGATACCTTAGCCTAAATATACACAGGGCCTTGAAGCCCGTTAAGGGTACATATAGCCAGCCCAGTTAGACTAAGCATGCCCAAGGCAGAACTAAACTGTCCAAAGCAGGTCAGCAGATGAGAGGCACGTGGTACATTCTCGACCGTAGAATCCGACGGAATCTCTGCAAAATAATTCCATGTCTCCAGCTTGGAAAACCTCAGGGGTGTCTATGTAATTCAGCTAAAACTTCTTTCAAAACATAACTACGCTGCCGCTAATAAAGCAATATCACGAGTCCAAAAGGGGCCCAAACCCAAAATTTGAAGCAATCTTGTAAGAAGAAACTGAAAATTGCAGGCTCTAGCGTGTGAAGGACGGACGCCCACAGCAAGATTAACCAAAACTCTTTAAGGACTAATAATCCCACAAATTCACGGAAACCAATCGTATATAAGCCCTGGCTCTGAATCCGGCGATGATAACTTGCCGTTGACAATTGGACTCCGCCACCTCCACTTCCGGTACGATTTCTCACTTGAAAAAAAGTTTTTAATAAATATGGAGTATACGTTACTCGGTTTGAATTGAACTTGTTTTTTAGTCTAAACTGAAATAGCGATTGAACGGAGAAGCGCGCGATTTTGTTTCTGTTGATAGTATGTTGTGGAATTTAACTGTTTTGCCTCCCAATTCTAGGGATTGTTTTTTATTTTTATTTTATTTTTTTATTTAGGTTGTTGGTCAGGGCTTGGCGAATTGCAATTTATTGATGAGAAAGCAAAACGATGAACAAAAAATCAAGTTGCTGTGGCATCTGTGAGAATTCGAATCGCGCCTCCATTTGTCCAATTTGTGTCAATTACAGGCACGTTCTGTTAGATTAAGTGATTTCCACGGTTAGCTTATTGTTTTGTAAAGTATTAGGTCTCTTCTATGCTAAATTTGCTGTTTGCTTATGCAGATTGAATGAATATGGCACTTTGTTGAAATCCTTGAATAGTCGCCGCGATTTCTTGTACTCCAAATTAAGTGTTGTGCTTGTCGCAAAGGTTTTGGTTTTATCCCTTTTAGGATGAATCTTTCTGTTTTTATTGAACTTGTTTTGAATAATTTTATAATCCACCTGATACATACCAGGGGAAGGCAGATGATCAATTCAATTGGAGAGTACAACAAAATGAGAAGCTTGCAAGTTTGAGAGAGAAGCTACATCGTAATAAGGAACAACTTGCTCAAGGTTGGCACAGGGAATATCTCATTGCTGTTTGTGTACCTTAGATTTAAGATTAACTCATTACTCATTAGGTTAAATGACACTTTCACAGGGAAGGCTAAGGTCGAGAAGCTATCTCAAGATTTAAAGAAAAAAAATGGAATGCTCGAATCAGCTCGCAATGTGGTATTAGTTTTCTCCTGTTTCCTTTCTTTCCCCGTTTAATTCTTATTCTTCCTGTTACAAGTTATTCATTACGAAACATGCATGTTTTCCTGTTGGAAGTGATAAGATGTCTTATGCTAGTTTGTTGTATTGCAGTTGGAAAAAAATCGTATGGAACAACTGGAGAAGTTCTATCCCAATCTTATTTGCACTCAGAGTTTAGGGCATGTGAGAACTACTACCCAGTTCCTTTTGAACATAAAATCAAACTATGTGTATCTTCAGACTTGCATGTTTTAAATTTTTGGCTCAATTTTTTTATTTCTGGAGTTTTATAAACGTGTTTTATTTGTTGTGTTTTTGTTTGTTTCATATGTTAAGCAGCAAGATATTTGATGCTTTAAGATGTTGTCTTTGCTGCAGATGGCTATTACTTCTGAACTACTTCATAAGCAGTCTGTGGTCATAAAGCAGATATGTAAATTGTTCCCTCAACGCCGGGTAAGCACTTAAAAAACGAACACATTTTGATACCTGCAAGTGACTGAAAAGTGTGACCATTATGTTTACTCAGTTGCCATCTGGCTCTTTTGGTAAATTTCGTGATTGGGGTCTCTTTCATGACATGTCATTTAGATATAGACTTTTGGTATGATTTTTCATGTTATTTCAAACACACAACTTCAGATTTTGGGATTTGAGCTGCCCATAATCTTAGTAAACTATCCTGCACTGTTATGAACTAGGTGTGAGCCTAAAAATCAAAGCCTACATATTTTCAATTATCTAAGAATAGTGCTTGCGTGCAACTAGTGTGTGTGTGTGTGAGAGAGAGATGGTATCTGCTTGTGATAATTTAGAATTTAATGGTAGGAATTGGAGGACTTCTATTCTGACTTGTTGTAGAATTTCAGGACAAGGTCAGTTGTTTGTTGTGCTGGTACATAGAGTTTCTCAAACTAGTCTTTGTTATAATTGCTAAGTGGGTGTGTGTCTGCATTCACATGCATGCCATTAAAGGTGTTTTTTGATATTCTTAACATTACTTTTGTAATGGCAATCATCATGACCCATCCTATATTGTTTAGGTGAATGTAGATGGGGAGAGGAACTTTAGTGGTCAATATGATCAAATCTGTAATGCACGCTTACCAAGAGGACTTGATCCCCACTCTGTTTCATCTGAAGAGCTTGCTGCCTCCTTGGGGTAATTTCCCCCCTTTCTTTGTGGTTATGTTATCATGTCATTTTGGATCATGTGAAAATTTCTTTGATGTACTCTTTTGGTGTAATACTTTATGAACTCTCTCAGGTTCTGTTATCTGTCATTGCTTAGAACTCCCTTGGAATTTCACATGCTGTTACTAATCATTAATCTCCATGGTTGGAAAACAGATACATGGTGCAGCTTCTAAATCTAGTGGCGCATAACTTGGCTGCCCCTACACTTCATAATGCAGGTTTTGCGGTAAGCATGCTGTGTGTCTATGAGATGGTAGAATTTTCTCCAAGGACCCCCCCCTCCCCTTTTCTGAATTTACATCTGTTTTCTTAGTTATACTGGTACCTATGCTCAGCATCTTTAAGGGGCTTTTAGCAAAAAGTATAGCTGTCAAGAGCTCTTGTTATTTGGACACATGATGAACGATATAGCATTCGGTCTTCTTAGGATTATTCCCAAGTTTCTTGAATGTAGCTAGAACAAATCTGGTGGGCCATAATTCAAATGGTAAATGGATAGTTTTTGGAATGCATATGTATATATTTATCTAGATCACATATTTTTCAAGAGTAAATTTCACAAACCCTACTCTTTTGATGGTGGTTTGTTAAATTCACCATTTTTCAAACGATACTTTTTGAAGTGAGCCTTATATTAGTTTTGAAGTTTGGATAATTGCAGCTTTCTGATATACTGGCAAACTGTATAGCATATTATTTAGAATCCTGTTTTTCTTCTTATTATTTTTCTAGCTTTGGTTGATGAATTTTGCAACTTGCTATATATGTATGCTGACAAAATATTCATGCTTCCTCTTAGAGCCGCAAATGATTATTTGTTATTTTGAATTTTGAGGGCTCTTCCTGTATGTTAATACTTATTTGCTTTGTTGATGGAATTGTGGAAAACATTTTCTTACTGGATTTTTTTTTATGTTCTCTATTTAAAAGTCAAATCATTTTCAAGAAGGTTGCTTAAAGTTGAGATACAATTTGGTGAATGCTATTGGTAATTTGATATTGTTGTTGTGGACTTCATTTGTATGGCTGTTGAATTCATCTAATTCTTCCTCAGGGCTCTTGCTCTCGAATTTGGCAGCGAGATTCTTATTGGAATGCATGTCCTTCTTCTAGAAGGTATTTTGACTGGAAGAGTTTGTGTTTTGGAATTTCAGTGGCTAAGTTCGAGTTATTACTCCTTCCAGAACTAAACATTTTGTGTGCTTGCAGTAATGAATATCCCCTCTTTATACCTCGCCAGAATTATTGCTCTACTAGTTCTGAAAATTCATGGACTGATAAAAGCTCGAGTAATTTTGGTGTTGCTTCAATGGAATCAGAGAGAAGGCCCCACCTAGATTCCACAAGAAGTAACAGCTTCAATTATTCATCCGTGTCTCCACATTCTGTTGAAACACACAAGGACTTGCAAAAGGGGGTTTCACTTCTCAAAAAAAGTGTGGCATGTGTAACAGCATATTGTTATAACTTGTTATGTTTAGATGTTCCTTCTGATACGTCTACCTTCGAAGCATTTGCAAAATTATTGTCCACACTATCTTCATCCAAGGAAGTTCGGTCTGTATTTAACTTGAAAATGGCCTGTTCAAGGTATATATCCTCAGCATTTCATTAATTCTAAGCATGTTTGTTTTCATCTGTCTTCTTTTCGATCCTCATTCAGTTTTGTTCATCATGCTTGACATTTTTACTTTTTGAGTTTCAGGTCATGCAAGCAAGTGCAAAAGTTGAACAAATCTGTGTGGAATGTAAATTCTGCCATCTCATCAAGTGCACTATTGGAGAGTGCACATGCATTGCAACTGATGGTATATCCTTTAACTTTGTTTTTTAAAACGTTTGAAAGTTTTAGCTGATAATTCTAATCTTTATGTTCTGGATTTCCTTTTCCATAATTTTCTCCTCCTTTTTCCCACCTTTCTTTTCTCGATAGTGTTCAAAATAGAATTTAGTCGTTATTTTATAATGCTTTAAGATTTAGACTTTTTTAATGACACCACAGAAGTTGGTGTTAACAAGGGCAGGCCAGAATAAAACCAGTCAATATTGTCATTGGCATCTTACATGTACAGGTCCTATATAACTGGACCTTCAGTGGAGCGGCCTTCTTGCTTGCTTAGAAGTATTTAGTCATGCTTTTATTTAGTTTTATTTTGGGATCTGTCTAGAGAGATGGAACAGATAGTGACAGCAGTTGGTCACTTATTAGGTAGGTTTTGGATTTGTCTAGGATTTTAACTGCTTGGTGCTGGTTTTAAAAGAGCAATTTTGTGGCTGTAATGAAATTAAGTTCATTTTTTTCACTGCCATTTCTGTGCTTGCAAGTTTTCAGTGGGTTTCATATTTTTGTTTGACTGGCAGAAAAACACTAGTGATAATAACCTTCCAAATTCAGCGGCAAGTTTTCTTTTTGCCACTGGGATATCTGATGGGAAGAATGAGAGCTTTATCGATGGATGGGATCTGGTCGAACACCCCACCTTTCCTCCCCCGCCATCACAAGTTGAGGATATTGAGCATTGGACTCGAGCCATGTTTATAGATGCCACAAAGAAATGATCTATTTGGTGGTGCAACAACCTTCAAACTTTTAGTAAGTTATCAATAGGCAGATGCCTTGCACTTTTAATAATTGTTGGTACTTGTAAATGGGACAGCTATGCCAAGCACTAAATTGGAAACGTGTAAATAGGTAGCATTGGTTTAATTTTGAGAGGAACTTCTATATGGTGCTTTTTTTCTTTTTTTTGCTAAGAATAGACTTTTTCAGTGATCTTGTAATTGATAATCTTACTCCCTAAGCTAGTATTCATATATGCACAATGCAAATCTGCACACTTGGGCAGGTCTTTGAAGTCACATGCACTTGATAAAGTCAGATTCTTCATCTCTAGATTAGCAGTTGTAATTCTTCTATGTTGAAGTGCAATCACTGTGTACGGGTTTAGCAACTGGAGTGCTGAAACTGCTTCTGTTAGAAGTTACAGGATTGTAATTTTTTTGTAACTTGTATATCACTATTGTTAGGTTCATGTTGCCTGATGGCGGGTTTGAAGTGACAATTTTTCAAGTGATAGTTTTCTTTTTGGCTGTCTTTTGCTGGAACTTTAATGTCAGTTACAGTGATTTTCGCTATTTGCTCTCAACGTTGGTTTCTATAACTTACTTCAACAGACCTTTCTTGTATATCCTTTTCCATTATAAAGTAAATATATTGTATCGGGGCGGCTAAATCGAAATTGTGGTTTCAATACTTGACTTGAAAGCATGACTGAATGTGTATGTGCATGTATATTTCAGTTGTAGGAAGTCGGAATATTGTATTATCGTGCTTCCCTGGCCATCTTATTCAGAAGTTAATTTTTGTTTTCATTTTTCAAATTGATAGGTTTGAGAAGGAGACGGGTCATCGAGAGACAGGCTTTATCGACTTGTAAAGTTTAACATGGTTGGCCTTCGTATTTCTTTTTATTGTAAATACAAAAGGATAGATGTTGTGTACATATACTGATATATATATATATATATGTTGGGATATTCATCTACTTCATCCTCTCGTTTTGGAGTCCATATGCCTGGTTCTTGATTTTAATCGTGAAGATGAAAAATATAAAATGCAACATTTTATGTGAAAGGAACAGTGAAAAGGGGAAACCACAGACGACCAGCCTCGTATTCTCTTTCTCGTGTGAGTGGCACAATTTCAAGTTCTGTATATGAACTGCTTGCATCTAACAAGTAGTGACCTTGCCTTCGTTTCTGTATTGAACTGTTCGATGCAGATAAAAAGACAAGCCTTGTGTACTTTCTCATGGATGCATTGATTTTCAAACATCCAGTTGAAGGGATAGCAAGATTACGTTCCCTAGTTCAGTTGAGAAATTGAACGCATATTGGATGAAACTGTTCTTTACATCCAATATTTAAAATTAAAAAAAAAACACATAAAAAAACCATGATTTAAAAAAAATAAAAAAAAATGAGGCCAAACGCCGTTGAACTGGCCTGTTTCGGGAAAAAAAAGTTTAAGAAATAACATTAAAAAAATTGAATTTATTTTATTGAAAAGAGTGAGAGAGTGAACAATGCATTCTCTATGATATATTGGCTCAAGGGTTGGTGGTAGGTGAATCGAGCATGAAAGACACATGCTAATTTGAACGACATGGTGTCTTGAGGTGTGTTGGGCCACCAAAGCATTGAAAGCCCAAATCGAGGTAATATCCTTGAAAGTATTAGACCATCAAGTCTCTCCCGAGCCTAACAAGAAGTGCAGATCTTAGAGATTGGGCTATTAAGGTGCCTCCAGGCCCAGATCATGGCTCTTGGTTGTACGAGCCTGTGGAGTGATAGATGTTGGACTCCACACCAATATTTAGACTTTGATTCATATTAAATCAAAACATGTGAGAGCTTTGAATCATGAAAGAATTTATTTTCCATCACATAATCCAATATTCGAGTCATGATCGATAAAAATAAAATATTATTTCTTATCAATCAAATCTACTAGCCCTAATTTATACTCTCTCGTGTTTAGATGATAAGTACTCTCGTAGCAAATATTTGTTTCAGAAAAAAAATATTTTTATTTTCTTTAATTTTTCTTAATGACATGATAGCTCTGTTGTGTTGGGTTTTTTTAGGGTTTTTCACATATAACAAATCCTGGTATATCAATGTGACAGTGCTGTAACAGTAGTCTCCACTAACATAAATAAATCCAACTGTTCAATCTCAAAGAAGATAAATTGGCTAGCTCCTAGAAGAACCTAGCAATAGAAAACGTCAAAGCTGGTACTTCCATCAATGGATGGATGCACCGAGTTGCTCTTGATTAAAAGAATTGCATGGACAGGTATTAACACTGGCTAGAATGAAGCTGAGCTGGTTCGCCGTAGCTGGAATCGTGGCATGGGAGCTTGATCAGACGATAAGAATATGATCTCCAATTCCTGCCAAACCAATCAAGTTAGCCTATATATAGCTCTAAATGGCCACTTTCGAAATCTTTTAGCTTAATCGAAATGAATTTTCATCAGTCAGTTCTCAATGCCAAAGTTTGTACGCGATATTTCTTCTTCTTTCCTTTTTTTTTTTTTTTTATAAAAAAAAACAATGATAAAATTAAGACCTTTAATTCGTATCTCCCATAGCCATGTTTTTTTCCGGCATAGGCATTAAGAAGAGGAAATGGTGTGTGCGCGCGAGTGTGCATGCATACGTGCATGCTTGGTCATCATACAAGAGTGTGAAAGTCGCACCTTTTCCTTCTTGAGCCTGTTATTTGTTTTTCTTGAATGAAACACTGCATGCTCCAACTGGCTGGTATAAGCCTATAATCATCGAAACCAGCTATATATTAGTATTCAATAAGGAAGTACTCTTCTGTGAAAGAGAAACATCAACGCCAATAATTAAGCTCAATGCGAAATATTTGAATAATGACCTGTTTCTTTGCTCGTGACCTTGCTGCCGACTCTCGATTCTTGATCATCCTATTCTGCCTCCTCTCAATAGTCTTCTTCATCATCTCATCTGTATAACGACACTGCTTTTCAGCAGCCACCCGAGAATCTGAAGATGTTGCTGACATTAATGCTGACACTGGCATAGGCATAGGCAGTCGGTTATCCGAGTATCCAACATCCACAACAGGGTTCTGGTCAGAAACAGCTTCAAACATGTGAAAATTTGAATCCAACAATGTCATCTGTTGCTGCTGCTGCTGCACAGAAGCCATCTGAAATGGTAACAAATCTGTCTGCTGTGACCCCACAACCATTGGATCAACCTCCATAATTGGTTGATGACTAAATACTTCATTTTGATTTCCTTTGTTGATTACACCCGCGCGAACTAGAAAATCCTCAAGTGTAGTTTCGCCAAGTTGTTGCCGAACTATTTGGTTATCGAAGACGTTTACATGTTCTTCGTTGGCAATTTCCTTCCACATATCATCGATAGTTTTCCTACTTGATGTTCCGTTAAGATTATAATTCCCAAGAAAGAGGAAAGTGGACGAGGAAGAAGACGAAGACGAAGACGAAGGAGGAGTTTGCAACAGCTGACTCTCTTCAACGGATATCACATTTCTTAGCTCATCAACATTCACAGCATTCAAAGGCTTCCTTACATTTCCGATCTGATCATTCACCTCATCAAATGTGAGATTGTACAAGGACTCCTGTCCAGGCAGAGATGGGAATTGTGGCCCCTGGGCTCCAATATTTGATGGCACCAAAGGTCTATTATTATCCATGCACCAAACACTAGCCTTGGATAAGCTATATTCACCTAAGAATTGTGAGGTTAAGAAAATTTTCCACTAATTAACCAAATACCGTATCTAATAAGTCGATCAGATCAGATTAAGTTGATGTCAGAAGAAAAGAAGGCAGTACCTTCATTAATGAAAGTAAAACATGATGAGACTAGTTACGGAAAGGAACATGATTTACTACTTCATACAGTAGTGATAGCTTACAAAGAACAACGTTGAAGAGTGGCTGACATTGTGAAGAATGGAATAGCGAGGCAGGTTGATCAGGAGCACATGGGGGAGTGGGGGGATATGGAGGCCCCAGGAAGATCGAAGAACCAGTTAGAAAAGAAATGATTTGTTGAGTGAGGTTCCTATTATTAGATTATTAATTAATTATTATAACAGAGAGGGTGAGATCCTAGAGTAGTCATCTCAACCAACAGCAAGAGCTGATTCTCATGCATGTTTAGTGGGATTTAGAGATGAAATTCAGGAACCAATACCCAATGAGAAATGGCCAAACCTCATTGCTTTCACATTCTCTCCCTCCCCTATTCTTTTGGGTGTATAAGACATGATATAATGTAACTGTTTGCATTACATCCAAGGAGGGAAACGATTTTGGACTCTTATCTCCAGCATAATAATATTGACTCGTCCTTGTGACATTACTGTATGAGTGTCAGTCTTGCTGGTAAGTGGTAACATCAACCAATGAGACATTTACGTAAGCCTCCTGCACATAGTAATTACTTGAAGGACTATTTATCCCGAAAAAATCTTAAGTTTTAACATGTCCTTCGAAAAAGAAAAAAAATGAGTTAAAAATCGTAAGACTTTAACTGATGATTGAAAATTATGACATTGATTTTCATCGTTATGGTTCCATCATCATAGATATTCGTTCTCTCCTTTCAAGGGAATAAAAAGTTCAGCTTCAGCGTACTCTAAGAGAAGGCAATTGTTGTGCAGATTTTCTTGCCAAATTAGATGCTGAAGATCGGACAGAGCTTTATATTTGGGATGATCCCCTGCAGGGTTATCCTCTACTATATGAACATTTATTTCTGCAGAGGTTCTTAGTTTTTACCTTTTATTTTCCTTGTACCAAAAAAACAATACTATAAATAGCGAGTTCAGCTCGACTAACTAACCAAAAACCTGCCAGATTATTGTGCCGATACCAAGAACTCAGGGACAGCCGAGTCCAGTGACCACTTGGGCCCTGCAATATTGTCGAAGTGATCGAGGATAAAGAAAGCTCAACCTCTACTCACAACACAGAATTGGTGGCCCGGATAAAGTTCTACCAAATGTCTTAGTTGGGTTTGCAGTTAGAGTTATCCTCGGCCACTAACTCTTTTGAAGGTGTTGTTAGCAGATGGCATATTGGGCCGAAGTGGCTATCATTCACCATCCCAGCAAGCTCCAAATCTAATGAGATGTGTTGGACTCTCAATGCCCATGCTTGAAAATAAATGGCCAGTAGGCTACTGGGAGTTGGGACCTAGACTGGGAAGAGATGGTCTGGGACATTGTCACCACCACCTGGCCGGGAATGGGTGCTTTTCTTTTCCCTTTAGACACCAAAGGCCTAACCAGGCGGTGGAAAGTGAGAGTAAAATCTCAGCTGGTGACCATGATGCCCCTGAATCTGGGAGGGCAATTATCTCCTTGGTCTTTAGTTTTCTAGCATCCACAGTCTTCTCACGAGACCGATCCATCTCTTACAAAAGATTTTGAGATTGTGAATGTATGACTGAGTTCTAGTTATCTTTAGACAAAACCATCACGCACCTTGCACGTGAGAATATTCCCTAATTTGCCACTTGAGTGGTGCACTTTTGACTTTAAAAGGTTTAGGCAACATAAACCACACACACAGATGCGAACAAAAGCTTTCCAGCTTCCACTGGTTCATAATGTTTCCTTCTCCTCGGCCACCAAATTTAGCATAGATCTCGTTCCATGATGGAATTAGACTATTTAGACGGGATATACCTTAAAGACACGGGGACTCAGTCAACAGTTATACTTCATTTGAAGCATTATTTTATTCAGATATTTTTCTAAAAACTATTAAGGGGTTGATATTGTATTAAATATGTTATATTTCTTTTAGTGTTTAGATATATATTAGGAACAATATGGGAATTTATTAAAAATCTTAGAGAACAATACAGTTCTTCTTCCTCTTCTTTTGTCCGGCGGGCATTTTCGTGATACAGTAAAGATTTTCTCATATCAGTATTTACTTTTCTCCCTTATCCGTGAATAAAGCAAGGCTCTGTCACGTCTCCGTGTGATACTGTGATGTTCGAATTCTGAGAAGATGGCCGGAAATGTCGCTTCTCCTTGTAAGAAGGTTCCTTGTTGCTTCCACATGCTATATATTTGCATGCAGTAAGTACGGAACCAGAAGGATTACTAACATTAATTGTTGGTGTTAGTACTGGGCTTATTTGAGATCGTAGCAGTGGTAAGTTATTTTATTTTTAAAAATTATTTTTAATATTAATACATTAAAATATAATAAAAATATAAAAAAATTATTTTCAACATAAAAAACAAAAACATTTTAAAACACGAAGCAAACATCCCTTAATTGAAAAGGATTTCAGCGTGCCGAAGAGTTGAAGGACGTTCCTTCGGCGCCAGTCCCTTCGGCAAAAAGGGGCTGGGATGATGTTTCTTGAGTGATGAGTAAACGGAATATGTTTCAGACGCGAGCAAACATTTAATAAATCACACGAGTTAATTCCAATTTTAGACTGACAGTCCTGAGACAACGAAATCTCAAATTACCTTGCCATGCATTCAGTTTATCTCATCTAGGTTAGGATGTCGTCAAGATCCAAATAATACAGGTTATGTTCATATCGAAGAAGAGTTTTTTAGGGTTTATCATTAATCTCGATATATACTTTTGCAGGCATGAGCCACTTATAGCCACACCCTGTCAGTGCTATATTATTAACTAAAACAGATGGCCAAATCATTGTTGAGGGATTCGATGG
Source organism: Populus x sibirica (assembly GCA_019202695.1). Classification (NCBI taxonomy): domain Eukaryota; kingdom Viridiplantae; phylum Streptophyta; class Magnoliopsida; order Malpighiales; family Salicaceae; genus Populus; species Populus x sibirica. The sequence goes on along the minus strand of JAGMVL010000643.1, from coordinate 1,059,197 downwards.
AGAGCTACTCATATATATGGCGTCGTGGATTTCACTGTTCATTTTGAACAACGCATTTTTTTCATTTTGACTACTAAGAGATTTCATCCTTTAAAATTACAATACTATTGTTTTTTTCTTCATTTATTTCAATAATATATTATCTCGCATGCTCTAAGTTCTTAAGGAAATTCAGCAATGGATTGGATTCTGGTTCTTCAAGATAAATATTGAATTGGAGTTGAAAATACAAATTGAAAGAACAAGGACATGATTTGAGAAAAAAAAAAAAACAAAGATACATGCCCCATTTCAATCTTGGTATCTTGGTATGGGAACTTCAATTTGATCCCTAAGATTTCAGGTCCTTGTTATTTTGACATTAATTTTACATTTCGATACCATACTTTGTTTTATATATATTTAGTCCATAGAGAAGAGTCGCTAGAAAATCTAGAGAAGAGAAAAAAAATACTCGGATGGTCACATTTTGATCATTAAAAAGTAGATCTTTGTGTCAATAAATTCATCTTTCCAAGAGCAGTTTAATAGGTGTGATGTTTTCCTACGACTATGTTGGAAATGGTATATATCCAGGCTTGTTAGTTTCTTCATTCATTTAGTTTTTATTTTTTAGATTGATTTAGAAGTACTTTAAGGTTATAAATGGGTTTGTCAAGGTTGATACGATGTTTCAGATGAAAAACAAGCTAATAATAGATTCTTAAAGTGGAGGACTCTTGAATAAAAACAAACCATGCATGTTAGGCTTAGTTGGAGCTTTTAATGATATGCCAAGCGATTGGGCATGAGATTTTGTTTTTTTTGGCAATATTTATAAACAAAAATAATTTATTATTAGAAACAATAATTAGTCTCTAAAAAAAATAAATGAAAACGTATAAAATAAAAATGATAGCCACATTTGCATGTGCATCAATTTTTCATTTTTATTTCAAAAATTAGCTTTTGGTTTTATTATTTAATCAATTTATATATATATATATATCTTTAAATTTATTTTATAAATCATAAATAACATTTTTTTTCTCTATTTAAAAAAATAAGACACGTGAAAACGCGTCCATAACTCAATCATTCTCTTCTAGTACAGTATTAGAAATCAACTTGAAACCCTACCTTGTGCGGATAGAAAGCTGATGGGGATATTTTACTTGGACTATTGAGCAGAATAGCACTTTGGGGGTGCTGTACTGTTTGTAAAGCTTCTGCCAATATTAGAGAAACCAATACGTGCGGGAAAAGAAAGCAGGAAAAGAAAAGGCAGTGGAAAAGGAAAAGAAAAGCGAAGTGCAGATTTGTCCAAAACAAAATACCTTTTGCAAATTGTGCTCAAAGAAGATTCATGTTACTATTATTTAAGTTATCTCATGCGTTGGAGATTTGATGATAAACTACCACTTAAGCTCCTTGCATGAGTGATGGGAGAGTTAGGAAAGGCGATGCAAAAAGAAAGGGTGAAGCTACCATTGATATATAATAAAGCAAAAGTGAACTCCTCGCGGTGACCTAATTTGGGCAGTGGTGGGTGTCTTTACTCTTTATAACACCCATTAGATTCTACGCCTACTCCCTTTGACGTGATTTGTGTTTGTGCAGAGTTTTAAATCATAACCTTTCCGCAACCCTTTTTGGTTAACTACATTATTGGTTCATAATTAATTCGGTACTGAGATAATCCCCGAGTAGCGTGATCGATCTGGGAAAAAGAAAAAATATTAATCACTCCGATTTCCCATCCTAAATATCTCAAAAGAAATGAACTTTTTATCGGATTAATTATTAATATCTTAATCATGTTAGATAACCTGCGGTGTCTGTTAAATTAATGGTGGGCATCCAGTGGTGATCATGCAGCCAGATAATCAAGTAGTTTATGCTAACCCACTTGCCAAATAATTTCTCCTTTCTTTTGTTCGTTTGTTTTCTTCCTCTTCTTTATGAACACTAATGATAAGCCGCGTCAGCTTGCTCTTCCTTGTTCAAGTTGCCTATTTAGGTTTGATTTGATATTGGTACGGTGAAACGGGGTTAAAAATTGTGTTTTGTTTTAATTTTAGTTTAAAAAATATTTGATTAATTAATACATATTATGATTTCATAGAAATCCCATTAAAAATTTATAAATTGCAATTATAAAAATTATTATAGTACCGAAAATGTACTTAATACCCTAGTGATCAGCTTTTTTGAGCCCGAGCATGCAAATGGTTGCTTGTCTGCCTAATTAATGTGCTTTATATATATATATAATAAGTCAATGATGGAATCTTGAATCCCTGGATACTTGTATCAAAACTCTCATCCTCGATCTTTGTTATGCAAGTTAGCCTTGAGTGACCAATTGTACAAAACGCAAACCAATTTGATTTGGATAAAAAGTGTATGTTTTTGTGTTTTTTAAAGTATTTTTTTATTTGAAAAGATATTAAATTAATATTTATATATTTTTTATAAATTTAATATATTGAAGTTAAAAATAAAACAAAATATTAATTTAATATATTTTTAATTAAAAAATATTTTTACTTACCAAAACACATGAAAGTTCACCCGGAAGACCAAGTACATGATCCAGATTAAGCTGTACCCTTTCCTTGCTGGCTTTGGAGGAAGATTTTCCTAAATTTCAATCATTTGCTTTCCATGATTAATGCAAGGGAGATATGGTGCCAGCTCGTGCTTGGCCCTCCATGCCAGGCGAAGGGGCAATGTAGCTGCAAAAGTTTTGGAGTTGGACATGATGATTAGTAGGAAAAGGTCTTGTACAATAATTGTACAATGTTTTCTTTCCATTCAAGTAGCTAGCTAGCTAGATGGGACAGTTCGAATGGCGAGCAAATTCGAGACTAGAAATGGATCGATTCTCGAGTTACGAGGGGTTGCATGCAGCTGAATTAGTAGCAATTCAAGCATTTCTTCCATCAATTTGTTGTCTGCACAAGGCTGGGGAAAATCCTTCAGAATTAATATACCACACAGCAGTTCATCCCCCTACCTTGCACCCACCCCTCCTTTTGTTTTAATGCTCTATGCATACTTCCGAGCCAATCTTGCATTCTCAAGTCAGATTCTACGTACAACGATCATCCCCTTCCGAGTTGATTTTTTCATAAAAGAAAAATGTTTATTCCACTTTTTTCTTACATTGTAACCCCATTATTGCTCGAACTAAGCCTACAAACCAAGAAAATTAGGATATATATTTGTGGGATTTTTGAAAATGGCTTTTAGAATTTGGGAAACTTTTAGAATATCGTATGCTATCAAAAAACATTGAACTCATCAAGTTCGTTCCTTCATAAAGAAACTGGCTCTAACTAAATGTTATATGTGTTGGAATTATAGGATAAATACTTGTGGGATTTTTTAAAATGGCTTTTATAATAACATCTCCATAATTTGATTGTTTGTTTCTTAATTAGGTCCCTTTTTATATAAAGAAAAATCCCCATCAAGTTCTTTCATCTAAAATATGAAATTTTTTAAAAGAAAATGCTTCTCTCTCTTGGAAAATGCTGTCATCTTACTGCATAAAATGGATATTTTACACAAAAAATACTGATGCATCTGGATGGGAGAGCCTAATTGAGAATCTCAAGCACGCGGGGGACTTGATTGATGAAAAATAGGTAAGAACCTCAACTGAGAAGTTTTGTGCTGAGGACTAATTGAGGCCACCTGTTTTCTGTATTAAGCAGACTAAACTATATTTTTTTTATTGGGCCTTGAAATAACCATTGATTATCAAACTAATTTGTTTTGTTTTTCTCAATGATAACATTATCTCGTTTTTCACATCAAGGTTATTTTTTGCTTTAACTGACTGTTCAATACAGCAATCGAGAAACTCTTGGCCAAGCCTCCGACAATGAACTAATTTAGGCGTTACACTGGAAGCTGAATTAATTTTTTTTCTAATATAAAAATATTTTTTAGATAATGAATTTTAAAAAAAATATAGATAGAAAAAAAACCAAAATTAAATTAGAAAAAAAAAATCAAGTTAACCTAGATTAACTTTACCAACTCGTGATATAGGATAACCTTATGGAACAAAAGACAAAAAAAATAACTAAGTTTAAAACCCAATAACCTAATATCAAATGATAAAATTAAAAAAAATCAATTTAAAAAAAATACAAAAAAAACTCGAGTAAATTCAAGTTAACTCCACTATCCTACAACAAGAGATATGAGATTTAAATAACTCCAACATAAAAAAAAAAACAAATAATAAAGTTCAAGGCTTAATATACAATGATGATATTGAAAAAAAAACCTAAAAAAAATCAAGATAATCTTCAAAATCAAGAACTCAGTGTGACGAACAATCCCGATATAAAAACTAAATGAGAGAAAATAATCGGGTATTAAATTAGAAAATAAAATAAATAGATAAAATAGATAAAATAGCAATGAAAAGAATTAGAATTAAATTTGAATAAAAAAATAATAAAATAAAATGTCTAGGGATGGAAAACAAAAACCTTCAAAAAGCATTAAAAACAAAGCAAATAACAATAAAAAAAAATAGGGACTAAAAATTGAAGTAAACAACAACTTGAAGACATATATGATTCTTAGAAGGCCCAACATGAAAATCAAGGTGTAGAAAGAAGAGGGAGGAAGAGAAAAAAACATCCAGCGGCAATCATTCGTACCTCAACCATTTACAGGCGTTATACCACCGTGTAGAAGATAATGAGTCGCTTCTAACGCCATCGCGGGTGGTGACATTTGAACATCGGGAGGTGCTACACGCACCGCTCAAATAGTGCTGGCACCTCCTACTTGTTGGTTAGCACGCGCTTATAATTTTGTTATTTTTTAAATTATTTTCATATATGTTCAAAGACCTAATTATCCCCCATTTAAATTGAAAATAACAAACAAAAACACATTGAAAAGACTTGAAATCACTATTACTACTAATATTAATAAGTAATAACATTACTATTACCATTATCGCTATTAACATTATTACTATTTTTATCATTGTTAAAATCATCATTATTGTTATTACCGTTACCACCATCACTACTAATGTTATTGTTGTTGTTGCTTCTGCTAGCATTAACATTATTATTAATAATAATAGCAATTCTATTAGTATTATTATTGTCTTAACAATAATTATCATCATCATCATCACTATTATTATTATTATTATTATTACAACTACTACTACTACTACTATTACTATTTTCATTATCACTATTATCACCACTACTATTATTAATGTTTTTTTATCATCACTATTTTTATTCTTCTTCCCCGTCACGTAACAACAACAACAACAATTATTATTATTATTATCATAATTACTGTTACTGTTACTGTTACTATTAGCATTCTTACCATCATCATTGTTAGTATTATTATTAGCACTACTAATACTATTATTACTAATATCATAACTATCATTTTTATTAATATTATCATTGTTATTACAATTATCACTATTACCACCACAACTATTATCATCATAGCAAACTATTACTATTACTACTATTACGATCATCATCATCATCATCATCATCATCACAATTATTAATATCACCACTATTATTGCTATCGTTATTATCACTATTAGTAGTATTATTACTGTTATTATTATCATCATAATTATTACCGCCATCAATATTATTATCACAACTATTAATTCAATCACTATTATTATTATTATTATTATTATTATCATTACTATCATCATTAATATCAGCATTAGTATTATTGTCACTACTACTACAACTACTATTATTCCGATTATCATCACCATCATCGTCATCATCTTTGCTACTATAATTAATAATATTATTATCATCACCACCACCACCATCATCATTATCACCACCACTACCACTACTAATTTGATTATTATTGTTGTTGTTGTTGTCACTATTATCATCATTATTATTACCATCAATAATTTTAGTATTTTCATCACTATTTGTATTATTATTATTATCATTATCATCGTCATAACTAAAATTACTATTTTTTTTTATTAGCATCATCATCATTATTGTTATTAATATTACCACCACCACCATTACCACCTTATTATTATTGTTGTTGTTGTTGTTGTTGAAAAAATAAAAGCCATGACCTTGATAGAATTGAAAACTATAAATACTCTGACAAAAGAGCCAAAAAAAACAATAAAAAATCAAAAGAAGAGGAATCAAATTAGAATCATTACTATTATTGAAAGCAAAAACTATAATGGATAAAATTGAACGCTATAAAAACTTCAACAAAAAAACAAAGGACAAAACTAAGAAATGAAAAGTAGAGGAATTGAATTGAAAAATAACAAAACTTTAACAAAAAGGAAAATGAAAAAAAAATACGTAAATCAAGACTAAAATGACCGAATCTAAAATACCAGTGAACAATGAGGACCATAATGTATTTATCGGGGTTATGAGATAGAAATGAAGGGGAAAAAAGAAAAGGTCACCAACGATAAACCGACAGCTTCTAGACATCATGCGTCATTCCACCTGAAAGAAGAGACGGTGAAGAATAACATGAGATGGAGGAAGCTCATTTTTTAGCACCTGAAGCTGCTACATACACCCCACCAAAATGTGTGAAGGCTCCAATGCGTTGGCGTATGCATTGCACGTGCCAACAACTTTTCAAGATTAAAACATTATTTAATAGTTAATTACATAACTACCCTTAACCAAACTAACAACCAACAAAAAAAAAATCACGGCTAAAAGACCATAATACCCTTGCCCCCACTTAATTTAATTTATTTGATTTAAGGATACATGTATAATTTTATTGTGTAAAAAAAAACAAAAACACCAAAATACTCCTACTTGGAACTCATTATTTTTTTACACCTGAATATATTTTAATTTTTTTACTGTTTATAAATATATTGCATCGATCAAAATACTCTTAAACAAATCTATTATGCCCAGAAAATATATAAAAAGATAAAAATATTCCTAGTTTAAATGCAAGCAAATTTTCATGTGAATAATAAAAAAAATCACCAAACTTCAATGGTGAATAGAAAATGTGAGGGGGTAACGGTGAATCACCCAGTAGTTTTAGTATATTTATTAAATAAAAAAATAAATTAAAAGGAGAGATACGTATGGATCCTCTCCTTACCAATAGCCACAGGAGCGAAAAGCAAACTGTCTCCAGAAAATATCAGACACATCACAGGCATGTGGGTCTTTTGCCCCGATAACTGACACGCACTTCCTTACGTGTCTTAACTTGTAAGCCCCTCTCTCTCTCTCTCTCTCTTCTATCCCTACCCCAATCACCATCCCCTTCTTTCCAGTCTCTCTTGCTTTATTTAGAACCAATTAAGAAAAAAAAAGAGAAAAGAAACAAACACAAAAAAGCAAATTCATAATTATTATTAGTAGTATAAGTGATACCCGCCACTCAACTCACCAGCCATTCATTAATCCCCACGTAGCACTTTATTTATCGCCGGCCACCCCACTTCGCCGCAAAATTACGTCAGCCTAACCACACTTTGTTGTCAACATGACATAACATATATATGCGAGAAGGAGTGTTTAAATGTATTAGGTAAGTACTTGGGAGTGTTGGGCGTGCGTACGTTAAAGTGACAAGGGTGCGCATTTTATGAATATAGCGACGTTAACGGGTTGACTGTAGTAACGTTCAAAGAAGGAGGAAAAAAAGAAATAAAAGGAAGAGTCTTTTATTAGATTAAATTTTTTTATTCTCTTAGGGGTGTGTCTTTTGGGTTTTGATTGCTTTTAGGGAATGGATGGCGGTGATGTTGATTCCTGATACTAACTAGTATTAAGGACAGTGAACTAGTGTTAAATTTTCTGGGTTTAATTTCTTGGACCTGCTGGAATTCAATTGCTTGAGAGATTTTGGTAGGAAGAACCAAGTTACACGCAGATAGAGAAAAGGAAGCAAACTTCGTTAATTTATTTTACTGTTTTTATTTCCCTTCACGGGGGAGACGTTCAATTTCTTTTTTGCTAGCCAGGAAAGTTGAGACTTTTCGCGCCATTTTTGCAAATTAATGACCCCTTGAAGCATGATGTAAAGAGGTAAGTAAAGGCTGATGACTGACTTAATTAGTATTAGCTAGATCTGTTTTTGTTTAAAATTATGTTCGGACTAATTGGAAGCTGAAGTTACACAGTATTGGTAGTGTATAAAAAGCAGCACACTTGCTATGCTTTTCTGTGTTTGATGGTCGTTTCTGAGTTTGTGTGTTGGGCTAGACAAGGGGTTCTTTCTTTTGGATGTTCTCTTTATGTTCAAGCAATGGTTTGTGTGTTTGATACTATATTTAAGAAAATCCTGATTGATTAAGATTGAGTCTAATTCACCATCGATTCTGTTTTTAATTTTTCTTGTTTTGCATGGTTTGCTTTGAGCGATTGAATTTTGTGGAAAAAATAATGATCTCCTGAAGCCTAACTTCAAAAAGGATAAACTTGAGATGGATTTAGGCTATAATGTTCGTTGACCTTCCTGTTGCATGAAACTAAATAGGTTTCTGGAGGCAATTGCCACGTAATTTATAGCTGATCTTGGACTATTTGTCCTATGTCAATCTTGCCGATACTATATTTATTAGTAGTTCATAGTCCATTTTCCAGTTATTTTAAGAAAAACAAGTCTTGAAGCTTTTTGAAAAGATTTATTCTGATTTGAGGTTCCACACTGAATGGTCTTCGATTCACTGTCAGTCTATAGCATGTCTTCACATGGTAAAGAGGTTCTAGAATCAAAACCAGTGAAAAAACTGTAGAAAATGTTAATTACCAAGCCAAAGTTATCTTAAGCAAGACATGAGGTCATCGTTGCTGATTTAGCTCAGTATACTAGGAGGAATCTCTAACATGGGAGTGCTGTGAGAGAATCAATGTTGCATGTTACCCTGAAAAATTTGTCTGTCTACTCTCTCCCATGTTCCTGCTTCCTCTGGCAAAGTAAATATGATATGGTTCATTGTTTCATGTCCACAACAAGGCTGCCTTACTTCCCCCTAATTTTTGTCTTCCTTATTGATGTTGCTAATGCTGCCACTCTTAATCAACAATTTTTTCAAGTGTTTAGTTTTTGCCTGCTTGAATGAACAGGAATAACTGACATTGCCATGTCAGTGGAGTGTGTCTGAGCATTATAGTTTAACCTTTGTGAGTGTTTGATCTCTTAGCTTTGTGAGTCTACCTGTTCTGAATGACTGAGAGTTACAGGTTTTCTTTTGTATGTTTGTCACCTGGATGGCACAACAATTCATGAAAACTTGGCAGGAGTTTTTTGAAATGTCAATTATAAGTAGATATCCTTTTGAGCACTGTCCATGGATGAGCATCAGTTTGACCACAATTCTCTTTCCCTTTTTGTTTCTATTCTATTGATTTCTTTGCTTAAGAATGGCAAGCTTCATGCAATTTTATTACTGCACTGTTGTCATGCTGCAGCTTATTAAATGTGCCTGTTTTCTGCTTTGTTTTTCTGTTTTTTGTTCCATTTTTTTAGAGCATGGGCTCTACATCAACTCAAATTGCTGCAATGAGAGGAATGGGTTTTTATGAGCCCTTTCACCAGATTAGCTCATGGGGACACGCCTATAGAGATGATGGTAGCCTAAACATTGGTCCATCCACAATTGTACAGGTGGATGCTGGGCTAGACAACAAGGTAATGATTAATGATATTTTCCTTCTAGTTAGTGAATGTCAGAGTTACCTCTGCTTACCAGGTGGCCTGACCTTTCTGACTGACTTTGTCTAGACTGAACATGTTTCACATGAATCAATGGAACCATCCAGAAGTGATCAAGAAGCGCACAAACCTGCTGATAAGGTCATGAAACTCCCTCCTGCTCTCCTGATTAATTAAAAACATATCAGCTATTAATCTTCAATTTCTTATGAACTTATATTAACTTCATGAAGATCGTGTAAATTTTGAACCCTCTGAAAACTGAATGAAAAATCTGCTTCAATAAAATCCACAAATGGAAATCTATCGTGTCTCTCACGTGAAGAATATGGTATCAAGGATAATGAGTTTGTAAATGTTTGAGTTATTAGCGACATGGCTTAAACATGATTAAACTCGATGGAAGTGCCTGTTCTATTTCTCTTTTTTGAAAAAGTGAAAAACCAACGAATAGTTGACTAAAAGACACTTGAAATTTGCACAAATCGAACTGCAGATACAAAGACGTTTGGCACAAAATCGTGAAGCTGCTCGCAAAAGTCGCTTGCGGAAAAAGGTATAATTTAATGCATTCTTATACAAGTATATGCTGATGGAGGTGTTTTGAGATTGTAGTGCAGAAGATTTATATTTCAAAATTGTTTCTTAGGCCTATGTTCAACAATTAGAATCCAGCCGTTTGAAGTTGGCCCAGTTGGAGCAGGAACTTGAAAGAGCTAGGCACCAGGTGAGACGAGAATTCTATTCTCTCTATTATGTTTCACCATTTATTTAGATGCATTTCCCTAATTATCAGGCACTGATTAAAATAATAGCCAGGATTGCCTGGAACAGCAAACTGTCTCCTCTAACAGCTCTGTGAATGCCTTACTGCAGGGTGCTTACATAGGAGGCAGTGCATCAGATTCTAGTCATTTGGGATTTTCAGGAACAGGAAATCCAGGTTCTTTTTATTTATGTGCTTGTAGGTTAACTTGATGATACTTGTATGGCATGGAAAATCATAGTAACTCTTGACATAGGCAAAAGCACCCAAGAAGGAATTTTGAAGACAGAACAGTATACTTTTAGGACTATATGCAGAAACTGACCTGCCTTGATGGCTTTTTTCTTATAGAGATCCATCTGAAAACATGGGTTCCATATGCCTCTCCTCATTTTTTCTTGCTGGATACAGATCAGAAGGATGCTCAAAAAGTATTTGTTAACTGTTCTGTGCTACAGCTCATGTTTGTAAAGCATCATGGGTCCTGTTCTCTCGTCAAAATACTGCTGGATGCATCCATGCAGTTAACAAACTAGACACTAAATACTCCACCTACAATTTCCAAATTTGTTTCCTTAACTTTCCATGTAGATTATTTTTATGTGTATTTAATATCTATTCAAGGAAACTGGGAAGTTTTGGCCTTTAATTGCCTAATTATCCCTTGAAACTGTTTTGCATACTCATCATTGTGATTGCATTTGTTCCTTTAAGCTCTGATCTGTGCTGTCATCTAATGGTTCTGATTATGAATTCTCAGGAATTGCTGCATTTGAGATGGAATATGGACATTGGGTTGAAGAACAACTCAAACAAGTTTCTGAACTTAGGAATGCATTGCAAGCTCATATAACTGATATTGAGCTCCGGATCCTAGTTGAGAATGGCTTGAATCACTATAACAATCTTTTCCGCATGAAAACAGATGCTGCGAAGGCTGATGTCTTCTATCTGATTTCTGGAAAATGGAGAACATCAGTAGAACGCTTCTTTCTGTGGATCGGAGGATTCCGCCCATCAGAACTTCTAAATGTAAGGCTTAGTTCCGTATAATTTATCATTTGAAAATTGCTTAGGTATTGATGTCCCTGTGTCCCTGATAATACCAGTGGGCTCTGTTCATGATTTTTTCAGTTCTTTTTAACGCTTGACATAAAGCTACCTTTTTAGCGTTATATATCCTAACTATAGGATTGTGGCTCTTAATAGTAGCATATAAAGAAGACAATGTGCCTCAGCTTGCTTTACGCTTTATTGGTTCCCGTCCCGGAGGAGTTAATCCTATCACAATTCACCTGACATATCTTTAGAACACATGCATAAACTCTTATTTCACTGTCTTTTTTTTTCTTTTTAGTGAATATTTTACTATTGCTATCTTGATTTTATACGTCAAACTTCTAAATCCCCACTGCAGGTTCTCATGTCACAACTTGAGCCTTTGACTGATCAACAGCTTGCGGATGTCTGTAACCTTCGTCAATCTTCTCAGCAAGCTGAAGATGCTCTAACTCAAGGAATTGATAAACTCCAGCAGACTCTGTCCCAAAGCATAGCAGCTGATGTAATGGGTGATGGGGGTTATGGGGATCGGATGGCTGACGAGCTAGAGGGATTTGTGAACCAGGTAATAATTTCTTAGCAGTCATCTAGTTAGTTATTGTGCACTTGAAAGCTGAATTCACTCATGTTTCACGAATTCTTTCCTCTTGTCATAGCACGCTTAACTATTTTGAACAAAGAAAAACAAAACCAAGTCATAATCATACATAATAAACAAATATCATGGTTGAGAATGTTGAATGATAATATTAATTAATTATGAGCACTCGACAACTTATCCCTTGACTTCATATTTGTAACTGGATCATGATATACTCTCTCTTAAAACAGGCTGATCACCTTCGGCAACAAACTCTGCAGCACATGTCTCGGATCTTAACAATACGCCAAGCAGCCCGAGGTTTACTTGCATTAGGAGAATACTTCCACCGTCTTCGCGCTCTCAGTTCTCTATGGGCTGCTCGTCCTTGTGAACCTGCCTAGTCAGCAGAGGTATGACCCTAGAAAACCACTATATCTATATTGATCCCCACCAGCACTTGTGCCTCTGCAGGGGAACGGGTTCTTGTGGCATTTGTAATACGGACAAGTATTCGATCCAGTTATATGTTTTTCCAAAGCAGATGTAAATATGAATCGTAATGATTTGTGTCTGAAGCAGCAAATTTAGGTAATTAAGTTGATACTCGGTGCAGGATGTATAGTTAAAAGTGTTAGAAAGTTTCATTTGAAATGGAGGCTATGTTTGTACTCCTTGGCTACTTGTGTAGGAATACGCGTGTTGTTTAGACAAATTCCTTGCCGTTCTTGAATCGTCAGTATCTGTTAAGATTAATATGCTGGCTCAGTGGGCGAAGGAGGTAGGATCATCAAATTTCTTGAACGACAGGCACAAGTGAGAAACTAGAAAACCACCCACATCTGATTATAATATACTCCAAATGCTGAAATTGACAGTTGATTTTCTTGATATTGAAAATTGTTCTCCGATTGCCGTGGACAGAACATTTAGGTGGTGACTAGGATTGTGATTTTGAAAAATTTTAATTTTTTTAGTTTTAAAAAAAATTTGTGTTATTTTATTGTTTTGATATATTGACCTTAAAAATAAATTTTTAAATAATAATAAAATTATTATTTTAATATATTTTCAAATAAAAACTATTTTTATTACACTTTTTGACCGGCCACTTAATCAGACATCCTTGAACTTGAATTGCTATGAGATTGAAGATTCTTTTTATGAAAGTGATACATGTATGTAATTCAGTGAATGAGCTACTGTGATAGAAATTATTTTTTAAAATATTTTTTTATTTTTTAAATTTTATTTTTAATATCAACATGGTAAAAAAAATATCAAAAAATAATAATTTGAAGTAAAATAATAATCATTTTAAAAAATATTTTCAAAATACAAAATAAACAGGGGAATGCATGATAAAATCATCAATTTGATGGGGTCCAAAATGATGTAAAGTCACACCGTGAGCCGGAGTAGAAGAATCCACAGAACTCCCTGGGCTTTTTTAAAAAAACCAGTGGAGGAGGAGGTAGGCCTAATTCCTGCCAGGTTTTTGACCCCGCTTCGCGGAATTAAATTGCTCCTTCATTTCTTATGCTTATTAGTGCCGGCTGTCTTCAAAATCAAATGGTAGTGTGATAGGGGAGGTTATATCTGTAATACCACCTAATCCCAACTTTTTAAATTAAAACCAGCAACGAAAAAAAAAACATTAAGGAAGGAGAGTTACCCAGTTATATTTTTTGTTGTACTTTATATATAAATAATTCTTAAGAATCCGGTTATTGTAGTCTCAAAGAAAATGTATCTTTCCGATTATATTCGCGGATTCCTTCCTTATTGAAAACAATAAAAAAAAAAAGTATGGCTAAATCCCTATACTCGTATTCACATCACCTTATTAATTAGAATAGTTTTTTTAAAAAAGTTTCTTGCTTTTTTTTTTAGTTTTTTTTTAAAAAAATTTACCTTCAAAAACCTTTTTTTTTTTCAATATCATCCTTTAATATTAGATTATTTTGAAAATTGTACATCATAATATTTTTTTATTTTTTTCTATTATGTTATATATCGGTCTCATGGATTTAGTTTTTTCCTTCTTGATTTCGACCTTTAACATTGAATCTGCTGAAAATAAAGTTTGGTAATTTTTTTTCTTTTTATGAAGTTATCATAGTCTCATAACTTAAATAGTAAATTTAATAGGTTATCCTAAATTAAATTGGGTAGTTTTTTAAGGTCTTTTTTTATTTGTTATTTTTATTATTTTATCTTTCAACATTGGGTTAGTTGGAAATTAAATTTCATGATTTTTTTGACTTTATTTCTAAGTTGACTCAGGTAGTTTCTTAGTCATTTTTTAATTTAACACTTTATTTTCAATTTCATCCTCTAATATTGGGTTGATTATGAATTTGTTTTCATAATTTATTTTGATTTGCTTTTTATAGGTTTATCATGGTCTCATGACACAGTTGCAGATTTAACAGGTTAACCCGGGTCGATCCAATATGTCATTATCTCAATATTTGAAAACAAATATAATCCAATATGTCTTCGTCTCAATATTTAAAAAAATATGTTGTCCAATATGCATTATTTTTTTTAAGTTCATCATTAATTTCTTTTATTATAAAATATGTTAGCAACGCTTCAATATTTTTTTATATTAAAATAAATTGATCCGACTTGCATCACATCATAGGTCAATAATCTAGTAGCAACTAAGTTATGGAAATGTGGTGAGGGCTATGGGTTTTGTACTTCTGATTATAAAAAAAAACTAAATGACATGGGGAAAATATTGTTCCCTGCACTACAATTCACCTTTAACAATTCATCATGAATTGCCATGATGAATTGTTTTTACTTTGGTCATCAAAGTTTTTTCTCCATTGATTCAGGCATTTTGTGGCTAAATTGATGGCTAATCAACTCTGATTTGTTGAAAAACAACAAAATTGAAAGATAAGGGATAAAATTGGAAAAGGTGGCAAAACTTAGCGACACCTTCAAAGTTTGTGTGAAAAATATCATTTTTGCCCTTATACTTTCTAATTTGTTTTTTTTCTGGTTCCTTTGGTTTTAGAGATTTCAATTTTGATCCAGAACTTTACTTTTCTCATTTTTAGTCCCTCGTTTGAGAGAGAAGAGAGAATCATTGGATTCCAATATTGGTAGAGAGAGAAAGTCTCGGTTGACACCGATTTAGGCTATGAAAAAAATTGATCTTTATGTTAATGAGTTTTATTTGATGCGAGGAGTCTTGTCTGAGTGTTTTTTTTTATTCTTACCATCGTTTGAAATGATAAATTTGAACTCAAGAATTTTTTTTATTTCGAGTTGATTTTAGATTTTTAGGTTGTTATTTGGGTTATTTGAGGCCATTGATAGATTTGTCAATGTGTATAAAATGTTTTGGGTTAAAAAAAGAGTTTTTTCAAAAAACAAAAACTCCTGGTTTGAATTTCTAGTAACCTTTTGGTTGTTTTGGGCCAGCAACTGATATGTTACTTGATTTTTTTTTCAAAAACATAAAAGGTGAACGACAAGTTATTCACTCATTGAAGAAAATAAACTCACCCCAAACATGTGGGCCTGGGATGGAAAGCCCACTCACCTAACCTTTTTTTAAGCCTAGATGCACTGGGTCATTTAGGTCAGGCCTACACGTCTGAGCTTTATTTTGGGTCAATTAGTTTTTTAGCTTCTATTTTCTTTTTTCCTTCTAATTTCATTCTTTAGTTTTTTTATTGGATGTTTTTATTAGTTTTTTTTATATATATATATATGATTTTTCAATAAAATGTTATTTAATTTTCACTTAGTGTATCCAAGTTTATGAATACCTTTCAATTTTTTCTTTCCTTATTTTAAAAGATTTTTTTTTCTATTCAACCTTACTTAATTTTTTTCTCTTTTATTTGATTGAATCACTTTTATATGGTGTTTTTTTATCAAATAAAATATTAGTTCAAAGAAATAATTTTATTAAATACAATAGAGTTTATGATCCATGTTTAAAAATTATATATCTACATCCACTTCTATCTCTCGACTTTCCAATTTATTCTTTGGTTAACTTTTCTATGCGTGTTTTTTTTATTATCAAATAAAACATTACTTCCAAAAAATAATTTTATTAAATATAATCGAGTTCATGGTTTATGTTTCAATATCAAATATCTACATCCTTTTCTATCTTTCAACTTTCCAATTTATTCTTTGGTTAAAGATCATATGGTTTTTACTTGTTTTTTCACATAAAATGATAACATTTTTTTTAATATATATAACCTTGTATAATATTTTTTTAGTTTCATTTTAATTAATCAATTTCACATGTGTGTCTAATCATTTGGTTAAATAAAAAAATAATTATAATAAATAAATTCATTAAATACAACCGATTAAATAACACATGTTGTGAGATCAAATATTTTGATCTACTTCTATCTCTTGATTTTTTCAATTTAGTATTTAATTATTTTTAATAATTTTTTATTTATTTTATTAAATATATGCACAAAATTTTTCATTTATGATTAAGATTTTTTTATATCAAATAATATTTTGAAAAATCTTGTATATTTATTTATTTTTTATTAAAAAAAATTATTCGGTGAAACACGAATCAAATCCTTGTAATTATTGTAATATGGGTTAGAATGGGTTTATTTAAGCTATTAGGCCCACAATACTTGCACATTAAAAATAAAATAAAAAGGAGGAGGTAAAAGTAAAATGGTTAAATGTCCATTATCCAAGCTGTCACGGGAACATGAAGCTGTGGACGTCCGCAAAGGTGGCAGTAAAAGTCAAAAGCAAAAAAAAAACAGAAAAAAAAAAAACAGAAAAAGGGGGGCAAACTACCAGGAAGATTCACTCAGATTCCGTTGGTGAGGTTCCTAATAATAATTCATTTCCTTCACGTCTCCAACAATCAATTATTGAACTCCCCTCTCGAATTGAATTTCTCCCTTTTCATTTCTGTTGATCGAGGTTCGTTAAAATGAGCAGCAGCAGCAGCAGTTTGAGAACGACATGTAGGCCTCACACAGTTTTAACGTCATTCACGTGCAGTAGCAGTAGCAGTAGCAGTAGCAGGCACCAACCTCGATCCAGAATTAGGGTTTCCTTTCGAACCCCCCCTGATTGCAACAAGCCTCATCCCTCTTTCTTCTCTCCTTGGCTTATTCACACCAATAACAACGACCCCTGGTTCCGCGTTAATCACAAGAGAACTATAGTTCGTGCCTGGACCGAGCCTAAATCTCCATACGAAACCCTAGGTATGGTATTTTCCTCTTCTCTATTGCTCTCTTGTTTGGTTGCTGAGAAAATCGATGCAAAAAGGAGAAACTCATGTCAGACGTCATTTATATTTTATATTTTTCGAGCGCAGAATTGGAAAGGGATTCTGATGAAGAGGATATAAAGGTTGCTTATAGACGGTTGGCCAAATATTATCATCCAGATGGTGAGTCACCTTACTCTTCTTTATTATAGTAAAATATTAGTTTTGATTTTCCCATATCAATAATATTTTATTTAGTTGAAACTTGCTACTAGTATTGCTGTTGTTTTATGGGTGTTCGTCTATTTGTTATTTGGAATTGGAGACCTGAATCTGGACACTTTAATCCCAGGGGTTTCGGCCTTAAACACTGGACCAATGCCTCATGAGAAGAAGAAGAAGTATTGTCGTTATTGTTGAATGGATCTGTATATTAGTTAACTTCTGGTGCTGCTTCTTGTATTGAATGGTTGTATTTAGTTTTATGATGAGTTATAGGCAGTTTTTGCAGCATAATTTCTTGTCTCTGCTGTGCTGCTAGAAAATCCACTCTAGTCTCTTTAACTACCCTGTGCTGGAGCTTATCTCTTCATTTTTTCCATGTTAAGTTTATGACGGAAGAGGCACTCTTGAGGAAGGAGAAACAACTGAAGCTAGATTCATCAAGATTCAAGCTGCATATGAGTTGCTAATGGATGATGAGAAGCGAAGACAATACGATATGGATAACAGAGTCAATCCAATGAAGGTACTACTTACTGTTATAGCCGTGCCAATGTGGTATTAGTGTCAGGCATATCCCCTTAATGAATTACAATTTCTCTTCTTCCAGGCCTCACAAGCATGGATGGAGTGGCTTATGAAAAAAAGAACAGCTTTTGATCAACGGGGTGATATGGCGATCATGGCTTGGGCTGAGCAACAGCAGCGTGAGATGAATCTCCGTGTACGCCGTCTTTCTCGTACAAAGGTATTTGAGTAATTCTGTTCTTTCTCAAGTGTCTTGCACTGGAGCTCCTTTATCATCATCTATATATTTCTTTATTCAAAATTTGCAATTCACAGGTGAAATTCATTGGATTTAATATTCATATTATAGTCTGTAGTTAGCCATATGAATCATATTGTTCTGGTCGATGAGATCTGATTGAAATATCATTCATAGTAAACAATTGATGGAACCTTAGCAAGCTTCAACAGAACTTATCTTGTACCACTAGCAAGCATCAATGGAACGTTATCTGTTGGTGTCATTTTCGCTACCACTGTATTTGGTAATCAAAGCTGCAATCAGCAGCTTCAATTACACTTCTGTTGCATTATTTTCGCTGTTGGCTGAAACAAGTGGCACCATTTAAATATTATGTTATGTTTGCTCTTTTCATCGGCGGGGTTTACCAATCCTTTTCTTTTCGTTGAAATCTTTAAAAGTTTTTATAAAACTCCTTTCCTTGGATGATTTGCCAACTGTTCAATCAATTACTTCTTTCTTGTGTCGCTCAAAAACTTGTCCTTTTTTGGAAGTTTAGACTGACCCTGATGAAGAGAGACGGATTCTAGCAAAAGAGAAAAAGGCATCCATGGAATACTTTTCCAGCACACTGAAGCGTCACACACTTGTATTGAAGAAAAGGGATTTGATGCGAAAGAAAGCAGAGGAGGAAAAAAAACGGTCCATTAGCCAGCTTTTAGCTGCAGAAGGGCTTGAGCTGGACACAGATGCTGATGAAACACTGTAGAGATGCAATACAGTTGGTCTACTAGCTGCATTGCAGCACGTATTCTACTTGTACAAAAGTAAACTGTATATATGATTACTTTTCCGAGTAAGAAATGAATGACAAGGTGGCACTTACCTCGGAAAAACTCTCTCAAATAGTATCTTTCTCATTTCTTTTCCCTTTATATTTTTTTATTCATTTATTTTAATTTTTTTAAGAAGACTTTCTTATGGTACTTTGGTTGCCGCTTAGAAGGTTGCTCGAGGCAGTTAGTAGCATACTGTAGAGCGTGAATGATGTATAGGTCTTCGAAGATCGTTGTCCCCATTCTAGAGCTGTTGGAAACATCTTTGTGAGCCAGAGCCAGTACGACAACATTAGCCTCCCCTGCACATGAGTTATGCGGTTTCTCTCTTTTTTCTCGTTTTTGTTTGTTGGGCGAGGGGTGGCACCTCCATAAAAAAGGTATCCAGTGGGTTAAATTGTAGATAAAAGGCAAGTCCAGATTATGGACTACCTTGTTGACGGCGGTTGTGATTGTGCAAGGCACCGCCTGAGTGACCAAATAGTTGCAGGATTGGCAAGGTATGGTTGCCCCACGATTAAGAATTTAGCAATAATGAAATCAACCCAGCACTGTTAGCCCAATTCCAACGTTTAGAATGCTCAAAGCAACAGAAATGAATTCTACAATCCATTAAATAAAGTGATTTCCGTACGATTCTAAATCGCAACCTAAGGAAAACGACTTCAGAATTCACCATAAAAAAATTCACCCCAACTCTCTCCCCTGCTTGAAAAATTCTTTGATCTTCAAAATCTCATCCTCTATAGTAGCAATAAAATACCCATAATCTGATAACTAAGATGAGTTGAAGAAAATTAGTCAAATATCATCTTGGTTTACTGGTGGAGATGGTCAGTGTTTTGAGTCGATTTGTTGGCTTGCTTTTCAATCCCAAGACAATTGGTTTATTGACTTTTGTTAATGTTAGAGGCGCGTGGAACATGATTTTATTTTATTTTCACTTGTGACAATGCTAATTTTATTTTGTTGGATCGTAATTGAGTTTTCCAAAATAAATAAAGAAAAGAAAAATCTGATGAAGTGTTTGGCATGTAGAAATTTAGCCGGTGGTTTGGTTGAAGTTCAAAGAACAAAATACAAGTTAGATAGAAATGACAGTATAAGCGGTAAATGATATATTTTCAATAATTTTGCTCAAATAAATTCCTCAATTTTCAATTTTCAATAATGATATATTCCGCAATAAACCTATTTCAAACATGAATTCAATCTAATTAAGTAATAGAAATCAGTTCTAGTGTAAAATTGGTTCCAAGGTGTTACCTGAAGGCTGAAGACACTGGGAAACAGCATGCCTTGACGGATAATGCCACGGCACCAGCAGCTGAATATTATCCTCCAATCAGAAAAAGGCAAAGAAACATGATGACTTGTTTGCGCCACCAGCACTGGTGACCACTAAAACCATGTGAAATGAAGCACATGAACCTACTAGTTGCAGAATTAGTTTGGAATAAGAAAGTATACATTTGGAGTACAGTTGCTGTTCAGCGTTTCTTCCGGACTGGAAAACATTACCGGGGAGGGGGAGGTCACAGACATTTATCTTTATTCATTTCAAACAAGGATTGGTTACATGATACAGAACTATTCAATATCTTCTGTTGATCAACTTGAACAGGAATTAAAAAAGAAAAGAAAAGGCACTTTGGCAATGCCAAACAAGTCTTTTAGCTTCACTTCAGAGAGAGTGAGAAAAGTGTTTTGTGTATGTGTTGCGTATCTGATGCTGTTTAGCTAAAAAGTCATAAATCAGAATCCTTAACATAAGCTGAATGCCTGCCCACAATTAATTCAATGAGGGGTTCTTCCACATCAGAATCAGCCTGCGTCTTGTCACGACACACGAGAATCTTTTCATTACCAGTGACAACTGTAACTTCCTCTTTGCGAGTCGAAAGCTCATTTGCAACAACCATATGCATTCTGTACTTTTTAAGAGCCATTTCAGCTTTCTCCAAAAGAATCTTTGAATCTGTCTCAAGCTGTTAAAAAAAAAGCAGCGACAAAAATCAGGGCCAACTAGCAAATATCCCAGGTTGAAAACTAGCTAATCATAACACGCAACAAGTCAAGTTGTGATCACCTTTTCCTTTCAAAGCAGGTGAAAGGAGTACACAAAAAACTTTCAATAGAATCATATTAAACCTCCATTCAAATTCAAATACTTCTATATGAAGTTCTCTACCATAAAGGTACTAGTGCATTGTCCAAATACACAAACATTTCATCAGTCTTTTGTTAAAACACAGGAAATAATAAGGGACCACACTGTCTTCCCTGCATACGTATTTAGTAAAACTGAGAATGAGAAAAAAAATGGAATTATAAATTAGGTTTCTGTTCAACAATTATCAACCAATTTGTCAATATAAATGCTCAGTGCCCAGATATAACTTTTGGAAACATTTTCTACTGTTCACATATTGTACAGTAACCAGTCCAACTACAGCTCGTCATCTAATAAACCTTTTCAAGGATATGCTCAAACATCTTTGCATTCCCAAAAAAGACATTAAGAAGGGTGGCACAACATCTAATCTTGAGTTTGTTAAAAAAAAAACACAAATATCTAACCTTGAATGATATGCAGAAGGCCATGGGAGCCCATTCTTTCTTCAGTGCTGAGAGCATTTTCGGGACCTGCACTAGTCGCATGTCCAAAGGACCAGATGCTGACTGAATCTTGTGCTCTGCCTGCAGATATAATCGAGCGAATTACAACTGATAACATACACTCAAGCAATTTCATCTTCCAAATCAATTAACTGTCAAGGTCCCAGGAATAATCAGTTGCCAACTTTCAATCTGTATTTCCTAACAGATGATCCTGAAACTAAATGCTATCAATCAAGAGAGTATTACTTTATTTGAGTATTACCATGCTCTTCCATGGAACATAAAAGTCAGATACAGCAGCAGCAAGATAAAACACAGCAAGCGACCCAAGATCCTTCATTGACATTGCAATGCTTTGTAAAATCTGCCAACAATTCAAGACATGCATTCAACACATACGAATGTAAAATAGCTGTCACACATATCTCAGTGTGTGAGAAATAAAAAACAGCTTGGACAGAAAAGAATACAGATAGAGAAAATTGTAAAAAAAAAAAAAATTACTTTAACTTATACATAAAAAGCCAAACCACTGAATGGTTAATGAAGAATCCCTGGGCTGATATGGCAATGGTTAGGAAAGGCATGTGAACTCTTGCCAGAATGTTCAACATACTAGTCACAATTGGAGCTAAACTCATCTAATAGGCAACTCATTCATAAAAAGTATGTATTGCATGTGAAAACCTATGAAAGAACAGAAAAACTGATATCCATCATGAACAAACAAATGGATTTTTTACCAGGACAAGAAATGATAGGCAATTATTGTGGCAGCTAGCACATTGCTTTGGAATTTATGGAAACAATTTTAAAAGCTAACCTGAAGATACTCAAATATGGTTGTAAATGGAAGTTTTAACAGGTGACCTCCAGCTATAGCCTGCAATAAACCCGAAATCCTGAGTTGGCTCATTGTTACGGTGAGCTAAAGTTTTGCCCTCAAACTATACAACAAACAGGGTCAATTGAGTGAAATTTCTAGAACGCTGGATGTAAGTTATTAATAGTTCATACAGCATGATGATCACTAACAGCTCTCTTCACTGCTTCGGTGTGTGGTTGGCGCACTGAAATATAAAGAAAAATTGGTTAAATAAATGGAACCCTCAATTGTTGATACAGTTTGATTATATGACAGAATCAACAAGATATTGCCAATTATAGCTAATCTTTCAGGGAAAAAAAAAATGGTTCACAATAATAATATCTGAAGAATCAACCACAAAACTCCTAAACCATCAATGTTGGACACGTTATCTCCAACCAATACAATGTTTGGAAATGGAAAGAATGCCAGCCTATCATAACAAATTAGGCAACACGCCTAAGTCAGGCCATAGAAGAATCATTTATGATCAAGTCAAATGCATCAAACTAACAGACATATATCAACTGATCAGCAAGTTCAATTTATTTGCAGGAAAAAAGAGAGTAACAAACCTTGAATAGTAGAGTCATCAGAGCACTCAAAGCATTCAAGTAACGGATCCTCAGGAAGAGATTGGCAATAAGGCTGGAAAGTTCCTCTGCATAAGAAAGCCATATATTATCCAAAATAAAAACCTGTTCTTGATTGTTTATTTTTTCCTTTACTCACTTCCCAACAACAAATTAGTAGCAATAGAAAGGAGCAACAAACACACAGCTTTATAAAAACATAGAAATTTACCTCCTATATAAAAAGATAACAGCATACCCAGCCTTGATAAAATATCTGCAATAAAATCATTACAATTGAGAAGAGTGTATAAAAGGGCTTCTCTATTTGATAGGTTCCAAAATTTGATTACTCAGTAGAAGTAGCTCCTCTATGGCCTGAGCTGAAATTATCAATGTAACGGACGCAACGTTGCTCCAATGGAACTGTGGTGCCACCAGATGTCACACACACAACCCTTCTAGGACTCCCCTTTCCTGCATTTACTGACCTATCAATACAACTAAAACCTAATTAAACACTAATATTATGGTTATTTATCTATAAGATGTGCAAGTAATTGAGTTAGTTCTTACCAGGTGGAGTAGAATTGTATCCAATGAATTCCTTCAATTTCTTTATAATCCCAGCACTGTCTTTTAGAGGAGGAGCCGAATCAAAAAACGATTCGATTTCTGCATCCAATGGAGCTTCAGATACTGACCCATTTCTAGAATCCATTCCGAATCCCCTGAGAAATTAACAGGTAAATACCATTCTTGAATCTAGAGAATTAGACATCCAATGGCAATGGCAACCAACATAAAGAAAAACATAAAATAAAACAAAACAAAACCCGGATAGACGATAATGAAAAAGGGTTCTTCGAGAAATTAGGAGCTTACCCAGAAACTTAAAAGTGATGGAGAGGAGAGGACTGTCAGGTATGCAGTCGCGAACAGGAGGCGGTTTATGTAATTAATTATCACCGTGATTTATTTATATTTTAGTCCCTCTACAATTAAAAAGTCGTGAGGAGGTCCTAGTCGGGGCATGTTTGGAAACGTGGCTTGCTGTAAATTTTTAATTTTTTTAATATGTTAAAAATACTAAATGATAGAATAATGTTCCTGTATTGTGACTATTTGATTGTCAATATATCAAAAACTCGGGATGACGATATTTTTAATTACTCACTCTCTCACGCACATATATGTATGTATTCGAGCTTGTGATATATTATTATGCCGATGTTTTTTTAATTTTTTTTGGCTCGAGCGGGTATTTAATATTGGATCTTGTCAAACTTATGAAGTCACTTATGCAATTTAGTTTTGGAAACCATTTGATTCTCAAATTTTAAAAGATAAATTAAAATCTCTTTTAATCCCAAACTATATAGAGAAAATTAATCT
This sequence comes from Populus x sibirica, assembly GCA_019202695.1. Lineage (NCBI taxonomy): Eukaryota > Viridiplantae > Streptophyta > Magnoliopsida > Malpighiales > Salicaceae > Populus > Populus x sibirica. Next base: position 1,034,582 of record JAGMVL010000643.1, on the reverse strand, counting down.
TTGATATAGCCCCAAAGATATGATGGAAAAATATAGGTATATATTGCGTAATTAGTCCTTGCATTAGTAGATGGTCAATATAACCATGCATCAACTCGCTGATGATAAATTTCAGCAACAACACAGCACAAAGTATTAAGGTGGGGCTGCATTATCTGTGTTTGTGTGTTCTTAAACACATTTCAAAACCAAAGATATCATTGGGAGCGGTCAAGAAAAGCTTTTTTATTTTTATGTTTTAAAAGTATTATTTTTTCAAAAAAAAATACTGTAAATTAAATTTTTTTTAATATTTTAAAATTATTTTCGTATCAAAAATTATTTTTTTACCAATATTAATATAATTTAGTAAAATAATAAAGGAATTGAACCCGACGTGAATCGAACACGCAACCTTCTGATCTGGAGTCAGACGCGCTACCATTGCGCCACGGATCCACTGGTGAGTAACTGTCTCAACAAATAAATTAATAGAGCTTAGCTTCGAGCTAAACTGTATACCGGTACACATGCTTCCCGCCAAACTCAACTGCCATAACGAAGTCTCTTTTAAACGCTTTCTTTCGGTTAGAACTCATAAAACCAAGAAAATCACTCAGTCTTGCTGTAGAAGAAAAATGGAAGAAAAAGAAGATGATACCAAGATCAGCATTGCAGACCCAATTCAAGATCATCAAGAAACCACATTCTCTTTCGATTTCCGAACAGAATTTCTTCAAGATGAAAACAAGACCCCATTCTTTAAACCCCGTTCTCGTAGGAGAAGAAGAGACACCTGTGTCATTTTTGCATTCGTTATCATCCACTTGGTAGTCTTTCTTATCACAATGGCCGTCAATGATTGTGGCTATAACTCTCACGGCGACTGCGCCTTCAAGGCCTTGGGGAGAATGTCGTTTCAGCCTCTTCTTGAAAACCCTTTTCTTGGTCCCTCTGCCTCCGCGTGAGCACTTTTCTTCCTTTCTTGGTCTTTCTGTGTTTCTTGCTTGAAAATTGGGCTCTGTTAGCTTCTGTTATTATGGGCTTCTGATATTTATCTTTTTTCATATTCTTAATTGCTGCTCTAACTAATGAAATTGGATCCATCTCAATTCGTGATCACGCACTGATGAATTAGCGTTGTCAAATGTTAATGAAAATTCTTTTTAGTATTTTGGAAATGCTGCTTTGTAGAATGGTTGGTTAATTGTCATTAAAGCTTTTACCTTGTATCTTTTTCAGCTTCTATGATTGAATAATTCTTTGGAAGGTGATTCTAGGACCATATTTTCTGTGTGTATGAGAATGTATCGACCTGTTTATTACAGGAGAGGATATGTAGTTAGGTCTTCTTTTTTGTGTCAAAATTGATTATGGTTATAGTTGGTTTCTGTTTTTGTGGGGTTTGGTGCTTATTTGTTTGCTTTGGCATCCCTTTTCTTTTCTGGTTAGTGTGGCTTTGGTTTCCACTTGTTAAACCTAATTTGCAATCATTTGTCAAAGGACATAAACAGCACCCCTTCCAGTGGCGAATGCGGTTTTTTCGTAGAGTGCAAGGGAAAAGGTCCATTGCAGAATATGCACTTAACTATCATTGCCTTCAAGTGCATGCCAAAACAGACTTGTGTGTTTTCCAATTTAAGCTTGTAGCTTTCTATCATTTTCCACTTCAGTAATTGATAAATTGTTTGAAAGGTGATTCTAGGCCCATTTTCTCTCCATGTTTGAGAATGTCTAGACCTGTTTATTGGAAGCAAAATGCGGTTGTGGATAAAAATGAAGAAAGGTGCTTCTGAAATATCAGTAAGGATATCAAAAAATTGTTATTGTCTCCGAGTAATTAAAAGGATATCTCTTGATGTTTTGCTCATCTGGCGCATTTTATAGTGATGCTTATATTTGATAATTGGGATAGTTTTTAAGCTAGTGCTTTATTATGCGTCTGATGTGTTCCTAATATGTGTTTTTCTTACCATGTAATTGGAAGGATATATCTCTAATTAACTCTAACGTCATTGTTTTAGTTCTTCAAAAGATTCAACAGTATGTGTAATATCATTTTCTGAAATTTTGCTCGTTCTTTTACAGTCTGGATAAAATGGGGGCTATTCGCAAGACATTGTTGGCAGAACATCAAACTTGGCGTCTCTTTATGTGCCCATTATTGCATGCTGGTGTCTTCCACTTTATGATCAACCTTCTCTGCATTATCTTTTTAGGAATTTACCTGGAGAAAGAGTTTGGATCAAGTAATCGTGTGATTCTAATTTTCTCTGGGCACTCAACTATGTTGCTAGATTTACAGTTGGACTTGGGATGGTGATTTTTATTATCGCTGTCTGTTTCTTCTGTGCAGTAAGAACTGGGATAATCTACATGCTGTCTGCTTTTTCTGGTACCTTGGTAACTGCAATTTTTGTCCGAGATAGTCCAGCAGTTTGTTCCTCCGGTGCTCTTTTTGGTTTGCTAGGGGCTACAGTTTCTGCACTTACAAGGAATTGGAAATTCTACACCAATAAGGTAATGCTCATTCTTTTCACATCCTCCACTTCTCTCCCTTCCGCTGATTTTGATGACCAGCTTACCGGTCCCTCCTCTCTTTTATCTCAGGTTGCAGCTCTGCTGACGCTTTTCTTTGTGGCTGGATTCAATTTAATGCTTGGCTTGCTACCTTACATGGACAACTATTCAAGCATTGGAAGTATGATATCAGGATTTCTACTTGGACTTGTGCTTTTTTACACCCCTCAACTTAGGCAAGTGGCTCAAAACAAAATAGGTCTTTGTGAGTATGGCGTCAAAAGTTCATTTAACTGGAAGCAGAAGCTGGACAGGCCTGTGCTGAGGAGTGCTTCCCTGATCCTTTTCTCTCTTCTGTGAGTTTTTCTTCTTTGTACAGCAAGTTCTCTTCTATTGCTTGTCAACTTTATATTCTGTGAGACTAAGAGGAGATTCTTCTATACACAGCTTTGTGGGACTTCTTGTGGCTGTACTCCTAGGCATCAATATAAGCCATTATTGCAGGTGGTGTAGATACATAGACTGCATTCCTCACAAAAGGTGGAGTTGCAATGACCTAACGTCATCTTGTGAGGTATAATTTTGATTTATTTGAAAAACTATTGATTGCTCAGGCACGTGAAAGAAGAATCCAAAACTGAAAATGCTGTATAAATTGGAGTTTTCAAGTTCTCATTCCTTATGACAGACTAGCAAGCATAAAGAGGATTGGTTAATAGAGGTAGAGAAATGAAATGGACCTGGAAAAAGGAAATATTTTAGTTGTGTTCCAAGGCACTCTGCATAACTAGTTCGCTTCAGATAACTGAGTTTTATGGAGAGAATTGATTTTCGAAACAAAATAAAATCAGAGCTAAAGAATTGATTTTATTAGATCTTCACGATTTCGATTAGGCATAGATACAAACGGCTGAAAAAGTCGCTTTCAATGACAACAGATGATTCTGTTCAACAAAATCATGAATCAGGCAGGGCTTAAACAACAAAGGCATCCTGTTAACTTAAGTTTCTTCTTCCATGTCAATTAGAACTGAATTCTCATCAGTTACTTACTTTTTTAGATTTGCATGCTTTTCAACCCATGCTAATGCCGATCAAATTGTAATTGCAGACCATGGGAGGTGACAAAGAGTTGACGTTGACCTGCATGGGTAATGGGAACTTCAGAGTTTTCCCCTTCACCAACATTTCCCAAGAAAGGACACAGGATTTATGCACTCTGATATGCTCGTGACATATCCATATCTGCTGCTGCCAATTCTGTAACGATAGACAGAACCGTGTACACTTGAATGCCAGTCTTCCTCGAGCAGCCATTTAGTTCTATCTGCCTGTAGAATCGTAGCATTGTGTCCCTTGACATACACTAAACGTAGGAAAAGGCTGCATCACTCGCGTAGTTGGAAATGAAAGCTTATGGATTCAGCATTTACTTTGAGAATATTGAAAGACATGGGAAATACATGCATACCTTTTCAATTGGTGCCATATATATAGCGTTTGATTCAGGACAAGGTTGACTATACATCTCAAATTACAAATAGTAGGACAAGGCTGTGTCACTGATGCTATCTTTTGATGAATGATCTTGATATTTTTACCTGATTTTCAACCGAAACATGAGAGTCAAACTCATTGAAATGCGCACTTCAGACTTCGGAGACTAACCCGGCAACCTTATTGCAGTTGTCAGGCACCAAACATCATTAGGGACTTCTCTTCCTCGATTTTACATTTTGAAATTTAGGATTGGGGGAGTGATTGGTGTCAGAAAATCAGTTAGATCAAATGACTGACTTGTCCATTCTAATCACATATGTGAAGATAGGATGGAATTCACGCTCACAAAATTAACTATAAGGATATCTAAATAGAGTGAATTAAACTATTTGTAATAAATTACTTTGAAAAAATAGGAACATGTTTACTATCATATTAACTATGATGTTGATGATTTCTTGGATGAGATTGCTTATAAAGGTCTGTGGCTGGATCAGTAGGAAGCTAGACATCAAACCAATATGGTCAATGTGTGAAATTTTCTTTTCTCATAATTTATTTAAGAAGAGAATAAAGATGGAAGGAAACTTTGAAAAAAAATTATATATAGACTTGAAAATTTTATAGAGTGGAAGGATGTCCACGGCATGGATGAGTGAATTGGAGAAAATAACTATCTATTTTTTTAGTGAACAAGTCCGGTGTTTATAATATGAGTGATGATAATGAAAGCAGAATGAAGTTGTTATTGTTTGATAATGTACATGGAAAATTTCAGGTGTGATTTCTATAGTGGATAAGTGTAGGATTGGTAAATTCACCCTTGCTCAACTTCTCGGCAAAACAAAACAGACACGCCCAGTGGGACTCGAACCCACAATCGCCTGATTAGAAGTCAGACGCCTTATCCATTAGGCCATGGGCGCTGATTGCTCGGCTTCCTAACTACAAATATAAAAACGCAATTGATAGAGTCTAATGAATATAATTTTCCTAACTACACTTACATTGTAAATATTATATTGCAGGATAAATGGGCCGGGCAACTTCTCTCCAGTCCAGCCCAAACATTTTCCCTTTTGTTTTTCCTATTTGAACTTCTTTTATTTCTTCATTTCCAGGATTGCAGTGGAGACATGATGCTGTGGCCTACTCAGTTCAAGAAAAAGGAAGAAAAAAGGCAGTGGTCTGTAGACCTAAAAGGACCAACCCGCCGCAAACGCTTTAAATATAGGATTTCAGCTCTTAAACCCAACTTTTACAACTTATATAACGGATTAATAATGGGGACCTATTAGCCTACACAAGATCTTGATTGGGTTTTAAGCCTCTTTTTCAACCCAGGCTCTACCCAGTTTGGAAATCCCATCGCCAACCCTATTCCTCTAGCCAAGGAAAAGGGTAGATCTTTTACTACTTCTGTGAAATCATTATATTTTTCTCTGATCAAAATGAAACCACAATGCAGAGCATCACTTCTAAAATCAGTTTTTCAGCTTAGAATTCATGTCATACTTGGACCACCAGTACCTTGAAGCTAATTCTTAAGCATGAGCTATACTTTCCTTGGCAGCTCTGCACTAACTACTCTGGCCTCTCCTCCTTGTTTAGAACAAGGCAGCGTGGGGAATGGCAGGGAGCGGACCTTTTTGCAGCTGGAATGCCGACCAGATTTTATAGTGACTTTCTGTTTGTTTATTTTCAGAGAGAAAGGGATATGCACAGGTGCCCAAATTTGTCACAGCACACCATGGCCTGAAAAGGAGACTGGGGACCAAATAAGAAAACTGGGTTCTTCTTAACTAAGCCAGGAGCGGATGATGAACTAACAATTACATGATGATTTGCAAAATTCTATGATGGGTCTCGGACCATTTAAGTGCCCAAATCTAAGACCACGCAAGCCAGTTCTCTTGGCAAAATTCAAGGTCTATTTTTTCTTTTTACATGCAAATTGACACAAGACAGACGAAGGAGGTTAAGTCGCTCCTGGTCAGTGTCAACAAACATGTCACCTGTCAAAAATCATGTTGCTATAGCATCTCTTCACAATCTTTATTGAGGTTGCAACCACTGGATTCATAACACGTGGCGTGCTCCATGAGGACATGATGAGGTAAAGGCTTAACCATATTGGCATGCAAGTTCTAGATCAAAATCATAATCATGAAAAAGTGAAGCACCTCCTGCCCTATGACTTTCATTCGATAACCCATTTATAAAGCCTACACAGCCAGTAGCACACTACAGGTGTATTGCGACTACAAAAGCTTAGTTGATAGTAGTTTGCTAGTAATAGATCTATAATTCGCAGAAGACTCCCTTTTTCAGGGGAGAAAAGGCACCTATAGTGGGAAGGAATCCTGAAGTGGGTTTTGCCTAGTTGAACTAAAAAGCAAGGCAAGTAAAACCCTCGTAGCTGTACCCTCTCGCCATCGAATGTTAGACATAGAATGGTAATGGGCTATGGGAACTAGACCCAAGGAATAAGGTATGGACTTAAATACGATTATGGGGTCCTTTCTTCGTGTATCATCATGTCAAGTCCCCTTCTTCTTCCTTTATTAGTTGACCCTGTCTCCATTTTCTTATCCTTGCTCCCCTCACAGGGGAGACCCTCGTACATGCATACATACACTTAGATAAAAATGCACGCTTATGCACAAGTGGGTAGAGAAACAATCCTTCATAGGGGTGCATGTAGAAGGGAGTATCGGTTTAAGCAGATTAATTTTTTCATAAATCAAGCTGCTATGAGTGGAATTGATTGATGGATCTGCACTTTGGTAAGTGAGATTTTTTTCAGGTGTGGATGCTTGCGTATACTTGGTATGGGAGTCACAAAGGCCAAACCATGTTGATGGGCAACAGTATTAACAAAGAAAACATTACAATATTAGTGCATGAAAAACAAAAGCAAGTATATCTATCCCCCCTGACCCATACATGGCACGTCTAGAAACCCATTGAATCGCAAGCTCTTCGGTCATGTCAATATAACGTGTGCGTGGCCCATCATCTTCTTGCGAAGAAAGCTGTCCACACGTAAACATGTTATAGTCAAGGACATTCTCCATCCAGCCAATTTCAACCGTTGATCAAGGGAGATTTTGTGCTCGAATGATTAAGTAGATAATACAGCCTAGTGTGTGTGTGTATTTGGCACCAGCCTGCGTAGATCACTGCCTAATGACTCGTCTTCGAGAGATTCGACTTGCTTAAATTTTTTTTTTTTTAAAAAAAAGGGAAAAGATTCCATCCATCACAGATAAACATTTGTTATTACCGATCATTTTTAACAAAATATTCATTTATTTGAATTCGTATTGTTAATGTTTTTAAAGAAATTCGATGCCACTAGTGACTCGTCCTCTCCTCCCTCCTCTGCATGATTGGAGCATCAACGTTACAAGATAATATCGTGAATACATGCTGCGAAATGAGATAATAATGAATTAAGAAAAAGAATAGAGCTACTAGGGATAGGATGCATAGGCAGGTAAGATAATTGTATCCAGAATAGAGGGCCCAATAAAACCTGCAAGGTGTGGATCATATGTATTCCACACTCTGCTTCCCTTTTCTTTTTTTCTTTTTCTTTTTTATTTATTTAAATCTTAGACTAATTTGATAGCAACAGGAGTTGCTCAAAAAAGAAGAAGAAGAAGAAGAAGAAGAAGAAAGAAATGGGGTTAAAGAGTGTCATCATGTGGCCAGAACAGAAGAATACCTTGGGAGGTTGAAATTATCCAGTTGTGTAGTTTTCTCGGTGGCCATCTGTCCTAGAGTGTGGAGGCAACCTTAGCTTGACTCCACCTTTTTCTCTTTAACAGTGATTTAATTGCTCTTATTTATGATAATAGGAGCAGCTTCTTGACAGGATGACAATGATGCCCTTCCATCATTGCCTTTCCTTTTCCTTTTCCTTTTCCTTTTCCTCTGTTTAAACTTCATCTTTGCTTTCTTATAGAATCCACCGAGTACATTTTACAGCATACAAAATCTTTTTGGAGCCAGCAATCGCAACGTATAGGATGTTGTGCTAGAAAGAGTAGCATTCTATTTGCCTTTTTTTTATTATTTTTTTTATTTTCCTTAGAACAGGCCTGAGTTTGAGGTACGAGTATTCGATTTTTTTTTGTTCAAGTATTCAATTATTGAGTGCATAAAGTCTCGAAGGTATCATCAATTTCGTGTGTTTCTATATATCACAGAGAGAGAGAGAGAGAGAGAGAGAGAGAGAGAGAGAGAGAGAGAGAGAGAGAGGGTGTTTTTCTGCTCCCTCATCATTATTACCAGTGAAGCTAACAAAGGAATAAGATAATGCTGTTTTTTTTATATATATATTTTTAGATTGTTGTAATGTTTTAAAATAAAAAAAAAATTAAAAAAAAAAATATATATATATATATATATATATATATATATTCCACCGAATATATACTAACCTCTATGCAAAGTATGTATGGATATTTGATTTTATTCATAATCAAGCCTGTGTACCTTTTTTTTTTCCTTCTATTTGAATGCGTGAGTTTTTATTTTTACTATTTGCATATTTGTGCTATTAAAAATCAACAATATTTTAAAGGCCAGTAAATGTCCACTTTACAATTTACATTCTTGTGGAGGTCATGTTTGGTAAAATTAAATAAAAAATAAAACAACAAAACAGTAATAGCAAAATATTTTATCTTCTCTACATACTTTCTCTCTACCATCTTAATTTAGTTTAAAATTAGTTATTGAATTAAGTTATACCACAGGTTGGATAAAAAAATTAAATGTAAAAAAAGGTTTAAATTGCAGAAAACTATTTAGTATTATTATTAAACTCAATCTATCATATCAACCTTAAAACCTCCAAGCTCGGCTCTTTACATAGCCTAAATTTAAAATTAACTCTATTTTGAAGTTGTCTCGATGTAACCTGGTCGACTTGGCGGATCCAAAAACAAAATGCATATGACTGATAGAATGCATGGTTTGACTTAAAAAAATCAAAATGATATCTTTTTTTAAATATTAAGATGGTCAAGGCTTCCCGACTTAACTTGCCAAATCCGTTACACGGACTCCATTGGGTTTGGAATTCTTTTTAAGCTATTTTTTCTTTAATGACATAATAAAAAAATAACCGGTCACAAAATTGAGTATCAACAAAATACGAAGTTGTTTATCTAAAACTGTGATAACCTTATAAAAAGCACACCGAGACAAATTATAAAAATTAATTCAAAATCAACTGAATGTTAAAGGATAAATTGAAAAAATAAAGCAAAAAAGCATTCAACCGAAAGAAAAAAAATAGAAGATGGAATTGTTTTTTAAAAAAAAGGGTAAAAAAAACCCCGACCTAATAGGTATCTTGAAACTTTCTGATCCGACTCATTGCCTAGCTTGAGTTTAAAAATAATATATATGAAAGTTATTTCGACGTGACCTTGTTGACATGACAAATTTAAATGCAACTCAGATGACCAGTAAAAAGCATTGTTTGGCTTTAAAATAAATTTCAAAATGATATTTTTTAATATTAAGATGATGATATTTTGGATCGACACAGGCTTTGCGACTTAACCTGTCAAACATGTGATCCAGATTATAGACTTCACTAAGTTTAACAACTTTGTTTCTTTAACTATCTTTTATTTAATGATATGACAACAAAAATAAACGCTCGCAAAATACAACATCAACCAAATATAAAAACGTTTTTGAAATTATAATAACTTCATAAAAAATATTTTAAAATTAACAAAAAAAAATTGAGAGAGAGACTTTTAAAAAAGAAAAAGGAAAAAAAAAGGGGGGGGGACAGTTCCTTCACTTTTCACATTTCACATCACCATTGAATGAGCTTGGTTACCCCGGTTCTTTTAGTTTTTAGTTAATTGTTGAACAAATAATCATTAGTATATCTATGTTAACTATTATTCAGAAACATATTAATTCAAAAACTAGCTTAAATGAATACAAGTAAAACAAGTTATGCATGAAATATAATGATAGTTTTCACGAAAATACAAGTATTTATAGGATAATTATAACCCAATGTTTAGTCAAATACGATTGTCTTGTGATTATAACAATATATTATTAACATAACCTAATTCCCTACAAAAAAAATATTGTATCAAATACGTGATTCACTATGAATCTAAATAGTAAATTTATACCTTTTTCCTTGGCAAAAAAATGGATGAACTAGTTTTTAGGAGTAAATGATATTTTCACCGGATCCATTTGTTATTTTAGTCTTTTCTCAATTTTTTTAAACAATAAATTACTTTAATACCTTTAAAATAAAATAAAATATACTTCACTATGATTTAGAGACTTTTTTGTTTGTTAAGCATGATGTAATGACCCAATTTTCTTCAGAATCAAAATTCTCAAAACATGGTTGTAAGGGTTTTTTTGTAATTTCAAAGGGATTTTTTTTTGCAATTATCATTTGGATTCAAGGGTGATGTGGTAATTTGATCAATAAAATAAAAAAATAAAAAATTTGATGATATGTGTATTGCACGCATCGGTGCATCAGCTGCTCCACTACTTTCGAGCCATGCATGCAACCGACTATGATGGTAGAAATCATAGTTTTGAAACCCGGCCCAACGAGTTAACCCGGGCTGGAATCGGGTCGGGATGAAGAAAAAATATGAAAAGTCATGACCCGGTGTGACCCGGCCGACCTGGTGGACCCGGCAAAACCCAGTTAAAAACCCGGTTGCAACCCGTTGAATTTTTTTTTACTAAAACAACGTCGTTTTGATTTTTTTTAAAATAGGGATTGACCCGGCCGACCCGGTGACCCGGTCAAAACCCAGAACCCGGGCCTTGGACCGGACCGGCCACCGGGCCGGGTTTAAAAACTATGGTAGAAATTGTTGCCCTGTAGTGTCATTTGATTCATCTTGGCATTTTCTTCCTTCCTAAATAGCGCATGCATGGTGATTCTATCTGGTTCGGTATTGATTCATTTTTTTTCATTCATTTATCTCTCATCTACCTTGATTTGCGCACTACCCCTAAAACAGTTCACAAAAGTACCCCTTCAATTTATGTTCCCTTCAAATTTAGATTTTATTCTTTTAATTGCAATTTTTTTCTTAAAAAAATTATTTCAAATTGAAAATTAATTTCACCTTTCTTTAATTTTTTCATATCCCGAATTTGGTTATTGTTCTTTTTTTATTTGAGATGATTTGTAAATTGATTTTTCCTGACGACTTCATCCTCCTTTTTTTTTCCTACCAGGGTTTGATCCCTATTTATTTTATTACTACTTTTCTGCCATGATAAAAAAAAATTTATTTTATTCTTCAATATTAAATTGATTGAAAATTTAGCTTTTTGTTTGAATTCGGATTTGAGATTTTACGGGTTATGATTTTGAAAGATTAACTTAGATTTAGGAGATTCATCCAAGTTTGCTTGATTTTTCATGTTATTAAATTATTAATGTAATTGCCTTTTTTATTATTAAATGAACCAAATTTATTAAATCCAATCGACTGAATGACTCGAGTCACGAATTTCTTTTACTTCTTTAAAAATCCTAGAGTCAACTGATTAACCACTGAAATAGGTTTACTCGGGTAATTTTTTTTATCCTTTTTTAAATTTATATATCAAATTTTTTACTTCCCAAAAACTTTATATATTTTAAAAGGCTGGAAAAAAAATAATTTAACATGCGGCGTAGTAAGGCTTATTGCTTGTAAGAGCCGGGTTTGGATGGCCGGCAGGGGAAAAAAAACTCAGTTTAAAGTTTTATATTCGAGTTTTGTCATCTGTTTGTTGAAGAAATATGATACATCAATGTTTGAGTAGCTTTACAGAAATATTTTAAGTTTCAATCCTAACATAAGTGTTAGTGTGCACGTAAATTTCTTTAGACATGATCATAGCTATGAAAGACGAAATATTTTTATCAAATGTGTGATCAATATATATATATATATATATCATCAAAAAGAGATCAAGATTTCATCTTCCCCAGCTGAAGAAAAATCATCACCCTGTATTGTGTTATCAGATCTATTAATTATTAATGTAATGCCGCTCTTCATATTCATCTTAATTTAAAGTTAAACGCACCGTGTCGGTTGATAACTTTGTATGCAAGATTTTGTGTTTTGACACCCCGATTCTTTTTTATTTTTCCTTGTAGCTCTTTTTTCTGATTTTTCTTCTCTTATGAATGTTCTCAATTGTTGTCGAATGTCGAGCAGGATTCTTCAGGTTTGTTGACGGAAATATAGATTCTATTGCTCGTTAAATTCGCTTTTCAAATTAAAAAATAAATTTGTGCATAATCTATAGTGGGAAAGAAGAAAGAGGAAATTGTCCACTTCAGCTGTTGCTTCATGATTCGTAAGATTCAATCGTATGTTATATATATTATTTTTGTTTGAAATCTATATTTAAAAAGGATTCAAAAGCGGTGTAATAACATAACATATTTAGGCTTGACAAAATTATAAACCCAAATAATATGGGTTTGACTATCTTCTAAGCCTAATATTCTTAGTTTCAGCTACGTATCGAGTTCAAATATATGTGGCTCTGAGAGTTATTAAACCTAATATCTAGTAAGATGTCAGGCTCATTACCCTTAGACTTGAAATAATTTCAGGTCCAATGCACGTGAAACTGATAATTATTATAGGTTTCATGTTGGGTTAAGTGACTTTACTTGTTTATTTTTATGACTCTTAATATAAAATGTTAAAAATAAAAAATAATCATCTCATTATATTCGTGGATGTATAAAAGTCTTTTAGAAACTTATTATATTTCCATATGTATTAATATTATATAAATGATATATATCTCTTGTTAATATTGTATAAGAGATATTTATCTCTTATTAATGTTATTAAGAGAATATGTCACTTTAACCCCTCTATTAAAGCAACATGACAAGGTTGAGAGATTATATATACTTTTCAAATTATCCAGGTAAATAGTTCATATTTTTCTATTTTTTAAGAATTTATACTTTTATTACCAGAGCATTTATCACACACAAACAAGAACAAAAAAATTTATTCGAAAAATTTAAAGTTCATTCTCTTATTTATTGTAATATCTTATTAAAAGTCACTGATATTATTATCAGAGGATCCCTAAATCCCACCAATTTTTTTTTTTTTACAGGTGTTATATCACCAACCACCAACTTCGTGAACTCTTGAGATGAGAATATTGACGTGAACATGTGATTACCTATTGTTCAAATACTAAAAAATATTATTCCTGAGCATTTTAGGTTTTGGAACATCATCGGTATGTTTCGTTTATTATATGACTTTTACAATTTGATTTAAATTATTTTTTATTTATAAAAAGTTATAAACATGTCTAATTATAGATAATTGCTATAAAACTGAGTAAGAATTCTGGTTTTATAAAAAAATATAAAATTTACATTTTGATTTATGAATTTTAACTTATATTACTTCTATTAAAAAAATATTTTTATCAATCATACTTCTAACATAAAATTATTTTTATTATAAGTTATGTACAGAAAAATAAATTAAATTATGATTTAAAGTTAAAAAACACTTTTCATAGGTCAATAGATCTAACATAAGACTTAAAATTACTCCAACTCCAACTCCAACTCCAATCCACATCATATTGAATTGAAGTCACATTCACTTCATTCCATGCCATAAAATCAAAGCCATGGTCGGTTGCCTCATTATTATCTGCAAAAATGTCTGCAAATCACTTGGCTTTGAATCAAAGTTGGCTTTTCAGAAATCCCTTCATTACCATAAACATAAAAATTGAAGAATGAAAGGAAGCATTGGTGGTCCCCGAGCTAACCCCCGATTTAATTTAGAAATTAATACGGTACCCACTTGCAAGACTATCAACCCCTGACTTCCTCGGTTGATATGTAGGATATATATGGCCTCCCCCACCCCCAATGTTATATTAAAATAAAAATAATTAGAAATCTCCATTTAATTCCTTTTGAATTTCTGCATGAACAACTATTGCTTTTGTATCATTTTCAAATGTTAATAGTGCCTATGGACCATCCAGTTGTGTCCTTCTAGCTAGGATCATCAATAAGAAAATGAAACATTCTCCTATATGGGTTTATAACATGGTGGCATGAAAGGAATCCACCAGCCAAATCTAGCCATTAATAAGGGTAGCCTCTAAATTATGCCATTAACTACTTCTGCTGTGAATATCCAGGTTAAAATCAAGTGTTGCTGACTTGACTGTAGCTTCGTTGTCGATTAATAAATTATTGTGATTTTATCTTTTATTATGCTCATGTTCCCATGCAAACGCATGATGTAAATTCAAATGACATGTTCGAATCTCCATGTAAAATCCTCCTCGTTATTGCTAAGAAAAAAAAAACACTTCCCATCATAAACATGGAGAAGGAGAAGGAGAAGGACAGACAGTGCCCTTTTGCTTTTGGTTTATTTGAGGATGGATTTGCCTCCTTGCTTTGCTATATCAGTGAAAAGACCATCTTCTGCAATAGATAACCAAGGCTACTTAACCCGCCACATCCTAAACCTGTAGGCTACGGCAACCCCATATATGTTACCTGGCAACATTTGAATTGCGAAGTGCTTTAATTTGTTTTGTTTGGCGAGTCTGGGGAGGTTCTTGCAATTTGAGCTGGTTTCGGCAATGTTGTCACTACGTTCATGAGTTAGCCATGTCACTTGCTGCTATAAGTTGATCGAGTCATGCATGTAGTGAATTTATGCATCCTGTTCTAGCATATGTCGACGCAATACAGGTGTCTAATTAAGGAGCGTAGAGCTTCGTAACCTAGAGTTTCAGTCACGATAGAAGGGCAAGCGAAATGATTCCCCGCCCTTCCCTCCACTAGATTACTGGGAAAATCTTGAAGAAGACATATAAATAATAAAAACAGGTTGAAATCTTTAATTGTTTTCCTGGAAATGGCCTAGATTTGTCCCTGAAATGTTTTATCAGAGAATATAACATTGAACAATGTGGATTGATTAATTAGAATCAATTAAGAAATCAAAGAATATTGATTGACGAAGATCCAAACTAGAAGAGATAAAAGAAATCTAATATTTTATGATTGTGATTTAATTAATTAATTTATTATTTCCTATATTTGTTTGGAATTCTATTTTTTGATAGAGAGTTTCGTTTCCAAGGTTTTAATTACCAGCTTGGTCAAGATTTGCAATCTGCCTCTAAAACCATCGAAAAGATAACACTTGAGTTTAGAGACTTGGCCACCCTTGAAAAATAAATCAAAGGAACCCTTTTATGTTGAAGAACAATTAGAGAGGGGCAAACCTTATCGCCCATGAATATGGTTGAAGTGCTCCCTGTATCAAAAGATAATGGGCGCCCATATCAATGCCCTTAAATACATTAGCTCCTCTTCCCTTTCCAAAGAAATCTCAAAAGACCAACATCCTCTTAAAATGTCCCCTTCTCCAAAAACCCACGAGCGAGCACCCCGCTAAGTAACACTCGAGTTTTTTCGAGTATATTTGTTATTATCGGTAAGGGATTGTTTTTAAAAATATATATATTTTTAATACTAATATTTTTTATTTTTTAAATTTTATTTTTAACAACAATATATTAAAATAAAAAATATATTTTAAAAAAAAACGGTCACACCAGTTACCAGACATGCTATTGTAAATAAAGATTTCATGGTCCCCCGCCCGGCAGCTTTAAAAGAAAAAAAGAAAAAAAGAAAAGAGGATTGAGAGATGGAATGAGGCAAAATACAATGAGAGAATAAAGGAAAATACTTCCTTTAAACATTCTATTGCCGTTGATTAAGTGATGATAAGACCAATTAATCATTAGAAACCCATTCAGTCAAATGGAAAATTCTTGGAAGCCAGAGATATCATAATAGTATATATATTTATAAACAGAGAATCCGAAAGACTGAGTCACAGAATCCCTTTTCTCAGATCCGCCGTCTGATGGGTCCTAAAGCTCTGCCAAATGAATGGCTTGGATTGACTTTTAAGTTGTTAGGATGCATAGTATATTGCTAGACTTTTTTTGAGTCAATTTCTTTTAACACAAAAAAAAAAAAATTAATGATAATCTAAATCAACTCGGATTAACTTGATAAGCATATAAGATATTAGATAGAGATACCCTGTTGAATGGAAAGTGAAAAGACTATAAAACTCAAGAGCTAATAACCTAACATCAAATGATAAAATAAAATAAAAATCAATTTTTTAAAAAAAAAAGTTGAGGAAAAACTCGAGTTAACCCGAGTTCACTCTACTAACATGAGATCATGATTAAAAAAATTATATAAAAAATAACCTATAAAAAAGAATTGAAGTTAAATAAATTAAAAAAAAAACATTAAAAAAAACTTGAGCCACCCTGGGTTAACATGACTAACCCGTGACTCGAGATAACTCCGCATAAAGAAAAAACATAAAAAATTAAAAAGCTCAAAACTTAATAACCTAATATCAAATGATGAAATTAAAAAAAAAGATAAACTTAAAAAAATATTGAAAAAAAAACTAAAACAACCTAGGTTAACTTAACTAACCCACGATTTGGGATAACCTCATAAAATAAAAAAATGATAAAAAAAATTAACAATAAAAAAAATGAGGAGAAAAATTTGATTAAAAAATAAAACAAAATGTTGAGGGGAAAAATAAAAAAGTCAAGTTAAGAAAGGGATACAAAAGGTAATTAAAAGAATGATGACCAAATTGAATAATAAATAAATAAAATAAAATATTAGGAATTTTTTTTTTTAAAAATAAGAAATGATTAAAAAGGAGCAATTAAAAAAAGAAAGACCATAATTAGATAAACAAATAAAATAAAATGTTGAGGGACAAGATAAAAAAAATCAAGAAAAGGATTAAAAAACAACAATCAAGAGAATAAATACCATATTTAATATAAAAATTAAATAAAACTAAATGGAATGGATGAAATTTAAAAAAATCTTAAATAATAAAGACTAGTAAAAAAAAGAAGGATCACCACTAAAATAAAAATTAAATGGAAGTACAACCCTAGATTTTAGCTAACCCTATGCGAATTTAAAAAAAGAGGATAAAGTAAAGAGGGGGAGAAGAAAAAAATTTCACCACCTTCAAGTTGCCACGGATTACACTACACGCGCCACCCCATTAGTCATGTCGTCACTGGATATTTTAGAAGACACAACGGTTGAATTTTTTGGCTGTCAAAGACGCCACACACACCGTTAAAAGGGCAGTGTCCAGTCATTGGGGACATGCTATGCACATGCTAGCCATTTTTTTATTATTAATTTTTTTATTAAAAGACTGACTTGTCTCTAATTCAAATAGATTATAACATAAAATCATGATGAAAATAGCCAGACACCCATTGAACCATTCTTAATTTTATTTTATGCAATGAAATAATTTTCTTATTAAAAAAATAAAATGATGAAAAAGCCCCTCTTATCCTTTAGTTTTTTATTTATCTTTTAAGAATATTTACGTCACTGAACCATGCAAATTTTTTTAATAAACTATTATAACCCCGATTAATTTGATTAATTTTATAGAACCAAATGAATCCCCCGAAAAAAACTATCTTATCCTGTGTAAAGACCATTTATAAGAGCAAAAATATCATTGTAGCGTAGCAATCTACATGAAATATATCTTCCCCCACAGTAAAAGAGTGATGGGATTTGGTGTTTTTTTTTTAAAAAAAAATTAACAAGACTGCAAAGGGGACTAGTGAATGAAGAAGGAAGAATAATCCAAGGAGGAAAAGAAAAAGGAAAAATATAAAATTAAATAAGGCCGATTTTCCACGGTAGAAGTTTGCGGAACACACATATAAAGAACCTCATCATTCCAATTCCTCCTTTTGAAAAGAAAAGAAAAAAAAAGACAATAAAAAAATATCTAGGAGAAATAAAATCCCACAAATCTCAACAAGTGAAGGAACAGACTCAGTTGCTCGAGGAAGAAAAGCAGGGAAGAAGACGCCAAAGCAAGCACTAAAATCAAAAGCGAAGACTCGGTATGATCTACATGGATGAATTATAGGATATAGAAGCACAATCTCAGTCAACAATCCAGTCAAACCTTCTACGACCCAGAAATCCCTACTCCATTATCATACAACATTAAATCTTCAATGGTCGGTTTGATGATTAAAGCGTGTGTTCTATTTATTGATTTTTAGAGTTTAAATAATGGAGTGAAAAACTATTTTTTTTCCTAATATACCTTGTTAATATGAAAAAAATGTTTTTAAAATTATTTCTTAAGAGAATACTTAATCGTAATTAGTGCAAACTAATCCAAAAAAATCTCTTAATGGTTGAAAAAAAATCATCATGGAATATTACCAACTATATATTCACAATACTTAGTGTATATCAGCATCACGTCCTGCCGATTTCTCTCACATATATTATATTGTAATATGTGTGTGTATTTTGACAAATATATGATGGCTATAATTTAATCTTTAATAGGAATATACTATATATATATATATATAATTAATGTCTTATAGGCTCTATATATATATAATTTTATTTTTTTTAAAGGTAAATTCTACTTTATTTATTTGGGAACTCCTAAATTGTTTTAAAATTTTCCTCTTTTCTCTTCCTTGATGCCCATTAAACAATGAAAATGCCATTTTACCAATCATCCTTTCCCCTGTATAGGAAACACCCATCATTGCTCCCAACAATCCTTTTCAACCTTAGAAACCTGAGCTTCTAAGATATTCCCTCCTTCCATTCTTTTTCTCTTATGCTTCTCCTCACTTCTCACGGTTTAAATACCCCTCCATCTTTTGTTACCTTCTTCCCCCCTCCCCCCCCAAGGACACACCCACCTCCTCCTCCTCCTCCAATTCTTATGCTACCATCCCATCACTTTTCTTTCCTCTGTACTTACACGGAGAGTTGTTATAGTGAGTGTGAGTGATCAGTGATCCTCCCCTGATTGATTCTTCCCCTTGAAATTAGTACAATGGATCCTTCCTCTACAAATTCTGTCAATGGTTTCTACTCTTTTCTAACCAGAGGGATCGATGATCTTGAACGTGTTTATCTCTCCAACAACTTCATGTCGATTCAATTCCTTCAAAGAGTTCTTTCTTTATTAAGATCTTTTCATTCTCAGTTGACTTTGCTTGTCCAAAAACTCCATTTGCCTGTTGGTGATAAGTGGCTTGATGAATACATGGACGAGAGTTCTAAGCTATGGGAGGCATGTCATGTCCTTAAATCAGGCGTATCTGGCATCGAGAATTACTATTCTGCTGGATTCAATATCACCTCTTCTCTTGACAATCATCGCCATCTTAGCCCCCAGCTCTCTCGCCAGGTTCAAAAACAGAAAATCTTATTCCCATCCCTCCTCTCATTTCTTGATTCATTATACAAGAATATCTAAATTAACATCACAAAGTACTGTTCTTTATGATATATATATATATATATATATATATATATATATATATATATTTTTTTTGAATTCTTGAAACAGGTTACAAGGGCAATTTCCGGGTGTAGAAGGGAAGCAGTGGGATTAGAAGAAGATAACAGAGCTTTAATGGAAACAAGAATCCAACCGCTATCTTTGAGGTTTGATGAGAAGATTTCTATTGAATCCAAACTCAACGGATTCAATGGTTTTCGAGGAGTTCTGTATGCAATGAGAAACGTAAGCTCTTTGCTACTAATGATCTTGCTCTATGGACTGGTCTATTGTTGGCCAGAATCAAGTTTTCTGCGAGGAGGGTACGAAGGGTGCTTGTTTTTTGGATCAGCTTTCATGATCTCAACAGGAAGATTGCAGCAGAGAGTAGCAGCAGAGATAAACCAGATAAATGGGAGGCCAGGGATTCTGCTTTACGAGTTCAGGAGATCAAAGATGGCCATGGAGGAGCTCAGAGGGGAGCTTGAGAGAAAGTGTGGACAAGGAGGAGCTGTAGAGTGGGAAACAGAGGTGGGGATGAGAGAAAGAGTGGACAACTTAAGAGGGTGTTTTGGGGTGTTGAGATCTGGAGCTGAAAATATTATTGGGCAGCTTGATGATTTCTTTGATGAGATTGTTGAAGGAAGGAAGAAGCTTTTGGACTTTTGCAGTCATAGGTAGGTAGGAAGAGAGAGAGAGAGGAAAAGAAGAAGAAATAGAACGGTTGAGAATTAAAAAAAAAAATACAAGGTAGATGAAGCAGTTGTTGGGGTGGTTGTACCTTTAAGCCTTCTCTTCTCTATTTATTTTTTCTCCTTTTCCTCTTAATTTTCATATATTTTTCCTTTCCCCTTCCATGTGGATTTCTTGTTTGTTACGGTTGCTGTGGTAGTTCTGTAGGTTTTGGTTGGAAACCGAAAGGAAAAGATGTTGAACTGAACAAAGTAAACATGAAAAAGATTGGGCAGTTCAGTTCAGTTAGTTCAGGGAGATCGAGTTATTATGCAGGGACTACGTTGTTACGCTTTTTTGACATGAAAACGAAAATCCAGCTTCTTGTTGCTTCCTACCATTTATTACAGTGAAACAACACAAAAGGAAAGCTGCTTCTTGTAGTAGGGAGAGAGAGATAAGACATGTTAGAAAAAATCCTTAGATTTTCCTCTTGTTCCGGTTGCGTAGTCATGGAAGTGCTCTTTAGTTGTTACACTAAATGACCAATCATTCTAGTAATGAAAAATGATGGAAAAAGGAGACCTAGGACTTGTAGAGAGGACTGTGATATTCCTGGGTTCGCTTTAATTTCAAAAGAAGCCCTCCCTCTTAGCTCCTTAGGAAGAAATCTTTTGTCTGATACGGTGTCTGATACGGGTTCACTTTGAAAGCAATGGAGTTGATGATGAAAGCTTCTTAGCACAGCACTCTTCTTCTTGACATGTCGCTTCTGAACTCTCTATCTTTCTTTATGATAATCATGTTATGCTTGCCAATTTCTCCCCCTTTTTGGGCTTGGGAAAATATAAAAAACACATTATATGGAGGGTCACTTTCTCTTTTCTAACCGTATCTCATGCTTTTTGTCCCTTGCCGGAAATTCATGCCTTGCTTCCCTTCATGGGTTCCATACGAGTATGCTTAATAAACTAACTAGTAAAATAACGGGGAATAAAAAGGAGAAAAGATAACGACAAAATCTAGCTAAATAAATAAAGCTAGCTGCGCCAGAAGCAGGCAGTTTTTGGCAGCAAAGTTGTGTTCCAACAAAGCTGTGGGCAGCCGGCAGCATACTGCGAATTATCATTACTCTTGAAACCCCAGCACCATGCCTTTAATTATCACAACCAATTATGTTTTTCCATTCCGTCCTTGCAACTAGATTTTAATAACAGATGAAGGAAGCAATGCTAAAAGAAAAAAACCAACCATTTACAGTTGTCCCCCACCTTACCACCTCCCTTGTACGGTGAACTAATCTGGGGTGGGAAGAATAAAGATCCCCGTAAAAGAACCGAGACAGAAAGACACAAGATCAGACAAGTACAGAAAGACAGGCGGCCAAGCAAATACCGAAATTGACATGGCTTCAAGCACAGCAGCATATCACCATTTGAATCTGCATTGGGTTCATTAAAGAAGAAGAGCAAAGTCATCACCCAGAGCTAGATGTCATTACAATGTTTTGCATGTTAGATGCATTTGATACAGCAGACATCCTGTCTTCCTGTTTAAATCATAATCAACGATGTATCAAAATAACGCCATTTGATTCCGAGCAATCAAACATGAAGAAACTTAGTCCATCCTTGAAATTTTTTAAATAACTCGTGATATAACTTTACAAAAAAAGAAAAAAAACAGCTAGGACGTTGTAATAATCCGGCAACATCCCAGAAATTCATTATGGTATTTTACACAAGATGAATGAAGAATAACAAATACAGTAAAACGGCGGGGGGGACCATGCGGAAATGACAGGAAGCCACAATGGCAAGGAAAAATGACCTACAGCTGCATGCAAGTTGCCTCTTTTATATATTCAAATGTCAAATCCTGGCATGGCAAACTGAGAAGCAAAAATCTCAACCCGGTTTCGAAGCTCAACAATATCTCTATTGTTATGAAAACCTTTGAGGAAATCCTTTTTTCCATGTTCCCTCTGCACAACAGTCGTAATCTGAGCAGCCTTAAGAAGAAAGTCAGCAATCGTCTCAAAATCAGCCTCTATGCAACCTCTTGATGTCATAGCAGGAGCACCTGAAAAAGGTTAAAATTATGAAAAACTTGGAAATTGAAGAAAGCATGGTCCTCATGTTAACATGGTAGTAACTTGACATTTACATGCAGGAATTCAACGCAACGAAAAATTTGGAATTGAAGAAAAAGGAGGAAGCGGGAATAAACATGATCTATTATAAGACCCATTGGAAGCTAATAGCATCTCTACTTTCTGCTGAAGAAAATCATTTTGTGCTGGCTTTAAAACTATATCTAATGTATGAAGAAATTTGATTGAGAATTTTAAACTCAATATACCTATAGGTGGCTTTATATTAATTGGAAATTGAAGCTTCACAATATAACAACTTACCAATTCTCACTCCTCCAGGACAGATCGCACCATTGTCACCAAATATGGCACTTTTATTTAGAGTGATGTGGCACATTTCACACACCTTCTCATAACACTTGCCTGGAAGAAAGAACAGGAAATATGGTCATTAGGAGAGCAAAAGGAACATACAAACACATGCACTGATAATTTTATATATATAAAAAAAAAGAGTCAACGTTATGCATAAACACTCCCTTTCTCAGGTGTACTAGCCTACTAGGAGATAAAACTGAGAAGAAAAGTTACATAAACACAGAAAGGATGTAAATTTACATAAGCAGTCAATGCTATTTAATTGGCATGAGCACCCCACCCATGTCTCCATCTACTGTAGACTTTGTTGCTATAAAAGGTTTTAATAAGAAGATTCTACAACTATAAAGCTAAAAGGAAAAAAAGGAAGTTGAATCAGGAATCATATAGAACTGCTACTTTGAGCAGTGTTTGGAGATAATATAAATATTTTGAGCAGTGGTTTGGAAGGCCCTTGAGCTTTTCCCTCCAAGCAGGTAATGATATATGCACTCGCCCATGGTCTGTCATCATCCACTGGGTCCCAACTTGAAATGTGGGTCCCAAGAAGAATCAGGTTATCTTGAAAAGATAAATGATAATTTTATCTAAGACAGGCTTAACCCTAATGCCTACATTAACCCCCTTGGGTATAAAAATAAGTTAGAAGTAAAGTGAAGGGGGATATTCCAGAAAGGGGTTTGCTGCAATTGGATTACACAAGAGAGTAACTTCGTCATTTCAAATGTTCCTTTCCCCATGCTTTGACTTGAATGGTGATGCATATATAGGTGAGTAACGTTTCCACCAGTGGCAATTCAAATCTTCTCCACTTGAATGATTACTCACTCTTCTGCGCAGATACTTCTGCTCAAAGCCAAACTTGGAAGTCTGCATATACTAGAGGTAACCTAGATTTTCTAGTCCATGGCTACCAGAATCTTTATAACGAGAAAAGGCAGTAGAACAGAAATGCACACGAGAATCAAACTGAAACTCAAAGTAGTCAATGTACTAAGAAAATACATTCTATCTAGAATTCCAATGCCACATAATCTCAAGAAATAGGAGCATACTACATTTCAATTTTGAATATCAATATAGTCAAGATGGCGGCCTGCCACCGTGCAAGGTATGTAATCTCATTGTGAGCAGAGTGTTTCTGAGTTTTAAACATCATATGCTCACAAAAAAAAAGGTTTTAGCATTATGAAACAAGGACAAATATTGACTGGACAAGTGGAGAGGAGAACTCATTGCTGATCAAGACGAGGCAAAAAAATGTGCGCATGAAAAGCGTTAACAAGTAGAACTTGCACATCCAATTTCAAGGGTAAACTATTTAGCACAGATGACATGTTGACTAAAAGTCTAAAATATGATGGTATCTTTGAATTTGTTCTGTTTAGAGCTGACTGTATAGTTTGCCAAAATTCTATATTACAGCACCTAGGAAGTGATGGCAGTGACTAGATCTATGCATTCTAAACACAAATTGCTGATCAATGAAAAAAATTATAAAAAAGAAAGACAATACAGTGTGATGAACCACCTTAAGCTTCATAAGAATATGTAAATTTTGATTCAGTTTTTGTTTTTCCAGTATAACTGGGCCAATTATGAATTTTGGTGGTCATTCTCACAATCAAGATAAAACAGGCTACAAAGAGGTTCATACAAGTGGAAAAATTTAAAAATTTATTGCCATTTACTTGCCGAATCAGTCTACATAATTATGTCTATTCATTTTAAAAAATAAGTAACATTTCTATCCATTTTCATAATACATGATTTTCATCAAGTAATAAATGATACTTTAAACCCAAAAAAGAATCCATTGACATTGAAGTGTAAAAAAAAAGGGAGGAGGAGGAGGCACAATGACCGAATTGCAAAACAGATAAAGCAGGATTGCTATTAACTTCAATGCATAAGAAAAAACTAAATCTTGGGCTACTAATGTAAACATTGCGCAAGGATAGAAATATAATACCTGTTAATCCCCAAGTAGTTAGATCCCACAGCAACAAATGGTTATCAGTCCCACCAGTCACGAGTCTGCATTTTCTTCTCAACAAAGCAGATGATAATGCCTGAGCATTTTTCCTCACCTGTTGCATATATGCTTTGTACTCTGGTGTGGCCACTTGTTTTAAGGCTATGGCAAGAGCAGCGATGTGATTATTGTGAGGACCCCCTTGTGTTGATGGATGGACTGCAAAATTTATCTTTTCTTCAAAATCATAATGGCTGCTACCATCACCATGACTAAGAAGCATGCCCTGCTTCCTCAATTTTGGGCCTTTCCTATAAAAAATAATCCCCCCTCTAGGACCTCGAAGACTTTTGTGTGTTGTAGAGGTAACAATATCACAATATTCAAATGGACTTACACATTCCTGTGAAAGAGAGACAAAACAATAGTAAGGAAAAGCTACTGAAAAATATTTTGCTAATTTAATTGCAGTTCAATGTATAACTTCTGTCGCACAATATTGTTCGTTCTCAATACAAATATGGACTCAATAGGAAACTGTTTTTTCAGTCATCAAGCACTTCGAAAAAGTATGCTTTTAGCAAATAAATCCACATTACAATCTGAATCCTAATACAAAAACCATGCTAATGTTTAGTTCAGGCATTTACAGCAGTAGGCAAGTGGTAAAGATAAAAAACCAATCAATTCTAAGCTATTAAATTCCATTTCAGGAAAAATAATTGTTCCTGAAAGGATTCAGCACCGGAAATAGAAACAGAATAGCTAGAGAGTTTACTTGAGAAGGGTGTGTATCTATCTGTTATTGATATGTCATTTGTTAAATCACCGCATATATTTCTAAATGCATCCCAGTATCTTGCTCAGATACAAATTAGAAGTTGTTAAATAAGCGGCAACTCATGAGACTAAAAGCACAAGCTGATCAATCAAGCACTCATGACATTAAGTGATAGATAATTTTGTACCCTATCTTCAAATTCAAAACCGATATCAAAATGATAAATAAAAAGTAGAACGCTCGTGGAAATTATGCAATATCAAAATCTCAAACCTTAGCTGCTACGAGCCCGCTAATGTGAGCCATATCACACATCAAAACAGCACCAATCTTATCAGCAACTTGTCTAAACCTCGCATAATCCCACTCCCTCGGGTACGAACTCCCACCACAGATCAGTATCTTAGGTCTAAAATCCATAGCCTTCTCCTCCATCTTATCATAATCAATATACCCGGTTTGTGGATTCACTTTATATGGCAGACTCTCAAAAAATATTGACGAAGCTGACACATTCTTCCCTCCAGGTGTATAATACCCATGACTTAAATGCCCTCCAGAAGGCGAGTCTAACCCCATGATCCTATCCCCAGGCAATAAAAGCCCAGTGTAAACAGAAAAATTCGCTGAAGTACACGAATATGGCTGCACATTAACACCCCATTTATCAGAATCAAGTCCAAAAGCTGCCAGCGCGCGGCTCCAACAAATCAATTCAATTTGATCAATATATTGATTTCCCGTATAGTATCTGGAACCAGGCAATCCCTCCGAGTATTTATTAGTTAAATGACTACCAAGAGCTTCCATAACTGCACGGCAAACAAAATTCTCAGATGCAATCAATTCAATACCTTTAAACTGCCTTTGCTTCTCTTTCTCCATAATCTCATGAATTTCAGGATCCGCGACGGGAAGACGGTGGTTACCCCATGCCCGAACCATGGCCCGACGAGACTCCAAACCCGGATCCATAGCAACCCGTTTGGAAGAACTTGTCGTCGATGATGAAGATGATGATTGAGAACTGTTATCTCTTGGTCTCTTTATACACACTTGATGACCCAAAATGCTAAATTGTTCATCTTCTGTTTGGTTTTCTTCGTTATCGATGTGGGTTTCTTGTTTTTGATCGAGTAATTGCAGTTGAATTGGAATTGAACTTGAGTGAAATCGAAGCGAGAGACCTGATTGCGCTGCTTGTGTTAAATCCATCTCTAATAAAAATAAAAATTGGGGCTTTTTTTTCAGGGATTTTTGGTTATAAGTTTTCAGGGGTAAGAGTAGAAACAACAGAAACAGTGACAACAACGTTTAAAGCAATTGCAACGGGAGTAACGAACTCTTAATGTGTTAACGGAGGAGGTTTCCATTAAAATAAGAACAAACCCTAATTTGGAAACTCTTGAGAGATTTGTTGTTTAGGAGTTTAGAGAGGGTTGTTAAATGATAAGGGGAATGAGCCTGGACCAAAAATTGGAACGTTGGTGAATTGACCGGGAATAGCCGGTAACATCAAGTTTAACTCTAGGTGAAGTGTGAGCTCACGTGGACTAAATTGAGGTCAGGTTCAGTAACACCTGACCTGCGCGTTCTCTTTTTTTTTTTTTTTTTTAATAAACTCTCAAGTCCGTCCGACCGACCGGCCGTCCTTGATTGAGAGCAATTATAGTTTGGGCCCAAATGTACAATCTGTCTATGGGCTAAAGCCCATTTTCTTGCTTGCTTAAGCAGACAAAACCTTGCGGTTGCTTGTCTATGGAGTCCTCCTCCTCCCTCTCTCATTGGGATTATTTGGGTTTGTTAATTTTGCGACCTGTTCTCGCTATCTTGTTTGTGTTTTCGTTTATATCTATTGGTATGTATGCATTTCTTTTTTTTTTCCTCAGTTTTTCGTTCGTGTGTGACTGTAAATTTGAGGATTTGATTGGTGGAAATTTGATGATCAGGTTGGTTTTTGGCATGGAAGCTAGTGCTGGTACATGTGCCTTTGGTTCAAGAGATTTTCGGCCCGCGTAAAGATCCCACCAAGCCTAAGCCACTGACCCTTCGAATATCAAGAATTTATGATACCATTGATCCCCGATATTTCACTCCTGCTGGGTAATTTTGTTCTCCTTAATTTTGTTTATTGTTGTTCATTGATTTATTTTATTAAATTAAGAGTTTAGGTCAGAGCCTGCATTTGAAAGTCCTGTACTTTGATTTATGTATATAGTTAATTGGATAGTTCCTTTTTTATTACTGTTGTTGTTGTTGTTCTAGGATTTCCTGGTCGAAAACGGGTCACAAAGTGCGGCTCTTAGCTAGAAATCAATCAAGTAATATTGTGATGATGACTCAATAACCAGGATTTTAGCTGTACTAGTTTTTATCCGGAAAAACGGTAGTGGGTTTCCAGTTGTTATGCTGATCTTGAATACTACGACAGCTGAGAGTGTTTCATAGAACGACCCACAAGGTGTTTTTCATTAGTTTTATGGATACCTGGTCACGAAAAAAAGCATGAGATATCTGTGGGTATTGAGGCAATGCAGTTATCGTTGAATGGTGGGCTTTAGATGGTTGTGTTCATTGATTTTAATGCCATGGATGTGATCTTTGGCATGCTATATATTTCGCATGGGTTTTGATGGCTTCTTTCGTGGCTATTGTTGGCCTAGTGTGGGTTAGATAGTCTATGAAGAAAATGTAAGGTGGATAGTCAAACCTCACATTGAATGCCATATGAGGCCTTATGAGTTGATCGGTTTCACTTTAGATACAGTATATTGTTTTGATAGTTTGTTCCTGGGAAGCAATTGTCTTTATCAAATGTGATTGATTATCATAGTTGCTTGAGAACTCTTTCTTGTGGTGAGGATTTACTGAAAGAAAAGGTCAAGGCAGTAATAATAGAGGGGAGATGTTCCTGTGTTTGACATCGTAGGTTCTTAAGTTTTCCCATGGCTTAGTAAGAAAAGAGGATTCGTCTGGACAATTTCCAGTGACTTAATGGGTCTCGGGTTCTGTAAACAAGTAACTTGGGATGGTTGTTGGGCCTTTCTGTGTTGATTCTTTTGCTCTGCAGTTCATCTCTTCAGCTCATAATCTATGATGCACAGCCTAGAAGACATACCAAGTTGAAATGAAGAATAACCTCCTTTGGTTTGTTACGGAAGTTTTGGGCACTTGCATTTGAGGATATCGCATTTCTTCAAGTAGCATAGGAATTAACAAGGTCATGTAGTTTTTGATGCTCAGGTCCAAGAAGGGGAAGAAGGGTGTAATCTTTGATGCTCAAGTTAAGGGGATCTGGGATATAAACAGTGTTCATTGAACAGTATGGATATAGGGAGTGTGTTGGTGAAACGTGAAACACAATGATATAATTAAACTTTCTATTAGCATCTAATGTATTATTGAAGAATATCTGTTAGTAAATTATGAATTCTAATGATAGGATTGGTGGCAATGCAGGATTGACGGCTCTAGATCAGCAGCAGATTGAACCTCTTGGTTTCTTGCTTGTTTTTTTTTTTTTTTTTTGGGGGGGGGGTGGAGAAAGGGATGGCTGAGGAATAAAAAACCACACCCATCATTGGTTCCCATTAGAGAAATCAAGTTTCAGATGATCATAGACTTATCGGGGATTGTGCTTGTACATACGTTTGCCAATACCCTGAAGTTGCATTGATACAAAAGTCAGTTGATCACAGCAGGTTTCCCAATCTGAAGTTCCATGATGTTAATTGTTCGAGAAGCCAGCTTCAATCTGAAGTTCCTTGATTCCTGTTAATGCTCCACGTGTCTTTGTCGTTGCTGGTTGGTATTTTGTATCAAACGAATTTGTGCTCTAATGAAAAGCTCTTTTAAGTAAACAAGCATTTTGTGGCTTCCAAAGTGCATGTGAAAGAGTAGATTTAGCTATATCGTGCCATCCGCTCATGATAGATATCAGTGTTTAAACAAAAGTACAGATGGGGTTTGACTTCTTCTAATAGCTAGTTTATAAATGATTCTAGACATCAAGGAGCTGGTAAAAATGGCTTGACATGTCCCAAATAGTAGAAACCAAATCTTGCTTGCATTGAAGACAAGGAATTTGCATTGCGTGGTTTCAAGTTTCAAGTTTCAAGTCAAAGAAACATAATAATAGGTTGCAGGTCTCGCAATGCTAATTGAGGAGTCGATTTCCAGTCTGATATGTATGTCATCCGTTAACGCAGAATGGAATTATTGGGCTCCTAGAGCCTGTTTTCCACATCTCCACAAACTGAAACGTCAAAAGAGAAAGTAAAAGGATGGTAGGGGATTTATCTTCCAAGAAATGCAGAAAGCAAATAGTAAAACACGCTGGCATAAACACAGATTAAACGAGAGATGCACTTCCACGCGATGAACCAATTGGTTAACGCATAGTGTTGGTATACACTTGTCAAGACGACTTTGATGCCCTTTCCTGAGCCCAAATGTCTCCTAGAAGTTTATAGCATAAAAACTGAATTCTACAGCCTCAACACCCAGGGATGATTTTTGTGTTTTTTTCACCTGGGCAAACATGAATTGATTCAACACCAAAAGTTTCGGAACTGATAAACAATAATCACATGACGGCTAGTCAAAGGAAATACTCATTTTCAAAACTTGCTTGCCCAGCAATTATATCGTCAGTCCATTCCAGCAGCTGTTACCGGTTGCTCAGCACGTTTCTCGGTACCCACTGAGGATTTCTTATTTCCAGGCCCAGAAGAAACTTTAACCATTGCTGGTCTTATTAGCCGATTCCCAATGAGAAATCCACGACGGAATTCTTGAATTATAATGCCCTCTTTGTACTCTTGAGACTCTTCTCGGGCAATGGCCTCATGCAGCTACAAGAAAAAAGAGCTCAATTATTAACAGAAGGCATATTGAATTTGTTCATGAGCTAACACCCATATTACTCAAGTTTACAAGCATTATTCCAGTCTTACCTTCCCGAAGACATGTTCCCTGATGATTCAGACAAAACCATTTACAGTATAGTAGCTCTTATAGCAAAAGCAAATATAGTTCCTTTGATTCAAACATCATAGCGCCATGAATTTGACTTTCTAATCAGGAAGTAAATCTAAGAAGCAGAGGTTAGCAGTGGGAACTGCCAATCAAAATCTCAAATTTCACCCAATTTCAATTTATTCTCAATTTGGACAAACAACATTTGCAGTCCATTGTTTATTTATTTATTTATTTATTTTGTTTATTCATGCATAAATTGAGTTCTGGAAATTATTGCATGCATATGCAGAGATGATAAAAATAAAGTATATACCAAAATTAATCACAACCCTAAGTACTATCTCATATCCAGTGATTAATCATCAGCAAAAACAAGAAGCAACAAGAAAAGGCATCATTCATAAAACCAAGACCAAAAGCAACAAGAAAAGGCATCATGCATAACACAATGTACAAAATGAAGTAAACTCCAGGAATTCTCTCTTACAGAAGGATCAAAAGGCTTTCCAACCGTTGGCACTGCAGCCACCTGCAAGTTCCTCATAATATCCACCAATTGCTTGTATATACCCTGGTAACTTGAATCAATCTTCTTTTCTTTTTCTGTTTCCGGTTGTATTTGTTGCTTTGCTCTCTCAAAACTGTCCACCATGGGAAGAAGGCTCTCGATCACTTCTCCCTGGGCATCACTCCTAATGTTAACCCTCTCTTTGTCTGACCTTTTCCTAAAATTATCAAAATCTGCTTGCAAGCGAATATATTTCTCCTTCCCAGAGGTTATCTCAGCGGATAAAGATGAAACTTTCTGGAGAAATTCATGATTCTCTTTTTCTATGGTGCCTACCTTAGCCTCAATATCCAATATAGTCTTCTCATCTCCGTAAAAAATAGCCTGCTTGTAAATTTTCATAAGGTTCTTCAAACTGGGTCGTCGTTTCTGACCTTCTTGAATCTCATTATTCTCCTCCTTCCCATTCGTCTAAATAAGAGTGGTTATGGCAAAGATAGCAAAGAAAGGAAGAAAAAGAAAACATCAAATAATGATTTGATATGAAACTTGTGTTTGTTCTAATAGAAAACAAAATTGAATACGAAAAATCTTGTGATCTTGGCTGTTTATTTCCATGGATACAAGTGATTGGGAAATGATAAAAAAAAAAAAAAAAAGGTTAAAAAGGAAAAAGAAAATACAACATACAGTGGGTGCAGAGTCTTCAGGTGCGAGATAAGTCTTCAAAGAACGCCTTTTAATGTTGTTGATTGGGATTGGAGAGGAGCTGGAGGGAAGGGAGGCGTTGATGGGTTTGCATAGACGGAGGGGCATTTGGTGGAGAGGTGATGGGGTTTTGGTTTCTAGGGCTTTGGAGGGTTTTGAAGACAAAGAACCAGAGAGGCGAGGAGGAGCTAAGAGAGTGTAATTGGACAGGGAAATAGCCATTGAATGATGATGATAATAATTAAAAAAAAAAAATTGACGAAGACGAGTGATGGTGATGATTTATGGGCTCTCAATCGGAAATGTACAGTTTGCTTAGGAGCTCTCCCTCTCCCTCCCCCTCTCTTTCTCTCTCTAAGATTTGTCTAGAAGGATGAGCTTAATTTATTTATTTCTTCAGCAAGAGAGAGGACCAAATTAGTCTAACATCGAAAATCAGTCAAATCAGATTATTTTGATTCAGCCCCAAGTTAGTTTCCGTGATTTATCAATGATTTTTTTTTTTTACTTGAGTTTTTAACTATTTTAAATAGAAGTTAGTTACACCAAGTTTTTTATAGGTTGTTTATTTTATTGTTTTGCTTTCATTTTAAAAAAAAATTATTTTATATTCTAAGGTTTATAAGTTTAAAAATTTTTATATTCTCATGCTCATGTATTAAAAACTTAACAAAAAAATATCAAATTATTTACAGGGTTATCATTATATTTTATTTAGATAGTGTTTAATTGTTGTTTCGAGAAAAAAAAAACAGGGATGGTGGAGATAAAAATATATTTGGTTGAAGAGATAAAGACAAAAATAAAAATAAATTTATCCTTCTAATAATTTTAAAGTGAATTTTTGTATTTAAAAACAATATATATATATATATATATATATATATATATTGTGTGTGTGTGTGAGAGAGAGAGAGAGAGGCCGGTCTCAAAATACAATATTTTTTATTTCTAAAATATCATTGTAAAATACACTAAATTTCAAAAATTTTAAACTAAGACATGTAAAATAAAAATTATTATTATCTTGGTTTTAAAACTAGACTCGATGGTTGACCTGGAGCAAAACTTAAGTCGCGAGTCAAGAAGGTCAACATAAGAATTAATTGGTTATTATTATAGTTTTAAAAATCAACTTGGAAGTTGATCTAAGACAAGGTTCAGGTCACGGGTCAAGAGGGTAAATCCAAGTTGACTAAAAAAATAATCAAAATAATCTTGTTTTCACCAAGAAAAATTCAAATAAAAAAATCAACAGGTTTTTAATCCATGTTTTATCCCAAGTCGACCTGGATTTTTTACTAGGTCAAGTTGGGTCAAAATTTCCTCTATTTTTTTTTAAATCAGACGGGTCCAGGCCCTAGGTCAGTTAGGTCACATGTCAACCCGTTAGGCCAATCTTGGTTTTATAATTAGATTTATTATAATATTATTAATTTCAACACCCAGTACAAATTAAATTAAAAAATAATATATAATTATTTTTTAAATGTGTAAGTTTGATGGTAATAAATATTAAAGGTAAAATAAACTTTTTATATCTTATTTTGTCATATCTACCATAACCAAACAAAATAAAAAGATATTGATTTTGTCTTACATATCACTACCACACACGGTAATGTTTCTATCTTTTTTTTTTTATCTTATCTTTCTTTCTTTACCATCCTCATCTATTCTGTCGTGAGATATAGTAATAAAAAACAACCTTAATCAACATTTACAATATTAAATTATTAATATCACAACTTTGCCATCCAACATGTAACTACCACTTTACTGTAAAACTAATATTAGAACTATGCCAAAAAATAGGAAAGAGTAAAAACTGTCGTATTCCCTCTTATGTTGCCATCTTCTTTCCTTCACTGTACCTTTTACCACTTATGTATCCCTTTTCATTCCTTTTTGGGTATTCCCTTCTTTCCTTTTCCTCGTATTCTTCTCCTTTTATTACATGCATAATGGAAGAATGATTTCTTAGTATAGACTATAGAGCATTAGAGCCGA
The DNA here is from genome assembly GCA_019202695.1 of Populus x sibirica. Lineage (NCBI taxonomy): Eukaryota > Viridiplantae > Streptophyta > Magnoliopsida > Malpighiales > Salicaceae > Populus > Populus x sibirica. The sequence goes on along the minus strand of JAGMVL010000643.1, from coordinate 1,001,009 downwards.
GCAGTAGACTTCATTAACTAAGTTTTAGTCTTCCATGTTCTGACAAAGCTCCAATTTGTTTTTGCAGATTTACCATGTATACTAAAATGCCCTGCTAAAACACTGAAGGAATCTACAATAGCGTCTAAATTTCTTTTGTCCAAATCGTTCTTCAATTTTTTTTATTTTAATTGCATTATTCTATGCCCAATTTAATGCTCAATTTGTTAAGAATTGTTAAGATAAGCAAACTTCAATGGAAAAGGGTATTTTTCCTTGATTTCTGGCTGGATTGTGACTTTGAAAGGTCTGAAATATCTATAGCTTTTGATGTGATGGTTTTTGTTGGTTGGATGTTGCTATTCTTTGAACTGAGAAGATGGAAACAACATTTATATTGCTTTCTTCTAATCAACTGAGAGTTTGTAGATGACTGATTTTCGGTTTGTTCTGGTCTTTAGCATGATTAGTGCCTCTCCCACTGATTTTTAGGTGTTCTATCTTTCTCTTTGCATTTTCTGTTCAATTTTGCTACTTTCATCTTCATGTTTTTTAGTTGCTTTCTTTACATGTTCATGGTTGTTAGTCTGCCTTTTTCTTTGTAGTGCCTTATTTTGCTTCTTCTTTTTTTCCTGCTGGGTTTATCCTTAGATTTGAAATTGAGAGAAGCTCAAATGCTTTGGATCTTTCACGTCATGTTGTTTCGGTTTTAAAGATCATTGATGTTTTTATTAAGTGATCCATCAAATCTTTTATTATCTATTCCTTGTTATCGTATAAAAAAAAGGAAAATAATAATGATTGTTAGTCACAGGAATCATTAATATCTAAAAAAAATATTAATAAACAAAAAAGCTTTAAAAATAAAAAATTGGGTAACGTCTTGAAAACTAGTTCGGGGGATCATATAAATAAAATAACCTAATAAAATATAAATCAAGAAAAAAGATAAGTTTAATTTTAAATAGAACTAAATTTTGAAAAACAAAATTGGAAATGATGAAAAAAAGCATTCTTAAAAAATATTTGGGCAACCGGCTAAATTTATTATTTAAATCATGAGATTAGAATAATCTGATTAAAAAAAAAACGTAAAACAATAACAAAGATTATTTTTCAAAATGAACAAATTTGAAGGAGGTAAGCAAGGAAAAAAATGATGTTTACCCGTGTTAACTTTTCAAACTCATGACTCTAGCTAGTGATTAAACTAGAAGTATCCCATATGAAAAACTATCATTTTAAACTTGACTCGACCTAATAGGTTAACTTGTGACCCAGGGATTAGACTAGATCGGGTTTAAAAAGAAATTTTGAAAGAATTGACCCGATATAAAATGATAAAAAAACAAGGAGTTAACTCATGATTCGATCAACCAAAGGAAAACTAAGTCAAAACTCATTAACTATTTGCCTTTAATATTTTTTTTTAAATGATGTCCTTTTAACTTTTTTATTAAAAAGATTAGGTTGACTTAGGTTAACTTGAGTAAACTCATATGACCTATGACCCGGTACTTGCCCGTATCGACTTTGAGGTTAGGTCTAAAACTATGGGAAACACCACAAAGATCAATTCTCGGTAAGTTAAATTTTGAATGACGAGATAAAAAAATAAATTATATAAAAGAATAAGAAAATAGAAATTAAAAGAATGAAAATCTAATTTGAAGAAAAAAATATGATGGCAACATAAGATCTTGGATTAAAGGGCAAAATTGAAAAAAAAAAATCAAATTAACAAAAGAATCCAAGACAAGAAAAATAAAAATCAAGAAAATGAGGATCGAATTTAAAAAATAAAAAATAAAGATTATGGATCCAATGGTGAAATTAAAAACAAATTAAAATTTGATAAAAGATCTAAGAATTAAACTTAAAAATAAAAACATTAAGAGCCAAACCTTAAAAGTCATTAAACTTTGAATTGAAGGGTAAAATTGAAAAGAAAAATCAAACTCACAAAATAATCCAAGACAAAAGTAAAAATAAAGGGAATGACGATCAAATTTGAAAAAAAAATCAAGATTATAGATCTAAGGTTGAAATTGAAAACAAATTAAGATTTGATAAAAAAAAAATCAAATTTAGAAATCAAAAAAATAAGAGTCAAACTTGAAATGTCATAACATAAAATGAGAGACTTGATTTTTTTAATGGCAAGCACAAAATTAAAAGGGGAGAAGAGAGTGAATAAGAAAAGAAAAGGAAGGGGTTGTTGACAACCGACTATCATCGTAACCACCACATGTGCCATCCCAGGTGGAAAGAGGTGCCGTGTAGCTTTTAAAACCATAATGGAAGCTAACGGTCCTCCAACAAAAGGCAGCTCATATGCCACTCGAAGAGCACAAAGTCGCCTCACATGCAGATGCATGAGTAATATGTACCAACAACTTTTTTTAAAAAGTAATTTTTAAAAATAAAAGAAGACTTGATTGTTTATAACCCAACTTAATAATAACAAAATAAAAAATCAAATAAATTTACTATTATTAATAAATTTTTAAATCAAAGTCACCATAATGTTCTCTATGAACTTGGACATTTGTGTCCCAAGGAAAAGACCGGATTAACCTCCTAACATAGCTAAATGTTCATGTGACAAGGGTAAAATTATAAATTTACTATTAGAATTCATAATAAATTATGACTGACCGATCCCTATTAGTTTTTTTAATAATGTACATCCTAATAAATCAAGCAAAGAAATATAAAATAACGTGAAAGTTGAAACCAAAACAAAACAAAACGCATACGCCACAAAAATATCCAACACCGAATTCAAACATCTGCCAAATCGATTTTCTAAGTTGCCCGCATCGCTAACTAGAACAAACTAGCGTACACTAAACTGGAGACCAATCACTACTGCCTGGGTCTAATCAGAAGTCTGCTCTCTGCATGCAGATAAAACCTGTAAACAAGAACAGACAGAGGACATGTCAGGAATGGTTTTCTTGACTAAAACAGCACGAAGGCCACATTTATTTTTTGGCCCTGGTCTTTTCCTTTTCTGTTACCACCCATTCAGTTCCAAGGGAACAATTTGTAACGCTAATTAAGCACAGCAAAATGAGGCCGAAAGCCTGAGCTCATTAAAAGGCAATTCAATGCCTAATTTCTCAATGAAAAAGGCAAGTCAATCTATAAATGTTGCGCCCGAGAATGGAGAAGCAAGTAGATTTTTTTGCCCCCTTGGATTTAATATAAAAGGTCTGTTCTTGCACTCGCCTTTTCGGTGACAAACAAAGCTAAACATGAGTGAAAACAGTCTTCCTGGTCTTTTCCTTACAGTTGCCATCAATCTAACTATAATTCGAAAGAAAAAAAAAAGGGAACGAAACAAAAGCTTTGTTTCCAGCTTATCAGGATGGAGATGGGAACAAAAGAAATTTTTGGCGTTTGTGGGTCACTCTTATAATTTAGTAATTCACGAGAATGCAGTACCCGTTAGTCATGGTAAATTAATAATAAAGAATTTGTACAAGAGACAATTGCTTCTTCCTTGTAAAATACTTTGCACAACTTTATATGTTAAACAGGAATTTCCTTTATCTGATTTCCACCGACATGATAAAATAAGGAGATCGGAAGGAATCCTTCGGAATGTGCAGCGCAAACTTTTGAATTTCAACAGATTCTTCTATATTATTGACCACATAGCATGACACTTTTACTACCCAGCAATTCATAGAAAACTATGAACTTGCTCGTTTAATTGACAATTATTTCAGCACTTACTATTAGAAAAGAATTAGTACTTCAGACGCTTTTGACTGACTCTTGAGCTCTTAGAAAATCAAGACTCAAAATGAAAGGGTGCATAGCGTACCATGTTATGCTTCTGAGAGCCAAAGTGCTGCTTATTTCAACTAATCTGATTGTAACTAGTAAATTAGGATAGAACCATTTATTCTTCAATGCTCTATCATATTTACCTTCTAATGGGGGGGAAAACCCTGCAGTTTATTTATAAAAAAAAACAGGCTTTGTTTACGAAGAAGTTAAAGCAAGTAACGAACTTTAGATCTCTATAATTCAATGTACATATGAACAAGTGTAAGGAGACCGGGGAATTGCTCAGACACTGAACCCACACTCTCTAAATCTAGAACAAGACGACAGGCACGGAAGGGGAGCATGATACATGAACGAAAACAAAACAATGTACTAGTATTAATGCACGTATACAAAACCCCTGGGAAGCATGACATGTGAAGAGAAACATGGCAACCATGTAATGACATCAAAACTAAATGAAGAGCATTTGGGATAAGGCTTCAATTAGTTGTGATTGCATGGCAGTAACCATATTATAGGAAATTAATTATTAGTAAGCAACTATCCAATTTGCACCATCAAATTTAAAGCAGTAATATTTCACGCAAGTATAAAATAATAGAGTTTGTGGTGTTCAATCACAGACAACATACCTGCACAGCTATTTATTAGCATGGCATTACAGAACTATTTGTTCATGCAGAACATGCCTCAACAGCCGAAGCGCTTTGGCATTGGACATCAATCCTGTTAAGTAGTTCTGTATAGGAGGAAGTCAGTGAAAGTTCAAGTGCATTAACACCCTCAGTTTCATTGCAACCTTTACTGCTGTTGTCCATGAAGCCAACACTATCAAAACCATTTTCAACCGGCTGATTCATGTGAATGATCTTACCAAATAACTGAATAGAGCTAATTCCAACCTTTTTGGGGTTGAAGCTCCTGTTTCCAGTAAAGTCTTTGCCAAAAGAATGTGCACTACTCTGGCTCTCAGGTGATAAGTCCCCAGACTGCAAACTGCCAATGTTCATCTCACTGGGCATTCTTTTCATTTTGGGTACCAAGTTGTTTCCAAAGACCTTGTCACCAAACACCTGAGAAGCATTTTCACTTATTAAGTTGGATAAACTGAATGTGGAAAAAGGATCTTGCCTGGCTCCCTGCATGCCAGCAGGAAAAGTACTATAATTCAACATTGAAGCATTCATGTGCCCCGTTCTTGAATTAGTTAGGTCTGACATCGGAAAGAAAAGTTCTCCATTTGTCAGGAACCCAGAATCATTAGGATATCTCAATTTCTTCATTGGGGGGGATGCGTCTTGAAGTGGCAGTGTGGTTGCAACAAATTCCACTTGCCAAGGGCTCACTCTCTTTACATTCTGCAGAACTTCAGGCTCATCCCAAGTAATCTATGCAAGAGAGAAAAAGGCAAGAGAGAAAAAGGTTGAAATGGCAGCAAATATGGTAAAAGGATCAAAAGTTTGATGTTGTGACTGTGAAGGAAACTTATATAACTGCAACTATATAACAGAATCATTAACAGATAATCGCTAGTGGAGCTCACTACTTGACCTAAAACTGCTAAACACTTACGAAGAGAGAAAGACCTGGTTAAAATTAGACGACCTTCAAAATCAAATTGCATAGATTGTGAAAATGACCCTAGGAAAGGGAAAATGACTCGTGGAACAAACCAGAAGTCCCTAACAAGTGCCGCAGTGAAATTCTAACTTAAATAGTAACAGAGTTCTTAAGACTTTAGGTGGTACTCCTTTGCAAGTAATCGAAGAAAACCTTAATCATGTTTCATGACATATAGCTTCAAGACAAGTAATGTAGCCTTGGGTAGTATGAAGAACAAAGAAAAACAAGGTATACAGTACACTAGCTTAGTTGCAGCAAGCTATTCAGTGCCCTAAATATTCAGTACCCAAATCACAATTGCATCCAAGCACCAAAGTCACAGGAAACAGCTTACATATAAAATTCAAAAAATAGGAAACTGTAAAAAGAACACGACTATTTCAAGCACAACCTTAATATCCGATTAGAATAAATTGCTCCATTTCATTGACAGCCAACTGCTCTTCATTGTCTCTGGCATCATTTACATCTATTCTTATTGTTTAACATACACTACAGGCATCATTCACAAAAAAATCACAGCAGGGGAGATTAGCCCTTAGCATTTCATCATAATTTTCTGCTCAAAATCAAAACTAGCAGGTATTGTTTAAGGGCATAAGCAAGCCACAAAAATGATTTAAGATTGTTTGAAACGAATGTATTTTTGCTTCCTAGCTCAAAAGCAAAAGACCCCATTATCCTCCCAAATCACTTATTTTCACATGACCATAAACTGTATAAAACAATGAACAAATCACTCTACAAACCAAACAAAAATGTAAATCAGCAAACACGTTATTAACATACATACCTGAAGCATGCGCCAAGGAGAGCCACGCCATGCACCACAGTCAGGCAAACCAGTACCCGAAACAGTCCCCTGAAACCAAGTCATTCTGGAGGAATCCTCAGTCTCCACAGCCATCTTCACTCTCATCCCAGCAGTCCAAAACACACATAGTGCAGCTTCCACCACTTCAGCCCTCACCACAAAATCTGAATACCACCCTGCCCTCGGATAGTAGACAACCTCAAACGGCAAGCCTTTAGCCGCCCTCTCTACTGCCTCCACCACAGCCTCTTGAGACAACCGCCCTCTCCAACTCCTTGAAAACCCCTCCTCCACCTTCACTTTCCCATCTCCACCGCTGTCAGAAATCTGCTCCCTCCACCTGGCACTGTTATTAAACCTAACAGCCCTCCTCACTCCAATGAACATCTCTCCCTTCAAATTCCTCATAAAAACCACCGAATCTCCCGCAATCAACTTCTTATTGTTAACAAACTTACTCCATCCGGTAGTTAGCAAGTGCCTACGTGGCGTACCTCGATAAATGTGCCTGAAATCCCAACTAACGCCGTGAATATCGGCAACCGTTAGAGTCTGGACCGGAGGCTCCGCCTGGTAGTTTAACGGAGGGAAGATCGAGTCGGCACAGAACCTCGGGACAGAGAAGCCGCCACCGTTATTCGCATCTGATGGAGTTAGAATCTTAGAGAAGGCCAAAATCTTTCTTTCGTCGTCATCAACGTCATTAGCACCTTCACCTTCACTTCTACAAGGTTCTAGAAAGGAGAGAGGGAGGTTAGAGAAGTGGTTATCGAGAGGGATAAGGAGAAGTCTGGTGAAGACCTCGTCAGTTACTGGATCAGCGAGGAAATCAACGGCGGAGATTTGACAAGGGATTGAGGGTTTAGAGAGAGCGAGATTGGAGAGGAATGGAGGATGAGGTGCCGTGGACGATGAGGATTGTTCGAAATGACCTTGAGGGAAGTAGTAAACCCTAGAGTTAACGGCGGGAATTTGAACGGAGGATCCTGCACAGGCTCGCCAGAACCGCGGGTCGACGCGACTGAGCTCAGTCAGTTGCGGCGGCGGCATTTGTTAGTTCGTTTGGGTTCCGAAACCAAAGAGAGAGGTAAGAGTGAAATGGAAACGGTTTCCTAGCATATGAGCTCTGAGTGTGTCGAAAGAAAGAGAGATATTTATATATAGAGAGAGAGAGAGGGTTAAATATTGTCTGAGATGAAGTACGGGAAAGAGAGTGCCGTCTCGGGGTCGGAGAACGGGCAAAAAAAGATGGAGAAGTTTAGGGACTGCTTAATTGGCTACAGTGTATTTTACAGTTTTAGCCACGACACTCTTGCCAACTAACTTCAGGATTCTTCACCCCTTTAGTTCTCCACGCTATCCCGAGACGCGTGCACTACACTCTATCAGGTATGAATTAAAAAAGGAAAAACAATCCAATTTCTTAGGTGTAGATAAAAAAAATATTTTTATTCTACTATAGGTATTTAGATTTCCACAGTAATTTAGTGATATTATCAAAAGCATTTCTAAATATAATATTTAAAAATATATTTTCTGAAGTATTTTGACAATAGTTATCTTGAAAAATATTTATATAATATATTTATATATAGTGATTTTACTAGTGGTTTTGTATTCAGATTTATCCATTAATTTAAATATATTATCTTTTAAAATATATGATTTTGTTATTTTTTCTAAATATAAACCAACTTAACTTTCTATATTTTTATATGACCTATCGGCTACAAATAAGTAAATAATTTATGTAATAATAATAAGAAGTGAGATCGAAAGAAATTTTGTCAAACTATATTAATGAGAAGGTGATTGGTATTTTGACCACAATCTTATTTATCTAAAATTAAAATTTATTTTAATGTTTTTGGATTGGTTTTATGTGTTTATATTAAAATAAATTTTTAAAAAATTTTAAAATATATTATTTTAAAATATAAATAATCAAATAATTATTGTGATATTAATGAGAAATGAGACTGAAAGAAACTTTATAAAATTATATTAATGAGAGGGTGATTTGCATTTTGACCATTATTCTGTTTGTCTAAAATTAAAATTTATTTTAATGTTTTTGGATTGGTTTTATATGTTTAAATTAAAATAAATTTTAAAAAATTAAAAAAATATATTATTTTAAAATATTTAAAATAAAAATACTAAGAAAACAACTGCATCCTGCAAGTGCAGCGATGGTGCTTCCAATTTGTGGCAACAAGCAGTTACTAAAGTGAGATCTTAAAAGGAATGAATACAAATCTCGTACACATAATTATATTGGCAGTGACAGGTAATAATTACGAAAAGGAAAAGTTGACGGCGCGTGAAATGTGAATAAATGAATTAGTGGGGCTTACACGTGTACAGCGTGTGCCGTGAAACGAACCTCGAAAAAAATAGGATTTGAAAGGCTATATATCTTTTATTTATTATAGGAGTTTTTAAAAGTATTTTTAGTTTTGAAAAAATATTAAATTAATTTTTTAAAAAAAGTTTTAATAATTTTAATGTGTTAGTTTTAAGAATTTAAAAAATAAAAATAAAAATATATTTAAAATAAAAAACAATTTTAAAAATCACTTTGTACCACAATCTTAAATGCATGCTAACATGACTTAGAGGGTGTTACAGACAATGATATAAATTATTTTTCATAGTAATTTTCGTTTAAAATATATTTAAATAATATATTTTTAAAATTTATTTTTGACATCAACATTCCAATATAATTCAAAAATATTTAAAAAATAATTTAAAAAAATATTCAAAAATTAACAAAACAGCAGTTCAATCGCTATGTCAAATATACCTTTAGATATTTTTATTGAGGAGAGAAAAAGTCACTGAATTATAACAATAAAAAAAAAACTTCATTGGTTGTCATTGATTCCAGGCATAAAAAATATTGATTTTGGTATCAATTTATTCCCTTCATCAAGAGAAATTTGATGGTGGTTTTTAAAAACTTCAATATTGCCTTAAATACAAATCGAAGCCAAGAAAGGAAATTCTTACCCGGTTTGATTTTGTGTTCTTAGGTTGTTTTCTTGGGTTTTTTAGTTTGATAATATTTTTTTTTAAAATGTTATAAGGGTGTTATTCAAGTGATTTTAGATTAAAAAAAATAGATTGTTGACCCAAAAAAATCAACCCAAGATTTTTCGGCCACTAATTGTAGCCGAAATCGAGGCAACAACAAATGAAACGTCTTATTATTGTTGTTGTTTTTAAGGCTTAAGCATGCTTGGCCACCCAGGCTAGACTTGCGCACCTGATCTTTTATTATTGTTGTTGTTGTTATTGTTGTTTGTCATTTTCTTCTTATTCTTTCAATTACATTCTTTAGTTTTTTTGAGAAAAAAATTCATTCTCGATTTTTGTTATCATATATTTAGTTATTTTTTTATTTTTTTTATTAAATCCAATGAAGTCTATGATTCAGATCGTGGATTAGACAAATTAAGCCACGAAACCAGAGTTTAATCCAATATATTTTAGTTTTTTTTATATTTAATTTTTGTCTTTCAATTAAATATATATATTTTTTAAAAAAATCTCTATTTCCGCTATCAGATGTTTAGGTAAAAAATAATTTTAAAAAATAAAATAATTTAACTAAATGGATCTCTAACCTAGGTCGCGAGTTTGACGAATTAAATCAAGAAATGAGGTTCGATTCAATATAATATATTATCAATATTTTTTTTTAATTAGTCTTCATTATATGTTTTGTTTTGGTTTCCGTTGGATTAAATGGTTATGATTTGTTTTTTATAGAGTTATTATGGTCTCAAAATACAGATTATAAGTTTAATAAATTAATTAGAGTTGATTAGAATTAATTCAATAAGTGTGTCAATTTTATTTCATTTTTTGAATCCTTGTTTTTGGATCTTTCTTGGTCATCTAGGAATTTTTTTTCATTAAAAAAAATCATCTCTAGCATAACATAAATCAGTAATCTAATCTAAGCCTGTTTGTTTTTGTGTTTAAAAAATGTTTAAAAAAATATATTTATTTTGTTTTTTTATTATTTTAAATTAATTTTTTTAGATTGTTTTTGTTGGTATCAAAATAATTTATTTTTTTTAAATATTATTTAAATATATTTAAAAAAAAACTTTAAAAAGCCACTGCACACTAACATTATAATGCTTACTATTCATCTCCAATCCATTCGGTCGGCCATGTCTAGTCATTATCCACCAACATCGAAATGAAATTGAAAAGACTCTTTGAAAGTAAAAAGATTATACATTCTTCGGTTCGATTCATCTCCAATTCTTCATCCAGCCGGCCACCATGGTCAATCACCAGCTAGTCCTTATAATTTTTTAATAATTATTTTTTAAGGTATTTTTTTAAAAAAATATATTAAAATAATATTTATTTTTTATACTACCATATCAAAATAATTTAAAAATATTAAAAAATTAATTTAAACTAAAAAAATTGCTACCAGCCCCAAAAACAAACTGAAAGGTCTATTTCGTTCATCTCCTGGATCTCCTTCTCTTATTCAAGGCAAAAATTGAAATTGAAATGTCCATGAAAACTGTATTGGATTTGATTTGAATTGTTAATTCAAATAAAAACTTATATAGATGTTACAACCACCAATCCCGTATAAAATAAATAAATTCTATAAAATTAATATATAAAATTAAGAATAAGCCATCCACTATACGACTTTGAGTTTTATGAATACAATTTAAATTCAACTAAGTCTGAAGACCCTATCTCTTGCTATCGCTTCCATAAACCATCCCAAAGCAACTCCTTTGCTACCGCTTTTCTTCTTGCCCGATATTCCTCTTGCTATCGATCGAGCTTCCATAACCTTACTGGTTTTATTGATGGCAGCATTCCACCTCCCCCGCCAGAAATTCCGAATCACTCTACATCCATTCTTGAACCAAATCCTCCATGTGCAACTTGGCTTTACACTTGGACTCGATAACTTTCGAGGTACGTAGTACTTTCGAGAAAGCTTTTGATCTTGCATCAGAGTATAGGCAGTTGCAGCTTCATGTCCAGCTTCAGGAGTTAACCACTGACGACAAATCTCTTTCTCAGTTCCTCCAGCTAGTCAAATACTTGGCTGATGAACTTTCTGCCCCTGGAAATCCTCTTTAACCCTCTGGATTCAATGCTATTATTTATAAAAATCTTGGATCATATTATTATAACATCATTGCAGGCGCAGCCTTATTTGTTCAATGATAGCAAGCAAATTTATATGATCTACATGGTCAGCTTCTGGCGAATGAGGTGTTTCTGAATCATGTCAGGAGCAAATCTCCTACAGCCAATGTGGGCATATAAACATCTAGTACCCACTTCAGCAGACTGGTGGTCTTTTTTCTTCAGCTTCCCCTTCATACGGAAACTCCTCCGGAGGAAATTTCATGTCAGGAGGGAGGTTAAATCCTCTTCGAAATGGGTAGGCTTAACAAGAAGAAGGGGCCCTGCCAGGTATGTGGCTGGAATCACCATACTGCTGATTGCCGTCGTAAGCATTATAAACCTGCTCTATCTGCGTGATTCAGAAACTGCTATCTTGTCTATGTGGGCATTTCGTCATCCTCAGCAATTCTCGAGCCCTGAGATTTCTCAGCATCGAGTTCTTTTGTCCACTTGATGCTGTATCCCCTTTGCAGATATACTAAGCTGTCAGTATCCAACAGTTGATTGGCATTTCCGAACTAACACGTGCTTGAATGATTCAGATAACACTTGAAAGTCCAAGTGGGCTTTAGAAAACCAGTCGTTTCTCTTCAAGCACTTACTGCTATGATGTGTATAGCCTCTGGGCCTTAAGCCCAAATTCAGTATACCAGGAAGCCTGCTATTAATGAATAACGAAAGAGACAAAAAAGGTAACGACCGGCTGTTTGAAGTATAGCAGTTGTTTTTTAAAATATTTTTTTATTATATAAATAAATTAATTAGATTAATTAGGAGGAAAAAAATACTTTATGCGGGTTAATCAGGATTAAGAAGAAAACTATGGAAGGAATAGAGGATTAGTGATGGATAGAGCAGAAGGTTGGTTAGAAATACTTCATTCATTGTTTGTTATAATTTCTCAGTTGTTTTTCTCTCGGTGCATTCTGCTGCTTACATAGCAGCAGTACAAGGGATTTCCTACAAAATAGGAATTCCTGACATCCATTAACCAAGCCACGCATTGCCTCTAAAACAAAGAAAGACACATAACATAAAACGCTGCGTTGGTAAATGAAACGCTGCGTTGAAAATATTTGAACGTGCAACGGTCATCTCTTCCTCTCAATACAGAGCATTGACTACCACTTCTGGATTCTGAGCAGAAGCAAGCAAAGAGTAAAGAATCCTCAACCCTCAATTTTCGGCCAATATAATGGTGGTCAGATATTAGACTAAAAAAATTAACATGTTACATGCTTTTAAAAAAAATATAAGAGATGAACGACAAATCATTCACCATTGTTTTTTAAAATAAGCCCCAAGCATGAGTTGGAAGGTCTATGGGCTTAACTTTTTGTTTTTAATCATCTGGATGCGCCGCCAACCTTTGCATGAATGAATTTACTTTTTTTTTTTTATTATTATTATTATTGATATTTTTTTAATTGTATTTTTTAATATCAATTTCTTTTTTCCAAATCTTATCTGTTAATATTAGGTTATTATTGACATTATTTTCCGATTTCATCTTATTTGTTAGTTTTTAATTAGACTTCATAATTTATTTCGGTTTGATTTTTATAGATTTAACACGATTTCAAACAAATTCCTAGGCATTTAATTTGTAATTAATTTTACAAACATCAATTTTTATTGTTGTATAATCAAATAAAAATAATTTCTAAAATTTTTTTTTTATTAAATTTAATTAAGTTCATTACTTAAATCGGAATCTTGATTAGTTAACTTGAGTTAATTGATAATTAAATTTAATAATTTATTTTTTAAAATATCATGTCAATTTAAAAAAGAAATCTTGATATTTAATAGATATTTAATAGGTGATTGATTTTATGAGTATTTTACTTTTCCTTCAGATTTAATGACATTATAAAGAGTTTTTTATGGCCTGAAATTTTTTCTATATTAAAAAACATTAATTTAACTCGCAGCATAGCTCAGTTAAGTAGCTTTCGAACTAAAATGGATGTTTCTTTGAACCAGCCATGAAAAACCCAAGGGCCCCACACATGCACTCAATTGAGACAAACTAGGCCTTTCAAGTACAGAGACAGTGTTCATGGGGTCACCGTGTTAATTGAATCATCTCTGATAAAGCAGACAAACTCCTGCATTCAGGATTCTAAAATCCTTTTCAAGCAATTCTTTTTTTTTAAAAAAAAAAAAAAAAAACCCTTTCAAGTTGCTTGTATCGGCGGAATATCCCATCAATCTGTGATGGAAAAAATATCGACATTAGTGAAAAATAAAAGAAAAGAAAATTAAAATAAAAACATGAATTATGCACCAAGTCGCTCTGAATTAATCATGATATCAAAACATAAATGTCATGAAATCAAACGCAATTATGCAATGAAAAACATAAAATTCCCAATTCAAACCAAGCTCCAGCGAAATTCAGAGTTAAAAAAGGTAATCACCAACGAAGTTATATTGGTTAAAAGTACTTTTGAAAATGAAAGCCAAATGATTTCCTTCCATACGGGGATGAGAGGGCATATCATGGAATTGATAGGATATAGCTCAGGTCAAATCAAATCTTTTTAATATAAAATAATATTTAGATGGTGTTAATATATTTAAAAAAATAAAAAAAAATCATGATTTTGATATTCAACAAAAATCCAATAATAAGCTTGTTTTTATTTAATTATTTAATAAAAAAAACAATAAGAATAAATAGATTAACTTCTTATAAAAAAGTGATCATGACGACCTATATAAAAAGAACATTTGCTAAAAAAAAACAAACCATGAAGCTTAATTAATAGACAACTTAACGTTAAAAGATGAAATAAAAAAAAATAAATGGATAAAATAAAAGTCCCAAGACAACCCGAGTTAGCATATCAAATCCGTGTCTCAAGTTGTGAGGTCGGGATAGCATTATATAAAGCAAAATAAAAAAATATGTTGTCTGATTCTTAATAATCCAAATGTAAAATAAAATAAATAAAATAATTAACAAAAAGGACCTAAAAACACCAACAAACCCGAGCAAGTTCACCACACCTCGTAAGCTAGATCATACGAACAAGACAGATGAACAAGACAGATGTAAAAAAGGATCTAAAAAAGACAAATGTCAGCTCGGGTTAAACTCTTAAACTCATTATTTGATTCAAGAGGTTAGGAACACCACGCAAAAAAATATCATAAAGCTCGATTCTCAACCAACCTAATATTAAAAGATGAAATTGAAAAAAAATCAATTTTAAAAAAGAACTTAAAGAAAAAAAATGTAAATTAGATTAATGAGAATTAAGTTTGATATATAAGCAAAATGACAAGACACCTTTTAATTTTGATCGAACCAGTGTGAATCCCAATGAAAGAAGAGAGAAAATGCGGTGTAGAAGGGGGAAAAGGTTGTTGGTGCCTTATCATTATTTCTTAACCTACACACACTGCCTCACCCAATAAAACTCAATCTACCACTTTAAACGTAACCACATATGACTATTTTTACCATTAGAGGAAGTCATATACATTGTTTGAATGTGGTGGACTTCCTCCACGTGCTGATGCATATGCTCTTTGTTCAAGCCAAGTTGACCTTCCCATTCATCCTGGCCTGCTATATTTATTTTATTTTTAATTTTAGTTATTTTAATACTTAATTGTTTTACATTAACATAATTTTTTTTATTCTAAATTGAGCATCAACTGGGAAAATTAGAATTCTCCCTCAATATTGCAAGAACCATATATCTAGGCAACCAAAACAAAATTCCAAGTCAAATTCTAGATAAAGTCAATATGAATGGATCAAATTAAAAGAGAAAATATTGAGTAACAAAAAAAACATGAACTCTTCCCTTGATTGTACAAATTAGTTCCTGGTATTAACAAAAAAAAAAGGATTGGATATTTGTCAAAGCTTTGGATTTGGTCCCTGAAGCTTTATTTCTTTTAAATCAATGAAATTGAGTTTATTTTACCAAAATGAGTATCAACCGAGCGATAAACAAATTATTTGAAACTTTTTTCGTATGATTTGATCATTCTTCGTTTATTGTATTCATAATTTCATGTGATGATTTGTTTTGACGAGCTCGATGTCAGTTTCTTAGGGGTAAAAAACATTCCTCTATTTTTCTCGGGGTTTTCTATTTTTCCAAGGATTAAAAAATAAGGGCTTGTAATTGAAAAATAAGGAAAAAATCATGCCTTAAAGGAATAAACAAAAATGAAAATGTGAAGTTCAGGGGGGATGAGAGAGATAAATATGAAGAAAAAAAAGGAATGTTGTTGGCGATGCGCTAGAGGAGAAAAGGTCGACATGCGTCACCTTTACTACAAGAACCGATCAAGATGCTTCTAAAGACACTAAAGACAACTATTTTTAGAGGCTAGAAGACACCACACATGTCGCTTCCATCATGTGGGTCTTACCACGGCCCTGCATGTGCCCTCTACACTCCATATTCTTACTACCTACTTCATTTAATTTGGCACATTCATTTATACTCAACCTTCAATTGAGTTGCGGATTCAATCTCACCTAAATCCAAGTATTTTTCTTTTAACCCGGCATCTAATTATCAAACGACCCTTCAATTTTGATTTGCATTACATTCGACTCAGATCTAGTAAAGGCCTGTTCAGGGGGGATAGAGGAAAGATAAAGAAATAGATAGCTCCTTGACCGAGTTAGTATGTTGTGATCGTGCCCATGAAACTGGTCGCGAGTTTGATGTTTAACCTGGGTTGAATGAAGGTGATACAACATGTATTTGCCTAAATATCAAAAAAAGAAAAAATGTCATCTTTTTTTTTAAAAATCGATCCATATTTTTATCTGTTATCTAGGTTACCTTTGACCCTGTTAAATCGACTTGGTCACATCATGAAAACTCACACATGGTTAATTTCAAATAAGGCCATGTAATTAATTGTGTTGTGAGGTTTCAAGGTTGGCTTGTTGTGATGGTGTCACTATTAACAAGTTTCCAATGGCATGATAATTTTTTTTTATGTTCAAGAAAATAATGTGTTAGTTATGCTTTTTATTCAAGAAAAAAACTTGGGCAACATCATCTTCTATTTATTCTTTTAATCAAATCGGGTTTTGATTGAGTTTAATTTGTATATTATGAGATTATATTTGTTTATAAAAAAAAATACTTATTGGAACGTTACTAACATCTAGAAGCCATACCCATAATGACCATATTAAGTTTTGATCGAGTTTGCTTTATAAAATATAAGATTATGAATATTTTTTTTATAGAAATATATATAGAGATGTTAGTGATACCTCGAGTTCATACCCGTAATGAAGTACATGAAACTTAATCAATACTATATAAAGAAGGCGAGGGTAATTAATTTTTTTATATAAATATTCTATATATGGAATTTAGGTAATTTATTTCTGTCATTCATAAATAGTTATTAAATAGTATTTCTACTTTCAAAATTTGGCCTTTAAATAAAGTAAAAGGAATACAAGGATGCTAGTCATTTTCTAGGGTTTATTGAGAAAAAAGGTCAAGGATACCTTCAAACTTAAATTCCATTGCCTTTTATTTCAAAAGGGAAGTTTATCATTGTTTCTAAGATTCCTCATTTCTCATGATCGAAATTTACGGTCCTTACTCCTTATGGACTTTTATGTCCATCCATATGTTCATATATCAAAAGAAAAATAAGCCAAGCAAGAAATTTGGAAAAAAGATAAAATAAAATAACAAAGCATCAAAATTTGGATTGACTTTTTCTTAGGCTATAGCAAATTATCTTCAGAAAAAAAAAAAAAACTACATCAAAAGAATTGGAGATAAAAATCAATGAAGTTTGGTGTCACCTAATACCGTTTATGCCTAACCCGGCCAAATAGTGTGGAGAAGGTTTTTTTTTCCTCTCGAGTACTTCCCTTCTAGTCTTTTAAACACGTTTGTTAATAAAAATATAAAAAATGTCTGTGTGAATTGGTGGTGTGACTTCTTAGTACTCCGAAATATATTGAAGCGTGTGTTAGTTATTGAAAATTCTTGCAGCGCCAGCCTACCAGGCGGAGATCCATATAAATTTTTTCAGGTCAGAAAAAAGGAAAGAAAAAAAAGGATGTGCCCTTGTTTGGACGTGGACCACGTGGTTTGGGCCTGCCTAAGTGAAGAATTTTCTTTGAGAATTTGTGTACCATAAAAAATAATAAGAACATATAACTCGTT
Source organism: Populus x sibirica (assembly GCA_019202695.1). NCBI lineage: Eukaryota > Viridiplantae > Streptophyta > Magnoliopsida > Malpighiales > Salicaceae > Populus > Populus x sibirica. The sequence continues at coordinate 983,423 of JAGMVL010000643.1, read as the reverse complement.
TTTTATAATCAGAAAATAATTGATGAAAGACATATTTGCATGGATTTTATATTTGATCTATGAAAATGAATAAAGTGGATGATTAAAATACACTCACATAAAAACTGAGATGAAAATTAGTTTTAACATCAAAGTATGCATATAATAAAAATTAACGGTGCGTTTGTTTTTTGAAAAATTACTTTTTAAATTTTCTTGTGTTTGTTTGTCATTAGAAAAGTTGGTCAACGGAAAACACTTTCCGGTCAACGGAAAATACTTTCCGGTCAAAGAAAAATTTGACTTGGTTTTCAGGAAAGTGTTTTTTTTATTATTTTGAATGGAAAATATTTTCTGAAAGTTGTGAAAAATTTAGAAATATCATATTATTTACTGAAAATTACATTTAACGTCAAAGCATGCATATAATAAAAATTAAGCTGAAAATTCAGTTTCAATCAAGGTATACACACTTTGGTCATAGGAACAAAATGTAATATTTCCCCACTTTATATCAAATTATAATTAAATTCGATCATCGCTGTCCAAAAAAAATATATATAGAAAATTAGTGTTCAAGGGGCACTTTCATTATACTGCCACGTGTCGGGCCAACCCGTTTAGCATTTGCAGCCCATGGGCACTAGGGTTGGTGCATGCATATACAGCAACCACCATAAATCGTGGCGTGACTGACTGGGCGAGGAAGAGGCGTCGTCGACGTGAGATCCACGCCCTGACATGCACGACAAAAGGTCGCATATTTGAGGCCTAACGTTTGACAGTCAAGGCGCGTAATTTCATCGAAGCATGTAATAAGAAAAAGGAAAAAGAAAAATCAAACACACTCATAGTTCTCCGCGGCCTTCTTTATATACGATAGTATACACAATAGAATAGAAAAACAAAAGGAAGACATTAGAAATTTATCTTCTCTTCTGCGAATTATTCAATTATCTCACGGCAATGAAGGGCCGAGTCACTACCAAAGCCTCTGCCCCTGCGAAATGGATTCCATTTCTCTGTGTATTTTGCTTCGCTCTTGGAATTCTCTTCTCTAACAGGTCCACCCCCTCTCTTCACGCATCTTTTTCTTCCCTTCCATTTTCGACTTTTTATTTTTGTTTTAGTTTTTACTTACCGTCAAATCTTGTTCACGAATTGCATCGTGCGTGCGTGTGTGCAGATTATGGGATTCCTCAGCTGAACCCAACGGTCAACAGCTCCTATCCCAGCGTCGACATGAACAAGAATTGCAAGTCATCAATGGCGATTCCACAACTAACAAGGTTTTATTTTATTATTCTCTTTTATCACAAACCATCAAAATTAGTTTGCCCATCTTTTTGATTTGACTCTTCCCTTTCTTTTTGGTTCTAAAGTCATCGTTTTTCTTTTTAGAAGCTCTCGCAGAATAAAGATGTAATGGACGAAGTTTTGAAAACCCATGAAGTAATTCAGTGAGTGTTTCTTGCACTGACCCTAATTATCTTTTTCTATTTTCATTTTCTCCATCTTTGTTAACATTGGTTTCACTTTTGTGGACTTTTTGGAGGCCCACCAGATCATTAGATAAGTCAATTGCAGTGCTTCAAACGCAATTAGCATCTAAGAGTTCTCAAGAGATGAGTTTGAAAAGCTCTGCTCCCGTACCAAGGCAGAAAGTGTTCATGGTTATTGGGATTAACACTGCTTTTAGTAGTAGAAAGAGACGTGATTCTGTCAGAGAGACTTGGATGCCTCAAGGTATTAGTTGTCTTCTGTGCATTTCTTGTTTGTTTCTGAAAAACCGGGTGTTTTAGATTGATGGTTTTAATCATTTTTCAAATTGTTTTGTTTATTGATTAGGGAGAAGCTTGTCCAATTGGAGCGCGAGAAGGGTATTATTGTCCGGTTCATGATTGGCCATAGGTGAATTGATTTGTCTTTGCCCCTTTTAATCATTTATTGTGCAAGTCTGAGAAGTTTCTTTATTACCTTGACACCATCTGTAGGAAACATTTTTACTTGCAGTGGTTTAGAAGACTTGATCTTGTAAGCACGTCAAACTCATTGGATTAAGATGGTTCCTGTGGAATCGTCTAATTGTTTGCTAGATATATTTAATGAATGTATCACTGTCTATTCCAAGAGGCAAATGTGAATGTATCATCACTTTTTGGCTGCATCTTTATATAGCATATATGGTGGCTATTCGTTGCAGCTAGACTTGATGATGATGCTCAGTCATCATTCTATCCACGATCTTTTCATGTGGAAAGAAGTGGGGGATACATAACAATAAAATACACAGGCTATGTGCCCTTACTCTTTTAACTGCATAATTTCTCTGAAATCAAGGCTTCATGTGGTCCATGCAAGTAATTAATCAGTCTTTGAGATGGTTGTTCTTATATGTATGCTGTCAGGTGGTATTTTTTTCTTAAGAGATTTGTCCTCGTGGAATGTTAGTTATTTACTAATACACACTTCCCTAGATGAATAATCAAGAAAATTGGTCAGTGTTTGAGAGCTTGGTTTGAGTTAAAGGTTAGACTCTGAAGATGAGGGAAGTAGGGATTGTCCTTTGCTAATTTCCTCTCTTCCTCCTCATTGCTTTCTGTTCCTGTCTCTGAGGTTTCTTTAGTGTTGTTGAATGGCAGTATCCAGTGATATAACTTGCAAATTGCAAGTAGTTGATCTGAAAGATCATCTTTAGAACACCCTGACTAATACAAACATGATAAGTTGACTTGACATGAGGCTGTATCTTACTATGGATATCTGCACAAAATTCTCCATTGAATTGAATTGAAATTGACCTTAATGGTATTTGTATTTATTGTTTCAGTGCAACATCCAAAAGCATTTTAGACAGAGCCATTGATTCAGAAGATGCTCAACATAAGGATTTCCTTAGGCTGGTAAGAAAACTATGATGCTTTTTCTGTATCTTGAAAGATAGGATATACTATGCCAGGAGTCGGATCTAATTATATTAAAATTTGTAGGAGCATGTTGAAGGATACCATGAATTGTCTGCAAAAACAAAAATTTTCTTTTCCACAGCAGTTGCAAAGTGGGATGCAGAATTTTATGTCAAGGTGGATGATGATGTTCATGTTAATCTGGGTATGCACTGGTTCTTAGCATCTTTGAAAACATAAGCTCCTTAAAATATTCCCCGTTACCAAAGATGATCTCACACACTTCTTTCTTCTGTAGGTATGCTAGCTTCTACACTTGCTCGCCATCGATCAAAGCCCAGGGTGTACATTGGATGTATGAAATCTGGACCTGTTCTCTCCCAAAAGTAATTCTTCTAGACCCTTAGTTCTATACTGATGAGAATATTAATGTTCTTTATGTTTTTGTCTCTATGAATTGGTGTTAAATATATCTTAAAATTCCTTTCTATTCTATAGGAATGTCAAGTATCATGAACCAGAGTATTGGAAATTTGGAGAGGAAGGGAACAAATACTTCCGTCATGCAACTGGGCAGATATATGCTATCTCAAAAGAACTTGCCACCTATATCTCCCTTAACCAGTAAGGATAGCAATTTCCAATAGGAATTTGGTTGGCGTGATTCGCCTTATGGCCTGGCATCAAATTGTTTGAAAATCAATTTCAGGTTCTGATAAAAAAAATTATGTTCAATTCCAAATGGTAGTTACAAAAATCTAATCTCTTGTGTAATTGTGGAACATATTACAGGTCTATTTAGTACAAAAGCATGAAAGATCATTGGATCAAGTAGCATCACAATTTTGATGTTTTGCATCTCACTTGTTCTTTTTTTATTGATTTTTTCAAGACAGTTTATGTTCTGGTTCTTGCTGTTACTGCAGGCCCATATTGCATAAGTATGCCAATGAAGATGTGTCTCTTGGTGCATGGTTTATCGGTCTTGAGGTTGAGCACATTGATGACCACAGCATGTGCTGTGGGACACCACCAGGTATTGCTCTCAAATTATCGGCGCAAACAGCTTTTTTAGCTTTAAATTGAATTGTAGCTAGGAACATAAAAAAAATGTTAAAAGGAGAACGGAGTGTGGTTCATGCTTAAGATTGTTACAAGTCTGAATATTGGGTTTTAATCTAATCTTGCAAATGACATGTCTTGAACAACTATGCATTTATATGGTTCTACCCTTCTCCTTCTTCATTCCGCACATGATACTCTTTATTTTTAACTGGTGTTTATACTCTGCCACTTCAGACTGTGCGTGGAAGGCACAAGCAGGTGATGTGTGCATTGCATCCTTTGACTGGAGCTGCAGTGGAATCTGCAAATCAGTGGAGAGGATCAAATTCGTTCATGAAAAATGCGGTGAAGGAGACGGATCTGTATGGAGTGCTCTCTTTTAAATTAGATGGGATTGTATTTGGTGGCAATCAGATTATGAAGTTATTCAATTGTGATTAGTACGTAGGCGGGATGCAGAGTGGAGATAAGGCAGTCCCACATAGATATGGTACATGTCCCCAAATTTTGAACATATTGCTTCTTCAACTTCTGAATGATGCCTGTTTGAAGAATGCTGGAGCAAGACCTTTGGAATGGCTATTTATATCGAAACTTTTGATCGGGACCTGCATTGAAATGTGGGTTTTAGAAGATAGTGATCCACAGATCTTCCAGCTTTTTTCTTGGCGTGGGAGGGTGCACGGTGTATGTACTCCCCAACGCTATACTTTCAGATAGGGACTTGGGAGTTGAGTCACTTAGTTGGGGAAAACAGATAGTTAAATGTAATTTATGATATAGATACACACACTAGCTGGCGTGCTGCATTCCAGCATAAGTTTTCTTTAGTAGCATTAGCTTCTTTGAACAGGCAACACTTTTTTTATTTGGAAAAATGGGGGCAAAAAGAAAAGGATGGCATTGCTTCTGCTTCTGAATTCTGATGCAACTCTTATCCTCATCAATGGAAATTTTAACATTCAAGTTTTTAATGATTGAGTTCGATTCTCAGGTTTTGATGGCTTTGTATTTCCAGGTTTCGGCAAATTCCGAGCTTGGCTTTGACCAGAATGGCAAGTCAGCTACATTTTGTTTGCTCTCATAGAGTGATGATCAGTCCACCATTTTTATATATAAAAAATTGAAATAAATTATAAAATATAATTTCTAATTAATTAATAATTTTTTTTTAAAATAATTTAAAAAAGTACTAAATACAGTGATTTATGTTAATTTGTCAAACTTGTTATTTAAGTTTTAAGATCAGGTAATCTCGTAAAAAACAAATTAAAATAAATTATGAAGCTTAATACATAATAAATAAAATATTAAAGGATTAAATTAAAAAAATTCAAATCAATCAGGTTAATCCACTAAACTCATAGCCCGAGTCATGAGACTAAATAACTTTATATAAAGCAAATCAAAATAAATTATTAAACTCAATACTTAACAAACTAAATATTAAAAAATAAATATAAAAAATATTATTAAAATAAAGTATTAAGCTCAATACTGACAAACTAATTATTAAAAAATAAAATTAAAAATTTTAAAAAATAAAAAACACTATTAAAATAAATTCATAGTAAAATACCTTTATCTGTTAATTTAAATGTTAAATAAATTAAATTTGCTAACCGATTCAGCTGGTAATTAATAATATAGTAACGTTATTGTTTACGAATTATGACGTTTGTTCCTGCACCTCTCTCTCTCTCGACGAAGTCTCGAAGTCAATGAACTACAGTCTCTCTCAGTGGACTTTTCTTTTTCATCCTCAGTTGAAATTGAAATCTCTTCCTTCCCTTCTCTCTCTCTCTCTCTCTCTCTCTCTGTAAATTGAATACAGATAGAATAGGATAGGATAGAACAGAAAAAAATCAGTCTGATAATTTTTTTTAATAGCTAATAAGCTAGATAACAGAGTGCTGCTAATAACAGAAATTTCAAGAAAAAAATTCATGGAGAACGCAGACACATCGCTGGGATTGCGCGATTTCCTTGAATGGATTTGTCGATGTTTTTCTTTCCGCGAAATGAGATGCAATTACTTTACCCAGCTTAATTTTTTATACTTGAAAAAGAAATGCAATTTTGCCACATAACTCTGGAAGTTATTTAAAAGCACTGTAGAGAGGATAATTAGACCACTAGGAACGACTGGGTTCTTTCTTAGTAAGAATAGAAGCAATTCCCTTTTGACAAGAATTGAATTGAATTTTGGTGGTAATAATTATACAATTTAATATTTAGATACGGTTTATGTAGAATGCTTTTCTGGATCCTCGAATTTTGAATTTTCTATCGGGGGCTCAATTCCGTTTGTCTCTGTCATGTCCAGATGCCACATATTGAGTTTACTCGGGATCAATCTATCTATAGGGAGCAAAATTATTACTACTTCGCTGCTGGAATTGAGAAGGCAGTTTTCTTTCTATACCTTTTCTACCTATTAATACTGAATTTGCCATGGATTTGTTTGAGTCCTACAATAGAAGGTTTGATTGTGGGATTTTATTTCTGTATGCAAGCTTCATTGTCTTCTTTTCAAATCATGCTCTTGATCCGGAAAGGGACAGTGCTCTCGTACAGGAGTTCCTTGCCAACATGGAAATGGCTTTCAAGGCTCATCCGCTTTGGGCTGGTTGTTCCGAGGAGGAGCTCGAGAGTGCTGGTGAAGTGCTGGTGAAGGGAGTTGTTTGACTTTTAGCTTGATGACATTTTATTACAGTAAAGGGTTTGAGATTTGCATAGTAGATTTTGAGTTTGAGTGTGTGTTTCTTATAAAAACTTGGAACAATCAGAGTTTTACTTACTCACCTGGATCTACAAGTACGCTTTTCAAAGATAAGATTTCCTTGAATTCAAAAAAAAAATTATGTTAACCCCCTCTAAAAAAAAAAGAAACAAAGAGAGAGAGTGAGAGAGATACAGAGATAGAGAAAATAATCATAAAATGCCTGTAAAAGTGATTACTTCGTGACTAATGGATGGTGATTCTCATTGATGTTGACTTCTTACTCTGGGCTTTCGTTAATATACAGGGACTTGAGAAATATGTCATGACAAAGTTATCTTCCCGTGTATTTGCTTCAGTTCCAGATGACATAGAAGCTGATAAGCAACTTTCTGAGAAGATACACTTGATTCAACAGTTCATTCGACCAGAAAAGTTAGATATTAAGCTGGCCTTTCAAAACGAAACATCATGGCTGGTGAGTTGATGGCTTTACATTATCATTGGTGTTCTTTCTGTTGCATGGATAATATTTCCCCTTTGCACAAGATGCAATTTCTAAATCCATGTTTGAATAATGGATGTTTTCCTGGAAGCCACAAGTTCAGAAACACTAAAGCAACAACCTAAACCAGTGACATTAATTTATCCTTTTTAAAAGAGGCAGATTTACTTACTTTTGTCAGCAACTTTTGCCGTTGAAACATTTTTTTTTTTTTTTTTTTTTTTTTTTAGATTATCGTGGGTGTCCGGGCCAGCTTGCGCGCACCTCGACTAATCCCACGGGCCCCGAGTTAACGACCATGTAAGCCTCCAGGTGGCCATCATATGAGCAACCACAAGGTTCGAACCCGAGACCTAAGAGGGAGCAAACCCCTTAGTCCCAAGCTCTTACCACTGGGCTACCACCTAGATAGTTTTGCCGTTGAAACATTGTATGGATGAGATGTTGCTGTTAACCCTGCCCTGCCACTGCTCTCTTTTTTTACATTAATATAACTATGGAAGGCGCATCTTTTTCGATATTTAGAATCTTGCTAATTGCGCAAAGATGGAAGTGACTTCTTTTTTCTTTCCACATTGTTAGGATTGCCGGTGCACAGCATTACCCTTTTAAACGCATGGTGTCAAAACCAGTAATATACAGGTTATAGAGCTCGGATCCAATCATGTTTATGTCTTGTGATGATAAACTAACTTTAAATATTTTTGTCGTATTGGTATCAGTCAATTATTTATCTAAAGCATTTTCTCTAAGGTAAAAGTAGTGCATTTGATTAGCATGAAATACCCACAAATATGTTCATTTACAAATTGCACAGGGCATCTGTAACTGTTCATATAAATGGAAAAAAAGAAAACAACTGTTAGACAAACATTCACTATAATCTACTGATTCAAGAGGAAATCAAAAGAGAAACTACCAAGAAATTCATCAATTCAAATTGAGCTAATCTTCTTTTTTTATTTATTAGGAGTTTACTGGAACACCATAAAGTGGCCATGACTTTTGTCAATCATCTTTTGTCTTGAATTTTGGGATTCATTTCTTTTTGCTATAACCCATCTTAGTAATATGATGTTAACACTACCGCATTTGCCATCTTTTTGCTGGAAATCAACGGTTGGTGAATATCTCAGATCGATCTGCTTCACCAAAATTATGCAGGCAAACCCCCCACAACTGCACTCAAATTTGTTGTACATTCAGCGGTACAGGCATCAATCCCAATTAGTTGGGGAAGCAGCCTATTTTCTTACAGTAGTGCTCTCTGCAGAATCTTTCATCTCAAACATTGATGCAAAATCCATTTCAATGGAGGACTCTGAATTTTAAAGAAACATGGAACTTGCTCGAGACCTTGCTGGCCTTTCAACTGATTTGAATGGTCTGTCTAATCAAAATGCAGGAAACAATTCCAAAGCAGAACTTATGGAATCCAAACATCGAGCTTTGAGCTCTAAGAAGGAAAGGGACTCTTCAGTCAGAGATCCAGATCTTCTGAAGCGACATCTACAAGTAAGGATGTGCAACATGCCAAAGATGAGTCGCCAATGGAAAAAATCTCGTCACTCTCAGATATAGAGAATAAAGGAGCAACTTTGCTTTTGAAGGAGGATCTGGCATGTCAAGTATTTCGAGAATACCCATACTTGTTTTTTCCCACGTTGTCGATTTAACAATCAATGATGTAGAAGACCTACTAAATAATTACAAACAACTCGTCTTCAAGTATGTTTGTCTTTCTAAAGGGCTGGGTGGTGCTAACCCATCTCCTCCTTTGTCTAGTTCTCAAACTCAAGTTCACGGGGATGCTGAAACTCTGAACTACCACCAAGATACCTCATCAGTAGCCTCAAATAACGAGCCACATAAACTTTCCGGTATGACAGGTGATTCAAATACGGTTTCCCTTGTTGATGAGTAGAATGTTGAATTGAAGCCCAATAACCATGAAGATATCAAACCAGGAGAGCCAGATGACAGAGTCACAGATACCCACTGATCTGACAGATGGTTCTAATATGCTTTCTCTTGTTTGTGAAGAGAATGCTGTACTAAAGCCTGAGCAGAACGAGGCAATGGTGACTCAACATGAGGAAAAGGATGAGAATTCTCAATGATAGCTACCAAGACAGCCTCAAGATGAGGAAAAAGGATGAGAATTGTCAACGATAGCCCATTGCGGCATGTCTGCTGTGGGAGTAAAATGACTCGGTACAACAGTACCCATCAAAGCCACATGCTTTCCCTTCCCTTGTCTGAATGGATAACCATCTCAATGTGATGTTGCAATGAGTAAGTTATAACAGTCAGTCAGTGTATATTGAGAGCTATCAGCAAAGAAGTGGAATCGATCTTTCCTTTAATCTTTTTCACTTTAATCAAATAGCATTTCCCTGGAGATATGGAGTTTATAGCAGCTCTGCTCAGAGCCTGAACCCTGAACAACGTTTGAAATTTGTTATATACTTGTAGCAGAATAATTTGATTAGCCATGATAAGATTGCATTTGAAAATTGGATGATTATCCTCTTGGCTTCAATTGCCTGTCTGTTTAGCTCAATCAAAGGGCATGTCTTTGTAGCTCAATTTGGCACTTTCTTTTAATCATGGCATGGTCGAAGAGCAAAATTACTTGTATTCAAACCACAAAGCAACCATAGTAAGAAGCAGAGGGAGAGTCCATGGTATTGATACGCACATGAGAGCTTGTCTACTCCATATATTAATGCCCCTGGTTCGTAACGTGTAGTTTAAATCTTCGTAGCCAACGGGTCAAGAGTCAAAAGCCGATTGCTATTTTGTTTTTCAATGAGCCGGAATTAAAGATACAGTAGAATGCCATAATTTGTTATATCGCTATTTTGGATAGGACATTGGCTCGTCTTCCTCCTCTTAATGCTTTTCGATGAACTATGCTCTTAACTTCAATAATGTCAAGAGGCAGTCGCCTCCATCTGTGGAAATAACATACAGGTTGTAGTATTGCATGTGGGACAAGCTGCAAAAACCAGAAAACCTAGTGTATTCAATTTTATGGTGTCTTGGATATAATCTTCTCTGGATCTGGCCATCTGGGTCTGCTTTGTTTTGCCTGTACATGTCAGGCTTCTTCATAGCAAGGCAGGTTAATCAGCTGATTCTTTCTTGTGCTTTGCACCTACCATATATTTTTCTAGTAGATATAGGAGGTATGAAGGGATGGAGGGGACAGTCCTTTAATTATTTTTGAACCTTCAATAATTTAAGGCACACGTAGATCAGGACATGGAGGGTCAAAAAGGCATGTGCTTGTTGTCTTCTAGGACAATCTCTGTCTTACACACAGAGCTTCTGAGCACTTCTCCAGTTCAGTCCGCACAAGTCCTGCCATGCATTTTCAATTTTTTTTGGCAGGTTAGGTATCTTTCTCCCACTTTACATGGCACGGCAAGCAAACAGGTGTACCTCTGCCAGTTCAAACTAGAGGTAAAACTACAAGATAGATGCCAAACAAAATGGCATAATGCAATACAATAATGGAAAGTATTTTCAATAAAACCGCAGGTTAGGGCTTATAAGAGATGTGGAAATTCAGGTTGATGGAAATGGAGCAGATATTCGGTGGAAATCAAGGTTGATTCTGCAGGTGAAACAAATAAAATGATGGAACAGAGCGTCCTCCTTCGGCTTTTGGATTACAATCCATTTTAATAAAATTAAGATATAATATATTAATAATAATAATAATAATAATAATAATCTCACAGCACCAGCTAACCAACATGTCACGTGAGGATAATAAAAAGTAGAGTACCAAATGCACCTTTCACGTGCCTCACTTATGCTTACATAGATGACCTGTCGGCTGAGTTGTGTACATCTACCTTCTTGGACGGTTTATGTACACGTGATCTGCATGTGATCGGTTCCCTCATTTTGGTTTTAGTCACCAAACAAGATAATTGTCCCGGACTACATTGCAGATGGACCAAAATTTTTTTGAAAGAAAAATATCTAGATGATGAAAAAAATACTTGACAATGTTATTAAACCTAATTTATAAGTTAATTTTAAAAGCTTACAACCTCTCGATTCCTTACTTAACCTAACTTTTAAATTAAACTATTTAAAAGTTGTCTTGATGTGACTCAAATAACTTGATAAGTCCATAAGAATCTGAACGATCGGTAAAAATATGATTTAACTTTAGAAAAAAAAAATCTAAGATGACATCTTTATATATATATATTGAGAAGACAAAACATTGGACCAACTCAGGTTTTGCAGTTTAACCTATTAAATCCACGACTCGAATCATAAATTTTAATGAGTTTAATAACTTTTTAACTATTTTTTAATTCATTGTATGATAATAAAATAAAAACTTGGAAAAATGAACATCAACATGGGACATTTCTATGAGGTCGCGATAAATCTATATAAAGCAAATTGAAACAAATTATGAAGTTTCATTGAAGGGTGAAATTGAAAAAAAAATTAATAAAAAAATCAACAAAACCTCTATATTAAAGGATAAATTACAAAAAAACATAATTAAAAAAACAAATAACAAAAAAGGGCAATCACTAATGGGTTAGGGTCACACGTTTGGCCTTAATAAAAAATCCTAGGCATGTAGGGGTTTGAAAGCCTACGCTTGCACTTAATTTTTTTTAATTTTTGTCTCAAGAGCGGATAACACATTGTCCTCTCCTGGGTCTTTTTTATTAAACGAGTGACAACTTGAAATTTGATAACTACAGGTGGCTGGAAAATCAGGGAAAGGCCTAAAAATTCATTTTCAAGTCATATTTATCTAAAAACACTATAAAAATCTCCATAGACCACATACCAACCTTAAAACACTTCAAAAAGTAAAATCAATCTAATAAAAAAAATATAACTAGATTCCAATCTATTTTTCAGGCATATTTAGAGAAAATCACCGTAATTGAACCTTCCTCGTCGAATGAAACTTGTTAACACAAAAAATAATGAGTTTTGTCTTCGAAAATTAGTCATTCACTAACTTTACCTCTCATTCGTTGTTTTCAAATAACTTTTTTACTCAAGCCCAGAGATTGAAATGTTAAAAAAAAAAAAATTGGACTAAAATTACAATTGTAAAAACTAAAAGGGCTGCAAATTAAGAAAAAAGAAACTAGGTGGACTAAAGAGAATCTTTTCAATCGAATTTGAGATTAACCATGGAATTTCTCCTTGTTTTACACTTCGGTTCTTTATTGTTAATTTTTTTAAAATATTTTTTGATAAATTAATCATGAAATTAGGCATAAAATATTGAGATTAGAAAACAAATAAATTAAAGAATGAAAATAAAAAATAAATATTGTGAATTACTACAATGATTTACCAAACCCTTTTAATGTATTTTGTAATACTTTCACCGCTTAAGGAGACTCGTAATCCTATATCAATAATGGGTTTTATATCCTTACATTTTTCTGTGTTTTTTTTTTCATGTTGCTTTTAAGATCTAGTTATTACAAATTTACTTGTTCAAAATACGACGACATGCATTGATGTAATATAATACATGTAGACGAACGATTCTTTACAATATCAACATGGTTTTGAATTTCGGATTCAAGGTTACTAAAGCATTCCAAAAGTTCATGTACAAATGAGACAATCTCATCACAGACACCTAAAAAAAAAAATGTAAAATGATGATCATCTTTGATCGGAGATTGTTTGTACACCGTGTTTTTTAAAAATTTTATTTTATTTTTGTTAATTTTTTTTGTATTTTGAATTGTTTTGATGCGCTGATCTTAAAAATAATTTTTTAAAAATTAAAAAAATATTATTTTAATGTATTTTAGTATAAAAAACATTTTAAAAAACAACTGTAATCACACTTTCAAACAGGTTCAAATAAAAATTTGAGCTGATAGAGTGTGTGTCTATATATATATATATATATATATATATATATATATATATATATATATATATATGTTATTGACTTGGTAAGAAGGTGCAGCAAAGAATTAATTATATTAGGAATATGATGAAAACGGCAATATCCTTAGTGGCACCGAATAGCATCTTAGCCTAATTTTAATTCAATAAGGACACATAATAATAATAATAATAATAATAATAATAATAATAATAATAATAATAAACCCGTCTATCCTTATGACTGATAGATACAATTATCTCAATTGACTTGAAAGTTTTGCGGACTAATGCAACATCTTTAGTGAGGGACCAACTATTTTTTATCCCTGATTAATAAACGGCACATTGACTATGGCAATTCTGCAATTATTTGCAAGAACAACGAGAACGAAAGAGAGGTTAAAATTCTGTTTAATTGTTTATATTCCAGATGTGAGGTGTTAGGGATGGACAGACATTACTCTCTATGTAAACAAAAAAAAGGGATAAAATAGGTCATCTAATTTAAATATTTACTAAATTTTTTATTGTACATATGAAGTTATGGTCATACGAGTATCTTCACATATATCATCCTATATTTAGAGAAATCAAATGCTCGATATGGTTACGAGAAAATGATTTTTAATTGGAGCTCAGTAATAATAGTTATCAATATATTATTAAATTTATTGTTTAACTCAACTATTTTGAAGATGTTAGTTGGGTTAGGAGAGGTTTATGCGTTTTATATAAAATCCCACCTATATTCACGAGTTTTATTGAGATGAGTTAGATTCACATGAACTTTACTAGGTATGTGTGAACTCAATTATTTATTTTTTTATTTAACTTTGTTTCTTGATGTGAAATTTTTTAATATATATGTTTTATGATTTCATATGTGATATAGACATCGTACATCGACGATTTGATTGAAAGAGCATCTCCGTTATGCATGGAGAGAAGTGATTTATGGTTATTAACGGTTCCTATACATTATTTTGTCATGGTTGAGATGCATTGCCTTGATCGAGTAATGCACCGGTTTGGATTGCATCAACACTCACCTAATGATGTTGACACACTTGATCACATGCATGCTGGTAATCGTCAAGGTAAAGAGGAAGATGATTGGTCAGTGGTTCATCCACAATATGTCAATTTGTGGCATGCTAAGAGAGATCGCATATTTACAGAGTTGTATTTGTCTATTGAGTTAGATCTCTACATGTCTTGGTACATGAAAATAACAAAGTAATTCATAACACCACTATGAGAGCGTGTTACAAGATCGACATGACACTCCGTGTTAGCCAACTATAATCCAAATAATTATGATTCTTGTATATCAAGATATATTAGATTGGTATGTATGAAATAATTTTTTGTTAACATGTGATAAATTTTTTATTTATATCTTAAAAATCATAATATAATTTTTTCTAATATATTAAGTGAATTTTTTAACATGTTAGTGTCGGAGAGCTGCGGTCACATTTTGTGATGCTACTGATGATGTTGTATATTGCGTTTTTAATAAGTAATGTATGTAGTCTATACGTGAGTTATAGGTTATAGGTTTGAGCATTTTCTATGTACATGACTATGACTAGTGGTGACGCATGTATTACATGCATTATTACTGTTTAAATGCTAAAATAAAAATAATTTTTTTAATTGTGATAAGTTTGGAAAATAAGTTTTGCAGTAGAGTGGTAACGTGGGAAAACACTCATTTCTTTTTGGAAACAAAATAACACTCCTGGTCTGTATAGGTTGTTACCTCAACTACATGCTAATCTAGACAACAAGGGGGGGACAGAGAGGGGGTCAGCACATGATTTTACCAGCAGTAGCATTTTAACTTGGCATAATTCGGCTGGATGTGGTATTGTACAAGGGACCATTGAATTATTACCACCCTCATTTTAGCTTTCTTTGAAGTTTGAATTACGCATACTGCAATGTTCCAAAATAATGGCCTCTGTCTTTTCTTCTCTTCTCTGTTTTTTGGGTGTCTGGGGGTGTGATTTTGAATAATGTTCAAGAGATTTGAGTTCTGACATCTGTCTGTTTCTATATCCAATTTCGTAATTAGGAAATAAAAAGACTTCGTAAAACAGAAGGAACAAGGCAAAGTACAATCCACTTTATTCAAACTAGACAGTGTTGACAAAATCAAGATAAGTACCCACTTATTGACACTAACAATAGCCTCTTAACTTTGAAAAACTCAAGTATCTCTCTCTCCCCCCTCTCTCTCTCTCCACGCCTACGAAGAAAAGTAGAAACATGAGGAGCTCAATGCTCTCTTTTTAACAACTCAACCCTTTCCGCAGTCTCCAAATCTTTCTAGTCTTAGTGGCCTCGTTTTGGTCTCTGCAAAGGCTTAAGAGAAAGGTCTCTGTAAGGGCTTAAGAGAAAGGTCATGGGTAACGGATACAACCACCATCTCCGTCACCAAAACATTCACCCCCAACACAAGAGCACATTCTTGCCTATGTTATGTTCAAGACCAACCATCAAAGATGTGACTCTTCCAAAATGGGAAGACCGATCCATGTCCATCTCTAGTTCTGACCCTTTATCTCCAAAGATCGGTTGCATGGGGCAGGTCAAGAGAAACAACAAGATAGTTGGCTTCCCCACTTCTAACAAGTTCACAGTCACCACCAAGAATTACAACGGTGCTAATGTCAAGTACTCCAGGCTCAAGAGGATCTTCTCTGGCAAGAATATTCTTACTAGCGCCACCGTCTCAATAGCAACTAGTACTGCTCATAGAAGAAGAGAGGTGATGATGAATGGTGCTAATGGGGCCAAGATTGATGATACTAAAGAGAATTCTGTTTCAGTTAGCATAGAGAATATGGATCCTCCTTTGCCTGTAGTTAAGAGAGTTCAACAACCAACAGAAGATGGAGAAGCGAACAGTCTTTGGAAGAGGAGATCTGGTGGGTTAGCATTGAAGAATTTGCAGCTGCAAGAGATCCAACTTAATAGAAGTAGTCTTGCACCAACCACTGTTTGATGAGCAACTCCAAGCAGCAGGGGGAGGTAATATAAAGCAAACGTAGAAAATGTATATGGTTACTGTATTCTAATTAAGTCCAATTTTGGTGTTATTAATTTCTTTATTGATCCGTGTTGTAAAAGCAAACACAGTAAGGTGGTGATGTTAAGGATGTATATGGATTTTCTATCTATCAATGGTTAGATCTATACCCTTCTCGCTGCATTCCTTTTTTTTTTTTCTATAAAAAAAATATCATGGTTCAGATCATGTCAGTTGATTTCCATGCCGGTGGTTAGGGCAACTGGGTGTGAATTGTGGGTCATACACACAGACATGAGATTATTCGATTAAAGCTTAGTTTGTAAAGTTAATCGAATCACAACCCTAAAAAAATCACATAAAAGTCCTTTTAAAACATACGATGATTGTCATGGTGGGTAGAGGAAATGGAAACGTATATCAGTGTGGACGGAGGGAGCACGGAGCACGCGTAGCTATTAGGTAATCAAGTCAACATTCAAATAGGGGAGGGGCGACTTGAAACAAATAGGACAA
Source organism: Populus x sibirica (assembly GCA_019202695.1). Taxonomy (NCBI): domain Eukaryota; kingdom Viridiplantae; phylum Streptophyta; class Magnoliopsida; order Malpighiales; family Salicaceae; genus Populus; species Populus x sibirica. The sequence goes on along the minus strand of JAGMVL010000643.1, from coordinate 966,783 downwards.
ACACGTAGCTATATATTTGAACACCATTGCAGAAAAGTAGAAAGCAAGAATAATGGGAAAGGTGAGGACAAACATCTTCGACAAGTATGTTACAAGGACATGTTAAATGGTAGAAAATTACTAGCAAGACTTCAAATATCAGTTCAGGCGTAGACAGGTCTAGACGGCAATCTTGATAGCTCAGCAACCGTATCCAAGGTAATGGAGGAATTATTTCTCGCTACGTGTTCGAGTTCCTTGGAAGACAACAAACATCTCATCTCCTCCATTACCCCTGAAAGTGATAAAGGCTGGTTTTGCTGTTGTCTTGTACTCCCTCGCCAGTTACTCTCCGGACAGGTTAACACAAATCACTACTTCTTGCACCAAATTTGGCGCTACCCTTGTTGGGTTGCTGCTATATTCTCCAATCGCATTGGCTTCTTGTTTTCTTTTTTTTTAAACAGAAGTTTCATCTCACAAAACCAAAACCAAAACCAAAACCAAAACCGAGTCTATTTTTTTTTCAATAAGGCTTTTCTGTTGTTCCTGGTCAAACGAAACGACAGAGTTTAGCACTTAAAGAAAAGGTGCGGGCTCCAGACCAAATTCTCTCATCCAGGTGATTCTCAAAACAAAATTTGTCAGGATAAACGCTTCTGGATTTCTAAACCTGCCTTAAATTCAGGCAACTTCTTGGGAGACACAAAGCTCAGAAGCTTGGGCATCGAGCATCTATTTTAAGCATAAAATCTAGAGATTATTTTCATTACAACTCGTATACCAGATACCTAACTGGGTAGTGTAAAAGAAAAGGATTTATTCACTAGAAAGCTTACGGCTCAGTGATCAACACATTCTCCTAAATTAATTTTCCTAACATGTACATTTATACAGCTGAAGGTATGCGTCAAAACACATAGCAATCAATTGATAAGTTTCCAAACATCAACCTTGTTCTTTGTAAGGAGTCCAGATCAATTTGCTAACATCAACCTCAAGACCACCCCTTCCAGCAGCTTTTAGATGGCGATCCAGGACCTTCGGATCTGCACATATCACATGCTGCCCTTTCCTGTACTGAATTAATTCTAGGCTCTGAAGGGTAGTCAAAATATCCTCTGCCTTTATTGCTGTCATGTCACTAAGCTCCTGTAGAGAGTAGAGAAATCAGTGAATATGACATGGCAACAGCTACATGACCCAAATTGCTGTGAAACTATGTAAACCAAAGAAGAAACTATTGGGTAAGATAGTCAATATAGAATTAACATGGCACCAGCTACGTGAGACCCAAATTGGTGGGAAAATATGTAAAACAAAGAAACTATAGGAGATGATTTACCATGACTCAGCATCAGGATTACATTTGAGGAATATTTCCTTTCCCGTTCCAATAAAACTTGCAAGTCAAATATATCAAGTAAGTGCATTTTATGGTGTGCCTTTGCCATAGCACAAAGGCCTTGCCCTAACATATAATCAAACTCAATCAGATTTAACTTGGTTTCAAGGGCTGTCCGTGAACCAAATGCTGATAAACGGACAGAAAATTTTCACCTGAATTCAACCAAATTAGCAATAGCTGAGGGCATGTTTGGAAGTGTAGTAATGGTTGTTTTTCAAAGTGTTTTTCACTCAGAAATACATCAAAATAATATTTTTTTTTATTTTTTAAAAATTATTTTTAAAATAAACACATCAAAACGATCTGAAATCACTAAGAAAATATTAATTTGAAGCAAAGAAAAAAAATAAAAGAATTTCAATTTTTTTCAAACGCACTTTGAAATGCAAAAAACAAACAGGCTCTAAAAGTTGTCCAACACCCTGGCTAGTGTGGTTGAATGTGGCCACTTTTGGCCAATATTTTGCCATAATGAAGACAACAGAATATGCCCCGTGGAAGCAACCAAGTGCTGAAATTCTAGTATTTTAATTTTAATTTTTTTGTTCAAGGTGTGATACTGGCAACCAATCCTTACAATGCACCACCTTTTTTCACCATACTCGAGCCTCAACCGTGCGAGCGCGCACCTGTGCAATAGCTGAGAAAGTCCAAGTCTATAGTACTATTGTCAATTATGGAACTCAACTATGAAAGGTAAGAATTGTCCCACAGCTATGGAAATAAACAAAATAGACAGTAACAAGCATGAATTTCTCAACACAACGCAAATACATAGATGATGGAAGCAGTTAGACTGCATAAAGAAAATTATCTTGATCTCTTGAGAAATTGCTTACCTTAATAGAAATATTTCCCTTATGCCTTTTCAAGATATCTAAAAGAACTCGGGTCCAATATCCTCTATAGCTCAACAACCCCAGGTCTGAAAGGGGTCTTTCAGGTGTGCCAACTTTACCTTCTTTCTTGGAAAGTTCATATGCTGTACCATAAAAACACATCAATTAACTACATAAACAAATAACATTTAAAATAAATGGAACTGTTGTATCTGTGCATGATAAAATGCAAACTGTTAAATGCGAACAAGGATCTTAGAATTTGGAGCTAGCAACCGAGGTGGATGTTTGCTGGATTATTCCATTATAGCTATTATGATCCAATTCAACCACTATTGGGTTTAACAATACAAACAGTCAGTAGTGTAGGTGATAGCTACTCTCCTAAGAAGCTGTTTTTCACATTACAGTGCCTTCCAAAGCAATTGTCCTACATCAATGATTCTTGATAAAAAAAATTCTGACTGAAGTTGGTTTACAGGATTTAAGTAATCTATATTGATTTCTGTATGCAATGCTAATTTCTGCCTACATCTTATCTCCCAAGAATAATAATCCCTTCACTTCACCCCAAACCCAATACACAAGGACAAAGAATGAAAATAGACACACAGTCACAGTTCTATTTCTATGGTAACACATGATATTGGAAGGCAGAGAGCTTACAGAAGGCAATTAAAAACTTCCCATAGCCTTTCCTTTGATAAGGAGGAAGAGTGAGGATGCATGCCAAATTATACGACTCCTCAGAATGCTTTTCCTGCATGATCATAAAATACAGTAAGCTACCTTACTAATTAAATTTCAGAAAATATCAGAACCAAGATTTCCAGGAATTCTATCTTTGAAAAATTACTTCACTGAATGATCAAATGTGATGAATAACAAGTGGATTTGTGAAAATGAATGATCATATGAATATCTTGTCCTTAAAGCAAAAGAAGCCGACACAGAAACGAAAACTGATGGTCCACCAAGATAAGTATTACTGATGTGTTCTGTCACTTTTGGTGTGCCTTAAAAGTTTTTGTGAAAGCATTTAGATGTAATTTTTTGGTGCCGCATGCGTTATAGCATAAGCAATTGAAGGCAGAAGCATTACCTTGGAAAAATATCCAACCATGTGGCATCCTCGATCATCACATTCACACAAAATGTAAAATAGAAACAGGTCAACATCATAATAAAGGGTCTTGTGATCAAGAAACAACTTCGCCAAATAACAAAGATTCTGCCCATAAACCTTGTTCTTTTTGCCATCTATCTGAAAAAAAAAAACAGCAGGAGAAAGGCCAAATCAACTACAGGGATCTGCAAAACTACAAAACAATAAAAGTGTGTGATAGCAAAGATTGTGCAAAAAACAGGAGTGGGGGGAGAAACTAGAATAAAAAACTGGGTTACTACACTTTCATAACCAATGTCATTAACAGAATGCTTGAAGGTCAATCGGCCTTTTTCTGTAACTTGCAAAAATTAAGAACAACTGGGTTGAGGAGAACATCATTAATGTCCCGTGACCAGTGTAGGTTATCAAAAAAATTGAAAAACACCTAACCAGGAAAATATAGAAGAAAGAAACCAGTTAAAAAAAATACTAGCAGTCCAGTCATGTGCTATTATGACATACCTCAAACATTGACAATGTGCCACTTCGATAAATTTCATCACCAGGAGGGTGCTTGAGATCACACTTCTTCTACATAAACCAAATTAAAAAAATTAAAAAAGATGAATAAAAGTCTCAGAGCATCTTCCATAAGGATGCTGATTGGAGAAAGAAAATGACCACCAATTATTCAAATAAATGAGTCAAACCATTTAAATAAAAATACTCTATTTCACATACTAATTCAAAATTTTGACATAAGCATAACCAGGCCATTCACACGAGAAAGGCACAGTGAAGCTTTTTGTGAACTGATAACTAGTCATAACAAATTGATTATAAAAAAGCAACAGCATGAAAATTGGCTTAATGAAAACCAATTTTGTTTGCCATCATGTCATAGAGATCAGTTGCAATAGGCTGATTAAAGGAATAGCAGGGGAAGAATCAGGAAAATAACATCTACGAGCAGACATATCAAAGAAAGCTCAGTACTAGCAATATGAAACTATATTTGCAGCAGATATAATCAACGCAGGTAGATGAATTTGAGGCACAGCTCACCATATGCCTTTGAAGCTGTTCTTTACGCTTCATGAAGTTGAGGCAAAATTCACAAAAGTAAAGCTTCAAACAATCATTGTATTCCGGTGGGAAAGGCGAGAAGTACCATGTCTCAATCTCATATCTTCCAAGCTCAATGGTGGCTATATTTTTTACTTTTGTGAATTCCTCATGCTCGCGTAAGCTGGCAGCATCAAGCTCCTCATGGCCCTATAAATTTGAGAATGATATCTTCAGATTATAAAATGCAAAGTTTCAATGTTGTTTGATGGACCTATATACTACATAAGTTAATAAGAACTATGATACCATTTAACAGCCAGCAGTTTGCTCTGTGGCTTACTCCATCAATTAAATCGTGACATTTCACACGGAAAAAGTTACCATGGCCACCAGTTGAAGTGTGTGACACTCGGACATGTATTTATGTTAGAAATCATAAAATATATATACGGGGCCATATTTTAAAAGGTAAATTTAGGTAGCATCATATATGCTCAAGCTTCTTTCAAGAGTGACGTGTCTCATTATTTGTCATGTAAATAAATTAAAGGCATGCTTCCGATGGTAAGTAACATTAAAAAAAATGATACAAACAACCATAAGACAAACAGTTCAGAAAGATTTAAACTGGTAAGATACCTCCACATGCGTCTCATCAATCTTCCGTTTCTGGTGGCGTGTCATTTTCAAGCTTGTTACCTAAAATCAATTGAAAACATTTCTCCAATCATTTCAACAGAAAAGAAAGAAAGAAAATACTGCAAGGCAGGTTCTCCAGCAAAAGGGTCCAAGAGATGGACAACTTTCAAAGTCAATAGAAAAGAGAACATCAGCGATTAATAAAACGGTATAACAACAAAAGAATTACCTTGTCCTCCACTTTTTCATCGACAACTGTCTCTACTGAATCAAGATCTAGTTGTTCAAGCTTCACCCATTCATCGAGCCTCCTATTGACTGACAATATTTTTTTTTTTAAAAAAAGAAGACTAGAATAAATACAACTTCCAAATTCACTGAAGTATCCGGTTAATAATCATGTAGAAAATGATAAACAAGGCACTCTAAATAACTAATCTCCATGACAATATTTGCATAGATGGAATGCTGATCACATCTATTTACTGGTTGAACAGAGAAGAAAATGAAAATATATCTTGCTGCTACAGGAAATTGCATGCAAGTGCATATGCCAGTCCCAGTGCTTAGGTTCATGTGTATACATGCCCCAATCTGTCACACATCTTAATTTTTACAGCATTGTTCTCTAATCCTGACCATCAATGTTATATAGTTCCAGTCTAAAGATGGAATCGTGTGACACTAGGTGAGAGCAATAGGACCTTGAACATGCACCTTGAAGAACTCTAGGTGTAAAAGCTAGAATCTTCCGCCTTGCATAGAATTTTGCAAGCAAAATCACACAACTCAGATCTGAATAGCATGGCATTTTCAGTCCAATTGGTGACAAAATAAGATGAATGATAGCTATCTTTTCACACACACACACACCCATTCTTAACAGGGGTAATTCAGAAGTAAACTCCAAAGAATCAGTTCCTCTTTCAGAAACAACATTTTCCCTCAAATGCATGATCTGGCCACCAATAAAATGAAAGGGTTCATGCAATCATATAGCTTTACTAGTCATATCCCTCACCTCCAAAACTGAGCTTCTTCAATGCCCTCTTTGCAAAATATAAATTCAGCAACCTGACCAGTCTCTTACCCAATCATTTTCTTTCGTACCAGGATTTTCTCCAAAACATATTCTTCATAGCATTATAATAAGGCATCACAAGTTGATAAACCAAATTAATTGACATTCTAAATTTCATTTGCATAAATCACAATCATTATTAAAAAGCAGGATAAGCAATCAAAGGCCAGAAATGACTCCCACGTCAATTACACAAATACGTACATGCCTAACTTCAAAACCCTAACCCTAACCACTGAAAATCCGCGGTTAAAACTGACACTTACACTCTGTATAATGCACGTAGTACTCGTAATCAATGGACCCAACAGACTGCATCTTACGGCGCTCGATGACCTTAACCGGATGGTACTTGCTGTCTCTCCAACGGCACATAACGCGAGTACCTACCTCGAGCGGTAACATGCTCGCTTTCCTCTTCTTAATGGCTTCGGATTCGACCGGAAGCGTCATTTCGGTGGCGCGTGGAGGCATTCCGTTTTTATCGCCTTCGTACGTAGCGTAGGCGTCGGTTGCGGGAGGCAGAGTTCTGGAGCCGTTCTCGGGATTTTTTGGGGTGTCGATCGAACCCATTGCCGGTTTGTGATGAGATTTTGAGTGGGCTTGTGAAAACTTTACAAATATTAAAAATTTCGAGAGACCTTATGGTGCCACCTGGGCCCATGGTTGTCTCCCTCTCTCTATTTTTCAGATTACAAATATGCCCCTGAAACTTTTTTTCTTTTCTTCCTTTTCAACACCGTAGATTGAGTGAAACCACTGTGGACTCACACAGTGTTTATCGTTGTTGCCATCTAATTCTCGCCTTTCTTTTTCGCACGAACGGTTGTTGTTTCCAGGCTTTCTTATCGGTCTATAGGGCTTTCTAGCATATTTTGGTCAGCTTGGTCTGATGCATGTTCAGGTTGAGGCGAGCCAAGGACTGAGCGCCGAGGTGCGATTGTCTGAGGTTGATGCATCTGTTTCGTTTGATTTTTTTTCTGGCGGGGCTGGGATGGCTTGATTACGGCTGCCCTCTTGATGCGTGGTGGACCTTCTCTTCGTGAGTGAGTGGGGTGTGTAATCCATTGTTTTAAAACTATTCAACAATGTCCTAGGATTTCCCTTGTTCACTGGGGGTGTGGTGGTTGGTCTGTATGGACTAGATGTTTGGTTGCTTGAGGATGACTTGCTTGGTTTTTTTATGCTCTCTCTGGCTCCTTTACCATTTCATCTGATTTTTCCGAGATAAGTATCTCATTAGAATCTGGTTACGTTTGGTTTCTAATTCATGTTGGAATTGCTTTTTTCTATGCTTTTCATGTCATATCTTTGCTTAGCCTGTTTGGGATGCTAGTGTTTAGCTACAATTGAGTGATGTTCATATCTTATTATTTTTATCTCTACCTTGGAATTGGGTCGGCATTTTTTTTATTTGAGAGGGTATGTAGGCTTTTTCTCATGGGTTTTGCTCTTATTAGACATTTTTAAGGCTTCAGACCTCTCTATTTCCTTGATGTGTTTTTGGACTGCAATTTTCTATACTTTGCCTGCAATTGCTTTTGTTGTTTGCATGCTATGAATTTATTCTTATTTTTATAGTCTTCTCCTGTTTATTTTAGCCTTATTTTAGGTTGTTTGCTTTTTTACACCTTGTTGTTTATGTTTTTTTTTTTTTTTTTTAACTTGGTTATCTCGGAGTCGGAGGTTTAGATTTTGGCTTTAGAGAGGATGCTTGCATGGGTTGATTGTTCCTGAGGTTTTCTTCTCCGTGCAGGCTTATTGTTTTTACATGTATGTTTAACTGGTGTTTTTACTCCTTTTCTTCTCCCTTGCTTATTTTTTGTGGTGGTGCTGGTTATGGAACTGGACGGCGTAAGTCACTGTATTGTTGATGTTAGTATTGCCTTGATGTTAATGCAATATTTAAATATAAATTTATTTCATGCATTAATATTTGACATCAACATTATAATAGTTACAAACATCAACATTGTATATATGAAATTAAACATCACCATCAGCTTCATACTTGCATTGTTAGCCTCCATGGGATGATTGTATAAGCTCAATATCATTAGGCCATCTCGTAGTTAATTCAATTTCAGCACCAATCAATATGTTGCCACAAGATTTATCATCAGATCTATAGAATAACTTGTTCTTGTTAGCTCTAAAATCCTGACAACGATATTTTCCTCACATTTCATATACTTTCAATTCTTAAACTCCAATCCACCTTTTATGTTATTATTGTTTTATATAAATGAATTTATGTTTTGAATTTGTGAATTTATGGAGATTTTTTAATAACAAGAATAAATGGTTGATAAGAAAAAAGGGTGCTGTTTTGATGTGTTTTATATAAATGAATTTATGTTTTGAATTTGTGAATTTGTGGAGATTTTTTAATAACAAGAATAAATGGTTGATAAGAAAAAAGGGTGTTGTTTTGATGTGTTTTATATAAATGAATTTATGATTTGAATTTGTGAATTTATGGTGGTTGATAAGAAAAAAGGGTGTTGTTTTGATGTGTTTTATATAAATGAATTTATGTTTTGAATTTGTGAATTTATGGAGATTTTTTAATAACAAGAATAAATGGTTGATAAGAAAAAAGGGTGCTGTTTTGATGTGTTTTATATAAATGAATTTATGTTTTGAATTTGTGAATTTGTGGAGATTTTTTAATAACAAGAATAAATGGTTGATAAGAAAAAAGGGTGTTGTTTTGATGTGTTTTATATAAATGAATTTATGTTTTGAATTTGTGAATTTATGGTGGTTGATAAGAAAAAAGGGTGTTGTTTTGATGTGTTTTATATAAATGAATTTATGTTTTGAATTTGTGAATTTATGGAGATTTTTTAATAACAAGAATAAATGGTTGATAAGAAAAAAGGGTGTTGTTTTGATGAGAAGATGATCTTTTTTTTATGAGAAGATTTGTGTTTTGATGAGAAAAAAGATGTTTTGATGAGAATATTTGTGTTTTCATGAGCTTAAATGTGTGTTTTGATATGAAAACATTTGCATTTGCAGGTTTTGATGAAAAAAAATGGTGTGTTTTGATTGGAGTATATACAAGATTGGACATCAACTATTACTTTTTTTTAAAAAAACTCCAGCGATAACTAGCGGCAAGCCTGTAAAATGTAAATAATAAGTTTTTAGCACGAGATTTTTTGTTGATTTTTTTTACACCATTTAACATATAAAATTCAAGATGTTTTCTGTAAATTAAGAAACAATTAAGACTATAAAACAGAATAACTCAAGATAATTAATAAACAAAAAATTAATTAACCCAGTTAACTCTTTCAATCCAGAATCAACCCCAAGTTTTAAAACTACAAATCCTACAGCCAATTTACCTTTAAATATTTTTTATGGAAATCTTGAAAACATCTTAGGCAAAAAATTACCAGCACGCATCCCTTCCATTTCTATGATGAACTTAAATTTCACTTCAGAAGCATATCAGGCAGTCTGTATATTTAGTTTTCCATTTTAAAAACGTTACTAAATTTTTTTATTATTATTTTAAATTAATATTTTTTTAGTATTTTCATATTATTTTAATTATTTTAATATAGAGATGTGAAAAATAATTTTTAAAGTAGAAACACAAAAAACGGCAAAAACTCTCAAATATCCCCTCTGACAAGAAATACAAGGAAAAAGAAGGAAGGATGAAAAGGGCATTTCCTTAGTTAAATAATACATTGCTGGATTAACAAGACCTGGCACCAATCAGATGCCATGTTACCAATGGAACGAAGCTTCCAGCTAAAGAACCGAACTAAACCTGACTGTAACGCGCTAAAAATAAAAACAGATAGTGAGGTCATAATGGGAAGATAACTTGGACGCTCCATCAAACTACTAGTGAAATTTCTTGTGAGAAATGACGCTGAAAATATTTACATTGACTTGACGGCGCAAACTCTGTGGGCAACTCCTCATTCCTTGGACAGAGACACAAGAAGCGTTGCTTCCCAGCCAAGAGGGGCACAGGCATCAACATAATGAAATCTGAGCCGCTTGGGATTACATCTAACGGAATACAGCCTCCCCTACTGTACAGTTACTCTCATGATGATTATACAACGATGATGCCAAAACATCCCCCAACCCCCCCACTTTGTCCAGAACATTACACATCCAGACAAGCTGATACACGGTCTAGAACCCAATCTCGGCATCATTCTGCCAGTCTCCCCTTCATAAATCAGGTAAATTTGGTCGCTCCGGGAAGAAAGTACTTGTCCACAATAGACAGCTGTTGATTTCCAGTGGGCAAATCACAAATCCAGAAATTGCTTCATCTAACCATTATGTTCCAAGGGCTCACCAGAACATGCATTCTGATTGTTCTGCTTCTCCTTTGGAAGGCAATCCACAGGAATATAAAAATATCCTTTAGGTAACTTCTGGTTCTTCATCGATGCTTCATCCGAAGTCATTACCAGCTCTTTCTCAAAAGTCTCATAATGCTGTTAGTTGACATGGCAATGAAAATCTGTCAGAATTTTTATCCCTAACACAGGAATTCTAGCAAAACAAAAACAGTCATTGATGCAGAACGATTACATACCTTTGATTTTGAGCTCCATTCTCCTTCATCCAAAAGATTATGTGATGCGGAGGAAGGTCTTTGAGGTATTTGCTTCCCAGCAAAAGGCATCCTCTCTGAAGGTTTTGGAGTAAAAAGGTTTTGAGATGTGGAGCTGTCATCGGTCTTTTGGTCAGTGTCCATGGTCAAAGCAACCTTAACTCGGTGCTTGACAGAAATGGTGCTGTCTACTGTAACATCATCTGATCTTTGGACAGCATCGCTGCATGACTTGTACCCATCTGTGTTCCCAATGAGGGATGTTGTAGCTGATTCTGAACTGACATCTGTAGGGAAAGGGGGACTCCGAACAAGTACTGAACGAGCAACTTGGTCTCGCTTGCAAGCAAGTATGCTGTGTGAGCATAAAACCAACTCCCGCTGCAAAAAAAAATATCCATGTAAAAAGCACTGCAACAAAAATAGATCTTCAGAGAATGGTCCACTTAAAATGAAGTTCTAAGTTCCAAAACAGCAAAGAACTTAAACTAATTGAATGTATCGGGGAGTGTTGCTCCAAACCAAGGTTGTCAAAATCACGAGTTGCCATGATTTTTCAAGTCAACATGTATCTAAAATTGAACTAAAAACTCAAGAACCAGCAAAATCAAACAGGGCTCGAGTATAATCGATAAACTCGGTCAAAATCATGCAAAATCACGAGTTCACTTCCGATTTTATGAGTTTAATGGAATTATAAATACTCCCCCAATTAATAGTACACTTGACACAAGTTTTCATATGATAATATCTGTGATTATGGGTCATTGTGCATGCTGCTAAAGTATTATTGATTAAAATTTTGAGGAAGCTAGTTTTATTGAATGTAAAGCTTAGGAATTTCAAACGTCCCCCACCTGATTTTATTTTTTTTTACAAAGTCATTCTCTGCAAAAATGAGTGGCTTCTCACCTATTGATCATTACTCTTTCTTAAACTTTCCTTTTCGTGGTAGAAAAGAATTTTTCATTTGTATTAGGAATGATTTTGATGAATGTCTTAAACATAACGAGGAAGATGAAGGCAATAATGTTATTAGTTTTAATTTACACGACACACCAGCATGTTGATTGTTTTAGGTTTGTTGATTATTAGTTAATGAAATTCTATGGACATAATTGTATTATTGATGGGTTTTTTAAGTTAAACTATGTATGAATTTTTATTTGAACTATATATTTTAAGGTGCTTGAACTTTTGTATTGTTTATTTCACTTTTGCCTTAATTGTGTTATGTTGTTATTTACTACTTGGCTGAAATTATCTATATAATTAGTTAAAAAACTTACTTATGATTTTATGATCTGATTATACTATCCGAGTTTACATTGTATTTTTCGTGTCGTGTCAAAAAGTGTTTTTGACAACCTTGCTCCAAACAATAAAAACAATAGAGCTTAGCATATTTTACTTGGTCCAACGTGTAAATATCAAGAATGGGGAAAAATCCACCTGAAGGAAGAAATACTGCCCTCAACAAGGATACAGGAGAAAGTTCAAGTGAAAAACTTATAAAATAAAAAAGTGAAGTAAGCACAGGGAATTAAAAGGAACATTTTTATTGGCTGACTTGGCTGCATAATACTGCAGAAAAAAGTTAAGAGCACTTTTCTGGTTCCGAGAAAGTTACCTTTATTTTTTCACGTCTAACAATTCTCTCACAAAGAAGACGTAATCTCTCCAATTGACCCTACAGGAGAATTTAGAAAGTTAATTAGATCACTGTAATTCTCCTACCCCCAAAAATATGATTAAATCTTGACCATCATACAGTTGCAAACATAAGAAACAAAGAAGCATTAGCAATGAACTTCCAGTAAACATAAGATAATTCCATCAATGCACAAAACATCAGGAGAAATTGCTTAATGTTACACCAGATTGCAAAGAAGCAAAGGCAGGCCAATATTTAAATCAACCTCATGAACCAGTTGCAACAGATTTACAATAGCAAGAAAAATAATTAAGCTACCAGAGCTTTCATAGAAAATAAGACCTTGACCACAAAAATAAATGTATCATAATAATGTCATGACCAGAGTAAAATGTTATAATAACAAGTGAGAGTTGTCATATGCCTTGGGATTACTTCAGAAGAAAAGTTATGATTTTAGCTTACATTAGGACACTTGTTCAGTATATGCCTGGAGGATAGACATGTACACAATGTCTGAGGCACTCAAAGTTCACAGAAAAAAACATTTTTCTATTAAACTTTTCAATTCAAAATAGTAGATGAATTCCAAATAAGTAGACCAGCACAGTAAACATGTAATCACTGTAACATACAAAAGTCATTAATATAAACAGTTGAACCAATCTCAGAACAAGAAACAATAGACCCGAGTAAGCATTATTATCCAGAAAATAACATGATTAATCCGAGAGCATTCTTACCCTCACTTGCCTCATGCTCTTTATCTCTTCTTCTCCATGTTTTTGAGTTTCAGCCTACATAAATCAAATGCTGCAAAATTATAAAATGACAAGAAGTCAAAAGACATTTTATGTACAGACAACAAGAACAGACCTTTGCCTTCTGCTCCAAGCTATGCTTTTCACAGTAAGCCTTGTGCTGCATCTTGCCATTAAGAGTCTTAACATTCATGTAAAAACCTGCACTCCTAGCACAGGTGGGATGAAATGTGGCCTGACAGTGACCAGCACTACACTGCACATTTTATATTGCAGTTGATTAAACCATCAATATTCATTACATATGAATTGATGCTATAGAAAAACAAAAGTTATGAAACAATCAAAGCTGGAACTCACTTTTACGCAGACACCATGTCTATGGCAGCAGACACAACAAATGTTAATCTCCTTGGCAATCTTTTCCTGGAATTTCAATGCAGATAGAGTAAATGTGAAATAAGAAAAATTGCAATGGTCATAAACATGCAAGGTTAGAAATAACAGGTTAAATTCTGCATATTATATTCCAACCAAAGAGATCTTCACATATACTTGCGTTTTAGTGAGTCAATGGACAATTTTTTTGACAATATGGGCACCTAAAATATGCACATACCATTCCTTCAACAGGATTTACTTGTCCCCTTCTGAATGTTGGTTCAAAGACCCACTACAAGAAAAAATAGGAAATAATTATAATATGTGCTTTAAAGAAGATAAGAAAGAAAATCCTGAATCAAGCCATTGAAGGGGAAAAGCAAAAAATCAACCTCTGCACAAAAGGCATGAACCCATCTACCATCAGTAGATTTCCTGAAAGCACCTTTAATACCACCACATAAACCACATTCAACACCATTTTCCCTGTCCCAAAAATTGACAGGAGCTCCAGAGCATCTAGATGACAATGATTCTTCACATAATTCACAATGCCATGGACCAGTAGATTCCTTCACACAACGATAGCAATCCAAGTGAACTGCAACCTGTTGGCAGAAGAGCTTTTGTCAACAACAAGAAGCAAGCAGATAGTGCGCTGCTAAGAGGAAATACCAAGGTCCATTCGAGAAAACCTTGCAGCCAGAGCAGACTAAAATAGGGTTCAGTATTGTCTCAAATCGTCTGCATATATCACATGGTCCAGGGTGATCTTTAGAAAAATCTGAAATTGACTGAACAAAATCAGAGTACTTCTCTGATGAAATCCTTGGAACAGCCACCCTTGAAAGCATTTCTTTTGGACGTGGCATCAACTGAGAAGAAATGCCAGCCCTCCCATTAGAAGTATTATATTTCTGGAACCAGGTAAGAGTGACAAGGTGGATAACTGCATTAAATAACTGCAAGTTTTCTCTAGAAGGCAAGGAAAAAAAACCAGAAGTGAAAAGGAGAAAATATACAGAAGGGAAATGGAAAAAAAAAACCACCTCCTGGTGAGCAGATTCATCCAAGGCATCTTTCCTAAATGATGAAGTCCGAGAAGAAGCTGCTGCAGCAGCAGTTGCTGCAGCCAGAACAGCCTGGGCTTCCTTATGCCTTCTTTCTTTCCTGCCCTGCTTCTTTGCTTCTCTAACGTCACAAAGATACCGGTTAACAAGTACTTCATCCCACCTTTGCCCCCTAGATGCATCTATCTCCTGGGGTAGATGCCTAGCAACCTTAGATATTAAATTATCTGCAAGCACAATTCACCAGAAAAAAAAAGTCATGCAAATGTATATTTATTTAAAGCTACTTTTTTCAATAAAAAACTAAATTTGGATGGAGTATTAGAATAATGCAAGACTTGGGAGGGGGGGGGGATAAATAAAAGAGAACCAGCATATCCAAAAAAACAAAAGATGAAAGGAAAAAGGAAAGGACCAGTAAAGTGCTTCCTTGCAACTGCATTGCCAAGTAACCTATTCTGAAAATAGATAATTTCTCCTTCCACTTCGTCCACCGGAGATAGTTTGAGAATTCCCAGTTTCTTAGCTTTAGCCAGCTGCTCTAGATTTACTTCACTGGAACTACAGATCAAGTCATTGCACTTGGAGTGTTTATTCCGATGATTACAACAGACACTGGCATTGGAAGAGGCCTCCAAACGAGAGATTTCTCCGTCTTTTGAACCTGTCCAGCGTGGTTCACACATAATACAATGTATAAAAAAGAAAAAAGCTTGCAATTATAAGCAACAAAAAGAAGAAAATCCTGGACCACCAAATTTTCATGTCAGTGCAATTTCTACCTTCAAGTTCAGAAATTCCTTTCTGCAAAAGCATTCCACTTTGTATCTGTGACAGCTTCTCATGTATACATGGATGGACATAAGAATTAGAATACGCTTCTGGCTCTCTGTAGCAAATAATATATAATTTTGCATAAGATCTCATCAGATACTGTTAAATCAGTGTCCAGTACTGAAAATAGAAGCTTTTTGGAGCATCCAAAAAGTATCAAGCAACACAAAATTCTACATTAAAGAGCTTTCGCAAATCTTACATGAGATTAGGGATGACAAAGTTAACATCTGAAAAAACAGAAACTGCCCCATCTGTGTTAATTGAATTACTCTTGTCTGGAATAGCAGCGTGCACTTGTTCGATTTTTACAGAAAGGCTTCCATCTGAGACATTATCTGAACTTTCTTAGCAACAGACATATCAGAGCATATAGAAGGTTAAAGGATTATAAACCTTGAGATGATCATTATTACTTTCAGAAAGAAGGGACAATCTGAAAATACACACATTTACAGCCTTCTATTTTCTTTTCTTTTGCTTTTTTTTGTGGAACATCACCGGACATCACAAGGTTAAGCTATGGCTTTTAATATCATGCAATGATATCAAGTAACATTTAAGATCATACGATACTTGAGTACTGTAATAAAATGAAAATTTCTAGATATGCCAGCAGGCAAGCAAACTCAATCATAAAATATGAGATGCATATTGTCAGCCATGAACAAGGGAAAATGGTAGAGGAGAATGAAATTTCCACTTCCTCAATATGAGATGCATACTTGTCATCCTTCTAGAATAAAAAGAAAGACTAGAGATTTCCAAACCCTCCAGATAAAGGACAGCAAGACTCGGTATTCCCTCACTATCATACTCCCTGGAGGGTGAAAAAACAGATATTTAATCCCCGCATTATTGTTCCTTAAAGACTCTAAAAATACCACCCCACCCCCTCTCCAACCCACCAAAAAAAAGTGTATCACACATTTTCCATTAAATTACACAACCTTCCCCAACCAAACCTTAAAGTATGTGCATACATAAGATTTCCTTCTTGAATTGGTACCCACCCAAAACTCAGTAAGAAAGGATAAGGTCTTGCATGAGAAATTTCCATGTGAAAGTGGGTCCATAACTAAGATGGTGTTAACTATCACTCCAAAGTCACCATCTTTTTACATAATATTTCCGCCTGATCTATATGCTTGATGCTTTTCCTCGAAAGAAGATTTCTGATTTTTTCGAATATGTACCATGGCTCTTATGTTCACCAGCTTCATGAGTGGGGAAAACACACAATCTTATCATAAAATTTAATTACATCCTAGACTGTCCACACACTCATCCTATCTGTAACATTCAAGCTTAATTATATCCTCCTATTCTTTTTCCAGTTCCTCTCTAAGCTTCTTGTGAAAGGTAGTGGTTTTGGAGGCAATAGTTGCAAATTAGTTAGACCACTCCCCTCTTCACCAGGGATATTCTTCTATTCTCACTCAAGATGATTTAACATCCCCATGAAATAAATCCACTAACACAGTTGGGGCATACAGAGAACAACAATCTGCATATTAAACTTCCAACAGCCAAGACCAAGAGGATGCTTTCCTAATTCATCAGCAGCAGGTTTGCTCTAATGTTAAGACTATACCTTTTCATTGTCAAGAAAGGTAAAGAGAAGGTTTGGAAAGTTGAACTCTCTACAAATCAACTGATTTCCAGGAAATTATCCAGGAAAAAAAAATTAACTGGCTTCTCAAGTAAAGAAAAGTAGAAAACAACACATGAATAAAATTAGTCCAAACAAGACTAATTAACAAAATATGGCAACCTTATCCAATAGAAAGAGCGTTCATTGGAAACACCAAATACAGAAGGATTATTCTGAAAAGCATACCTTCACTTTTAGGCAAATGCAAAACCGAAGAGTCTTGTAACACATCAGGGATCTGCATAAATAAAACAAAACATATAAATTAAAGAAAAAAGGCAAGCAGAAAGGATATATCTCTATATATACAATCAAAACTACCAAATGGTGAGTAGAACCTAAAAGCAAAAGGACAGAACAGAACACATTGGCAGGCACATTGAATCTCGGCACAAATTGCAAATGGTGGTAACTTCCACTACAGTAAGAGACAACCACAAGCTGCTACTTTTCACTCCTACCAAGATTGTATCTTAAAGCTGATAGGTGATTCAGAAAAGAAAAATAACAAATTATATCATAATCAGTCACTCCCAGTCCAACATAAAATAAACCTCACTGCTACCTCTTATCAAAATCAATATGAAACCTTCTGAAAAATGCATCAACTCTATGTCCTATGAACATGTCCTATGAACCTCAAATGAGAAACCAGGAAATGTCTAAAACACAACATAATGGTTCTTGGTGAGGATTCCACTACCCAAACTTCTCTCAAGATGATACAGCGTTGAACACTTCGATTGCTGCATGCTGCTTCTTTTTTTATGGAAAAAACAAGCTTTTTTATGCATGTTATGATGCTAAAATAATTCATCATTTAAATTAGCAATTCTTATTCTCTCCTTTTCCATTTGCATATCATGCATAGGTTGGCAAAACTTCCTTTTAGCTGGTCCACTTGTAGTGTCATGACAAAGCATTTATCAGTCCTACGCTGTTCCGAAGTGTGAATATCATCTAACTAGCAAATAAATTTATATGCATGCTTCAGGAAATCCAGACAACATATGCACAGGTTACAACTTCCTTTGGCTCACAAATGATGGTTGAACAATTTGGGCTAAGTCAATAAATAGACAAGAATATGTGCAGTCTAGGAAAACAAGTGGAACAAATTGCTGAGCAATCAACAACTAGGACATGAAAATAGAAGCATAGACTATCAGCAGTAAAGGAATAGCTTCAGTACCTAAAACCCATGTCTTAAACTGACAAATGACGGACAGAAAACCTAACATTTACAGAAATGAACCGCATAAATAGCAGGTGTCTCTGTCATCAGTTTTCCAATGGTACACAAGCATACCCTATTAATAGGAGAAAAAATATAACTAGACACTGATGGAAACTATAATCAGTCAATTCATACATTCAACAATTTCAAGCAATGAAAATATAATTACAAATACTATACATTTAGGCATATGAAATTTGGAAGGAGGGCTAGTGCTGATATGTGATAGCTTATGCATTCTGCCTCCCACACAAGGAAAAAGTTTGAGTTCACAGGTTGCAGCAAGGGCCATATGTAAAGTTAACTCTCATCCACCATCTCTGTAAATCTTCCCTACTTTTTCAACAAAAAAAAAATCATTTTCTATATAAAAGTGTTCTAGATCAACTTCCGTTTTGAATAAACAAAAAAAAAAGTCACTTAGAAAGAACATAAGAAAGTGTGAGATGAAAGGCAAACACACTGCAAAGCTCTTCTCAAGAGTATTAGAGTAGTGCAGGTAGACAAGAAGGTTTCAGGAGGATGGAGGACAGGTTTCTTAAGAAAGAAAATAACAGGCAAAAAAGAATTTGAAGAAACCAACTTTTCAGAGACATAATAAATTCTATAGTTTATACCTACAAATACAATGTTTATAACACATGACGTTTAAATAAGATCTATTCTGTCGACTAGGAAAAAAATTACAAGAAACAAATGCTGCCATAATATTCTTTTTCCTACAAAATCAATTTCGTAATCACAAGGAGAATTTTCATTTAAGCAAAGGAAAAAACACATGAGCAGTCATATCATCTTTTTTTTGTAAATTATCATTAGTACTATATCCACTAACAAAAAATATAGTCAGCATAGTTTGAGAAAGGATGGCATAACATCAAGAACAAGTTACCATAAAAAGAAAAACTGGTGGAGAATCAAAACACAAAGAAAAAACAGCTCCTTGACATCTTCACCTCATTTGCATACACAACTGCCGGATCAAAGATTTTTGCCATGCTTTTATCATTTGATACAAAGGTAAATTAGGTGAACAGGAGAACAATAGCACTCCAGATATGGAATATGTATGGGGAAACATAGGGACCAAAGAATGAAACATATCAAAAGGTTGAAATAGATGATATGCAGAAAATGAAAAGGCTTCCAAATATAGGAACACTTGTAACAGGCACCCACAGCTCAGCTTATGGAAATTGTAAACTACAACACTTAGACAAGTTGCAAATACTAATAAAAATCACTCATCCATCTTCTAATGGCAATATAAACAAGCATAAAAAAGAAATTCAAAATTCAAAATTAGCTCATCATCACAAAGAAATTAACATCTTCATATGGTAACAAAAAATTGGCAAACCATTTAACTTCCTCCTAAACAGTTTTTGTGGCAAATAATTACAGTGTGATAGGACTACCTTTTCAGCCACATTAGGGATGGATACTTCCCTAGAATTTTCTGGTTCTTCACTTCCCAGTTGATCAACGGCTTTAATCCCATTCATTATGATACCGTTGGCGCTCAAAATTTCCTCAGGTGAGCAAATTACACTGTTGTCCCTCAAAATCCTAATGTTACTTTTGGTTCTTCTCCGTGGGGGAACTGACTTAACAGCAACAGCATCTGTAATATCACTCTCTGATACAGTTATACCATCAGAATGATCTGCTGTTCCAATCTCAGCCTTCGGAAAAATTGTGGATTTTAGTTGAACTTTCAAATTTTTATGTCGACTAGCCAAGTGAACATGATTTTGAAACCACCTGACTAATTTGGCCTGAAAATCAGGGACCAAATTAACTTCCTGAGGAGAAAAGGTCAAGAAGCGAACAAACAGCAATAGTCAGTGGATAAAAACATCTTTCTAAAAATGAACAGAAAGTAAAACTCGTGATCAGAAGCATTACAGCCAGTGTTGGAATTAAAGAATCAGGTGAGATGCCAATTTCCGTTGTCAGTTCTTCTGCATTGACTTTTCCTTGATCGATTAACTGCACAATTCAAATTTCCCCAGAGGTCAAATAAAAATGTGAGGGAAAAAAACAAAGAGAAACAATATAGCCATGCATGTAGCAATACTTGTACTCATCAAAAGTCAAACCCAAGCAAGTGCATGACCACATATGTTTTTTCAGTACCTTCTTCAAAATCAGCAAAAGATTTTGGAAGTCAGAAGGGCTAGCATCCCCATAGCCACCTCTCTCAAATATCCCTGTATCAATGAGTTGGTCCACATCCCCAGATTCTGACAAAGGTACGGCATCTGATTTCAAATCATTCAATTCTATTTCCCATGATTCACCATCACCAGGTTTACCAGAATTAGTATCAGAAGTTTCTATGTGGACTGCAAGTTTATCTCCATTTCGGCCACTATTTAACTTGTGTTGTTTGTCCATTTGCAATTCTGATGGATCATGGCTGGCAACAGAGCAGTTGTGGCTGGCAGCCACAAAAGCCTCTCCTAATTGATGGGTATCCTTATCATCAGGGAGTTCACTGTGCTTTGAGCAAAAAGCTCGTAATTCAACCTGTTGATACATACAATAAGGAATTTTAGAGAACATGCCTGGCAAGAAGTCACAGCATTAAGTCGACAACGTCCTTCTAGCACTGGTGGTTATGGTGGAGGCAGCCGTAGTAGTACTAACATTAGTAAAAATAGTGAGGAATTATAACTTCTGCATGATGAAGAAAGAAAGAGGCTTACATTATCGGAACCATATTTTCCCCAGACCTCCATCCTATGTCTTGCTTCCCTAGCACATATAGGATGGAAAGAAGTTCTGCAAGTTCCTGAATAAACCACATGAACAACAGAAAGGCATTACTATGTGGAGCTACTCACATTTTTAAACCAAAGGATACAGGAGGTAAGAGTGCTAAGGTAACATTATATGTTAATCAAAGCATTTCAAGAATGGCCAAGGAAACAAGAAAAGCTGCGCTGCAGCTATCGGTACAAGAATTGACAAATTAGAGACTTAAAAATTGAGGATATAATATTGGCTCATTAAAGAGAGTAGCAAAATAATCACAAGTGAAAATTGGAGGAAATGACTGCGCAAGTATATTTTAAGTGACCTCAACAAATCAAGAGCAAGTATATATGTAAGTGATCTCAAAAATCCCACAGCAAGCAAGCCTCAGCAATCAAAAATGCCTAGCTGGATGCAATTATTAAAGCAAATCGTCACAACATTGATTCCCTTCAGCTTTCTACTTCACACCATAATAAAGACTTCTCATCCTTCTCAAAGGAAAAGGCAAACTCATCCTTCCAAGATGAAGACATGACACTGGCAAATGTACCGACAAACAAAAACACAACAACATTAAGTATATTACCAATACAGGTCAGTGAACTGCTGCAGTAAACAATTTGTTGTCTCCATTGTGAACCAGGTGCTCATGCAAGACTTGCCTCATTTCTAGTAGCGAAGTACCCATAATCACAGATCCAATCACTCAGATATTAAGAATAATGTAGCACAGACAAAAACACACATCCATTTACATGTACACTCACACATAGAGGGGAGAGATGAGGAGCAGTGCTAAAAGGAATGTTGGAAACAAACAGAGTGGAAGAACAGAAAGTGGCAGTGCCCTTTCTTATTCACAAAAGAGCCAAATCTAGCTAACGCTTTAACTAATGCCCAAAGGCTAAAAAAAAAACAAGATTTGAGAATAAAATATCGCAAGGAATAAACAGGAATGAGGCTGTTAAAATGAGTTAAGGAAGATGATACAATGAGATGCCCAGCATATCTTAACAATGCAGTATTGGCCATCATAACCAATAATTTTTTAGGTAAACTCTCAAGCTAAAAACTGCCAAAGCAAGAGTGAGCAGCACCCAAGACTAGCACAATTACAGCACAACAATATTAGTAGTTATCATCTTGACAGGAAAAAATGAAAACGGTGAAAGGACACTGGACAATTAACTTGAGTAGAAACAGAACAAAGAACAGCCCTAAAATGTTTTCGCTGGATAGAGCCAACACAGAATCTAAATCGGGGCGTAAAATAGCAATAACACCAGCCAGAAACCATGGCAAGATTCAACCAGGCATTCTTCTGTGAAGGCTCATGAAACACATGGTTCCATGATTTGTACAAAAAAGACAAGATTCAGCACTTGAGAGCAAATGCTAACAGACATCCATCCAAACAGCGAGGGCAAGAAAGTAAAACAGCAAACCAAAATATGCCCAATCACAACTAGTGCTGCTACATACATCATCAAACATCAACTAGTGCTCAATACATCACCAAACACTTTACATAGCAATGCCTTGCTACACTCGATCACCATATTCTCTGTTCACAAAATGCAGTGACAGGTCTATCAAATGTATTAGACATTAGACCAAGCCCTCGACCTTGTTTTTGCAAAAGTTTCAAAAAGAACTGTATTAGTTTTTCCAAAAGTTTCATTAGATACAAACATGGAATTCATCACATATGAACACAATTAATACATCCTACACTTATTTAGATTAATTGACTTCACTCACAATTAAACAAAATTCATGCAATCTTCCAGATTGTGCTGGTCATAACATAAATCATAACAATGAAATGGGATATTCACCTAATAGAATTTTTTTATTAATTCTTTTATTGACCAAAATGTAACATGTGATCCAGCATCCAGCAAAAATGCAACTGCAAGCAGTTAGGTGTTTGGCGTACAGGAAATAAAGATTTATGAGAGACTATATTCTGAGATTTGAGGCAATATTGAGCTTGTATCAGGTAATGTCAGAGTTCCACAAGTGTGAGAGATATTGTTTATCGCTTTTTTTTCAGGATGTCAAATCGCCTACAATATATCCTCCATGAAGAGCAAACGTTCCCCTTCAAGAAGCGTGAGTTACTTTCCTGGGAATCTTACAGTCCTGAGAATGTAGAGATTTCATATACCAAACTGCAAACGGTATGTTTTACATCCTTCTACAAAAAAACAGTTTCCACCCCAATCCATCTCCAGTCTCCTCCCACCCCCCATGAATATGCAGCAACAACAGCCAGGCCTCATCGCAAACTAGTTTGGATTGGCTACATGGATCATTTTGCACCATTCTGCATGATCATACATCAAATCCTCCCAGCCCCCATGAATACAGTTTGAAAACTAAAATATCAGATACAGTCGCCAGAAATAAAAGGTAAGGAAGTTAAACAGTGTATGAAGTTACGCATCAACAACCTGATTGCAGAATGTCCAAGGAGAAAGATGCAAAAGATGCAAAAGATTCAGAAATTTACATTCATGACAGCAGATGATTCAATTCAGGAGCAAATCATAATATCCATAAGCTTATCAAACATGAACATTATCAGCTTGAGTTGACAAAAGAGCAATAAAATGACATTTCCTGGTGAGTGCTCAAGAATACAAGGGAGATCAAGTGTTATCACAGACAAAAGAAGGTGGTTCAATAATCATTATCTATTTTTATAACAGTGGACATAAAATTAACTGCCCAACCATGGTTAAATTTCACAGTTCATTCCAAGAATAAATTCGGCAATGAAATTCCAAAGGAATTCATTCAATGTTCTACAGACATTATCTCGTGCTGATTACTATGATTATGTCCATCCTTTTAAGAAATAAATATGGTGCACCATGCTAAGACTTAGTCGAAAGGAAAAAATTAGGAGAAAATGGGATGCAAATGAATCATACGCAGCTAGTCATTGAGAAAAAAACAATCAATTATGAAATGAAAAAAAAAGGAACAATCTTTCTCATTCTTCAATTCAATAAAAGACAGATACAATTTAGCTTGAGCGACAAAAAGCATTCGCACAATATGACTTGTAAGCTGCATTAGACACTGGCTCTACTGCCATACAGGCTCCAGTTGTGATAGACACCAACACGGGGTACCAGAGAAAAATGATAAATGCATGATGGCACAAAATAAGGAAGCAACAAAACATACCATGACTGCACCGAACACAGGTACCAGACTTCACCTTGCATACATTACAGACTAATTTTCTTCGGGTCTCCTTAATTCCCCCCACATTCATAACTGGCTCCATCTTCGTTAAGTCCTCTATATAGACCTCAGGCGTCCACTGGGAACAAAACAAGTGCACAAACTCAAGAACAGACCCGCCATTTTCTACATTAACAGGTTTCAAAGCTCCACCCTCCTTTGGACAAAGCACACAAGACTGCTTGACTAAATCGTTGTCATCACTCTTCTGCTTGCACCATGAACACAACCAAAACTTGTTTACATCCCCTTGCACACCATAACATTTAAGATGAACGGCAACCTTGCAAGAAGAGCAAACAATCAACCTGTTTGAAACATTACCCGTCTCGCCCTTGCAGCAAAAATCACATAATGACAAGTTTCCTTCACAAGGACGACCAACCAAAACCTTCTCCAATCCTGCATCACTGCCTAAAAGCTTTCGCTTCATGGAAGGCCTTTCAGAAGTCAATATATTCCTATTCCTACAACCTAAAAGCCATTCTACACTGCTAGAAAAATCAGAAACAGAGCAACCATTTGCTTCCTCCTGGGTCAAACACTCAGCTCCATCGCTTTGAGTAGCCACGCTGTCGATTTCCATAAACTGCCCATCCTCTTGATTGCCCTCATCTTTCACTATGAGTTTTTTTCCATTTCCATCCACACAATCCATTTCCACATTATCATTTGCATTCTCCACATTGGCACTTGTGTCAGATTGTTCATTAGTGTTGTTTCCTTCAGCCTTCCCATTCAGATTTTCCTCAGTTTTCACATTTGTGGTAGTAGTCTCAATTCTCTCTATTTTCTCATTTCCAATATAAGGAATATAGAAACACTTAGTATAACCTAAAGAATTAAATAAAGAAGATAGTTCAAACAAAGCATCAATATCAGGCAATGTCAATCCCCTAAAGAACTCTTCAGTCTCGACCCATATATTCCCTCCTTTAGACCTGTCACTCACCCGTGATGAAGACTTCTTGTCCACGCCAGAATGAGACCTTTTATGTTTCTTTCTGCTGCCATCTGATTGCCTCAACAAACTAGCCAGCCGGCTAGGCAAAGTAGACAAGATTGGAAAACTTGGAACACCAGAACCAGAAGCGTTCTCTGCGACATCGAATGGCGAGTGCACGCTTAAGACCTTATTAGCTTGGGAGAAGAAATCGACTTCGAGTGAAGTCGGTTTCTTTACTGTTGGGTGAGGTATTTCAGGTTCGTTTGCGAGGGAATTGGCTGCCGGAACCCTCGAAACTGGACGGCAAGGCCTCTCGTCAGCGCCGCAACCTCCATCAGGACCCCTACCCATCATCTTCTTTCGCCGGTGGCATCGGCCTCCGGTCATTCCCGACGATAGCAATAACAACCTTCTCTATCACCCTCACAACCGTCGCATTCCATCACAAAACCAACCCTGATCCTAATTCCAGTCTAGGTCTAATTCAAATCTCTCGGACCAAAAAAAACCTAATTTTCTAAGCTGAAACTTAACCCTAACCCTAACCCTAACCCTAGTTTCGTTCCTTCACGTGCGTAGAGACTTTTAGAGATAGAGAGGATAAAGAGTTTCGCAGCTATTAGGGTTTCAGTTACTCAGGTTCGTGATGTTGGAGATCCGTTTTGTTGTTTAATTTCCGAGTGGTTTTTTGTTTTTTTCGATTTCGCTTTCGATGAGAGCATGAAGAGAGAGATTCGGGTTTTTTGCAGGCGAGAGGACAGCTAGTGTAGGGGTAGATATTTTTATATTGGGTTAGGATACCATGTAGTGACGCGATAAAGAGGTACTCGTGTGGCTGCAGGAATTTTACACGTGACATCTTTCTATATGTCGGTGTTGATAGCCTCGGTGACAATTTACTTATGCTTGGTTTATAGTTGTTTTCGTCCGTTTTTTTTTTTAATGTTTCCCTCCATTTACCTCTTGAAATTTGGTAAATTGGATTAAGCTTGTTTTGGGATTATGGTTTTAATTGTTTTTAAAAGTATTTTTTATTTTAAAATATATTAAAATAATTTTTTTATTTTATAAAATTTATTTTTGATAGTGATATATTAAAATAATTCATAATAATTAAAAAATAATAATTTTAAACACAAAAACAATAAAAAACACTCTAAGTAAGTTGAGGTTAGTTCATGCATGATGCATCTGCTTGCTTGCTCTCATAAAAATGGAAATATTAATTATTAATATAAATATCAATTTGACATCCATGGTTCAATGATTGCTTTTGAGATTCTATGCTTTCATAAATTTATTTTGTGTATTTATATTTAATTATATTAACTCACGAATCCTATTCAAATTTGTTCAAAACATTGAAATCATGACTCATGAGGGTTAATGTTTCAATTTAAAACTTGATTTAACTTAACTTGAAATGATCTAGAAATTTAATGGGTTGAATTGATTTATGGGTAATCGGTAATTTTTAAATTAAATAATGTATGAGATTTTAAATTTATAAAACCCTGGGTATGTTGGTAAAGGAAATAAGCTTTTTGGTTTCTAAGTTTTCTTAAAAAAAAATTGTTATTGAATAAGTTGATAAAGAATCCTCGCGCGCGTGTATTCTTCATTTTTTCTACTCTACTTGAGCAAGAATCATCACAGTATCCCACAGCAAAGGTAACAAGAAAAAACTAAAACTGCTCAGTATTTTAGTGTGTAAAACCATGGTGAAATGCTGAGTAATTTTTTTCTTTTGTTTTTTTTTGTTTTTTTTTTTATTATTTTTTTCTTGTTTTTTTTTTGTTTTTAATTTTTTTCCCTTTTTTTTCCTCTTTTTCTTTTTCTTTTTTTTTCAGTTTTTTTTGTTTTTTTTTGTTTTTATTGTTTTCCTATTTTTTTTTGTTTTTATTTTTTATTTTATTTTTTTTGGTTTTCTATGCCTTTATGGGTTTTTTTTTGCTTTTTTCTTTATGTATTTTTCTTTTAATAATTTTTTTTTGTTTAATTTAGTTTGTTAATGTTAATTTTTTTATTTAGTTATCAAATTTTCATAACACGGATCCCAGGTTTGACGGGTTAACCTAATTTAACAAGTTAACCCAAATTTTTTTTTCTTTTTAATTAATAACATATATTAAAATTATTCAGTGTTTCACTGTACAGTCCACAGTGAAACGCTAAACTATTTTTTTTTTATTTTTAGTTTTTTTTCTGTTTTATTTATTTATTTATTTTGCTTTTCATGCCTTTATGGGTTTTTTTTTTTTGCTTTTTTTCTTTGTTTTTTTTTTTCTTTTATTGAATTTTTTTGTTTATTTTAGTTTGTTAATGTTAATTTTTTTTTTAGTTATCGAGACTTTCATGACACGGATCCCTAATTTGACAAGTTAATCTAGATTTTTTTTTTTGCTTTTTTTAAAGTTTGACGAGTTAACCCGGAATTTTTTTTTTCTTTTTTTCTTTTTAATTAATTTTTTTTCGTTTAGTTTAGTTTTTTAATATTAAATTTCTTTCACTGTGCAAGTCCACAGTGAAACGCTGAGCGTTTTCTTCTTTTACTTTTTTTTTTTGTTTTTTTTTGTTTTTATTTTGTTTTTATTTTTTTCCCATTTTTTCTGTTTTTATTTTTTATTTTATTTTTTTTGTTTTCTATGCCTTTATGGGTTGTTTTTTTGCTTTTTTCTTTGTGTATTTTTCTTTTAATGAATTTTTTTGTTTAATTTAGTTTGTTAATGTTAATTTTTTTATTTAGTTATCAAATTTTCATAACACGGATCCTGGGTTTGACGGGTTAACCTGATTTAACGAGTTAACCCGAATTTTTTTTTCTTTTTAATTAATAACATATATTAAAACTGTTCAGTGTTTCACGGTGCAGTCCACAGTGAAACGCTAAACTGTTTTTTTTTTAATTTTTTTTCTATTTTACTTATTTATTTATTTTGCTTTTTATGCCTTTATGGGTTTTTTTTTTTGCTTTTTTTCTTTGTGTTTTTTTTTTCTTTTAATGAATTTTTTTTATTTATTTTAGTTTGTTAATGTTAATTTTTTTTTTAGTTATCAGACTTTCATGACACGGATCCCTGGTTTGACGAGTTAACCTGGATTTTTTTTTTGCTTTTTTTAAAGTTTGACGAGTTAACCCGGAATTTTTTTTTGCTTTTTTTCTTTTTAATTATTTTTTTTCGTTTAGTTTAGTTTTTTAATGTTAAATTTCTTTCTATTTAATTATCGACTTTCATGCCACGTATCCCGGGCTTGACGGGTTAACCCGTCAATTTTTTTTCTATTTAGTTATCAAACTTTTATGACGCGAATCCCAGGTTTGATGGGTTAATTTGGTTTGAAGGGTTAACCCAGTTAATTCAGATTTTCTTTTTCTTTTTCTTCATTAGTTTTTTTCTTCCCGTTGGTTTTTTTTCTTTGTTTTTTTTAATTGATCTATTTAATTATCATACTTTAATGACACGACCTTGCAGCCAAACCCACATTCAAGACTATTGGGTCTGGTGTTGTAGCCAAACTCACTTAAACTTGAGTCATGTAAGTTTAATATTATTATTAATATTATAAATATTACTCTTGGGTCAAGCGTTGCGGCTAAACCAAAGGCTCTTGGGCATATCTTTGCAAAAAGACCCAACACTCTTAGATCTTAGCCTTTTTTGATATTTTTTATGCAAGAAAAAAAATTAACCCGTGGCGTGTGTATTTGTTTTTTTTTCTCTCTTTTCCTTTTTAAGCCTTTTACTGTGAATTGCACAATATAGTTCATAGTGAAAAAGCTGATGCCTTTAGTTTTTTTTTGTCTTTTTTTAATTATTTTTTTAATTTAGTTTCTTAATATTAAATTTTTTTCTATTTAATTATCAGATTTTTATGACATGGATCCCAGTTTCGACATTAATCTTTTTTTTAATTTATTTTATTAATAATAAATCATTTTTCTATTTAATTATCACACTTTCATGACATGAATTTCAGGTTTGATGGGTTAACCTGGTTTGGCGGGTTAACCGGGTTGATTCATATTTTTTTTTCCTCATTAGTTTTGTTCTTCCGATTTCATCTTTTAATATTGTATGCAGTCCACTGTGAAAAGGCTAAAGCCTTTAGTTTTTTTTTTTGCTTTTTTTTTATGCCTTTTACTGTGGACTGTACAGTGCAGTCTATGGTAAAAATGTTGATGTCTTCTTTTTTTCTTTTTAATTAATTTTTTAATTTAGTTTGTTAATATTAAATTTTTCTCTATTTAGCTATCAGACTTTCATGACACGGATCTCAGGTTTGACGGGTTAACCCAGTTAATTTAGAATTTTTTTTTTCTTTTTCTTCATTAGTTTTTTTCTTCTTATAAGTTTTTTTTTCTTTTATTGTTTCTTTTTATTTAATATTTTTTTCTATTTAGTTATCGATTGATGCCTTTAGTTTTTTTTTTCTTTTTGTTTTTTTGCTGTTTTTATACCTTTAACTGTGGACTGCACACTGTAGTCCACATTGAAAAAACTGATGTCTTTTTGTTTGTTTTTTTCCTTTTTAATTAATTTTTTTTGTTTAATTTAGTTTGTTAATGTTCAATTTTTTTTTCTATTTAGTTATCAAACTTTCACGACATGAATCCAAGGTTTGACAGGTTAACCTGGTTTGAAGGGTTAATCCAGTTAATTCAGATTTTTTTTCTTTTTCTTCATTAATTTTTTTCTTCCTTTTAGTTTTTTTTTCTTTTTAATTAATCTATTTAATTATCACACTTTTATGATATGACCTTGCAGCCAGACCCACATCCAAGACTATTGGGTCTGGTATTGCAGTCAAACCCACTTAAACTTGAGTCATGGAGGTTTAATATTATTATTAATATTATAAATATTACTCTGGGGTCAGGCGTTGCAGCCACACCCAAGATTCTTGGGTGTAGCTTTGCAAAAAGACCTAATACTTTTAGATCTTAACTTTTTTTGATATTTTTTATACAAAAACCATTGACCCGCGGCATCGCGCGGGTCATGTAACTAGTATACATTTACAATTCGTTAAGGCCTGGCTTTTCACTGTAGAAATAAACAGTGAAATTTTTTTTTCTTTGATATTTAATTTTTTTTTTAATTTTATCATTTAATATTAAATTTATTAAATATAGAATTTCAAAATTTATTTCAATTTGTTTTTTATGAAGTTATTCTCATCTCATAACACAGGTTGTAAATTTTTCGAATTACTCATGTTGACTCGAATTTTTTTTATTATTATTTTCTAATCATTTTTTTTTCAAATTCAACACTCGAATTGATTGAGGATTGAACTCTATATTTTTGTTTGAATTATTTTTTATGGAGTTATCTCAGTCTTCTAATTTGGGTTTGACAAATTAACTCGAGTTTACTCGGGTTATTTTTTATATTTTTTTCAATGTAATCCTTTGAAATTGGGTTGATTGGGAATTTGAATTTTTTTTATATGCTTTCTATGTGGTTATCACGATCTTATAACCTGGTTTGTGGGTTATGCTAGTTGATTCGAGGTTTTTTTTATCATTTTTAGTTGATTTTTTTTAATTTCATTCTTCAACAGTGAGTAGATTAAGAATTAGACTTTGTAATTTTTTTTGTTTACATTCTACGAGGTTATCCTGGTCTTACAATTTGGATCACGAGCTTTGTCAGTTGACTCAGGTGGTTTATTATGTTTTTTTTAATTGAGTTTTTTTTTTAATTCCATCCCTCAATATTGGATTGATTGGAAATTAAGTTTCATAATTATTTTTTTAACTTACTTTTTACGGGTTATCCAAGTTTTATGCCATGTGTCTAGCAAGTTAACTCAAGTTGACTTGACTCGTTTTTATAGTTGAACTTTGTTTTAAATTTCATCAATTAACATTGGATTGATTGATTGATAATTTAATTTAATATTTTTTAATTTGTTTTTTATAGGGTTATCACAGTCTCGTAGTCCGAGTAGCGGATTTGACAAGTTAACTCAGATCAATCTAATATATTGTTATTTCAATATTTTTTTAAAAATACACCGTCTTGATTTTTCTTAAATCAAATTATATTTTTATTGATAGTTTGAATTGTCTTTTAGTCTATCAAGTCGGATAATATAAAATCAATCCCAATATAATTTAATTTTTTTAAAAAATATATAAAAAACACATAAATATTTTTTTATATTATAAAGAAAACATAACCGACAACAGAGCAAAAACAATGATGTAATATAATATAACTGACAAGGCTAATGATTATTAGCGATTCTTGCCATGTTTCACCATGTATACTATTTATTTATTCACCTACAAATCATTGCCAAAAAAATATTAAAAATATTGATAGAATATTCCATCAACAAATATAAAAAATTATGCCATAAAGAAATTTTTGTAATGAAAACAATGACAGAATACTCTGTGATTTTAGAATTGTGTCCCATCAGGTGTCTGTGTATATATATATATATATATATATATATATATATCCGATAATTTCTCATGCCTCTGTTCTCGACTTGTTAGAAGTTTTTTTTTTCTTATGCAACGAGCATTAAGAAAAATAATCAATAGTCATTATAATCTATGTGCATGATGAATGCCTACCGTGAATTATCAATGCAATTATTAATCAGTAAGGTCACTGTATTGTACTCTAAGGCAATGTAAAGAGTTTACCACGATCTCCACGTTTTATTTTTTATTTTTCCTAATTTAATGGCAAGGGGGAGATAAGGGCACAAGTTAACGGTGATTTTGTAATTTTATGCTGGCATGAATAGTTTTCGTTTGTTAATCAAGGTGAGAAAAAATATCAAAAAACATATTAAATTAAAAAAAAAAACTAAAAAAACCAAACTGTAAAAAATCCCGATTAAAATAGTTAAAAAACCGACCGGTTTGGTTTAGTTTGATTTGGTTTCGGTTTCATAAACCAAAAACCGAAAAACTGAACCGAAATTAATAACCGAGTCAAACTGAAAAAAACTAAACCAAACTCATTAGAAATTACAAAAAAACTCCAAGAAACAATATAATTTTTTATTTTTAATATAAAATAATCAAAATCGATCGGTTTAAACTGGTTTCAATTTTTTTTTAATTTAGTTTAATTATTTTTTAAGTAAAAACTAAACCGACCAAAAAATAATCACCTCTATTATACATCACAGACTTACAATACAATAAAGTTGATAAAAAAAAACTTACAAAAACAATTAAAAGAAAAACATGTTCTGTTTGGTTGCGATCGCAGTTAATGCAGATCGTGTTTGAAAGTGAGGAGTGAAATGATGCAAATAGAGAAAGTTTGGTTGAAACAAATAAAGTGATAATAAAAAAAACCAAATATAGTTTTATTATTACATAGAAATTAAGAATAAAGATAAAGAACGAGAAAGATTTTTTTTTTCCCTTAAGCATGCTATATTGTTTTTATATTTTAAAAGAATATAAATTTATTTAAAAACTCGTAATTTTTTTATATATTTTTTATATATTTTTATTTTTTCAATTAAATATATTTTATTATTTTTTATATTTATATTTTTTATTTTAAAACACTAACCACATGTAACTTGAAAAATTTAACCGAGAAAGTTGATTTCACGATTTAAAAAGACCATGGTCACCCCACCATTCCCTTGACGAGGTTACCATTGTTCTAGCTCAAGGGAATTTGTCACTTCGATGTAATTAACATTCTGATTTATGAGTTGATTAGGGGGTCTTTTGTAATCAAACCCTAACTAAGGTAATTTAAGGACTAGAGAAATCCCAGTCTCTGAGGTCATGGAGCCTAGACAGGCAAGAACGTGATGTTAGGGTTCAATGCCCACTTGTCAATTGTAAGTTCATGTCCAAATACCAGTTGGCTGTTCTCCACTTGGTCCTTAGCTTTTTATTTCCTAGTTGATTTGTTTTTACACATGCAAAACTATAAAAAATTAATATAGCTTTTTATTGACCTTATGGTCAGCTTGAAGCTAGCTTCATCATTGATCAAATGATTGCTCATACGAAAATAAAAATTATAATAGTACAGTAAAATTAATAAATTATTAATTATTAAAAATATAAATACCCTTGATCCTTAGTTATCAATAAAATCCTTCATATGAAAAATCATGCAACTAGGCCCTTATTCCTTCAAGTCTAACAAAATTTATTGAATCAAACCTGTAATTTTTTTTCTCTGCTGGAAATATATGCAAGACAACTTAGTCATGAAATATGTGTCTGGAAATATGGTAATAGTTGCTTTATAAAGTGTTTTTCATTTCAAAATATATTAAAATAATATTTTTTTTATATTTTTTAAAAATTATTTTTTACATCAACACATCAAAATAATTTGAAAATTTCAAAAAATATTAATTTAAAACAAATAAAAAAATTTCAAAATTTTTCAAAAACACTTCAAAAACACAATATCAAACACACCCGAAACAGGATCAACCATCGACATAAAATTTTTGGACATATATGAATTCAATCCAAACAATCAATTATAAATTGAAAGGTTAAATATTAGGGACTTCATCATCAAAATCAGCAAAATATTAATTCGATTTGGCAGAGACCAATGCTCAAATTATATATATAATTCATTATCTTAGGCCTCACATTAATTCATTGACATCAATGTCACAGGATTAGAGCAAGTTTCCGTTCCCCCTAGCTACCTCTCATGGGCGGGCACAATGCAAGCCAAAGACTTGGGCCTTTTTAGCTCCAGATGTTAACTAGCCCAGTTAAAACATTCCATGCCAATTAACATCATGAAATTGAAATTATTTGGTTAGATACCTCTTGCCAGTTGCCACAACCAAAACACCAAATTGAACGTGTTACTTGCAACGATTTCATAGTTTTCCCTTTCCTCTCCAACCCTGCGTGCCTTCTCTCACTAACTTCCCAAACTTCCAACCCCTCCCTCCCTCTAACTTGATTTACTATAATGGATAGAAATCACATACTCCTTCTCCCATGTCCATGATCCAAGTAGATTTAGAGAATAATGGATGAGATGAACCAAATTTCCCAAAGCTCTCTTCGTGACAATGGCCAGGCGTTATTCAAGGGGAAGAGGAAGGATTTTTTCTTTATAATCAGAACAATTCCACTCATTTATTTCTTACAAGTATTTATTGTCAAATCCTTATTTGTCGTGTTTTTTTCATATAAATTTTTTAACTATTTTTTTTCAAGTTTCATACCAACTCACTTGAAAATTTTCGCTGTCAATAATAAAATCGCTTTAAATTTTATTATTTTCTATTAAAAATTATGTAGTTAAGTGCTATTTTACCTTGACCAATGATATGATATTTTTATTCACAAATTCATTCTTTAATTTATTTATGGTTTTACACTAATTTACCGAGATTCATAATTTTTTTTTAATTCTATTATTTTTGAATTGGGATTTAAACAATTTATTATGGGGTTTACATGGGTCAATAATAAGAAGACTCGATGCCTATGGGCTTACAAGGTTAATTTCATTTGCCTGACATTTTTTTTTTAAAAAAGCAAATTACGTGTGATTTTTTAGCCTAGTTTCTTGCCACAAAAAATATGACTGGAAAATTGGGCTGTTTTTTTTTAAATATTAATTTTTAATCTATTTTCGCATAAAAAAACACCAAATAAACACTCTTATAACTTCAGTAAAGTAATTTCTCAATTTAAAATATTTTTAAATCGGTTAAAAACACACAAAATCAAACTAAAAACTCTCTCTTAAACATGATATGTTTATTTAGACAATATAAAAATTAAAAACCATCTTAATAAGAGTTATCTCGTTAAGTAAAACATATAAACTCTAAATTTGATAATTTTTATCAATGAAATCAAATTAACCAATTATTTTTTCTTTCCTCACAAATTTTCCAACGACTCTCTCTCTTTTATGAAACATAGGGACTATAATGTGAAGGATTTAATGTCTTGGGTCAAAATATAAAAATTTAAAAGTAAAGGGATAAAAAATAAAGTGAAAGAATTCTAAAGAAAAAAAATCTTAAAAAGGTGCGTGATGAATATTAAATAAAAAAATCCTTCATTTTTGCTTTAATGTCAAATTGTATCCCTGTATTTTTTATATTTTCAAGCTATAAAACTAGATTTTTTTATAAAATTGAGTATCAATTATTTTTCTTGAGATAATAATAATTTTATATAAAATAAATTATTAAAATCAATTCTTAATTAATTCAACATAAAATATAAAATTAAAAAACATGATAATAATAAAAAAATCACAAAATACTTTAGATTGACACAATATTATAAAAGATGATGAACAAGGAAATCACCACCTTTTTTTTTTTGACGTAGCGTAATTGTGATGCAATGTACTTTTATAAAATTTCCAAAAATATCATTGAGCTACGCGAGAATAGATTTCTTACCAAATATTAAACGAACGGCAAATAAATTCCTTCGTTTCACTGTGACGAGTGTAGCTTTCGGGGGTTAAGTCCGATAACGAAGACTCACCCTCTTGTAGAATGCAAATTTCACGCAATTCATAAGAGCCTGGAACTTTTGAGCAGTAGCAACAGTCAAAGCACTAACCACCGTATCAAGTAACCAAAAAAGCAATCTCGAGAGAGAGATACGAATGGATTTACCGGAGCTGTGGGCAATCCTCGGTCCTGCAGTCGCTGGTGCGGTATTTGGGACTGGATGGTGGTTTTGGATCGACGCCGTCGTTTGTAGCTCCGTTACAGTCTCTTTCGTTCATTACCTCCCTGGTCATCTCTCCTTCTCTTTAATTTTCTCTTTCTATCTCTCAATTTCACGATATAATTATGTACGTGGTTGTTTTCGGATTGATTGATTTTTCTAGGGTTTTGCAACTGTAGGCATATTTGCATCTATTGCAGCTCTGATGTTTAATTGTGTTAGAAAAGAGGATATTGATTACTCTCCTTACGAGGAAGGCGAGTGGAGGTCTGCAATTCCTATCTCTCCCTCCTCCTTTTTTTCTCTCCATTGCTTACGATGTTATTTTAATTCTTCAATTTTCTGTTAGAAACCCCTTTAAGAAACAATATAAAAAAGTAAAAAATCTGGGTTGCATTATTATCTGCTTAGCAACTATATTTTCCGGAAATTTACTTTGAAGGGACATTGTTGTACTATCAATTTATTATGTAGCACACAATGCCTCGGAGCACCACGAGTATTTATTTCTGATTTTGACAATGATCTTGTTATCTCGTGTTCATTCCTGCAACGCTGAGACGTTAGAAGCTACGGTTTTGATATAAAAAAGTGTCACCATCTTAGAGTGCAGTTCAGTGTGCGACTGTGCAAATGTTTTCTCCAGTGTATTTTTTGTCAAATCTGCTGCTATGCTCAGTGATTTTCAGCCAATTGTATGCCAATAGACGGGCATTACAATCTTTATGATGATTGTATTGTTTTCTCTTCTTGTTTCTGCATTTACTTCACCCTTTTGATCTTGGCTTTGTTTGGTGCTGTTGCAATCTTGGTACATGATTGCTAAATTGGATCTTTACCATGCAATCGAATACTTAAAATTGTTATGAGCTGTTCTACATTGATGTTATACACACGAATGAACCTGAGAAGCAGCTGTTCTCTTGTACAGGAGATGCAGCAATTTATGATTAATTTTGATGTTATTTTCTCCGGAGCAAAACTGTTAAAAATTCTTGTTTTTCCTTCCTTTCCGAGTGCTGGGTTCTCAATGGAATTGACAGTGATTATGTTAGAATGATCCGAAACCTTTGATGATATAGCACTGTTAATTTATTATGTCTATTCTTTTATGCTAAAAGATTTGAATTGAAAATTTAGACTCTCTCCCTCCATCTCTGTTTGAAATAATTTAGAAATCCTCCTAGCAATTGCCACATTTGCTTCTAGATGAAATTGTTTGAATTTTCCACTTGGCTTTTGGGCTCAGTGTTTGCTAATGCTTCTCTTAATTGCAGATTGAAGCTTTGGCTTTTCTTTGCATATGTCGTCTCCTTCGTCTCTTTAGCAGCATCAGTGGGTTTGTTGATTCAAGATTCAATTGTCAAAACAGGGCCTTCAGTGTGGACAGGAACTGCTGGCGTTTTGCAGTGTGTGTTCGTGCTGATAAGGTAAATGGTTTGTTCTGCGAGTCTCTCATCTGTCGCATACTGTTAGGTCACGATGTTAGTGCCTTTGCTTTGCCATGAACTGCTTATCCTTTGCCTTTGTTTCGTAGCGGTGACTGAAGAATTTCCTGAGTTATTCTTCTGGTCTGGTCATCTTTGGATGATCTAGTTAAAGTGGCCGTTCATTTTTTTCTTTATTCCTATAATCACTTCACCTAGCCTCTGATGAACATGCAATTTTAGAATTTAGATGATAGTTCCATGCATGTCGATTTGAGCTATGAAAAAGTTGTTGTCACTTGGATCTGCTGGTCTACCTCTCTCTGTCACAATAACAATTTCATGCTGGAGATTCAAATAGGCATAACAATGTGGATTCACATGCGCAGTCATGTCCATTTTAGAGATGTTTTTTCACATTGCCTGAACCAATTTGGATGTACCATTTGCTCCTTCTCTTTCTCATTGTTTAAATGATGTCCCCATTCTTTCTTGTTTCCTGCAGTGGGCTAATTTATTGGACCTCACATTCTGAATGAGTTGTGGTGATAAGTACATTTACATGTTTGGAGCTTGGAATCATGACGGAGGGAGTTGGCAGTGCATGTATCCTTACTTAACCCACGGGACAGAACATACTTCTACATTGTGTAAATTTTTATCCTGTGCTAACAATATTGAGCATAAAAGCTGATCCGCGGAACTTTTCTGGAATTTGAGATGTTTGGTACGTAATAAATTGAAATCTCATAAACTCTGGTGTTTCTTCAATGGCCTTGTGCAGAAGCCAAATTCTATTATTTTCAGGTTGTTCACACAATTAGTCTCAGTTTCGTCACAGAATGCTCAAAATACTATTACCTCTTTCAATTTGCCTCGGATCCCATGCTATTGTTCTTGTCTGGCTCCCCCCTTTTGTAATACGTCATTTTTCTTTATTATGATGCTTTTCTAGTTTCTTTTCTTTATAAATATAATATTTTTTCCTAGTTTATTTTTTGGATTCAATATAATTAAGGTTTTCTAGTTTTTTTCCATATAAAGGTTGTAATAGCCTTTTAACAAATGGAAACGTGGATAAATAAAATTAATTATTTTAAGAATCTTCTTATATACTTATGGTGTTTTTAATCTTTGAGAGTTTTGACTTGTAACAAATTTCTTTATCCCTTGCTCTTGACCATGTCAAACTTAGGGTTGGTAATTTGTTTATATTTATTTTTTATATACCTATTCTGATATCGGGTTACTAATTGATTTAACAACAAAAGATTTTGATTTTATTGTTTTCAAGAAATTAAAAATGAGAGTATTAAAATTGAAAAAAAAATGGCACATTTTATTTTTAAAAAATAGTGGTCAACTTTTTTATTTTTTTAACCTTTGGTCATTAACTTTTTTATTTTTAACTTGATTCTTCAATAAATGTTTATTGGAATTTGAGGTTGATGATTTGTTTTGATATATTTTTTATATAGCTACCTTGATCTTAAAAAACAATTTTTTTTTTATTGGATCAATGCTCGATTTGATTTTATGATTCAAGGAAGATTAAAAATAAATAGACCAAAATTGAATTAGAGGAGGAATTGGGAGGCTTTTTAACACACACACACACACACGTGTGTGTGTGTGTGTGAGCACTTATGCTAAATTTCCTCTTTGGTCCTTTTAGTCGGGACATAAAATGATTTAGTCTAAAACTTCATTTTACTTGTATTTTTATCTATGAGTTTGAGAGAGAGAGAGAGAGAGTCATCTATTTACGAAGAAGAAAAGAGAAGGTTGATGGATTGTCATTTCTTGAAAACAAAACTAGTTAATCTTTGTATCAAAGAGTTTTATTTAACAAGGAAAGTTTTTTTTAGATTTTTTCTTTTTTTCTTGTCAAAAAAAGTAGATCAAGCCTAGTGATTTTTTTCTGCCCAAGTTGATTTTTCATATTTGATTGATTAAATGCTAATCCAAGACCATAAATAGGTTTATTAAGGGTCCTATGGTGTTTTTGGTTGAAAAGTAGGTGAAAATGGATTTTTTCAGGCCTAGAAGATGACAACTCAATTTTCAGCCACCAGAATAGCAAGTGACACCTTGCCTGCCACAACAAGTGATGTATAGCTTGTCGCAACAAGTAACATGTCATTTGCTGTAATTGTTTTTCAAAACAAGAAGGGGTTGACGACATGTAGTCTGCCCCTTAAAAAAATAAAAAAATAAAAAAGGCTAGGACACTAATGCTTTGACCCTTTTTTTTTATAAAGGGTCAGACACATTGGGCCACCTAGGTTCCCACACGTCTTATTTTTATCTTTGAATTTTTTTTGTTGATTTTTTTTAATTTCATTATTTAATATTATTTTTTTTACTATTTTTTTTGTTGTCTATTACATTCTTCAACATTTGGTTGGTTTTTAATTGAGTTTCATAATTTATTTTGTTTGTTTTTTGTATAGGTTTATTGTCCTCTCAAAAAAAATTCTTATGGTTGATGCTTAATTTTACATGCGTATGTTTTTTTGTTGTTATATGACTATATAAAAAAATAGTTTTAGAAAAAAACATTGTTATTAAAATAAGTGAAGTCTATGATCCAGATCACGAGTTTGACGGGTTAATTTAAGTTAATTAAGAATTAAGTTTCATAATATATTTCATTTTTCTTTCTATTGGGTTATCGTGATTTCAAACAAAAGTTCGATATTAGGTTAATGCTTGATTTTGCAATTACTCCTTTTAATTATCAGATAATTAAATAAAAAATATTTTAGAAAAAAAATTATTAAACTCAATGGAGTTCATGACCTGGGTTGTCCGTTTGGCGGGTTAGTTTGGGTTGATTAGGAATTAAGTTTTCTACTTTGTTTCAATTTGTTTTTTATACAGATATTGTAGTCTTAAGCAAGTATCTCAACATTGGGTTGATGATAGGTTTTGCGAGCAACTATTTTTGTTAGCATATAATTATATACAAAATATTTTAAAAAATTATTAAACTCAGTGGAGTCCATGAACTAGGTCGCATGTTTTGCTGGTCAAACCACAAAACCTGAGTCCAATATATCAATGTCTTAATCTTGATTTTTTTTTTGTAAAAACAAAACCACATTTTAAAAAGCATCCAAGTTGCTTTTAGAGTCACCAAATTATATTAAAAAAACTTCAAAATAATTTGATTTGAAAACTTAGATAAAAATTAAGGTTAAAAAGTTTCAATGCTAACCTAATAGGTTGAGTTTAATGACACAAGCAAAAATTTCCCTGTGACTTGGAGAGTTTTTTTAATGTTTAAAA
Source organism: Populus x sibirica (assembly GCA_019202695.1). NCBI lineage: Eukaryota > Viridiplantae > Streptophyta > Magnoliopsida > Malpighiales > Salicaceae > Populus > Populus x sibirica. The sequence goes on along the minus strand of JAGMVL010000643.1, from coordinate 926,107 downwards.
ATATTTTTGTCCAACTCACAACGGAGCATATGCTATTTATTAACATACTTAGATAGTATTTTTTTATTATAATTTTTTTAAAATGAAACTTGATTAAGAGATAAAGATTATGATTTTTGTTGTTGCTGGAAATGTGCAGGCCATAACGGAAATGTTCATGAGAATTTTAGTATGGCCCTGCGAAGAGCACGGCACATCCAGTGAATATGCTAAAAGCTCTAGTTCTTAGAAAATCTTTTTTAATTTAACAAGGCAACATGCCTTCAGAAATCATGTCAACTAGCCATTTAATTAATTGATATCATAGATTGCTACTCAGTTATAAATTTAGGCATGCAATTTTGATGGTGATTAGCGATTGCTTAAAACTTGGCCTGGTTTTAAAGATTCGTTTTAATTTCATTTGGGATTTGATCAAGAAAGCAACGAAGATTACCTGTACATTAACCGAGCACAATTTTGGTCATTAAAATCTCGAGATCAGAAAGATTTTCTTGAATTTGAAGGAATCAATGGCTAACCAACCACGTTATAAATCTTGCCATGTGCATATAAACACACGATAAAGGAATCGAAAAGTCTCAAAACAAAGTAGCAGACAAGCAAAGAGGAAAATCTCTGCTTAGACGACATAAAGAAATAAGAATCTTTACCACAGCAGAAATATTTATCTGTTTAGGTCCTTCAATTCCCTGTTTGACCTCTAGACAAAATATTTGCTCTAAAAATCTTGGTCCCGTCGATATAGACACACACATACATTCTTAGCTCTGTCTCTCTCAGTTTTCAGAATAAGACAAAGTTAGGTCTTGATGGAGTCCCCACCGTGTAAAGCAATCTTTCTAGTGGCAACAACATTGCTGGTCCTTCTGCAGATTCCGTTTATCAGTGAGCTTCATCTTTCTTGTTTTCTTTTTATTTGTTCTTCAATAGCATGTGTAAGACTAGAGCCCCGAGTCCCATTTTCTCGTTCTGAAAGACTAAGGACACACATTTCGTGAGCAAAGGAGACTAGACCAGACCGAGAACCATGTCCCATGGAAGAGGGTGGCCCAGAAATTTAGAAATAGGACCGGAAAAAACATGCTTCTTTTCCTCTCTCATGTATACACCAAGAACAACTTGAGTAAAACGATCATTCTTAAGCCCTGTTCAGTCCCACGAACTAAACACTGCCTAAAGGTTTCATCTTAGGCATTCCTCTGTATTTGAGTCCTAGAATTAAAATGCTAATTTTTAATGATCATTGCAGGTGCAATTGGTATTAATTATGGACTGAATGGAGACAATCTTCCAGCCCCACCAGCAGTTGTAGGCCTTTATGAAAGATGCCACATTCCATCTGTTCGGCTCTTTGAACCAAGACCAGAAGTGCTTCAAGCATTGAGAGGGAAGCCTTTACAAGTTATTCTGGGTACAAGAAACGAGGACATACAAAGCCTTGCAACAACCCTTGATGCAGCTAATTCATGGGTCGCCGCTAATATTGTCCCCTACAGATCTGATGTTAACTTCACTTATATTACAGTAGGCAACGAGGCGATTCCAGGGGCTATGTCACAATATATCGCACAGGCCATTGCCAACATGTATACTGCACTTGCTGATGCAGCCATTACTTATATTAAAGTGTCGACTGTTGTTCCGGGAAGTTCACTTTCAATCTCTTACCCTCCATCAGCTGGTGCTTTCACTCATGAAGCAGCTGCTGTTATAAGTAGCATTGCACCTATTTTGTTGAACCACGGAGCATCCCTCATGCTCAACGTGTACCCTTATTTTGCCTATGCCTCGGACACAAATAGTATGTCATTGGACTATGCCTTACTCAGGCCGGGGGCTCCGTTAGTCGGCGATCAAAACCTTGTGTATGACAATATCTTTGATGCCATGGTTGATGCATTTTATGCAGCTTTGGAGAAGATTAGCGAGCCTGGTCTTACGGTTGTTATATCTGAGAGTGGCTGGCCTACTGCTGGCAATGAACCTATCACAAGTCCAGAAAATGCACGGGCATATAACAGAAACTTATTGAATCATGTACAGGAAGGAAGAGGCACTCCACGGCGGCCAGGCCAACCTCTTGATGTCTACTTTTTTGCAATGTTCAATGAGGATCTGAAGCAGGCTGGGATTGAGCAGCATTGGGGTTTCTTCTATCCAAATATGCAGCCTGTTTATCCATTTTGGCAATGCTCGTGAACGAAACCATTGCATAAGCAATAGTACCATTACGTTCTCGATTTATTTTTATCTTCAAAATATTTTTCATGATTAATTATGTGCCGTGGAAAGTTTTTTTCCGTCAGCCAATAAGGAATAAAAAAGTATATTTTTTTTTACTGCTAGCAACTTATAGCCACCAAATGGTTAAGTCCAACCTAAGACAAACCACTTTTCTATTATTTGATTTTTAGCTATCTTGGTATAACATAGAGACAATTATTAGTAATATATTAAAATATTTTTTTTTATTTTTAAAAAATTATTTTTAATAAAACATATTAAAATAATCTGAAAACACATTTTTTTTTAATTTGTAGCAAAGAAAAAAATAAAAAACTTTTTTTTTCCTCTTTTCATAGAACTCAATTTGTGATTGTTTATTTTTTTTTAATTGTATATTTTAAAACAATTTGAAAAAAAATTATGTTATTAAGCTCTATAAAGTCCATAAACATGTTTGCGGGTTTGACGAGTTGACTCGGTTAACTGATTTAGCTGGTTTAACTCCTTTTTAATTAATATTTTTTTTTAAAATTTTATCCTTCAATATTAGATTGATTAAGATTGAGTTACATAATTTGTTTCATTTTGCTTTTTATAATGCTATCATGACCTACAAAAAAAGTCTTGTTATTATGTTGGTGTTTGATTTTACAATCATTTATTTTTGCTATCATATAATTATATAAAAAATATTCTTAGGAAAAAAATAATTAATCCCGATGGAGTTCATGAGCCGGTTTTTGAGTTTGACGTGTTGACCTAAGTTACTCAATTCACATGATTGACAAGTTTACTCATCAAACCTGATATGCTTTTTTTTTTTGTCTTTTAATTCTTTTTAATTAATTGCTTTTTCAATTTCATCAATCAATATTTGATTGGTTGGGAAATAGACTTCATGACTTATTTTTATCTGCTTTCTATAGGCTTATCATGGTCTCAAACAAACATTTATTTCAGGGTTAATGCTAGATTTTACGAGCATTTATTTTTTATTATATAATTAAATAAAAATATTTTTAAAAATACTGTTATTAAACCTGTTAGAGTCCATGACCCTGTTCGTGAGGTTACCGAGGTTTATCTAATGTGTCATTATCTTAGTACTTTTTAAAAAAATTATCTTTGTGAAGCTTTTTTAAAGTAAGCCATATTTTTACTAGTCAATTTGGGTTGTTTTTAGACCCATGAAATCAATCAATTTTCATTGGATTAACTCTGATACGTTTTAATTAGAAACTTAAGTTAAGTAAAGAGTCAAATTAGAAGATTGATTCACTTATGACATTGCCAAGGGATTTCTAGTGCCCTGGACATTCTTTTTAAATTTTTTAAAAAACTTGGTTCGACTCAAGACAAATCATGGGCAACAGATTAGTTAAAGACTAAAATTGAAAGTTGATCTTTCTAATAAAAAATAAAAAATAAAAAATAAAAAATAAATAATAAATGCACATGTAAATATTTAGTAAGTAAAGGTTACAGCAGTCATGCTAATTAACAATAACATATATGCAATAAACTAGTAAATTTTTATTTAATTACGTAGAAATAAAAAGGTTTCAAAAGAGTTTGAAGGATTAGAATTTTAGAGAAGAAAATATTTTTTATTAACAACATGACTTTTGGACCGTTAACACTTAAATTCTAACTTGTTATAAAAAAACACACATAAAAAGATATATTGAAAATCATAATAACCTCATTCCCAACCTAAAAATAAGCTTTAATCGGTCTAAAAATAAACAAAAAATACTTAACAAACCTGATATAAAGGGAAAAACCTCATTCAATGAACTCTCCTAACAAAGATAAACCTATTGACGTCTTTTTTTCGTTGGTTCAATGTGGTTAACCAAAATCCTTTTATCTCATATTTCCCTTCCTTAGTGACTTACTATCTCCTCTCGACATTCAAGACTGTAACGCGAGGAATTAAAATAAAGTTTTTAAACCAAAATGTACTATAATTATAAGGATTAAGTAAAAACAGAAAACATTAGGGATAAAATTCAACCTTTACAAAAGCTTAAAGGACTAAGTTGAATTGTTCTCAACATGCAAAGACATAGCACGAGGAAATGAAGTTTTGGGATGGAATATAAACACTAAAGCTACAAGGACCAAAATGTAAAAATAAAAACTTGAGAGATGAAATTAGTTTTTGGGAAAATTACACTATACATCTTGTAATTTAGTTTTTTTTTTCCACTTTGCCTCCATTTTTTTGGGAAATTAAAGTTTACATCTTAGGCAACACAATTTTTAAATTGAACAAAAAGATCAAATTGCCCTCACATATAAGAAATTGTCTCTCTTGAAACACCATTTGTCTCTTTTGTTGCAGATTTGAAAACCCAAGACAACAAATTAAAATTAGTTAAAAAACTCACCTAGATTTGAAAACCCTAGGCATAAACTTACAAACATCTTTGATTTTGGAGATGTGGAGCCTTAACGAACATCACTGATTTTGAAGATCTGAAACCCTAGACATAAAAAAAGTGGAATTATAGTTGAGTTCTCGAGAACCAATTTATTTTTTCTAATAAGATGAAGGGTAAAAAAATACCTAAATTAATCTTCTTTAATCAAATAAAACTCACTAACACCAAGAGCAAGATCAATTTATTTAGTTGTTAGAATATGAACAATCAACAATTTTCTTTCTCCTCCCATATACTCCACCAACTCTCTCTCCCCTTATAAAATCTAGGAACTGAAATGCCAAAAAAAATGAAGTTTAGAATTAAAACATCAAAACCAAAATAAATAATGATAAAGAAATGACAAATGATAAAACTTTGGGAACTAAAACTTAAATCTAGGAATCAAGTGTTGATTTTGCCGAGACCATTTTTTTTTATATATATAATTTTGTGAGTGCGAACTGACTATACCTAAACATGAGTTAGAAAAGAGAGGGTGTCCACCATTATCCGCTACCAGTTGATTTTTTTTTTTGATTTTTTTGTGTGCAAAAATGTCTAAAAACAAAAGGATAACACGCTTTCGGATGGAAATTAAACTCCATACTAAATTTCTTCTTATTCATGTGGAATTTGTGCCTAAAATATTGACATGAATTGCTCAAAATGAGATGAGAACACAAAAAATACTTGCATTAACTAAACTGAAAATGATGCCTTCAGATTTTCTCTCTTTCCGTAAAATTGGCAAAAAAACCATAAGCTTTCTTTGTAGAATCAAACCCTTTAGCGAAAAAAAGTGAAAAAGACGAAATACCCCCAAACGATGTAGCGATTTCTCCCCGACAAAACAGCTCTAACCTACCCTTCTCCCAAACCAACCAACCTTAACATCTTGAAAATTACCCTATACTGGGAAGGCAGGATTTGGGGCATCTGTAACTTAGTGCACTATTTGCAAAATGCAGAGTTCCAACCAAAAATTCACCCCCTTCTTCCATTCGCAACTTACCAGCCTTCTTAAAAAAAAAGAAAAAAAGAAGAAGAAAGAAACTAGCAACCTGTCATCAAAAATCGGAATCTCTTGGGTCTACTGTTTCAGAGATCAGCATTAAGCATCTGATCCAGAGTCAGATGAGCTGGATGCAAAGGAAGCTCCACCCAAAGTCGCAGCATGACATTCATTCGGCTTTTGCAGCATACCTCGACACACTTTCAGGGACGGCTTCTTTGTAATATACTGCGAAGTGAAATCATGAAAATCAATACAACAGCATTTACATATTTGTAACAAGAGACTTCTAAATACAAGGATTTTGACCAGGATAATTCAAAAATTGCAAGATTACTGTTCCAACATTCAGCTGGTGAATCAGATGACAATAACCTTGTTGCATGAAAAATTGGGGCGACAGCTTGAAGCAGTTGCAACCAATGTTTCACATTTTTTTGCCCAAAAAAGTAAAAGTGCAAAAGAACAACAATCCACATAAAAAGATCAAACGGACATTTTTAAACTTCATAGAACCCAAGTAAAATGGGTCGCACCTCGGTAGCATGACTTCTCAATGAATAAACAAGAAAAGAGCTAATGGTATTTACCTCTTGCAAGAAGGCATTAATCTCTTCCTCTGTGAGTCCTTCTTCCTCCCCTGAATTTTCCTCCCACCCTAGAGAACGAAGGAAAGAAACCTCTTCCTCAGAAAATCTTTGAACCTCTTCTAAGGTCCCACCATTGCTAGTCAGTTCAGCACCATTCTGAACAGCTTGAGGACTTGCAGGAGCACTGACAACTTCCTTAATTACTTCACAAGATTTCTCACTGGCCGGAGACAAAACAACAGATGCTGAATCTGCAACTGAAGAAGTGTTCATAGCAGTTTTCTTCTTCAGGTCATTAAAGAAATTATTCCTGCTCTGGGTTCTCTTTTCCCCACCAAATCCTGAATTTAAATTCAAGCTAGTCGGCTTGCGATCCACTGAAGAAAGCTTTGCGTTGTTTGGACTCCTCAGAGGCGGAGATGGAACTGAAGGAGCAGCAAGTTGACTATTTGCAGTTCTGCTGGAAGTATTTGGACTAGCAGCATCCTTTGGAGAAGGAGAGACACCATTTTCCCATACCGGTTTGAGAACAAATAGCTTCCCCGATGTCTTTGTTGCATCAGATTTGACATGTACCCCTACAGAAGTTTGATTAGCAGGGTGCAATGAAGACTGCTGTTGTGAGCTCTTGGTAGCCATATTCATCTCACCAGGTCTGATTCCTGTTTTAGGCTTTGATTTATCAGATGAACTGAGAACCTGAAAAAGAAAATTAGCTAGCGGTTACACAATTTTTTTGGTTAAAAAAAGTAAGGAAGAAGAATCGAGGGCTGCAGTAATCACACGTGTCAAAAAATCAGTGTGTGCACGTGTCCTAAATTATTGACATCCGGGACAGCTAGCTAACTCCATGCAAATTCATTCATTGACATTCTGGACATAGTAAGAGATAACTCAGTCACAACCTGAATCACAAAAGTCAAACACAAAGCACATAAGGAACCTGTAGCATTCAGTAGTCGGAATAACCAAACAAGAGAAAGAGGCTAGCTGTAGTAAACAAGAAACTATTGTCTCTAGATAATGGTTCAACACTGACAAAATGTTCACACTTTCACAAGATCTGTTTGTGAATAAAAACTTCCGTTATCCTCGAAACATCATCTGCAGTCCATGTATCAATATATAAACAAATTCTGATATTTGAAAATTAAAATAACCTAAGCATCAATGCAGAAAGGTAACAGAGTTGAAGGTTTGCAAAAGACACAAAAGTGAGAATGTGCTTCAAGCTTTACCAGTCAAAAACACATACAAAAGGAAAAAAGTTGAATTAGAAAAGAAGAAACTGATCAAGGTTTCCTATCCAATACTTGATCCTTTACTTCTAGCGGTATATTAATGGGTCTTGAAAAAAAACAAAAAAAACCCTTCAACAATGTAGATCAACACAAGCTAACCATAAGAAATGCAAGCTAATGAAACTTTTTAAAACAGAAAAAACAAATATTCAGATCTATAACAGAACATCAAGTTAGCAAACTTCATTTACTCATAAAATCCTGCAGGACCTTTGAACATGGATGTATGTGGTGCAGAGTGCACAAACGCACGCACGCACGCACAAACGCATGCACGCACAAACGCACGCACGCAGGCACAAACGCACGCACGCACGCATTGCCTGTATAGATGAGATAGATTATCAATGGAGAAGAGAGCAACACAAAATAGTCTCAGAATCAAAAGGATAATCTGGTAACCAATGTCACATTCCATTAAGAACATTATCATCATTCCCTAATCAGAATCAGGAAATGTAGCAATAAATCAACTAATCCAACTAATATGCTGTCAAAAGCAATAGTATTAGTGGGTTTGATCAAAAGTAGGTTCATAAGCAGGTAAAATTTTCAAATTAATTACAGAGGAAAATTGGGCTATATTCCTGGGAAAAGGACAAACATCCAAAGCTCCAGATGAAGAATGAAGCCTTTATTATTCAAATGCTGATCAGCTTCTATTATTCAATGCTGATCAGCTTGCAACATACAAGATGCTAGCAAAAGGATACATCAGCAGATAAAAGGTTAAGCACAAGGTTTGATGATTTATCAGTGGCCAGCACATTAAAACTACCGAATTGTACAGCTATAAAACAAGCTCTCATAAATTCAGATGTGGTTCTCTTACCAAATTCTTAGGCATAGAGGGAGTCACAGGTATTAACTGCCTTGATTGCTTAATAGCCAATTCCTCAAGCCTTTGTGTCTGGACAGACAGCTGCAAGATTGAAATAAATACCTCATTAGACAAACTATGGTCTATAGCTATGAGTGATATAATAGAAGGCAGGGCATAGGAACCTTGCTCAATTACCTGTGGAGCAGTGCGAGTTCTTAATGGAGCTTGAGTCAATGCTTCAGCCATATTGAGACCAGCCATTACACTTGAAGTCCCAGATGAAGAAGCAGCAACAGTCTGTGCAGTAGATGAAGAACTCGTACTGCTGTTTCCAATAATAGTGGGCACCTCTGCCAGAGCTGATGTCCATCCCTCTCCACCAATCAAAGCAGAACTACCAACAGGCAAGTTCTGAACACTTGAGCTTAAACCAGGAGACGAAACTCTTGCTATATCAGGCACTCCTTCCCTATCCTCATTTCCAAGTGAGGGAAAATCCTTTTCAAATACTGCCTTCTGACTGCTACTACCAAAACTACCCCCAGAAACCAAACCATTGCCGTTCGCGTGATTGCTGCTGCTCCCATTTTTTAATTCCGATGCAGCTCTGCGCGGCATCACCTCACTGTGTTTCCTCGATACCATTGAATGGGAATGGCGCAAGGTGTCCTTCTCGATCCTACTGGTTAATATGCCTCCCAAGGGATCAGAAGAGTCTCTGTCCCAATGGTCTCCAAAACTTGATCTCTCTTTGTCCCTTTCTCGATCTTTATCCCGGTGACTTCTACTAAAACTACTGTAAGGATGCTTTGCAGACCCATTGATAGAACTTCTCCGTGAATTAGATGAAGATTGCCGATCCAGAAAAGCAGAGCGAGGGGAATCAAAATCATTTATGCTCTTAAAACTCCTATTTCTGGTGTGATTTCCCAATGAAGAGACATCTATCCAACAAATTAACCAATTAACACCCATAACAAAATCTAACAATTAATGCAAGCCCCTTAACATGACCAAACACAAAAAGAACAGAAACAATACCACATGCAATCTATAAAAACACAATTTAAAAACTTGGAAAATAGAAAAGTACCTGAGTGGGAAGAAGACGATGCGAAGTGGTGGGCTGAATTGCCAGCCCCAGAAACACTGCCTGGACTTCTCAACCATTCTGGTACTAATGAGGGCTCACTTCTTTCCATAAGTACGAGCACTTAACATCATCAGATCCAACAAGAAAAAAAAGAAAACACTTCTCAATCTTCTTCACCCCCTCTTAAGAGAGCTATTATCCTATACAAAACCACTATACCGTGTAGCTCCTAACCCTACTTTTCTCTCCTAAAATAAACACCATTCTTCCAATGATTAAACAATCACCAACTAACCAACTCTCGAATTATCTATCCTGTACATCTTTTCCACCACATATTAATCAAAAGCAAAAAGATTTTGAAATGACACCAAGCTTTCCCTCTCTTTTCTACACTTCCATCTTTTATTAAAAGATGGATTTGCAGATAAATATCTCTAATATCACCACAAACTCAACAGGCCCTCATCTTTAACAAGAATCCCAATTCAACAAAAAGTCCAAGGCAACATCCAAAGCAAACCCACAATTCTAAACCAAGAGTTCACTCCCATAAACCAGTTGAAATTCAATGACAACCCCAGGAAAAAAAAGAAGGCAGAAAAAATTGAAAACCCTAGTTCATACACTTGTGTATCTCTAATAGCGTAACTGCAATGCCCTAGGGTTTGTTACATGAACAAATTGAACAAGAATAATAGAGAGCGAAATAAACACACAAGGTCAGAGAGATAATAGAGAGAAGTACTAACCCTAGCAAAAGGAAAGGCTATATCTCTACAGCCTAAAACGTAACCGTTTCAGTAACCGCTCCGCGAAAATTAAATTTGTTTATCTTGTATTTTTAATATTCTCTCCCAGAAATCTTTAAAAAAAGAGAGAGAGTTTCAGTGCTATAGATAGAAATAACAGAGACAGAAGGCAATTCTTGTTATTGAAGAGAAGGGGATTTCAGTGTTAATGCGAGAGAGATGGGGGGTTTCTTCTATTTCTGTTGTTGCTGAGAGAGGAAATTAGGGTTTTGTTTGGAGGAGGAGGAATGGAGAGAGGCGTGATTTCTGTTAGTTTTGGATACTGAGAGAATGAAACGTATGAAGAACAGCTTCTTCTCTCCTTTCTTCTTTCTAAAATATTTTTACTATTGTTAATTTGTTATTATTATTTCAATTAATAAAATAAAAAATAAAAAATAATTTTATTTCAATTTGTTTCTTTATGGGCCTAGTCCGAATATCACTATGCATGTTAGATTTACTTGGACTTTCTGGGACTGGACCAATGCATGTCTCTATTCTGATCTGTTGTTATTCGTGGAGATTTATCTTGATTTTTTTTTATTAGAAAAGATTCTTATTTTCTTCTCTGGGCAGAATAAATTGTTATTTCATTTATTATAATATAATTCTTATCTACACAAAAATAAATAAACTCCAATTACAATAATTTAGGCAGTCTTGATAACTAAAATCTTGACTAGCATGGCGTTAGGTCTAATAAGTGTTTGGCTAAAATATAGATAATTCGATTAATTAATTTTGTGAGTAAACTTCACGTGTCATGCTATGTTTGTGTGATTTTGTTTTGCGGTGTTAAATTGGAAGATCATACAGCGACTACTTTCCTGAGGATAATAATGCTCAGTGACTAAAAAGTATTATCTGATCATTGCATGTTTATGATTTGATGTTTTCGATTGGCAGAATAGAATTCATCTACGGATGATCCAAGAGGGCGTGAGTCAAATAAAAGTTAAAACTATAGTGATGTTTATTATTATTTATTTATTTATTACTTTTGTTAAAAAAAAACCCTAAAAATGCTCAGGGTGCGTGTAATTCTGGCCCTGGAGTCGTTGAGTGGACGAGTGGTTTAAGAAGGGTGTTTCATGGATGCATGTTTTGACACCTCTTTTGTTTTATGTCAGTGCTTGAGGACGTGGCTGAATAGCCACCTCTAAGGAACCCTGTCAAACTTGAAAGGGAATGGAGAGGAGATGTGAGAGAGGGGATCAATGATTTTCGCTCCCTTTAGGAGGACTGGAAGCAAAAAACAGATGGTTGGGAGTAGCGAACAACCTTGGTCAATAGAGTTTTTTTTTTGGCTTAGGTTTTGATTGTAGATTTTGGTTTAGTGGCTACCATTCTTGACTGCACTTTCTTTGTTTGATATCAGTTTTGGTGTTGATTGGTGAGAAAAAAGGCATGTTACCCCTGTCGAAGATCTTTTCCCCTGTAAGAGATCAAGACTAGCATGGCTAAGGTACAAATTAACCTTTTATTCTTATCTTTTCTTTAGTTTGGTTTGGTTTTTATGCCTATTTGTAATCATACTCAATCCCATGCCCATTTTTCCTTCTCATTCTCATATCGTTTTTCCCTTTTAGGGCTTCAAAAAGCTAGAAGTCTCCACCGCCATTACCATGAGAACCAAGGTAACCCCAAAATATCTCCAACCTCATTTAAAATGGTGTACACTTGATTGCTTTGATTGGTCTCATTCGATTTTGGGTTTTTTATTTTTCAGTGGAAAAAGAAGTGTATGGGGAGATTAAAGGGAGCTTGGAAAGATATGGCAGAGGTTTAAGTACATTTTCGATTGTGGTCTTATTTTTTTAGCCTGTTTTAAATCAAACGGTGGATTATATAGTTTTCTCTTATGTTTTGATTAATCAGTGGTGGGTTTTATCTAGGCATTTGCAATCTAAATCTGATTTATAATATGTTCTACCTTTTCCTTTGATCCGTGAGAGAAAAGCTTCAGTTATTGTAACAACTTCTGTGAATGGGCACCTTGCAGCAGTTGTTGTAACAACTTCTGTAAATGGGCACTTTGCAGCAGTTGATGATGCTGTTTTTTAACGAAGCTTGATGTTGAAAGAGGTTTTTGGGATAAACATGGCATGCTGTCATCTCAAGAATCAAGAACTTTTGTAAATCTTGGTGTTGTGCTTAATATTTCCATGACTGGTCATGAATGTGATAAGGTTTCTTTTGATTTCTTTGTTTGGAGTGGAAAATATGTGGAATGCTTGCTTGTCGTGAGTTAGAAAAATGGGCAGAGAGGGTGCAGTCACTTGTGGAAAGTTATTTTTTTTATTTCTTTGATATTTTTTTTTCATTGTCTTATGTTGGTTTTAGATTATTTCTCTTCTAACCTTTTGCTTTCTCTTTTCCCTTTGTCATGCATGTTTCTTTTCGGATGCTTGGGAGGGGGTTGTGATTTGGTTTATTATTTTTTTAGGAAGGTCTCCTTCCTTCATTGATTGACAGCTTTGTTACCGTGTTTTTGAGTTCTGGTCGAGATTCAAGTATAATTAGAAAATTCCTTTTTATCACTTTTTTATGGTTTTTTTTCCTAGTCAAAATCTATTATCTTAACTGATTGGTTCATGGGCTTAGAAAGGGGCGGGTAGAGGTTGGCTTTGATTTTGGGTTCTGGGATTCTATTTTTTGGGAAAGCCTTTATTATTTTTTTATCTGATGTGCTTATCTCAGGGAAAAAAAAAGGTTAGAGGTTGAGTTTTAGCGGGATTAGTTCTAGCTTTGGCTAGTTGTCTCCTTTTTCATATATGTGTTTTGTTTGTGAAAAAAAAACTATGGCTTTTTTGTAGGAGTCTACATCCTTTATTGATTGAGGGTTTTGTAAGAGATATGCTCTGATCATGTTTCTTCTGTTCTTTCTTTTTTTGACTGGTTAGAGTCTATTATCTTAATTGGTTGGTTAATGAAACTAGGAAGGGATGGGTAGAGGTTAGCTTGGGTTGGGATTTTAGGATTACATTTATGGGTTAGGCGGCCTTTGTCAGTTGTTGTTTGATGTGCTTGTCTCATAAAAAAAGTTATAGTTTGGATCTTAGCAGGGGGTGGCTTCCAGCCTTGGAAGGCTATCTCCATTCCATGTATGTGTGTTGTTTAAGTTCAAAAAAAAAATAATCTCACTATCCTCCTACCAGCTGTTACATAGTTAACGTAAGAGTTAATGAATATAAAATCTGAATTCTCTGTGGATGATGAAGTTTGTATAGGATCTCATGGCATTTTGATCGATGAGTTAGATTGCTAATATATTGTTGTCTATGTTGATTTTTTTAGGCTTGAATGTGCACTGTAGTTTTGGTTTTTTTAATTTAAGGGGCCTGTTTATGGCAATTTACTGTTCACTTATGATCTGTCTTTTTTTTTCCCGGAGTAGGATACGTTGCTTTGGTTTATTTCTGGTCTTTCCATAAGTGTTTTGGTTATTGCGGTTGATCTGTTTAGGTGAAGCATTTTCCTGGCAATTTGCTTTTGCTTATCCCACTTTACACAGATCATTCTTTTTTTCCCTTACCTGCACTTCCTTTTCGATTTCGTTGGCATTTCTTTTATGCTTTTTGTTGTTGTGGTGGTTCTTATTTATCTTTGCCAAGGAAAACTATGCTTAGATGGTTGTTGCTGTTTATTCTTGCACTGTTTTTTTTTTTTTTTCTGGGTTCAGCTTTATTTGTTTATGAGTCAACTTGGGGTTTTCCGCTATTGTTTTTTTAAACGGTGCGACATGAACGCTTTTGTATCTTTTGCTTAATAGATCAACTAACATGCAATCATTGTCTTTATTGCCTTGTATTCGAAACCTTGGCATCTTGTGCAACTTTTTTCTTTAGCAACTTATAAAGCCTATTGTTCATCAATTGAAATTTTGAACGCTGCTGTCTCATTTGCATTTTCTTTTGATTTTTTTGTTGCCCTCTATCATTTTTCCGTTGCATGTGCCATTTGGTTCTTCGCATGGTTTCTTGCTTTATTTTTCCCTACTCTTTGGATATTTTTTTTCCAGTTTAGTCTTTATGTTTACTGATTTACATCAGTTTTGGGATTGTTCAACGAACTCCCTGCTCCTCCTTAAGCTTTGAATTGAAATCACCCAGCAACGTATCGTTCTTTGCTGTTTTCCAACTCTGAGTGATCTTTTTCTCCTATAGATTGGAATCCTCTTTTCCAGTCAGGTCTTTTTGCATCTTCTTTTATGTTTGTTGCCATTCTTATTTCTTCAGGTTGGCTCTGCCATTTCCCTTGACTTTGTTGTTCTTTTTTTCCTGTTTCTTAGTTTTTGTCTTGCGCTTCGTCACCTTTTTCTAATCCTCTAAAGGTTGAATCTCTTCATTATTGCCTCTCTTGCTTTGGATAGTTTTACGAGGATTCCAAGGCTTGAAAAGAGCGTGAACAATGACAAGCTTTTCTAGCGGTTGCTTGAAAAGAGTTGCTGCCTTTTTCTTCACTGTTTCCTCGGTAGTTGTAGGTCAAGGTTGGTTAGGGTTCTTTCCTTGTGCTCTGCAACTTATTTTTTTCATTCTTTTTTTAATCTAAGCGATGGTTTTTCACCTTTTATTTTCTCCAAGCAGGTTTGTTTTCATGTTTGCAGCCAACCCAGACTGTTTTTTCCTTTTCGTTTTTTGGACTACCCTTATACCTTTGGCTTCGTTAGGTTAATGATTGCCCTCATTTCATCATTACTTCGGCACTAGACTTGTTAATTGTTGGCTTGTATTTCACAGCTTTTCTTTTCTATCTTCTTATGATAAGTTTTCAAACTTTTTCTAACACTCCTTATTCCAATCCTTATTGGCCCTTATGCTTAAGATCTATTCTCTCTCTCGTGCATTTCGGATTTTTGCATAGCCATAGCTATTTTTTCCTTCTGTAGGTACACTGACCACACAGCCTTTCCAGTGCTGAAATGGTTTTATCTAGAAGTTTGACTTGCGTACAACTTGTGAACCCGCACTTCCTTGCTCTGCTTCCATCTTGACATCACCATTAAATGTTGCTCCATTTTGTGCACTGCATGTTCTTTATTCTTTTTGTGCTCCTCTTGCTGAGGTAGAATAAACATTGTTTATGTTACTCAAAAAAATTTATGCTGTCCTTTTGTTTTCATTTTAATGCTTTAGTATCCTTGCGTTCTTTTAATTCAACATTATTGGTTCACTATTTTTAATGGAGGGTGGCTGTTCCTTTTTTTTCCATGCATTGCGACCCATTTTGCCATTAACGAGCCCATGTATGATTTTCTGTATTTCTTTCAGTGTGTGAGAACTCCGACTGACTTGTAATTCCGTGCAGTCTGACTTGAAATTTTAATCTTGAAAATTTCACCTCGATTTGATAATCAGGTTGAGAGGAATGCTTGATAGCATAATCTGGATGGTAAAATTTATTCCACACCAAAATCTGGATTTGTGTACTATTTTATTTACTTATTTTTTTAATATTTTTCAAATTAATTCATTTAGAACTCTCATCTATAATCATAATAATAGTTTCCTTAGAGTTTCCATCATTTTCGATCAAAATAAAACAATTATACGCAGGGCTTGTACCAACGATCAATGTTTCTCACGCGTAAAATCATATATTATTTTATTTAGAATTTCCTTTTATTTTTTCTAAATATTTTCACCCTAGGTTTTATAAAAATTCCCCTTTTAAGATAATTATTCTTGCCCAATTGGGAAGTTTACGCCACTAGTTAACATTTTGTGTACTAATTTTATTACTCTAAATTGATTTATTAGGGATATTTTCTCTTCCTTTTCTTTTGTTTTTATTTTTTTAAAGAGTTTAGTTGCATCTTAAAGATGTTTTTTTTTAATCAGATGAATAAACATTTTTTTAAAAAAAATCACGTCTCAAAATCAAATCTTTATTTATTTCTATTCCCAAATAATTTATCTAGCACCGGGTAGTGTAGGTGTTGGATGGTGTGGAGAGGGAGCCTGATTTTTGTTCTTAAAGAGAGGAAGAGAGGAAGTTGAATTTTTTAGGCTTTTTTTTTTTCTTAAGCTGGAAAGGTCAAGTGTTTTCTCCTTTTTTTCGCTTGGTTTTTTAAATTTTAGGAGTGTTTTTGGTGGGATAATTTTTGTGCGGGTTATTATTTAACGAGGGTCCACCTGCGTGGTTCTTATTGTGTGGCTCTTATGGTGTCTGTTGGGAGTGAAGAATTAACTATCTATTTATACTATTCAAAATGTTATAATATCTAAACTCTTCTATACTCATCTACTCTTCTATTGATTTCTCTAAAAATTCCACCACCTCTCTCTCTCTCTCTCTCTCTTAAAACATCATTATGTTCCCCTGTTTTTTGAGTTTCAAATAAAATTTTATCAGATAAAAAAAAACTGACCAAATCATATTGAAAATGTATTTTTGGTATTTTTTTTATATTTTCTTTTTCTTAAAGTATGATGAAAAAAGAAGGTTAAAAATGAGTTAGTACAACACCCACTCTTGAAAGATGTAATGGCTAATGCATAATAATTTTGGCTTCGAGACTCGCTGTATTTGAGGCATGAAACACTAACCTTCTCGTCATAAAATTTGGTGAAGGGGTTTTAGGCGTGGGTAGACTGAGAAAACCTTTTTTGCACTGAGAAAGACGTATTATCCCAAGTCTGGCAGTGGTTGTTAGGGTTACTGGTTGATTTTTTTTGTCTATGCATATTAGTAAAAATATATAAAAAAATTAATAATTTTAAATTTTAAAATCTAAAATGTAAAATAAGAGTTCAATTGTGTTTTTTTTAAAATAATTTTTTATTTATTTTAGTGAGTTGATATTAAGAATGATTTTTTTAATTTTTTAGTATATTTTTAAATAAAAAATAATCTATATTATTATTTCAACCACCCCTAAAAAGCTCGCGTATACATTGTTACGTATGCCGCGGGGGCTCACAGCAGACAACATTAACCAGCATGTACGAAAGGTGCAGGTCTAGGAATCTACTCCCAAGTCCCACCCTCACGTGAACAAATACAACCTTCCAAATCATCAGTACCCACATACCCTCTCCCCGTACGCCACGTGGCACCGCGTTTTCCCTCTGTATCTAGATGGCGTTTACCGTTCTCTCTCTTCAATGGCTTCTTCAATTTTTCTCGCTTCAACTATTACGACTCCTCCTCCTTCCTTGTCAGCCATAAAACATAGCCAAACTCACCTCCCCTCTTTTCTCCAAAACCTTCCCGGTAAAGTGACAGAAAATAAAGACAGTTTCAGATAAGTTGCATAAAAGTGACAAGAAAAATCTTTAGCGTGACTTTTTCTTCTTTTAATTTTTTTATTCTTCTTCTAATTTTAGATGGATTTAGCTCTCAATGCATCACTTATCGCAATTTCTCACTCGTAACAAGAAAACCAGCTCGATGGATCCGAAAAATCGAAGGAGGCCCAGGCTGGAGAGACGTAATGCGTTGAGGCACGTTGCGTACGATGCTACTTCGTCGTCTTCATCTCTAGACGATTCGTCGTCGTCTTTACTTAGTCAATCACTTGATTTACCGGATCGGACCAGCTTTCGAATCGAAGGAACCGAAGGTGAGTTCGATCGCATTTTTCGCAGCTTAGGCCTCTCTGGTCCCGAGGATTTCTCGATTCCGGAGGCGGCTTGGGAAGCTATGAAGGTCCGCTCCGCTTCCGATATTTTGCCCCGGTCCAGATTGTTCGGGTCGGACAGTCCGAAAGCAGCTGAAGAAGCTAAAGTGGTAGTTGAAGGGACCAAGAGTGAACTGCATGCTAGGGTTTTGAATAGTGTTAGAGTTAGGGATTCTTCTACCCAGTCGACTCAAAACGAGCCAGCTGAGATGAACAAGTTTCGTGATGCTGATAATCGTTGTCTGCCAGTTGGAATTAAAGGGCTTAGGCCGCCGCTACTGAAGCCGCCACCGTCGATGACATTACCTGTGATTGATAAAGAGTGTTCAACTTGGGATTTATTTAGGGATTTTGCACCTGAAAATGATAGAGTGGTTAATAATAACATAGAATCCACTTATGATGATGGTGAAGAAGAAAAAGAAGAAAGAAGAGAGCAAGTGATTAATGCAGATGTTGATAACAAGAGAGAAGAAGAAGATAATTTGTTGAGGATAGGTGAAACTGTGGTTTTATCAGAGTCGTGTTCGTTTTCCACGTCTAATGATGATGATTCATCTAGCAGTACAACAGAACCCATGTCGAATATTTCCCCCAATGTGAGGTTTAGAAGGGCTATTACCTATTGGGAAAAGGGTGAGCTACTCGGACGTGGCTCATTTGGATCGGTTTATGAAGGAATCTCTGAGTAAGTCTTGAATCGTTTCTCTTATTATTTTCTTATGATGTCTTCGTATTGTTATTTATGGCATTTAGAATCACCCGTTTCCAAATTTCTCATTGAGTTATCAAAAAAGTGTAGCTTATTTTTACGTTATTGGCATTTGAAGAGGAAAGCTGTTCTTGTTTTCCGTTGCAATTCATGATTTTTAATGGTTGAATATCAAGTTTGTTGTTAGGAAGGGCGAACATGGTATGCTTTGTCTTTGCATATCAAAAGAAATGTTTTCATGTTTCTAATGGTTGTATATGTCCTCCAGCGATGGATTCTTTTTTGCTGTTAAGGAGGTTTCACTGCTTGATCAAGGAAGTAAGGGGAAACAAAGTATTTATCAACTTGAGCAGGTGAGATAAGCTTGATCTTATTTTATGGTGTTGCTATATTCTCTGCCCTTTGTTTACGAAAAATAAATTATCTTGGGATCTATAACTAAATTTTCCTCTTACCAATGCTCTGTTTTTTTCTTCCTTACCTGATCATGCACTTTCCCTGTTTTTTTCAGGAGATTGCTCTTTTAAGTAGGTTTGAACATGAAAACATTGTTCAATATTACGGCACAGATAAGGTATTCTTGCTTTTATCTTAATCTGTTTCTATTTTTCACTAAGTGTACACTCTTCTGAAAAGTTTTTTCTTTCGTTGTCTCTCTCAAACAATTGAAATGTAGTTAGCTCTAGATTCAACTGAACAGCGAAAAAGGGTACATAATTACACACTGCCAACTCCAACTGGTTAAAACTGAGCTGGGTTGAGAATAATATATTATAGATATTCTGTAACATGGCAAGTTTGCTAAATATCGTGAATTCACATTCTTAGAGACACCCTGTATATATATTTCATGACCTTTTCTCACTGCTTATCTTGACAAAGTATTCTTATTTCCTTTTCTTTAGAAATTTGATGATCAATGTTGTTCCTTGTATCTGTTTTCACAGGATGAATCAAAACTGTATATCTTTCTCGAACTTGTCACTAAAGGCTCCCTTCAAAAACTCTATCAGAGATATAATCTTCGAGATTCCCAAGTTTCTTCGTACACAAGACAGATTTTGCATGGTTTGAAGTATCTTCATGATCAGAATGTGGTCCACAGGTGATATGAGTGAATTGTTATGCCATGCATTATGAATTTAAATGTGATGTTATTAGTTGTTATGACATCTCTATTTTTTTTTTTTATCATGTTCACGTCAATGTTCTTTCATGACAATTGTTATATATATATATATATATATATATATATGTATGAATAATTTGCAAACTCCAAGAATCATTAGGTTTACTTGCCCAAGGAGGTGCAGTTTACCTTGCCCCAAAAAAGTGTTGTTTTTCACTCTGCTGTTCCAAATTCTTTCTAACAACTTCTCCAATATAATACGCTGAATGCTGCTTTTCAAATCTAGTCCATTACTTTTTAGCACCTCAACCCTTAAACCGTGAACGGATTTTGCTTCTGGCCTCTGGGCACGTCAAGAAAGGGGAAGGGATCGTCATGCAAGAACTAGAAGAGGCTCCTCTAAGAGGCGGTCCTTCCTTCTATTGATCGGTTGAGTCGACGAGAGCTTTCCGAGAGATTCTCATAGATCGGAAGATCCCACAACCTATTCTCAGTTGGGGAATCTTCCTGTGACTAAGCTATTTGTCTGGCCAGTCGCTTCTCTGTGGGCTCTTGGGAAAGAGAAATTTCGTCGATATATCGATCGGCATTCCAGGAGTGCTGAATTAACTTTCAAGAGCATTAATGTTGCTGGAACTTTGTCTCAATTGCAACACTTAGGGGTGGTCGGCTTCTTGCATGATGCTGCAGCTCCCTAAAATAATCCATTTAGATAACGTTTTTCAGCACTTTTCCCTATTTAAACCTACACTCGAGGAAGATGTGTGAATTTAGGAGAAACAAGGAATGAGGTTAAATTTCTCATCAAAGACAAATTATGCTGGTGCAATATCAGATCCAAGGTGCGAAGTTAATGTCAATGCTAAATCTGCAGAATCTGGATCTTTACATGAAAGATCTGTATGATCATTGGGCTTGGGAATTTTTTCTAATTTTTTCTTCTCATCTCTTGCTTTCATGCATAGGCTTGCCACATCAAGTGACACCTTGTTTACTGATGCACTTTCTGGATCTTCCTTTTATTTTCTCCATTGATGTTAATTCAAGTTAACTTGAATTTAATATAAAATTGGCAATTGCTTTACATGTGTGCGCAGGCAAGTACAAACCACAATGCACTTCACATTTGATTTATTTCTTGCTGTCTCAATTATATTTTGTTTTTTGTATTTTAGGGATATAAAATGTGCAAATTTATTGGTGGATGCAAATGGCTCTGTAAAACTTGCAGATTTTGGTTTGGCAAAGGTTTTATTTTCTTCCTTATATTTCAATCTTTTATCTTGTTTTCTATAGGCTTCTTAAATGGCTGCAAACTTCTTTTCTAATATTCTTTGCCATTTCCTTTTTCAGGCAACAAAACTGAATGATGTTAAATCTTGCAAGGGGACTGCATTCTGGATGGCTCCCGAGGTGTGCACTTATAACTTTAGCTTCTGTGATGAATCTATCAGTGGCAGCATCGGACTTTGTAGATAATATATGATTTCTGTATGCTGTCATGAGTGGATGATTTAAAACACTGCTGTCTGATGCTTGTTGATAGATTTAGGGGCTTGCATGATTATCTAGCCTTACTTGGGGGTTGAAATATCGGAGAAAATTTTGACTTTTCATAACCCCCTAGAAGGGGAGCATCTTGGTCATCAACATTCTTTAGTGAAAGTGCAAGTCAATCAATTCACCACTTGCTTTTGCACCGCATCTAGACTAGAAATTGCAGGGAACATATGTTTTAGTGATGGGGCTTTGGAGCCTGGTACTGGGTTGGTTAAGGGAGGGTGTGGATTTGAAAGGGCATGTGCTCATGTACATATAGGATGAAAAATCATAATTTAAACCCTGTAGGTATTTCTTGGCTAGTGTGTGTTGTGCAGTAGGAGCTAGATGAGATGATTTTTTCACTTCCTGGCCTCTTATGAATCTGTACATGCATGGCTTAATCCTGTATTGCACTAAATGTGGATTATGATTTTTACCATTTGTCATTTCTCAGTCCATTGCACTTAAACAGAGTTATGCCATGTGCTTGTCCTTGTGTCTCCTTATGTGCTGTCTTAAATTAAATTCCCTTTGTAGAAATTAGAGGAAGATCATCTGTGGATTCTTTGTATCGTATTGGGTGGGTTGTCTGAGTTCTAGCTCAAAGTTATTATTCAGGTATAAATTTTAGGGAGAAGTAAAATTGAACTGTCCTTAAGATTTGCAATATTTAGGCTGACCATTCCTCTTGTTTGTGAATAACGTTGCCTGATTGCTGCCATTATCTCTATCTGACTTCTAGTTGCTTGGAATTTCAAAACAATTGCAACTGGATTCTGGACAAATGTTAGCATGCCTGACCTGTGCAAAAAAATTTCTGATACTGATTGCTGTACTGCAGGTTGTCAATAACAAAAACCAAGGATATGGGCTTCCAGCTGATATATGGAGTCTGGGATGCACGGTGTTGGAGATGTTAACCCGTCAGATTCCATATTCTGAATTGGAATCCGTGAGTGCTATTTTTGACACATCTTTATATCCTATCATAATTATGTTGTCACATGAGAGATTTTGATAACATGAGACTTCTACTTCTTGGTAGATGTGTTCTTGCATTAGCTGGTTTATGCATTAACTGTCCAATTTTTTTATTCATTCCATTGCAACATGACATGCTGTTTGATTTTTGAATTTTAACAACTTATCTTTCTGCAACTCAACAGATGCAGGCATTATTTAGGATTGGCAGAGGTGTTCCGCCACTTGTTCCTGATTCTCTCTCAAATGATGCACGGGAATTTATCCTTCAATGCATACAAGTTAATCCAAATGACCGGCCTACTGCTGCTGTGCTCTTAGATCATCCATTTGTGAAGAAACTTCTTCCAACATCTTCGGGCTCAGCATCTCCCTATATTGGCCGCCGATCATAGCAGTTTTTGGTTCATTTTGATTCTGAGAGATACGTAAGTTAAACTTTATTTTAAGATAGCTGCTCTCTTAACTCTGCATGGTTATGTTGATTGAAAAGCCAGACATTAATGTGTTATGACTCCCCATTTGAGAGACAATACTGTCACTCCCTTTTTAAAGGAGGGTTTCATTCCTGTCTCCGAGTGACAAATGCGAGATCCTTAAGGTGCTTGTGGTTGGGATGTTTGAAATCCTTGTGCTTTTCTTTTTCCCGTAAAAATCAATAATAGGAGTTTGACCCAAGATCTTACACTTTCTAATTGGTGCTATGATCATTGTTGCATGACCTGACTGGACTGGCAACAGATTTTAGGATAGTTATTTGTTATGAAACTTGTATTATAGGAAGTTTTCCAAAATAATTTTGGCTGACCTTCTGTAATCAGCATTCTCAATAGTAATTTTAATTTCTCCATGCCCCATTGGACTTAAATCTGCGTGTGAGATTTTTCTTGTTAGCTTGACTCTATTCTTTTTCGTAACCATTCCGTCAATTTCGCCTGCTCATTTGGCAAGTTTGCTCTTGGAAACAGTTATATCCAGGATGAAGCAAATGGGATCTTTATTTCACATTGCGTACTCAAAAGTTGGAAGACATATTCAGGGACACTGTTTGACCTGCAGCAACCATCAATTCAGAACTTGTAGACCAAAAGCCTGCATGCTTGTTGTCACAGAATTGAATTTGAAGCATTGGGCGGGATCTGGGCTTGGATTTTTACGGTCATGGTATGAACACAGCAATCCTCAGATTCCCTGCTCTGAAGATTCAGCATCACAGAGCGAACAGCTTGGATTGCTATTTTGTTATTGTCTGTTGTGGAGAAAATAAATTCCTGATGTCAACTTGTTCAACATTGCAAGTATTTGCCTCCGTTTATAATTTCTCGGGGAGGGTTGTAACTTGTTATTCTGTGAGAGCAATTGCTGTGAGAATAGGGAAGGGTGCCGTCTTTGTACATATCATCATTATTGTAGCAAATGTGAGTATCATTTTATTTTTGCCTTTGTTGGTTTTTCTGTGCATATTATATCCAAAAAACAATGGTTTGCTTGAATATCCTCTTAAGCTAAGGTTTTCTCCACAATAATTTTCAGTTCTTAGTGGCACCAAGACTGGATGGTGGGCGGTTCCAATCTGTACTGCTCTCTTTGAATGTGCTTTGGAGTAATGATCAAATTTTCTAAAAAAATGAATTAAAAAAAAAGGAAAACTTGAGTTTTTTTGTTTAGATATAATAGTTTAAAACTATTTTTTTAGTTTTTCAAATTTGTAATGAGGTTGAAACACGCATTTTTGAGATTTTTCATAGTTTTTTATTTCAAGTTCTTCACTGTTTTCAAATAAAAAAAATGAATAATATATTTTTTTTTATATACAAGCTTCTTTTTACAATGTAAAATATTAAAATTTTTTTTTTACATTTTTATATCTAGCTAGTGTTATAAATTTAATTTTTATTCTAAATTTTATATGAAGATTTTTTAGTTAACAATATAATTTTTAATCTGAATGTAATCTTCATTTTCTTAATGAAATTCTTTCCCGTTTCTAAGTGAACATGTTTTCTTTTTTTCTTTTTAGTTTCTCGTTAAAAAAAGAAAACTAAAAAAACGAAAGCTAGAAATAAAAAACGGAAATAATTTTTTTTTTTTTTTATTAACGAACAAACCTTAGGTTTTGGTCAATCCACAAAACAGGGTTAGGGCCGGGAATGCTACCGCACCTATAATGATGGTTTAAGACTTGCGATTGCGTGTTTGGGTTGGTTCTAGCGAATTAAAGCTCCTTCAGTGGCGAGGTATGAACTTAAATCCCATTATCCATTAAACAAACTAATTGCTATTGGATAGTCCGCATCAATTGAAACTATACGGGCATCCATGGTATTTTGGAATCTAGTGCTTCAACATCTAGTATTTGGGCATTCATGGTTTGATCATATTCAATTTCCGGCCGGCCGGTTGGGTTTTGCTATTCTCCCCACCCTTAGTTTATTTTGGTTATTTAGATACAAGTTAACTCGGGTTCAACAACTATTTCACCAAGAGTTGTGTTGGTTTACATTATTATCAACAAAACCTAACCAATGCTTTATTCTATGAGAATTGAGATTTTTTTAATTATATTTTTCTTAATTTTATCTTTCAATGTTAAATTTATTGGAAATTAAATTTTATAAATTGTTTTAATTTTTTTTTTATAGGGTTATTCCAGTCTCATAAACCATGTTACAGTTTTGATGACTCGAGTTGTTTTTTAAGTTATTTTTTCATTTCATCTTTTAATATTAAGTTTATTGATAATTGAGTTTTGTGATTTGTTTTGATTTATTTTTATAGGGTTATCACAATTTCATTATTCAAG
Organism: Populus x sibirica; assembly: GCA_019202695.1. Classification (NCBI taxonomy): domain Eukaryota; kingdom Viridiplantae; phylum Streptophyta; class Magnoliopsida; order Malpighiales; family Salicaceae; genus Populus; species Populus x sibirica. The sequence continues at coordinate 901,048 of JAGMVL010000643.1, read as the reverse complement.
TCGTTAATTTGACCAATTAATCTGAGTTGATTTGAGACGATCCAATATATTTTTGTCTCGATATTAAAATAAAAATGAAATCTAAAAATTTCTCGAATCAAATTATATTTTTACTGATTATTGTTGAAGTTATTTTTATACCTATCAAATCTATTATGTAATATCAACTCATAGTTTAAATTCTTTTTATGCTAACAATACCTTGAAAAAATAAATTATGTTTAAAAAATAATCCTATCCGACCCAGGTAGTAGCCATAATCCAGTGCATTGCTAAATAAATTTAAACTTTTCCAGCGGACAAACTAAGATAGGCTTGCCTGCGAAACTATCATTTCCACACTTTTAATCTTTCTATCCTGGGGAGCGCCCAGCCCTTTAAGTACCCAAATTCAAATTTAAATATAAAAGGGCCAGATATTTAGACACCAAAAAAGCCCAGCCCAGACCAGCCCAAGTCAAACCCGCAGGCACGCATTCTCACGTGGAAAAAGCGTAGATATGAAGATCGATAAAGGGCCATATCATGGTAGCGTTTAAAATGTCGACAGTGGCCCCACAACCAATCACATGGGGCGGGAGAGAGAGAGAGAGAGAGAAAAGCAGGGAGAAATAAATTAATTACGAGAACTAATTATGGCATTACATTAAATAAATTAATAAATAAATAGGTGGAGAAACCCAACACAGCAGAGCAGGGACGGCGTACGTAACCGCGAAGAACGGGTGTCTCTCTCCTACTCCACACCTGTAATTCTCCTCCTCCTTCGACCCTAAAAAAACTAACCTTTTATATCCGATCCACCCCCTCTAATCGTTATTTAATTGATCTAACCTCTCCTTCAGGTATGTCTGATTCCGATTTTAATTTTCATTTTTAGGGTTTCGGATTCCGATTTCATTTTAACTGCGATCGTTTGAATCTTGTGGAATTGACAGAACCCGAATTTATTTTCTTGGGACCATGCTTGTAGCTTTTATTTGTCGTGTATAATTTGATCACCTGTTTCATTTGGACTGCTATATTATTTTTATTATGAACCCAAAGTTGGATTTAAGCTTAGATACCGTGTCTTATTCTTATGCACCGATCATTGGTTTGACATTGAAGATTCATGATTCAATGATTTAGGCATCTTTTTAAAATTAAATAAACGCTTAAGCGTTGATTTCAAATGATAAACTTGCATTTGATGTTGACTTAATTTTCCAAGCAAGTCGAGCAGGTTCTTGCTGGTTGACCTATACATTTTGTTTAACTGTTATGATTTGCAAGTGTCTGGATGTGTAAAACTTGAAATTCATCTGTTTCTCACCTTTTTTTTTTTGCTTTGTCAAAACCTTTTGATGTGTTTTCTCCTCTTTTATCCAGATTTGTGAGCCAAGCTTGACCTCAGACATTTTCCAAATAGTCACTTAAGTCTTGGTTAAATAGTCTGCAATTAATTCGAATGTTGATGTTGGAAATGGAGTTTAACAATGGTTATGCTGTTAATTGTTTTGCAAAGGCGAACCGGTTATTATTGCTCTTGAACTTCACAAAGCATGCTCCTGTGTCCTTGTTCCTCTTGTTTTTAATCAGAAAAGGAATTAGAAACCCCACCACTTCGGGCTATTATTGTGCAGTTTGACTGTATTTGTGGTTTTTCTTAAAAAATCCATATCTAAATGGTACTTGTCCTATTGATCCACAATTGCTTGTCATAAGTGATTTAATTTCTCTTCAATTAATTAAAAAATTATCACATGATTTATGACAGTTTCGAATTTTACTTAACATATGTTTTCCAAATGTATTTCAAAATAGTTTCTTTGCAGGTAAACATGCATTTGAAGCCAACAGCTACTTGTTTCAGTGACAACTTTGGGAGCACCTCGATAAGAGGTCAGGGCTTTAAGGTCTCGTGGGTAGTTTATATGGCTAGCTGGTTGGCACCCAATATATTGGATGGGAAGGGTTAGTATAGATCCGATCTAGGTTAAGGTAAGGGTGCTAGCCTATATAATACAATTAATAATTTAAAAAAGGCAAAAAATGGTGGATTTTGAACCTTAAAACTTCTGTTACTTTTCAACTCTGTCTGCATGAGATCAAGCAATCTGTCAATGTTCTCAGGGGAAAAATAATTTTCCTTAGTTGTTTTATGGATTAGAGATGCCATATGTATCCTTTATTGGTAATAATAGGCTATGAAGGCGTGTGTAAGTGTTTTGCACGAGCAATTTTGAGATTATGCTTTTGTTTTATATTGTTGTTCCAGTTGTTTTAATAAAGTCCAGCTGTTTGATGAATCAGCTTCTTCATGTCTTTGGAAATGTTACTTTCATGCTCTCTGTTTCCAATATGTTGTTAGAAATTCTTTTGGTTAGACCCTTGCAGTGTGTTAGCTTCTTGAAGTGTTTTATGATTCTTGTAATTTTTATGGGGCCAAAGAGCAGCACCACTATCACAAACTGCTGCAATGAATGTTAACTTTTATATTGTAAAGTCATTTTCATTGTGTTTCCTTTCCTTGTAAAGCTCTTAATCAGATGCCAAGAGTGAACGTGGATGGATCTTTTTGAAAATATAAATAATTGAAGGTGTCCAATGTTTTTTGGGGCTGGTCATTCACAAAATACTAATTACTGAGGACACATCCAAATACTTTGAGATCTGAGTTTTCAATGAAGTACCAATCTATTTTGATATATTTCTGCATTCAGTGGACGATGTGCCTGTAGCATTCTTCATTGAAATATATGTGCAAGAGGCATCATGTTCTGCTTCCTTTTACCTATGTTGATGTATTGCTCAAATGATCGGTTTTTGTTGAATGGTGGTTACCTTGTGCATTCTGAGGTCGACATAGAACAAAACTGAATTATTAAACACAAATACTATAACACATGCCATAGGGTAAATGTATTTGGATGAAAGTGCAGTAACATAAATCACATGAATGGTTTTTATCTGATCTCTCTATCTCTCTCTCTCAATTTAGGTATATTCTGAAAATGGTGAAAGTTAATAAGGTGCGATGCAAGGCTGATTCCCGGCAGCACAGAGTGACACCACATGCATTGTCATCTTGTTCACGGAAGGCTGTTAAAAGTTGCCACTTGAAGAAAAAACATTCAAAAACTTCAGAGAAGAAAGATTGGGAAGGTGCTACCTGCTCTATTTGTCTAGAGCATCCTCACAACGCAGTGCTTCTCCTTTGCTTCTCTTATAAAAAGGGCTGCCGTCCATATATGTGTGCCACCAGTCGTCGTTTTTCCAACTGTCTTGAACAATACAAGAAAGCTTATACAAAAATAACTCCTACAGAAGGGGCGCAGCAAGAAAGCAATTCAATGGATCATTCAAGACCCGCTTTGCATGTGGAGCCAGCCAATGAGAGGGCGGAGGTTCCAGAGCTTTTATGTCCACTTTGTCGAGGGCAGGTTAAAGGTTGGACAGTGGTGGAACCAGCTCGTAAGCATCTCAATGCCAAGAAAAGAACCTGCTTGCAGGATAAGTGCTCATTTGCTGGAACTTATAAGCAGCTGAGGAAGCATGTTAAGGCAAAGCACCCATTGGCACAACCTCGAGCTGTGGATCCGTTACTCAAAGAAAAATGGAAGAAATTTGAATGTGAAAGAGAGAGAAATGATGTAATCAGCACAATTATGTCATCAACGCCTGGGGCACTGGTGCTTGGTGATTATGTGATTGAGCCGGGGTACCGTGGCATTCATAATGACTACGATTCTGATTCTGATTCATCATTGGATGATGGTTTCTTATCTCTGGGGTCATTTGATAGAGGGCAGAGTAGTGGCTTCCGCTTTCGTAATGGATATCACCTAGATTATGATTCATTGGATGAGGATGATTATGGGACGCGCCGTCCTGGCCCTCCTGGTTCTGCGGCAATAACTGGACGTGGTTTTCACAGGATACTGCTGGAGAGACCAAGGAGGCGGTGGTATAGAGGTAGTAGAGGTCGAAGCTACTGAACACGATTGGGGTTACAAAGGCGGTAATCAACTATCTCAAATTGGTTTCTCTACATTTTTTCTGCTGCGATCACGTGCCATGTGTGATGGTTGCCTAAGTACCCTGATGTGGTGCTATGCCATTGGTGTCAAATAAGTGTGGTTTCCAACAAATATTAGGAATAGTCTGAGGGCCTTGCCTATGGTTAGGTCATTAGTTCCGATAAGGATTAAAGCATTTAATTGGTCTGTTTAGGTGCACGATTGACTATCATTTTCGTGCATAGTAATTTGAACTGGGATCGTGTTGGTTCGTTGTTGATATATTTCTTTCGTGATTGATGCTTTCTTTTTCCTCGTTTATATTCAACGAGTCTCTCACCATTATGTATCCTGTACATCTTGGACTGAAGATTCAAGCACTATCTGATCTCCTTTTGGTTTGTCTTTTCCTCCCTGCTGCTAATGTATTTGCTAGAATGGTTCTTCTGATGCATGCTAGAATGGTTCTTCTGTATTTGCTAGAATGGTTCTTCTGATTCAAAACTTCAAACTGACGAAAATTATTCGCACTTTCATTCAAAAAGAATTTCTAGCCTTTCAAAGAAAAAACATTTTGCTGCACTGACCACGGCGACTTCCAGCCCGTTCTGTCTTTCTTGCTTGTTGCTTAGGTAGTTGTGAACAAGAAAGCAAAAAATGATGGTACCAACATTTTTTTAGTTTCAGTTTTGTCATAATTACTAGCCATCTGCAATACTAACTCGTCCTCAGTTTATGGAGACTGTAGCAGTATCTGTAATGCGCGCTCTTGCTTGGCATGGAAACTTGAAAATACCCAGTCTATATTGGGACATTCGGGCTGTTAAGCCCGATGAGTATGATTGGCTTCGAATTTCAACTGCCCCTTTTAGAAATGTCTTGCGTCTGAATCCTATAATAACATGTAATCCAACTGGTTTTCATGTCTCTGGGATATCCCTATCTTGATCTCGGCACGATCGTCCAAGAAATGTTGCATTTTCCCCGGAGCGAGTATTGCGGCTCACGAGGAACTTGAGGCGATGCCAGCTGAAGCCTGGGAGAATGAGATCTATGGCCCACTGGTATATTTTTTATCCAATCACGTAAAAAATAATTTATTTGATTAATTAAATAGTTTTTGTTATTTTATATTGAAGTCTACATATAATTACATTTTAAATTTTGATTTATAAAAACTAAAATTATTATTTTTTATTTATATAGACTTGTTTTTAATTTATTTTATATAAAAAAATTATCTTATAATAATTTTAACCAAATATATATATATTTTAATTTGCTTTTTAAAACCACAACTAATTCTTTTTTTAAAACCATTATTTTTAAATCATAAATGCAAAAGTTACCCCAGTGGTGTTGGCTTGAGCTACGTCGACAAAGCAGATTGTACGAGTGCACTACCTGCAGTGTTTTTATATAGTTTTAGCAGTTAGGGATGATTTTCATAATCCCTCTACAATCTCACTATTTTATCTGATTGCATGGTTTTCAATACTTACCTTTTCATCTTCAAAATAAATATCAGAGTAGCCGTGACTGAAATATGTTAAAAACATTAGTATTTCTTTTTAATAAAATCTCACAACATATTAACAAACGCCAAAACCCCTTAGAAAAACGTTGTTTATACAATTTTAAGGTTATTGTTCACTAAAATATTATAATAATGATTTTACTCTTCCCACCTAAAATCACTGAACTGAACTGGCTAATGGGGATATTAAAGTCTTTTCACATGGTTTATTATTAATTGTCAAGTTGATCATAGATAAAATTATTTTAAATAAAATAAATTGCAATCAAAATAATAAAAACTAAATTTAAAAGATGAAAAAATTAAAAGGGGATTAAATTAAAAAAGAATTTCAATTTTATAAATTATTCCAAATAAAATATATAGTAATTAAAAGAAGAGGAATCAAATCTGAAAGAATAACAAATTGAAAGGTTGCTTTGAATTTTTGAAGAGGCAACATAAAAATCAAGTAGGGGAGATAAATGAAGAAAAAAAAAGAGATTGTTGGCGCCAAATTAAAAGACCATTGGCCACATGTGTCAGTGCATCACATAGAGAACGTTGAGACGATTTAAATGTCATTGTAGAAGAAGACATTTGGTCACCAGACAACCTCACATGTGTTGACATGTGATGCATATGTCAACCGTTTTTTAATAATATTTATATTTTTTAAATTATAAAATTACCCTAAACCAACCTAAAAATAACAAAAAAAAAATCTATATGAAAATACGAAAATGTCTCTTGACCTAAACTAAAAAAAATTCCACTTTTAAAGACATTTAAGTTATTCTAATCTTTTTAAAAATTAAAAATATAAAAACATCCTTTACATCAGCTTTAGAAAATTACGAATCTACAAGTAGAATAATCATTTTACTGGTAATGATAATGATTAATGAATTCTTATGAAATTACAAAACTACCCCTTTTTGGATTTTGTTAATAATAACATGGTATCAAGCAAGTTGGGACTAATAGAAAAAAATATAATCAAGTTGATGCGTAAAGGCGCATCCAGATGAACATGTTAAGTTTTTCTTTTTTTCTTTTTTGGAGAAAGAGAAATAAATTTCTAAATCTTTCATTATTTGTTTAATTTGGTCTTCCTCTAAGTTGCAGGTGCGCAAATCTTTTAATAACACGTTATATCAGGTATAAAGCAGAAACATATAGGGCTTTCATTATAGCTATTTTGGCTGTGTACTTTTTCATAAATCATTATAGATTAAAATAGTTGATTTTTATATAAAAATTTTAATTTAGTTTTTAAATTTTATTTTTAAATAATTAAGCTTTTTAAGTTAAATTTGCATTCAGTTACATATATTTTTAAGAGAAAAGATTGGATTAAAAGTTAAATAACCAAAATGAAAATTAGGAGTAACATATGTGTGATGACTTTGAGTTTCATGCAAAATGTTTACTTTAACCTCTTATTTTTTTTTGTTTATAAATAATTGATCCTTTTAGTTTTTAAAAATTAAATTTTGATATTAAAATTTATTTTTTTAATTCTTCAATTCTTTTATGTTAGAAGAGATAAAAAAGCTTATTGGATTTTAGCTTAAAGAGAAAGTTATTATTTTTACTTATTTCTTCCACTAAAATAATTGAAATTGGTGTTAATGGGTTATATTCAGTAAAAAAAGTTTTATAATGATTATTTTAAGCCTTGATTTTTTTTTAAAGACAAATTTAAATCGAAGAAGAGAAAAATTATATAGTATGATTTTGTGATTTGAGTTATTTTTAGGGCTGCTAAATTAGTTTCTAGAATTGATTTTTAACTGTTTTTGGCTTTAAATGAGTTAAAAATAGTTTTGGAGGGTTAAAATTATTCTTTCCAGAGATCCGGTGCGCTGAGCTATTTTACCGCTTGTTTTTAAAGATAAAAAAACTATGATAATGAGATGCGCATCTCCTTTACCATCAAAGCAACATTTCCTTTCATTTGCTAATGAGGGAAGCTTTATTGGTATTGATTCTCCTACAAAACCACCGTAAATCCCATCCTTGACAAATTAACATGTCAAGTTGTCATTGGTTGCCTTTCATTTTCACTGTGCTGTTTAGGATAGCCAGGAAAACACATCGGTGCGTACTTGTATGATTTAGAGTGTTTGTGACTGTGTTTGAAAGAGTTTTTAAAAAAGTTAAATTTTTTTTATTATTTTAAATTAATATGTTTTTTTATGTTTTTAAATTATTTTGATGTGTTAATGTTAAAAATAATTTTAAAAAATAAAAAAAAATATTATTTTAATATATTTTAAAATCTGTTCCAATTGACACGGGAGAAAGAAGAAGCGGGAATAAGCAGACAGAGCAAAGGCCTCCCCGTCGCCTTCCGTCCGCTCTTCCTGAAGTGAGCGGATTGCAATCAGAGCATGTCCCTGCATCTGAAAATGAGGTGTGAAGAAGGATAATTACAAGGTATGTTCAAGAGCTCAGAATATTTTGAAAAATATAATTATAATGATATCCAACAAAAACTACATGCATGGAGAAATTTTGTGCAGAAAGGTCATTACAATAATGAATTATAACCTTTGATTTATGCCACGGAGAAGTACTCTATACACAGAGCAATTAAGCTTCAACTTGATAATAATACATGGAAAATAGCCCTCATTTCCTTTACAAGTGAAAGGATTAACCAAGTAACAAACCATGCTAATATGTACGTACAATTTCATATTATTTTAAAGACACCCCTTCTCTCTTTTCTAGAAAACTAGTAAGGAATTCTTGATATCGTAGTTCATTTTCTCTAAATTTGGCTGCACAGCAAATTGAATCATCGGCGGAGGACCACAAGCCAGAGCCAGAGCATCACTTGATCCTTCCGGAACATGCTCGCGCAGGATGCTCTCTGTAACGAACCCAGTACTGTACAGCCAGCCTTCCTTGATAGACTCTTGAACCACATACCACACCTTTAATCTCTCGTGCTCCTTCACCCAAGAATCAAGCTCGTCCCTCAGCAGAATATCGTCCTCGGTGCGGTTCGCATACACCACATACATCTCAGTATCGTCTTCTGGGTCTTTCAAAATAGCTTGAATCACTTGATAAATCGGTGTGATACCTGTACCACCTGCTAACATAGCCAGTTTCTTTGCAAACTTGGGTTTGCCATGAACCATAAAGTTGCCGCGACCAGCATATTCAATGTGACCCAATGGACCCTTCACGTCTACCACAGACCCCAGCGATAACGAGTCAAGGTACTGTGACATCTGCCCTCCATTAGGGAACTTTGGATGCACGCCTTTAAAATAAACTTTAATCACAAGATCAAAAAACCCCACCGCATCAATGGTGCTGGCTGGCGTATAAGCTCGCATGCACAGCTTATTATCGATGGTAGCGGATAAAAAAATGTGCTTCCCTACTGGCAACCCCAGTACTTGATCCTCCGATGGCAATGCAAATCGAAAAAGACGCACATCATGAGAGAGAATTTCCTTCTTCACTAGCTTGCATTGGATTTTTTCACGCGGGACAAGTGCAACATTTCTTGCTGGGGCAATTTCTTTGATAGGAGCCAAATTCATCTGTGCTATATTGGACGCACCATGCATTGAGCTACTAGGCGAAGACGCGTTCGAGTCAGATGTGTAAGAGGTTGAATTGACCAATTCTCCAATCCGATAACCCTCAAGCATCTTCTTGGCTTTATCAGAGTGTATGGCATCGAATTCTTCAGTGCAATCAGTACCAGCATTGATTAAAATGCTATCGGTGCCACCGGGATGGTCTTTAAGGAAGCGAGTGCAATCATAGACATGACCATGAACAATTATCCACGCCGATTCAGCTGATTTATGTTTTTTTACTTCAGCCATGGAAAAAGCTTTTGATGAAGTGTTCATGAAGGGTGTTGAAACACTTTTCTTCAGAGTTCGGATATTCTCCGATGAATTCTCTAGGTGCCTTTCCTTAGCCATCCACCCACCGGACTGGTTGCCCGGAACGGTGGGGTGCTCGAACACGATTCCAATCTCACCCTTGTGACGTTTGCAGACATTTGTTTTAACCCGGAACCAGCAGTTGTTCATCATTCCCTGTTCATCATAATGGCACCATGTTTAAATACACATGAGGGCTAAACTTATGTTTGCAATACACTTCAAGCCAATGAATGTCTGTGACAATATAAATCGATTTTTAACCTCGGTAAAAGTATTTGTCATTAATATTCAATTTCATATAAGCCCTTGTCCGGAGGACTTCTTGCACCAGCTCTTAAAGAGAAAAGAGCTAGCATTTAAGATAGTAACTGAGTATAAATAATTAAATCTTATATTCTTTAGTTTAGCTAATATTCAAGACAGCAAATATTTTTTTATAAGAAGAGTTCAAAAGAGCAAAAAAAATAACATAAAATCACGTTGACAATTCAGCCTAGATAAAGATGTTTGTATAAAGGGAGATATCCTATTCTCTCATGAAAATAACCGGTGAGCTCAAGAACACGCCACCCCACAAATTTAATTTCTGGAGCTGTCGGCTTTGAACGCTGTACGTCAGAAATTCAAGCTAAAGGCACCAACTAGAGAATTATGTCGCTTTCGTAGGAAATTCAAGTTTTCAATTGACACATTATTTAACTAAATGTTGACAATTTTGATTTTGACCAGATTCACATAATTACAGGTGGATGTGTTTGAAAGTCCAAGAACACAAGTTGATCGGACATGCATGCATGCATACATACCATGACATTCCAATTGAGCTTCTCCGGCTGGGTGTTAAAGGTTTCATCCCAGGCCCGGACTGCAATCTCCTTGGCTCCAAGTAGCTCCAGTATCTCCACCTCCAGGGACCAGAAGCACCAACACCAGTATTTGCCATACTTGTTGGGCTTCTCTGGGTGGTCCAAGTTACAGACCCGCCACGTTTCTCCACCATCCAAAGTCACCTCAGCACGCGTCACTTTCTTACCGCCGCCTTAATTTACAAAAAATTGCAAGTGAGACAAGAAGATTACTTTCAGTACAAAAACTCTTCCTATGTTCTAAAAGAGGAGAGGCATACAGAGTCTCGTGTAACCATTTTAATTTAATAATTTAAATTAATAGATAAAATTTAAAGATAGAATTTATATTATTTTTTAATAAAAATTTTTTAAGTGAAAATTTTTTTAACTTAAAATTTATATAAACTTATTTTATTTTATGTTTAATTTTTATCAAACAAATAAGAATAGTAAGATTTAAATTTATGACTATTTAATTATCAAAACTACTCTAATATTATATCAAAAAACCAACTTAACATAATAATTTAAATTTTCTAAAATATAATTTAATATATTTCTTACCGCCGCCTTAATTTACAAAAAAAAATTGCAAGTGAGACAAGAAGATTACTTTCGGTACAAGAACTCTTCTTAAGTTCTAAAAGAGGAGAGGCATATAGAATTGATGACAGTGTCAAAAAAAAAATTTAATTTAATAATTTAAGTTGGTTGGTAGATTTTAAAATATGATTTATAATATTATTTTTTAATACAATTTCTCGAATGAAAGTTCTTTAAACTTTAAACTTGTATAAACTCACATTATCGTATACTTGATTTTTATAAAATAAATAGGAGTGGTGAGATTCAAACTAATGATCACTTGGTCATCAAGATTCTAATACTATAGCAAAGAACCAACCCAATTTAATAGTTTAAACTGTTAAAAGAGATTTCAGGATATAATTTATATTATTCTCTAACCAGGAGCGGAGACAGGGTGGCTCAAAGAATTTTTTTTTTTCAATCCCTCCCTTAACAATATTTATATTTATAATCTAAATAATAAAACAACTAACATTTTAAACCCTCTTAATTTTATTTTCTGGTTCGTCCTGTCTCTAACAGTCACCTTATTATTAGGAACTTCCACCAAAGACAGATTTTCTTATAAAAGAAAAGGTCTAAAATCGTAATGGAATTATCTTTCAATTATCTGGATGCGTACCAAAAGAAAAGTCTAAAATCGACAGATATATTTTTTTATATCCCCCCAATTAAATTAAAAACAAAGAACTATCTTTCAAGAAGAAAGTAAAGTAAAAACTCACCGGAATATGCGTATCCCTTCAGCGTGAACGGGCTCTGAGTTGTCCATGAGTTAATTGGCAGTATCTCTTCGTGAGAAGGCGTTGTGATCGCGGAATTTATATTCAGCTCATTGATGATATACTCTGTCTTGTACCACCAGGCTACACATTGCAAAACAACAAAGGTAGCATAATCGTTGTTACTACTATTCAGATGCCCCGTAAAATTTCATGACGTACCATGGACTGCCAAATTGATATTGACATATGCTATTATTATATCATATCATATCATGTTACGTACCTTCGGCATTAGCTAGCTCTGTATCAACATGCGAGGGCAGTACTCTGTTGTCCATGTAGTGATAGTAACTATCTGACTCTTTAGTGGTAACAATTATTCTCTTTAACCATTTTACCATGCGCCCACCAATGAAACCTGGTATGATCACCCTCACCGGAAACCCATGGTCCGGCGCCAAGAGCTCACCGTTTTGCATATAGGCTAAAATAATATCACGAGATGGATCCAAAGCAACCTCTTTCTTGATGCTAGTCCCGTACTTTGATCCACCGCCACCTGGCAGGTCCTCAGCACCTTCGAAACAAACATTGAGGGCTCCATTTTTACGGCTGTAGATCCCACACTTCTTGAGCAGCAAATGCAATGGCACGCCACGCCACACTGAAGTAGACAACCCCGCAGCACCCCAGTTGAACCCAACTGTCTGTTTCACCATGTTTTGCTCTTTGCGTCTGTTACCTGCGCAAACTAGAGTGACAGGGAGTTCACGAGCTGGGAATTCGTTGACTAGCTGCTCCATGGTGAAACGGGCTGGCCTTTTAACCAGACCGCAAACCTCGACAGTCCAGTCTTGCCACGTGGCCATTGGAACAGGACCATGGTTGCGAACATAGTGAAGTGGGACCGGTGTAATGAACCCGTGGTGCATGAGACGAACCAATGGCGGTTCAGAGTTGAAGGGATGTTTCCCTGTAAGACGGACCATGGAAGGGTTGCGTTCGATCCACTTATCAGCCGTTCCTTCATCTCGTGGATCAAAAATCGACGGCTCCAATTCACTGTTACCTTTGCGGATCAGATCGTTATAATCAGCTTCATCTTCACTTGAAGAGTCTTCTTCCTCCAATGTTGGAACTGGTTTCTGGTTGTACCGATTAAAGTCTTGGTTCGAGAAGTTCAACGTCCGAACCGGAGAGTTGGGCCGGTGGTTTGAAACGGATTTGAAGGGACGAGCCACCCCGTTTAAAGTGGGTTCGAGGTGGAATTGGCGGTTGTCGACCGAGGCTCCCATTAGTATCGCCTAATAAATGAGGAAAGATACGTAAAAGAAAATGAAAAGAAAGAAAGGTTTTGTTAAAACTTTTCTTTAAAACCTTTCTTTCTTTTCTTCTTCCTGTGATTTCTCTGTTTGGTTTCGAGGTGAGAATGAAGTTGCATTTGGTTAGGACTTTATAGGCCTCGTTGTGGTTTGAAGTTTGAAGTAGAAAAGTGTCAAAGGAAAAAAAAAAAAAAGGGGGCCCATGATTACGTTTGTAGATAGTGACTTTATTGTTGTTGTTATTTTACTGCCTTTTATTATCTTGTTTATTTTAAAAAAAAATTATTTAAAAATATATTAAAATAATATTTTTTAATTTTTTAAAATTGTTTTTAATATCAATCTATCAAAACAATACAAAACAAAAAAAAAAAATTTAAAAAAAATTGAAAAACCTTGACAACATTGTTTTTACCTGAAAAAACATGAAAGATGATAAAAGTGAGTTGTACAAAAAGTTTTTTAGTGAGAAAATGGAAAAATAAATTTGATGGTGGCGGCTGTAAGGACTAGAGCTAGCTGTGGCTCGAGACGTTGACATGGACGTAGAGACCACGGTTTTGGCTAGAGCCACACATATAACAGGTGACAACAGCTGTTAAAAAATATCTTTCACTTCTAATTTTGTTTTGCATCCAGCTAGTTTTTATAGCTATAGTTTAAAAATTTATTTTTAGTTATAATTTTTAAAAAATATATTTAGTTAAAATTATTATGAGATAACTCTGTAAAATAAATAAATAAAATTATTTGAGCTTCTATAATAAGATTTGAAACACAATTATATATAAAATCAGTTAAAAAAACAAAAGTTATTTAGTTAATATTTATGTAATTAGATAAAAAAAAAAAACATTATCACAGTACTAAACACTTTTTTTATTCTGACAAGGGGCATCCACTTCCTTTAGTATTGTTTGTTTTTTATGTTTGAAATTGTATTTGGATATATTTTAAAAGTGTGTTTGAATTTAAAAATATCAGATTAATATTTTTATAATATTTTTTAATAATTTTGATATACTAATATTAAAAATTTTAAAAAAATAAAAATTTTTAAATATATTTTCAATTAAAAATTACTTTTAAAAAATAATCCATAACATATTACAGATACAAATCCTAATATCAAATCTTGGCTAAATACTCCGGTTGCAAACGCTTCCCATCTATATTCTTTAGATATTTTTACTTTTGTACTGTTAACTACAACTTTATGCGAATGATATCATTGTTAACTTCAAATCCATTTTTGTATAAGTAAATTATTTAATTTAATGACTTCAACCCACCCGAATATTGTAACTGCATTTACAAAAATTTACCAAAGTAAAACAAGGATTTTAATTTTACTTTATTTATGATTGAAAATGATGAGATCGTGAAATTCAAAGTAAATTGAGAATAAGGTTTATGTGTCTGATTATTGATTAATCTCTTAATTTAGTATGTAGTTGAACCCAATAATATTAGATTTAGTAGCTTCCTAGATCCACATATACGTGAGCTCATCACATAGCTGAACCCAAATATATTAGGTTTGGCAGATGATCAGACCCACACGCTGAGCCCGGGGATGTTGAGTCTGGTGAATTGTCAAACTCGTATTTATATGGGCTCGGTGTATAGTTGAGCCCAAGAATATTGAGTGTAGTGAATTGTAAACTCACATGTATAATTATAGATTTGTTTGGATATTCGCTACAATAGTAAAGTGGCATTTAAGGCCTTAAAAAAAAAGGTTTGCCTTGGAATTATAGGTATTTTTGTATTTTCAGAAGGCATATTAATAATTATAGATTTGTTTGGAGGTATTTTAGTTTATTCATATTTTTATGAACAATAAAATACACAAAAATATCCTTGAGGATAAAAAAATCAACACAAGCAGGACAAATATATTTTGGTATTTTTATTTTTTCTATAAACGGTAAACGAATGCACCTTTCAATTAAAGAAATTGAAGTAATTGGGGTCAAGGGTATTAAGGTCTTTTAGCATAGGTTTTTTTTGGTTATTTATAGATTTGATTGAGGGCAATAATGTAATTTAGCATTCAAATAATATCTTTAAATTTTAAAAAATTGTTAGCGCGTGGGATCCGCAACGCATTTCAGATGACGAATGCGACAACTCCTGATTATCATAAATAGGCTTTCACTGTATAATTTTATTCCTCATTGTCTTCTCTTTCATTATAGATGGCATATGTCATTCAAATGTGGCTAGTTTATCATCAGTGACTTTTTTTTCTTTTTTTACCTTTTATTTCTCTCTCTTAACCCTAAAAATGCATTATGGTCCTTATTGTTATTGATATTTCAGATTTAATCTTTTTAGTTTTGATTCTTGTATTTTTGTCATTTTCCTTTTTGTTAGAGTTTCATTTGTTTTAAACCTTTAATTTCTAATTTGTATATATATAATATTTTTTGATTTTGTCCTTCTACTTTTAATTTCTCATTATTTTCCTTTGCTCTTTTGTAAAAGTTTTTATAACTTTCAATTTTATCGTTCAGATCAAGTTTTTGTTTTTGTTTTTTCAATGATAATAATAATGATTTTAATTTGGTCCCTCTTCTTTTATTCTCTTACTGTTTTCATTGGCCCTTTTGTCAAAGATTTTATAGTTTTCAATTTTATCTTTCAAATCAAGTTCATGGTTTTTATTTTTTCAATAATGATTATAATTGTCATAGTAATAGTATTAGTAGTAATAATAATAGTGATAGTAATAATAATGATGGTGGCAATAAAAAAAATAGTAGTGATGATGATGATAATAATAATAATTGTGATAATAATAATAATAAAAATGATGATGATGATGTTGATACTAACAAAAAATAATAATAGTAATGTTAGTTATAATAACAATAATAATAATCATAGTAATAATTGCGATAATAATAAAAAAAACAATAATAATAACACCAATAATACTACTAATATTGATAATAATAGTAGTAGTAATAGTTTATTATGATGGTGATAACAATGATAATGATAACACTTTTGATAATAATAGTTATGATAGTGACAGCAACAACAACAACAACAATAATGATAATGATGATACTAATAATAATACTAATAGTAATGATAGTGGTGGTGGTAGTAATAATAGTAGTAGTGATAATAATAATTTTAATGATAATGACAATAATAATAAAAATAATAGTTACAACAACAACAACAACAACAGGGAGAAGAAAAGGAAAAAAAATAATTATGATAATAAAAATACCAATAATAATAGTAGTGACAACAATAATAACAAGAATAAGAACAACAACAACAACAATAATTAAAATAGTAAAAATAACAACAACAACAATAATAATGATGGCGATATTGATAATAGTTATAATAATAATAATAATAATATTAGGAATGCCATTATTATTATTAATAATGATATGCTAGCAATAATTGGATAATAGTAGTAATGATAATTACGATGAACAACAATAATAATAATTTTAATAATAATAGCAACAACAACAACAATAATAATAGTGATGATATTATTTATTAATAATAGTGGTAATGATAATCTTGATCCTTATTATTTGAATTGTTATTTTTTAAAAATCCTCTTATATAATTTATTTTTTCAATTTTATTATTTGATATTAATTGATTGAGAGTTAAACTTCATGGTCTTTCTAGATTAAATGTTTTAGGTCTAATAACTCGAGTCACATATTTAAAAAATTAAAATATATTTTTTTTTTATAAAAAAAAAGCTTTATAACTTTTTTTATTTTGTTATCGGGTTATTTCAGTCACATGATATGAATAGTAAATTTGAAGGGATATCATATAGTAGTTTAACCTTAAATAATATTGTTACAAGTCTGTGATGATTAATTTCTTATATATTTTGTTTTATTTTAATATATAAATATCATTTTTTATATAAAAAATAATCTGGGCACGGAAACCAAAGCTACTTTTAATCTATGCTAGGGGTATGGTAATGGTTTTTTTATTGATTTGTTCGTATTGAATTCAGCGAGGAATATTCTGTCTTAAAATATAATATATGATATCATTAAAGAAGGAACTGATTGAAATACGATGTAAAAATATTTTTAAAAATATATTTATGCAACTTTGAGGACGTGACGAAGCTATTTCCCTATTATAAAAAACAATCTATTGAATTAAATTCATTTGATGTGGTACAAGTACAAATACACCAATCGATAATTAGAGTGAATAAAATGTATAGGCTATTACTAGATTTCTTTGGAAAAAAAAACTCTTAAATAGACATGTCCGCCTGCTCGGTCTTGCTCATATCTCGAGGACAAACGTCACAACATATGACATTGACTCGTACATTGTACTAATCATATACTTAATTGCACGGTTGTAGAACTGTCGTAGCTCCAACGTATGATTTTTGCTCTCACAAGCAATATCTTCCATAGTTGAAGATGCGTGTTTGCGAATCGCAACCTCTCTACACTGGAAAAGATGATCAAAATCTAGCTGTAATTTCTTCATGAGCAATGGAGTAAATATTTATATAATATTAGCAAAACAAAACTACAGTGAAGGTCGAACCTAATTTCTCAACTCAGATTATTTACTCCATTAACCAACTTGTCTGAAGGGTTAGATTAGTCGTTCGATAAAATATCCGGAGGATTCTTAGGATTGGCACTAGAGCGATGATGTGCTACTGTTGTGACAGTGATAGATCACTAATGGTTAAAAAGGATCCGAACAGCGAAGCCAATAAAACTGGGGGGCGGTTAATTTCATGTCCGTGAAGTGGCGCATGGGAACTCCAACAGCCAATGAATAGAACCACGGGGCGGGTTTTCAGGCACCAAATCAGAGAGAGACAGAGAACAAGAGGGAAGGTTGAGAGAGGGTCACGTAACTGTAATAAAACGGAAAGGGTCAGAACTCACAAGTCACAGCTTCACATAGGGCACAACTGGGGGCGGCTAATACGGAGCTGAGGGGGCCGGCTAACGAGACACTGGCTTTTGGTGAGCCTTTTGAGTCATCTTGGTATTTGCTGGCTGGCTCATTTTTTCTCCTCTCTTCTCTTTCCCGTAGCTGTGAGACAAAAGGTTCTGTTGACTAAGGGCCCATAGATTGATAATGGCCACCTTTCACAGGGTTTCTTTCTGTTTTATTTTCCGGCTGTGATTAAAACACAAATATTGGAACGCAGCCCTGCTCCTCAGTCCTCCTCACAATGTGGCGATGTGATAATGGTAAAAAAGGACCATCACAATAAGTTAAAAGATAATAATGTTAGGAATTTGTTCGAGTTTGAAGTAGAATATACCCGGTGCTGCTAGTTCTGATACATTTTTGTTTGCTCTGCTTGCAGCAAGAATTCCCACAAAAATCACTTTTTTAGTTCTCGTCCTGGAGGAGAAGGAGGTTTTAGGTCCTGTTGCAATAGCACCCATGCGCCGTATTGAAAGAGGGTAAAACTCCATCCTGTTCCCTAGTACTCATGCCCACGTGGTTTCTCGGCTGCTTCTCGTCCTTGTGTTTTCTTGTAAACTCTTTTATTTTTTAATTCTTTATGAACTTTTTTTTGTTGTTGTGGTTGTTTTGCTGGTAAGAATATTGTTTTAGGTTAATTTTAATTTACCCCATAGGATTTGAACGGAATCCAAGTTGTCCCTTTATGGTTTAAATTATTGCAATGTCATCCAAGTTGTCCCTTTGTGTCCCCTTCCGCTAGGAAACATCACAAAATATAACGGTGGTTAAGTTTGGCGCCAGATTTTCTGCCAAGCCTTTATTCAATTGATAAAAACATGTATAAGTGGTATTTAACTCTGTACAAAGGGACTTGGCTCATATTCGGACTCCAACGTCAAAGCTTGTATTAATGTATATGATTTGTATTTTAGGATTTATTTAGGATTGGAAGGAAATGAATTTAATTTGTCAGTAACCTAAGTGTGTTAGAATTGAAGAAATTATTATTAATTTAATAAATACCAATTATTTTTTTTTATCAATTTTATGATTAAGTTGGAAATTTGAAAAAAAATAATTCCGTGTGGAATTGATAATAATTAAAAGGTATCAATTTAGGTTAATTCACTACAAGATTTAACAGTTTTACCGACGGAATTTTTCCGTCGGTGTAAGACATATATTCCATCGGTAATTATATTACCGACGGGATCACAGACAGAAATGATCTGTCGGTGAATCGTTCGTCGGTAATGTTTTGTCCGTCGGTAAATCCGTTGGTATATTATTACCGACGGATTCTATGACGAACAACAATTTACGCGTCGATAATAATATTTTTATTACCAACATAATTACCGAGGGATATACCGATGGAAATGCCGTCGGTAATTATTTAAAAACATTTTTTTTAAAAAAATTATTTTATAAAATTATAAAATAATTAAATTAACATAAATCAACACTCTATAATATATACTCAAAATGCTTGGAAAAAAAAGAAGAAAATCAACTCAAACAAATTTGCAACAAATTAATAAAACAAAAAAAATAAATTCAACTAAAAATTGATCTCATATGAAAAAAAAATCTCACACCAACATTTATACAATTATTAAGAACAAAACAATTAAAAATAAAATAAAAAACAAATATAGTGAAAAAAATCATGAAAAAAGAAGAAAAAAAAAGAAAAATCTTACCTTAATGTAGTTGCAAGTGAAGCTAAGGAGAGAAAAAAAATTCGTAAAGCATATTAATTAAAACAAAACTAAGAGGATAAAAGAAGAAAGAAAAAGAAGACATACCCGAGCATGGAGGAAAAGAGAAGGAGATGAGGAGAGAAAAGAAGAGAAAGAAATAGATATTGATGTTTTTTACATATAGTGAAGAAGAAGAAGAAGAAGAAGAAGAAGAATAAGAAATGAGTCTGTTTCTTGTGAAATAAGGGGATTCGGGCTTTTTATTGGGGCGCGTTAGCGATGGATTTACCGACGGATAATTGAATATTAATATTTTTTAAGTATTCCATCGGTAATTCCATCGGTAATATTTAATTTAAATTTTTAATTTCGTAAAAAGTTTTCAGAAATTGCCAACAATTACCGACGATTTTTCAATTCATTGGTGATTCCGTCTGTAATATTTAAATGAAAATTTTAAATTAATTGAATTTTTTCAGAAAACCGCCAAATAACACCGACGACTTTTCAATCAGTCGGTGATTTTGTCTGTAAAGAACAACAATTAACAGTGCAATTGGAAAGTGAACAGTTCTGGAGCTCTTTGGAAAATACCGACGGAAAATTCCGTCGGTGATTCCCTTTGTAATTGACATAATGAACAGTGTTCACAGTTTACCAACAAATGTACCGACGGATTTTACCAACAGAAATTATTCCGTTGGTAAAAATGGCACGTCATCATTTTTTTTTTGCTTTGTTTTAATTTTTTTTCCCACGGTAATTCCCTCGGTATATACCGAGGGAATATTTCCGTCGGTAAAATCCCTCGAAAATTTACCAATAAAAATATTCCTTCGATATTTCCGTTTGTATTTATCGATTGTCTAGTAGTGATTGGTTTGAATTGAAAAAATAATAGATAATTGGTTGGATCCCAATTAATTTTAGTCAATTATGAATTTTATTGAGAATTTAGAGAATATTAAATTAATATGTAATTGATAACAATTAGGGTATTAATTGATGTTATTATTTATTAATGATAGTATGATAAAAAAATTTATGATGTTTGTGATAGAGATAGTAATGATGATTGTAGTAGTTATGATGATAATATTTATAATGATAGTCATGATAGTAATAATATAAGTGATAGTGATGATGATTATTATGACAATGATGATAATGGTAGTGGGTATGATGGTATGATGGGCTACCTTTCTATGTAATTTTTTTTGTCTCATGATATTATTTGTTTTTATTGAGTTATTTTAATGTATTATTCATTTTTATTTTTTTAAAAAAAGTTTATATATGAATTTATGCCTATCTCATTATTATGTACTATTTATATAAATTTGTAATTTAAATCTTTCAACTATAAGAACTCATAGGTTAGCATAATCTATTTAACAATATTAGTTGGTTGAAAAGTTTCTCGTTAGTCTTGAATCTTTGTTAATATTATTTCCAATGCCGATGGAATTGTAGTTACGAGTGCGAGCAATTATTAGTTTGGAATTCATAATAAACAAAACAAAACAAAAATAAAAACATCACGGAAATTTTGACATAATATTATTTCCAACGCCGATGGAATAAAAAGTATCGATGAGTAAGTTTTTTATGATAGTATTTTGTCGCTGTTCTATCGGTATTTTCCAGCTTTTTGATAGTGATAGAGCCAAAAGTCTCATACGAGAGCTATTAGACTTAAAGGTTGATGATGGAAGCAAATCTGATTAGAGAGAGATTAAGAGAGGCTAAAAAAGCAAAAACCACGATGACTTGCTCATGGATGATCACTGTCTATATGGCAGTGAATTAAGCTGTTTCTTGTTAATTTTCAAAATTAGAAGAATGCTATGATGTGCACTGATCCCTTGGATGTATTAGGGCTTAGATATGGTCTGTTTTTGTTAGTACAAGACAACGTCCTAACATGTTATGCTAATGAAGTTTGGTATTATGACATGAGTACTTGTGAATATGCATGCATGTTTCAACCTTTCATGGTTAGTACTGCCGGATCGATCGATTTGGGGTCAGTCGTGGATATGACATGCATCAAAATGAGAAAGCAATTTTTATTTTTTGTAATCAAAATAAAATAGACAATATAACCAAAATTCTTTGCATCCATATATAATTACATTATAATCGAAGGCAAGTAAATCTTTCCAAAATCAAAGTAATGATCAAGTGTGCTATATATATATATATTTTTGTAAATGGAAATCTCACTTGAGGCATACACCTTCCATTCCAAATGAGCTCATGTTTCTTTGAAGAGGCAATAAGAGATGAAGTCGCTATATATCAAGATTGATGATGCTGAAGTTGCTGCTATAGCTAGATTGTGTCTGACCTTCAAAGGATAATGCACTTGGTGTGTGAGACCCAACATGTAATAATTAAAGAAATGAGTTATCACAATCATATATGATCACAATATAATTATTATATCTTAGAAAACCATATCCAAACTTACACTCGCATCTGAGCTAGGAGGAGCTAGGAGGACTTGGTTTTTGTATTCATTGTGCTAGTTGTAGCCATAAGTTATTGGGGGAACACTTGTCTTATCCATCTACATCAATTAAAATACTTTCAACGCATTATTATAAAAACATAAAAAAATTATACTATTAATATATAAATACATATAACTAACCTTTTTGATCCGAGCCTTTTTTTTTCTCCTTCGATGACACCTTTGCAGCTTCTACTACTATTGTGGCCAACTTATGAGCACCTCCCGCACCTAACAGAACCACAAGTTCTTCGCATCTTGTAAGGATTATTAGGCCATCAACTCCTCTTCTCTATTTCTTTTACCTTCCAAATGACTGCAAATGGACTTAAAAAGTATTTGTGCTAAAGGCCTTGATCTGAAAGTTTTCGCTCTTCAACCTTATCTTAGCAAGAGGGTGTTTGAGTTAATAGTAATTGTTATTTTTTAAAGTTTTTTTTGTTTGAAAAAGTGTTAAAATAATATTTTTTTTATTTTTTAAAATTTATTTTTGACATCAGCACATTAAAACAATCTAAAAACACTAAAAAAAAAAACTAACCTGAAAAAAAATAATCAAATTTTAATAAAAAAAAGTTGAAATTTACTCTCAAATACCCACCAAGACACTAATACCTATCCCACATGAATATGGAACTTGATACTTGTCATTACCCATATGAATAATTTCAAAATTTGGTGTTTACAACATATTGTTCATTATGATTGCACTAGACTTGTAAATTCTCATCTCCGCCATAGATGACATGTAAACCTCGACAGTGAAGTGTAGTTTTCTCTAAACTTTCTTGAGTCTTAGGATAGATAAGACCTTCATAATCAATTAGCACCTGACCCCTATTAATTATACAGTTTCTTTATCAACAAATCCCTAGCTATTTCTACCAAGGTTATGACAGGTTTGTCCCTAGCTTTCATTGTTCATGCATTAAACGACTCGTACAAGTTTTTTACTAGGATATCCCATTTAGAAAAAGTTATGAATTAAAAGCTGGTCATAGACCAATTAATGAATAGGAGACTTATCAGCAGCCTATGCAACACAGTTAGGATACGTATCTGCCAATTATTTCACGAGTTGGTGAAAAACAACTTCATTAGTGTTAGATGCTCTTGAAGTTATTATACATATGCGGATATGCCTCAAAAAAACATTATGTTATGCATATGGCATCAACTTACAAGACAAGGTATTAATTACACTATAAAATTAAAAAATGCAGATGGAATATTTTATCAGCATATAAAGAGGATTCTATCGGAAATTGTCAATGGAATTAACGATGAAATTTTCACGTCTAAAAATAAGCTTTTATAACCCATTTTCCATTGAAAATTCTAAGAGAAGTACCGATATAATAAAAAAAAACCTTTAAGAAAAAGGAAACCAGAAATAGAAATCACTGCTCATTATTCGTCCGTCTCGAATTAAACTATGGGGTGTCGCATTCATGTTTTCTTTCTGGGAAAAGAGTAATATATTTTCATTTCCAGTAACTAGTTGCAGGAGGGTTACCGGTAGTTTTGACTTTTGACTTTTCTTCCAATCCCATAAACGCGTTTTTCTTATCTAAGGGTCTGACTTTGGAACCCAAAAAACGGAGTGTGAATTGAAGGGGCTGGAATTTCAGCTAAATTTTGATATCTCCCAAATCAAAATAAAAAAGTCAATGAACGCCCTGTGGATCCCAAAGCTTGTCATTCTTGTTGACTGTTTTTTATTGTCAGTAAAGATTATGTTTTAAAGTATTTTTATATAGAAATAATATATTTTTTTAAAAAATTATTTTTAATGTGACATAATAAAACAAAAAAAAATACAATTTTTTTTTTTTAACATTTAGCGTTCAAAACATAGTAACAAACACGATCGAATAAGGATAACATGGTAACAGAGAAAATGCAAAGTCTAAGAACTGCTGTTACAGGCAGTCTTGTTCTTTCTTGTATTTTGAAAATATTTTTTTTAAAAAATTAAATATTTATTTTTTAAATTAATATATTTTTTATATTTTAAAATTATTTTGACATATTAATATCAAAAATAATTTTTAAAATTTTAAAAAATATTATTTTAATATATTTTATCCGAATCACTCTATCGTCATCCTTTCTCAGTTCAGGTTTTACTATTTTTTTTTGCCATGTCATCGTGTCAAGACTGGATAGGATATTGGCGAGCCATGTGGAAAAGAAAGGCGGTGTATACACATGTAAATGTTTCAACACTAATTATAAAATTTACCCGCTTGTTAAAATTAAGGATAAATTTTCTTCTCTTCTTTTAATTTTTCAATATTGCAACTAGTAAATCTCAAAGTTTATTTTGCTGACAAAAAAAAGAGAGGTTCAAGTCAGTTTCAGCTATCCTTACCATCTACTTCCACTACACATCCCCTTGTTAAAAAAATTGAACAGGTGAATAAAGCGAGAATAATACCATTTTTTTTTTTTTTTTTTTTTTTTTTGATTCACGTGGGGTGTCCGGGCCAGCTTGCGCGCACCACGACTATTCCCCACGGCCCACTGGACATCCCGCAAGCCCAGGGGCGGGTTAGGCACCGCGGGGTGACAGGGCGTGCACAGCGAGGGTCGAACCCGGGACGGGGCGGAACAAGTCACACGATTGACCACAGCAGCTAGACCCTCAAGTGCATAATAATACCATTTTAATTGGGTTGGATGTACATATTTTGAAATTTGTTATGGAAAATAATTAAAAAAAAATAGAGACAAAGAATGCAATCTTTCCGAGGATAGAAGGATATTAAAAAGCAGATTCATAAAACTAGGGCTCGTTGATTTCAACAATTAATCTCAGTCCATCGAAACCATTTCAACAAGTCTTCGTTCTCGATCCCACCACCTCAAAACCATTCCAGCTAGCCCCACCTTTGAAATTCCTTTTCCACTGCCGACTGGGTGTGTTAATTATAGAGTCGAATCTTTGATGTTCGATCATCCACAAAATCAAAGAAAGATACTCCCCGTCAAATAATTCTCGTCTGTATCTTTCAATTGGCTTAGACTTCAACAAGTAAAAAGGTTAGCGACTAGGCATCTCCCTCCCCGACTAAAACAATTATCTACACTTGATTATTCGACTCGGATTCTAACTCAGAGCACTACTTTCTTTCTTTTTTTGACCAGTCATAAAGCAGTAGAATCACGTTCCTGGGGCAGCACACGACCATTGGATGTCAGAGTTTTTCTTTTCTTTTTTTTAGTAACACCTCGAAAAAAAATAAAAATAAAAAACTTTGAAGAATTAGCACAGTTTGAAAAAAATTAAAAAATAGTACACCTCATTTACATTCCGGTGTTAACGATTAAATAGCCGTTTCAATGTTAAAAATATAAAATTATCATTTTACCATCAAAGCATAAACATTTAAAACTTTCACATTGTTATTTCACCAAACACTTTATTTGCAATATAAATTCCCAAATCGTTTCAAGCATCTGCATGAAAACATACAGTATAATTAGAATTCTTTTATTTGTTTTCCATCAAGTCCTGGGGTTGCCTAGGATAGAAGGTTGTGGAAAGCATGTTCCAGATGGAAACACACTTACCATTTGGGGAATGAGAAGTCCTCGCATCAGAGCTAGGAGCCATTGGAATGGCCATTGATAGGCAGCACTGAACATCAGACGAGCTCTTGACAGATCTTTGATCAGTGAAATAGGAATTCATATCCCTGCATTAGGCCACTCATCAAAGAGAGGCTGAAGAGACTGGTTTTCCTGCCTCATAGATTCTGATGAACTGAGCTCCCTTCCAAAAAAAATATTGTCGTTAATGTTGTTTTGCAAAAAAAGCAGCATTTCTTTATTATGGCATAGGGTTTGCATGGACGTGGGATGTGATGTGTTGGCAATTCATGTATAGGGATGTGATGTCAGCACCCAAGCAACGTGAACTCAAGCTCAATTTCAATTTTAACTCATGAATTGTCATTCCTTGTTCTTCTTGGTCTGACTGGGAATGCAGAGGAAGTAACATGAGCCTTTCCTGGTCTGAGAATTCATAAAGACAACCTACACAATCAAATGGCACCTTTAAACCCATGATGTCTAGAACCTCGATGAACACCACAAGAAAAACTCAAATCTAAAACTATGATGGACACCACAAGAAAAGCAGCCCGCGACAAACCCTCTCTCACCAACCAGTAAACCACCACACAACAACCCCAAATAAAAAAAAAATCCAGCACCAAAACGGGCCAGAACACACATGTTTTTTCGTTCTATACGACTGCACACTAATTATAAAAGGACATGTTGGGTTTTGAAATGAGGGGTGGAAGAAAAAACAAGTCTGGTGCTAAATTTAATTTACTTTGTGTCATGATTATGTGATTATGAGGAGAGTTGGTTCTTGCTCTTGCAATTTTGTTCGATTTAGAGTTTTAATTGAAACAAAGAAGAGATGAACAGAGAGAAGGGAAGGGAGAAAAGGATTGAAAAAGAGAGAACTTTATATATATATATATATATATATATATATATATATATATATATATATATATATATATATATATATATATATTGAGATACTTTCATTATTCTATCCAATTTGAAAATTTTGATCGATTGAGAATATATAATTTTTCTATCTTTTTACGTTACATTTATAAAAAACGTAACTTGAAAGAAATTTTGTAAAATGTTCAAATTTTATCAATGACCAAGTTCATTACTTGTCGTGCTTCCTTTACTGACGTGACCCTGCTTGCTTATCAAACCAGAGGCATTTCCAAGCTAGAATACGCTAGATCTTGGGCATCTACTCTCCCTCTTAATTTCTCTCTCTCACACACACACCCCACGCCCTCTAAGCCAAACCAAATCAGACCAAAAGTATGTCCTCTACCCTTCTGCCTGAAACCCATGACCGTCAGTCATAAAAAACATAATTTTCACGCTACCAAGGGATATAAATCATTGCTACATTGCAAATTACAAACAAAAACTAAAAGAACTCAGTAATGCATTGTGGATTCAGTAATTGATTTTGAAATTCATTGGGTTTGGGGTGTGGTATTTAAGCTTTCTTTTTAGTTTTTTTTCCTTTACAGAAGAGCCTAGGGTCATGCTGCTGTTTTCTTTCCTTGCTTTTCTTTTCTTTCAGCTTCTGAATCTGCCCATTTTCTCCTTCCTTTATCTTATAGAATTTGTTCTGTTTTTTTTAAATCTGTCCCGCCCGCGATGCATATTAAAATATTAACATGTTTAACAGTGTTTGTTTTTTAAAGGTATTTTTTATTTAGAAAAATATTAAAATAATATTTTATAATTTTTTAAAATTTATTTTGATATTAACACATTAAAATAATTTAAAATTATAAAAATAAAATAAAAAAATTTTAAAAAGAAAAAACAAACACTATGTTAAATGTGAAGAGGAGGGTTTGTAATAATATCATTAAATGGTCCGTATACTAAAACAGTATTGGGCTTAGGCTGAGCTCGGATATTTTAATTGAGCTGTACCCGTTGTGAAGAGATAGAAGAACATGTTCATGGATATACCCCCCAGTATAGACATGAGAAAAAAAGGGGTAGAGAAAAATCTAAGGAATAAGATACTGAAAGCTAGGGCCAACACCAAAGGAGCAATTATCAGCATGTTCACTGAATCCCCAAGAAAACGTTTACAGCAAAAACACGATCCTACGTACCACCAAGAAAACCACTAGAACTCGTGGTTTTGATTGCCGGGCTCAGCTTCTAGACTACGCCAGCGACCTAAGGTGCGCTGGTTCTATGGAGTGGTTCAATCGGAACTCTAGGCCCAAGTCAAAGGTAACTCCAATCTTTCATTTTTGAAACAAGCGAAGTACATTGTAGAATATGCCTGGTGGCATTACCAAACTCTTAAGAAAAATGCTTGCATGACCAGAAATGGAAATGGTCAGGTGCATCAGCAAGGATTCGGGGATCATTTCTTAGAATGTTTCAGCAAAGAGAAAGGCAATGGGGGTACGAGCGAATTGAAAATGACGGAGATGGTGAAGCAAACCAGTAGTCGGGTCCAGTCTCCAGAACGAATCGATAGCAGGAACCAAACGGTAGTCCCCGAAAGCAGAATCTTCAATTTTTGCGTAAATCTCGTTAATTATTCAAGTTATAAACTTTTCTACCCGCACCTTGTAGTTAATAGCACAATTTTTAAAATAACTTCAATTTATGTTTTTCTGCAGAAGAAATTGATGTGTATGCTTAAGGAATTGACATATGGATTGCAGTGCAACAAGGGGTGAGGAGCAGGAGGTGAAGGGGAGATATCTACTGCTTGATCCTGGATCAAATAATTTTTTTGGCATGTAATCAGATGCACCGAAATTGTACTGGAGAAGGTTGTCCTTTTATTTTCATGAAAAGTGCAGATTGAATTAAATACCTAGTATCATGCTGATCCGCTAATTCTGTTCGATTGGTTGCTGAAAAGTTAAAAACTCTTAAAGATACACCATTTTCTCCAAATTTGATCGCATGAGATCAAAGGGATTCTCGCAAACGCACTTGTAACGGTCTTGTCAAACGTTGGACTAATGTTTAGGTCCAAGATATGATTGTATTAGAAGAAATCAGTACGTTACAAGGCCATGAGGCCAATGAGCGACAACATGGCAGAACGCTTATTATGTGGAAGTAGCTTTTCTGTCTTTGGGAGCAGGTGACCTTTTGAGGTGGATCTTAAAATTATCTAAAAAATACACTACCCAGGAGCATCTACTGACATTAGAACAAAAGAATATTTAACATCAGCTACAACTAGTTGCTTGAACTATGCCATGGTATACACATTCTGACTCGATATAATGAGTCCTCTCCATACAAACATGGAGCACAGGAAGATGGTCTTTAAACTCTGCAAAGCACGCTTGTCAGCAGATCATCATTTCAGCAATATCTTCTTTGGGACGTTGATGCAGAGGTGATGGTGCAGTCACAGGATATGCAAACCGTCAGTATACAAACATCTGTGTATAAAATGGGTGTAATCAGAAACAATTGAAAGAAGTGCTGCCCTGCTTATCCGTGTCCAGCGTTGTGATTTGTGAAACTAAAGATAGAAGAATAAGTATCGCTTTTTGAAAGAATCCTACCAAAAGCATCAAAATTGGGTATAGATGGAACCAACTTGAGCGAAAATAAAGCGACTGCGAATATATCTACAATCCGAATATTTTACAAGAAAATCTTCGCATAATTTAAAATGAGTAGACAACTTGGATGAAATTTCAGCAAGAAGTTAATACCATGTAGCAGGCCAATTGAATTAAGTGAAATCTACGTTCTATTAACAAGGGAATCAAAGCCAACATGAAAAAGTTGCAGATAACAGTTTGGGGATAACAACAGCATTTTTCAAGCATAAGAACCTACCTTTCCTTGTACTTTATGATGACATAAAGCAACTGCAAAAGGATAACTATCAGTCTATCATCTCACATTTTTTTCTCTATATATATCGTAAAGTTGAGGTGCAAAGCAAACACCAGCTTGCATAGCAGTTCGAAAGCTTCCATGGCTCAGCTTGGATCCCTTTCTGCTGAATTAGAGTCACTGAACCAAGTCCTGAGCCTGATGGAGGCGTTTAGAGCCTTCGATTCAGACAATGATGGCTTTATTACAGCTGCTGAGCTTGGCGGCATCTTGGGGTCACTTGGATACAACGCAAGTGAACAAGATGTGAGTGCAATGATGCAGCAAGGAGACACTAACAAGGATGGTTTGCTAAGCATGCAAGAGTTTTTGGAGATGAACACCAAGGATATGGAGCTCGGTGAACTTGCAAACTTGCTCCAAACTGCCTTTGATGCTCTTGATGTTGATGTTGATGGTATTGTTACTGCAGAGGAATTGTACGAGGCTACAGTGAATGGCGGGTTAGATTTGTCTTTGGAGGATTGCCAAGGCATTATTGCTTCCATAGATGCAGATGGTGATGGAGCTGTTAGCTGCAATGACTTCAAGCTGATTGTTAATTCCCTTCAGATCCTAGAAAATTCATTTCTGATGTAGGATAACTAATACTATCTGGACCCAAATGGAGCTTTATTGGGAGATCGCACGAGTTTTAAGTCATAAAATTACTAGCGTTAGCATGAAGCATATATATAAAAAATAAGACTCCACATGTTCTCTACCTTTATTTTCTTGAATGTAAGCATCTTTGAGTGCCTAACATGCTCCTTATTCCTTAAATTGCAAAGTTCTACGTATCACAACCTCGTTCTCTAAAGTCTTAAATCAACAGTCCACGGCGAAGCTCCTTACATGTAACAAGAACTCTAGCACCTCAAAGAATCATAATAAAGTATAATCTCGAATTAAACCAAGTCTCTTTATTCTATCTTGCCTTCCTCTTTGCTCAAAACATTTCAGATATTGCAAATATTTATTCTCTTCTATTCAGAAACAGACATGGCGTTTACCAAAATTCTCAGAAGATATAATTATGGAGACCGAAATAAACACATGTCCTTCTTAAAATTAGTTCAACTAAACAGATATCGAAGATATTTAACTAAAATGGTTGATTAAACATTCAATAACAACTACTAGCAACACCTAAACATGAGGCTATAGAAACCTAACAAAAAACTCCGCCCCCTTCTCATTCAGCGTGTGTGTGTGCAGCCAGCAAATAAAAAGAGTGACGAGAGCAGAAGCTAAAAAAGTCATCACCGTTATCTTAGGTTCAAACCCACAATCCGACTGGTTCAATGAGCAACAAATACACAACCACACATCAGACTCGAGATCCCAATAACACCCAAAATCCCAGCAACAATAAAAGCGCCACCCACAAATAGCACACTTATTGCTACGGCCGGGTGCAGAAATACAAGAATGTTAATTCAAAGCTGAAAAATGAGGAAATAACCTTTTTGATGAAAGGCAACTCCAAATCTATCCTCCCATGTCCATCAAAGCCTCGTATTGTTTCTGCGTAAAGACCTCGGCTGGAAAAATCGGTTAGAGGAAGAGGTGTAGAGAGTTGTGACTTCACCAAAGCCATAGCAGCGAAAATGCCGGAGAGGATTGTGAGCATGGGAATGATGTATGGGTTAAAAGGTATGTAGAGGCGGAGACGGGAAGGCACAGAAGGAATGGCATTTTATGGGTTTCTTTGTTCTGTTTAGCCATGGTGGCGTTGATGGGGGGAAAAACGTTTTTTTTTATATCTGGCTTTGTTTGTGTAAGGTAATAAATTAATAATGGATCCAGTCTATGATGCACATTATGACTAATAAGAAAAATATTGAAGTCAAATTAAAAAGGAAATTGAAGGAGCAAAGTTGCGAACTGTGTGCTTACGTGGTGGGGAATCAAAACAAGGACAAGAAGGGTTTGCTCTGAGGCGAAAATTATAGAAGAAAGTTTTGATCTTTCTTTTACGTGTATTGTTGCCAAGTGGGAGTTCAAGGAGATCAAGATTTTTCCCCCCCATTTCCATGGATTGTTGTATCAAGAAAGCAAGGATTTTGGTGCACTAAATATTTGGATTTTCTCTGTAAAATTGTGGTGTTTAAAGTGATGATCTCACAACTTTAAAGTATTTTTTTATTTAAAAATATATTAAAATAATATATATTTTTTATCTTTTAAAATTAATTTTTGACATAACATATTAAAATAATTTAAAAACACTACAAATAATTTATTTAAAGCAAAAAAAAATATTAAATTTTAGAGAAAAATAGATCGGATTAAACTTGAGCGATTATATTGATTTCTTGATTATGATGATAATAACCGAAACTTATCTAATTTATTTATTTATTATGTAATAAATAAGAAAACCCATCCGGAAGGCCGTTCTCTTCATTCTTCATGGGGGGGGGGGGGGGGATCTTGTGATATGGGGTTGAAAGAATGCGGTCCCAGGTTCAAGCCCAAGATCCAGTGCATAAAAGCCCATATATCTCCACAGACCCTGTTTCAACATCTTCTCTTCTTCCCTCACTTCGCTCCCAGTGGTGTTCTTCCCCTCTACGAAACATGCTTGGCCTGCGTGGATCAGTTCGATTGCTAACTGAAATCAATCAAAGTCTTCTTCAAAATGCAACAGTGAGTTTAACAAACACTTGCCTATTTATCACACGACTGCTTTAGATTCACTAAGTTGTTGATTTGGGGTGTAAGGAGGGGGGTCGCTAGGGTTTATCGAATGGATTGGGTTCTTAACAATTTTATTTTTCATTCCATAGCTTATGATTCATCAATATAAGTTAAATTTAAAGTGTTTCCTTTTTCCATCGGCTGCCTACAAGTGATAATAGAGAAATGGTTGGTTTAAAAGAGAAACAAGTGACCCTTGTAGAAACAGAAAGGTCTGGCTAAAGAATGATTTCATGCATAGTTGTTTGAAGCTGTCATTACAGGCTTTGATTTTAATCGAAATAAAAACAAAATTCACTGAACTATATTTATGGGCTATTTTCTACAATCCAGAAAAAAATTAAGATGTCTATAATACTGCATCGATATAGGCATGCTAACTTGCCCATGTGACGGAGCATTTATGTTCAAACCTCTGCATTTTTGCAGTATATGATATGCATTTTAGAAGGTGATATAAGTCATTGTCAACTTTCTGCAATCTTTTTAATGTTTAACTACTCCGGTATGGTCTGCTTTGAGGTCTAGCGCAGGTCATCAAGTGTACATTGTTGTGCTATTGAGCTCTGACATTTGTGTTTGCTAGAAGTTCTGTTCAATCCAGTATAGATTCTTTTTATTCTTCCTGTTATTCAAATGAGGTGAACCATTGATTTGGCGTCATTGATCTTTGTATTCTATTGTGCATTTGCCTCTCCAAGAAAGAAGTTTTAAAGAATAGGATCATAATCTGAGATGCTTAATAATCAATGCATGTGTAATGTGAACTGATAAAGCGATCTGTGATGTGTTTTCTTATACTCTTGCTTCTAAATGTGGTTAAGACAATTAAATGGAAATGCCAGAAAATCTGTGAATAAAATTATGTCCTAACATTATGACAAATTGAGCAGTGTGCCATTGGGCTTTTCATTAGCTGCGTCAATGTTCATTGTCTTGCAGTCTGGTAGAATGCTTAGTGGACATTTAAGGCAATTCTTATAAGTTGTGTTTTGTTGAAAAAGGACTTCAACAACTTCTTGTTTGTTTCCATTTTATACTGTAAAGGCAGCTCATTTTCCTTGAACCTCCCTCTAAGCCTGAATTTCAGGGTTGGGGGTGCTAAGAAATAATTTACTTACTTTGCTCTTACGAAAGCCAACATAGCATAACAATCCCAGGGAAGGAAGTAATGTCAAGTTCTTAGCTTTCTCTTTCTCTTTCTGGTAGTGGGCGCGAACAGCAACTGTTATGTTCTCCATTGAGTAATGCTTAGAGCATGACTTTAAAGTGGCATGCAATTTTTTCACTCTTCTGAATTTGGTTGCTTATTTAAACCTGCACCTGTCAACCAACCAGTTTTACATTGTCCGAGAAAATGAATCTGTGTGATAGCACGATCTAGAAGATGCACCATAATCATCAACAGGGGCTTGGTCATAGTAACCTGTTCTTATGAATGCAGAGGCTGCTCTTTTAAAATTGGTTTCTTGTGATACTGTAAACAGGTCTGTAAAGTCGTTACATCTGCACAGTATTTATGATTAGTGTCCCTTAAACCAATGAAAAAGTAAAAGTTTGTTTGTGAAATAACCTTGTTAAACTAGTTGTCCAATGCTTCCATGCGAATGTCTATAAACTACCAAACATTGATTCATCAACTAAAAAGGTAAACAAACTATATTGGCTGGTTGAGATAGTCGAGGATGTTAACCAGAACTAGAATTTATTACTTAATCTTAGATTATTTTGTTTTGTATATTATGTTTTTGGTTTTAGTTTCCATTGTGTGAAGCTCTCTTTATTTGTGTTTCTCTGTTTATTGTAGTTTTATTCTTTGTTGCTTTGCTGGAACTCTGAATAATCTAAAAAAATGGAGTTTACAACCCGAAAAGTGTGAATGGATTCACTTTTACTGCAGCAAACAAAGCATTGTATGTGTTTTGTTTCTTCTATGACCTCTTATTTTACTACAAATGTGCTCGCATAACAAATGATAGAAGCTTGGGAGGTACTTTGAAATACTAATCAGGTAAGTCTAGTGATTTTGATATATGCTAAAGGTTGTTCTCAACTAGTTTTTACACAAGACCTATGGAAGTTTGCTTAGGTTCAGTATAAAGAACAAACAAATGGTGTGATGCAATTCATTCTTTTCTTCGTAAAAAATTGGTAGCAAATTGATAATTTTTTTTATATATATATATATATATATATATATATATATATGATTTTGTTGCTTTGCTGGAACTCTGAATAATCTAAAAAAATTGAGTTTACAACCCGAAAAGTGTGAATGGATTCACTTTTACTGCAGCAAATAAAGCATTGTATGTGTTTTGTTTCTTCTATGACCTCTTATTTTACTACAAATGTCCTCGCATAACAAATGATAGAAGCTTGAGAGGTAGTTTGAAATGCTAATCAGGTAAGAATAGTGATTTTGATATATGGTAAAGGTTGATCTGAACTAGTTTTTACGCAAGACCTATGGAGGTTTGCTTAGGTTCAGTATAAAGAACAAACAAATGGTGTGATGCTATTCATTCTTTTCTTCGTAAAAAAATGGTAGCAAATCGATAATTTTATATATATATATACATATGATTTTCCACATAACAGTTATCCTATCTAAAAAGATGGAGTGTACTCATTTTTAATGGAGATTCTGTTTTTTTGGTGTCTCAAATGGATTAAGTTAACACAAAAAACTGAGACTTCTTAATCTTAAATTGTTTTTCTCAAGTCAAGCGGAGATTGTTTTGGATGTTGGTGTCAATAATTACTACCTTTTGCAGTTCCGTTGCCAACGCGTGCAAGGTCTCCGTGTTGGTAACACTGAGATTCCTAATGACAAGAAATTGGAGGTTGCTCTTCAATACATTCATGGAATTGGCCGCAAAAGAGCTCATCAAATACTTTGTGAATTAAGCTTGGTGAACAAACCTACCAAGGATTTGACTGGAATAGAACTCAACTCTCTTAGAGAAGAAGTCTCCAAGTACCTGACTGGACCAGATCTGGTAAACTTTCTGCCCGCTCTATTTTCTCTTTCCTCAAACTCTTGTGACTCTATCTGCCAAAAAAGTTCCTTTCTAACTTATTCAATTTTGAATCTTTTAGGCGCGACGTGTTAAAGCTGATGTACAGAGATTGGTAGACATCGAGTGCTACAGAGGATATAGGCATGTTGAAGGGTTGCCATGCAGAGGACAGCGCACTTCAACCAATGCTCGGACCAGAAAGGGTAAGTGGGTTCTATTCCAGGAATGAAAGCCTCCTGTGAGCATAGTGGCTTTTGTTTATTCTCTATTATTGATGAATTACTGAATTGTGACATGTCTTGCGTATGGAATGAGACTGGAGTGCCAAGTCTTAAAAAGTATTTTGAGTCAACCAAACTTACTATCTTTGGGGATGTTCATGGTGTCTTGTTTATATGGTTTCTTTATTAATTATTGTGTTTTCTTTTCTGTTATTGCTCAGAACACCAAAAGTATGGGTCTCAGGAAGTCGCTGAGCGGATTCGGAAACATCAAGAAAGAAGTCAAGCCAAATGATCCACACAAGAGAATATGCGATAACTGAAGTTTGATGAGTTTACTAGATTGTAGCTCCAGCAGTGACTAGTATTCTTGTTTCGAGTTAGCGTATCTTTGGTTTCTTACTCGTGATTTCCTGTCTGGCAGCCTTCTATCAGTATTGTCTCCTGCAAAAGTGAGTTTTGGGATAGATTTTGGATTTTCAGAAATTATCATAATTAAAAGGGAGTGAATTTGGTTGCTCATAGCAATTGCGATCATTTATGCTGGAATGAAGTGGCAGCCTGTAAGGTTGGGATGCTCCTGGTGTTGTATTGTGCCCGGTTTGGGATAGAAAAATAGTAAGCAGCCAACTCAGGACTGCTGCATTCTGTGATACCCATCAATTTTTGTGCGCCCCCCCCCCCCCCCCCAAAAAAAAAAAAAAAAAAAAAAAAAAAAAAAAAAGGAAGAAGAAGCGCATAGCTGACAAGACTGGCTTTTAAAGCACTTGTTTTTAGTTCAGGAAAATAGTGTACTCGGATGTTAAGGTCTTACAGATTTGATGACGAGTCTGGACCTCTAAGTGCTCGGGAGAATAAAAGGAATTAGAAAATATTTACGTTCTGTTATGGGAGCAGGTTTCATCTGAACAACTTGATGGATGATGGTCACTATACTGAATTACTAATGGTTATAATCCTAGCAATCCTTGAAAACCAATGCAGAAGCTGAGGCAAATGATATTTGGCTATTTGCAAAATCTTAAAGTTTCGTTAATGGCTGATGAGCGATGTGCTATTCTTGGAGAACGACTCAGTGGAAATGACAATTTCGTTAGGCAGTGAGGGCGGTCTTTATATTACCATCTTGGATCTTAATAGGATGAAAAATGGTGAGAAATCTTCTTTTCATGAATGCTGCCTTAGGGTGCAGATGGTCCATTTAAGTCCCAACTGAAACTCGAAATAATGTTATTGCAAAAAAGCTGGTTCGAAAATTACCATAAAAGAATTTCTGTAATGTCTTCGCTTTGTAACCATTTACCTTGGGCTGGCCCAAGTTACTTTGAAAAGAATGAATTTTGCTTTGGGCCAGCTCGACTTTGAGCTGTGGGCCGAGAAATATGTTATCCAAATTGGCCCTCGATGACGCGAGTAAGAGGAACAACGATTGCTCTACCTCTAGGGGTGTGCTCGTTATTCCCTGCTAAGAGGATAAAGCAATTGAGCAACCCCTGGAGCTCACAACCGCTCTGTTTTGCACGTTACTAGAAACTGCAGGAAAATAAAATCCTGATAGACGGAAAAGAAAATGGCGCAAACACTGGCAATGCCTGTGGTACCCTCTCTCTCTGCGATATGCAACGGACTAAAAAGTACTTCTCTCTCCAACTCCATCTCTCTTCCTATTTCAAACCCTCCCAAGGTAACCCTCCCTTTTTTTTTCTTCTTATACTTCCTATTTATTATTTCTTTTTTTCTTCTGGAAAATTAGAGAATTATATGAGAAAGGGGAATGATAAATTATTTTTGCGTTTTTCTTTCACTCGGTTGTTATGTCCGTTAAATTAGATTCGTATGAATTTGGGTGGGTTAAGTAATTGTCGTTAACCAGGCATAGATTGGGCAGGTCATTCATATTGAAGAAATATAACTTCCAATCCATGTTGTAATTATGTAATTCGATACTTTACTTCTCTGGTTATGGTAGTGGTTAGCTTAATCTCAATTGGGATGCTTTTTCTTTTTTTTTCTTGTTTCTCCTTGCAATGTCCTGTGTAATGAAAAATCGAAGAACTAAAAGCAGTTTTTTCCTTTCCTGTTTTGCTGATGAATTAAATGGGAGATCATGCATTGTGCTTTGTGTGCTGCTTTGTTTTTCTCCTGTTATATTTAGGCTGGCAGTTTAAGCATCCGATGTGCCCGTGTTGGAGGAGTGGAGATTCCAAATAGCAAGCGAGTCGAATATTCTCTTCAGTACATTCATGGAATTGGCCGCTCAAATGCTCGCCAAATCCTCTCTGATCTCAGCATGGAAAACAAAATCACCAAGGACTTATCAGAGGAAGAGCTCATTACTCTTCGTGATGAAGTTTCCAAGTACATAATTGAAGGAGATTTGGTAATCCTGTTTTTTCATGTGTCTGATCTTTTTTTGATATTTTAGTGCAGCTTTTATACCTAAGCAATTTGATTTTGCATGCCGCAGAGGCGGTTTAATGCCCTCAATATAAGGAGGTTGAAGGAGATTCAGTGCTATAGAGGGATAAGGCATATTCAGGGTTTGCCATGCAGGGGGCAGCGCACAAAGAACAATTGCCGAACCTTGAAGGGGAAGAGGGTTTCTATTCCAGGAAAGAAGAAAGCACCTCGTTAGTGAAGCAGGTTATGTTTATCTTGTCTAGTTGTTTGTAATTTGTGAATTGAATTTGTGTGAATTAAGTTGTATTACTGATGTTCTTTAGTTAATCAGATTGAGTTTCTGATATATGGAAGTGTTTTGGCATGATTCGAATTTTCCACGCAATTTTGATGTTCTGAATGGTATGGTACTTGTGCTTCATCATTCTTTCGACATGCAAATTAATTCTTATAGTCAATAATCCTGGGTCCTTCAAAATATAAATGATTTGATCCTTGTGGAAATTGTGAGCATATATCTAAATATCTGTAAACTTTGAGAACTGAGCTACACGTGATGTTGCACACGTGCTCAGAGTAGAAAATATAGAAAGGTTTTGAAAAGCCTAGTGAATGATGGCATGTCCATTCCCAGAACTTTATTACATTCTTGCACAGTTGCTAGCTCCAAAAATGTCCTCGTCTGTGGGTCAATTTTGTGTTGATTCCATGTGAAAAATACTTAGCAGTAATTTAAGTAGATGTTTTTACCCTTGGTAATCAAATATTTTGCCTTGCTCGGTTTTCCAAGGAAAATATCTCCTTGCTGTTTACCTGTGCTCATTTGATCACAACACTCAGAAATATCTTCTTAAACCATTTGATTTGATTTTACCTGCTGATCAAGAATTTCAATAGGGATAAACAACCACACAAATGCATGTAATATTTCGTTGTTGGACACCCAAAATCTATGAGATATCTTGTGTAAATACGCTCAAGATATTGGTGGGACCTGAACTTCAAATAGTAATTCAATCACAAAATTTTCCTAGATCAGCATATTCTTCTCCAATAAGTATTTCTATTTGATGTAGAGTTTTCTGTATTCAACTTTTTTTTTTTGTTGAATTAGAATTGTCTTTTAGTGTTTCTTTGAATATGAATTTGAATTGAATAAGTAATTTTTCTATTCTCTAAATTATTGAGAGTTGAAGTGTAAGTTTGATGACTTAGAACTCATCAAAAAGAAAAGTCTCTTTTTTAGAGGATATCTTATCGCTATTTAGATTTTATAGTCATAATTTTAATGCACTTCAGGAATTTTAGAATTTTAGGGTGCACATGATGTGGTGCAGGATGTTAGACACACACATATAAAACACATTTTTTCCTCTTCTATGATTTCCTTTGTAAACTTCTCAATGTTAAGAATAAAAAAATATTTTTACATTTATTCCAATTATAGTTAATAAAGTTAATAAATTTATCATTTCAAATTTATATGATATTAGTTACTAGTTATAGTCAAAATATAAAACAAATACAAAATCTTCGAGACAGACAATTATTTTATTATTTGCTACTTTTTTTTCACCCCATTATAAAAATGAAAGTTCAAATTTTCTCCTAATCAAAAAATTATTCACTTAGATTGCATCGTATAAAAATATATTATAATTGGTAACTATAGAAGCACAACTACTAAGGGAGCTTTTGTATCAAGTAAAATATTTTAAGAATAAAAACAATTTTACAATATTTGATAAATAATAAAGTAAAAGATATGATAGTACTAAAATAATGATGATGTAATATAATGTTGAGGTGGTGGTTGTTGTGGTAATAGTTGTGATGGGATAAGGGTGGGTGGGTGGTGGAGATGGTGGTAAACTGGAGGCGATAATGAAGGCGGTGGTGGAATAGTTATTATGGAATTATTTGGTGGTGTCAGGGTGGTGTTGGAGGCAAGGTGGTGTTTATGGTATTTGAAATATTTAAATGATATTTTATCTGTCCATAAAATACTTTATAAAAATTCATTAACTGTAAATATTCTATATTGATTGGTTTTGTTTAAGGTATTTTACAAGAAATATATATTGGAAAATTAGAATAATATTTTTTTATAAAATATTTCACACTAAAAAGTAAAAATACTTTGAAGTTGCCGTCTAATAGAATATCAAGTTCGGTTTTTTTTAGGTTTTTATGGTAAACTTATTCTCTGTTCATGGACCAGTACTTACACGTCAAAACTAAGTTCCCTCCTTTGACCAAGTCTTAATTGAAAATTTAATAACATGCGTGACAATATGTAATTAAATCATATATATTATTATTACATGAATCCAATAATTTGTGTAAATATACAAATTAGTAATCACTTAGTAACACTAATCCTATTTTGTTAAATTATCATAGAGATGAGCCAAAATTTATCAGTATTTTAAAAAATAAATTTGTCGGTTGAAACCCATTTTAATGATGGCTTATGCTTAAGAGACTTTTTTTTAGAAAAAAGATTTTTGACTCCGGCACTAGACAGGCGGGCTAAGCACTAGACAGGTGGGCTCAGGCAATGCATTTGGCGCCCTTGGGCCTGGGAGCATGCCTGGTGCCTTTAGACATGGGTAACGTGTCTTGGCCCACGCCGCATTCATAGACGTAGCTAGTGTCTTAGCACCTTTTCCATTGGGATTTTTGTCTTACTCGTGATTCATGGATCTCACTCAATCTACACCTCTTGATATATAAGAGTCTTCCATGTCCTATCATTTTTTTTTTATCTTGTTAATATTCACTTTTTTTATCTTGTTAATGTTCACGTCACATATATTTGTTTTTTATTAATGTTTGTATAAAGATATTTATCACTCTTAATACCATAAAGGTAAAAACCTTCAAGCCCTCCCCTTCAAGCAAAAAAACAAGATTTAAAAAGGTATATATATTCTGCATACCATCCAGCGAAAGATTTTACAATTTTCATTATATTTAGCTTATATATTTTCAAAGTATATCTCTTTTAAAATATCATTGCATTCTTTCTTTCTATAAAGTTCCTAACTTTATCATCAAAAAATCTATATATCCATCAAAAAAATCTTTTTACAGATATTAGATACCGGTCACTTAACTTACCAGGTAACACCTATTACTATTATATCTTCTAGTCACCAGATTTACTCGACATCACCTACTGCTATCATACTTACCAGACATTATCAATCATCTAAATTTTTCATATCAAATAACCAGATACATCTTGATTGGATTTTAACCTTATTTTTCAACATCTTATATTTTAAAACTCATAATCGATGTTTCTAAACCCAAACCTAAGCTTGACAGACAAGTTCACAGTACGCTCGGAGAGAATTTTCTTGTCACTGATTTTTCTTTCCTCGAATAGATTCTCTCGGTTAGAATTTACACCTTTACTCTCCTCTCTCAACTTTGATGACGCTGGACCACGAATGTATTAGAAAATGAGCTGCTGTCAAGCCCAAAGATTTGGGCCTTGGCCGAATGTTCACATTTTCAGTCATTTTCCCTGTCAAGTAAATTGTCTTCTTAGCACGTGGGTTACTGATATAACTAAATGTTTAACTTTTGCTCATCTGCCATTTCATTTTAGACTTTTCTAAACCATATGACTTTGTGGCTATTAGATATTTACTGAAAAACACAACTGCTTTTATTTTTATTTTTTTAGATTAATATAAGTATTTTAACAGCTTACACGCACGATTAATTTTATAAAAAATTAACTATGTAAACTTTTAGTAAAACTTGAAATTTATAAAACTCAAACTAATACATTTCAATAAACAAACTCAAATCTTACAAATCTTAACCAATTAAGCTAAACCCCACAAACTCAAACCCAAATCCAAACCAGTTAAACCCCTCAGAGGAAACCCTCATGTTACAACTGCTTTTTTTACTTTACTCAGAAGTGTTTTATTAATGTTTATCTTGCTTTGAAAGAAAGATACATGACGTTACCTCTCATTTCAAACCGAAGTTACAACATTATAAGATCCACAATTTTTATTAGTAAAAAATATAATTTAAAGAAACAAAAACAACAGTCAAATATAATTATATCATCTAACATCTTTTATTTTCATATTTGAATGTATATTAATATGATGAGCTTTTAACATGCTAAAGTTAAAAAAAAAATATTTTTGTCATGAACATAAATGATGTGGCGTGGCAAAACTAATACCACTAATAGTCAGATAAAAATTGTAAAAAACAAAGGGAAAGAAAAAACACACCAACTTCAATTCAATTTATCTAAGACAAGTTTCATTTAAGTTTCATTATTAATTAATTGTTTTTCTAAGCAATACTTCTATCAAATAATCTCATCAATTCAAGACATATATCCCTTCATAAAAAAATCTCCATCTTATTGAAGTATAACTAAATACTTGAAAATATAATTTACTACATAATTTTATACTCTGAATATTAAAGTATAACTAAATTCTAACACTTTAAATAACAAGGAAATTATTGTGAAATTTTTAATATCCGAAAGTATTTAGTATATCCATTTTTTATTTTTAAAATATAATAAAAACATAATTTATCCTTTATAAAAAATATATATTATACACGAAAACAATACTTTTTTTCAGAAAAAATAAAGAATATTAATTTTTTTCTTTTTTTAGATTTTTTTGATACCAGATCCATCCGTATCATATCTTACAAGACAAGTTTAATGTCCAATATTAGAACAATTATTGAAAAAACAACCACAACCTAGAAATAATTTTAAAATTATCCTTGAAAAGTTTTTACATTTTGAAATGCTAATATATAAAATGAACTTTAAAAAAGATATTTCAAATAAAAAAACACTTTAAGAAACAAGTTCTCCTATAATACCAAACTTAAAATAAATGAAAAAACATAAAATCTGATCAGATTGCAATTGTTGTTGAGTCTACGCTCCAAGAGTTCAAAGAACTCGTGAGGGCTAAAACGCGATGATAGGAAAGCATAGGACCTAAAAAACCACATGGTGTACTGCAACATCAAGCAAACTTCATACAACATATATGACCGGATTGTTCTGGAAACAAACACATCGAAATCCCAAGCCCGTGTTTCCAATTCACCCATTGATTTTGACCGTCCATCTTCAGCAATCCTAGGGGGGAAATGATAACAAGGGCGAGCTAAAACGTAGTAACGTACCACCACACTACTAAACACCGCTAGCATAGACTCTATCCATAATCCTCCCAAGTAAATGAGAGGAGCAGATAAACCAAATCCTAATCATTCAGCTACAACACAGAGAGAAACAAACAGTATTTCCTAGAAATCAAAAGGTAGAAGAAACAAGGACTTTCTTTTACTTGTTCAAGGATTTC
Source organism: Populus x sibirica (assembly GCA_019202695.1). Lineage (NCBI taxonomy): Eukaryota > Viridiplantae > Streptophyta > Magnoliopsida > Malpighiales > Salicaceae > Populus > Populus x sibirica. Next base: position 857,783 of record JAGMVL010000643.1, on the reverse strand, counting down.
CTCCGACTGAAACAACCTCTTTCCAATGGAAAAGCTGGGTCTACACGCCTTCCAACAATACTAGGTGCGGTCTGCCTCCACCCATCACGTGCAGGCAGTAGAACAACAGGCAAATAGGCATTGGTATGACATGGAAACACAGAATTCTTGTAGCGATTGCAGAGGGCATCTTTTCCCTGAATTGAACGAAACATTAGGAAGGGTCGATGAACTCTATCCAGGTATAGAAAAATTAGGAAACCGGATTCACCTGGATAGTTGCCAAAGATACTTCACATGTCTTGCGGTTTGCACCGACATCCCACTTATACTTATTGAAAGCTTTCCGAAATCTCAAGGCTCCAGCTGCATTCGTGAAGTTGACAAACGCATAACCCAGATTTGCTCGTCTCCTATAATGTAAATATCAAAGTTCACATTTTCGACAAGGACATGATTTTGGTTTTACACACCAACACTGAGGAATTGTGCTTGTGTTGTATAAAATGGAACGAGACTGATACAAGCGGTCACACTAAGTTCCAGAGAGAGTTGAACAGTTAAAACTATTGCTAAAGTCGAAGCTGGTATAGCAAAATTTACAATTTGTCAACTCCTCGATAACAGAACAGCTTGGCTTATCTGTTACACTGGAGAGGAGAAACAAAAGCTAAGCTACTCTAGCATGAGATTCTATATACCCCATTATGGTTTCAACAGGCTTGTAGACGAAAAGGAGGAACAGCAAGGCCAGACATCTATGCGAAATATCAAGTAAGCTGATTCTTAAATGTACAAGTTCTAGGCAAAGGTTACTTACACAAAGTCCATGGGCAAGTAGAAAAAATCGAACTCTGATTTAACACGATCAAATCGCTGCATAGCCTTTTGATTCTCTCCTAAACAGTGCACGTCCAGTATTCGCAGTAAATCATGCCTTCTACTCCATGGCCATAAATTAAGAGGAGGAGGAGGAGTTATTGCTACTATCTTAATATCTAATAAACACCAAAAATTTAGTGCCCGCATATAAGGTAATTTCTAAAAACCATAACAAACATCAAAATCAGCCATATACCCAATATAGCAAGAGACCTAAATTAAATTTAACAGAAGATTGAAAGAAAACAATTATAGAAGAAAGTCATGATGAGAAAATTAACCTACCCAAGTTGATTTGGAATATTCTTGATCATTAAAGTAGTTTTTCCTGCTAAAAAAACTTCATCGGTACTACAAGAAAGTACCCCATCCTCCTCCTTAGCACTCAACCCCTGATCATCACCACTACTCTCCCCATACAGCTTAGATTCAGTCTTAGGCACCCATAATTTCTCCCCCAAAAAAACCCCACCATCTCTTCGCTTTGCCCTTAAACGAGGAGGTGCAACAAACCTCCTGGCACCTCCACCAAAAACCCTCTTTTCCACGTTGCCCAAAACCCCAGAATTGCAATCCTCACATTTCACTCTTTCCTCAAATTTGACAGCCTCGGATTCTTTTAAATTCTCACCGGGGGTACAGCATGTTCCTTGGTTTCCACTGTCACTGTAATAAAGATGTGGATAGGGCACAGTGAAAGGCTGCCTATAGACGTTGTAGTAGGCAGTGGCTTCTTGGTACACCCAAGCTTGGGTCAACTGGTGTTGCACGGGGAGGTAGGGATTGGCGAGGAACCCAGGAACCATGGTGGGCACTGATCGAGTCACCCACGCTAGTTGAGATTGCAACTGTTGTGGATGGGAGCCATAAATCTCTTGTGAAAGCTGGGGTAGTTTTGAGGGTAACACGATCATTCCACTGTTTGGTGGTAGAAATGGCGAAGACACACTTGCTTCGGCTCTCGTGTAAGGGGAAGCCGAAGGGTTCAAAGGTTTAGGGTTTGGTGCGTTAACAGCCATTTAAGAACAAAATGTCCAAAGTGATATTATATATAGGTCAGAAACGAGAGAGAGGTATAAATTAATGGAGTATCAGTGTCCGTTGAGTGGCAGGGACGGGATATAAGCCAAAACCAGATTAAAAAATAACTGAAGATGGTATTGATAAGCAAAGAAATAACAAAATTGAGGATCAAGGTGGAGTATATATACGTAGATAATTTATACGTATTAGTATGTATGGTGAAGCAGGCGGTGCAGAGTGGAAGAGATAGGACAAGTGCTGCAAAGGAGTAGGTTGCTAGGGTATGAAATGATGAAAATTGAAACTGGAGACTACTATTATATCTCTGCATTAAATGCAGCCTGAGTTGAAGGACAAACTCAGTTTAGCTATGGCGGCGTGAAATGAGAACGAAACTCTCTCTCATGCATGTATAGTGAATCTTCTGCTGTCAGTGATCTGCTCTCCCATTTTTCTTTTTTCTTTGCAAGATGGTCACCCGCTTTGTCTGGCATTTACGGTTGTTTTTTATAATATTTTTAATTTAAAAATATATTAAAATAATATTTTTTAATATTAACATATTAGAATCATTTAAAAATATTTAAAAAATATTAATTTAAAAAAATAACAAAAATTAAATTTTTTAAAAAATATTTTTAAAATAGGAAAACAAATAATATTAATGTTTTTTATTTGTTGCTGCTTATGACAACATGGTATTATGAAGGAATGAAAACTGATTTTTTTATAAAATTTGAATCTGAACGAGATTAATATATAAGAACAAAAAATTAAATAATTTAAAGTTTTCAAGGTAAACTCAAGATGGGAGAAGACATCACTTTTAAAATTAGTCAGGGATAGGAGTGTGATTGTTGTTGTTTTTTAAAATATTTTATTTAGAAATATATCAAAATAATATTTTTTTTATTTTTTTAAATTATTTTTTATATCAGCATATTAAAATGAAATAAAAATATCAAAAAAATATTAATTTGAAAAAAAAATTAACAAATTTTAATTTTTTTTAAAAGCAATTTTAAAACACAAAAATTAAAAACCTGCTTCTTTTTATTATGATTTATGTTGTTTTTTTAAGAGTGTTTTTATTTATAAATAAAAAAAATAATTTATTTATTTTTAATATTAATATATTAAAACAATTTAAAAATAAAAATAAAAATAAAAAATTTAGAACATGGTCATGCCATATTGCCAAACAAGTTATATACTTACATGGTCTGTAACAAACACGGTCAATTTTTTTCTAATATTAGAAAAAAAATTAGGTAATACTATAGTTTTTAAAAAAGTAAGGAAAATTTGAAACCCAAGCCATTATCTTAACTAAAATCTAATATTATGGTAGTAATTGTTTTTTAAAATATTTTTCATTTAAAAATGTATCAAAATAATTTTTTATTTTTTAAAATTTATTTTTAAAATCATCACATCAAAACTATTTAAAATCACCCAAAATTTTTTTTTCAATAAATAAAAAATATAAAAATTTTAATTTCTTTCATAAATGTTTTTCAAACGCAAAAAAAAAAAACATGACAAAGTGAAAGGGATCATGCAGAGCAATGACCTAGAAAAGCAAACAAAAAAAATGTTTATATCTAATCAATTAATTAAATTAAATTAAAATTCAAAATTTTCTTTTTTGAGAGTTAAATTTAACAATGAATGACAAATAAAAAAACTCGAGATAACCCGTATAATTTTCAAAATCAATAAAGAATCATATAGAAAGTAAATAAAAGAATAATAGAGTTCAATCTCCAATTAAATAAATATCCAATGGTGATATTGAAAAAATATAAGTTTATAAGGGAAAAATAAAAATATGTAAATCTCGACGAACCTCCTAGACCTGGATTAATTTTCCAAATCCACAACTCATTACCCGGGCTCAATCAAGAATCTCAATTCCCAATCAATTTTGTGTTGAGGGATGAAACATAAAAAAATTATTTAGATGATTTTTCAAAAAATAGCAATAAAAATGATGATAAAATTTGATATAAAATAAAATGATGAAGAAATCATAAAAAAAATCAATTTAAAAATTATCTCAAATAAAAAAAACAACATTTAAATGAATACATATCAGATTTGACATATAAAAAAAAATTTAATTTTATAAATTATTTCATATAAAATAAATAATAATTTAAAAAATAAAGACGAAATTGAAAGAATAAACAAGTAGCAGAGCAATATTGAAAATTTGAAGGGTTAGGGACATGATTCGAGGAGGAGAAACAAAAATACCGCTGGTGCCAAACCGAAGGCTCATTTATCATACGCACCACCTGGGGATAGAGGGGTTGCAAGACAATTTCAACTCTGCCTTAGAAGTTAGCACTTGGTTGTCAACAACACTGTATACGTGACCACTACCCACACATGCAACGCGCAAACCACCTTTTTAAAGATAATATTCATGTCTATTAAAATTACCAAATCGCCCTGAGTAGACTTAATAAAAAAAAAAAAGATTAAAAAGACAAAAACGCCCATGAAAGCAAATTAAATAAATTTGTATGTGAGGGATAATTTAGTCATTTAATTATGTTTCAATACAAAAAAGCTTCTGAACATTGGATTTAAGATATTTTGATTTTAAAAATAAATTAGTTATTTTACTATGTCATCAAAATATTTAAAAATTGATCTGTCTCCTTCGATATAATAATAAGATATGGATCCTATAAAAATATATTTTATTACCCTCAACGATGAGTTTATTGAATTTGTTTAAGAAAGGAAAAATAATCATTACATTGATTCAATCTATAATACAACAAATCCAGGGCCACACTAATTCACTTATCCCTTCTTCTTCTTTTAAAAAATAAAACCGTGTTATGAACTGGACTTCGTGAGTGCAGTGGTTACATAAAGCTTTGTTGATAAGGCATGTCTTGAAAATAAAAGGTTTCCAACCGAGTACATTATGGAGTTGATTATAAATGAGTTTTGTAGTTTATGAAAATAAAAAATATATTATTTTTAAATAAAAATATTTTAAAAACTAACCATTATTACAATATAAAATATAATTTTAGTAGCGCTTCTCAATAAATTGCGATGCCTCCAATAGCTCAACCAGGTCTGGTATTCTTAGCAACGCAACTTTGAAAATATTATATTATTTCCAGGTACGCAACTCCGAAAAAAAATAAATAAAGATTGTGCTATTGGGTGTGGTGCAACATTTACGTATGTTTAAAAAAATTATGAAAGTTACGGTACTAGATGGAGCGCAATATTCATTTATCCAAAATTTCAGCACGGATGGGGTACTAAAAAATTATTTGTTATTAAAGATTGCACTATTTCTTGGAACACAATTCTTTATTTTTAAAAAAAAAAATATTTATTAAGTTGTGCTATTTGCAAAATAAATAAATAAATCTTAAATGAGCTGCCTGAAAAAACCCTCTTAAAATTCCGGGCACTGCAATTAGTGCCTACCAGACCAAAACTCATAATCAGAGTTATATCCTTGTAGATATTTTAGGTGGCTTTTCTAAAAAGAACCTCCTTTTTTTTTAGTAGTTTTACATGATATAAACCAACTACTATAAAAATAACTAGCGTATATATGCAGCATCTTCATTGTTTATATTTGATCAGTGAAGCAACTGGATTTTTTTTTTTTCATTTTTGAACCATTTCTTTACTTTTCAGTTGAATCATTTTATAGTCAGATTAAATGAAATTAGGTTTAAATTTATGATAAATGATGCGAACCTATGAATATAAAAATCTAAAAATTCATAGAAAGATTGATTTATTTTGGAAATGTAAGATTATGTTTCAGTTTGAACTTGACCTAATAGAAACCAAAACTACAAAGAATACCACCTCCACCATGTATCTATATTGAGACTCGCACAAGAAATATAAAAAACACTACAAAGATTGACCGATCATTTGATAAGTTTAAGCAATTTAATTAAAATTTAAAATATGATAATCACTCACAGCATATATCACATACTTTGTTACTCTTGTAAAGCCGAATAAGATCATTGCATGAGAGTATTTATATGTAAATTTTATAATTAATAGGTCAAATATGCACAAAATTTAAATAAAGCTAAAATTAATTAAAATTAGATTTAAAATAATATAAATAAAATTAGATTTTAAATAATATAACTTCTCTGTTTTTTTTTTGTTTTTTTGTTTAAATTTAATATAATATGATGGACTAATAGAAAAGCTTCAAATCTACAAATAGGCAGTTGTGTTAAAAAAAAAATCCGAGCAACGTGGTGGTTACCAGAGGCTCCGTGGTTGACGGTTTTGTATTGTCATAGGCAGCGTGTCCATGCGATATAAGAATCAATAATTTTTAAGTGTATGTGAAAAAATACAAGAATAATTAATTTTAAAATTCATATAAAAAATAAAAAATAAGTATTTTTTCTGAGTGAATATCCATGAATAAGTTTTTTAGTATTTTGATATATTAGATTTATATATAAATATTCATAAAATAATTGTTAAAAGTACTATAAAAAAAACTCTAATACTATTTAAAAAATATGACATGATCAAACAATTTTAAAAATATTATTTTAATAATTTCATTTGAAAAATTATTCTACAATGTAAAAATAAAAGTGATGGAGAAGGTTTGATTGCGCCGTACGAGTGTAACAGCTATAAAGAACCACAATTTTTTATCCAATTATTGAATCACAATCAAATTTTTTCAAGAGTTTTCAAAGTTTTTTTTTCCTATAATAGTATTGTTATGCGAATCGCCGGATCTTTAAATATAAAAAATCTAACCAATACCCTTTAATTTTGATAATTTTAAGATTTTTTTTTATTTTTTAAAAACCACAAATAACATATTTCATCCCGTCACTCTTTAAAGTTAAAAACGACAACTATTTATTTATTGTGTTTAGAAACAACAACACTTAATAAATATCACGCTTTTAAATTACTACATGAACAAATTATACTATTTAATCAAAAAAAATTGCTGCTATATTAATTCATTAATTTTTTTAATTTTCTGTGATAATTCTCCTATTTATCCTAAATTGCCATTCCTAGATGAAACTGTAAGGTTTCCAACAAAATAAAATAAAATGCAAATACAAGTTCCAGAGATCACGTGCCATGATTAGCAACTCGTGACATCATCAGTTCACTCGATCCCATTTTAGAGACTAGAAAGGCATGGAGTCGTATACTGGGAACAGAAGTTTCATAAATGAGCCCCTTAAATTTTCGAGGTTGGCGCAGAGAATCCCGTAGTAGATGCAAAAAGGACATATGTTCTCTTCCAAAAACTGCCATTTTCTTGACACACTTGAACCTGGAGGCATGTCTCAATTGTTAAAGTTTTCCTTGAGCCATGCAACAATATTCAAACCAGTTTCAGCAAAACCCTACCAATAATTAAGTCTTCTTTTTTCTATCTTTCTCTGTACCTGTTGCATCTCTTTTATATTTTTGGTTAAATCCATCCAAGATTGGGCTATCCAGTAGACTGTGTTTTGTATTGGGGTTTGACTATTCCTCTTTCATGCTAGACCAACTAATCTGTTGCTTCGTACTCCACACTAGCTAGAATGGAATCCCACCCCCTGCTGGGAGGCATGCCCATCAGAGGCCTTGGTAAGAAAGGTTAAGCAAAAGATAGAAGCAACACTGCTTCCAGCTTACTCATTGAGTGCAATAAAAAGTGTCTTGTCTTTCAATGGTCTGATCTGATCCGCACACAGCAACCTGGCAAGCTTGGTTGGGGAAGACGTTTGACTTATGGCTATTTTTCTCCACGTGAAATTGATATCCTAAAGTGGAAAAAAAAACGTATATTAACTATTCCTCTGGGTAAAGAGATTAGATATATCATAGAAACTTATTTTCCTTGTGATAAAAAGAACAAGAAGCATGCCTCGTTATACACGCACACATGTGTCTGTTCTTTAAGATTAGATTTGGTGGAGAAAATATTTACACTGCCGTTTCAATTATTTCGTGTGGTTTCTTGAATCTTGTGTAAATGCAATAAAAGTTCATAAAATCGAATGCTCCACGACAGCACTCAAATGAATACTGAAATAGATGTGATGTATTGTACAGATTGGCTTGGTTTTATAGGTGTAGGAAGGCTAGACGATAGGGGGTTTGATTGTTGTTGGTAAGGTAAGGAAGAAGGCTGTCACGTCAAGGGTCGTTTCGTTCTATGGCTAATAAAAAGAAAGTGTGGAAGAAGATGTTTCCCCTAATATGCAAACTGAGAAAGCTGCGTCTACCTACAGTCTGCTTCCCAGTTTTTATGGAACGATCGATTTAGAATAGGTGAATGACAGTTGCGAAGGGGAGATGGAGAGGGTGGCTGGTAATTAGCAATTCTTTCTTGTTTTTCAGGTCTCAGACCCCCCCAAAAAGTCACAACCACTGTCATTAGTGAAGTAAATATGTGAATTTAACAATTGCATTTTAATATGATATAAGACAGCATTTCATTTGATTACCTTGTGAATCTCAAGAAGAAGAAGGGATTCGAGTCTAAGATAAAACAGTGTAATTATAATTGTTTTTAAAAGTATTTTTATTTAAAAGTATATTAAAATAATATTTTTTTATTTTTAAAAATTATTTTTGATATTAATATATCAAAATGATTTAAAAATACTAAAAAAATATTAATTTAAAATAAAAAAAATTAAAAAAATTTAAATTTTTTTAAAATACTTTTAAAATATAAAAACAAACAATACTGGAATAAAATTTATTTAACCTCCGGTTTAGCTTGACTAGATAATTGCTAGGTTTAGTTTACATAGGTTTATTAGTTTGAGTAATATAAATACTAAGATTGTTAAAAATTTATCTAATTATTAATTTTAAAGTTTTAAGATATTAGTTAAGATATGTATAAATTGACTCGAATATTTATAATTAAAAAAAATTATCAAAAAATTATTTAATTATATTATACTTTAAAAAGTATAAAAAAACATATATTTATTACTCACTGCAGTATAAATTACACTATAAATATAAAATGTTTATACTATGAACAGTAAGCAGGATTGGTGTAGATTTATGCAATGCAGACAAAAAAAAGATCAAAAGTTATTTTGGTTGTGTTTTTTCAACGTTAAAAAAAAAGCAGGACAAGTGATTTACTGGAAGCATGTGAAGGTTATTTCACCTAAAACTGTGGTCAGATCTTGTTTACTAGCGGGTACCATAAACCAAACCACAGATTCATTTTGTAACCAAACACTGTATATAATTGAGGTTGGGCAAAAAAGTAACAGCGGACTCTAATATTGTTTCCACAATTTAAGCAAAAAAACAATATCGAGCTGACTCTGATATTGTTTCAACAATTTAAGCAAAAAGACAATATCGAGTAAAAAAATTTCTTCTTCTAAATTTGTTAGAATCATAGAAAGAGAGACATTGAACGATGCCTTGTTTAATTATTTTTTTTTTTACTTTTATCTGTTAAGAAAAACAAATTCCTTTAAAACAGCATCATATATATATTTAGATATTATTTGGTATTGTGATAATGATTATTTTTTAAAGTAATTTTTATTAAAGATAAATTAAAATAATTTTTTTTATATAATTTTTACACATGTACATTAAAATAATTCAAAAATACAAAAAAAATAACTTAAAGTAAAAAAAATATTTTTTTCTAAAATACATTTAAAATGAAAAAATAAAGAGGATATTAAACTCGTAGTTAAAGTTTAGACATTAGTCTTGATAATCAAATTTAACAATTTTCCTAATCTGTCCAACAAACTAAGTTTGTTGATATAACCGATCAAATTTATAGATTTTTTTTTAAATAACATGGTTTTTTAAAAAAGTAAAATAACACAATTTTAAAAGAATTGATGATATACCGCAACTTATACATGTCGCGATAAAAAAAACATGAAATTCAAATTTATCATCATTCATAAACACAACATTTCAAATAATTTGTGGAATGAGTTGCATAAATTAAAATGAAAAACTTTGAAGACACACCGAAACTTTGATTATAATATTTTTAGTATTTTCAGAAAAATCTAAACAAAATAAATCAAACAGTAACAATAAAAATCAACGATAATAACCGGAGTGTGTCACACTCATTGTAAAAAATGATTGGTTAGTATTTAGGGTTAGGATTAAAGATGTTTGAGAATATAATTATAATTGTTTTTCAAAATATTTTTTACTCGAAAATATATTAAAATAAATGCATCAAAGTGTTTTGCTAATGTTCTTGACAAACCATGTTAATAAGCAAAATTACCCCAATTCTTTCTTGTTTTTTCAGATTTCAAACCCACCAAAAAATCACATCCACTGTCATTAGTGAGGTTTGGAGTAAATACGTGAATTTAACCATTGCATTTTTATATGATATAACAGCATAATTTGATGATATGATTGATTAATTTATAGCCCCAAGAGTTCATGAAATATTCAAGTTATGCAGAATGCTTAAGTTTTAATCACTGAGTGTAATTTAAACGGTACTCGCGTTCTTCTTGTCCTAGAAAATCTCTCTTGAAAAAAAGGAGAAAAACCTCCAGATCTACTATAAAACTGATCTTGAAAAGCTAATGCGTATCCGTTAAATAATATCTAAACATATTTATTAAATTTTACTTGTTGTTCAATCGTGTTAAAAAAGAAATAAAAAAATATAGATAAAAATAAATCACATTAATTAAATGATTGTTATTTTATAAGATGACGTTTTTAATTGCTCATGATAAATTAAAAAAGACGTGTGAATTTATTGCGAGAGATTTTTAACAACCACCCCAAGCATTATCTAAATATATGTATATAATTCACTTGTTGTTCGATCGTAATAAAAAGTGCTAAAAAGTAATAGAAATAAGATATTTAAATAAAAATCAATTACATATTTATTACCTATACTAAATGATTGTTTTTTTATGTGACAACCTTTTGAATTGCTTAAAATAAATTTTAAATAAAAAAAACACGAGAATTTTCTGAGAGCATTAATAAATGGGTTTTTATAAGTATCCTAAAAGCTCCCATTGGACAGCATTATTATTATTATTATTACTGTTGTTACCACTATTATTATTATTATTATTATTATTATTATTATTATTAACAAAACAACTAACTGAGAAGGCAAATGCATTTTCAAGTGACGTGGCTCTACACATAGTAACAATGTAACATGGAAACGGTATCAATTTTTTTAGTTAGTTTTTTTTTCCCTGACTTTTTTTTTAATTTGATTTTTTCATTAAAATTGATGATTTATCCTAAGAACCTTAAAAAGTTCAGCTCTAAGCCTTATATGTTAATCACATCTCATGACATCCTCTTTTAATTTAATATATAATTATTAAACTCAATCTGATATTGACAAACAAATATAATAAATTAAAATCTAAATTAAATTGTATATGTAATTAAATCAATTTGATTAGAACTTGGTTGATCTAAATTAAACTGTATATGTAATATTAAAAACTTAAATAATTTATACTGGTCTTGGTCTTGGTAAGTTGATGAAACTTTCTTGATTGATGGAAAATATTGAAGGTTATAAGCAATTTTTTTTAATTTAATCGTTTAATTTATTACATGTATAGTTTTAAATTGTAAGAAATTGAATTTATTAAAGCAATTAGTAACCGGGTTAGTCCGCTGATCTAATAGGCCGACCAAAACCTGGAGCTTAAAACAAGTCACATCCTGAACCGAGTACGATGGCTAGAGACAGGAAAGGTAAAAGACGTCATACATTTATTTTCTTTCGCTCCTTTCCAGATAAAAAATAAATAATTTTTATCCTCTGCTTATCACTTCAATCATCACCCTCGGTGATGGAGCTAGGATGTAAACATGGGGAGGCTAAATTGAACTGACCTCTCTATTTATTTATTTGTATATGTATCTTACAGAACTATTTAATATTTATTGTTGCAACATATATTATAATCCAATATTAAGTTACGGATTCTAGGAAATTGAAAGTAAAATTATTAATAATTTTGTAAATTTATTTTAAATTACAAGAGTGGGTATGAAAAAACCGTACTTGAGATAAGATTGTAGAGAAGCTGGATATGACAGGAGAAAAAAGATCGGAGACAGAGAGAGAGGTGTTTGGGATTGGATGTTAAATTGGCGGGATTCGTTGTTCCGAGTAAGAGTAAAAAATCTAAATTTTAAGGATTACAGAGACTAATTGTCTAAACTTACCAATAAAGATTATATCTATTAATTATTATAGTTATCAATGGCACTATTAGATAAAAAATAAATATATAAAAAACTATGCAACATAACACGTATAGAGATTTCACATATCTTTATATAGTCTAATGTAAATATTAATTTTGGTACAGTGTGTTTATCAACAATCTTCACTTATTATACTTACCAATATCATTTTGTATATTTATCACATTAACCATATCTGTATCTTTCGGTTGGGCCTGGGGGCATGCGGTCGCTGTGGCATTGTTCCCGAGAAAAATAGATAGGCCCAGATTTATTCATTCGACGCCTTAAATTCAGGGGACTAATGGGCTGGACTGTTAATTTAACCCAAAATATACTGATATATATATATATATATATATATATATCTTATTAAAGTGGGTGTTCAGACCTGCTCGCGAGCACCTCGACTAATCTCACGGACCCTGAAGTTAATGACCATATAAACCTTCAGTAACTGTCATATTAGCAACCATATATTTTGAACTTGAAATCATAGAAAAAACAAACCTGTTGATTCCAGATTCTTACTACTAGACGGTTTACTATTTCCTATATAGTTAAATATAGTTAACTCGGCTGCTCGTTGTGGTACTCTCAAATCTGCTGCTTTTCTTTTTATGTTTATTTATTTCAGCTGGAAAGACGTTATCAGAAGTCAATAAATAGATCGAAGCACAGATGGATTTTGATTGGATTGGGAATCCATGTTTAGCAGATTATCGCTGGAAACATCATGCAAAAAAGAAGCAACGCCATCATTCTTTTGTCCCTGGAGAGGCCCAGATGTCAAGTACAAGTGGAAGGAGTGGGCTTGGCCTTCATCTGTTTGGGGTGGACTCGACGAGATAAGCTCCAGAGGTCATCGTGGGAGCTGATATTTCACATTTCAGCGACATTACAATCTACATTCTAGCATCATATGGTATTGCCTCCTTTATCCAGATTATTTTATTTTAACAAATACAAATTTGTTGCTGGCAAGACTGACAACACTATCTAAAGAATTTTAAATTTTATAATTTATTTTAATTTATTTTTTATTAATTTATTCCAATATTGTAATCCAGATTATAGTTTTGTGGGTTAAACTGGATTGATTCAGATTTTTTTAGATCCTATTTTTTTTTATTGATTTTTTCAATTTTATCATTCAATAGTAGGTTAATTGAGAACTGAGGTTTGTAATTTTTATTAATTTACTTTCTATAAAATTATCCTAGTCTCAATACTCGGTTAGTGTGTTAGGTGAGTTAACTCATATAATTTTTTTTGTGTTTATTTTTTATTTATTTTATCATTCAATACGAGATTGATTGAGAATTAAACTTTATAATTTAATTTGATTTATTTTCTATAAGATTATCCTGATCTCACGACTTAAGTCATGAGCTTGGAAGGTTAATATGAGTTGACTAGTGTTATTTTTTTTTGTCTTTTATTTTAATTGAATTTTTTTCAATCTCTTCCTTTAATACTGGGTTGGTTCATAATTTGGTTTCATGATCTGTTTCAATTTATTATATATGAAATTATCACGGTTTTATGAGTTGAGTTGCGAATTTAATAAGTTAACTTGGATCGATTCAGTATGTTATGATTTCGTTATTTAAAAAAAATAAAATCTTTAAACTCATTAAGTTAATCACGTTATATACAATTAACTTTACATATTTTTTTTTTATTTTAAAACACATTAATAATATATAAATATTTTTATGCTAAAAAAAATTCACCCGGCTCGCAGCACATGTTTCAAGATCTACAATGATAATAAGTATTTAACTAAAAAGTTTTTTTTTTTTTTTTTTTGAAGAATGAGATTGTGGATTTCATTTAATAAAAACTTCTTGTGGTAAAAACAATATTTAGTCCTAACAGTACATTATTAGATGGAGTTTGGTCACCAATTTGATCAAGTCGGTAGAACAATGACACGTGGATAAGCAATTTTTATCACCGTGGATCTTAAAACCAACCGGCCCTGACTATTAACAAACAAAAGTAGCTTAAGAAAAATCCACTCCAGCTCCATATTCTCCATTTGGCTACTCGTCTATCTATCCTGTTCATAGCTAGACCCTCGCCTTGTCGTGTATATGTTTTACATCTGGCTACAACTTTTACCTTTCATCGTGGACAAACATATCTTTCATCATTATTATCCCTTCGGGTTTCAAAGTATTAATCATAATCGAAGAAACTATTAAAAAGATTTCCCACAAACAACCAAACTGCTCTGTTGATGGGAACCTGGGTCAATAAATTTTCAAATCCACACTCATAAAAAGCTCAAGGGATCTTCTTGGTAAGAAGAAATAATGGGTTTTGGGAAATTGGCCTTTTGACCACCACTCGACTGAGAAGAGACAGCATCGAGTTTTATCTTTTGACGTCAAATTTTTCTTTGATTTAGCTCAGTGTTATTATGATGAAGATTAGCTTATCCAAATACCATCATTTTGATGGATTTACAAGATGGGCCATCACTCAATTGATATAGGAATGCAAAACATGTACTCGAAATCATTTATTTGGGCTTTTCCGATTGGATCCATCCGTGGTGAGGTCTGGGCTTTGGAGGGCGGGGGGACAGAGATATTCAAGAAAAGACAGTCATGGAGGATTTCTCCATTTCTTTCTCTAATTCGTTTCAAGTTTTAGATATGCTGATGATATTTATGTTAACAGACTGTCTAGTAGGTATCTGTATCGTTATGCAATCAAACTGAATATGTTTTGGGACCGAATGTAGGTCCCAGGTTTCGAGTAGCAGGCGAAGGACACATTATTGTGGCAGCCTTTAATCTGCCATTTGTTTTTACATGTTATCATAGAAAATCACTTCCAACAATGGCGTCCACATCCATATTCTCAATGTGTCAACTTGCCTCTCTCTGTTTCTTTCATATATTATTGGCCACATAAACCACCTCTTCGTTTCTTTCACCATTCCATTTCGTTGTCTGCTACTGTTTGTCCACAGCAATGCCACTAAGTTCTTCGTTTCTCAGTGTCCTTTCCGCGTGCGTGATTAAAGGCTACTGTTTGTTTGATAGTGTCCGGAGGGGAATTTCGATGGGTATATGTAGCAAGGATGCAACGTTGGTTTTTTTAGGGCTACATTCTCAGGCCCAGTACTCTGAGAGGAGGATGATCCCACAAAGTTGGCTGGCCAGTTAAAACCTCGAGGATGAATTAAAATTCCTAAAATTTGTAGTTGGAGGAGGATGCCATAATTGAGTGGTTTATTGTTTATTTTTGTCAAATCTCCTTTGGGGCCTTGGGCGACTCAGGGCAATCGGTGTTTCAAAGCAGCCTTTTTAGAAAGCGCGCAAGTAAAAAGATGGCTTCTTGAACATTTCCCGAGGAAATAATAGAATTTAAAAGCATGCAGAATAATTATAAAAAAAGGCGCATAACTAGTTTGTAAAATCCCATTGTAGAGTGTAGACCATACCTTTCTAGGAAGTTGAGACAACATAATTAAGATTGCAATACACTGTCTAATTAAATGGTTGACAACTGATGGTAGAACAATAAATATATCACATTAAATGTATGAATAGAATTCAGATTGAAGTGCTATGAAAGAAAGATATAGTTAGGTTAGTGTGCCCTCCACCGGAACCTCATGTTGGCACTGATATGGACTTACTGTAGGCCGATGCCGGACATCTCGTTGTCATATATAGACAGCTCGAGCAAGCCAGTACTTAATTTTCTCCTCCAGATCGATAAAAAATTGTTTACACGTGAATTCTTAGAGAAGGAAAATGGGTTTATTGGACCCAGAAACCACAAGCAATCGTGCTAGACACGAGGGCCAGAAATATATTTCTTTTAGGAACGTACCATAGCAACTGTCCACTTTTTAAGTGGAGTGCTGTTGATATTATAAAGTAACCTCACAGTTCATCGAGAGTGCGTGCCAAGAAGGGTTTTGATCTTGCTGAGGATGGAATGACCTCGATGAGAGGCAAGGATTTGAAAGATGTTGATTTGGTCTGACGGGTTTGACCAAGAACTTGTGATCTCAAATCTTAACGGGTTTTTGATCGTATCGAACCAGTGGGAAATTATTTCCACTCTATAATTATAAGAACACTAACTACGCCGCTTAATAGTCAATGGTGTCGTCGAGAATATTTAAATCAGTTTCACTGTTACGTGTAGTATTACAGTAACAATGTGGAGCCTTGTTTATTACCATCACATCACGTCCCGTCCCGTCCCGTCCCATCAAATCCACCCAACTTTGATTGAAGAAATTTTATAAAATTATAAGAGTTTAAAATCTATTTTATTTAAATCTTTATTTTATGCCTGACTCACCAGCTCACTAAATAATTAATTGATCTGCTCATGTTCTCAGCCGTGTTTGACCATAACAACTTGAAATCCATGCTTTTAACGAAGTAGATCGTTTGGTATAGCTAGAGAATAAACGGTTTCATAATGTTTTTTAAAGTTTTTTTTATTTAAAAATACATTAAAATACTATATATATTTTTTATTTTTAAAATAATTAATTTTTTAAAAATAAAATTAAAAATATTTTTTAAATACAAAAACAAAACACAATCTTGTAATGATACAAGGGAGTGGTTAAGCTAGGTTTAAAAAAACTGGACGTGGAAATGCGTAGCCTCTTCAGGTAATGTGCCCGACTTGCATCCATTTTCCTAATAATATAGGTTCGTTCATGGCACTCACGTTTGATTACCCTGTAGCGCATTATTTGTTATGTAAGTGATGCAGACACGACGTCGTGCTCTGATATTATTATCGCACGTCTTATACATCCTTAACCCAATGATTGAACTTCTAATTACGCGCTAAATAATGATTCTGCTGCCTAATATAAGGCTGATTAACACCCTCATGTATTATTATTTTCTATGACGTGTGTGTGTGTGTGTGTGTAAAACTAATTGACAGTGCATGTGACGAAAAATAAACTAGTTTGTTATAATTCAAGATATGAATAGCTCCATGACTATAAAGAAGCATTTAAACTAGAGAATTTTTATAGGGGGGCAAAACTTGGATTTTAATAGTTTTAGTTCTAAAATTTAAATTTGTTCTTTTTACGGGGATATAATATTAATGTTTTTTTTTGTAGGGGCCTAAACCCCCACCAGCCCCCTGCCTTTGTCTCTAATTACAACCCTTTAAATAAAAAGAAATAAAAAAACATTAATAATATTGAATAGAAAAAAGAAAAAAAAACAAAACCTTAGAATCATTACTAATTTTCTAATAAACAACTTGCCTCGTTAAATAAAATTATTGAATCTTAGAAGATCTTAACAATTACTCCAAGAATAGTGATAATTGTTGCTCTTCGACTTCTTTGTAAAGCATCCTTGTGGATTTGTAATAGCTTTCCTGCGTCTTTACCCCTTGCTATTTGAAAAAGTTAAACAGAATACAAGTAATAATAATTTAATTGTTTATATGCCTATTATAACTCTATTTGTAATCATCACAAGTTTCAAAATTAATAAATTTTTTTATAGTTTATCATGATAAAATTAAATCCTATGCGTCCCGAGTAACTAATCATATATCCAAAATACAATATAAAACATTATCCTTGTAGCTGTTGCCGTGCTTCAGCCAAGGTGATCCCACTATAAAATTGTTCCTTTTTTACAGGAAAATTTGTTCTTGATCACATGCATAATTTATTAAGCAATATTGTCTTGTAAAAGGAGAGATAAATTTATGCTTGACTTAACTATACTCAATTTCCAACGAAACCTAAACATGGACCAAAGTTTTCATCTGTCCCAAAAGAAGCCAAATTAAGGGAGATACGCCTATGGGGATCTTAGTTATCCTAGTGCTACTCCTGTCCTTTTCGATATCACAAGACATTATAATTACGATTTCTAATTTGCTTTTCTCGTTTAATCTCTATTATGTATGAAGGAATATGATCATAGGGAATGGTTTGTCCCCCTTCCATCAAGCCTCATGTTGGGTATGATTGTGCCTTTTCCCCGACATGTGGCCGCACCCTATTTATGAATTGGAGGCCAGAGAACTCATTGGCCCTTGTCGCTGTCATTATGCCAGTTTCGATCATAGAATTTCAGTGTCAACGTAAAATGGATCCGAGTTGAGCATAACATTGTTTCTCGGTAATCTACCGAAGACTCAACGGATGGTGCGTGATTACTCGAGACGATAAACCTTGAATTATAACTGTTCTGCTACGTGGGGTAACAAAATAAGCTTTTATCTCGAGATTACGTGAGCTCGAGGATACCCGGGGATAAGTGAGAATTCATGGAAGAATAAGACTGGAGTATATCTTGAAAGTCGAATTTGCAACGAACTTGAAAAAAAGAAACAGCGGAGTTTAAAATTTTATGGATTAAAATCCAATTAGGTAATTGGATAGACCATTGATTTAATTTTTTTTAGTTTAAAGGGATCTTCAAGTTAATTAAATGGACTTATTCTTAGACAAAGTCTTAAAATAATTTATAATATAATACCAGCACACACCTGTCACGTATTTGAATTGAAGCCAACCATATAATGATGGAGTGGAATCCGACTTTAGTTTTGGGTGGTTCAGGCAGGTCCATTTGGAAGCCTATAGCCAATAAAAAAAAAAGGAAGATTTGAGATGCAGGTATCCACCAATGGCACGTCTCCGTCGCTCTTAACTCTTATTGTTGTATGGAATGGAAGTTCCATGCTGGGTCCTTTCCATGGGAGGCCAAATTCATTTGACTCTGAAATATGTAAATTCTGATAGACACAGTACTTGTAAATAGAGAGAGGAACCAGAAGCTACTGCACAGGGTTTCTCTCATTTCATGGCTCAAAAAGAGGACACTCAGCTTTCCTGCCACCTACGCCGTGGTCGGCATGACAGTTAAAGAGTTATTTAAGATGACAGTACCAGTGGTTATTTTTTAATATTAACACAGATTTAAAAATATAAATAATTGTTTTTAAAATAATTTTTTTTTAAAATATGATTTCAACATGTTTCAAGATGGTACAACTTCACGTGCACTCATACCTACAAAACATGCATCATTAATTTCTGACCTCAAATTAAAGCATGTTTACTATTTGAGAAGGAAAGCGAAAAAAATGAATCAGAAACACAATTATTTCCAGGATGTTACTATTGCTGTGCACTAATAAGTTTAATGACATAAACTTCTCTTTTAAGCAAAATGTGGAGAGCTAATGAGAAAATTAGTTGGTTACCCATGAAGTCAATACAAATTTAATCTCAATTTTTCTTCAAAATACTGAGCTAATCATACGTATATAGATCCATGGTAAGATGATATAATCAACATTATTTTATATTCCTAAATGATATATTAAACAAATTTTAATTCCATGTTTGAGTTATAACAATCTTCTATGAAGTGCTTATTAAATTTAAATATTTAGTAAATTAAATATCTTGCATGTTTCAATTTTTTTTCTCGTGGGTTCTCATTCAAAGGCCATCGTTTATATAAATATGTATGACACTAATGAATCAATGTGTTTTTGATATATTTGCTTTAAAAATCCATGTTTAAAAGAGTCAAGAGTAGCGTAATAACCCAATGTGTCTTAGCAGGATGCCAACCCCAGATGATATGGGCATGACTCACTCTCAGGTTCAATATCCATGAGTTCAACTATATGCTCAGTCCAAGTACATATGGGTTTGGAAAGACGTCAAACCCAAACATTCCTAAGTTAAGCTATTTGTTGAGCTCAAGTGCATATGGATCTGACAAGATGTCAAACTTAATATCACTGGGTTCAGTTACGCGCTGAGCCCAAGTACATGTGAGTCTGACAATATATCAAGCCCAAACATCCTTGAGTTTAGCTTTGCGTTGAGTTCAGGTGCATATGAGTTTGACAATACGTCAGATTTAGAGAGTGCTTGGCAGTGTGGTAGCGGTTGCTTTTCAAATAACTTTTCGTGCCGAAATGCATGTCAATGATATTTTTTCATTTTTTAAAAATTATTTTTAACATCAGCACATCAAAACGATCCAAAACATATAAACCATATTAAATTTTAGCAAAAATAAAAAAACATTTAAATTTTTTGGGAACGCGGTTTGCACCGCGTTCCCAAACGCATTCTTAGTATCCTTGCGTCCAACTATGCAAAGATTCTTGGGTTTAGAATGATTTCAAACCCAATACATATAAAGTTGATAATATTTTTAGGCCCCATGATGGGTCATGGGGATTGATTTACTTATTTTTAACATAAAATATTAAAAGTCAAGAATGATCATCTTTTTAGAGACTAAAATATTTTCATCAACATTAATATTATGTAAGAGATAATTATAAATCATTAATATTGTTAGGATGAGATGACTTTCACTACCACAATCTTTATATTTACCAATGGAATTTTCTGTCGGTATTTGTACTATCATTCCGTTGGTAATTAATTTACCGACGGAAATGCTTCGTCGGTAATTTTTTGTCCATTAGTAATAAAAATATATTATTACCGATGGATTTACTGAAGGAAAAAACACGAAAAAAAATAATTACCCGCTTCATTCTATTGGTATTTCCCTCGAAAAAATATCGTATGTAATTCCGTCGGTAATTATTTAAAATTATTTTATAAAAAAATCTATTTTACAAAACTATAAAATAATTAAATTAATATAAATCAACACTCTATAATACTCAAAACTGAGTTGCTTGGAAAAAAAAAAAGAAAATCAACTCAAACAAATTTGCAACAAATAAATATCATAAAAAAATAAATTCAACTAAAAAAAATTCACATGAAAAAAATGAAGTTGTGATTGCTAAAAATAAATCAATTAAAAATTGATATCATATGAAAAAAAACCCTACAACAACATTCATACAATTATTAAGAACAAAAAAATTTTAAAAAGAAGAGAAAAGAAAAAAAGAAGAAGAAGACATACATGAGCATGGAAAAAAAGAGAAGGAGTTGAGGAGAGAAGAAGGGATGTTGATTTGTTTACATACAGGGATGAAGAAGAAGAAGAAAGGAGGTCCATGTGTTGCGAAATTAGGGATTCTAGACTTTTTATTTGAGCGTTTTACCCTCAAAATAATACCGATGATTTTTTAATTCGTTGATGATTTTGTCTGTAAAGAACAATAATTAACAGTGCAATTAGAAAGTGAACAGTTCTAGAGCTCTTTGAAAAATACTGACGGAATTTTCCATTGGTAATTCCCTTTATAATTGATATGATGAACCATATTAGCAATTTATCAACGATTAATTTTGTTGGTATAAATGACACGTCATTGTATTTTTTTAACTTTATTTTAATTTTTTTTCTCCATTATAATTCCTCAGTATATATCAAGAGAATACTTCCATCAGTAAAATTCACTTTTTCGGTTCATTTACTTTGAAGAAAAGTAAAAACTTTCGGTATGTTTAACTTGGCTCAATTTCGAGAAGAAATGAAAGAAACAACATGCATATAGCGAGTCTTTAATTTAATTTAATTTAATTTAATTTAATTTACCATGATACAAACTTTAGTAAGATTTTATCAATTGATTTACTTTTTCTAAAAACCAGGTTAAAAAACCTAATAAATGCAACAATGTGAATAGAGATTGGTCTCATTGTAAAATGAGCATCCATGGAACCGGACAGGACGACAAGTCCAGTTGGTAACGTCCTTCCT
Organism: Populus x sibirica; assembly: GCA_019202695.1. Taxonomy (NCBI): domain Eukaryota; kingdom Viridiplantae; phylum Streptophyta; class Magnoliopsida; order Malpighiales; family Salicaceae; genus Populus; species Populus x sibirica. The sequence continues at coordinate 835,953 of JAGMVL010000643.1, read as the reverse complement.
ACGTACTCTTGAATGAGCACCCTCTCTAGCTAGGGTTTGTCCCCTGACCCGTTCTTCACGATCTTCGTCAATTTTCATCCACACTGATGAATAGGACAAATATTAAATGTGAGCAGTCATCTTAATTAGACATACGGCATGTATGGAACTGATCCAGAGGTCATTTGTCATGGTACTTAGTCCACAAATCATGTTGGTCCTTTCAGACTTCAGTTTCAAGTATTCCAAAACTATATTAATTGAATTATCTTAACCCTCATACAACAACAACGCATCCATGTGAACTTAAAAGAGATTAATATGATTCTTAATGTAATGGTTATTAAAAGCTTATAAGATTATTAATTTTAAAGTTTGTAAAATTAGTTGAAATATATAAATTAATCCGAATACTTATATTTAAAAAATAAAAAGCTTAAAAAGATTTTTTAAAGAAAAACTCTCTTTAACATATCTTTATGACCCATGCCGGACATGGTTACTTTTTTAAAAAAACCTTTTACCTTCTGCGCTTTTGCTAATTTAAATATCAAATGTCTTCGATCTATAAATGACAATCAAGAATTTTAATTTAATAGTTAAAATTATTAAATAAAATATCAATATATAATTTATATTATTATCTAATATATCTTTTCAGGTGAAAATTTTTAAACTTAAAATTTAAACAATTTCACATTATTTTATATTTAATTTTTATCAATGAATATAATGAAATTCAAACTTATTACCATATAGTTATTAAGACTCTGATATCATATTAAAATATCATTTTAATTTAATAATTTAAATTGTTAAATAATTATATAAAATATAATTTATATTATTTTAGTTTTGTTTTGGAGGGATTCTATGGTCTCCATCCACTCAAGAACTCGCCCTACTCCAGTGTAGATGTTTTTTAACCTCATCGTGTTTATGACACAATTAAATTTGGTTCGGTTTCCGGTTCTGCAAAGTGTAATAGTTGTGCTTTGGTTAAATGCAAGCTAAATTGTTCTTAAAAGCCTCCTCAAGACTGTGCAAGTTAAATGGCTTGATAAAAGGTGAACAGTAGGATAAATTGTCCGGACACAATTATATATCACAGCACGCGGTCAGCTGATCAAACGCTGGTTTTTGTCTAGTTTCACTGATAACAGCAGAAACAGACAAATATTTATGAACTCTTGCTGGCTTCTCAGGTAACACAGCGAGTCTCGAGTTATTTTCACATATAGGCAGCTAGCTACTGACTACTGTCGCCATTCCTTGATTGCAAAGGAGGGATGTGAAAAATATTTAGCTGCCGTAGAAGCTAGGTTGAAATCGGTTCGGCGTGCTTCGACGAAAAAACATTGTAAATTAATGAGATCATGATCGGTCTAAACTGACTGGACTCTACGTATGCCATTTCACAAACCTAAAATACATTGGGTGCCCATCTTGTTCAAGCCAGGAGACAAAAGGTGGTTTTAGAGTTATTTAAAAGCGTAATAATAGTTGTTTTTGAAAGTTTTTTAAGTTTAAAAATGTATTAAAATAATAATTTTTTATTTTTTAAAAATTATTTTTGATATTAATATATCAAAACGATATGAAAAAATAAAAAAATAAAAAAACTTTTAAAATACAAAAACAAATGAGCTCTCTATTTTTTCTTTTTTGTTCGCGTTTAAAAGTTAAAAGCGTGTTTGAAAGTGTGGTTGGAGTTGCTTTTTAAAATATTTTTCACTTAAATAATTTTAAAATACAAAAACAAACAAATTTATCTTGATCTCTATCTTTCCGCATATTAAATTTTGTATCTCTAACCCGAAGAAAATCATATCATATAGAGCTGACAGGTCCTCTATCAACCAAAATCATATCATTTAAAGACCTCCTGTTATCATTATAGCATGCATGTTGGACTGGTTTGTGAAGCCAGCCACCACCACCACCAAGATTGAATTAGAGAATGTGAAACCAGCCACCTAAGGAGTCAACAATGGTGGGGGTCAACAATGGTGGTGAAGCCATCCTTCCTTAGTCATAAATTGTAGGCACCAAACTTGTGCCACTTGCCTTGCCCCTTGTATTTACATGGATGCTTGCCTATAAATAGGCAATGCATCCAAGCATTGTAAACACACCATAAGAGAGAAACAAGAGAGGAAGAGAAGAGTGAGAGAGGGGAAAGTAATCCCACAAAATTGTGAGGTATTTGTGAGAGAGTAAGTGAGGTGTTTTCTCCTATTAGTAGAGAGATTTCAGCTTGTTCTCCTATTAGTAGAGAGAGGTTGTAATTCCCACATTACTTAGTAAAATCCTTCTATACTTGTCCGTGGACGTAGCCAAATTGGGTGAACCACGTAAATTCTTGTGTGTCCGATTTCTCATTTTATCCTATTCTTTGCCTTTTATCTTGTCGGGTTTGCATGCCGCATCCTAACAAAGGTATCGAGCCTTCTGGTTGGTGTTGTTAATACACAAAAGTTATTCGTGTATACGGTTACTATTCACGTCTACGACACTATTCATACATACGGTACTATTCATCCATACGGCATCGTTCACATACGCTACTGTTGTCGTATATAGAAAGCCGGTGCGGTGATTAAATACAGCTCTAGGAAGTTCCGTCTAAGGAGATTGGGTTTTAAGCGGGACCGTTTGTGACCCCTCCAATCTTTCCCCGGGAACTTACTTAGTGAAGTATTATTCACACGATACTATTTCTATATACGTTACGGATCTCTGGAAACGGTGATAGCTGAATAGATCTCGGTGAATACAATGGCAACAAAAGTACGAGATTGAGAGGTTCAAGGGGAGCAATTTCTCACCGTGGAAAATGAGAATCAAGGCAATCTTAAGGAAAGACAATTGCTTGGCAGCAATTGGAGATCGGCCCGCGGAGATCACCGATAATGCAAAATGGAATGAAATGGATGGCAATGCTATTGCTAACATACATTTAGCATTAGCCGATGAAGTGTTATCAAGTGTGGCGGAGAAGAAAACAGCTAAGGAGATATGGGAGACTCTTACAAAGCTATATGAGTCCAAGTCTTTGCACAATAAGATTTTCTTAAAGCGGAGACTTTATACCCTTCAAATGGCGAAAACCACGGCGGTGACCGACCACATCAACACAATAAGAACTCTATTTTCACAACTCACTACGTTGGGTCAACAAATAGAGGAAAGTGAACGTGCGGAACTTCTACTTCAAAGTCTTCCGATTCGTATGATCGCCTCATTATCAACTTGACCAATAATATCCTCACGTAGACTATTTAGTCTTTGATGATGTTGCGCCGCCATCTTGGAAGAAGAAAATAGGCGCAAAAATAAAGGAGACAGAAATAGTTCAAACCAAGCAGAGGCATTGTTGGTGTCAAGAGGGAGATCAACGAAGCGTGGCTCCAGCTGGGAGTCAAAGGCGGGGAGGTCCAAATCAAGAAGTAAGAAGACCGTGAAATGCTACAACTGTGGCGGAAAAGGGCACTTCAAAAGGGATTGTTGGTTTAAAAAGGGTATAGAGAACACCGCGAGTCATCAAAACCTCAAGGATGTGTTGCGAGCACCTCGAAGATGGGGAGGTTTTATATAGTGAAGCAACTGACAATCTCTACAGATAGAGAAGAGCTTACCGAGGTCCGGCTAATGGATTCGGGAGCAACATGGCATATGACTCCTAATCGAGATTGGTTCCATACATATGAACCCATCTCTCGGAGGCAAAGTGTTCATGGGTGATAATCATGCCGTAGAGATTGCTGGCATTGGCACCATCAAATTGAAGATGTATGATGGCTTAATTCGCACTATTTCAGGAGTGCGACATGTGAAAGACTTAAAGAAGAATCTTTTGTCCGTGGGACAATTTGATAGTCTTGGTCAGTAAGATCCGAACAGACAATGGAATAATGAAAATTGTCAAAGGAGCGCTGGTGGTTTTAAAGGCGAGAAAGACAGTTGCAAACATGTTTGTATTAATGGGAGAAACACATCATGGGGCGTAAGCGTCAATCGCATCGCCCAGTCCCGCAGAAGAGAAGACGATGATGTGGCATCAAAAACTAGGCCACATGTCGAGAAAGGTTTGAAAGTTCTCTCCGATCGAAGTTACTCCCTGGGCTTACAAAGGTTACTTTACCCTTTTGTGAGCATTGTGTTACAAGCAAACAAAGACAAAGTTGAAGTTTGGCACATCAACAACTAAGAGCAAATGCATCTTAGACCCGATTCACTCGATGGTTGGCAAGCACCGGTTGTATCCTTGGGAGGAGCAAGATACTTTGTATCATTCATAGATGACTTCTCCAGGAGATGTTGGGTGTATCCAATTAGAAGGAAGGCAGATGTGTTCGCAGCCTTTAAAACTTTCAAAGCGCGGGTGGAACTTGAATCCGAAAAGAAGCTCAAGTGTTTGAGGACCGACAATGGAGGAGAATATACCAGTGATGAATTTGATAACTTCTGTCAACATGAAGGTATCAAAAGGCGATTCACAACGGCATACACTCCACAACAAAATGGAGTGGCGAGCGGATGAACAGAACTCTATTAGAAAGAACAAGAGCAATGTTGAAGGCCGCAGTCTAGGAAAGTCATTTTGGGCGTAAGCGATCAATACCGCCTGTTATATGATAAATCGATCTCCATCAACCGCAATTGAGTCGAAGACACCGATGGAGATGTGGACTGGGAAGTCACCGATTATTCTCGATTGCATATATTTGGAAGTCCCGTGTACGTGATGTACAATACTCAAGAAGTCGCAAGTTGGATTCAAAATCCAGAAAATGTCTATTCTTGGGATATGCTGATGGAGTGAAGGGGTATCGCTTGTGGGATCCCACTGCCCACAAGGTAGTCATCAGCAGAGATGTTATATTTGCAGAAGATAAAATACAAATGGAAGAAAATAATAGCATTTTAAAGGAGACTACAAAAGTCCAGATGGAAAATACTCAGAATCGTACTTCTTCTAAAGCCGCACCGCAGAGCATGAAGAACAAGAACAAATAGAGTCTGAAACTCCTGAAGTTCGACGGTCAACTCGTGAAAGAAGACCACCGGCTTGGCACTCAGAATATGTTACTGAGAGCAACATTGCATACTGTCTTCTAACAGAGGATGGAGAGCCATCAACTTTCCATGAGGCTATCAAAAGCACGATGTATCTATGTGGATGACAAAGAATGCAAGAGGAGATTGAAGCTCGCACAAGAATAACACTTGGGATCTTGTTCCGCTACCACAAGGAAGAAAGGCCATTGGCAACAAATGGGTTTACAAGATAAAACGTGATGGCAATGATCAAGTGGAGCGGTATCGTGCAAGATTGGTGGTGAAAGGATATGCTCGTAAAGAAGGAATAGACTTCAATGAGATATTTTCTCCGGTGGTACGACTTACTACAATCGTAGTAGTCTTGGCAATGTGTGCTATATTTGATCTTCACCTAGAGCAGGTTAGATGTGAAAACCGCATTTCTTCATGGAGAACTTGAAGAAGAAATTTATATGCTCCAACCAGAGGGTTTTGTCTTGAAAAAAGGCAAGGAGAACTTGGTTTGCGGGGTTGAACAAATCTCTATACGGTCTTAAACAGCGCCGAGGTGTTGGTACAAGAGATTTGATTCCTTCATAATAAGCCTTGGGTACAACGAGACTCGGTTCGGACCATTGTACGTATTACAAGAGGTTTGAAGAAGATGATGTTTTCATCATTTTGTTGTTGTACGTGGATGACATGTTGGTAATAGGCCCCAACAAAGATCGAGTCCAAGAATTGAAGGCACAATTGGCTAGGGGAGTTTGATATGAAGGACTTGGGACCAGCAAACAAGATTCTAGGGATGCAAATTCACCGAGATAGAAGTAAGAGGAAGATTTGGCTTTCTCAGAAGAATTATTTGAAGAAGATCTTGCGTCGCTTCAACATGCAAGATTGTAAGCCAATTTCCACCCCACTTCCTCGTTAACTTCAAATTATCCTCAAGTATGTCTCCTAGCAATGAAGCGAGAGGATGGAGATGTCTCGAGTACCGTATGCATCGCGGTGGGAAGTTTAATGTTTGTCATGATATGTACAAGACCAGACATTGCACAAGCAGTGGGAGCAGCTAGTCGATATATGGCAAATCCTGGTAGAGAGCATTGGAATACTATTAAGAGGATCTTGAGATACATCAAGGGTACCTCAAATGCTGCCTTATGTTATGGAGGATCAGAATTTATTGTCAAGGGTTATGTTGATTCGGATTTTGTCTGGGCGACCTTGAGAAAAGAAAATCCACTACAAGGCTATGTGTTCATAATTGCAGGAGGAGCCGTGAGCTGGGTCTCTAAACTTTAGACTGTTGTTGCTTTATCCACAACAGAAGCCGAGTACATGGCGCCTACACAAGCTTGTAAAGAAGCAATATGGATGAAGAAACTTATGGAGGAGCTCGGGCACAAACAAGAGAACATTCTTTTGTATTGTGATAGTCGAGTGCTTTGCATATTGCAAGGAATCCCGCGTTTCATTCAAGAACAAAACACATAGATGTTCGGTATCACTTTGTTCGCGAAGTGGTGGAAGATGGAAGTGTAGATTTTCAAAAGGTTCACACAAAGAAAAACTCAAAGCAGATGCTTTGACTAAACCAAATCAACACCGATAAATATATATGGTGCAAATCCTCCTATGGCCTAGCGAAACGTAAGCGGCATGAAGATGGCAAGTATAGAAAGGATAGAAGAATCACAAATGATCAAGTGTGAAGACTTGATTAAATCATCAAAGTCTTCAAGTGGGAGAATGTGAAGCCACCACCACCAGCCACCAAGATTGAATTAGAGAATGTGAAACCAGCCACCTAAGGAGTCAACAATGGTGGGAGTCAACAATGGTGGTGAAGCCATCCTTCCTTAGTCATAAATTGTAGGCACCAAACTTGTGCCACTTGCCTTGCCCCTTGTATTTACATGGATGCTTGCCTATAAATAGGCAATGCATCCAAGCATTGTAAACACACCATAAGAGAGAAACAAGAGAGGAAGAGAAGAGTGAGAGAGGGAAAGTAATCCCACAAAATTGTGAGGTATTTGTGAGAGAGTAAGTGAGGTGTTTTCTCCTATTAGTAGAGAGATTTCAGTTGTTCTCCTATTAGTAGAGAGAGGTTGTAATTCCCACATTACTTAGTAAAATCCTTCTATACTTGCCCGTGGACGTAGCCAAATTGGGTGAACCACGTAAATTCTTGTGTGTCTGATTTCTCATTTTATCCTATTCTTTGCCTTTTATCTTGTCGGGTTTGCATGCCAGTATCCTAACATGGTTTAGATAAATTAGGAAGGATTGTAATCTACAGCAAGAACAATATTCCAATTAATCATCACACAAGTTCATTATTTTCCAAAGATATAGTTCATAAAAATAGCATTGTAATCTACAGCAAAGACGACATTCCAATTTCCAGCAAATCATAGACATTGTTGATTAATAGCAATCGAATCATATGAACTACACAAACTGGTACGATCCAGTCAAGATCACTATGAGATTAGATTTCGAGACATGTCTCTTGTTATATGTCACGGCATGGACATACACGATACGACTAGCCCACCTAGCTAGGGGAGTCGTAAAAATCTTGACAGGAAAATAAGGCAGTGAAAAGTTGAAGACTAACACGTGACAACTAATGCATGTCTGCCACGGACGGCGACTGTGTCTGAATTAACGAGGACAGGGGCTGGGAGAGTACCATTTAATTTATTAAATTCTTTCCACTAGGGCAATGGTCCCAACACAAGCCCATAAAAACAGACTAGAGATTTTACTTAGATCTGTATCAGTTTAAATATATATATTCGTACGTACCCTCTCTTGAGTAAATAAGCTAATTAATATTTATGCTTTTGAGGTAATGTGCGTTGATGTGGTCCGTTATCCAATTGGCAACAACTCCTCCGGTTCTGTATACTATATATTTGACCAACTCTTCGCGCCGGTTATAATTTTTTTTTTTAAAATCTAAATATACAAGTTATTTTAAATAATTTTTTATATTAAAAATATAAATTAAAAGGTTTTTGCAAACATCTATTTAAATAAATCAATAATTATTTAGATAAACAAACAAAAATAAAATCAATAATAATAAATAAAAGAAAAATTAAAAAAAATAATAAATATATATATAGATCAAGATATTTGATCTTGTAAAATGAGACGTTTATTTGTTTGTATTTACTGAATTTTTTTTTCTTAAACTCAATAAAAAATATTAGAGATAAAAACACACGTAAATTTGATTGAATTAAATAAAAGAAAAAAATAAGCAAAGATGGACATATTAAAAATATTATTTCAAAAAAAATATTTTTTTATAAAATAAAGCTCGGTCGTAAAATTAAAAATAAACTTCAAAAATTAAATACAAGAAAAATATTTTTTTAACAAATCCATTTAAACAGGGCTTTCGAAACTCATAATCCAGGACACGACACCAAGATAGACCGATAAAAAAAATTAAAAATAACACTAAAACCAATTTTTTTAAAAAAAATATGTTATAGAATGATAAAATTATAAAAAAAACAAGAAAAAAAAATGTTGAACCGCATCAGTTTTTCAAACTTGTTACCCATTTCATTAAATTGAAAATACTATAAATAAAAAAACTACAAAATTAACAAAGTTTGTAACAAATCAAATGTCAAATGATGAAATAGAAAAATTATAAATCACATAAAAAATTATAATTAAAAGAATAAGGATGAAAATCAAAATAAAAAATAAATTAGAGGGTGTTAGAAAAATCTAAATTGAAGGGTTAAATAAAAAAAACTTTAATAAAAAGAAAAGGAAATTAAAAAAAAGAGTGATAGATTCAAAAAAGTAAAACAATATAAACTTTAATTTAAGAATGAAATTAAAAATAAATAACAATTTAACTATGTATTTTCCATTTCCTCCATCTCGTGCTGTTTGCTTCCAGCAAAATCTTAATTTGTTGAGGAAATGGAAGAGTTAGAGTAATAACGAGGTATTTATTCAGACGACGCTGGAGGAAAAGAACAAAAATCTACTTGCATTTTGAGGCACTGTAAAAAAAAAATTAAGTGATGGATTGACTGTGAAGATCATTCAAAGCGAAGAAGAGTAGTAGACAGAAAAAATCGTAGTGATTGTTGAAGGAAGATGGAATTTTGATTTCAACGTCGTCGTTCACATGAAATGAATTTCCTTCTCAAATCAGCAGGTTTTACGACCTCATTATTCAGTAGACAAGGAAGAAAGTAAGAGAAGAAAGTGCACTGTGGGTGCTGCGGAATTCAATGGGCAGCCAACGTGAACCACTGTCTTTTGTTTAGAGATAGTGTGGCCAATATTCTTTACAAAAAAAGTCAAAAGAACACTAATAATCGTCAATTTCCCTCGCTCTGCTAGCAGGGCATGCTCCTGGATAGTAACCAACCATAAATAGTTAAATATGATGGGGACGGTTCATACTTTCTTTTGTTGGGTTCAGGCAGTCGTAGTACTGTAGAAATATTAACAGTTAAAATTCCCAAGGCACAGAATATTTTATGAGTTAGGATCATGCGTGTGATGAATTATTGAAGTCCATGCATGCAATTTGGCCTTTCTAGAGGTGGATCTGCCCAATGATTTGTTCAAAATTATAAGAATAAAATCCATTCAACTCAATATTTTATTTCTAGTCTTGCTATTTTTTTTTATTCGAAGAAACCTCACCTCTCGGAAAGTGCATTTTGTAGGCCCAGATGAGCGAGTAAAACCCCGGTTATCCCAGGCTCTTACAAGAGGTGCATGCCTTGACTCCAATAGTGATCACCCTTTGAAGAGATAATACATCTGTCTTTTTAATTTTATGTAATATCTTCACCTTTTCAGCTCTGATTCCAATATAAATGTAAAATGGTTTCTCTAAATACATTTAGATGTAAAATACACAATGTTATCGATATATTATCAACTGATCCATGTACAAAATTTGAAGATAAGAATTCAGAATCGTAATTGCTGTTATAAATTTTTATATTGTGCTTTTGAGGGATGTGATTTCAGATTAGTAAAGACGCGTGGAGAGAAAAATAACATACAACAAATGAGAAAAATAGCTGGAGAATGTAAGAGGAATTGTATGTTTGAGTGCTTTATGGTATTACACGACATGACTCTTAATTGTTCCGCATGGCTGTGCTGTTTGAGAGTGTGGTTGTGCTTGTTTTTTAAAATACTTTTTGTGTTAAAATGCATCAAATGATGATTTTTTATTTTTAAAAAATTATTTTTAAAATCAATGCATTAAAACAAGATCCAAAACATATAATAAAAATAATTTTTAGCAAAATTTTTTTTAATTTGTTTTGGTTATTTAGTCACAAACGCTCACAAGACCTAGGACTTGCTTATTTTTACATGTGATTGAGGTATTTATGCATCTGGTCAAAATATTTTTCTATAAATTGAGTCATCCGATCATTAGCCATGTTTGTAATTAATGGAGATGCCCATAGTAACATTTTCTTAAAAAGTTGAGAATTATTGTACCATTCATGTTATTGGTAAAGAAGTTTGTAGTTCAAAAACCATTGACTAGAAAAGCAGTGTGTGCACTGCATAGAAAAAAAATACTGTCTGCGTAAAAAAATAAATTATATACACACAAAATTTGCGGGCGCAACTTGGGAACTTCAATAAAAATACACATAAAGATTCCTGGATGTTCATGCCATCTCGAATAGCTAGAAGACTGGTTGTTTGACTCGGATTAAATAACTAGAATGCTAGTATGTGCCAGCTATTTTTTTTAATTTTAAATCATGTATATATAATACAAAAACCAGTACAATAGAATAACAAGTAAACATTATATGCAAATACTTGAATTTGTAATCAAGAACAGTGTTACTGTTCTTGAATATTTGTGTGAAATGAAATTTCCTAAAAAACCTAACTATTTGATAGGTTTTGTTTTTTTGAAACCCATTAGTGAAGTTTGTTCCATTATAAGTCACTAATATTTTAAATTTGACTTTGTGAACTTATTTAAGGGAAAATAAGGATGTTTTTCACCAAGTCCAAAAATAAAAAATTTATACCACAGGTTAGTAGTCGAAATGAACTGCATATATAACTTCTAAAAAAATAAACAACCACGTTCGTCAAGAGAAATTCTAAAAATACAGGAGATTTTGTTTATAAAAAAATAACGAGTTATCCTATCATGATTTTATTCCTATAGTTAAGATATAGATTTCATTATTGATGAGATGTTAAGAGTTTTTTTTAAAAAAAATTGAATAGTAAAAAATTAAAAAAAATTACTTTATAGAGATTACCAGTTCGAGTTTCAAAACTTTAGGGTCATTAAAGACTTATATGGTCGTTAATTTCAGGGTTCGTAAAATTAGTCAAGGTACACAAGCTGAACCGAACACTCATATTAATTAAAAAAAAATATATGATCTTTCTCATGTGAAAATGAAATTTCACTGCAATCATGTTTAGAGACCTTCTAAGAAAAGGTATATTGATGTCATTTTTCTGAAAAATCATGATTTGTGTTTGGCGTGGATTAAACTTAAATCGGACAAGAAAAAGGTATCCCAGAAACTAATTTCACATGAAATTATGACGACCTGTGATTTAATAAGATGGAAACAAATTTAAGAATTGAATATTCCAAAAATCAACGGCTATAAATCAATTGGACAGTGCCAAACATATCATGATCAACTGGAAAACGGTAACTTAACTGCGAGAGATCGAAGGCAATGGCCCCAGGAATCAGAGCGACACAGACCCGTGCTTTGGGTCTGAGCAAGCAGATACTAGAAGGTCCCATGAGGTCAAGGAGAGCTACAAAACTCTACTTACGTGGTTTGGTTGCTTGGACCCCAGCCAGGCCGGTTTGCTACAGTCGTTGACCTCTCTAGTTCCATCCATCATCTAAGTGACTAAATTACCCTCCCAGTTTCCCAGGAGTGATTCCAATCTTTGTTAAGAAAATTAGGGTAAGAAAGTCCAGGTCAATGGTCTTTGCATCCACATGCATGCATGTGCTTGTTGGTTCCTTCACCATACATGCATTCATTCTTCAAAAGCAGCAGAGGGATTTTTATTTTTATTTTTATTTTTATTTTAAATTTCAAAGTCTTTCCAAAGGAATATAAAATGAAGAAACAGTACGAAGACCGAAAGGGTAACCAAGGGAAGCAAGAACAAGAAATAACAGCGCATCTTTTTGTGCTCTCTCCTTTCCATGTCTTTTTCAACTCTTCCTGCCCAATGCCTACCCCTTTCACTGCAAAAAGTAAAGCAAGGACCCCATTTCTATACCACAGAGAGGACCCATTTTTAAACAACAGTCAAGGGAGGGACAGATAATGAGAGGGAGAGACACACACACACAGACACAGAGCTAAGATGGGACCGACCTCTCTAGTCTCTAGTGGGCTGTGTCATTCGAACAATTTATTTTTTTAAATATATAATATATATACACCTCAAAAAAAATATCAGTGAAATTTCATAAACTATTCATCTTTTCTATAGGCTGTACACTTTCTTATTCCAATTTCCCTCCCCTTTTGAATCTTCTCTCTGGGAAAAACATTTCCCTGTTCCCTATACCTAACCTTCGTGCCTTCACAATCCTTGGTCGCACAAAAATTTTCAAAAATAATTTTTTAAAAAAAAAATAGAAGGAAATTGAGCCATACCCCCCCCCCCCCCCAATTGGATGGCGCACATAATCTACCCCCCTTAACATCATGGCGGCTAATCTTCAAAATTCAGCCACAAGCACCCTTCCAAAAACTTCCTGGCTGCCGAGCTCTCTTAACCACTCTGCAGAGGCAACAAGCAGATTATGTGCCCGGAGCATCGGCACAATTCCCCCAGTTTTCCCATGGAAGGATGCAGTTCAGATTCGACTACCACTTTTGTTACCTGCATGTTTCTTTGGTGCTGCTACCTGTCTTCTATAAATATTCTCCCAATGAAATCCCGGAACCTCTTTGAGTAAAGTTTTGGATCTACTGCTGAAATTGAAGTAGGATCAGCTTGTAAGGACTTGTAGGCATGCTCCAACTTCTTGCTAATATCATAGTCTTGCAAGATATCAATAATTCCAAAATAAAGGACCACTTCGTAGATTTCACCACTTCGAGAAGGGGTCAAATGGCTAAATCCACCAGGGGTATACTGATCAAAATCACTCCTTCGCGCCATCGTCTCTGCTCTTGCTGGCATGTTTGCTCCCAATCTTATTAAAGGTTTCCTGAAACAACACGTTGCAATAACAACACATTATTCACAGTTCACCTTTATGATCATTAGTAAAAAACATTTACCTCTCTTTTCATCATAATGAAAAAAGAAAAAAAAGTAAATTACTATGGAAAAAAAAAATATGCTCCAGATCCAAATGGCTAGTGTCTACTAATGATGGTTTGCACCATGTCCATTTGCAAGCACAAAGCTCCCATTAATTCAAGATAGATAAGAAAAACTTTGCCAAAGAATGGAAACTTGTCTAATTCAGCAAACACCATTCAATGAAAAGCACGGCTCTTATCTTGTAAATCATAGGACCACTATAATTTATGTGCCCCACAAACAACTGTTGTCTACTGAACTACCCCTACAGTATCGGCCCACTTTTTCAATTATCCCAATGACAATGGCCAATTTCAATTCAGAAAAAATTATTGGCCATCTTTAATGCCAAAAACAACACTCAACCATTTGCTCAATTGCTCTTGCACATGACATCCAACACACGCATTAAGAAGTCAGCAGCTGATTGCACAAAAACCATTTTTCCTCACAATTTAATGCACTCAATTGCATTCGAAGACCCACACACACCCACACACACATATTAAGAAGTCAGCAGCTGACTGCACAAAAACCATTTTTCCTCGCAATTTAATGCACTCAATCACATTCGAAGACCGGGTATGGTAAACAGAAACTAGAAGAACGATGGAAAGGCAAGAAACATACCTGCCAGATAAAATACGATCCATGTCTTGTAGCTCTGCTTCAAGAAAGCGACACCCACGCATGAACTTTTCATTCTGGTACGAATCTTTTTTTCCTGCATAAAGCACATATTTATTTCTATCGAAGAAAAACAATTCAGAGATTAATAAAAAATTGCAATCTGTTTACAATGATGCTAAGCTTGCTAACCAGTTCGCAAAAGGAATGGTGACAATCCCATTTTGTCATAAGTATTGTCATCACGAAAGTGGAGGCCAACCAACAGACTATAATCCATGATTTTCTCAGCTTCCAAAAACTCACAATCACGATCAATTTGCCTGGTGTCAGATTGCATATTATGAGTCATCCAACACAAACCAACTGGAAATCAAGGTGAAACAAATGCCCAACAGAAGATAAATATCATGTTCTTGAAACTTACTTGATAAGTTCCTGGAACCAATTTCGCTGTAGACGAAAGACAAAATTGAGATCAAGGTCCTTGAGAGTTGTGGTTTCATCTATCTCACCCTCAGGCTTATCTGTTGTGCGGCCATGGGAGGATCCTTTCAGGTCAAATCTTCTATGTATTCTATACTCTGAACAGAAGAGATTGCCCATCACAATGAAACGGATCTGCTTTCCAGATAAACATATGATCAGACAAGGAAACAAGTTCGATTAATGAGCAAGTTGTAACAGAATATTTCTTTTTGACTTACCTTCTGTCCACCAATCGGTTTAACACAATGCACACCAAAGAACTTTGTCACTAATGAATTTTCATACCGACAAACATGTTGGTAATAACTGGGAAGCATCCTAATAAGCACCTGAACAAGGATAGCAAAACTTCAGAACCAACGTAAATACCCACCTTTCAGTCTTGTTTTATTAAGAAAGGTGAAGGCAAAGACATGAGCAATTTACAATTGCCACTCATGCACCCTTGAAAGTTTTGTGTCATTACAAATTACAAAATAAACAAATACAGAAGACAATGAGGTAGACAACTAACCTTGACTTCTGATTTCTTCACCGTCTTTATCATAAACCTGTCATCCTGAGTAAGGTAAAAGAAGCTTCCACTCTTCCCTGGTGAAGAAAGCTCTCTGAGGGCATCATTGCCACAAATAGCTAGCATGTAATCAGCAGGATCTACTTGAAAAAGCTCTCTCAAATGTCTGATATATCCGATAAAAAGGGAAAAAAAAACAAAAACAAATACAAATGTCATTACCATAGCAAAAACAAGAAATTAAAAAAAAAAGCAATGAAGCAGTTGATCAATGCTAACAAGTCAAATAAACATACACCAATAATTGTATTAGGCTCAAATATATGAACATGGAATATCATATCAAGGGGGAAAGGAATCGCAATACAGAGCATGCATGAACCTTAAAAGTTCCAAACACGTCAAGTAACAAAAATCATATAATTGAGCAATATCAAAGTAGAAAATGCGATACCTAAAAACCACTGGACAATAATCTTTCCATCTAAAATCTAAAGACTGATGTGGAGGTGTAATTTTTGAGCCTTCAGGTGGAAACCTCGTCCAGAACTTCTCCTTGGGTTCAAAATCGCTTGGCTTCAAGTCCCTCAAAATCTGGGCATGCTTCCCAACAGAATACCTAAAATTAAGCATTACAGAATCAAATCCCCAACTCAAATCACAAACAACACAGAAGAAAAACAGTCCAGCAGAAAAACACCCACAAATTCATTCTATACAATAAAACAGCTTTAAAAATAAAAAAACCTTACCTAATACCCAATTGCAAATTAAGCATCAAATCATAATTCTTGTGCCCTTTCGAGATGGTCTGCCCGGGTTTCTTGACCTCTCCACCATTAAAACAACAGGGACCTCTTCTAAACTGCCTAATACATTCTCGGTCCAGCCCTAACCCATCTCGATAAATCATCTCTGCTTCCACGTTATCAATGATATCACAAGTAATGTCCCCAGCATCCCCGTCACTTTCCCAAATACAAATCCTAGGAAAATTCATCCCGCTCCCTCTCCCTCCATCAACTGAGGATCTCTTCCTCGTGGGTGTAGTGGTCAAAACCAAATCACTCTCATTCCTCTTTAAACAACATTCCTTCCTATTCCCAGGACAAAATGTGCTATTCAATTGCTGCCCTTTCAAATCCTTACTGTTATTATTATCCCAGCTCCCAATATAACTCCCATCCGGCCATGTATAAACCCCATTCCCTTTCGGTACTCCATTTTCCCATTGCGCATCGTATCTATTCCCATTAGCCCAAATCAAAACTCCTCTCCCTGAAATGACGCCGTTTTTCCACTCACCAAAATACTCATTACCGTTTTTCCACACATATCTCCCTTTCCCATCTTGTAAATTCTTCTTCCATGTCCCTTCATATAAATCTCCATTCGCGTACTGTTTTTGCCCGTACCCATGTTTTCGATCGGAGCTCCATGATCCGCGGTAAGTGTCCCCTTCGGATCCTATAAAAGTACCGAATCCTTCCATCCGACCCGACTTAAATTCCCCTTCAAAAGTAGCTCCTGAAGGCCAAGAGAATTTCCCTTTCCCAGATGCTTTACCGCGACGCCACTCGCCTTCGTACATGCACCCATCAGTCCAGACGTATTTCCCCGATCCGTGAGGCGCGTGACCCGAGAATGATCCTACGTACAGATCCCCGTTCGGGAGTTGTTTTTCTACAGTGATTTCAGAAGAGATGCTGGTGGTGGCGACGGCGGTGGTTGGGGTGGTGGCGGGAGTGACACGACGGGTGGCGGATTGGGATCGAGCGCGGGTAACAACAATGGGTTGTGGCGGAACAGCTGCTTGTTTTGTGATTTCTTTGTCTGCCACTAGCAGTATAACCTTATCTAGCTGCTGCCGCTGATTATTGTTGTCGTCGTCGTTGTTGATGATGATGTTGTCTTGCTCTCCTGATTTCTTCTTCTTTGTGGTTGAAACGACGTCGGTTACCGCATCAACGATAAGTCCTTCACGCATTTTGCAGCTCGCGTATAGAAACCCCCTCACGCTGTTCTCTCCACAAATTCTCTCCTGCTTTCAAATCTCTTTTTATTATTACGGAAACATTTGCTGGGTTTTTTATGTTGTCTGGTTACGAGGAAACGGAAACGCCGGAGAGAAGGGCATTTCCGGAGAGTTATTGTGGTTTTGATATTTCTCTCTAGAAATTTTCTTTTGTTTGCTTAATGACTCTCTCTCTCTCTCTTTAACGCTTAGAGTTGGGAGAAAATGTGGAGGAATCTTTGCAAACGCAAACTATACAACACCACTGTAGTCAAGAAGAGATAAAGAGAGTGAAAGTAAAATAATCTGAAAAAAAAATGTAGTAAAAAATGAAGAGAGAGAGAGGATGAGGAAGTAACGAGCCGGCTTTTTTTTGCCTAGGGAACGCTGAGAGGAGAACGTACTGTGCAAGATATACTAAAACCAGGCCAGCCTTCTTTTTTTTTAATTTATTTCTTTCATGTTTTCTTGAAAGTTTCTAATTGTCAGGACAAATATGCCCTCTCGTTTGTCTAGTTGCGCTGCAGAAAGAGAAGCTGCACAGTATCTATCCTTCTCTTCCTCCCTGGTTTCATCGTGACGTGACGGAATGGCCTGAGAACTATACGAGGGTATCATCACGTAATTTTATCTGTACCTTTGTTTGACCTTGTTGTTTTGTTTTATTACGTAAGGGACATTGTTTTGTTGGTGATTCTTTCTTTTATTGGGATTCTTGCGCGTGGTCCACAGACCCGGTCCTAAACCTTTGACGATTCTCCCTCTTCTGGTAAGGGTCTAATATTGAATTAGGGGCTTGTTTTTTTTTTTTTTATATATATATATATATAATTTATTGGTTAAGGTTTGGTAACAACCCTCCGAAGAACTAAAATATTCTGCATTTGCTATAATCCCAAAATTATTTTTGGTTGGATGATCAAGATATAATTATTTCTGTTAGGTGGATATTGATATTTTATAATTGGAGTTTCGATTCTTTTAAATAATTGGAGCCAAATCTGATCTTGGAATATGAGATAAAAAAATCTAAAATATTGCTCTTCGAAGTCCGTGTCAGGTGGAGAATATTATCCAGTAAATTGTGCATTTATCATGTAAAATGCAAATAAAAAGTTACTTGGTATAGAAACAAAAAGTCTTTGTAAAATAGGATATTTTTTAAAATCATGATTATTAATTGTGATATTTATTTAAAATTTTATCTAATTATAACAGATTCATCCTTGACTATTTAGAATTATCTATAAAAACTACTATATAAATAATAATTTTTTAATATTTTAATTGAAGTTTGTTTTTTAAATAAATATCCTTGACTATTTAGAATTAATCTACAAGTTTCAAATAAAAAAATTATAAAATTATAATTTTTATAGAAATAATTGACTAATTATACAACTGTATTCAATTGATTGATTGATCACATTTAAAAAATACAACATATATAAATGTTAAGAAAATAAAAAAAAAATATTATTTCATCTAATTTTTTTAAGATACTTTTAATTTATTATGCTTATTTTTTTAAAAAAAATCCAATATTATCTTGTTTTTTCCTTGATATGGTCGACTAGCGGGAAATTACAGACAAGTAATAGGCCTTAGCATAGTTTTACTTTCCGAGGTTGATAAAAACCTAGTCTAGCGCAACCACAAAGAAGTGATTAGCATAGCTTTGGAAATGGTGGTGATATCACCAATAAATCATAAAGGCAGCGACCTGAATTACCTTTCTATGGCCCACTTGGAGTCCCATAGTGGGTTGTCCAGCTAGGCTTCCCGAGATCATTCAGCGAGAGGCCGAGGGAAAGATAAAGCATCATTTTCATCCCTAACACGGACTTGTGTAGTGGGAGCACTGTTTTATTTGCTTAAGCTTCGCTCTAAAGTCATGTACAGAGGATCCGAACCCACCACACACAAATGGGAGCAATGTCTTTGCCTGTAATTCTCTCTTGATTCTCTCTTGCTCATGCTTAAATGCTCGAATGTCTTTCCAAACACCAGGCAGGTTATAATGGTGAGATTTGTGAACCAATGCCATGTTTAGGGATTTTGATAGTATTAGCCTGTGTTTGTAACTCAATAATATGTTTGGATTTTAATATAATTGAGTTTTATATTGCAGGATCCACTAAAATATTGAGTTCAGAATGCAGGTATTGTGCAGCAGTCTTTACGTGTTTTTTTAACTGAATTTCGTAAATATTCATAATAAAAAAATCATAAAAAATTATCAAAATATTTTACACATATTTTTTATTATACATAAACTCAATCGGTTTTTATCAAATATGTGTTTTAATCCAACTAAATATACTTTTTTAAAATTACAATCACAAAATCTATCTTAAAAACAAACTTATTTTTCTGTTTTGGAACTTCGTTGAAATCGTATTTCTTTAAATTTTAAAAACAAATTTATTAATTTTTTTTTATTTTCAGATTATTTTAATATTATAATCTCATAAATTACTTTAAAAAATAAAAAATAGTATTATGATATATTTTTAATCTTACAACAATTCCAAAGAGTCATGATTCCTTTTGGCTTCCTTCACTCAAGTATTGGCCATGAAGCATTGGTATTTACGCCAATGCATCCATTTGCTAAATTAACACCAGGTCTCGCAGCTTATTCAAAAGGCTGGCGAGAGCATTTGTGGGTGAATATGCATAATTATTCTCACGTGGTGCATTGAAGCCTTTGGAAGACCAGAAATACGTTTCTTATTTTTGTCACTGCGGCAAAGACATTAGTCGTGAACGTGCGTCACAAAACAAAGTAGGTTAAAAAGAAGAAGAAGCCAAAGAGGTCAAGTGGGACTCTTTTTTTAATTACAGATAGAGGTTTCGATTTCATATTTTTTAAATAAAAAAACACCAATTAATACCATTTAATGTCACATTCGATGATATGTTTTACTACAGGTTTGATACTGTGATTCGAACTATTTCTTAAGTTGTTTTTTTAAAAAACAATATCTGAAAAATATTAAATTGATATTTTTTACTTGTTTTTAAGTGGTTTTTTTATTACATATAAAAGTTTAGATTTTTTTTTTTTATAAAAAAACCAATTAATACCATTTAAAATATAGTTCATTGACAAATAGATGTTTATAAAATTTCACTTAATTGGCCATAATAATATACATTTTACTATGTACTTGATATTGTGATTTGACTTGTTTGTTAAGATTTTTTTTAAAGTTATTTTAAAAATATTAAATTGATGTTTTTTGCTTTTTTGTATTATTAATCTTGATGTGTTAATATAAAAAAATAAAAAATGTTATTTTAATTAAAAAATACATTTTAAAAACACAAGAAGAAAGAAGAAAATAAATGAAAAACACTCTTAGACACAAAATATGATAGTGAGATGTCAACCATTCTATATGCGGAAACAAGTGCATGGATCATCAAATCCATCTTTATATATTTTTCTTGGCTAATTTGCGTTCCTCTATCTAATTCCATGTGCATTGCCCAGCCCTTGCAAAACATTCCAGGTACTTGCATGCACGTTGCCACAATAAAAAATCCTCGAAGCATTCTGGATTCCCCGTGGTTGCTTGAACCCTGGAACAACTATATTTAATGACTGCAGAGCTAGATGATTAGTAATGTAAATCTAAAATAAAATAGTGGCGTGCTGATTCTTTCTTCTTCTTCTTTTTTAATCCAGCCCTCTCCACCTCTTGAAAAAAAAAATTCTTGCTTTATTTAGCAAGATAAACACAGAGCACACACCAATTCTTCAGCAGCCGCTACTGGCTGGTCTCGCGATGCATGTGTGATCATGAAATCTAAATAAATTCAACCTCTCGGGGGCAAGGAATGAGTCCCGACGTGTAATTCCACCCACCCATTAATCAATTCATACCATACCAGCTCACCATCCATGCCAACACATGGTCGTGACTCGTGAAACTTATCATTAAAAAAAAGAAAAAAAAAAGAGGTTTTAGGTACAATAAAACTCGAGTAAAGAGGAGATGCCAGGTTCGATATATATCAAAAGAGGGTCATTGCAATATTCACTTCATGCTGCATTGGTCGGGAAACCTGGTTAGATTAATTACTATCATTCCACCCCCTTCGTCTCGCTTTTTAATTGCAATTTATCAGTCATATAAAGTTGATTTTGAGTAACCCACCGGGGCAAATCATTGGTTAAGAGGTGGGATGATAATTTACGAGAGACACACCACTTCTCTCATTTTATCATGACTACTGGCTCACTGCATGTGGACTATGAAGTAATTTATAATATTGTTTTATATTTTTTTCCGTCTTAGTTCTTATTTTTGCTATTAATTTTTTAAAATATTATTTTATATTGTATTGATTGGAATTTGAAATTAATAAAAAAAAAAAATTCAATTTGATTGTTTGCAAGGAATTAAAAGAGAGCAGAACAAAATTGAAGGAAAAGGAAGCGTGACTTTTATTTTTAATGGAGAAAAGTGTCAATTATAGCTTCTTCTTTTTTCCACCTCTCAATCATTGATTTCGTTTATTATTTTCTTTCGCTTGAGTTCTGAATTTAAGAAAGGGAAGAGAGTTACCGAATCATGGTAATGAAAAGAAAAAATTGACAACCATCTGCTTTTAACCGGTAAAAATTGTCACTATCAATGAGTTTTTATAGAAAACAGATTAGACTTTAGATTTTTTTTATTATTAATATGAATATTTCAACACGTAACTCAATTAATTTCATGAATCTTAAAATTAATAACCATGTAAATCTCCAGTAACCATAATATTTAAAAAACTCAAACTAGTAATATCTAAAAACCAATCCTAGAAATTAACCAATTAAACTACACCCACATTATTTTCTTTAGAATTTTATTCTAACTCTGGTTGGCACCACAACAGCCGCATGCACATGACTTCAATTTCTGGAGGAGAACCCAAGCCGTAATGCAACAACAAAGCCACACGAAAAAGGACAGTCGCTTGATTTTTTGGCCTTCAAAATCTGTTTTCAAAACGGAACATGAATACATGAGAATGACATTCGAATCCATCCTGCCGAATTAGACACAGCTCTCCCGATACCACAACGCCTCGGCCAATTGTCAGAACTTGTTGACAGCTTTCATCGACCAATAAAACCGAAATAGTTGGTGTGGACATTGGTATAATCTTCCTGTATAAAAAATATGCGATGTGCGGACAACGGGTCTGTCGTTTGATTAGGCGTTGAAATGCTCCTTTGATTACATATATCTCCTTTCATCATGTAATTGATTGATTGGTTCACTGTCAATTCAATTTAGAAACTTCTTAGATCACGCCTTAGTCTATTTTATTATTTTTTAAAAAATAATTTTTTATATATATATTTATTTTAAATTAATTTTTTAAAGTTTTCAACGGTTTTAACTTTTAACATGGCAACGTTAAAAAAAATAAAAAATAAAAAATATTTTTTTTTAATATATTTTTTTAAAAAAAAACTTAAAAAACATTTCACTGCTTGCGTCACCAAAAATAAATTTACAAATTTATATACACATATCTATTATCCATGCATAGCCGCCATGTACATGTATATGTGTGTGTATCTTTTTGTCTAACAACGAAATTAGTATAAAAATATATTATAAAGGATACGTTACCATCCGTTCATGTACAAAATCATTCGAGTTTCTTCGGCTAACTGGGTTTGCTCTATTATAAGTAATATTTAAATCTGTAATGAAAATATATAACAGAAATACGAGGGTCGCTGAAGCCAAACAGTCGCTTTTACGGTTGAACCGGGTCGGCCGCAAGTCCATGGGTTTCCCAAAGGGGTTGCGTTTAGAGGTTGTCTCTCCGCGTGTGGGACCTTTCTGGACGTCGCTTTCAAAGGGACAGACGTGCGACGCTGTCTGCCACCTAGACAGTTCAACGGGGACATCATCTTCGCCCCTCTTGTCCATGTGGGTGCTTGTAAAATGCACACGTGGCCCATCGAAATTGGATCACATGCATGTCCATATAAGACAGGTGCCGCGCCCACCTGCTTTCGAGATACTCGGTTTTTTCACGCACCGTTTACAAGCTGTCCACGTGTTATTTGCTTTCAAATTCACACGGAACGGCTAGAAGTTTGCAGTTTTTGTTTTTCAAGTTAATTTATATAGTATAATTCTAACTAGTAAATAGCTTCGAGCAAGCTGCGGATTTGATAAGAAAATAACATTTCAACCTAGTAAAAAATGTTCAGATCATACGTTTTATTAAACTTATCAAAACTACACCGTTTAAAAAATATCTCAACTTAATTATTACGTTCACTTACCTGGTTAAAAATCATCTTAATTAACTGACAATAATTTTTTAAAATAAAATCGTGATAAAAATAATAAAAATAATTCTTGACCTAATTCGAACTCAAAATTAAAAGTTAAATTAACATAATTCAAAAGCAACCTCGCTAATTAATTAAAAAAGTTTTAAAATAAAATTAACAAAAAATAATAATATCAAAACCTAACTTCTAACCTAACTTAGGTCTAAAACGGAATTAACCCGACATCATCTAGCCTAATTTGTAAGCACGGATGCAATTCAAGTGACTTCTTATAAAATTGAGAAATAAATAAATAAACTGCTTCACTGCTCGAATAAAATGTGCGCACCCGACTTCTTTTAATATAGAGTATAAAAGTATTCACCTTGAAACGACTATTTGAAAGAAACCTCGGAACCACACCGACATGGACGAGATTGAGATCATTCCTTTTTTTCTTTCTTTATTTCGAATGGAAGATTGACATCGAATTGATGATCTTGTCATTCTCGTTAGCATGGTCATTTGATCTGCTAATTTCTGGGATCCAGCCAAATGGTTTTCTTTTACTTTAAAATTTGTTCCAATATTTGTTTTTTTTTTTTTTTGCTGGCTCACTTAGCTGGTAGCAACTGTGCTTTCCTGAACAAGCAGCTGGGATTGCATAACAGATTAAAAGCATGTTCGGTAATGTAGCTGGCTCTCAAAAATTTTTATTTTATTTTTCAAAATTATTTTGATATATTAATATAAAAAATATTTTTTAAAAAAATATTATTTAAATACATCTAAAATAAAAATCAATCTGAAAAAACATCTAACACCGCAAGAAGAAACACGCTGCAAATAGAACATGAAGAAGCATGCTAGAAGTTGGGAAAACACACGCAAAGCCATCCCAGGCACGACACGAGGTGCTTGTCGTCGGGTCAAGCGCTCAATTCAGCCCCACCAACCATGTGATCTCTCTTCTCGGAGAGCAGAGCACCAACATAACATCAGGCGCTGATATCTCGTCCACGAAATATCCGTGACAAGTCATCAAAATGAAGGAAAAATAATGGGTAGTGACTGGCAAAGGAAAAGGGGCGCTGTGTTGATTCATGAACTCAATGTGAGTTTGACCTGCTTCAGGGTGTTCGTTATATCATTCCCCCGGTGAAAAAAAACACGCAATGAGATAAAAATGTCTTGTTGACATGATTATAGGATAAAGAGAAGTTCGGATCATGATTTTTGTGTTCAAATCAATGCTGGAAGACGAATCTAGAATGAGATGTCGTTTTGGAGTTTAAAAGCGTTGCACTGATGAACGAATGCAGCTTAATTGATGTGTTTTTGTTTCTCAGTGTATCGTTTTGTTATTATTAAGGAAAGAAAACATAAAGCATGCTTGTGATGGGAAGCACATTTAGCAAAAGTTGGCTTTGGCCAACATCTCGAATTAGAACCAACCAGTTATCGTGTATGGCGATGACTTCACGAGATGGTAATCATGAATTAGCTACAAACAAAACTTTAATAAATTACAGTAACATTTTTAACAAGTGCGGGGTAAAAATGGAGGTATTTTTTTATGATTGATTTTTTAATTTTATTTCTGGATCAATTAATCCTGTTTGTTTTTGCGTTTTAAAAATATTTTTGAAAAAATTTAAATTTTTATATTTTTTTTATATTTTAAATTAATATTTTTTTGATATTTTTATATTATTTTGATGAGTTAATGTTAAAAATAATTTTTAAAAAATAAAAAAATATTATTTTAATATATTTTCGAGTAAAAAGTTATTTAAAAAACAACCACAAACACATTCTTTACCGTTATTTTTAATAATGATTGAATTAACCATACTATTTTTCTAATATACGTTACTTTACTAAAATTTGTAAGAAACTGTCTTAAAAATCTAAAATACCGTCGTTATGGTCCCCCCATGGAGAGGTCAGTGGAAAAGTAATTAACACCTCCATACGAAAGTGTACAGTCCACCATCTCGCTGGCATTAATTTGCATAAAAATCCAATTTCGAAGTACAATTAAGGTGAAAAATATTCACTGCCCATCTCAAGCATATTTTAAATATTTGATTTCAGGAAGCTGGTGAGTGAATATTCTCTGGTGGTTCACTTTCCATGTTCTTGGTGATTACAAAAGATCTCAACTTCCTTTTCACGTTACCATGGATCTCGGCACATCTTGTAAGAATAAAAAGGCGTGCACTTTGGTTCCTTATTTGCTTAATTACGAAATTATCTAAACATGTCAAAATCATATCACGAAAGATTCTAGAAATTTCGTTCCAAAAGAAATTCTGCTTGGAACTCGTACACAGGTTTTTCTAATTTTTTTTTTGTCAGCCGGTTTGTTTTTGTATTCTATTTTTTTTTACTTTGAATTAAAATTTTAAATTTTTTCATATATTATTATTAAAAATAAATTAAAAAAATAAAAAAATTATTTAAATATATTTTTAAATAAAAAATATTTTAAAAAACAACCATTGGTACAATAGTAAACCACCCATCAGAGTATTTATGTTTGCAGGAATCTAAAAATCCAGCAGACATTCAAAGGAAAATTGAAATTCAAGAAATGCTTAACTCCTATTAGCTGTAGTGCAAAAACAGTCATTGCCTAATGTTTTTTTTTAGAAGAATTACTAACCCTCTCGAAGTTTTTGCTCTGACACTTTTCCTTACTAGTTTTATAAATCATGGCACAAAATTTAAATTTTAATATGAAAAACAAATATATCATTATATATATATATATAATATAACACTAAACAACTAATTGACTAGTCAGTCCATAAAATATGACATGGTTTTCTCTCTTTCCCACGAACATAAAATCTCACGAAAATCATAATTTTATCTTTTGTGTTTAATAAATCAATTATTCTTGTGTTTTTTTTTTAAAAAAAACCCAAATTGATCCATACGGGTTATTGAAACCCCAATTACGTGAGGATGTACACGAAGCCGATCAAAAACTGAATGTCGTGCCCCTTTGAAGTTTTTTGCCTTCTCCTCTTTCTGGAATTTGTTATATCTCATATCTGGTGGGAGTTTGGAGAGGGTCTTTTTATGGATCATCTGTACCTAATGGGTTGTTTAGTTTGGACTTATTTGTCCTGTTCTTCCTCTTCACTTTACGTTTAATGGAGGAGTTCGTATTTATAATCTGTCCAATGCCATACCATCTGTAGAGCTTGGGCTCTTTAACCTGGGAACTCCTGCCTAAATTTTCCTGGATAAAGATTTTATTTTATGTGGTAGTGTAGGCTTAATGGAGGAGTTCATATTTAGCAACTGGAGAGACTCCTTATTTTTCTCTGATTGTTGCAAATGTTGCTTGCCTTCTTGTACATCCACAGCTGACGGGTGTTGTGTTGGGTAAAGGTGGTGAACAAAGTGTAAAAGTCATAAATTAACACTGTAAAGGTTTTTTTAATTATTGTATAAAAAATAATAATAATCTTATAATTTTCTTAAACTATTTTGTTTATATTTTTCCACACCATTAAATAAGGATGTAAAGTATGGGAAACACTATAAATAATGATATGCAAACTGAAATTTATAAAACTACAGTAACAGAGTTTTTTTTTTTTTTTTTTTTCAGGTTTGAGTTTCAGCTTGCCAGATTTCAAAAGGTTCATTAAGAACCAAAGGCTAGACCCTCCAATTTTCATCATCTTACCGTGAAATTGCCTTGAGATCTGGGTTGTTACAATTAATAAAAAAAACAACCCATGAGCACATATAACTTGGATTATGACCCAAATTATCGTACCAAGCCATCCGCATTGTTAATTTTTTAATTTTCTTGGAATATACCCACATTGTACTGAAGATGCATCGAATATACTAGTTATTATGTTGTTACCCAGAGGGTAACTTTTGATTCAAAGACAGAAGGACAGATCGACCAAAAGGCTAGTCATATACCCATACCCGCTCTATGTGCTCAGGGCTCTTATAACCAAGCTCAGTAACCATCCTTGCGAGGAACATGTGAGCAGCTCGTAAAACTCTACCAATAAATGCTGTAATCTAACATAAGACTGGCAACTAAAAGAAGCCTGATTTGAGATCACTAAAACTGCCTCGTTTGCATAAATTTAGCTGAAGTCAGTCAGCTGGAAAGTTGTGACTTCAGAAAGAAAACCATCACCAATCAATCCAAAATAACAAGAATCTGATGTTCTGACGTTAGACACACTCTTGCATAAACCCCTGAAATATATTGTTGTTTTGGCTGTTGTGCCGGCCGATGGGTTGGATAGGTTCAGATGGGTCCCCCTCTAAAGGAGAGATTGAACGGTCAAGAATGATTGAACAGCTAGATCATGCTGCTGGGACGTGGGATATGTTGGGTCATCCATCCATCTAATCTATCATGCCAAGAAAAAGGAGCAGAGAACTTCAGTTCGTCGCTGATATCTTACAGTGTCAGAACACTACCCTCATTGCGTCACAAGCAACTCTGTCGAGAGGGAGAGGGAGAGGGAGAGATTTCACATTTCATCGAGGTTAGCAGCCTAGAAGAGACCAATCTATTATGATCATGCAGGATATGAAAGTGTGAACGTGTCAAAAGAACTATTCCTCACTCTGTAGAACAAGTGATCGCGCAAGATATCAAAGTGTAGACGGGTCAAAAGAACTATTTATCACCCTGTAGAACATTCGACTAGACTTGGAATAACTGGCAGTTGAGCAGAATAACCAAATCAAAGAAGCGAATGGAATGGAAGTCTACATCTATTGGAACGGTAAAAACAGTTCCTTGCCACCCCGTTCTTTCAACCAATTGAATGTCATATTTCAAGAGACCACCCTCAAAACCACCACCCATGGGGGAGTTGGGAGTTTGGGACTGACCTTTCTGCTCTTTTTCGGGACTTGTATTGAAACTTTAGATGGAAAATTCTGAGCTATGGATTTAAAATATAAAACCTAGAAGAACTCCGATAGGTTAATAAGCTAGTAATGGAATGTCAGCGCGGGCCAAACCAGTAAAATAAGATCAAATTCTGCTGGAGATAGATGTGTGCCACACATGCATTCTCCGAGAGAAATAAAAAAGGGTCTGCTTCTTTTCAGTGGACGTGGTTCCGCCGGCTCCACTTTGGGCTCGATTTCGATTAATATCTAGACGAGGGAGGTCAGGAAAAAAACTCTTTTACTGAACCGATTTTTAATTTACTTGCATTGGATATCATGGGGCAGCTGGACTGCTCACATCAGCAGTCATCCACTACTTCCACCAAAAAAATGAATCAAGGATTGACAACAGAAAGAAGGCAATTGTGATTTTAATCAAAGAGCTGATCGATAGGAATCTGGCCAAATATATCAGGGCACGAATCCCAATCTCCCTTGTCTCTTGCCTCCCAATACCCGCCAACATAATGGTATGCATCACTTCCTTTATCCTTTGCAAACCACCGCGGCTGCCAACCCCGCTCTTGCATCTTTCGGGCCTGGAATCCATATTAAAACAACATTCCATCACACTACCATCAAAACCACAAAGAAAAAGTTGACTAAGCACATCAGCAGTGAAAGATAACAGTAGAAATACCCCATTGTATTATTTCTATTGCTATAAAATTGCAACTAAACATGCAAGTATCTAGAACTGTCTACATATAGAATTCATTCTACAACGGAGAAAAGCATTGTGCATGTTACCTGGCGCTGACGTTGCTCTAGCCGTAATTTCTCTGAATTTGCCATATCAAATTCACCATTTTCCAAGTACCTTTGATCGGGTCTAAGCCTTGAATCTGTGGGAGGCAACTTTTCCTGCACATAAGAAGAGGCCAGCAATCAAAACCAATGAACTGGAAAAGTTGATAAACAGGGGGAGTCATTATTCATAAACATGCATGTTAAAGCATACTGGAAGTGTATATACCTAGATTTCCCCCCAGTAAATGTTGCCAGACGAACAAGAAACCAAGCTACAAAATTGCTAATGCATATAAAAGTACCTCAAGTCCAGGAGTGAGCTCATTCAATGTAATGGCGAAGCGTGTCAAATTGTATCTGGTGGGAAATCTGGGAGGTTTACTTCGCTTCCAGAGCATATGAGCTTCTTTCGTAGACTCAAATCCTTTTCCCTTCCCGGAAAAGTCACCATTCATGTAATACACGCTCTCATCCCATTTTCCAAAAAGAGTTGCCACTGTTTTACCATGCCTATCTTGAACTACTCCCTGTACCTGAAAATTACGTTTGTATAAACATAACTGAAGTCATCTGGACAATCATTCGAGAAAGAAAGAAAGCACGCACCTGGTGAGGATTTCGGTCTATAATAGACTGCTCCTTGAATTTCAGCTTACATGAATACCCACAATTTCCTTCTAATCGCATTGTACCATAGTGATCACAGTACAATTTTCCTAGTATAAGATTGTATATTGATGTTGTAACCTGAAATAAAATGTCTACTTTCAACTGGAACATGAAAAAAGAAAGGAAAAGGAAAAGACGTCTTGATTTATACCTTACTCCATTGGAAGACTTCTCCGTCATCAAATTCCAAGGTCAAAACTCCAACGGGATCAAGCTGAATCGAGCGACCCCAAAATTTGCTTTTTAGATTGCTATCACCCCAAAATTTCCATCCTGTACCCACACAATGGCATGCGACAATCATGGGGTGATGACTGACCTGACATCAAAAGTTACATAAAAAATAGATACTTAATACTCAACAATGAAAGAAGGAAAACATTCAAGGCCATTATAATAAAATTGACCCTTATGTGAAAGAGCTGGGTAAATAGGAGTCTTCCAGGGAAGAATGAAGAAGAGAGCATGGGACACTGTGCATGCACTTTTGGCTCTTGCATCGTAACAACTCTGAGCCAATTTCTCCGTCAAAAGGGAAGAAAACATCTACCATTAGTAACAACCCCAATTATATGATGATACGATCCTCACAGTTAAATAACCCATAAATTCTACATATTTATTTTGTTTCTTCGCTCTAATAAGGCTCCTCGTCATTTCCCAACATTTTTCTCATT
Organism: Populus x sibirica; assembly: GCA_019202695.1. NCBI lineage: Eukaryota > Viridiplantae > Streptophyta > Magnoliopsida > Malpighiales > Salicaceae > Populus > Populus x sibirica. The sequence goes on along the minus strand of JAGMVL010000643.1, from coordinate 805,588 downwards.
GCACAAAAATAATAAAACTAGCAACCCCTGCACTCTCACTGGACATGATACAGTATACACGATACCATATTATCAAGTTCAAAATGTTACACATTAGAGAGATTTCAACAAACCAAACCCCACCTTCCCCATGTAATAATCCCTCTAGACTTATTAGTGCGCTACAATATGAAGTCATAAAACAGGAGCTTACTAAGCAAGCAGCTTCTCTTTTTTTTTCAATTTTATAAAACCATCTTTGAATCAAAGTTTAGGATTTGTAGTACTCGAGCTATTTTCATTCTGACATACATATGCACAAAAAAAGATTAGAAGAGAATAGATCGGATCAAACAGTTAATTTGAACTCTCAGAAGTTGATAACAAACCTTTTCTGAGAAAAACCGGAGGCCCTTATCTGGATAGTCGGCCTCATATGTTTCCCCTAATAATGGATTAAAAGGTTTGCAAACTCTTCCTTCAGTTGAAGCATATCCAGAAACAGCAAAAGCAGCCACATTAAGAATCCTCATAAGACTGTTACCCTGAACAGAAGGAAATTCAATGACCATGGTTTAGGGAAAGAAATGCCACAGAGGTTTATTTCATATAAGAAAAGATGGAACCATTGGAGGTTACTATGCCTTAAGTGTGAACACCAAGCACTCCATGGATCAGAAAGTTAAGAGCTGCACAGGCTTATCTCATAGAAAGAGTGAGACGACGCTTAGAGACTAACCAGCTTAAGTGCAAACACGAAACACAGAAGTGTGCAGCATTTGCAATGATAAAAAAACAAAAATCAGGAGGCCCATCTATACCCACCACTATTTTTTTTGGAGCATGAATATTTGACATCTAAGATAAGCATTCCACAGGGTGCAGCCTTGAATGTACAGAATACATGCAAGAGCAAACCCGAAAAAAGTTCATATATGCAACATGCACATGGTCTCACTACATACTAAAATAACGAGCACAATCCATGATCCTGCTGCATTGAATCAAATTGTAAATTTGAAAGGCAAACAGTTATGAGGACATAACCAGATTACCAGAATCCAAGATAGAAGTTTCATGGTTCATCTTATTTTTCAGGAAAAGTATGTTCACTCTAAGATGCTGAATCAGAAGTTTAAGAAAAAGCAATGGGTTTCTAAGATGGGTATATTTAGAGAATAATATAAAACATATCTTGGAGTCTCATCTAACAGTTTAAGCTTTTGAGTTGAGATTAGTTTTTGATATGATATCAGAAGTTTTAATAACCATAAGGTTATCAAAAATTCGAATTTTACATCTCTCATTCTTTTTTCTAATTAAAATTAACTAATAACACAAGGTAATGTGGGCTTTTACTTAAGAGTGTGTGTTAAAGAATAATATAAATTATATCTTGGGACCTCTCCTAACAACTTATACCTTTTGGTTGAGATGGTTCTTTAATAGGACGTAAGTAGAAAAAGGTAATAGTTACGGTAACATGCTATTTATATCTAAGAGTTAGGTTGAAAGGAAATTCTATCATTCACCATCCAATAATCCTCTTAGAATTCACACAAAGATAGATTTTTCTTGTGATGGGTAACTAAAAATATGGCTGAGGAAACAACAAATCATTTGAAAAACATAAACTAAATGGGCAAAAGATACAGCAGGTACTTTAATAGAAGCTATACATAAATTTGCATCCAACTGATATAGAACAAAACCAGTTATGAAGTCGCACAGCTTTGTTAAAGTGACATGCATAACCAATAATAGAGCTAATTACCATTTTGTGGAAGAAAAAGAATAGCATGAAAATCTAACACATAAACTGACCTGTTTTCCCCATTCATATGCCCGATCAAGAAGATACGAGTATTCCAAATCTTCAAAGCATTTTTGTAACGAAGAGAGAGGCTCATTGAAGTAAACAGGAAGGCAAACTTTGGTAAGGTCCTTCCCAATGTTATCCTTAATCATCGACCATAGACTGACACCTTTTTCTTTTTCAATTGGGTCAGGTAACTTCTTACGACGCTTAATGTAAGGATAGTTTGAGCCAACAGATCTAATTGAAGGATCAATGCAATCTTCTGATTCTAGAGAAAAAAACCCTTCATCATCCGAAGAGAATGATGATGTTCGGAAACCAGACTCGTTACTTTTGAAAGAACCCGATGATAGAAAATCACGGGTGTCAAAGAATGTATTCTCTTCATCATCCGTCTCTTCCTCTGCAGCATCAACTCTTTCATTATCATCATCAGATTCACTGACACTTGCTTCGAGAAAAGAAACAAATGAGAATCAAATTTCAAAGCATCCATAGAGAGAGGCAAGATGATAAATTTAAAAAATACATAAAACCATTTCAAAGATGATTAAAATCAGAAAATTAAAGAACCACAATGATGAAAGAAGAAATTGAAAGGTAAAAACAAGCATTGACACATTTAGACTTCCACAAACAAGCAGCAATTACAATGTAATGCACAAAAATAAAACAAAAGCTGACCTATTGTTACAAGTTGAATCAGCACACTGCCACAATACAGCAAAATCATTCTGTTCATAAGAAAAACATGAAAACCAGACCGAGACACTAGATGATGCTATATGCTGCCAGTTACACCTTACATTGTTCAGTTGAGGAGAATAGAAATAATCCCAGATTCCAAGTAATAATATCATGACCCTTCTGTCAGAGGCTGTTGTGTCTTAAAGGTTTCAATGTTTAACAAATATTAGTTTTCAGTAAGACACATGCCATAGAGTGGCCTGTTGAGAATCAGGCACCAAACTGGTTTTCGGATATTTAGTACCCGGGCATGATATTCTCATGACAACCATATACATCTCTCAGGTAATCCAGAAATGCTGAGCTCATTTACTAACAGAAGAATATACTGGACTATAACAGGACCTAAACACCAATCAAGTATTGGCATATTGGTATATAAATCACAGTGTCTTACAAAATCAGCTCTTGATGTTAAATTTTTTTTATTGCAGAACTTACCACTAAACTTGTCTTGTGGCAGAGTGGAAGAAGATGTGCGTTGATCGTTCAACTGTCTTTGGCTCTCATCAACTACTGTATTCTCCAAGTCAACCTTTTCTGTCTGCATAATACAAAACAAAAGCAGCTCCCTGGTTACACATGGAAATATTTAAGATTGAAACCTTGTAACAGAAACTGATGCAGCATTTAGTCACAGACTCTTACTAAAATAAAACATACATTCAAAATGCAAATGCAATCAATAACTGAAAAAAAAATCATTAATGCTAGAACAGTAAAATTTAATTGGCTAATCATCTGATTCATCAAATAAAAGCAAACATTCATATTGCAAGCAAAGGAACAAAATGCAAATCGGGAATCAAAGCATCGGAGAGAAGATATGCACCTCACAGATGTTTACATAGGAAGCAAGGATCTTTATGGAAACAATGGTAAAATATTAAAGAAAGGATACGATGTTATAGCCCATAATTCCATTAGGCAATCAATCCTTAGCCTCAGGTATAACATCAAAACTGTAAGATGCATAAAATGTTAAAAATTCATCGAATCAAGTTCTAAGCAGTTCACAAACTTTACTGTAGCATACAAACCTCATCATGTGTGAGAGCAAATATTGAACTTTGATCTTTCCTTCCTACTGCAAAGTTGAACAATTCTCAACCTTATACCTCCCAGTAAAATAACAGAGAAGATATGGGATGGAATTTTATTTTTTTTGGCTATAACTTGAGCAATCCTTGACATGAAAAATCTTACTGATGTGGGGGCCAATGTAGTATAGTTTTTAGGTCTAATTCTACATCAGCTTTCTTGCCTTACCCAAGGGGGTTGTAGCATCGAGTTACTGAAGATCAAGAAAATATCTATAAAAAAATAATACATAATGGTATGGCAGAATTCTAATGCAATAGAAAAGCCATCTTAAAAAACGACAAGGTTAAGCGTACTTGCAAAAAAATTAAAAATTTCATTGCTGCAGATATATAATTTAGCAGAAAACCTGGATAAAATCCGAGTATAAAACCTCAGAAACACTGGCAAGTTGCACAACCATCCTCCTGGAGTGGAAAATGAAAGAAATCCTTAAAAAATAAAATTAATACTATAAATTTTGAAGTCAACAAGTTCCTCATAGTCATTGTGGGAGAAGTTCGCAGGTGGGCTACAAGTTCCACCATAGGAAAACCAAGATCTGTTTATTTGCAACACTCACCAGCTTCAATAGAATCTGTTTTACAATACCAAGTTTGGAACACAGGGTAAGCAAGGAAATTGGAGAGCTCATTAAGGGAGTGAACTTAAGGAGATGTTGTCAAAAGCTGAGTGATGATGACAATAGTAATTCGCAGGAACCACTCCTGCAAACCTCACTACTGAACCCAAGGCTTCAATAATATTCTGCCAAAGAAAATGTTTAAGTGATGATGATGTGTATCTGTGCAGCACTACAAAATGCATACTCCCCATGCACAAAGAAAGCATGGATGAACAAGCAAGTCCCCAGCCTATATAGAGCACATATATGGTCGGAGCCAAATAGATTACTTAGAAAACTCAACTGATTGGAAAGAAAAATCTCTAGCGTGGCCGAACTCACTTAACAAGTCATGTACCAAAGCACTTGGTGACAACACTCTCATAAACCAGTATTGCATCTTTGATTTCCACAACAACCAGTAAAAACAACACTATTAAAAACACAATCTCCACCGAGACAATCACCTGATTTGCAAATATCACTGTTTCTTTTACCATTTTTAATGTTGTCAAGGCAACCAAATTGAAATAATTTCCTAGAAACTTCTGCTGCTAGACTGAATAGCTAATAATACTAGTAAAATATTTTTTTTTCCAGAGATTAAATACTTTCAAGTAAAAATATGATAATGGTATCTAAATGCACACATTGGCAAGGTACTTCTTACACTTGCGAAAGCGAGAAATTAACTTATAAAAGTATAAAATATAGAATTTTCTTAATAAAAGATACTATGAACGTCTATAAGAGTTTGCCATTATGAGAGAAATAAATTACCTATATACAATAAAAACTAAAAAAAAAACAACTTTGTATGCTACCAAAGTGCATGTTAGGAGAAAAAAAAAACACTGGGTGTATAAATCATGGTAAAAAAACCAAGCTAGATGTATCTGTCTGGTTAGCATACATGACCTTTTTTGTGTTACAAAGGAGAGGTTCAAACTATAGGCTTTTTGAAGGAAGGAGGGACAAGAAAGCTAGTAGCACGAGAACTCATTGCCTAGCAAACATGACTTTGAACTCAGGAAAATATGTTATCTGCGAAGGAATCTGCTACCATGTAAATGGTATACTTCGTTTCATTTTACCATTATGATGATTTCTCAGGATGTGAGAGAAAGACATGATGAGGCGTCTTCTAGACTAACAGATAGAATAAAATGGAGAACCTGAACTATAAAAGTCAGAATTGTGTAAGTAACCTCCTATCTAGCATTCTCATGTGAAATCCTAGTTAAATCTTCTTCTTCTTCTTTTCCAAAAGGAATATAAAATATTGATCATTGCCTGAATAATACACAAATGTTAACACATAAACCCTCTCCAAATGAACTTCTATACAAAAGAATCACGTAAAAGAATCAACAAAGTGCATCTCTACTTACCGACACAGATGCAAAAAACCACCCCACCTATAGATATCTAAAGAAATCAGATGGAATTTGCACGACTCTGCATGGTAGAAGAAACTGTAGAAGCACAAGAAGTAGAATTCCGAATTCCAATGGCATTTTCTTTTGTACTTTTCATAACATGTACCTCTAGCTGGCGAAGCGTGTCGATGAGAAGCCATTGCTTCTGCTTGAGAAGCACTATCTGGTTCTGCAGCGCTGCAAACTCAGTCCTCATGATCTGCTCGCCATCCTGTATCACCTCCTCCCTGACTCCCTCCTCTTGAAGCCGCTGCCTCAGCTTCTCTGTTGAGACAGCCACATTGTCCAAAGGAGCCATTAGTTCACTGTTAGACATACGAGGGAACATATCCTTCACAGCCTGCAATGCTTCCATCCATGCCAAGCGATCCTCACGTGTCTCTGCTCTCAAGTGCAGCCTCTTTGTGCCAGTAAATATTGAGAACCTCTTGTCATCTGATCTGCTCTCGCGGATTGATGATACCTAAAAACATAAATTGAGATCTAATGGGAGAAACCATAAAAAAAAAAAAAAAAAAGACAATTCCTATTCTGATAAATGAATAAAATTGATTTAGAGAGAATATAACTGAAAGTTGGGGGAAAATCACATGATTCCACTAAATTCTCATCGAAAGTAAAATCTTCCATTAGAAGAAACAAAAGATAACAAATCGCAGTAAGAATAATTGACAATCCAAATCCAAGAGGCCATTGAAAATTGAAAAACAAAAATTATCATATATTCACCTTGAGGTGAATTTCACCAACAGGCTTACGCCTATTCTGCGAATTCCCATTCTTAGGCCTAGAAATACGTCTCATAGATTCTTCACCGATAACTTTGGATCCTTTCTCGGTCTCTTGATTAACGAAAATCTTATCAGGTCCATGAATTTTATAATACGACAACACTCCATCTTGCAAAACGAACCATCTCGGCCTCCAACCTTTCCCGTAGTTCACCCACTTATATAAAACCCCCGATATCCCATTCCCTACTATATCATTTATCTTCACATCCACCTGTACAAGTGGTTGCTCCCTCTGGTGACTCGTCCTGTTACTTTTGTTACCATCTGTTCCGTTGCTGCTGCTGCAGTTGCTGGCGGTGCTGTGGTTGTGGTTGTGGTGGTGGTGGTGGTTTGAGAAATGATTAGTGTTGTGTTGGTTGTGGTTTTGGATTTGAATTTGAATTTGTGGATGAACGGTGGTTGATCCGGGGTCGGATCTGGCGGTGACTGCCATCGATAGATTCGCCGGCGAGTGATCGGACACGGTGGAGATGCAGCAAAGCGGATGCATAAGGAAACTTCTCAACATAAATCAACGGACAACCCGACGGTTATTGGAGAAATGGTGACATGACAGCAGCGGGTGGTGGTGGAAGTGAGAAGCTTATTATTATTCATGACGGTTACAAGCGGAAAATTGTTAGGAAAACGGTTACAGAGAATGTGAAAAAAAAAGGCTATTAATTTTGCATTTAATGATGATGATGATGATGATTATCAGCAAGGATTTTGAAAAGAGAATTATAAATGGGAGAAATTAAATCGGTAGAGAAGAAGTGACCACAGAGAAAAAGAACCCGACTAGACTTTTCTTTTAGAAATTGGAAATGGAAATTTAAAGAAGCGACCGCAATCTGATATGTGTAAAGACGGGGTAGTTTAAATACAAAGCGGTTGGTTGATGAGTTATGACTCTGTCTCTTCTTTTAGACGGGTTTTGTTTCTATGTGGTAAGATGCAGGGGAGAAAAAGCAGAGATCGCCGCCGGGTCGTACAGGCGGTGATGTGAAGGATTCTGGATTGACACGTGGAGTAAATGCAGTGTGTGAAACATGTGGCGGGGGTGCTTGACGGGGAATCCAGCGAGGGAAGAGAGTGAAACAGCTGGCCCGTTTGGAAGCGGACCGGTTTCAAATGGGGGTAGAATCTTACCTGGAGATTAACTATTTCAAATTTTTTTGATAGCTTTTGTTATTGGACCCGCTGGAGTAGCGTGAATGGCACTTGGAAAAGAGGTTTGGGAAGGTCAGGTGTTCATCTGAGTTCAATTCAGACTATGTGACAATGTTTTAAAATTTAAAATATATAGATAAAAAGTTATTTAGTATTTGAGATAATGGTTAATTAATATGTTAATATGCTTGGATATTTTTTTTATCCAAGAAATTTATGCTTACAATAAAAGTTTTGAGTACCTGTAAAATATGTTAATATACTTGGACTCAAAAACCTTTCGATAATAAAGTTGTTATCTTTATGAGAAATGTATTTAATAATTTTAAAGAGTTTTAAATTTTAAGAATAAAGATATTTGTACTTGAGGATGTTTGTTCTTAAATTTTAAGTTTATTAATACTATGAAATCTAAGAATTTTTATCTTAAAATATAAAAAATGATGAACCATTTACAATATAAGATATTTTTATCTTAAGTATTTCTATAATTATGACTTCTATGAAAGAAAAAAAGAAGAAAAATTCCTAAAGGTGATTTCAATTTGAAACTTGAAACTAGAACCACTTGTCAAAGATCTTCGGCCATAAAAATTGGCCTTAGATTTGAGAGGAATAATGTCCAACCTTCTTCTACTGGAAGAAAGGATGAGGATATTCCCTAAAAATTTTCAAACCTAAGAAGACAACTAAAACTGCTTATGACTCTTATGGACGACACACAAAGTTCAGTATCTTGGGACCAAGTATCCCTAGCTAATGCTAATCAACTAGGAGAATATATGGTGGTCGTCACTGAAGTTGATGATCGTATCTCTTAGGTCACCAGCAAATATGATGGGAGTAATATTATCATTATAAGCCTTTTATGCCTATACAAGTTTAGATACTCATTTCCTCTACAGGGATTTGTGAGGGATGTTTTAAGGTATTGTAACCTTAGTCTTGTGCAAATTCATCCTAACAGATGGATCATTTTATATTTATTTGAAAAATTATTAAGGATTTTGAACGAGGAGCCCTCGATCACTGTATTTAGAAATTATTTTACCTTGATCAGTAGCGTTGAAGAGGGACCTCCAATCCCTTGGTTCTTTACTTTTGTCAATAGATGGAATGGACCCATGAAAAATACCATGAGGGGAAAGTCCTCTCCATCCAAATAGTGGAAAGAGCATAGGGTAATTTAAATGAGGTATACTAGCCTAGCCAGACCTCAAGATACGTATAACCCAATTTAGGCTTGTACCCACTCCTGAAGGACACCCCCAGCAGGTGTAAATGAAAAGCCTTTTTTAGGCCCAAAAGAGGAGAGGGTTTGTACCAGGTTGGCCAACCTTCATACTAAATATGACATTAATTATATGGCTAAAAGGTTATATGGCATTTCAAGTAATTTTGATTTCATATATTTGTTTTTTTATTCAAAATCTTTCATTCCCTAATTGTTTTCTTTTACAGGGTCTTTACCTGGGATTGCTGGATTTGAATACAGTGGGTCTACCCCATCAATGCCTAGTCATGGGACTGCAACTTCTCCCAACAGTGACTCCTCTTCCAAAGAAAATCAACCATTGAAGCGAAGACAAAGGGTTAGGTCTTTTATACTCAAGAGGCAATAGGGGGGTCTCACTCCCCTTCAACAAGGAGTCTTGGGGCGCCAATGCCCACTTCAATCATTCTAGAAGTCGATTCCTATTGGAAGAGAATGAAAATCTTTATTCCTTTAGATTCTAAAGTGGAGATCATTCCCCTTCCACATAGTTGTCTTGCTCCTACAAGTCCAATTTACATATGCCATGGGTATTCTAGTCAAGCTCCTCCAACCTCTAGGGTGGAAAACATTTTCTCCAATTTTATGTTGGATCACGCCCCCATTTGTTTCCCTACTCTCAATGAGGAGGAAAAAAGGATATTGGAGATTGTCCTTCAAGGGAGGTCCACGTTGGGACCTGAGAGGTTGGATGTGAAAAGGACATTAAAACAACTCCTCACCTTGTCTTCTGATATGGGAGGACTAACTAGCCCAAGCTTATCTAGCCATCACAAAACACATGACTTTTAAAGTAAGATAACAAGTTAATTTTAATATATATATTTTTTTAGTTTTATGTTATTCTGAAATATAACTTTTCTTATCTTTTTATTTAGACTTTCATGATGCGTGCTCACTTTAAGAATAGATGGGTTGAGGAGACAATGGTTATGAAAGAGACCATTGAAAAATATCGAACTAGCAAGTCTAAAATGCCAAACTTAGAGAAGAAAAGTTTGCTCAATATATTGAGATGAATTCTCTTAGAACTGCATATTCCAGGCTATAGGGGAAAATGGAAGCTCAAACCCATGCCTTGGAATCAACTGAACAACAGTTGTCCGAGGCCTACATCAATATTAATCTCCTAGAGAGAGGGATGGCTGACTTGGAGAAAAAGGAAGGTGAGCTTAGAGGGGCAAAATATATCTTAAAAAAGGAGCTAAAGATAGCTAGGAAGGAGGTTCATAAATCTCACACAAATATGGAAAACCTGAAGAATTCTTCCTAAGATTTTTTGTCTGAATATGGGGAGTCCATGTCTCTATAAAAAAAAATTATTTTAATAAACAAACTTAGCGAACACAACTGGGTAAATGTCATGGCTCACGAGATTAAATATCATTTAAATTATTTTATAGAAATATTATGCAAGGGGGAAAATAGAAATATAGACACAAATTAAATTGATTGAATAAAATAAAAGGGGAAAAAACATTATGCAAGGCTACACATATTAGAAATATTATATGAAAATATTTTCTATTTTCAAAATAAAGTTCATCTATATAAAAGATAAAAAAAAAAATTATAGATGAATCAGAAAAATACTTCAAAATTTAAATGCGTAATGAAAAAAAATATCATTTAAAAGAAGCTCTCTAAACAAAATAAAAGAAAAAAGGGGTATTAGTTCAAATATAAATAAGAACAATTTAGAGAAAAAAAACCATATAAAAAATCATTGGTTTTAAAAAAGAATTAGAAAAAAAATAATTTAGAAAAAAAAAAAAGAAGCAAAGGTCAGGTGTTGTTGGGCCTAGCTCACCAGGCCAGCTCGCCTGACCTATTCATCAAGGCCCACGCGTCGACTTTTTTTTGTTGCAACTGAGGTGGACGATATGTCATCCACCCCAAATTTTTTTTAGAACAAAAATTAGATGATGTGTCATCTAATTTACTCAGATTCCGGGCACTGCGGTGGCCGAAAAATTAAGACTTAAGTTCTTTTACTCAAATACCCATTTTCTTTACCCAAAACACCTTAGAAAATATGATAAACCTATCAATGGTCTCAAGAAAACTAGAAAACCATCTCAAAAATCAAAATCAGTCAGAAATCAAAATTCAAATCGAGCTCGGATATGTTTTGTCATAATCTTTGAAGGTAAAAAAAAACACTTAACATGAATTTCTCTCATCAAATGAAACCATTTGACACAAATATCAACTGTTTTGACGGTCTAAATCAGTGTTAATGATATTATTATTTTTTTATTGTCAAAATCTGATGATCTCTTTCTCTCCTTTCTCTACTGAAGATTAAAAGTTAACAAAAAAATGAGTAGAACCATCTACAATGATTTATATGTATGTATGTGTGTGTGAATAGTACCAATATCTATAATGAATATCTCACATGTTTTAATATTTAGTATAATGATGATAATAATAACAAGAAGAAAAATAAGAAAGACTAAGGATTGTAAATAAGAGTAGCGTGGTCTGCATATACGGGGGTGCACACACAATACGATCCCAAGACTCGTGCTATTGACTTTTATATATAAAAAAAAGGGGACAACACAGTTATAATTTGTCAATGCTTGTTGTGGACACTCTACTAATATATAACAAATAATTTAGCAGCGAAAGCATGTCTGGACGGCATTATGGTCGTACCTTGCGTCTTTCTCTTTCAAGGAAAAAATAAATTAATCACAGTGTCGTGTATGCCTATCAATTACAGCCATAAAGGAAATCTCCACAGCAAAGTTTTCCACTCAAAAAAAAAAACTACATGTCTGAACTCTTTAAGATCTAGCGTTCTCAGCTGGCAGCTAGACCACGCCGAGCAAACTTGGCTCCAGCTATTTGTCTTCAAGGTTAAAGATTTTGATAATTAACTGGATCAGATTTGATGATTTTCCATTCTCTTGATCAAAGAAGACATGAGACCTCGGTCGTGGAACCGTTGTTCCACTTTTGTTGTCCATCAATCACTTTCTAGTTTGTATATAGTCTTAAAACCCGTGCCACGTTGCAATTAAGATTTTAAGTTAATTTTTAGTATACTATAAGATCGTGTGAATGTTATGAATGCATTATATTTTATCTTGATTTTCTCAATTTTTTAACAAAACAAGCCAACATTTTTAATTTATTTTTTTTTTCAAAAAAACAAAACAAGCCAACATCAGACTGTCTGCTTGCCCAATTTTTTACCATAGAAACGGTGGTTAGAAATCACGTCGAGCTCTTTTGAATCTAAAACTACATTTTTAATTTATTTTTACTTTAAAATACCCAACAAATATATTTATAATCTCAATAAATTAATTTATCAACTCAAAACACCTCTAAATTATTTTAAAAACAAAAAATCAAAACATGAAAAAATTTTATCTCTCAACCTTGATTTATTTTCTTCAACAAGATGAAGATTTAGAAACAACTAAATGAAACTCTCTTCATTAAATAAAACTTATTAATAGCAAAATTGACTTTTTTTATTATAAAAATATAATCAATTGATAATTTTTTTTTTGTTTTTTAGTGAGTTCTTTTGTCAAATAAAATGGCTAAAAAATAAATGAAATAAATTTTTGGATCAAAATTATGATTATACAAATGTTGATATTGACCATGTAATTTCTTTATATTTTATATTATGCTTTTTTTATACAGTAATTCAAAAATTTATTTCATGAAGTTAGATTTCAACATTCAATAAAAAAAAAAAGGATATTTTTTTAAAAAAAAAAAGAGAGAGAGCGAAAACGAAAAAAAAAGAGAGAAAGAGTTAAGAGCATTCATTTCTTGCGTTTCATGACATTGAGTAGATACGAAAATTTTATCTAATCACGCGAAGTTTCTCCCACTAATCAGGCAATATCCCTCTAGCGCTCTCGTGGAAAGAGTTTTCTAGACGGGACTCTTAAATTCTAGCTGAACTCTTCCCAACCCCGACTAGAAAAATGATTACTCATGATTTACTGCACAGTGACAACAAGTTACGAGGCGTTGTTCGGCCGGATTGAAGTCGGTTTTGTTCGATTGATGGTTTTATAACTATAATTATATAAATAAAAAAACTAATAGGCATCATTGTCCAATATATATCATAAAAGAAATTACATTAATTATTATTTATTTCATTACATTTTGTCGTCATAGGAGGCATGAATGAGGAAAGATGACGTTTTTGCTTTTGTGATTTTGGGCATTTAGATGTATACGTAAAGCGATCTCTATTTGTATAAATTCTTTATATTCGCACGCGATCTTCGTGAAAAAGAGTCTTGCTCATACCAATAGCTATTTAAAGAGATGATTTGTTTCTTGTGCGGTGATGCTTTATAAAGGCTTACTTTTATAAAAATTTAAAAATTAATATTTTTAAATCGTTTTGGTTTATTAATATTAAAAATATTTTTTAAAAAATAAAAAATATTATTTTAATATATTTTCAAATAAAAAATATTATAAAAATAACTTTAATCCAAAGATAATTGTATTCCCATTCAAATTTGATATATTGTATGGTTATTAAGCAGCTCTTTACTGCCTCTTGTAACTTGCGGTTGTGCCACAATTAATGGTGGGATCTATTATTGAAAAATTATGATAGGAGCATTACTGAATATTAAAAATTATGGCTTCGAGTAAATTTTATCCACAACCACAATACCAAATAACTACTTAGAATCAAAGTTTAAGGAGATTAGTAATAGCAGAAATCCTCAAGTCTGAGAAAACGAGTTTCAAGAGAATTCTTTATCGAAATCGACCTTTATTTTCTTTTTATTGTCCATTCGTTGCTAAAATTACTGCCGAGTTTTTTTCTTTTTTTCCAAAGATTTTGGTGTTTCTTTCGATTTAGTCTTTGGTCAAATTGGTCACATCATTACCGGTGACATGATCTTGAAGGCTTTAGTTGGCAACGGATATGATAATAATAATCCAATATCATTGGTCAAGTTTAAATATTTAATTTTAAATAACAAAAGCAATGCGCGTGTGGTGTACTGGTCAGGAGACTAATCCAAAGTTAGTATCGAGAGAGAAATGGCATTGTCAGGATAATTATGGATGTTTTGTCAGGTTTCTTGACTTGCTGGGTGCATGAACAATGCCAAGAAATTACTGCACAGATCTTTTCAAGCGTTTAGTGGATCAAAATTAAAGATGCTCAGTTTCCTCTCCATTACTTGCTTTTAGCAGGGGTCGATATGTTTCCTTGTCATTAGTAAACGGGCACTTTGAATAAGAATGAACTCCTAACCACTTAAGGTTGTCTGGAAAAATCGAGTGACAGGTGATTTTTTTAAAAAAAATTATTTAGAAATATATTAAAATAATAATTTTTATTTTTAATATTAGCATGTTAGAATAATATAATTTTTTTTAAAAAAATTCAAATTTCATATTGACTAATCTTATGGACTGAGGATAGTTTTTGGACATGCATGTCTCGAGATCAATAACTCCCATTCAACTAATCAATATGTTTTCTTTTTCACCTCGCAGGGAAAAAGAAGAAGAAGAGAGGATATATGTAAGCGAAATCAATCAAATTAGTGACTTGATAATCTCTCAATATCCTTCTCTCCGCTTTACTCGGCTCGGAAAAAAAATGATAAAAAAAGGATTGGAGATCACACGCTCCAAGGCAGCCTCTATGCTCCCGGATCAAGGCTTCGAAGAATATCCATATGTTCCTTTTCATTTCTTCAATTAATTATCTGTTGTTGGTGGCATTGAAACCTTTAACTATATATGCTTGTTGTGGTTACTTGAAAAATATTATAATTATATTATTTTTGAAGAGTTAATTTTTGGTTGATATTTTAATTTATAAAAAAATTAAATAAAATGGATCTAGTAAATATATCAAACCTAAAATATTTAGGCTTAACAGTTAACTAAACTCAGAGTAACGTGGGTCTGATAAACATATCAAATTCAGAAAACTTGAACTTGATAGTCAACCAAGCTCAAGAAAATGTGGGTCTGGAGAACATGTTATACCCAAGTAACTTGGGCTTGATAGTTAACTAAGCCCAAAAAAACATGAGTATGACGAACATGCCTGGCCCAAAGAACTTGGGCTTAACAATTAGAAAACGTGAGTTTGACAAACATATCAAATCCAAATAACTTGGACATTATCAAGTTTTAAAGCCATATGTCTGATCATAAAAGATCCTCTACAATATAAGTATTAAAGATATGATAAACTGTTGTGCCTCTTCATCTAGAATAATCGTTCATATTAAGATATTAATTTTTTCTATACTTATAGGTATATGCAATATTTTTTTAGAGACCTTTTATACTTATTATCTCATTGATAATACACAAGAGATATTTGTTTTCCATAAATATCACCGAAAATAAAGAATTTTCCAATATTTTCATTCCATTAAAATAACAAGGTTCAAGGGGGTATTATACCCCCTAGAAAACATGAATATGACGAACATGCCTGGCCCAAAAAACTTGGACTTAACAGTTAGAACTTGCCCAAAGAATTTCAGGACATCATCAATTTTTTAGTTTATAAAGTAATAAAATAAGGGGTACAATAAGTATAAATATTTAATAATTCATATGAAAATAAATGATTTTCTTTTCTCTAAGGCAGTCAGATATTTTCTTTTTTTTTAAATTATACTTGACTATTCAAGATTATCACAGTTATGGATCTATTAGTTAAATTACAAAAAAAAAGAAGATATTTTTACTATTTAATAAATGAAACTATTTAACGGTTTATAATCACTTCCAAGAATACTATTTTTTAAAAGATAAAATAATATATATTTTTTAGTCATAATTGTACTATAACATTAATAGCTAAATTTATTGAGTGGTGAGATAAGTTATCAGAAGTAATCAATAATCCATAAATTTATTTTTTTACTGGACAATAATCAATGATGCATTAGAGTAATTAACTAATTATAGAAATTTCCACCGATGTTAATGTCTCCCGTGTATATAATACACACGACGACGACGATAATGACGATGACATATATGACGATTGAAACCATAAAAATGACAGCAATAGCAACAGAGGATTTGGTATATCGCTCTCGATTCCCATCCAAACGCATTTATTTAATAACTTTCATTTTTATAGGGTTTAGTTAAAAATGGTATAAAAATCTACGTATAATTTAAATTATAATTTATATCCCTAGTTTAAATTCTACACAACTAAACAATAAACCTAATAGTTTTTATTTTTTACTGTTTCCACCCTAAAAATACATTGAGAATAAAAATACAAGTTTTTAAATGAACCTGCCAAGCTTTACTAATTAAATCACATTCTTCTCGACACACATTTTGTTTAATTGTAATTAATTTACACTTGATATCGATATCTTAAAAAATTAGGTCCGTTTTATGGTTACAAATATTATAATTATAGGATTATTAATTAAGTGCAAGATTTATGTGGTCGTTTTAATAAAATAATAGTTGATGTGGGTAACTTCTTTTCTTACTTGAAATAAATTTCATCAGAAAAATAGAAAACGGAGGCTAGGTAGCAGCAAAAGCACAATCGTTAGCCAAAATGTCTTATTAATAAGTATACAAACTCTATCAAAAAAAGATTTTATCTAGATTTTAATAGTCACATCCCCAGCTATCAAAAGAAATATAATAAAGAAAAAGGATAAAAAGCCAATTTGATATAAAAATCAAATAAAACCAGATAATAAAAGACTAAATTAAAAAAAAAATTAATAATAAAATAACAGTTAAAAAAATATGAACTAAATTAGATGTAAAAACAAAAGAAAGTCTCTTTTGTATTTTTTTCAAGAAGAAAAGAGAGAAAAAAAAAGAGAAGAAAAAAGCCAACTATGACCACCTTCCTAGGCCGCCACCATGACGATTTCAGTGTGCCGCTCCAAATACCATTGTGAAAAGGCAGTGTTTAGTCGCTGGAGGAGCTGCATGCACTTCCCCAAATGATGGGCTTCTTCTACTCGTTAGAGCATGCAATAATTTTTTTATTTATAAAATGACCACATTGCCTTTACCTGATGGAAAAAAAAAACCCTAACTAGTGTTTTTGCTTTTAAGGTAATATAGATTTTTTAATTGTTTTGAAGAAAATAAAAAGACCATGAAGCCCTTGTACACTAGGGTTTTTTATATTTTAAGAGTAAATTAGTACTTCCACTATGCAACAAAAATGTAACGAGACTCATTTATTCCAATTCAATTTAATAATTACAATTTAACCTATGAAAAAATCACCCCCCCCTCCGGGTAAAAAATCACCCACTCTGCACTTTTTTGGCTGGCACAGTCAAGGGCAAAAAGTCATTACACTCAACCAATTCACAATGCAATGAATTTTACTCAACAATGTTTCACCGACCACTCTTAGTTTTATGATAAAATATAAACAGGAAACATATTTTTTTAAAAAAGAAAATTAACAGGTTAGGTTGATACAATTTTATTTCAATAGGTTGTGCTATTTCTATTATCATAATCTATTGATTTTTTTTTATTTAATAGATTACATGATTAGAAATGGGCACAATTAGCTATGTTATTTTTTTAATTATTTTTAATTTAAAAAATAATTCACAAGGTTATTTTTAAAAAATTATTCTTGTTAGGAAATATATTAAAATAATATATTTAAAAAAAACAAATAAAAAACATATTTTAATCGTTTTCCCAAACACAGCTGCTGTGGTGGCCTTCTCTCATTGTCCTATTTGAAACCGCCCTCGTGAATTCCAAGAGAAATTGCACACGCATACGTGTTGTCGAGTGTCGTCACACATGAGACAGTATTTGGGTGTTGCTAGAGTATGTTCGAGATGCTATTTTGAAGTGATAAAATGTTAATATGACATTTTAAATAATATAAATATGTTTTTTTTTTCGTTTGAAGTCATTTTCTCTACATTTAATCCGTTTATTTTTTTACCGGTTAGATTTTGAGTTTTTTTTTTTTTTGACATGTAGAAATAGTTTTTACGGGAGAGAAGAGGTATTTTATCTGTTTTTTTACCGTTCTCATTGAAGCTACCAATTAAAAATAAATAAATAAAGCTAAAAAGACAGTTAATTTTTTTTTTTTTTACATTGGCTTTTCTTTTACCTCATGTGTTGGAGATGCTCTCATGGTTTCTATCCTTTTTCAACACAATATCACAACCTACCAAATTACTGAAGCAGATCATTCGCCTGTTTGCTTTTTTAGCCTAGCTAGGCATTTATAGAGGGAAGTGGAAACTAAGATGATCATCACGCTCGGGTCTTCGTAGGACCGCTCGTGGATTCTTGAATGGACTTATAAGATGTGATTATTTTTGGAATCAAGTAATCACACGTCTTTAGATATAAAACATGAAACGTTGGTTTCCTCGCGTTGTTGACTTTGCGTGGGTGTGGTTTGGAATTTGGATGAGATTTTACGAGAAACTTGATACTGTAGTAATGATTTTTTAAAAAATAATTTTTATTTATAAAATATATTGAAATAATATTTTTTAAAATTTTATTTTGATATCAGTATATTAAAAAAATTGAAAAACATCAAAAAAATTAATTTAAAGTAAAAAAATAAAAATTAATTTTTTAAAAAATACTTTTGAAACTAAAAAACAAACAAACTCGTAGTATCTCGCTGAATTGTTGCAACTTTATAAAATGATGCATTATGTGTTTGAAAAAAATAATTAAAAAAATCTCTAGCCTCTACTCCTTTATAGTTTTCAAGAAACAATTAATAGTATCATATTAATTATTTTTTAGGTCCACTTAAAAAAAAATAGATATAATTAGAAGAAATAAATCTTAGATGGAGATATTCTTATCATTTTTAGTGGATCATGAATTTTATTTTTTCTTCTTTCTTTGTGTCTATTTCTTTCTTTAAGATAGATAAAAAAATATAACTAATAAGATATCATTAATTACTCTTCAACCACTATAAAATCTTTTGTTATCCAGTGTGAGGAGGCGAGCTTGTTTGGTTTCCTAGTTTTCTAACTTTATTGTTTTACTTTGAAATAAAATAGATAAAAAAAATATTAGGTGAAGATTTTATAAATAAATTATTTAATTTTTGAAATTAAAAGATGATTTTTATAAGAAAACATGATATACACTTTAAAAATCATTGAAAATTGTGTTTTTTAGGATAAAAAACTGTTTATTTTATTTTTAAAAATAATCTTAAATATTTTAAATTTAACTAACCTCGGTAACTTTTGTTTTATACATAGCAATTAACTAGTATCTAATTACATAGTTAACAATTTTAAATGTTTGAAAGTTAACTTGCCTTAATTATTTTATTTTAAGTATATCAACTCTCATTTTGTATAAATATTAAATAATTTTTTTAGGAGCTCTTTCTGCTTAAAAACAACGTAATATTTTGATCATTGATTCTTTTTTGCTTGTATTTTTTTTAATTATAGCATGTTAAAAAATTCAAATCTTAAACAATTCATGTAATTTCTAAAATATTAATTCAAGTAATATCCTTGATAATTACTTTAATTTAAACAACACATTAATATATTATTAGAAAATTGAAGTTATTTTGCTCGATGTATAACACAAAAGGTTTGATGTTTTCAATCTCACATCACAACAAACACGTCAAACAAAACATACATACAGTAACTATTTAGTAGGTAATCTAGTAGTAAGAGTTTGGGACCAATAGATTTGCTCCCTCTATGATCTCAAGTTCGAGTCTTGTGGTTGGTAATATGATGACCACTGGAGGCTTATATGATCGTTAAGTTCAGGGTTCATGAAATTAGTCGAAGTACCAAGAGATTTGCTTCCCCTATAATCTCAAGTTCGAGCCCTGTGGTTGCTAATATGATGGCCACTAGAGACTTATATGGTCGTTAACTTCAGGACCCGTAAGATTAGTCGAGATACAAGTAAACTGGCATGGACATCCACATTAATAAAACAAAAAAATACATACAGTATAGGCCAAACAAAGTCGAGAATTTGACAATAAAAAATCTCTTAGTTTTTGCACTTCACTTCTTGAAACTCATCAATATATAATTTTTATTTTATAATAAGATTTAATTTTTAATGAGATGCGTTATTAGTTATTATATTTAAATTATGCTAAATATTTGATCTCTTAATAATTTTTTACATGCTCAATACATCACCATCGAATAATCTGATCATTAAAATTTCAAGGACATGATAAACACAAAAATTTAAATTATCAAATAAAATTTAAAGAATAATTTTATATTATTTTTTAACCAAAAGTTACCCCTACTGGTTTGATTACAAAATCGGATTTTTGATTGTTTCAAAACAATGGAATACTTCATCGAGGATAGCAAAGAGAATCTAAAGATATATTTAGGCGCAGTTTGTTTGTTTACGGTGTGGATGAGTGTTTTAATTTTTTTTTATTATTAATTTTAGATTTATATTAAAGATAATTTTTTAAAATAAAAAATTAATTATTTTGATGATTTTTAAATGATAAGTAAAGTAACTACTATCACAATACTACCACAATACTAAACAAGCTCCTATGCTTTGTTTGTTTTTAACACAGAGATATTGTTTTCAAAAAAATTGAATATTTTTGTTTAAAATTAATTTTTTTAGTGTTTTTATATTGTTCTGATATGTTGATATTAAAAATAAATTTAAAAAAATATAAAATTATTTTAATATATTATCCCACAGCAAACACATCCTTAGTGTACAGTGCGTGGTTTGTGATAATCTTTTACCTGTGCTGGATTAGAAGGTACACGTGAAAGGCAATAGTGCCACAGAAAGCAGACCAAAAATAGGGATTTGGCTCGCACGGTGGTCAAAGCATATTATCTATCTTTTGGCAATGATAGCATCGAAATTCACTAGAACAACAACTAATAAAGTTAAAAAAAAAAAAAAGAGCAAAAGTGAAAGTTCACAACGGGACAACGCAAAGACTCTTCACCTAGAACTTACTGCACAGGTCAATGAAATCCACGTCGGTTTGTCTCGGGGAAAATCGGAACTGTACACGTAAAATGAAGACGCATAACGCGTCCAAAGCAACGTTCTGATCTGCCAGCGCCGTTTAAGAACCTGCATGTAATTTTCAATTAAAATTCAGAAACGGGGAAATTTGTACTTTCTCGTTCAGCAGAAAAGCAAGCTTCATTTCATATCAGGAGAACGGAGCAGATACAGTTCCCCAGAGTAACGCGTAAGAGTACTGTAGAGGAGATGCTGCACGCACTCAGCATTGCAAGTAGTTCCATCAAAAAGCACATAATCATAACAATACTAAACAACAAAAAATGGTGACAGATGCCATAAGAATACAAGGGAGAAGGCGATAGATTTCACCCAATACAAGAGCAGAAGATAGTCTGAGTTTGAATAGAATTATAGACGACATGAATGGACCCATCCACTTTGGATTGGAGTAGCTGGTGCCAACTTTTTTGACTCATCTTCGCCGAGAGGCCAATTATTCATTCCTAGCTAGAATCAAATCAAATAAATCTTTGCATGCGGGCAAGCACGCATAACCATTATGATACGGGGAGCGAGAGAGGTGATCATTATTTTCTTCGTTAATCGTTATCAAACTCTAAAGTATAGGGTTAATAATTGGGTCATGCATGTTTTCTATTCGGGAGGGAAAAAAGTCGTAAGATTTCACCACAATAAAGTTAATACCGTTGGGAGAAAGAACTACAAAATCGCCCGCCTTAATTCTACCATATCTATTTTCGCCTTTGTCAACATGACTCGTTAATATACGTGTCTGGGCACTCGATGATACGTTATATATACATATCTTCAAATCAAGTTATGTATTAATTAAAATTAGATTTATTTTAAAATATCTTTAAGCTACATTTCCTAAATTAACCTACCTTATAAAATCAAATGAAGAAACCAACCTTTGAAACCAGCAAATATAGCATCGAAGTTAAATTCAAGTCTCAATGTTGGGTCGTTCGAAAACAGAAAAACAAAAAAACTTGTGCAGTATCACTCTTCGACGACGATGGCTTATAGTAATAGACGTGCAAATTGTAATTGCACACGGTAGGTCAGTGGCTTGACACGATAGCATAGAATAAAAGCTACAAATTGCTACTAAAAATCAAGTTACTGTTGTTTTAAAACTCTACCTGTAGATGAGAAAGGAATTTGAGAAATTTCTCTTCAACTCCATCTTTCAGCAATTTTATTCTCTCCACATTCCCAGTTCCATGTATTAACCTCATTTTGTTTGATTCACCCTGGTCCACCATGCCTGCTGGCCATGTGATTATGCTCAAGGTCTACTAGACTGATCCTATTCTTTTCCCCTCCCACAACTAGGTCTCGAAGCATAATGAACCCACTGAACATTATTACAATGTGAACTTGAACTTGCCTCTATCTCCATCTCTATTCATGTCCCTTTGACATTTAAGAGCTTTTATCATAAGAGAATGTGGAGTCTGAACACTGGAATACGGGAATCAGCATATATATTACCGATTCCGAGCCATTAAGATTTGAAAATGATCGATTGGCGAATCCTTTTGTAGGAATTAGTTAATAACCAGCCTCAAGTTAGTTCGACCTTCAGACTTGCTTCCCAAGAACGCCTCACGGACCGAAGAGGGCTAAACACAGTTGTTATGCTTACCTTCAAAGGATGTTCGAAATTGATGAAGATTTCATTTTGTTGTCGTCCTGTATATCATTAATCCTGGCAGGGCTCCTGGCTTGACAAAAATTGTTTGATTGATCATGTTACTTTAGAGTTTGTTTGATTGATCATGTTATTTAGATCTGTAAAATTAATTGAGTACATATAACTGACCCAGATATTTATATTAAAAGGAAACTAATAATGCTGTTCCAACCTCAAGGATGGTGAATATAACCCATCCATTCGGCATTTAAAGGCATAATTACTTTTGACATTTCGTGTTTGTGTGATCTTTCATGTCAAATTCGCCACCAAAGCCATGTGCCTACTAAAATAACCAAGTCAGAAAGACGTACACAAGGAAATTGGTGATTTGGTATTTTTCTTGCTCGATGAGCCAATTTAGAAAAAGGAAAGAAAAGGCTGGCTGAAGTAACAGTACTCCACGCTTGTAACATCTAGTTTTTTCTTTTGTCCTTCACAGTCTACAGTGTAACGTCCAATTTTCAAAAAAAAAAAAGAACAAATGATTGAACTTTCATCGAGAGTCGAATTTTATCACCACTCGTGGTCAAATGCAAAAAGCCACCCTCCATTTCAATCATCCTCTTCGAAGGTGCTAACACATCTAATAACCCCCGATAGGTCATTTTCAGCAAGAAAAGCCAAGTTAACCAATTGAGACACAACAAATGTAAAAAAGAAGTTTTGTTTTTGGATCTAATCCATGAATTGCTTCTCCGCCAGTAAGCAAAGGATTGAGAATCACAAAACATAGCTTATACCTCCGCTACAAGCAACAACCGGCATACATAAACACACAGCATCCGCACCAAATTTTAAGCAACAACGAGTGGGTTTTCCTAACGCGTCGACAATCTACAAACATCTCATGCAAGACATGCCAAAGATGGACAAAAGCTGCAACTTGGCGCTCTTTTGATAAACGAGGGGACCTTCAAACTTCGAAACGGAACCCAGAATCTTTTATAGACGACAACGAAGTAGAACGAATGAACTTTATCTTACTTGCTCTTTTGCAGCCTTTTGAAGAAGACTACACCTCAACATAAATCCATATTGACACACAGCAATGAAGACAATGTCTGCCACATGGACCCCGATAACGGGTTACGGCCGCCCCAATAATACATATCAAGTTTGAAAATTTTGTTTTATGCAGAAGCTGGTGTTTAAGGGGGTGGAGGGTCCTTTTCTTTTCCTTCCCAAAATAAAATGCAGAGAGAGAAAAGGGCGGAGAATAACACAGATTCCCCTCAATCATAGGGCGTACCAGTGTCTGAGGTTTAGAGTGCACACCAGTCAAGGTATCTCCTGATGAGTGATCATCGGCCTGGAAGAAAAATCTTTGCCCTGCATGTTTTCAACAAATCAAGAGTGATAAATAAAGTAGAAAAACAATGACAGCCATATTAGTTTGACACCTGGTTGATAATGGGTGGAAGGATCCAGCTAACAAAACTAAAGCAAACACATCTTTCAATATGGCCTTTTGAACAAAGAATATAATCAAAGAACCACAAGACCAAATCAATTATGGATTAATTTGTTCTTTGGTATCGTTCCACAGCTGGCACAAAAGTGACCAATTTTCTAACAAATGATTGATTATTGCTAGAGATCTACATCTACTCTCCGCAAAGTAACAAACAGCTTAAAAAAGTATGTGATCTCGGTTTGCAAATGTACAATACGCTGTACAATGTTCGTAATTTAGATGACCTGACCTTAATTATATATATTGGGTGAAGGAATCTGGCCTAATTCATAAGTAAATAAAGATTTTCACTTGCAAGGTCAAAAAAAAGAACTAAAGAAAGACCTGTGCAAGTTTTGTCAATACCTCATTTAAACAAAGCAACTTGAAGATAAATATGGGCAGAGTGATTTAATTAAACGAAAATAAGAAATACAGTTCGTAAAACATCTCCACTTGCACAGCTGTTCCAACATGACTTTTGCCTCCAGTGGAAGATGCTAGGGAATCTTCTTTATTCAAGTTTTCTTCTGACTAGTCCTTTGAAGAAGTCAAAACTGTAGCCAATGAGAACAAATAACTGTGATTACTTATCTTAGGAGGATAATGAGGAAAGTTCTCTGTATGGAACCAAATCATCTGAATGTAAAACTATACGATACCAATCTCAGCATATTTCAGTGAAAAGCAAGTAGATAATAGCAGATAGTAACACTTAGGAGCACATGGGTTTCTAACTGTTTTTTATTTGATGAAAGGAAAATTTAGAAACACGGAAAGTTGTTAACGGCCCATTAAAACACGAACCAAGCCAAGGGCTCGAGACATCTGGGTTGAGAAAAGTTACATAGAGGACACTATGCACATGGGTCCATGTAATCCTTGTATTAGAAAATAGGATACATCAACACATCATTTCCTCGTACAGCTACCTAAAGACATGGTAAAAGTGGTTTTGATATGCTGATGACTGGAAAGTAATGAGAAAGCTAACGATGAGGCTGCAGCCACAAACGTTTCGTCCATAGTGCCAAAGGCACCCTAATTCTTATTGGAGGAGAAATAAGGAGACAAATATTCACACATGCACACATACCCTTTTATCTCTCTCTTTTTACTACACGAACTTGAATGAAAGAAACATAAGCTTATTGCGAAATTGAACTTAATAGCCTTAACTAGAGAGCAAACTTGAAGAAATGAAATCATCGGATATCTAAAAATCTTCACAGACCTAGCACTATGTTTGCTTATCACATTGCCTCTTGGAATTTTATACAGCTCCTCAGTCAATTGTAGAAAACTTCAAAGCAAAGCAGGACTTATGCACGATGATTTTGTTGAATAAGTAATACTCATGCACAACCCAGCAACACACAAACTCATAAATTCTCTTCAAATTCAACTTGGAACAAGTGTAGATTATCCTAAACAACAATATATATCTGGAAAGGTAACGCCAATCTACCTATTGCCATCAGGATGAAGTTCACACATTTGATTGTCTTCACCGATAGCTAGCAAATAACCCGAGGATGTCAAACCCTGTAAATAAAACAATCAGCTAAATCTTAGGCTCTAGCACAAGGAACATGACACTTCCACTTATTTAGCACCATTGCAAAATGCAATGGCACCTTATTTTGCAGAATATCATATAACAGGTTTGTCATATCAAGTGGCTTAAGTAACTAATTTTTTCCAAACTTCATCATTGAAACTGAAATTACAAAATCAAGGATGGATCTTCAGTTTGTAATGTGTAACAGAATAAAACTGTTCCTCAGATCTCCATAGGAGAAAAGAGTGGATTCAAATTGCAAGGTAGCATGCTATCTAGGAACCATATCAATGGTCATACCTGAATGGTGACCACGTTCTCCACTACTTGGTTCTCGTTCTTCTCCTGGATGATAACTCTCTGCCCACTACATGAACATCTCAAAACAAAATCATAACTATACATGCAAAAGATGACAAATGTATTGCAGATTATGATAATTGAATTCAAGAGTTTAGTACAGGATAAAGAACATAACTATGGTCCAAGATAACAGAGATAGCCTCTGAAGTTCCAATTATAGAAGCATATGAAAAAAAATAAAATTTTGCAGATTAGTGAAAGGTGTTCCCAGAAAACAAATCACTGAAACATGCTTGTCTAAACAGTTTAAACATGTCAGATCAGCTGTCTTATAGCACAGAAAGTTGAGCAGTTATCTAGCTCAATATGAGGAATTTTTAAAGCAGAGCGAATAGAAATCTGGTGATGTGTAAACAGTAAAAACCAAAAAAAAAGAATTGGGAATCAAAACACGTGAGCATATTGAGTAGGGGATGAGAAAATAGTTGACAGAAAAGATTTGTGGAAATTAACCAGTTACACTTGTAAGGTCAACACATCCAAAGGCCAATGATAATGTGAGCAGCTGAAACAGGGACATTACTGAGAAGATAACAGATGATTCATTGGTTTGAACACCACATCATCCTAGCTGAAGCAAAGTGTGTGAAACCATATTCTTTTTCCATATGGCAACTAGAATGTGATTTTTTTGCCTTTTAATTTCAGTCAAATTGTTTTCAGGTTTCCAAGCACCATTCTCAGGTGCAAGGAATTCATAAAAAAAGTAATCTAAAACTTCTATGGACCTCAATACATTTCATGGCTACAGAAATAACAGGAGATGATGGACCTCCTTTGCTATGTATATTGAAGATTATCTCCCTCAAAACTTGTATGGACATAAAATTTCAGAGGAAGTGATGAAATGAGAAACCGATAAAACATCTTTGATTTGAATGAACATCTACCTTAACCAATTATAAACATTTCCAGTGCCCCTTACATTAGATAAAGTAAACAATCACACCCAGAAAAGGAAATCATTAACATAACAAAGAGGGAATCATGTTAAACACTGGAGAGTGATAAAAAAGTATGTCTTACCTGTGTAGCCATGTTTTATAGTAAAGCTCCTCAAGAGTTTGAAATCCTGGATGAAATGCCAAAAGAAAAAAAAAACACAAAGAAAGAATGAACGTGGCATTATTGTTATTATTATTATCATAAGTAATACAATTAGTTTGACAAGAGAAATGAAAAAAGTCACTAGAAACAAACTGCTATTTCTAAAGAATTTTCTGATGCAGCTATGAAAAGAGAGAAGGAAACAACATCAACACAATTAGTAACTTGTAACAAGTCGGTGGAATTTATGTTTTTGAGAACTAACCGAACAAAAAACTTAACCTTAGAGTGTATCTAGCCCTTCCATATATGATTAGCCAGGGACAAATGAGTAGAGTCAGGGGATCCAAAAAAAAAAGCCATCAAATCTTCACCCTTTTGCTATCAAACTTCACCATTCATGTTAATAAACCATATAAATTCAATCCATTATCCTACCATTCTAAAATCCCTCGAGCTGATTCAAGCAGAACTACATGAAGCAGTTGGTTAAGAATTAACATGTGCATTCCGTGACTAGTTGAAAAGTATCAAATCAGCACCCTCAATCTATCTTAGAGAACTTAATAAGAATAGCTCATTGCAATGCTTTCTGATTTCTGAATAAAGCCAATTCCAGCAGGTGCTTTACCAGGCTAGGGGACAACAAACAAATATCTGGAAGAAATTTGAAGCAAACCCCTAAATCCCACAAAATGTAAGTAATACAAGAATTAAAAGCAGCAAAAACCAAGCACACTAGTCTGCAAGTATCCAAGGGGAAGAATAAAAAAGATAACCATAGAGCTAAAATAAAAATCTATTCCACAAATGCAATGGGAGATGGGAGGGGATGAAGCCATGAAGCTATAAATAAATCTCAAAAACAATCATTTGAGCTTCTGTAACGAAGTTCTATCTCCTCAAAAGTTTGACTAACATATATTAAAATTTCCAGGCTAGCTTCTTCTTTTTTTCATCCTATATCCAATAATCCTTAAATTTAAGTTACCAAGGTGTTATTTCTCTTCCTTTTATGATGTTACGTGGCAAGCATACCTTCAAGAAACAACTGGAATAATCATGCATAGACATACATGCCTTTTAACCTAGCAGGATTTCTAAGGAAACATTTCAAGTATGGGCCCTTATCAAATGAATTTATCTGGAAATAAACTCAGTTAATTGCTACAAGAAAAATGATAGTTTCAACTTTCGACATGATAAAACCAAAGAAGGTTGGCATGTCTGGATGACATTTCTACAGAATGATTGATAAATGAGATGACATGTTGATGATGGATATGACTTTTCAAAAAGTATTGGCTCACCTCCATTTATGAAAAGATCATAAAATTTTTCAAATTTATTTAGAAAGGCTGCAACAATATCTTCTCTTCTTAATGTGCATGCAGCAGCAGACAATTCTCTTAAGACTGCATTCAAGCATGTTGTTGGTTTCTCATTATCGACATTCAAGCCTATACCTGCAAGATTGTGATGCTATATTATTTGTATCATACATGCAAACTTAGAACCAACCTTCTCTATGATTTGGATTATAGAGAACAAGTGATTAAGAATAAACAAAGTAGCCAGTTAGCAATGTGGAAGTGTGAACATCAGAAAACAATTGCAGATCACAGAAAAAGAATTATATTTACCGGTACTGACATTGAACTTCTTTGATTTATATGTTGAGGTGGAGAGAATGCCTCCAACTTTAAGACCATTCAAATAAAGATCATTTGGCCATTTGATTCTAACATCAATACGCGGTAAGCCCTGAAATAAATCATATACTCCCAAATGAGTGAATCAAACCTCAAACTCACATACTGGCTAGCTGAAAAATTGCAATAAAACAATCATGCATGGCATTGATGGGTAAAGCAGCCACAAGCCACCTTTCAATCAGACACTATCAGGTGAAAATTCTTTAAAAACTTATGTTTTTCACACACCAACGTAATGAGTTACTAGCACTTCGTTCTCTAAGATCACATACTCTGAACGCAACTTGACTAATTTACTTGTTTAAGTCATTATGTTCTCTTGTCAAGTAAACATCACCAAGTAAGCCATATTTAGATATCAAATAAGAAAGAGCAAGGTTATAACTAGTTAATGACTGGCAAAACCCTTCAATTAAGAAGGAAAAAAAAAACCGACATTTTTGTCGCAAACATCCTTTATTGCCTCTGTAACAGCAAGAGACACTACATATTGCAACAAAGGCACAACTCGTCCATCCTCCATTTGAATGGTAAATGAAAACATCAGGCAACCTGCTGGAGATTCCCATACATTCTTTGATCGACCTGCACAATCAAACATACAAAGTTATAACTATTGATTATTGGAAATCCGAAATCACAGCACGAAATTTATATCACAAACCTCGCCCTTTATATTGAACATCAGCAACGCAAACAGTACCAATTGGAAGCTCACCAAAATTACTGTCAAAAAGAAGAAAAAAAATTAAGCATCTGAATTTATTATACACACGAAAAAAATCGTAAAATTGAAATTGGAGATTCTTACTTGGAAACAACATCATGAGTTGAAGGCAATATCGGCGACCAGATGAGTAATCTACCGAATTGATTAGTTGAAAGAGAATTCATAAACCGTTCAATACAGAAAGACTCTTCGTCTTGCCGCTGCTGCTTATTAATAATCTCCGAGTGCAAGAGAGTAGAGACTTGCACATTATCAGGCAGTTTAAGAGTGTTATTATTCATTAATGATTTAGCAATTTCATTCTCTGCAGATGATTTTCCGCATAATAGCAGCTTACAAGGCGTGCTGCTGCTGCTATCCATTGCTGAACCAAAACAACAGCAGCAGAAACAAATCAAGATTTAAAAGCATTTCCAGTTGTCAAGAAAGGTAAAGGCATCTGACACGTACCTGTAGCGGCTGCAACTGATCGAGATAGAGTGAATGGGCTTTTCTGGCTTGCAGGAGCAATGAAGTTATGTAGAGAGCGGAGCGAGAGAGAAGATTGTGGAGAGAGAAAACGCAGGTGAGGAAGCGTGAATGAAGCGCGAGAGAAGCGCGAGAGAAGTTTTTCTGGCATTAGCTAGATTCCGCTCTCTTGGGGCCCAATTCAAGTCGTAAAAAACCTCTTTCTCTACGGAGTTAGAAGTTTAGTTTGCGGAGAACACAACACGTGTTATAGGAACAGCAGGTGCTTAAAGTTTGTTGTCACTGACGTTTTGGAGCCGTTGGATTATAAAAGCGATACGTTATTCGCAGAAGGAACGGCGGAGAGGTATTTTATGACAAAAGAAATTACATAGCCCAATATTTTAGGGCATTTTTTGCGAATGTGAAAATTGGAGGAAGGGAAGGGAAGGTGAGACTAAATATTTAAATTTAAAATAATACTGGAATCGTCTACACACTCGAGTCTAAAATGTTTACAATTCTACTCAACTACCAGATACAAGTGGCTAGTTCTTCCATCTATTATCTTTTCTTTCAAAAAAATGGAAAAAATGAGGAGTGAATAATTGTGTTTGTGTATGATCTTCAGAAATCAGACTGGAAGTTGCATCGCTGTCTCTCTCCCTGCTTGAGAAGGATAAGCGAACGCCTTCTATTCGTTTGATGGATAGACTCTACCTATGTATAAAATTGCAAAATGAGACGGTAATTACTCTGTCATTCTCTTGTTTATCAATTACAGATATTTTTCTAATCTTTTGCGCTCATTGATTGCTCACTTGTTCTTGTATTTGGACTATGTGCTTATAATAATAGTTGATTGTTTTGTCTAACCTTATATTTGTTGAAGTCATGAAGGACCTTGATGAGAAGCAGCAACTGGTGCTATATGCGCAGATGGCCAACCTTGTCCTCTTGATTCTTCGACGGCCTGTGATCAGCATAAAGGAGATTGCTGAGAACTTCTCCAAGGTTCCTGACTTTATTTTATGTTATACATTAGTAATTTGTAGTAGCTAACCACAATCACCTAATGCCGTTTCAAATAGCACCCCCACAGTTTCGGCCAATTTATATGCTAGGAGTGGTCTAAAGTTTTCTTAAATGAACTTGTGCTTGGGACAGTGCAATTTTGTTTGGGAACCTGGGCGGTTACAGCATTCTGTGCATTATTTAAGATGTTAAGGGCTGTTTAAGCTAATCACTTTTAATTGATAAATGCTCGACGAAAGCAGTTTGAAATGGAAACTGATTCTATGTATATGTAGTGCATTGTGACAAACCTCCATTTGAGACCTTTTTCTGTTAGTTCTGGCATCTGTTAGTCCCCAGGGCATGGCATGATGGGCATGGCATGATGACAAGGGGTTTGAAATCTGCATAGCAGGTCTCGAGTTCGAGTCAGGCGTGCATCTATTGTAAGAACGTGGGACAGCCAGGATTTTACTCGCTCATCTAAGTCCACAAATTGCGTTTTTCCGGGTGTGGGGTTTCCTCAAATCCAAAAACAATAAAAAATATATGAACCTAGTTTCGAGAATTTTAGTAATCTAAACGAAAAAGATATGCAAGAAGAGGAATTTAAAACAATAAGTTCAAATAAATATGAAAATGAGGTTAATAAAAAATATTGTAAGTCTGCTTTAGTGTTAAAGGAAATTTTAGGAGACTAGTGAAATTATCTAAAGAAATAATCGTAATGTTAAGAGATTTTATAGATATTTGTCCACTTGAGCTACTTAATACCTTATGTCATATGCTTGACAATAAAAATGTAATAGATTTTTAGCAACATATTAAGCTGAGATAAAAATAATTCTAATTTATTAGGTTATGTTGAAATTATATCTATTTAAGTTTTGAATATTGTTTGTTTTATTTTACACTCTCAAGTCATATAATGATTATAATTACAAACCTCGAAGCTTGCAAATCTTTTTTTTGTCTCCCCACGCCATGATATTTGATTAACATGTTAAGATCATTAAACAAATTTAAACAAGTAATGTCCCGAATGTTACGATTTGCCCTTGTCAACTTCCTTAATGGAAGCATTCAGTTAATACAGTCATAGAGGAGGTAATAAATCATGGAGCTCACAACCGGCTTCGTTCTTTTTCTACTAGGACGCAAAAATTCACTGGCACAAGGGAACCCCGGCAAACCCATACAAATTGCCCACGCCACTATAGTTTGGAAAAAAACAAAATCGTAGGAGAAGGCAGTTTTTCTTCTCACATCGAGTATGATAGTCCCGCATGAAGTACCCTACCATTCCAGGAACTCGCATTTGCATGAGCCAAAGTATTCTAAACAATACCAGTGAGGGAAAAAAATCATTTTCGGTAAAAATCCTGAAGTTACCACACAGGAGTTAATTTAGGTTTTCCGCCACCAGGGGTTGTTTTTGTTATTTTTATTATTATTTATCGTTACTTGCTTCCCTAGACAATGTGCTGAAAATTTTCTCAGAAGATCCATGACAAACAGCTATTACAGTTACGTAGAAAATCATGTCAGTACTGTGCTATCTTACATAGAAGTTGCGCAAAGCAAGTGAAAGATTTCACATCCTTTGTCGCGCTGCGCGCATTCAAAAAGGAGATGCATACAAGTAAAGAATTGGAGTTCAATTCTTCTGTTTGAAGGCATAATTAAACAACAGGGATGTGTACACCTTACAGTGGACGGACAAGATTTCTCATATTCCCAAACGAGAAGAAGACCTTCCCAGAGTTGACTACCTGAAACCATTCCTATCCTCTCTCTAACTTTGCTAAACACTCCCGGAGCTGAAAACAAAGCTTAGACATCTGCGAGAGCAACTTACATTGTTGGTCTCGCGATGTTAATGACTCAGGTGTGAGAGTACCTGGGTTAAGCAATTGTTGGAGCTCACGGCATAGCACAGAAGCTTCTTGGTCACCGCTACAAGTTTCTGAGACAAGTTGAAGCAGTTTACAACCTTGTTTCTGAGATACTGATGGTTGAGTTGGTACTGGTGGAACAAGAAAAGGGTGTTGGAGTAATTGAGGGATTCTCCACCTCTCGTTCCGGTCCCAAGCCAAGCATTTTTTCATAAGATCAAGAAGCCATGGGTTGGAAACTGGCTCATAAGTTATCTCATGGTTTGGATCTGTTATAACTTTGAACTTGGCCCAAAAAGTCTTGAACTCAGAAAAGGGGGTTCTTCCATACACCATTTGGTAAAGGATACAGCCAAGGGACCAAATATCTGATGGTCGACCACACTTTATGGTGTTTCCATTCGCATCACTCTCATTGCACATGAATGCCTCTGGAGACATGTAGCTCAGGGTACCTACCTGCAGAAACAGAATATGAACCACTAAGCAAAATAATACTAACTAAAGAACCTCTTAAATAAGCTAAATTGACAATTAAGCAATCCTCTTCATCCAAAAATACACAGAACAAAAGAAGGGCGTGTTCTTAGGTGGCAACATGTGGTCAGTCAACAGAAGGGCACATACAAGGTGGAATCTGCATTCAGATGCAATCATACTTCTAAATCTAATAATAGTTTGGAAAACCAAATACAAGGAATAAGTAAAGTCTACCTGTGAATCCCTTTGAATATTAGTGGTATCACTCATTATGGCTTTGGCGATACCAAAATCAATCAACTTCAGAGAACCTTTGACAAGAAGAAAATTTGCTGGCTTCAGGTCAGAGTGCACAATACGTTCCTCGTGAATGGTATTGACAGCTTGAAGTATTTGCTGCAAAATATTTGAACAAAACAATGTCAATCTGCACTGCCATTCAAATAACAATGAATAAAACAAAAAATTATGCCTTAGACCAACAAATTCTGTGTGTTTTCAAGATGATGTAAATTTGCTATTTGTTAGTATCATATGAAGACAATGATGCATTGCTCATATAAACAAGTTTGTTTCCTCATCCATGCCAAATCCCCTTCCATACAAACTATGAGAGAGATGGAAAATGGAAAATGAAAAAATGCCAATAATCAACATCATGCCAAATTAGAAACTTATCCACCCCGTGATGCAGACAAAGTCCCAATAATGAAAACAGGAGCATCATTACAGTGCCTCCTTTAAACAAAGACAAAATGCTCCCCACTGTTCAAAATGACTTCATTCTAGCATTAAAAACTGACATCTGAATTAGTAGCTATAGCTATCAATCTGTAATATGAGAAATAGCTATAGAGTGTTAATATAAATTAAACTGCAACTATGATGCAAGGCCAGGTGAAGCCCGAGGACCTGCCAGTAAAATCTAAGCCAATTCTCATCTATCGTCTGGTTGGAGCTATCCATCTCCTTCCATTTCTGGGCCAGCATGTGAGCCAAATCAATTTCCCCGTATTCAAGGACCATGTATATGCACCCATCATCCTTAACTCTTCCATCTTTATTACTTATGGAGCTACTCATGACTTCATGGAGCAAAGCTTTATCTGTCACCTAATTCCAAAAGAGAGTGTTAGAGATCTAGTAGATGAATAAATCAAGAATAGATGTCAAGCCTTTAAGATATGGATTCTGATGAGAAGAAAAAAAAACATCAATATAAAAGACCTATTCTTCTGGCACAGAAGATTTATCGTCTTCTATAATGTTATCTCGAAGCACATATGTACAACCGCAAGGTATAGAGTTTGAGTAAATTGCAAACATGATTGCCCCAGTTAAATCATATCATTTAGAGCATGATTCTTTTAAGGATGCAAGTGAGTACCTCATAATCTATTAACTGTATAATGTTGTTCTTCCCCTTTAGTTTGTTTAGATATAGAATTTCCTGGCAAAAACCATATGCAGTTCCATAATCACGACCCTTGAGCTTGATTTTCTTGAGTGCATAGATTGTACAGTCTGAGGAAATGACTTTGTGAACCTCACTACTTCCTCCACTTCCTATCTTACCAAGCCTTTGATAGAGCTTCCCATTGACTTTAAAGAACAAATCTGGATCATAACTCCTTTTCCGAGGTACTGATGTGCCTTTACTGCTTGCAACCTTTTCTTTGTTTTCTGGTTTAGAAGGCTCCAACTTCACATTTGAAGATGGGTTTCTGGACATTGGACGCTGAGATTGGACATCAGTACCGTCATCTGCGGGTCCTCTCTCCTTAGCGGGCTTATCAACAACAAGAGAAGGATTGTTTGCAATGTCATGTGCCTCAGGCATGCTTCCCTTCTGCTCCTTAGGCAGGTCAAGCTCCTTAAATTGGGAATGAATAGCAGAGGTAGAAGGCTGGGTTGCAGTGGCTCTCAGGTCAATTAGCATAGCACTTGTGTCCTTCAATAAAGGATGTGACAGCTGCTCCAAATTCCTTGGAGTTACATGCTGAGAATTTGCATTAGAATCCCTCAAAGGTTCGACAGCAGCTTGAGAACCACTCTCTGTATGTAGACGAGAGCAATAAGTCGTTGAGTTAAGCATGGGTGCCGAAGTAGAATGAACAGATGTTGTGGTAGCACAAGATGGACCAACAACAGATGATTGAGTAGCTGGATGGTTTAAGAAGTTCCTCAATTGATGCAACTGATCCTGAACAACCATTGCTCTCTTTGCCAGTGATGTTACTGCTCCATCAGATCTCGAAGTGACATCTGATTCCATGTTCTGAAAGTTCTGCTGCTTCGTTTCATCATTAATCACATTTGACACCTCTACTTGATTGCTCACATCCCATTCCATTTCTGTCAATGCAAGTGAACCCATATGAGAAGACAAGTTCTCCAATCCAGTGGCCATTCCATCATCGGCCCCTGCAAGTTAGAAGATAACAGTACATATATACATGTCCAGAGTACAAAACTTAAAAGCTTTTGCCACGGCAACTTAGATTAGATGACAAACAACAAGTAATCCAACAAAACCAACTTTCAAACGATCACTCAAAAAAGCAAGGAGCAGTATATTACCCTGGGAAGTGGCCTTGTTCACTGTCAAAAACTGGACTCTTCTCTTACCCTCAACAAGTTGAGATTCTACACATGTCAGGGGCACCTGATTATCCTCTTTAGTAGCAATAACAGATTCTGGTTGCTCTCTCTGTCCATCAAACGGATTGAAACTCTCATCAAACGTCTTTGTAATGGTTCCTGGAAACGGAGATGCATCTTCATGAGTTTCCCTAATAACAGCAACTGGATTCTTTGTTTGCAAAATTGAATCTTTACTTGGAGGAACAACATCTTGAGACTTTTTCGTCCCTGTAGTAGGATCCACATTTGAAGCTACGGTTCTCGATGCTTCACGCTGTGGAATCAACGTACGCCTAGGCTTTATACTATTATTCGTTTGCATTATACCTAAAACGAGCATGCCAAACACTTAGAACTTCGACATATATTACAATTTAACTGTCAAAAGGTCATAATTAAAGTATTCTGGTCACAAATTAAAAAAAAAATTCTTCGAACTTGACTTCAAGATGAAGAGGTTGATTCCAAATTAATTAACACTATCGTGAACATAGTAATCAGCATTCCTGGATTAAGCCTTAATTTCATTTTATAGTAAATAGCAATAGATAAATAAATGAATGAATGTGCCAAATTTTAAACCCTAATTTTCAGAACTTCTTAGTAAAAGCGAGATCTAGAGAGATCGAAAGTACAAAAAGTTACAGATAGGGGTGGTGGTACCGAGGGGGCGGTGGCGCTTGAAGGCGGCTTGGACATGCCGGAGAAAGTCCGGGGGGGAGGAGGAGGAAGAGAACGAGGACGAAGATGAAGTCGTGTCGGCGGCGTTGGTGACCGGACGAACGATATTTTTTGGCGGAGGTAGAGATGGAAGAGGAAGGTTAGCCTCCCTGTCCATAGCCGGATCTCAACGGCATTTCCGTCAAGGAGAGGAGCAGTTTGGGGAGGAGAAGACAAAAACGAAGATACTTATCTGGGGGAGAGATATTTTACTTAGAAGGAATTAGGTTAGGGCATGCGTGCTGTCCATGAGTATGTGGAGGAAGCATCGGAATTTTTGGGTGCCCTGTGTTTGTGTGTCACATTGAGAAAGTGGAACAGCACTCCATCCGCTGTTCTTGCCAAAGCTAACTGAGCAAGAGCGAGCAGCGTTAAAGTTTTGAAATGACTTGTTGGCGCCCTTGAATCTTGGTTGTTTGCTGTGTTTGGGCCTTTATTGGGCTTTTTCTTTTTTCAGCTCTAAACCATTTAATATTGAGTAAATTATAAATTAGTACATGTAATTTTGCAAAGTGAATTAAATAGTTATTTTAGTTTAAAAAAATAATTAATTGGTCTTCTATTTTAAAATATAGTTATAATTAGTTTTATCACTCACGGGTAAAATTTCAAATTAATTTTGAATGTAATGGAAAATTGTGTTAGTGATGTACATACATTTTAAAATATAATGATTTTTTTTAATTGTTTTGTTTGCATATATGCTGTTTGTGTTAGAAGAATCAGTTAATATTATGTTAGAAGAATTAGTTTTAAAAATAATTAATTAGTCTTCTAACTCTGGGCATGCTTGTTTCTTTTTAGGAGTGGATGGTATGCCATCCACTTAAATCAATTTTTTATTTATTTTCACCTGAAAACACAATGACTTATTAATCCAAAAAATTCTAAAATCAATCTAAAAAGTAAATATAGATTAAATTAAAAAGATTTAAATGAACATTGATTTACCCTTTCAACCATGTTTATAGAGAAAAAAATCATCATTATCTATTCTCCTCGTCAAATTGAATCACTTGACACCAAGATCAGTCATTTTGATCATCATAATATGGGTAACTGCCAATTTTTTTCTCTTTTATTGCAGTTTTTTTGTATTTTACCCCTCTTATCTTAAAATCATGAATTAAAAACTAAACGAAATGAATTTTTGAATCAAGATAAAATTTTTATAAACTTTGATATTAGTCATATATTTTTTATGTATTTTACATTGTGGTCCTTTTTATTTTAATTTTATCTCTCCGCTGCAATTTTAAACCTCATTTCATAAAATTAGGTTACAAGATTGATCAAATAAAAAAATATTCTATGATGAAATTAAAAAAATAAAGGAAAAAAATAAAATAAAAAAGGGGAAGATGTTTTATTATTTATACGAGTAGTGAAACACCATTAAAAACTCTAGTTTTTTTAAAGTGTTTTAGTTAATATTATAATTATAATTTTTACTCTTTTTATTATATTTCTTAATTTATTTTTTTGGTGCTGAGGAGTAGAAAGGGAAAAAGAATAGCATAAAAATATTGATGAGAAAATAAGATATATTTTGGATTATAGATAAATATTAAATTAAACATCATCAACACTAATCAATCAATCAATTAATTATTTCTTAAACTAAATGGACTGTTTAATCCATTTTGCAAAACTAAAAGGGTTAATTTATAATTTACTCGTTATTAAAAAAGGCTTTTAGAGAATTTAATACGTGGATTGTAGCTGAAAAAATAAAATGTCCTTCTTGCAAACAAGTCTTTAGAAGGTATTGTATGATTTGTTTTTAACAAGTAGCGTGGATTTTCTCCGGGGAGGGGCAAACAGACAATAAAGCAGGGGAATAGTGCTAACAAATACCTTGCTTAGGAGTAACACTGACTGTTAACAGTACTGTTTTCATTTTAATCTCAATGCTTAACAAAAGAAACAATTCTTTAATGTCATATTTTTTAAAAAACATATAGCTTTACCGTGTAATTCAAGGCCTCATTTGTCAGAAAATAAATTCTTTTTGAAAAGTGAATTTCATGAAAAGTAATTTTCAAGAAAATAGATTATTTTTAATGTTTGATTGTATAATAAAAATTGAGTTGAAACTGTTTTATGGTATAAACTAAGTTGAAAAATAAGTGTTTCCAAGTTAATATATTTTTTTAAAATAGTAGTATTTCTAAAATAGTGCCATAATTTTTTTTTTCTATTTGATGATTCTTGAAAATATTTTCTTTTATATTCTATTTTTATAATATTTTTTTATATATATGATTATTGCATGACATGTATATTTCAATGTGTTTTATAGCAATACTATATAAAGTAAAACATTATGTACACTGATATATTAAATTAATATAACTTTTAATAAATATTTTATATTGATGTATCCTAATTATTTACACTATATATTATTATTTTATTATTTTCTAATAATATTATTTATTTCAAAATTGTTTTATTAATAAATAATGTTGATATATACTTAAATAATAAAGTGTTGTATTTCTTCATGTAAAAGTGGTTTTTATTATCTTGAACTATAAAACATTTTTCACTCTTTAAATATAGAAAACTGGAGTCAGAAAAATGTTATATAAAAAATATTTTCTAACAAGCAAACCATACTTAAAGTAATAATCTATATATATATATAAATATACACACACCATTATTTATTTAAGATTCTAATTTGTAATTATTTGATTATTAAAATTTTAATATTATATCAAATAATATTTTTAATTTAAAAATTTAAACTATGATTTTATATTGATTCATTTAAACAACACTGATCAAGCAGGCCATTGACTCAGTTGGTAGTACATGCACAGCATGAACAAGCAAAGCATTCGAAAGTCATAATCTGAACTTTTAATAAATATATTTTTTATTTGGATGTGTGGTTGTTTTTTATGTTGAAATTTATTAAGATGATATTTTTTATTTTTAAAAAATTATTTTTAAAATTAGTATATTAAAATGATTGAAATTATAAAACTAAATTAATTTTTAATAAAAATTAAATTTTTTAAAAGTACAAATTAATCCGTGTTTCTAAATATGAGAGAATCGCACCATGATTGGGAGTCTGATTTCAGAAATCAAGAACAATATTACCTTTTCTTTTCTTTTTGACGTGAGAGCAATTTTACTGATGTCAGTTGATTTCCTTGATAAATAACCGAGAAGTCATTTCTCGAGATTGCCGAATCCGAATCATATTTACACCGAGATAAGTACGCCAGAAAAGAGTTACGGCAGAAGAACGTCGAGAGGGCAACAAGAGGTAGGGAGGAGAGGCTTACTGTCGTGTCGTGTACTGACTTCTGGCAAAGACACCAAAAACGACATATACAGTCAAAGCTCAAAAGTCATCCTATCACAGATCACAATTTCAGTCTTCGTAGACATGATGGCACCCTGACAACAAAATACTTTGATTTACTTCGGTATCCTATCACACTTCCTTCGTTTTTTTCTTTTTCTGCACCCGGGAACCTCTCACCTTTTTATAGACTATGAGCTCGGTAAATTTTTCTCATTCAACCTCAATTTATCACACAGTTGTCAATTTGCAGCCAATAAAGCAAATCATAATAGTAGTAACCAAAACCATTCTACAGTTGATTTTTGTGCAGAAACTGGCATTTTTCTGATTGACTATTGTCCTGTTTGTTCCAGGGATACATTCTCTTTCGTTTTCATGGCCAAAGCAAAATCCAATGCATTGCAGGGGTGCTCAAAAGTAGAGGAACCAGCATCAGGCAAGTTGGTTTTGGGTCATTTGGGCTAAGGGAAGTATCGTTCATTTTCCTAACAATTCGCCCTTCGAGCCCAGTACCAGTTTTATTTTATTGCAGTCGTAGATTCTCCAAATTGTGATAAATTTTCTCTCCTCTGGTTACTGGGTTCATTAGAATTTTAAAGAGCATTGGCTATCGATGCATCGTGAGGTACATAGGACAAAGCAATACTTTGGAAGGGGAAAGCATGTGAAGATTTTCCTTTGAAGCTGTAGTGGTATAGATTTTCTCGAGGAAGGGGAAAGCAGTCAATTATATGAGAGTCATCATGACAAACGCCCTGGTTATTTCTGCGAAACTAATCATTCTGTTTGGCATTCGGGATCAAGTGCTCTCATATTGGGCACTAACTTTTGGGAACCGGAGCCCTCTCCTTTCCTTGGACAGGTAATTTTTAACACCCATTTTTTTAAAATGATTTTATACGATAAATTCATTTGAAAGTTATTTTTTTTATTAATATAGATGTCCGGACTAGTTTGCCTGTATCTCGACTAATCTTACGGGCCCTGAAGTTAACGACCATATAAACTTCCAGTAGTCATTATATTAGCAACCACAGGGCTCGAACCTGAAATCAGAAAGCAAATCTCTTGATTCCAAACTCTTATCACCGTGCCACCTACTAAATGGTTATTTGAAAGTCACTTTTAATATCTCTACTGATTGCAGTGGTACATTAAATACCTGAACATCATTTTCCAACCTCTTCTTTCAAGTATGGAGAAAGATTAGATACTTTAATGCTAAGAAGAGAAAATAATTTATTAATCATTTTATTTAAAAAACATGATAAAGTTAAGAAACTAAAATGTTACTTGAACCAACCAAGTAAAGAATTCTTGATTTTTTTAGTTCTTAAAACATTTATCATATAAAAAAACACTATTATTCTTAGAATATATAGCTCATTCTTTTATTTATTATAATTTTTTATTAAAAAATCACTGATTTTATCATTTGATTTGATGTTCTTTAAATCCCACTAAAAATAATTATTTTACAGATGTTAAGCTTTATACTATCAACCATCTATTTTCTGAGCTCCAAATAAGAGAATATTGATCGAACATGTAATTATCTATTATTTAAATATTAAATAATCTAATTCCTGATGATATTGAATTCTAGAATATTATTATTTTTCTTTAAACTTATCTTTTCTAAATCGTAACTATAAAAACTACCGTAATATAAAAAACACACTTAATTTGATAACATTAGGGGTAAACGTTTTATTTTTAATTTTCATGAATTATTAACATACAGAAATTCATTCCATTGTATATGGGTTCACATAATTTTAAGGCAAAAGGAATCCAACAACTTTTTTTTTTAAAAAAAATCACTATTATAGTGTAGTGAGTGAGTACCCAATCGCTAATGTGAACGTGCTGGGATCTGAAAATTTTATTGAATTTGAAGAAATTGATTGCAAAGATCTAATTAACAAAAGATAAAAGATATTTTTAGAGCATATTCAAGGTTGCTCATGCGTCTCCATACAATATATTTGAGGTTGTACAATCCTCCCATGACTTGATAGAAAATCTCCATGAGTTTTTTCATGGTTTTCTCATAGCTTAGAATTCTACTTAAATAGAAGAAAAATTCAAACAAATTCAAATTTAAAATATCATAATTTGATAACTTTAAATTTAAATATCAGTAAATCAAAGCTATAGAAGTTGCAATTTTTAGGTTCTTGGATTTACAAGTGTCATGAACCCTTCAAATATGTAGGATGTAGAGGGAGATTTGACTACTAATTTTTTGTTGGTCGTGGTGATTTGGTTATGAAACTTTTTAGCCATCTTATTAATTGTCGTGGTTTCAAAACACGATATATAAACAGTTTAAAATGCGATATTTACTTAATTATACGGTTCTTAACTGCAACTTTTTAATATATCATGATTCTGAAATACAACATTTATTTAATATTACGTTTTCTAATTACAACTTATTTATATATCGTGTTTGGAGTTACAATAATTCAAAACTATGTTATTTCATCAAAACTTTTTGTAATGTTGTTAATTAGCTAAAAATTTTAATTTTCAATGCTAAAAGCACCAAATCTCCAAGTTGTCGCTGATGTAAGTAATAGCCTAATAGGAGTATCAGAACAATTACTATCAAATTAACTGTTCATCAATCAATATTTGATACTGATGCAAATGGAAAGGAAGAATTGTAGAGCATAACACCATCTGGCCTTCCCATTCTACTGGTCTAACCTACTGGACAAAAAGAACAACAGCCCATGCAGTAAATAGTAGTTTAATAAGGGACCCAGATTTCTTACTTCTGCTACTGATCTAAGAAACTTTCATGCAATGAACGGTCAGATTCCCGTCGTGAAAAAGGGCTATTAGTTCAGTATAAAATTCAGTTCGTCACATGCATATCAAAGATCAACATTAACTCCAAAATCTAGAAATAAATCCCCTAGCTTCTCTACTAGTTTTCGCACCTTCCCAGCGGGTGAGCTCAAGCTTCAATATTCTATCACCTGGCAATGGCCAAACCAAAAAACTCCAGAACAACCAAGGAAGTCCAACAGAATCAAAACTACCATCCCCTGAAAACAGAAAAACCACCTTCATGGTTAGTTGTAAGAGGCCTTTTTAGCTGCAAGCATCTCCAAGCACAGCAGCAGCAGCCAGAACAAAAGCAACCACAGCAACAAAAGCAAGATCAGCTGCAGCAACCGAAGAAGGAGAAAAAACACAACCAACGTCAAGACCGGTCAGCGGAGGAAACAAGCAAGAAATGCAAGAAAATGAGGTGTTCAGGCTCAATATGCAGCAACACAAAGGTCATGCACAGGCCTGAAACAACCTCCCCTGAAGTCCAAAGGAAAGGGGATTCAATGGGCTCAGCTCGTA
This sequence comes from Populus x sibirica, assembly GCA_019202695.1. Lineage (NCBI taxonomy): Eukaryota > Viridiplantae > Streptophyta > Magnoliopsida > Malpighiales > Salicaceae > Populus > Populus x sibirica. The sequence goes on along the minus strand of JAGMVL010000643.1, from coordinate 762,201 downwards.
AAAATGACACTTCAAGTAGATCCATGAAAGCTCCTTTACATGAACTCAATGGGGTTGTTTCCTCTACCAATTCTTCACTTTCTGCATCTTCTAATTTCAGAGGAATGCCATTCAGTAGATTCTCTGGTTGCTATGAATGTAGAATGGTTGTGGATCCTGTTCTTGGAATTGCCAGAGACCATTCCTTGTGGGGTAGCATTTGTTCTTGCCCTGAATGTGGTGAGATTTTCACGAAAGCTGAAAGTCTAGAGCTTCATCAGGCTGTTAGACATGCAGGTAGCCCACCATTCCCTACAACTTTTGATACATATTCAACCAACTACCATTTAATTATTATTTTCACATTTACTTATCTATTAGTATAATTTTGACTTATGATATTGTTTCTTGAGAAGGAATTTGATTTTCATCCTTATAGTTATTTGTATTTTTTGGAGGCAAAAGAAGCCCAGAATTCCTTTTGGCCATTAAGCTTCGGATTTTTTTTCTTATTCCAATATCTATTGGTTGCTTATGACTACATTTTTTCAATACTAGTTTTTGACTAATTTTAACTTTTCAATGCCCATCACACACGTATCTTCGCATGCCCATCATTACCAAACACTAAAACAAGTCCTTAACTCCCTGATTTTTGGTTCAAATTTCACAGTATCTGAACTGAGTCCAGAGGATACAAGCAAGAACATAGTAGAAATCATATTCCAATCAAGCTGGCTAAAGAAACAGGCTCCCATTTGCAAAATAGATCGCATCCTCAAAGTCCATAATACCCAGAGAACCATCTCTAAGTTTGAAGAGTACAGAGACTCCATCAAAGCCAAGGCCGCCAAGCTCCCCAAGAAACAGCCACGTTGCATAGCAGACGGCAATGAGCTCCTCAGGTTTCACTGCACCACCTTTGCGTGCTCAATAGGCCTAAATGGCTCGTCTAATTTGTGCATTTCAGTTCCAAACTGTAAGGTATGTAGCATCATCAAGAATGGCTTCAAAGATCCCACCGGTGGAGATGATAATGGACATGGGATTTTGACAACAGCGACCAGTGGAAAGGCACATGACAAAGCCACGACATTAGAGGATGGTAATGGTGATAGCGAAAAGAGGGCAATGCTGGTTTGCAGGGTGATTGCTGGCAGAGTCAAGAAGAGCATGGAGGGAAATATTGAGGATTATGACTCAGTAGCAGCTGGCATGGAGGTTTACTCTAATCTGGACGAGCTGTATGTGTTTAACCCTAGGGCAATTTTGCCTTGTTTTGTTGTTATCTATAGAGGGTTTTAATATGGCCTAACTCGTAACTAGTAGCATCTTGTATTGAATTAATTAGGGTAGTGTTTTCTGTTCTGTTCAGTTGATTCTGTCCATGAAACTCGATAATAATATTTCCTTTTGATAGGATTTTGCAACGCACAGTTTGGGGTCCTGGTCAACTATAAACAAAAAATTTGTTGGGCACAGCTTGGCCAGTCTCCAAACAGGGCATTAAATGTACATTGTTCTTGTGCACTGTCTCCTACTCGCCAGACGAGAAGTTATGTAATAATATAAGCGAGAAGTAACCTTTGTTTTCTGTTTAATCATGCCAATTTTGAAAGTGAAGGTGATCAAATTCTTGGAAAGAATGCACCCATATTTTGAGATGTAACGACCGATTACTATGAAACTTCACCACCAACCCGAGCCTAATTGTTTACAGAGGGTTTAACTATTCAAGATGCATTATCATCGAATGCATGGACTCAGAACACTACGGCGTTGCACTTTGTGCAGACGATATTACATCAGTCTTCAAGCTGCAAGACATGCCTTCATGTCCAACACTGGGCGTGAAAATGAACTTCATCTACTGTAACTCCGAAGCCTTCGATTTTCTCGGAATCATTTTCTGAAAATGCAATGTTATACTTCTCGTAGTTTAAGTAAAATATATATGAGGCAAAACCAGAGAAAGAATTTCTAACAGGAATGGCCAGAGAGCGGAGAAGGTATTTCTAATCCCGTGGGTTTGGCCATGGTCAATGCTTAATCTGACATGTACATTTGTACATTTTAGCCTGGCAAATCCTCCCAGGGCCACAAAGGAAAATATAGCTTCTCATGCCTGCACTCATCCATTAAACGGCCAAAAAAGGGTAAACGATGGAGAGATCTGTGCTGCCCAGTGGCCACCAAATGTCATCTCAAATTTTCAATCCTTTGGTTATTTGTAGCAATGAGTTCATCTGGCGTGCTGACCTGGCAGGACTAGTCCTAGACTTTCACTAGCTATTTGACACCCGAGTTAAGTATTTTTTTTAAAAAAAAAAAAAAACTGACCACTAAAGTTTTTTTACATAAAAAAATATTAAGTGTAAATAAAAATTTTTATGCATATTTTTAGTTAAATAAATAATAAAATTATATAAATCAATAAATAAATAAAATTTATTAATAGTAACTAAATACATATCTGGGAATGTCGAGAGGTGAATATAGATCAAAATATTAGATCTCGCAACATAAATTATTTACCAGGTTTTGTTTAATGTCTGGTTATTAAAATTAATTTTATATTTAATCAAATGATAATAGAAATAGACACATAAAAAATTAATTGAATAAAATTAAAGAAAAAAATCCCGCAAGGTTGCACTTATTAGAAATGTTATCAGAAAATAAATATTTTTTTAATTAATAAATTTCAATTATATAAAACATAAAAAAATTATATTAAAAAACTAAATACATATAAAATAATTAAAAAACAATCACTATTTAAAAAAAATTAAATACAAAAAAAATTAAGAACTAAAATGAAAAAATTATAAATTATAAATAATTAATCTGAGTTAGTAAACAATACAAGTAAAATTAAATGGCCAAATATTTTACTGTTATCTATAATATAATAATGTCACCAAACTTCACTAATCACTAGATGTTTCCTAATAACTTAGAGGTTATTTTTTAAAATATTTATTATTTGGAAAAATATTAAAAATAATTTTTTTTAATTTTTTAAAATTTATTTTTAACATTATCATATCAGATAAAAAAATTAATTTAAAATTTAAAAAATTCAATTTTTTTTTAAAATACAATTAAATTGCAATACCAAACATATCCTCAAATTTATCCCTACGACCTACTGGCAGACCTGACTATCTTTGAACCGCAAAGGTTAGGGGGTCGGTACTATCATGCCCCCAGGATGCTTGGGCATTTGATCTCCGGCCTAGTAATGTAGCCTGTATTGACAGTCGCGCATAAGATCTTGGTTTGTCACATTTTAATTGCTAGTTATTTAATTTGTGTTTCGTCATAAATCAAAATATATTTTTTTCTTAAAAAAATATATATAGACTTTTATAATGTATTTTTGTAAATAAAAAATTCCAAGAATAATTTAAAAAGTTCATAAATATATCTAATTAAATAAATTAAAAACTACTTATGCAACAACAAAAACTATCAAGCTCAATCTCTAACCAATAAATTTAATAAGTCAAACCTGTAATATGAGTCATGAATTTAATTGAGTCAAACAATTTTTTTAATCTAAAATAAATATTTATAAAATTAAGAACTAACAAGATATCAAAGTGATTAAAAACAAAAATCAAACCGAAATAAATTGCATTGTCCAATTAATAATAATAATAATAATAATAATAAATATTAAGTGATGAAATTGAAAACAAAATAATCAAGAAAAAATACGTAATTGTAAAGTTTCATTCTTCAACATTGTATCGGTTAAGAATTAACGTTTTTTTTTGTTCCATCATTCAAAGTTGAAGTTTTTTTTTTATATTAGGCTTTGTGATTTTCATTGATTTTCTTTCTATTCATCTATCACAGTCTCGTCGCTTAGACCACGGGTTGGCCTGGGTTGAGTCAATTGTTTTCAGGGTCACTCTTTTTAAATTTAATAATTTTTGTGATTTATCATTCAATATTAAGTTATTTTATAATTGAGCTCTGTAATGTTTTCAAGTTTGTCTTATATTCGATTATTTTATTGATATGATTCAGATTATAGAGTTTGGTTTGATTTGCTTACTTGGTTTTTTTAGAGTTCGTTTGTTTTAATTGATTATATTTTCAATTTTATCCTTCAACGCTGGATTTGTTTGAAATTTGAATTCAACTTTTTTTTATTTACTTTTTATTTGTTTATTATCTCTGTTTCATATCTTAGCTTGCATATTTTGATGCTCGATAAGGTTGACTTAGGTTTTTTTTTTTTTTCCATACTTGATTTACTGCAATCTAAATTCGTCATTTTTTTAACTGTTTTTTTTTTAGTTGGTTCATATATCAAATTTTTTTTATGGAATTATGCCCTAAATTGCATTAAAAAAAAAACCTTTTCAAGACACTTACGTTGCCCAAACTTTTTATTTTTACTGATAAAAAAAATATTTTGCCGGTGGCGTATCACGAAGCGCACAAATGTAGTTCATTCCTATAATACAAAATAGCTTCAACTACCAAGAGATTTTGAAGATGGAAATGAACGGTATTTATCATGGCAGCAAGCCATGAAATGTATCATGGATGGATGCCATGTAATGGTGGTCTATGTTAGACCAACTACTCGAATTTAAGGGCTGGTATATTGGATGTTACTTGTTAGAGCAACTCCTACCTAGCTAAATAAAAAGCCAAAAACAAAAACTCCAACCTAGCGAAATAAAAAGCCAAAAACAAAAAAGTTTCTTTGCTTATTTTTCATGCTCTAAAAGAAAAACTAAACAAAATAATATTTTTCTTATAAAAATATTATTCCTACACATCTTATTATTCCTACACATCTTGTAAAAATATCAAAACACATTCTTTGCAATATTATTTTCTTCTTTGATTTTTTTTAAATCTATGTTTTTTTAATTTATTTTGAATTAGATAATCCTGGTTCATCATCTATATTATGAATTTGACGAGTTCATTCAAGTTAACTTGAGTTTTTTTTTTTAATTGCATTGTTTTAATTTCATCATTTAGGTTGATTGAAATCATCCATGTTGTTTTTATACCCTTCAAGTCAACTAAGTCATATTAAGTTGTTAAAATAGTCATATATCAAATATATTAAAATATAATTAGCTTTTCTAAAAGGTTTTTTACCATAGGAGTGAATGTAAGCAGAAAAAGAAAAAGAAAAAGAAAAAGAAAAAATATATATATATTTACATTATTTAAAAAGTTATATTGCCCATTTGACTATTTTAAATAGTATTTTTTTTTTGGAGATGCTCTTAGTTGATGTTATGGCGCCCATTGATGATTGATGGGCTCAGAGGAGTATTTAATGTGTGTTCACTGTACTTTTACAGTGCTTTCAGGTTTTACAGTCATTGAAAATAGTAAAAAGAGAAGGCGACAAGCTTTAAAGAAGAAACACGGGCACAATCCATAATGTTGAATCTGTGGGAGGACAGAGAATTGGGAAGGGGGTGAAATGATTGAAGAAAGCAACATGGCATGAGAAAGAACGTTCAAAACAACCAAATGCCATAAGCATGGAATAATGCCTTGCAAAGCAACGGATTGCCCTTTGCATCAACAATGACAATTGGGTGGTGTGGCTCCCTAATCTTTGCCTAGGTGGACCCCACGCCAGTTGCTTACTTAAGCCTGCCGGGTCAAGGTCAAATGGTTGGACCAGCGTTCACTTCTAGGTAGGAGTGTAGGACCATTGTATCCTTTCTCTTGCAGTGCCTTTCCAAGTCCACGACACAAGCAATGATTGTATTTACATTGGACCATGGAAGGAATAGAGGCCTACTGATGCGTGCCATACTAAGAACCTCTTCGAAATGAGACTAGAGGGCCTTGTTTCGCTTGGCATATAGCTGAAAGTGCAACTCAAGACTTTTAACGTTGGATTCTCAAGTGTAAACACACACACCTAGAGCTGTTTGTCCTATAATTCTTCTAAATGATATTAAACAAGTAGATACTGGGGGAGGGGGGGAGCAAGAAAAGCTTGCCAAGTTTTAGTTATAGAGAGGGAACATTTATAACTCTATATTACGCTAGTTAAGATCGTCATCATTTCACTCGTTATTGCTATTTATCGCAGTTTTAACTTTCCAGTACTACAAAAACAAAGAAATTTCTCACCTGTACCAGGAGAGAAGGAAAGGACATAAATAGAAGTGATATGAGCGAGATGAGAGTGTATAAATTAGCAAATTCAAAGGCTTGCGCTTAATAGGGAGACGGACTTTAACATACCGATGCTCAATTGCAGCTACTTTTTCATGTATGCTATACGCAATAAATTAGGCTTGGACCTACCAGTTTGTTTGACTGACCTCTATAGTTCAACAGTGTTCCAAATAGTGGAGCAAATTGAGAGAGGCCAAACCTGTAAAAAATTCTATTCCGTTTCTTCCTTTCTTGGGCCCTTCTATTGCAATTTCCTTCCTCTCTTTCCTACTCTGTAAAACACAAGATGAAGAATAACATAGTTCTTTCCGCTGTTGTTAAAAAGAAAACGATAAGAAAAGCTGACTGGTTAATATCATGTATTATTGCATCTGGAAATCCACAATGTATAACACACTTACATTAGTTGTAATTTGTCTCGTAAATTGAATTCAGGGAAATGATTTGTGTTGGCATCCTGGAACAGTCAATCTCATGTGCTCCTGATTATCATAACATGTTAAAAATTATGAAAGGATGGAAAACTTATCAAAGATGAAAGCACACAGAACTTGTAATTTTCCTAGATGTTCATGCATGAAAGTAAGCTAGTGACCATACGGTCCATACCAATAAACTGAAATGTAGCATGGTAACTGCAGGTGGATTGGGAGTTACCTTCATATCGAGATCCTTCTGACTGCAATATACATGCTGTATGTTTCTGCATCTCCAGGTTTTCTTCAACCCAGCCCAACTATTTAGCACGGGTAAATGCTCTTACACTGACATCCCAGACACATAATGACTAATAGATAAGTAGCAGTGAATGTTTTACCACTTAATCTTGAACTTCAGGCAAGATTAACTAATGCCATGCCATGACCAACGCATCTTAACTTGAAATCTCAATCCAGCTCGTTCCAGCCGCTTTGACACCCAACTTTTTAGCAGCTTCCCTCACTTGGCTTAGACTATCCCACATTCCCAAAGTTCCATAAGCATTTGAAAGCATAACATAAATCGAAGGGTCATTTGGACAATTAGCAAGAAGATTCTCAGCGATGGTACTGACCAATCCAGTATTCCTGTGAGTCCCACAGGCCCCAAGCATCGAGCTCCATATGGTTTTGTCAGGTTTAAATGGCATCTCAGCAATTAACTTCTCTACCTCTTTGAAACATCCAGCTTGACATAGAAGATCAACCATGCAATAATAATGTTCTAGTTGAGGTTCAAGTCTGTGATCACATTTCATGGTCCCAAATATGGTCTGTGCCTCTACAACCAAACCAGCATGCCTACATGCAGTAAGGACACCTAGATAAGTGACTTCATTTGGCTTTAACCCTGATTGTACCATCTGTCGGAAAATTTCAAGAGCTTCATTTGCCCTTCCATTCTGCGCACACCCCACAATGATCCCTGTCCAGCATACAACATCCCTATCTGCAACAAAGCCAAACAAAACCAAACCATCTTCTACCTCACCACATTTTGAATAAATGTCAATGAGGGCTGTGATGGTGACCTGTTCGGTTTCATATCCTCTCTTGATACAAAAAGCATGTACCTGTTTACCGGTTCCAATAGATGCCAAACTAGAACAGACTTTCAGAACATTAGAAACAATATACTGATCTACTTCAACACCAAATGTAACCATATCTCTAAACAGTGACAAAGCTAAGGAGTTCAATTCCATCTTAGCGCACCCCATGAGTAAACCAGACCAAGCTACAATATCTTTCTTGGGAAGCCTATGAAACAGTTTAAAAGCGTCTTTCATATTCCCCAGTTTTGAATAGAGGTCTACAAGGATGCTTCCAACAACATAATCTAACTCGTGCCCACTGATAACAATCAAAGCATGAACTTGAATCCCAAGTCTCACATTGAGCAAGTTGATGCAGACCTTCAAAGCACTACTCAAGGTGTAAGAGTCAACCGAAGCACCAGAATGATGGATTTGTGCAATCATATTAACAGCAGCTCTACTTTTCTCATGAACAACATACCCTGAAAGCATAGAATTCCAGAGTACTAAGCTATCACAGATTGAACCAGTACCACCTGAGTATTGATCAAACAGCCTTATAGCATCATCTAACCCGTTGCAATTTGAATACATATCAACCAGCGCTGACACAGCGAAGCAACTAGACTCCAAACCAGACTTTAAAACACAACAGTGAATCTGTTTACCTGCAACTAAGAAACCAGCATAACTACATGTCTTAAGAGCACATGGAAAAGTAAATTTATCAAGCTTAATCCCTTCCCGGTGCATCTTACAAACAAACTGTAATGCACGTGAACTCCCATTTTCTGCAAGACCAGCAATAATAGTATTCCAAGAAACAACATTTCTGTCCGGCATTTGATTGAACAAATTAACAGCCTCCTCCACCAAACCTTCCTTAAAATACCCTGAAATCATTGTATTCCAGGAAGTGGAATTCGCCCTCAAAAAGATCCCATCGAAAACTTTTCTTGCATCACTCAAGCATCCGCATTTAACATACATATCCAAAAGAGCATTCAGCAAAACAATATCGTAATCTAAATTCTCTCTAGAAAATCTCTTATGAATCAGTCTACCCAGCTCAATCTCACCCACAAGACCACACGCTTTCAAAACCACAGAGTACATAAACCCATTAGGGACTTCTGATTTAGAATCTAACATCCGGGTATATAGCTTTATTGCTTCACGAGGCTTTCCATTGCTGGTATACGCAGAAACCATAGTGGTCCAGGTGACGATGTTTTTTACAGGCATTTCATCAAACAGTTTATATGCGTCGATTAAAAAAGTGAAGTCAGCATACATAGATACCAAATTGCAGGCTATGTAGACGTTATGAGAATACCCAGTTTTGATCAAATGAGAATGAAATGATTTGCCTTGCTTGAGAGCTTTGACTCGCCCACAATGGCGCATAGCTGCAACTACATGCTTCAAGTCCATTTTCATTATCCACAAAGGTCAAAGAGCTCGTGAGTTGTTGGAGGAAGCTACATAGCTAGAAGTTCACTACACGTGTCATAGTAAGCCATGGAATGATATTTAAAAACCTTCATAAGTAGAATTTATAAAAATACACAGAGAATAAAAAAGTGTATGAATAAAATTTTGCCAGTAAGGCATTAACCCATGATTTTATACTTCCTATAACCAAACAAGGTTCTATTGTATAATATTTTTATATGAATTCTACAGCTATGATTTTCATCATTTTATCCAATTCTGTTGTTTTGGATGTCACGTATCAAAGATCTACACATTATATAGAAAATCATAGGTGAAAGTTTTAAAGATATCAAAAAATCAAAAGAGAAAATTCAAATGTGAATATTAGATAAATAAATCAAGGTCGAAGGAAAAAGATCTTGGAAAGTAAAAACATTAATCAAATGGACACATTGGATATTCTTTGAAGTTATCAGGCTGACCTTAGGGAAAAAAGCATATCCTATTTAGGATAGGCGTCCGAGTAAAATATTGCAGAATCTACAAGAAATAGATTTTTCTACGCTGCAAAGAGGGGGGGGAGAAATTAAGGCTTTTTTGCACTGTTCTACAAGCAAATAAACTTGAGTCTCGACAATATTTTTTTTTCCAGAACTTCCGTATCAGAGATGTTAACAGAAGAATGTTTTCAATAGCCAAATTATATATAGCCAAGAACGTATATAAAATTTATGATAGTTGAGGACTGATTTTCAATAAAAATAAAATTTAAGATGATGGTGATATCTTATTAGTTAGTTAATCACAGAGTTATTTGAAATAAAAAGAAGACACGAGCAAAAATAAAAAATAAAATCCATGATAATGACAAAAAAACATTTCTACCGTATTTATTTATTTTTTCGAAGTATTCCTTTTTTTTCTATTAAAGCGGACCACAAGTTTCTCGTTGTACATTATAATGTTACTTGACAGATAAGATCAGCCCATAGGTAGACAGGGCTAGAAAGACGATCTCTAGGCCCGCGTTTACACCACCAACACCAAGTCACCAACAACAATAAAATCCAAGCCCCAGCTCCAGAGTAGTTAGGATTGGCTTTATGATATTTTTGTATCTTTCCGCCGATCATACATCAAATGCTATGCTATTCTTGCACTTGCATGACGAAAATCACATGTAGCCAAAAACCAAGCATCCACTCGTTGCAGCCAACAGAAAAACTAGATACCGAAAAACTTCCAAAAATATAGGGAACTTGGGCACATTTTTGTGTAAAAGGTATATCTGTGTTGGAAATTTGTCTTGATTAAATAAATTATAGATAAATAAAGAATTAAATTAAAAAAAAATTAATTTTTTTTAATTTAATTTTTTATTTATAATAACAATAATAGTGAAAATTCATTTAATAACATTTTATCTTCTAAAATTCACTATAAAAAATTATTAAAAAAAATTAAAACTTGAATTTTTCAGATTTACTCATCTCATATTTAGTGTTTTTATTTTTTATTTTTTTATATTTTAACTTTCCTCTCAAATCTAATCTAATCTAGAGTTTATAGAACACACCTTGTGTAAAAACACATCTAAACCAATATCATGGTATTAGGATTTTAAAATATATATTGCTAATATTCTAAATGCACAAATAATAAATATATATCAAACTTAGTTATGCTTTTACATGCTTACAGTTTTAAACATGTATAAACTAAGTTTTTATTAAATATCTTCTGTCCTTGTGATGGTTAATATATCTTTAGTCTGATATATATTTACAAAACTTTAATTTACATTAAAAAGAATTCCTCAATTGAAAAAATCGGAATCCACACATCTCTCCGCATGAAAAATGTAACAATCCACGAGAACGGGCTGAACTGCTGGAAGACCGCTGAAGAAAACAGCCCAAGCTGCATAGACTATAAAAGCATCGATGGATTATTATACATGAGATGAGAGCTAATCTGAGACTGGAACTCTTCCTCTAGTGGCCTCAAGTTGAGGATCAAGAACATTAAGAGTATGGTTCATCCCGCGCGAGGATTCATGTGATTGAAGACAGTCACATTCTGGCAACGGGAATGTGTAGATCGAATTCTTTCTGTTGAATTTTCTGACTCTTGGAATCATCATTCCCTTGCGATCACTTTCAAGGAGCATCGCTTCCATGTCATCCTTGAAGTCCTTCCAGCTGCAAATCCAACGAGTAAACATTCCATCATCAACTAATGATACATGTTTTTTTCTGCATGAGGCCTTTGCCAAGTACTAGAGCTCAATAGCATCTTGCACTCTAGCTTTAAACTACACATAAAGCAAAAACCACTTTACCCTCGGTCTTCTCTGGTTAGTTTAAATCCTTATAACAACGTCCTCTATAATATATTCTTCTACAACGATTTTCAAATTCTTGCTTACTAAGCTTGTGGTGAAATAATCGAGAAATACAATCTCTGGAGCATTTTCATTGGTTGAATATACTAACTGCTAGTTGATAGAACATGCCAAACTGCCAAATGGCAACCACAAGACATTTTATCCGTCGGTGTTTTCCAATGAACCCCTATCTATCATGTCATAATCAAATAATCAAAGATAGAAGCAGATTGCAAATCTAAAAATTTTAACATTACCTTTTAACTCAGTTCCAATAAACACAAGGATATAAACAAAGAGGAATGACGCAGTTGATGGAGAAAATACCTGATTGTCATGTTCTCTAGTAGACCAACAAGCATGCGTTTATCAGGCCTTATGGTCTTTGCATGCCCATTAAAAAGAAATCTACGGTGACCCATCAGAAAATGTGGGAAGTTTCCACCGTGAGTTGTCACAAAAACCTCACTGAACAAGCATACAGTGTAGTCCAAAGCTGCCAGCCTCGAAGAGTAGCCCTGCAATCATAGAAAATAGGTGTTTTTGCAAGTTACTAGAATAAGCTTCTGGGTCAAATTGAAAAATAAGCACATGCATAGCAGTCAAGACGTATTCAGCTTTTTATATGGGTTTGTTACTATATTCAGAATCATTTTGTATAATGTTCATATTCAAGCCAAGAAGCTGAAAAAAATAAACCCACTGTCTACTGATACAATCAACATAGCAATCTAGACATATTCAGCATCATTCAATTGAATTAATCCATGGACATTGCAAAATCCTATTGAACTCGTAGAAACTTTAAAAATAGAGTTAACTAGATCCCTGTACTTTATAAAATCTATTTAATTAGTCGCTGAAGATAATTGAAAAGTCTCTTAATCAACAGTAAACATCCTCAATTTAGTAGTTTCTTGTTCCAAAAATGTCTCGCGAATAAAAAAAAAACTCATATTGCCTAGTTATATTTTAATTTTTATATTGTTAAAAAAAATAAAAAACTTCGGAAAACAGCAAGAAATTGATGAAAGGACTAAGTTATAAATGAATTTAAAAATGTAAACATAGAAATTAAATATATAGTTTTCAAAACCATGAGGATTGATTGGATAGTTTTGTTAAATTATAGGGACTAAATAACAAATAACACTTGGAGCAGAGTATCAAGTATATTGCTTAGAATCCCTCGTCAAAAAAAATGCAATGCCTTCCAAATTTGATGGCAGAAGCTCAGATAAAACATGGGTTGTAAGTGAAGCAGGAATGGTAAAGTGGCGCATGTTGTAGACATATATGGTTTGGGTAATCTGTAAAGCATATCAATCAATTTTCAAAAACATCCTGATCCAACAAACTCCTTTAACCACACAATGCAAGAGAGGTATAGTGAGCATTTAGGATTTACCTGAAAAGGAGCAAGCTCGTCAGAGGTTGCAAGTGACTCCTTGGTGTAAAGAAGGGGAAACATCTTCAATAAAGGAGCTAAATGTTGTTCTCCTTTGTAAATTTTCCCTGAGGCTAAATAAATTGAAGTGTTGCTACCGAACCCCATGCCACGCAGCATCATCCCAACCTATGCTGACAGGAAAAACATCATGTACAAAGAAAAGAGTGATTACTGGCCAAATTAGATCACGAGGATGAAAACCAATAAGGTGATTTGAAAGATAGTGTGCCAACAACACCAGGTTGAATTAAGAGTTATTCGCAGTTAATTTGCTTTGTTATTATCAAAACTGTAAGAATTTTGTTTTGTTTTATAGCACAATGCAACAATCTTTTTTTCAGTTTTTAAACAGTAATGAAAATGTTGCACTGCACAAAACAAACCAAGAGAACATAGAATGTACTAGGAAGTAGGAACTTAGAGAAAAGCTCTCAAGCACTATTCAAGGTCATTCTATTTAATTTAGGATGCTATAAGAGCAAGTTGAAGACCATGGAAATTTGTGTAAGGCTGCAACTCATTATAGCAGCCATTTTTTGAAAGGAAGAGCTCTACAAAGAGCTCAAATGAAAAAAAAGAGGTAGATAAATGGGGTACCTCCAAGGGTGTTAGAGGGCATTTTCCATCTATACGATTACGACCAGCTACGAAGTCGAGATCTTTTCTTTTGAACTTCCCCTTCCACCCTTTTTCCCGAAATGAATGCATTTCAGACTTTTCAGCATCCCCTCCATCATACAAACAGCATGAGAAGGCCACCATGTCCTAAAAGATGAGGACGGGTATGTTTATCGTTATATGAAATAGGATCCTCAGCATGCTCAGCATAAAATATTTCAAGGAACAGAAACCTTGCTTAGAATAGAATAATATATGAGCTTTAATACCTCCTCAAATCGAAGGTGAACGGACACATATTTTCCACCAGTCATTGAGCTCCTTTCAATCATTCGGTTTACCAATTTCTGTGCTAGGATTGTTATAGGAGCAGAGAACCTCAATGCTCTGTAATTTGTTATGCACCTAAGCAATTGAATGTGAGATGGGACATTCATTGCCAATCTATTGGCAAAGGGTGCAATGCGGATGACCCTGTTTTGAAAGGAGTGAATAGTCAAAAACAAGCTAGAAGCGTGTTTCAACAGATATCTGGTTAGAAAGTAGTAAATGCAGAAATAATGATAGCTGGGACAAATTGGCAACTAACAGATTAGTCATTTTCCTTCAAAAAGATACGTTCTAATTGAGGGAAGAAATAAATGATAGTAAAAGGAAAAGAAAGAACAGGAAAGAATGCTTCATCACGTACCCTTGCTCCTGCAGGACAGGATAAACTTCTCCTAAATAATGTTTAGCAGGAGCCCATGCTTCAACACGGAGGTGTGGAATATTAGTAATATTGTGGTCGTATTTTGATATCAACTCATCAGGCAACTCTGTAACCACTTTCACATAACCCTCAAGTGTGGCTATAAAATGATCTTCATCATATATGTCTCTGAACTCACTGTAAAACAAATGAATCTTTAGCTATAATTGATTTGTTCATGAAAGATTCAGTTTTAAAAGAAAATCACTGAAAGCAACAGAATTCAGGGGTGGAACTCATTGTCCTGGTACACTTTTGGCAAGTTTCCGAATACAAATAGTGGGTCTATTACCACTGTTAGTTTCCCCATCTGAACCAAAAACCTCAAATTTGCTCCAAAAAAATAGTTGGTTATACTTGATTACATACACATGCCAATCGGGTTCATCCACAAACTAGAAGATATAAAATGCCCAAAAAACTGCTTATGCGTTTGCATCATGACATTTATGGTGCAATCAACATCGACACATCCATCAATCTAGACAGACATAAATATTGAAATAATTGCAACATCAAGCCTGAAGGTTTTTATGGCAAGCACCCACCACCATCTTGTCTCAAATTAAAAGAAAATGATATTGACAAGATCAGTATTTGATCACGTCTTTCAGATGTCATGCTTGGAGTAACTGTAATTCTTAATAGGCAAAACTCTGAAAAATGGAGGCACCTCTCTCAGAAAATTCGAATATATTTACGTGTTTCAGTCTCAATTAAAGTTCTGCACCATCTCTTAAGCACTTCCAGGTTACACCAACACGACTTCTTTAAATTCACGAGTGCATTTAGATAATTAGATGCTCATTACAGTAGCCAGAGAAACCTTAATAACAACCCACCACGTTTGAAATTTAAAACCTGGTCAAGGAATTTTTATTTTTATTTTTATTTTATATAAAAAGGAGGGAATAATTCAGCAGCTCACCTTGGATCATTCCAGACACTGTTGTAACGAAAACTAGGGATGAGTGCATTTAGATAATTAGATGGTCATTACAGTAGCCAGAGAGACCTTAATAACAACTCACCACGTTTGAAATTTAAAACCTGGTCAAGGAATTTTATTTTTTATTTTTTTTTATAAAAAGGAGGGAATAATTCAGCAGCTGACCTTGGATCCTTCCAGACACTGTTGTAACCAAAACTAGGGATGACCAGTACTGCATTCAAAATTCCAGCTACAGCAACTGCATTGCAGATCTACAACAAGACATGAGGGGCACATGAGTGCAGGCTTATCCTACAATGACACCGGAAAATGGAAAGCGGTAAATAGGATAATAAATTACATACCGCAGAGCGCTGTTGGTTAAGACCACCATTTGCCTCCACGATTAAGTACCCGGCGGGACCAGACGACACTGCACTTGAAAATACAAAATATCAGTTTAGCTTCTTAAAAACTCAGTTAATTTTTACCCTTAGCGCTGATTAGCATGCCGACATTATCTTTGAAACAGAAGGGACTCATGCCCGGGAGAAAGGCAAAGGGTTGTTTACTAGACTGAAAATTCTCAGCAACAATAACAACTACCTTCGACTGAGCCCAAACGCCGTCTAGCAGCTAACACGGGACAAGGTTTCTGCACTTTCATTCTCCTTTTGAATTGCCATACAGAAGATAACTGCAAAAAAAATATTAAAAATTATAGTTTAAGTGGGAAAAATAAATTAAAAAATATATATCATTAATTTGGCTAGATGGCATAACCCCTTGCTAGAGCTTAGCAATTCACTTTATTAATAATCAAAAGCCTCTCGAAAATTAATAATGCCTCGATCATGATTAAATTAGCCCCGCTCTCTTTAGACTTTGAGTTTTTCTTCAACAATTTTTCTGTTTCGGCCCCACGTAGTAATTCGGTGGTTGCAAGCTTTACTTCTTTCTTTCTTTTCCTTCCTTTACTTTTCCTTTTTCCACTTTTGCTCAACAACCAAACAGAAAATAAAAATTAAACAACGCAAAAACAAAAGTTCACCAAAAAAAAATTAAAAACAAAATGAAAACCTCGAGAGCAGTAGAATTATCAGTTTCGATATCATGCCAAAGCTTCTCCAACAAGACATGGCTTTTATAGATCGCAATAGGCTCACGAGAGTGACGCAAGAAATCCGAGAACCGGCCTACACACATCATCAAACCAGAAAAGTAGAGAAAGAACAAGAGCAGGAGGAACTGTATGTTCCGCCGTACAAAAATCCCGGCAGCCAAACTGTCTTTGCGAAAGTACTGCAACTGAACCTTCGAGCGGAGCCGCCGACGACATTGAGAGAAGCCGCTTGTCTGACGCCGTGGCGACGATGGTGGACTAGAAGAATTTCCGTCCCCACCACTACCCTCACTACTGACAACATTATAAGTTTTATTTTTCATTATAGTGTTTATAGCCATGCAAATAAATAAAGAAAGAAAGCTTATGTTCTAGAATGAGAGAAAGATCATTTCAAGAAAAATGAGAGAGAGAGAGAGAGGGAGAGAGAGAGAGAGAGGGAGAGCTGTTTGTTTTTAGTGTGCCAGGAAATGATGAAAAGGATGTTTTGTTTTGTTTTCAGGTGGAGATTTCTTAAAAGATTATTTTTGTGTACAGAAGAGAATAGTAGAGGGGGGCGGGAGAGGGAAAGAGGCCAGAGGGGGCCTGGGTATTCCAGTACATGATTTTTTTTATAAAAAAAATATTTTTTATTTAAAAATATTTTAAATTTCTCTTATTTTTAATATAAATACATTAAAATTATTAAAAAACACTAAAATGATATTTACAAGGTGTGTGATTCCAGCTTTTAAAAAAGAATTTAATTTCTTAAAAAACTGCTTTTTTATTTTTATTTTTATTTTTATAATTAACGTTAGTGGGTATCATACAGAGTACTGCTAAAGTGACACGAGTGACTGGATAAGTTATTTTTGGTAATTTGTGATTTTAATATGATATTCAACTCTTGGTGTTAGTTGTGGATTGGCAAGAGTGAGTTCCTGCAAGTCTATTCTGGGACTTGAAGATGCTCTGCTGGTATCAAACAAAACTTGTGGTGAGTTTCAGTTAGAACATACAGAGAGAATTGTTTGAAAAAATTTTAATTTTATTTTGTTTTAGATTATTTTTTATAATATTTTTATTGTTTTGATGTACTATGTTGAAAATAAATTTTAAAAAATAAATAAAATTATTTTAATAATTTTTTAAATAAAAAATACTTTAGGCATAAAAATTTGAAAATAAGTAAATCATCCGCAACAAAGTTTTGAAACATTTGTGTTTATCTATTTAAAACAGTAAATTCATCTTTTAGGTTTTGATCGTGTAACGTTTAAGAATGTGGTGCAAACTGTATTTTCTAAAAATTTAAATTTTTTTATGTATTTTGGATTATTTTGATGCATTGATTTTAAAAATAATTATTAAAATATATAAAAATATCATTTTAATATATAAATTATTTTAAAAAAAAACCGCAATCACACTTAACTGTGCTAGCAAAACACGCAAAATAAAATAAAAATTGTTAGTATCCCTATTTTGTCTGTGAATAGTGATGATATCCAATCCCACGGTAGAAGTTAAAAATAAAATGTTACATGGGAACTCCGCTTGCAGTAAAAAAAAAATATTCGAAACCTTGTCCAAACTAAATACATCATACATGTATAAATCGGGAAAAGGAATTATGGTCTAGAGATACGACTTACGAGGGTAAGACACTTAGATCCGTTGAAATTTGTTAAATTCAATGTTGAGGTCACGTAACACTTATATCAATCATGACCACTTGTATCCATCATGACTTCCACAATAGACCGACGCAGCCAATCTCAATCCGTGAGTAACTTTCAACTTTGCTATCTAAAGCAATTTAACTTTTTATGGTATATTTCATGGAAATATCATTGAAGACTTTATAATTGCATAAAAGCTGTTATAGATAATTAAAATTAATATTCAAGCGAATGTGTAATATTTAACCAATATTTATTGAATAATTTTTAATACTAAAAATTTATCTAACTGTCAAATCAATACTGTATACTAAATTTCTACAATAAAAAAACATATCATTGTAAATCATGTCATCTACTATGATATCATAACCAAATTTCATAATAAAAGGCCTCGTTATCTTATCATTACCATTTGATATTTGAACTAAACTCAAAATATAACTACCTCAATTAAAACCTAAATTAGCTCAATTATATCAATTTAAAATTAATATCTATTTTTGATAATTTATTCTAAAACTCAATGCAAACTTTAATTATTATTATTTCGATATTTATGACATCAATTGCATACAAACATGTCTAATTGTATCAATTAGAGTTTAAATCAATTCAAATAATATATCTAATTACTATAATTTATAGTCAAACCCAATGCAAACCCTAATTGCTATTGTTTTGACATTCATAACATTAATTGCATTAAAACATACCTAAGTTCATAAATTATAATCTAAATTATCTCAATTCAAATAATATATTTAATTACTGTATTTTATCTTCAAACTCAGCACAAACTCTAATTTATCTTATTTGCACGCCTTGATTTATTTGATTCAAACCTAATTGATTTAGTAAACAACATCATTTATATAAAAACATACTTAATTACCTCACTCAAACCTCAAATTATCTCAATTCAAACAAAATACCCACTCATCATACACCGCATGAACAATAATAAACTAAAACTAAAAGTCTCACAATTTAACAATGACACTAATTAAATTAAGAGAAACTTAGTGTTTTTACCTTAATTCATCGATAGCTTGTGATGGTCGTGGTGGGGAGACCGAAGGAGAAGATTTGGCTGGAGGTTTTTATTCAAAAAAACACTAGAAATATGTGTGGAGTCTGGGGGAAGAAGATTTTGGTGTTTTGATGGAGGATAGAGCAGCTGTTTTCAGCGATTTCAAGCGAGAAAAGCTTGGTTTTTTTGGGTTTTTACAGGTGATGAGCAACGGTTGTGGTGGGAAGAACAAGAGAAATGTAAGTTTTTATATTAATTGAATTAGTAATCTTGAATATTGGTTTTCTTATACAGCAATGATTCAGAATTGCTGATTTGAATAAAGACATAAGTGGTAATCATGTCTTTATTTATTCAAACTGCGTAATTTCTCAAGAATTTTTTTTTGCCTGTTTTATCTTGCAAAATTTTTACTTAAACAGTGTTGCTAACGACAAAAAATTAAAAAATTTAACGCGTGGCTTACACATATGTTCCCGCGTTGCTAGAACAAATTATAGCAGTGGTGTGCGTCAGCAATGCTAGTGATGGGAGGGTTCATGAAAACAGTGGAAATGACAGCGGAAGAAGTGATGGTGGCGCGGGCGCGCGGGCTAGTGACAGTGGGGATTGCATGCTTTTTTTTTCAATGGTGTTGTTTTCATTTTACTGTAGAGACTAATATAATTTTATTTAATATGAGTCTATATTACTCTTTAATTTTAACGTCTAAACAAATTAAATTTAATATAATTTTTAAAATAATATCAAGAAGAAAAAAGATAGAAAGAAACTATATTTCAAGTGTTTTATTTTATTTTCAATTGGTTTAAATTTTATCATTTACAGTATATGTTTGTCTTGAACAATATATTTTGGAGGATCAAGTTTGTCATCTATAATCACCATACTTTCTAGTCCCTAATATATATCTCTAGCAATTAAATTACCATTTCATAAACAATATTAAAATATTAATAATAATATACAATTTATAATACAATTTTTTATAGTAGAACAATTCGTTTAGTAAATCATTTATAAGATTTACAGTATATACTAGCTAGGAAAAAAAATCACGAGACTTGTAGTTTTTGCTACCAGCTTAACATTAATATTGTAGAAAAAAAATATTAGACTTGTGTTCTGAAAAATAAAGCCACAGTTATTTATGAATAATATTAAACCACTTTTCCTGTACATTTTTTTTTTAAGAATAAAGAAGGTCGGTCCATTGTAAAATTTTTTACTTTTAAAATTTCAATAAAATAAAAATATATTAAATAAAGCTATTTTAGCATCTATAATAAACACTGGAGTGTGAATATCACTATTTTGTTTTGAGGTAAAAATCACAATTCCTCTTGGAATGTTTTTCTTCATGGATGGTTACCATCGAAATATTCCTTTTTATTTTACAATTTTCTGTGAAAGGAATATCAATGAAGTCAAGTTTGCCGACAACATAGAAAGAGACCCTTTAAATTTTGACGGAAGCAACTTTAAGCTTCGAAATTCCGGCTCATGCCACGTTGATGATCTCCCCATGTAATTTCTTTGATTTTCCCAAGGAGCCATCAACATTAAAATTCAAGAAGTGTTCTTTGCATGCTAATAGAATTTTTTTAAAAAAAAAAAACTAAAAATCATCAGTAAAACACTATAATTGAAGAGACATTTTATTGTTTATTAGAACAGTGAAATAACACATTTCCTTTTTACCAGAAAATTGAAGAACCTTGCCATTTACAATTTGAGATAGAATCATATTTTTCAATGGATCATTAGTTATTGCAAGATTGTTTAAGGACAAATTGATCAAGATATCTTCTTTTTTTTTATCACACTAAGATAACTATTTTTCCTTTAAAAACAAAAAAAAAATAGTAACCTTTCAGTCATATATTCTTTTGTTTTTTAAAAAATTACACGGTAAAATTACAGCCATAACCCTAAAAGAAAAGAAAAGCCGAACATGTGCACAGGGGCTTCTTTGTCTTTTTCATTTTTTAACTTCATTATTTGTTCTACTTTTCTTTGTTAGGTTATCTCAATCTCGTGTTCTGGATAACATAGTAGTCCAGTTAACATGGATTGACTCATTCATTTTTTTCCTATATTTTTTTAGAATTTTGTTTTTTCAATTTAATCAACTCGCATTAAATTACTGGGCTTTGAACTTTTTGATTTTTTTGCTTTTATTTTCATCGGGCCATCCTAAGTACAAGATAGTCAAGTTAGCTCGGGTTAACTCATATTTTTCTTTTCAATGTTTTATTTATTTAAATCTGGTTTTTTTTTGCAAAGTCCTTCTTTTGCTAAGTCCATCGGGGCATCCTAAGTACAAGATAGTCTAACTTTTTTATCTTGATTCCATGTCGCAAGCGGCAAGTTAGTTGAGTTAACCCGGGTTGACTCAAGTTTTTTTTCCCTTAAATTTTTTATGATATTAATTTTTTTTTTCAATTTTATCATTTGATATTAAATTATTGGTCCTTGAAATTTTTTGTTTTTTTTTAATTTTTTTTGTTAGGTTATCCCAATAGCATGTTAATAATTAACTCTTTTTTATAGTTTTTTTTTATTTGGATGTTTTTCAGTATAAAGAGTGATTTCTATAACAAACTAATTTATATAATTTGAGACAAAGCCTAAAAGAGACATATGCCCAGACCCTTAACAGGCCATAAAGATCAGCATAGAAGGAAAATCGCTTGGTTTTTTTTTTTAACAGGTTATTTTTTTAAAATTTTATTATTTTTATCAATCTTATATAACATGGGTTATGAATTAGTTAAGTTAGGTCGGATTAACTTGAGTTTTTTTTTAAATGTTGATTTTTTTGAGTTTTTTTAATTTCTCAACATTAAATTATTAAATTTTGAGTTTTATAAATTCCTTTTGCTTTTCTTTTATAAATTATTTTGATTTTATATTCTGGATTGCATGCTAGGTTATTTTTTTAAAATTTTATTTGCTTGATTTGTAAACATTCAAACATTTTTTTTATGTTATAAAATATTTAATCTGGCTCATGAATGAAGCACGGGTCACCTATTTATTCGTGTGTTTGTTTTTCAAATAGCTTTTGTGATTTTTAAAAAATAAGTTTTGAGAAATGTGGTTACTTAGATTTAAATATTAAAAAATTTGGTTTGTGTTTGGAAGTGTGGTTACGTTTGCTTTTCAAAGTGTTTTTTACTTGTAAATACATCAAAATATATTTTTTTTATTTTTTAAAAATTATTTTTGATATCAGCGCATCAAAATGATATGAAAACACAAAAAAATACTAATTTTAAGTAAAGAAAAAAATAAAAAAATTTTAATTTTATTTAAAAACGTTTTTGAAACGCAAAAACAAATAAGATTTAATGAAATTTGGTTAAAAAAACAGGTGAAAACTGCTGTTTTATAAAAATTATATTTTAAATTTAAATTTTTAATGAATTTTATAGTACAAAACACAATTTAATTTATTACAAAACATACTGCTACATTTATTACACCGCAAAATACAGCAAACAAAACAGAAAGCTGAGGTAAGACCTGGAAACCACAATTGGAATAATTAACCTCTACAAATAAGTCTACCAACTTTGATTCACGGCTAAATCATAGGATTACTGTCCAGCATTCATTGATTATAAATAACGGAGCTAACCAAGAGTTTTCAGCTAATTTTATTCACTACTAGATAGTAGGAGTACTGTCCGAAGACCATCATTTTCCCTGCTAGCCGGGTTTATTTAGCTTTTAATTTGATCAGCGTTTTCCTGATATTGAATGTGTGTATCTGATAGTATGATAGTTTTTGAAAATAAATTAAAAAAATATTTTTAGTTATATATATTTTTTAAAATAATAATATTTAGCTAAAATTATTGTAAGATATATTTTTCTATACAAATTAAATAAAAAATAGGTTTTCTTGAATAAAAAATAAGTTATTTTAACTTTTATAAAATCAATATTTTTTAAAAAAATTATATGTAAGGTTCAATATAAAAAATAAAAACTAGACTAACCAAATAGTTTTTTTTTTATGCGGGTAGATAAAAATTAAAAGCTTCCTTGATAACAAACAATATCTAAAACATAAAAAAAAATCGTAAATAATGGTAGTAAAATGATCAATATTCATCACCCGTTGAAAAAATAATTTTTTTTTAAAATATTTTTAAAATATAAAAACAAATAAGATAAAAAAATCATGATGGAACTGAAAAGATTAAATAGCAATAATAATATCAGTAGTATATTTCAACATATAACTTTTTTTATGATATAAAAATACAATAGAATTCATTATCTATATAAATAAATAAATAGATCTTGAGTTTGGCTCACAAATTTGTGTTAAATTTCAAACAAATATATAAATAAAAAAGGATGACAGCACCAAACGGCGACGGCCCAATTATCCATAAATTTGGAGAATCTTCAGAGCAGCAAGTAAAAGGTCACATGGCGCTTTGGATTGCACACACTGCATGGAAAACTACCTTACACGTATTTACTGATCTATACAGCACAGTTGTGGACAAGAACAATGAATCTCAGTTAAGTGAATGCGGCTGCCACGCGTGGCCTGTCAAGCACATGTGAGTGTGTAATACTTCCCACCAAGAAAACCTACTCGCAATATTTCGCAAACAATGTTTCCATAGAAAGGTCAAAATAAAGCACCCCAGTAGCTTCAAGGACCACAGGTCAACTTCAGAGATAAAGCTACTGTTTGCAATAATTGCGACGAAGGATGTTTAATTTTTTTTTTATATTTTGATATAATGATGTTAATAATAAATTTAAAAAATTAAAAATATATTATTTTGATATATTTTTAAATAAAAAATATTTTAAAAAACAATTATTACCAAGATAAAAATAAAAAAAAAAAGACACAAGATACTCCAGTGCCAAGGCAACGGGGCTGATGTTTTGATGAACAACTGGAAAAGTAAACCCGATCAATGGCCGCACATCAATGAGAATTGGAAAAGTAATTCATCATTTTCTTTCTTATGGACGGTCGGGATATCTTTAAATTAGCAAAGATTAATTAATAGTAGAGGCATATAACTTGACCTATAAAGATACCCCGTCAATTACTTTAAATTAGCACCAAAAAAAAAAAAGAGAGGAAGGCCATAGCTTTCCTCAGCAGGTATCGTACTCGCTGAGGTTGAAAGGGAACTCTAATCCATCAACCTGGCAGAGAGGAAACTTCAAAAAGGGTTTGATGCTCTGTTTTGTTTTATTTGGAGCATCATTCGTTCATGGCAACTTTGGGGTAATTGGCAGTAGTTTTTTTTTTAAAAAAAATATATTAAAAAAATATTTTTAATTTTTAATTTTTTTAAAAATAATTTTAACATTATCATATAAAAAAAATATAAAAATACCAAAAAATATTAAATTTAAGTAAAGAAAAAATAAAAAAATAAATGTTTTCAAAAATATTTTTAAAACAGAAAAAACAGCGTCGAAGAAAAAATCATGTAATGATTGATAAAAGGAGCGAGGGAAGAGAGGTGACAGTATCACGTGAGGGAATGGAAGAAGCACAAAAGACATGAAAAAGAAGGGCCTGAATCTCTCCGATAAATGTGGTTTTATCCACTTTTGCGGGATCCCAAGCAGCAGAGTGGACTGACGGGGCTCTCATTTACCAAAGTACCCTGATGTTTTGGGATGTTTTTTTTACCTTACGAGGTTAAACTTGTCAATTCAGCCTCGGCACGACGCCCTTGATAATTCTTTTCGTTTGTGCCCACTTTACTTTTCATCTCGATGGACTCGCTCACGGCTTTTAGCTAAGTTGTCACATCGTCTCTGAACACAGTAAATGAAGAGAAAATTAGAAGACGGAGAAGAAAAATGAAAATAGAAATGGAAAAAATATTCTTTGCCCCCAAATTATCATCATTCTATTATTACCGTGTTTCTTTTATAATTAATCACTAGCTGCTATAAAAAAATTGCCATATATTTTTATACCTCTAAAATTTCAGGTAAAACAAACGTAGAAGATAAAAAAAATGATGTTTTAAACGGATATAGAGCGAGAGTGAAATTGTTATAGAATAGGCCAACGGTCGGATCGCTTACTATCCCTGTCCAATCAGCCTTTCAAACTCAAATCTACGCCCAACAAAAAAGGAGAGGACGTTGACGAACCAAGCAACCCTCACCAGAATCCATTTTCCAACTTCGCTAACATCACAAAATGCTTCCTCCAAAACGCATAACAAGAACCGAAGTATTTTATGGTCGCTGCTGCGGTATTGTCTGGATTTCCGAGCGTGTTTGTCAGTGTAATTACGGGTGTTTTTTAAATAACTTTTCGTGTTAAAATACATGTCAATGATATTTTTTCATTTTTTAAAAATTATTTTTGACATCATCACATCAAAACGATCCAAAACATACAAATCATATTAAATTTTAGCAAAAAAATAAAATTTCAAATTTTTTAGGAACACCGCCGCAACCGCGTTCCCAAACGGTCCCTCCACAAGGCATCTAAAAGCCCCTTTGGCAATTCATGATCTCCGGCTGTGTTTAGCTGGGAGATATTATAAGCCTAGTTTGGAAATGATGTGTAAACTATATTCATTTAAAAAAATTTTAAAATTTTTTTATTTAAAATAATATTTTTATATATATTTTTATACTGTTTTAATGAGCTGATATCAAAAATAATTTTTTAAAAATAAAATAATATTATTTTATTATATTTTTTAAATAAAAATAAGTTGAATCATCACCACTATCTCATTAAAAAAAAAACAACCTAAAACGATATTCGGTAAGGTTTTGGAAACCAGTGGAAAGCTAAAAGTTATAAGCTATAAAATAAAGATTTTGAAAACCATTTGTCAGCTATGGTTGCAGTAGCTATAACAGCACATTGCCACACTTTTACAACTACAATCACGGCTACCGCAACCATAGCTAGCAGCTCCGACCTCAACAAAAGCTGAAGCTGTACCAAAACTGATAATATCAGTAGTTGACGTGTCCCGTCTCCAACGCAACACGTAACCCTAGCTGGAAACGTAACAATTGAGAAGTGCAAAGGCCACTCGCACGAAAGTATCTGAAAATACTAGCAGGGTGGGCTCCTTCCTGTCGCTGGCCCCGACCAGGCAAACATTATTAGAAGACATGAATAAGATGGTTATTGTGATGGGTCAGTGATCGGATTCAATTGTGATTTCAAGAGCCAAAAGATTCAGTGCAACTTTAAATGCACATGTCCTCTCTTCTAAGACGATACCCATCACTGTGGACCTTGTTTCTTCAGGACGCCTCTCCCCCTTTCTCCTCCTTTACCAGCTTGCTATAATTTTTTACATAAAAAATATTAAAAAATACTAAGATCTAAAAGTATTAGGTTTTTTTATAAAATTATATTTAAGAATTTTAGGTTTGACTGCAACGCGTGACCCAAAAGTAATATTTATAATAACATTAAACTTGAAAGATACAAGTTTAAGTGGGTCTGACTGCAATACCAAACCCAATAGTCTTGGATACGAGTCTGGCTGTAAAGTTGTGTCATAAAAGTGTGATACTTAAATAGATTAATTAAAAAAAAACCAACACTAAGAAAACAAACTAATGAAGAAAAAGAAAAAAATCTGAATTAACTAGATTAACCCGTCAAACCTGAGATCCGTTTCATGAAAGTCTGATAACTAAATAGAAAAAAAATTAATATCAACAAACTAAATAAAAAAAGTTAATTAAAAAGAAAAAAAAACATCAACCTTTTCACTGTGGACTGGATTGTGCAGTTCACAGTGAAAGGCATAAAAAGAAAAAAAAAGAAAAAAAATAAAATTAAAGGCATCCGTCTTTTCACCGTGGACTGCATACAATATTAAAAGATAAAATCGGAAGAACAATACTAAAGAGGAAAAAGAAAAACAATCTGAATCAACTGAGTTAACCCGTCAAACCATGTTAACCCGTCAAACCTGAGATCCGTGTCATGAAAGTCTAATAATTAAACAGAAAAAATTTAATATTAAAAAACTAAATTAAAAGAATAATTACAAAAGAAGAAAAAAAGACAAAAAAAAAACTAAAGGCATTAATTTTTTCACTGTGGACTGCACTGTGCAGTCCATAGTAAAAGGCTTAAAAAAGAAAAGAAAAGAAAAACAAAACACAGGCATATGCCACGATTATTTTTTTTCTTGCATAAAAAATATCAAAAAAGGTTAAAATCTAAGAGTTGTCTTTCTGCAAAGATATACCCAAGAGCCTTTGGTTTAGCTGCAACACTTGACCCCAGAGTAATATTTATAATAATATTAAACTTACATGACTCAAGTTTAAGTGAGTCTGGTTGCAACACCGGACCCAAGAGCCTTGGATGTGGGTCTGGCTGCAAGGTCGTGTCATAAATATATGATAATTAAATAGATTAATTAAAAAAAAAACAAAGAAAAAAAATCAACGGGAAGAAAAAAACTAATGAAGAAAAAAAATTTGAATTAACTGGGTTAATCCTTCAAACCAGGTTAACCCGTCAAACCTTAGATTTGCGTCATGAAAGTTTGATAACTAAATAGAAAAAAAAAAATTTGACGGGTTAACCCATAATTAACTGGGTTAACTTGTCAAGTTCGGGATACGTGCCATAAAAGTCTGATAATTAAATAGAAAGAAATTTAACATTAACAAACTAAACTAAATGAAAAAAATTAATTAAAGAGAAAAAAAATGCAAAAAAAATAAAATTCCGGACTCGTCAAACCAGGTTAACCCGTCAAACTCGGGATCCGTATCATGAAAGTCTCGATAACTAAATAAAATTTTTTTACCATTAACAAATTAAATTAAACAAAAAAATTCATTAAAGGAAAAAACCACAAAGAAAAAGGCAAAAAAAAAACCATAAAGGCATAAAAAAAAATGAAAACGAAAAAAAAATAATATTATAATATAATTATATAATTATAATTTTAATAATAATTATATATAAGTATAATTAAAAGGTTATAATAATAATAATTATTATTATATGTAAGTATAATTAAAAGGCGTGGGGAAGCTACAGTGCTTTCCCCACGCCTTTTAGTATATTGTTAATTAATTAATTAATATATATATATATTTTCGGGGGTGCTTGAAGAGGAACATGACTTCATTTGAGAATTTCGAACACACATTCTATTGGACAGCTTGGTCGGCAAGCTCGTATTATCTTCACAATGGGGGTATAGGGTAAGTACCATGCACTTTGATGGAAAGAGTAGGAAAGCCAGCTCATTACTCTGCCTCTGCAAAAGGTCTTAGGTAGCGATCATTTTCAACAAATAAAAGGGACAAATATTACACGATGATCACGCGTGTAAAGAAGGCAATTTTTGACCAATCGTGCGATTTGGATTTCTGTTTGCAACTAGCACATTGAGCTCAGATAAAACATGCACATCCCCGCACCTAGGCAATGCGTTATTGAATTATCCTCGGGCAAGGCATGCACATTCCGACACCAATTAGTTTCTCGATTTCTCTTGCTAGAGAAAAAAACAAAACTTTTCATGGTAGTTCAGACCAAGTATAACGCTGAAGTGGAAATAACGTTTTCACGCAGCAGCGAGTCCAGGAGCAACGCTTTCATGTCATAGCGGTATCCCACAAAAAAAAAAAATGTAAGTAACCTATCAACAAGGCAGGTGAATCTAACCTTGAACCATCAACAGGGTAGCTCCCAGTAAGTCAAGGTACAGCAGTTTAACTATCAAAACCACTGCATCTGTGTCGGCCGTGATTAGAAGCAACCAGGCCTATGGCCTATTATCATCCACCCCCAGCTCAAATCTCTGATGAAAACAAGGCTCCACATAATGAAAGAGAGAGGACTAAAAAAAAGGGCAAAGAGACCTTTCTATTATGATTAACTTGAAAGACCATGCATTGCAGCTACCTTCCATCTCAATTCATATTGATTATGATACCAGTTACACTAATTAAAAGTTATAGAATGGTATAGAAGAAAATAAGATCCAGAGTAAGCACAAAGATTAACCAGTTTTTTAGTCTGATGATGATCATGTTTTCAACATTCAGAAGCTCCAACCCTGTCACGCGGGATCAGGCGCAGTTCAGAACCATGTTTAAGGAAGACATTGCCTAGCACGTCAAAGTCACGTGAAACAAATATCAAAATACTTCAAAACAATGCGGCATAGTGCACAAATCACTACTAAAATTATATCATCATCAACAGATACTTCCTATCGCCTGGAGCTAGCAAATGAAAAGGGAGGCAATAGCATTCATGCATTGTTAATGCACTTATGCTATAGTGATAATATCCTAAACAGAAATCTTATCACTTGTTATGGGGCATGATAATAGAAGCTACTGTGTTATCTGGTGAAGATGGACAAGGTTAATGCTAAATGATTAGAGCCTTGCTCATAATGCCAGCGGTTACTGGCAGTGGCATACTTCTCTTTCAAATTATAACGCTGAAAATGGCAACCAGAAAATGGAGATGGGACACGAGGCACGCATGCAACTTAATAATATAATGATCAATCAGCACAGATGCGAATATCACAAATACTTGAAGAGACAACATAAAAAAAAAAACACTGACAACACAGCTTAAAATGTAAAGGGAGCATGGCATACCTGCACTTTGCTGAGGATTGATTCCTACTCCATCTACACACAGAAGTAAAACAAGAAGTATGATGTAAGAAATAGTGAAAGACACGAGGGAAAAAGTGATCACAATGGCCTAAATCACATGTTCATAGGCATAATAAAGATAAATGCATGCGATTCATTTATGAAACCAAATAGGATTTTTCTGTCCCGTTGATTTGAGATGGCTAATCTCTTCATAATACCACCGTCAATTTTAGTTATGAAGTCCCAAATCCCAGAGACAAGGCAACCATAAATCAGGAGCAATTTGTTACAGAAATATCAAGTGTTTGCTTGCGTCTAAATCAGTTGAAAATCATCAATTACCATACCAATAAATTTCTGGTTTTATGTATAGAAAAAAGAGAGGCAGAAATCAGAACTTTTTTTTCCCTCACACAACACCAAATCAAAATCGAAGACAAATACAGAACAAAACACAACAACAGCAGAACAGCTGCACGAGCATAGAATGATCCTCAGGGACTAGAAACAGTGAAAAAACGTTAAGTGAAACAACAGTTAACAGGGACTGAACAAATAGTTCAGAAACGATCAATTTCCAAGCTCAAATTGATATTCAGACATACCAAATGTAGTCTCTAATGAGACACTGGTTCAACCATCTCAGCTGAGTGCGAAAAACCACAAGATGTTTAGTTATCCCCCAGTCACATAGAATTTAGCAGCTTTTCTCAATCAAAAGACCAGGGTTGAACCAGAATATTTTAAACCAACTGAAACCCTCCATTCTCTGTTCGCACATCTATTTTTCATGAGCTTTTACAGAACAAGTTGTCCCGAATTCAAGTTTCTTTCAATTCTAAAAGAAGAGATGCTTTCCGGTACAAAATTCACAGAAAAGTTAAAAGTACTGCAAGGGCGATGAGTTTTCCGGTCACAAAAAAACCTTTTAATTTTAAAAAACAAGAGAACACTTTTCAAATACAAGACGCAAGAAACTCATGCTACCCGTTTACCAACTCTAAATTTCAGAGTGAGAGAGGGTACAAGTGCCGAACAAAATGAGATGACGCAATCGTCAAAACAATCAATTTCAAGGAAATCTCGAATCCCAGGGACAAGGCAACTATAAATCAGGGGAATTTTGTTACAGAAATCCCAAGTGCTTGCTTGCGTCTAAATCAGTTGTTGAAAATCATCCAACACCATCCCAATAAAAAAGTTCTGGTTTTATGTATGGAAAGAGGAGAAGCAGAAATTGAATCATAATTTTTCTCACACGCCACCAAATCAAAGTCCAAGACAAGCACAGACCAAAATAGAATTCCAGCAGAACTGCTGCAGGGGCATCCAAAAATCCTCTGGGTCTACAAACAATGCAAAAAAGTTGACTTTTCAACCATGGAAACAAGGCTCAATCTTTCAAGGGACAGCATTGCGAAAAAACAGTTTAGCAGGGACTGAACAAATAGTTCACATGATATCATTTTCCAAGCTCAAATTGGTATTCAAAAAATACCAACTATAATCTCTGATGGGACACTGGTTCAACCATCTCAGTTGAGTGCAAAAGCATCAAGAGAGCAGCCTTCCACTTTTGAAAAGGAAAAACCACTAGATGTTTACTTCCCACAGTCACATAGAATTTAGCAGCTTTTCTCAATCAAAAGACCAGGGTTGAACCAGAATATTTTAAACCGACGGAAATCCTCCATTCTATGTTCGCACATCTATTTTTCATGAGCTTTTTCAGAACATGTTGTCCCGAATTCAAGTTTCTTTCAATTCTAAAAGAAGAGATGCTTTCCGGTACAAAATTCACAGAAAAGTTAAAAGTACTGCAAGGGCGAAGAGTTTTCCGGTCACAAAAAAACCTTTTACTTTTAAAAAACAAGAGATCATTTTCAAATACAAGAAGCAAAAAACTCATGCTACCCGTTTACCAACTCTAAATTTCAGAGCAAGAGAGGGTACAAGTGCAGAACAAAATGAGATGACGCAATCGTCAAAACAATCAATTTTTTCTAGGAAATCTCGAATCCCAGGGACAAGGCAACTATAAATCAGGAGAATTTTGTTACAGAAATCCCAAGTGCTTGCTTGCGTCTAAATCAATTGTTGAAAATCATCCAACACCATCCCAATAAAAAAGTTCTGGTTTTATGTATGGAAAGAGAAGCAGAAATTGAATAGAAAGGAGAAGCAGAAATTGAATCATAATTTTTCTCACATGCCACCAAATCAAAGTCCAAGACAAGCACAGACCAAAATAGAATTCCAGCAGAACTGCTGCACGGGCATCCAATAATCCTCTGGGTCTACAAACAATGCAAAAAAGTTTTGACTTTTCAACCATGGAAACAAGGCTCAATCTTTCAAGGGACTGCATTGCGAAAAAACAGTTTAGCGGGGACTGAACAAATAGTTCACATGATATCATTTTCCAAGCTCAAATTGGTATTCAAAAAATACCAAATGTAATCTCTGATGGGACACTGGTTCAACCATCTCAGTTGAGTGCAAAAGCATCAAGAGAGCAGCCTTCCAGTTTAGAAAAGAAAAAACCACTAGATGTTCACTTATCCCACAGTAACATAGAATTTAGCAGCTTTTCTCAATCAAAAGACCAGGGTTGAACCAGAATATTTTAAACCGACGGAAACCCTTCAATCTCTGTTCGCACATCTATTTTTCATGAGCTTTTTCAGAATATGTTGTCCCGAATTCAAGTTTCTTTCAATTCTAAAAGAAGAGATGCTTTCCGGTACAAAATTCACAGAAAAGTTAAAAGTACTGCAAGGGCGAAGAGTTTTCCGGTCACAAAAAAACCTTTTACTTTTAAAAAACAAGAGATCACTTTTCAAATACAAGATGCAAAAAACTCATGCTACCCATTTACCAACTCTAAATTTCAGAGCGGGACAGGGTAAGAGTGCAGAACAAAATGAGATGACGCAATCGTCAAAACAATCAATTTTTTCTAGGAAATCTTGAATCCCAGGGACAAGGCAACTATAAATCAGAAGAATTTTGTTACAGAAATCCCAAGTGCTTGCTTGCGTCTAAATCAGTTGTTGAAAATCATCCAACACCATCCCAATAAAAAAGTTCTGGTTTTATGTATGGAAAGAGGAGAAGCAGAAATTGAATAAAACAGAGAAGCAGAAATTGAATCATAATTTTTCTCACACTCCACCAAATCAAAGTCCAAGACAAGCACAGACCAAAATAGAATTCCAGCAGAACTGCTGCAGGGGCATCCAATAATCCTCTGGGGCTACAAACAATGCAAAAAAGTTTTGACTTTTCAACCATGGAAACAAGGCTCAATCTTTCAAGGGACTGCATTGCGAAAAAACAGTTTAGCAGGGACTGAACAAATAGTTCACATGATATCATTTTCCAAGCTCAAATTGGTATTCAAAAAATACCAAATGTAATCTCTGATGGGACACTGGTTCAACCATCTCAGTTGAGTGCAAAAGCATCAAGAGAGCAGCCTTCCACTTTTGAAAAGGAAAAACCACTAGATGTTTACTTCCCACAGTCACATAGAATTTAGCAGCTTTTCTCAATCAAAAGACCAGGGTTGAACCAGAATATTTTAAACCGACGGAAACCCTCCATTCTATGTTTGCAAATCTATTTTTCATGAGCTTTTTCAGAACATGTTGTCCCGAATTCAAGTTTCTTTCAATTCTAAAAGAAGAGATGCTTTCCGGTACAAAATTCACAGAAAGGTTAAAAAGTACTGCAAGGGCGAAGAGTTTTCCGGTCACAAAAAAACCTTTTACTTTTAAAAAACAAGAGATCACTTTTCAAATACAAGATGCAAAAAACTCATGCTACCCGTTTACCAACTCTAAATTTCAGAGCGGGACAGGGTAAGAGTGCAGAACAAAATGAGATGACGCAATCGTCAAAACAATCAATTTTTTCTAGGAAATCTCGAATCCCAGGGACAAGGCAACAATAAATCAGAAGAATTTTGTTACAGAAATCCCAAGTGCTTGCTTGCGTCTAAATCAGTTGTTGAAAATCATCCAACACCATCCCAATAAAAAAGTTCTGGTTTTATGTATGGAAAGAGGAGAAGCAGAAATTGAATAAAACAGAGAAGCAGAAATTGAATCATAATTTTTCTCACACTCCACCAAATCAAAGTCCAAGACAAGCACAGACCAAAATAGAATTCCAGCAGAACTGCTGCAGGGGCATCCAATAATCCTCTGGGGCTACAAACAATGCAAAAAAGTTTTGACTTTTCAACCATGGAAACAAGGCTCAATCTTTCAAGGGACTGCATTGCGAAAAAACAGTTTAGCAGGGACTGAACAAATAGTTCACATGATATCATTTTCCAAGCTCAAATTGGTATTCAAAAAATACCAAATGTAATCTCTGATGGGACACTGGTTCAACCATCTCAGTTGAGTGCAAAAGCATCAAGAGAGCAGCCTTCCACTTTTGAAAAGGAAAAACCACTAGATGTTTACTTATCCCACAGTCACATAGAATTTAGCAGCTTTTCTCAATCAAAAGACCAGGGTTGAACCAGAATATTTTAAACCGACTGAAACCCACCATTCTCTGTTCGCACATCTATTTTTCATGAGCTTTTTCAGAACATGTTGTCCCGAATTCAAGTTTCTATCAATTCTAAAAGAAGAGATGCTTTCCGGTACAAAATTCACAGAAAGTTAAAAGTACTGCAAGGGCGATGAGTTTTCCGGTCACAAAAAAACCTTTTACTTTTAAAAAACAAGAGATCACTTTTCAAATACAAGAAGCAAAATACTCATGCTACCCGTTTACCAACTCTAAATTTCAGAGCGAGAGTGGGTACAAGTGCAGAACAAAATGAGATGACGCAATCATCAAAACAATCAATTTTTTCAAGGAAATCTCGAATCCCATGGACAAGGCAACTATAAATCAGAAGAATTTTGTTACAGAAATCCCAAGTGCTTGCTTGCGTCTAAATCAGTTGTTGAAAATCATCCAACACCATCCCAATAAAAAGTTCTGGTTTTATGTATGGAAAGAGGAGAAGCAGAAATTGAATCATAATTTTTCTCACACTCGAAATCAAAGTCCATGACAAGCACAGACCAAAATAGAATTCCAGCAGAACTGCTGCAGGGGCATCCAAATATCCTCTGGGGCTACAAACAATGCAAAAAAGTTTTGACATTTCAACCATGGAAACAAGGCTCAATCTTTCAAGGGACTGCATTGCGAAAAAACAGTTTAGCAGGGACTGAACAAATAGTTCACATGATATCATTTTCCAAGCTCAAATTGGTATTCAAAAAATACCAAGTGTAATCTCTGATGGGACACTGGTTCAACCATCTCAGTTGAGTGCAAAAGCATCAAGAGAGCAGCCTTCCACTTTTGAAAAGGAAAAACCACTAGATGTTTACTTATCCCACAGTCACATAGAATTTAGCAGCTTTTCTCAATCAAAAGACCAGGGTTGAACCAGAATATTTTAAACCGACTGAAACCCACCATTCTATGTTCGCACATCTATTTTTCATGAGCTTTTTCAGAACATGTTGTCCCGAATTCAAGTTTCATTCAATTCTAAAAGAAGAGATGCTTTCCGGTACAAAATTCACAGAAAAGTTAAAAGTACTGCAAGGGCGAAGAGTTTTCCGGTCACAAAAAAACCTTTTACTTTTAAAAAACAAGAGATCACTTTTCAAATACAAGAAGCAAAATACTCATGCTACCCGTTTACCAACTCTAAATTTCAGAGCGAGAGTGGGTACAAGTGCAGAACAAAATGAGATGACGCAATCGTCAAAACAATCAATTTTTTCAAGGAAATCTCGAATCCCAGGGACAAGGCAACTATAAATCAGGAATTTTTGTTACAGAAATCCCAAGTGCTTGCTTGCGTCTAAATCAGTTGTTGAAAATCATCCAACACCATCCCAATAAAAAAGTTCCGGTTTTATGTATGGAAAGAGAAGCAGAAATTGAATAAAAAGGAGAAGCAGAAATTGAATCATAATTTTTCTCACACGCCACCAAATCAAAGGCCAAGACAAGCACAGACCAAAATAGAATTCCAGCAGAACTGCTGCAGGGGCATCCAATAATCCTCTGGGGCTACAAACAATGCAAAAAAGTTTTGACTTTTCAACCATGGAAACAAGGCTCAATCTTTCAAGGGACTGCATTGCGAAAAAACAGTTTAGCAGGGACTGAACAAATAGTTCACATGATATCATTTTCCAAGCTCAAATTGGTATTCAAAAAATACCAAGTGTAATCTCTGATGGGACACTGGTTCAACCATCTCAGTTGAGTGCAAAAGCATCAAGAGAGCAGCCTTCCACTTTTGAAAAGGAAAAACCACTAGATGTTTACTTATCCCACAGTCACATAGAATTTAGCAGCTTTTCTCAATCAAAAGACCAGGGTTGAACCAGAATATTTTAAACCGACGGAAACCCTCCATTCTATGTTCGCATATCTATTTTTCATGAGCTTTTTCAGAACATGTTGTCCCGAATTCGAGTTTCTTTCAATTCTAAAAGAAGAGATGCTTTCCGGTACAAAATTCACAGAAAGTTAAAAGTACTGCAAGGGCGAAGAGTTTTCCGGTCACAAAAAAACCTTTTACTTTAAAAAAACAAGAGATCACTTTTCAAATACAAGAAGCAAAAAACTCATGCTACCCGTTTACCAACTCTAAATTTCAGAGCACGAGACGGTACAAGTGCCTAACAAAATGAGATGACGCAATCGTCAAAACAATCAATTTTTTCAAGGAAATCTCGAATCCCAGGGACAAGGCAACTATAAATCAGGAAAATTTTGTTACAGAAATCCCAAGTGCTTGCTTGCGTCTAAATCAGTTGTTGAAAATCATCCAACACCATCCCAATAAAAAAGTTCTGGTTTTATGTATGGAAAGAGGAGAAGCAGAAATTGAATAAAACAGAGAAGCAGAAATTGAATCATAATTTTTCTCACACTCCACCAAATCAAAGTCCAAGACAAGCACAGACCAAAATAGAATTCCAGCAGAACTGCTGCAGGGGCATCCAATAATCCTCTGGGGCTACAAACAATGCCAAAAAGTTTTGACTTTTCAACCATGGAAACAAGGCTCAATCTTTCAAGGGACTGCATTGCGAAAAAACAGTTTAGCAGGGACTGAACAAATAGTTCACATGATATCATTTTCCAAGCTCAAATTGGTATTCAAAAAATACCAAATGTAATCTCTGATGGGACACTGGTTCAACCATCTCAGTTGAGTGCAAAAGCATCAAGAGAGCAGCCTTCCACTTTTGAAAAGGAAAAACCACTAGATGTTTACTTATCCCACAGTCACATAGAATTTAGCAGCTTTTCTCAATCAAAAGACCAGGGTTGAACCAGAATATTTTAAACCGACTGAAACCCTCCATTCTCTGTTCGCACATCTATTTTTCATGAGCTTTTTCAGAACATGTTGTCCCGAATTCAAGTTTCTTTCAATTCTAAAAGAATAGATGCTTTCAGGTACAAAATTCACAGAAAAGTTAAAAGTACTGTAAGTGCGATGAGTTTTCCAGTCACAAAAAACCCTCTTACTTTAAAAAACCAAGAGATCACTTTTTAAATACAAGACGCAAACAGCTCATTGTAGAAAGGATTAAAAGTTAAACAACAGTTCACAGTGTGATAATTTTGAAAGGTCAAATTGGTGGTCAGCGAAACTGAAACTGCATGTGATTAATGATATAACATGGGTTCAGGCATCTCAGCTAATAGAATATGCTCCATTAGATGCCACAGTTCATAACCTTATGTTTGCATAAGGTAAAAATCTGTCACAATTATTCTACGCTCGAACACGACTAGGAGCTTTTGGTTTCAACACTATCTTAGAAGATCTCATCAAATTATTTTAAACGACCTCAATATTTTGCTGCTCTCATATTTACATAAGCACTTTCTCATTACATGTAACAAAAAAGAGAAGAAAGTTATGAAACGATGTTTTTTTTCTTAATTTATCGGAGGCATGTATATATTGATAATAAATAATAAGAGAATGCTAAATTATAAATTGTTCTAAACAATAAGAATAACAAACACAAAGGGAGAGAATTACCGTTGGTAATGATAGCGCTGGTTTGGGGAGGAACTTTGAATTCCTCGGCAGCGAATTTGAGAACGGCCGTGAAAGGGGCTGCTTCCGGTACGCTAAATCTGAAATTTCAAAAATCAACAGATTGAATTAAAGGAGATAAACCACACATGAAAGGAAAAAAAAAGAAATTGAAAGGAATTAACGCACACTTTGAAAGGGAGCTTCGGATCGGAGGTGAGCGTCACTTTGAACGACACCTTTCCACCACCACCTGCAGCAGCACCGCCACTCGCCATTTTTCTTCTCTGTTGGGATTTTGGAAACGGACCAGGGAGAGATCTTACCGCGTTATATATACGCACTGCTTATGTTGGACGCGTCTTGCGTAACCTTAACGCAGCACTGAGAAACGTAAGAAGGATGGGCCGTACTTTACCGTTGCCTCAGGTTTATATTTAGTGGGCTGGGTCTAAGTACGGCCCATCTTGTCTACGGTCCAGTGCTCTTTCGGCTCAGGGTACGTTGTTTGGGAATTTCGATTAGGGTTTAAAAAACAGAGCTTAATAGTTAATTGTGAATTTTTTTTAGTTAAAGGGAGTTCAATTAAAATAAGGCAATAAAGGGATTTAATTGTCAAAAAAATATTGGAGGGAGTTGAGATTTATAGAGGGTCTTGGGGATAGAGGTGTGGTTGATTTTTTTTTATGGAATCACATAAAAAAAAACATGTATTTTTTATTTTTGTGTAGTATAATTTATGCTTTGAGATGATTGTAACTTTTTAAAAAATCATCCATACCTCTAAGCCAAACACACACTTAGAGAGATGAACTGAGTAGTTTGTGACTTCCCCGCTGTTCATTTTCTATGGGTTTAATAATTGAAGGAAGATTTTTAATTTTAGTAATGACTAGAGAAATGGAAACAAAAAGAAAATAAATAATATTTTAATGTTCATAATGGCTGGGG
Organism: Populus x sibirica; assembly: GCA_019202695.1. Lineage (NCBI taxonomy): Eukaryota > Viridiplantae > Streptophyta > Magnoliopsida > Malpighiales > Salicaceae > Populus > Populus x sibirica. The sequence goes on along the minus strand of JAGMVL010000643.1, from coordinate 723,446 downwards.
AAAAATAAATTTTATAAAAGATGTTAAAAAAACAACTCAATTATAATATTTATATTATTTAAGTTGAATTAACTCAACCCATAAAAATAGAATAATATAGATATTATATATGATAGTAAGTAGAATAATCTAATAAATGATTACTACGAACTAGGTGATAGATTGAGATATTTAAGACTTGATTAACTCGACCCAATTCATATACTTTATATTTATTTTGTTTTTATATATGTTTTTTTGTGAATTGATTATTTATTTTTATTTTATTTAAAAATATCTCATATCCAGAGTTTTTATTAGTAAGCTTTATATTGGATTTCTTTAATGTAACGAAAGAAAGCTTGTCTATCTACTGGAAAGGAGATAAAGATAATTATAATTTAATGGCAATGCAAGGTATTAAAATTATATCTAACATCATAATATCATGACACCTACAATTTATGTTGTAGGTTTGTTTATAAATAAAAATCTATATAAATCAGTAGAATAAGATGGTGTTTGTTTACGCGGTAGCTTTAGCTTTTAAAGCAAACCGCGTAAACTAAGCGCTTGGTAACATAAAAATAGTAGTTTTTTATTTGATAGACCCCGTAATTTTTTCCATCAAACCGGGGTTTTGCACAAGCAAACTGAGCCGCTTCTCTCCGGCTGCTTTTCTTTATTTACCTGGGCACCTTGTTCATAACAGTGCTCATGCTAGGTGATGCCAGGTGAATTAAATTCACATTGGCACTGTTCACTAAAGAAGTGAACAATGTCGAGGTGAATTATAATTCACCTGCAATGCGAGAAGCATTCACCTGGCACTGTTCACGTGAACAGTGCCAGGTGAATTTGTTTTGCGCTATTCACGTGAGCAGAATTTATTGGACCACGTCCGACTTGGTAAAAAAAAAATTTAATGTTTTTAAAATTATGTTTTACTAAAAAAACTAATGTTTAATATTATTTAATAACATTACATAAATTAAAAAAAATATCGCATGGTGACGTAGCATTTGTGAAATTGATCGCAATTTTAATTTTATTTCTGATGATATTTTACCTAATTTTGTTGCACGCTTAAAAAACCATGGGACCTATAGTCCTTATCAGATGAATTTTATATGTGATGAAATTGTAGATAAGTTAATGGGATAATAAAAAGTATTTGATATAAAATATTATTTATTTAATGATATAATAATGGTAATTAAATCTACAATATTTAAATTAAAAACCATCAATATTAACATGTATCTTTTTTAGTTATTTTGTAACCTTAATTTGAAAAGCATATTTAATCAAACACATTAAACTACTTTTTATTTAACCTCAATTTCAACCACAGTTTTAACCAAACATATATAAATATCAAATCAACCTCTATCAAGAGTACTTTTTATAAAATAATTTTTTTTAAACCACAACCACAACAGCTACTACAATACCAAACACACTCTAAATCCTATGAATCTATATAATATCCATATAAAAATCAGCTTGTTGGGAAAAAAAGGAAATGGAACATATTTATAATTAGTAAAATATTAAAACTTGAGTTAAATATAGTTATATATTCAAACCCCATCCAGTTATTTTCATAAATGCCCGTCAATTTTACCCTTGATATGTCCGAAGAGTGGAAATTCTTTTTTTAAAACATCGATTTGGAGCAATTGCCACCCCACTTAAACAAGGGGGTAAAAAAAACTGAGAATAAAAATTGAGTAAAACAATAAAAAGAAGAAGAGCCGTAATAAAAATTATTATGTTTAAATAAAACCTAAAATTTAAAAAACACAAGAATACTTCAAAAGTAAACTTGATTCAATTCCATCTCTTCGCTACTCTCTTCTTGAATTTTGATATTTTCATGATTTTCTTTTCCAAAAAAAAAAAAACTAAATTTTGGTTTTGAAATATTTTTAATTTCTCTCTCATTTACTTTTACCACGTTGCTCCATCAAAAAACTTGATCTCATAAAATTGACATTAACGGCACCGTTTGACATTGCTGGCACCTCTCTTCTCCTCATCACACGAATACTAGTTTACCTCTAGTTTCATTTCGGTTGCATGATACCTTAATGAGGAGATTTTCAAAATCTATTTTTATTTAATTATATAATAAAAATTTATATTTTAAATAACTATAGCAGTCTAAATTGTGGAAAAATATTATCTATTTAGATTTTAATTTTTTTAAAAATTTATTGCTGTTTCAATAAAATCATGTATTTTTTACATGCAGGATAAATTTTTTAATGAAAACATGATACAAATAAAATAAACATTTATAATAATTCAAATTTCAACGTAGGAGAAAAAATACGTTTCTTTTTTCATGTTTTTTTTAATATAAAAAAGTGCTATTTTAAAGGAAAAATAGGCGTTATATGAAAATAGTTTTCATTCAAAACATAAAAAAGTCATAACATGATAATTCTAATGGAACAATATAAAAGGAATGATAGAATAATTAATTTCAGAAAATTATAGCATAGAAAATAAGGTCTTATTGAATGTTCATCAACAATTTGTTTTTTTTTTTTGAAAAAACATGCAAATTATATTTATAAATTAATTGATAATATCATAATAAAAACCTCAGAATTTATTTTAAAATTAATATTTTTAATTATAAAAAAATTATTAACGCCAATTAGAAACAAAATAAAGAAATTAATCTTCATTGTAAGAAGCAAAAAATCAATGCACATGCAAATACTTTACTTTAGTTATCTTTCTTATTTCTTGTCTTATTTGCTTTCTCTCATTTATCATTAACGAAGGTTAATTTTGATTGTTAAAACTCATTTATTTAAATTTTAAGAAAAACAATTTTTTTACTATCTTGGTGATAATTAAAATAAATATTCATAATTAATGATCTAAATTTTGAGAAAAAAATGTGTTTCTCCAATTGAAATTCATTTTTGTTTTTTATTTTTATTTTGATAGAGATGTGGTTTTTTTATCAATAAAAACGTATAGCAATTAAAATAAATATCTATCAAAACTCAAATGATTTAAATTAAGTAAGAAAGAAACAATTTATTTGGCAAAGCTTCACTTTTTTTATGTTGTTTTATTCTTAATTTTGAGAGAAAATAATTTTTTTATAAAAATCATGGTTATTAAAATAAAAACTTATCATGATTTATAAAGTAACTTTAAGGAAAAATAATAATATTTTAATTATTCTCATGCAACTACATAAAAAACAAAAATACGGAGATAGTAATATAGAAACTGATAATGATAAAAATGATAAAATACATATTTTGTTCTTGTTGAATATTTATGCCACCGTTTTTAAAAACTTGTGCACGTTAGTTTTATATGTAATCATAAAAAATAAATATTATTATTAAAAATATTACAATAAAAACTTAAATATCATTCAAATAACATGGATTAACTTATTGTTTTTTCAAAGTCATTGTAATTAGTTATCTAAACAGTAGTTTATCCAGAGATATAAAAAATAAAATAAAAAAATACAACAACCTAGAGGAGCGAGCAATGCACTCCGGTGTTGCAGGCAAGTCCACACGCTTGGGCTCTATAGCCCAGGCCAGTTTTTTTTTTTTTTTTATTATTATATAACAGACTACGCACAATGAGTCATCCATGCTAAACACCATCCGTCTACAAGCACGTTTGATCACCAAACCCATCTTCGATGACTGAAAATACGAGATTGATAGTTTTTTAATTAACTGACTGTGAGATTGGTTGAAGCTGGTTTTTAAAATATTTTTTATTTAAAAATATATTAAAATAATATTTTTTTATTTTTTTAAAATTATTTTAATATTAACGCATTAAAATGATTTAAAAATACCATAAAAATATTAATCTGAAAAGAAAAATAAATTTTTTTTAATTTTTTCAAAAATGTTTTTAAAACATAAAAAAAAATAGGGCATACTATATTACAATTATTTTTTCACCGGGAAAAAATCTTGTCAAATTATAAAACCATATTTTTAATAACAAAATACATTTTGAATGATATAAAAATTTAAAATAAAATAAAATTCAAAAACATTTCTTAGAAGGATAATAGTAAATGAACAGTAAAAACACGACGGTAGAAGTACATGATGTGTTAGTTTCTTATATAATACAATAATATTTTTCATCCTAATTGCTCTTGTCCCAAATATACTTAACTAGAAAAGGTTAACATAAATGCTTTAAAAAGTGTTAAATCAGGGATGATTTGTCCTAGTCGGTGCCAAATCCAGACGTATATATACTGAAGTGAAAACTTAGGAGAATAACAACTAAGCTGTTACCGGTTATTCCCCAACCACCATGTTCATCTCTCTCATTTTATTACATTGCTAGATAATAGATCCGAGTAAAGTTGGATATTTTTTTAATAAAAAAATAAATATGTGATTTTTTTCAATTTTTGATATAAATAAATTTTAAATCAGAAAAATTAAAAAATTTATACATGCATTTAATTAAATAAATAAAAAATCATCCTTACTAATAAACATAAAAAAATATTAGCTATAACTAAAGATTAAATTAAAAAAATTAAAAGATAGATATCCATTATCATATTTGATCTATTATACACCAAGTTGTGTTTATATTTCTGATTTTACCGCATGTTTTAAAGTTTCTTATAACTTATAATATAATAATTATGATATGGTTAAATTATTTGGCCGCGCTGCAAGAGGTGCAAATGAATAGGATGGTATATTCTATAAACAATAAACAAATGACATTCTTTTTTATAGAATGAACAAATTAAGTTGAAATAAACAGATGAGCAAATTCGTGTTTACATTCAATTAGGAAATAATTCCTAGAATAATAAATCGCTATTCAAATTGTACAAGGTAAAGCTCATGGAATTAAAATGAGACTTCCTTTAAATTTCAAAAAATATAAAATGTGTTTTCTTACTTGAAAACTATTTATCAGAAAGTAAGAAACAGTGGCACTGCGAACACGAGAGCCCACCATCTAGTAATCAATGATTTCAGGCCTTCTGATCCACTGCAAACAAGCTTGTTGTCATGGTAGGTGCAAACCGGTTGCTTCCTGAAATTAAAACAACAGTACTGTTAATCTGTGTTTATGAATCATTATATACAGGAGAGATTGAAAATCTTAGTATCTGTAGATGTTTCTTCCTGTTTACTGACCTGGACGAGCAAAAGGAAACGATATAATCAGTCCCTGAGCACGTAAAAATACTGGTAGGATCGTCATATGCATAGCTATAAGCAGTAGGGCATGCTTCTTTGAACTTCTTTGAATAATATGTAGGTTGACAAACCACAGGGTTTCCATAAACTCCCCTGCAACAATATTCATCCGTGTTGAACACATCACAAGCGCTTCGACAAGCGATAACCTTTCCGTTGGACTTAACAGCGAGCTCGGAAGGACAAGTATCCCTCAGATCTGCATCACAGCCAGCAACGCTGCAATTTCCTTTACCATTAACTGGTGTAACGGCTATTGGCAAATTAAAACCGTCGACAAGGCTGACATCGTAAAAGTCGAGTGTTGTTAGGGTAAATTCAGCAAGGGAGGCTGGGGTCTCACCGGAGGCCTTGCATTTCAGGGATGTGCCACAGGGCCCCGTCTTGCATGAACCACTTCCATTTTTATCGAATTTGCAGCCTGTTCTGCCCCATATCCGGCCACTCCAGCCAACCGGAGCATTGAAAACAATTGATTGTCCTGATTTTAACTCAAATCCACCACCATTGAAGTTGTCACCTGGGGTGACACCCGGCCATACCGTTTCTTGGCAATAATTAACTATGGTAAAAATCCTCGCACACTCCATCATTTTTGGCCCTGCCGATCACGAAAATTGAGATAAAAATGGGAAAAAATTATTATTGACGCGATCCAAAATGTTTAATTTAATGCCAGCTGCTAGTGATCTAATTTTCTTTATTGTATAATTTATGAGAAATTAATGGCTTTCAAATTTAAATCATGCTTTAAAATTTTATTAATTTTTAAATAACTTATGATAAAAATAAGTTAAATTCAAAAACATTTTTAGCACAAATTAAGATTTTTATATAAAATAAGATATATAAGTACTCACAGTCAATAAGTAAGTTAAAGATCTTAGTTTTTATTAAAGCTAGACTTTGACACCATTCCGTGACAACTTTTTTCATTAAAGTTACAAATTACTTTAACCAAAATATTTATCATTTTTATGAAAAAAAAAATCAAATGAAATATAAATATTTTTAATCCTAGTTAGATTAAAAAAGTAAGCATCTTGGTCGTCAATATATAGTGTAGCAACAAGCTCACCAAACCAAAGGCATTGCTGACTAAATTAACATAATTAACTAATTAATTACGGAAATAAAGAAAAAAACTGATAAAGATTTAGAAAGCATTTACCTGATGAAATCAGGAGTAGAATCAGCAGTAGCGGCAAATGCACATGGAGACGTGTCATCTTTCTTAATTTGCTTGTTGTGCTCTCTATAGAAGTGGAAGATTTAAAATGTACCCGACATATAAAGCAGAGTGGCGAAGAATACGTGTGGAGGGAGGGATAGTACGTAAAATCAAAACACGAGTCTATTCTAGGGAGGCTGTAGGGCAAAGCTGGATGATTCCTTTCCTCATCCTTTCATGCAAGTTTATTCAGGTTCCGTTCATTCCTTTTTCTCTGCTTTACTTTCCAGTTTCATGCATCAATGTGATCGGTGGATCTGGAACCCGGAAAAAAAAAAAGCCAACCGTGGATCAGCAGAACGTGCCACCTTGTGATAATTAATCTGTAATCCGTCTCCACTTTTTTCCACACATTTGTCTTTGTAATTTATACTAGGTATTTTTCCAGCAATACATGATCGATTAAGTCAATTTTTTTAACATAAAAAAAACTAAACAACGATTTTCATCCAGATTAACTTAAAAAACTTATGAATATATGATCAAGATATCTCGTAGAATGAAAAGCGAAAAACACCAAAAAATTAAAGGCGTGATAACCTAATATCAAAAAATAAAAATAAAAATAAATAATTTCAAAAAAAAATAAAGAAAAAAAACTAAATCAACCTAATTCACTCCACTAACTTACTACCCGTGACATAAGATTATAATTAAAAAATGATCGAGATCAACCTGGTTCACCTCTTTAATTTTTTTTACTTGAAGGACGATGAAATAATTTTACTGTTCTTAAAAAAGAAAAAGACGTAGGAGCCCCTTTAAATCTTTAACTTGTTGTTTGCTTTTTAAGGGTATTTATATCATTTAACTATATAAAAAAAGTTGACAGACCATTATACCCTCAATTAATTTCATGATACTATATAAACTTCTTAGAAAAAACCATTTTACCCTAAAAAAGATCATTTGATTGTTTTAATGAAGGGAAAATACATCATTACACTATAACAATTTATAGTGCAATGAGTCTAACCCTGTAATAAAATATTGGTGGGTTTTAGTTTTTTTTTTAAAACAGTGCTAGAGTATTGGTACTTCAATTTCTACCATTTTTTGTTTTTTTTTTTTGGATATTTGGCCAAATTAATTTTTTTAATGAAAAAAAAGCATTGCTAGCCTGTTTTATAGTAGAAAAAAATTAAACCTTATAAGATTTAATCAATGCAATCTGATCAACTTGGTGAGTTTAAAAACAACTTGAACGATAAAAAAAATAAACGCTCATAAAATCAAACACTAATAAAATAACAAAACATTTATTTGAGACTGTGATAACTTAATAAAAAGCAAAATAAAACAATTTGTGAAAACCAATTTAAAATAAACCAAATATTGATCATGGGCGGGTTTGGACGGGCCAGCGCTCTTGAGCCATGATAAAAAAGCATGAGCATACATGTCTTTAGCTTAGGCCCGTGCACCTGGGCTTTAATTTTTATTTTATTTTTTAAAAGGATAAATGATATATTTCTACCCTATTTTTTTTGAAAAAAAAAAAGAAGAATAAGGGACACATTGCTTATTGTGCCAAGATTTCAACAACTAAAGGGTTGTATAAGATTATGGTAAAGGTGTTTTACACTAAATAATTTATTCTGCAACCATTTTTTGATCTAAAAAGACAAAAAAAAAAACTATATAAAAAACTAAATAAATTTGTTTATGCCTTCTAATAACTCAAAAAAATCTGAAAATAAAAAAATAAACCTAAAACCTAGAATTTTTTTGAGGTTAGATATACTACCTTATATAATCTCAAGGCGAAAGAATACCCAAGTGGAACTATTCTCATTTAATGGAACATATTAACATCAATATCTATCATTTTGATGGTTGAAATCGTTATCAATCGATGTTTTTTTTTTTATTATCAGAATCCAAAGAACTCTCTTTCGTATATTAAACCATATATTGTGTAAAGAAATGGAGTTTTGTTTTTTTATTAAAATTGAATATTCAAAAATATAAAGAGGCTACAAAGTTATCACTTGAAATGTAAGATAACCAAAATAAATCTTTCACTTCGGCTTTAAAATTCCCACACATTTTCTTGGCATTTTTAACTTTGACATTCAATCTTTCAATTTGATCATCTCTTGACAAATCAAAGGAAATTGAGTACTAGTGTGGCCATAAAATGATTAATTCGTAGAGAGAAAAAAATAAACTACCAAATTAAAAAAAAAACATTGTGGATTCCTGGAAAAAAAAATCTACGCCTTTCAGTTTTTTTTTTAAATCTAATTTCCAGTTTTATAAACAATACGAAAAGTTCTCAAACTCCTTTTCTAACCACCCATTTGCTGAAAATCGATATACGTACAATAACGATCTACATTTGTCAGTTCGGGTTTGCATTCGTAGGCTTAAAAAAAAAAAAAACAGCTTTCATGTGCTTTGGGCTAGCCTTCAGTCATCGGTCGACATGGACACGTGGCTGTAGAGAGCTATTATAATGGGCTGGGGGGGTGCAGAATCCAGATCCTTTTCTTTATGACGACATGAAAGACTTTTATCAGGCCGTACTAATAAAGATAGGGGACACCTTCAGGTCAGGTAAATGTTGCCAAATTATAGACATACACGTCGCTGGTCCGAATAAATTTTTTTAAATATAAAAATAAATTAAAAACATAAAGAATTCCTTAATTGTTTTATTAAATCTAATGGGATGTAATGAGATATTTTTTAAAGTGATTTTTATGTTAAAATATATTAAAATAAAATTTATTTTTTAAAAAATTATTTTTGAGATCAGTACATTAAAAAAATTCAAAAGTTTTTAGAAAAACACGATTTATACGGTGTTCCCAAACAGACTCTAAAAGTAATACATAATTTAACTTTTTATTTGACTTAAGTTTTTAATTAAATCATGTAGAAGTTTACTTAAATTAAATTAATTAATTTTATTAGTCCAAATATAATATTATAATGGATAAAAACATGATCTAACTTTTAATAAAATTTTAAAATAATAATTTTTTTTAAAAAAATTACTGAGATAATAACAAATTTAATTGATATCAGTTCCAGCAACATATGTCATGGATTATATCAGGTTTAATAGTTTTTTTATAAATAATTTTTTTAATTACATGAGAAAAATATATGTATATAAAATTAAACATCAATCTAAAAATAAATATTAATTTGAAATAATAATAATCTTATAGAAAACAATAAAAAAAAAATCATGCAAGTTTATTTCTCGAAATTTTTTAAAAAATTAAAGAATGAAAAAGACAAAAATACCCTATCTGTTTAGTGAATAAATTCATCAATCTAGCACGCCGAACATGTTACTGATTATAGAATATAGCGGAATTATAATCTGTCACTGTTTGCTTGAGCCCTAGTATCGGGTATTCGGGTTCTCCTTCCCTGCACTGGATCAGTCACTAAGCGAATGTACAACTATCAAACCATCTGTTTTTCTATTCGGTCTGTCTTCACAGCAGGCCAGCTAATCTAAACTACTAATCTACAAAACAACTATTAGCAAAGAAGTTCCTCCCCGCTTTCACAGCACATAGCTATTGATCTCCTTACCAACCAGGTGCTACTCCGATCTCGCCGTCAGTAATGCTCGATTCCCACCTCCTGATCTCGCCGCCAGTAATGCTCGATTCCCACCTCCCGCCTCTCCATCCTAGCTGCAGAAAGTTATGCCACAAAAGAAAAGGATTGGGAGCCCCCCCACCCCCCCGGGATTGGGGATTATGCAAGCAAAAATGAATTAATTAACAAAACTCCCATCTCAATCCTTTTACTTTTTGGAAAAAGTTGTGAGAAGCTATAATTAATAATTGTGTTTGTTATTGAGAGATAAAGAGAACCTTCTCAAAAGCAAGAGAACATGCGATTCTTTTTTTTTTCCTACATGATTTTTTCTGGTATGAGAAAAATGAGATCATGTTAGAACTTGGTAGTTAGAAGTCGGTTGACCTTTGTTGTGTTAAATATATAAAATATGGGTTAAATGCTTATATTTTCAGGTTTAAAAGTTGTGTTGTGGAGTGAACATGTTTGCGTCTGAGAAGTATAGGTCTTAGAAATAAACATTATTTAATTTATTGAGCCAAAAACTTAATTTTAACTAAGCTCAACTTATAAAAATTAGCAATATCAACTCAACTCATAAATATTTATAATATCTTTAAAAATTTAGCCCAACCTAATATATATATTCAATCTACTTGATTTTAAAAAAATTAAATAAATCAGGTTTATAATTTATAAAATATAAAAACTTGAGTTTGATACAATTATGAGCTGAAACCCAATCCAATTATATACATGAATGCCATTTTTTCAGTCCACACAATAATATAAAGATTTGACATATATTAGAAAACTCTTTATTGTTACAAGATTCTTTTAGATGATTACTTTAACACTTAATATAATTATTTTAACACTTAATTAATTATGGTAGAGGTATGTATCCTATTATTTTTTCTTTGTGTTTATATACTTGACATATTATTAAAGTTATTTTTACATTTGGTATCATATCCTTCTTCTTTCTATATTAATATTTTACATGTGGTATCATATCCTCCTTATTATATTGATTATTGTTAATTTGATTCTATATTCGTGATTATTGTATACAATTTCTCAAAATAATTCATCATGGTTCTGCAACTAATGGTAGATTGTATGTATGTCTTCATGATTACAATTAGAGGTGAGCAAAAAACTGAAAAACCGATTAAACCGAGAAAAATAAAAAAAATAACCAAAAAAACCAAACTGTGAAAAAAACCGATTAGAATTTTGAGAAAACCGACCGGTTCAGTTCGGTTTTACAAGCCTGAAAGCGAAAAAACCGAACTGAACCCAAACCAAACCGGAAAACCGATCCAAACCGGAAAAAAATCGAGCCAAACCGGTTTGAACTGGTTTTTGTTCTAAAAAACCAAACTGAAATCGGTCGGTTTGAACCAGTTTTAGTTTTTTTTTTTTAAATTCGGTTTGGTTATTTGTTTTTGGATAAAAACCAAACCGAACTGAAAATGATCACCCCTAATCACCACAATCTCTTTAAAATCCAATGTTTTTATAGTCATTTTGTTAGTGAAAAAAGAAAGCAGATTTAGGCCATGACTTATCAATTAAAATGCTAACTCATATCATTGTAGTTTGCTTTCCACCCAATCTTACTTTTAATTTTCAACATTTTAATGATAATCAATTATTGTGGAACCCATGGGGTGCAGATTAGAAACTAAGAAAACATGGATCCATGTAACAAGATAAATATTGATCAGTCATCTAAATGAGTTAATAATTTGTAGAAAATTGTTAAAGAATGATCATGATATGGCTTCCATGATTATTAAGACATATCAATTTAAAGCTTATAGTCGATAATTAAGGATGCTGTGTTGAGATTTTAACTATGATCCTTCTCCCAGTGATTTCAACTAACTTTCAAATAGATTCAACCGATCAACAGTAATAATAAATAAATTTACAACTCCATGATTTAGACTCGTCACCCCATTCATTCAAGATCATGATTGAGATGAGATGATGCCTAATCAAGTGGGCCAGAGAATAGACATTGACACGTAAGAAAATGAAAAAAAAAAAAATTCGTTCTTATTAGTTTAGTCTTGATGATGAAAGATAAGAAGGGGAAAAAAAACAAATCTTTTACAAAGACAGTTGGCACACGTGTGGTACTAATCATGCTTAGCACCAAGCCCCCTTGTCAAAGCAATAATTCACCCCATCTTAGCCTCTACCTCCACGAAACCAAACACACAAATCCAGATTGCCATCTTTTCTTTAATCCTTCTTCCAGAATCCAAACATTTAAAATTTCTCTTCGAGATCAAACCCTACAGTTGTTTATCAACATGGGCTCTTTTAGGCTTGGAAAAAGCCTGTGGTGGGCCACCCCGCTCGTGTAATGCATGAGAGCCTGGGTCCACCATTCTCCTTTCAAGCCCGTAGCAAGTAGGGGGGGAAAAGAAAGAGAGAGCACAGTGTAATGAGTTCCTCACATGCAGGGGACATTGCTATGTCACCTACCAATGAGATTCAAAGCTAGACCCTATGAAAATGAACATGAGATAATTAAACTGTCATCTGAAAATCACATTTTAAAGGGTGAATAACTACTTAGGTCCCCACTTCGGTGAATCAATAATTGCTCCAATATTTCTTTATAAAGATGAAAGGAAAAGGAGAAGCGTAGCAAAATATAGCGAAAAGAAGCCCTTCTTTTATCTATTTATAGACTCCAATTAGTCCACTGCTTCCCCAGCATTAGTACCAGTAAGCTACAACAATGGCTTCTGAGAAAGTTGAGACTGTTATTGCTGGAAACTACGTGGAAATGGAGAGAGAAGAGGGGAGTTCCAAGTCTACTAAGAGCAAATTCTCAAATTTTTTATGGCATGGTGGTTCAGTATATGACGCTTGGTTTAGCTGTGCTTCGAATCAGGCAATATATTCAAGCATGCTTACAGGATTTTCTGGTTTCGTTGCCATCTTGCAAGAAATATAAATACATCAACACACACACACATATATGTTTAATTTCTTCTATTTTTTTTTAATTGTAGGTTGCACAAGTGCTCCTCACATTGCCCTACTCATTCTCACAACTTGGCTTGTTATCTGGAATCCTGTTTCAACTTTTATACGGCTTGATGGGAAGCTGGACTGCTTACCTTATTAGTGTTCTTTATGTTGAATATAGAACTAGAAAAGAGAGAGAAAAGGTTGATTTCAGGAATCATGTAATTCAGGTAATATATTCTAGCTATACACTTGAATATTCAAATTAGTGTATCTGGACTATGCTAACTGATAAGTCGTATCGTAGAACTTTTATGTACAATATATATAGTGCCAAAACAACACAGAAACAAGAGAGAGAGAGAAATAAAGTTTCTAGTTTAGTCTTGTCAAGTGTTCTTTAATTTTTTTTTTAACTTAATGGTGTTGTTTGCAGTGGTTTGAAGTTCTTGATGGGCTGCTGGGGAAATACTGGAGGAATATCGGCCTCCTTTTCAACTGCACTTTTCTTGTATTTGGGTCTGTCATTCAGTTAATTGCCTGTGCAAGGTATCCTTACATATTCATCAATCAATCATGATATAAACTTTTTTCTTCTGCCCTATTCGGTCGAGATGATTTCATCATAAACAAACAGCACTTTCATCCTTCTCTTTTCACTAACGTTTCGCAGCAATATCTACTATATAAACGATAATCTAGACAAGAGAACCTGGACCTACATCTTTGGTGCATGCTGTGCAACAACTGTCTTCGTCCCCTCATTTCACAACTACAGAATTTGGTCATTCTTAGGCCTTATGATGACCTCTTACACCGCATGGTATATGACAATTGCTTCCCTAATCCATGGACAGGTTGGTTGCATATTCTATCTTTGATTAATTAGCAGTGTTATTCAGCTTAAAAATCCAATTTTGGCGTGATATGCCCTTAATTTCCGCTGTCAATTTAGTATTTTTTCAAGGTATTAACCTAACTCCCTTTCCCCCCATTTTATTGAAGATTGAAGAAGTGAAACACTCAGGTCCAACCACAATGGTTCTGTATTTTACTGGGGCTACCAACATTCTTTATACCTTTGGTGGGCATGCTGTCACAGTGTGAGTGATGACTCAATATATATAATGGCATATACAAATATACTTTATGATAATGATGAATTGATGTATAAATACATATATGGACCCACATGTAATTACTGGAAAGAGTTTTCCCAGTAAAAGAACATCTTTCCTGAAAAAGCTGGTACACCAACTTTCTGATTACTTTATACAATTCTCCATTTGGTTTCCAAAGAAGCTAGCGATAAACTTAAAAATATAACCATACCATCATTTTGGAATTTAAGTTGACCATCTTAATCACCTTCATACAGAAGCATTAATGCACAGCACTCCATACGTCTGCCCGTGCACGCCTGTCTGTGTGTATATGCACAGATGTATCAGAAATTAAATTTTGATTGATGGGACTCTGCGTGATTGTTATTGTAGGGAAATTATGCATGCGATGTGGAAGCCTCAGAAGTTCAAGCTAATATACTTGATAGCAACACTTTATGTTTTAACCTTGACACTACCATCAGCTTCTGCTGTTTACTGGGCATTTGGGGACTCGCTACTTACTCATTCTAATGCTCTCTCTTTGCTACCGAAGAATGGATATAGAGATACTGCTGTCATACTCATGCTCATTCATCAGGTTAATTGATTACCGCTTCTGTCCAGTGTGCCTACAAAGTTTTTTATAACTTCACCAGCATGGCTTCGATTAATTAATTCCAGATCGGAACAGGTTTCTAATCCGAGTCGGATCTGGTTCAAGTCTTATATGTTCATGTCCTTCATTTGACGCTTTATTTTCATATTTCTTGGCAGTTCATAACATTTGGATTTGCATGCACCCCGCTGTACTTTGTGTGGGAGAAATTCATAAGGGTTCACGACACGAAGAGTGTGTTAAAGAGAGCTCTGGCTAGACTTCCTGTGGTGATACCAATTTGGTTCCTAGCTATCATCTTCCCTTTCTTTGGACCTATCAACTCTACTGTCGGATCTCTTCTTGTCAGCTTCACTGTCTACATAATTCCATCATTAGCACACATGATCACCTTCTCTTCAGCGTCGGCTCGAGAGGTTAGCCATCTTAATTTCCCTTTTATCATCATTAGTTAAAGCAAGTTATTAATTAATAATCTCTTAATTCATTGTGTTTTCACAGAATGCTGTGGAGAGACCGCCCCCATTTCTAGGAGGTTGGGTGGGCTTATACTGCGTGAACATTTTTGTGATGGTATGGGTTTTTATTGTGGGATTTGGATTTGGAGGATGGGCGAGCATGCTCAACTTTATACGTCAGATCGATTCATTTGGCCTCTTCACCAAGTGCTACCAGTGTCCTCCCCACAAGGCTTGATTGTTGGATTCCCCTACTTTCAGAAAAGAAAGGTTAACAAATTAAGATACTTACGCAAGTGTGTAAAGAGAGATCGGCATTTGCAACTTCCTTGCAAGGGCTATTGTTGAAGATTTTTGAAAAGGTGCGATGGCCATCTTGGCCCTCCCTCCTTGTAAAGAAAGACCCACAGTTGCTGTAATTGTGTGTTGATTAATCTTTTTCTCTTTTAAGAATGCAACTCCCTTGAGTTTTGTGGGATACATCACTCTCTTCCTATACAAGTAGTTATCATTTTATCCCATCAAATCTACGTGTATGTTTTTAAAGTAGTTTTTTGTGATTGTAATTTTTTTTAAAAATATGTTTAAGTGTGATTAGTTAGATTTGGATATGTGTTTGGTAAAAATTATGATTAATGTTTATATACAGTAAAAAATATGTATAAAATATTTGGTTGTGGTTGCTTTTTAAAAATGTTTTTTACTTGAAAATATATTAAAATATTTTTTTTATTTTTTAAAAATTATTTTTGATATCAGCGCAACAAAATGATATAAAAATACAAAAAAAAATTAAAGTAAAGAAAAATAAAAAATTTCAAATTAAAAAAAACATTTTTAAAACATAAAAACAAATAAGATTTTATGAAATTCAATTAAAAAATTGTATAAAAGCTGTTTCATAAAAATTACGTTTCAAACTCAATTTTTTAATAAATTCTACAATATAAAACATAGTTTAATGTATTACAAAATATCTAATTATTTTTTACATCACAAACACAAAAATTAAGGCTAAACAAACGCACCTTGAATATTTCTAAAATTGATAGTTATTTTTTTCTTGGAAGGAAATCTAGACTATTAATTCATCTGTTTGTGTGAAAAAGCGTGATGTGCTACAGGATGACCCCTTTCACACCATGTTGTGAGGGAGGGCCATTGCGAGGTGTTAGCGTTAAAACAGACAGCTGTAAACATTGGCCGCAATGTCTGGGGCTATGCTCATGGACACAAATGTGCATGGAAAGGAAGGGCATAATTTTATTATCCGTTTAATCATATTTGATTCGAAAATTAATCCTCAAAAGATTTAGATCATCAAGTCAAATCGCTCATCAATTATGTAAAATATATAAAAATCACAAGAGTAAAGAATAATTACTCTGTGTTGTAATTTGAGTAGCATGTGTCTTAGATTTGAGTCAAATCGCTCATCAAAGTCTTTGGGGTTGCTCCTATTGCCTGTACTTTGTATTCCTTCTCCTTTAACCAAGCAACACGCCCTCTCTGAACTTGAAAAAAATCCAAGACATTTGAAGAACCCCAAATCCAACATCTTCCTCGTCTTTTTCCCTATTGAAGAAAATAGCCTTTTTATCTTTTTAGTCCCCCCGCATCCCCAGAAAACTCTCAGCTTGTCGTCAAATTAATAATTAAAAATTGCAAGATTACGCAGATTCTTTGACAACTAAAATATCCTCCCACCATTAGAAATCTGTGTTGTAATTGACTTGGCTATGAATTCGTCCGTGGTTTGGGTTTCATTCGACCATCAACGATTACAGGTTCTGCGTTGTGGAGGTTGAGGGTGGTGTTGCTGCGTTTTGCAATTCGACTGGGTTAATTCGTTTTGCAATCTGCAACAGGAAGGAGTTGTGGGTGTTAGATTTCACTTTTGCTCGATTGGGTTTGAATTTCTTATTGATTCTTCGTATTAGAGAAGATGAAGATGGCAATTTTGTTGAAGTTTCTTGTTATTTATTTTATAAGTCCATTTATTCTTTTCAATCGATCCATTTCGATTTTATATTTATTCAGATAAAGATGCTTGAGGAACTCCAAGCTTCTAACCCAGAAATGGTGTATCGCAGTGGTCTATCCTGATAAATATAAGGTTTGGTTACTGATCATTTGATGTGCCTCTCACATTCTTAGGTCCTCTTACATAGCTAAAATTGAAAGCAGACATAGTCCAATGTGGTCTGTCTGTACTCTTCCTAGAGGACAAATGAAATGAACAAAACGACTTGGAAATGCATTCGCTTTGTGATTGGTTGGAGTAGCTGAGTCCTGACTCCTGAGTGTAACATAAATTATTGGCGACAGCAAGAAAATTAGGTATTAATTAACCGAAGCTAATTATGATTGGAAAAATACTGTTTATATAGATTTATGTGCACCGTTCAATGAAACGGGGGGAGATGATTTTGCTTTTCTCGTAAAAAAAAAAAAAATCCTTAAACGATTATTGAAGTTATTAAAATCTTTTCATACAGCTCATTAATTATTAAAATATTAATTAAAAATAAATGTGTCTTTTCTGAAATTTTAAGCACCGTGAATGATTACATTGTCATTAAAGATAGATTTTTTAAAGTTGGGAATGTAAGGGCTTCTGTCTTCTATCCTTTTAAACCATAGAAAAATGATAATTTTATACTTTGTTGCAAAAATTATGAGGGTTTTTTTAGTCCTTTCACTCAAAGGTTTTTTTTTTTGGTTATTATATTTTTTTTTAATAAACATTAAATATTATTTAAATAAAAAAATTATTGGTGCATACAGTGCACGCGCTAGCGTGTAGGAGACGTTCGTGTCTTTCAAGTGACATGTGTAACGCCTCCTTACTGCCAAAACCCCTTTCTATTGAGTCATTAGAAGGGCAGCAATATCCTCTCTTTTTTTACAGACAACAAGTGTGATTTGATGGTGACATAGTTTGTTGTCGGCAAAACTTTATTTTCCCCTTTCTTTTCTTTTTTTTTCACTTGAAAATCATGATGATCATGTAAAATTTCAGAATTGACATCTGATTTAAGGAGAATTTCATTTCAGTTCAGTTCTTGTTCTTTTAATTTTTAATTTTTATTATTGACTCCTTCATGAATATTTTAATGTATTTTAATTTATATCATTCGAATTCAATTTATAATATATATATATATATATTTTTTTAATTCAGTATTCTTTTGGACGATTCTTAAAAGTAAAGGCCTTGTGGTTTTGTGGGTCACAAGCATCTAGAAAAGAGTATGGGCCGGTGGAATTGGTGGGCTTATAACGACCATCTACCTTTAAGGCTACATTGACTTTGAATCTGACAAATAGAAAATGATCACAGCATGGAGAAAAGCTCCAAAAAGCAATCAATACTATTACCGATTACTACTGGACAGTGGACACGTACTCTACAACTCAAAAGCAAATATTCCACTTTCAAAACCTTATCCAAAACCATCTCGTGGAAAATAAACTACTTCCGAAGAAGCGATGGTGTGCATGGCAAGGGAGTGTGAGAAGAGGCAGTACTGCACTGCACAAATAAGAAAGCAAATAATTGGATGTGGGAACTGTCATTCGATCGAAAATGCACTAAGAACTGATTTTTTTTTTCAAAAAAAAAAATTATAACACTAATTTAAAAGTTTTGACATGAAAATACTATTAATTTTTTTTTGATGAAATAACAAATTTTTTACTTTATCGCATTTTCAAAATACAATATTTACTAAATAATGATATGATTATTGTCTTTCAAAATATCTATATTTAAACATATTATGTTTTAAAATTACAATAACTTACATGTCATGAAATTTAAATGAATTCTCAGACCAATTTAATTAATGTCATAAACCACGACATAAAAGATATGCTATTTTCGGCAAAGCTTTTTGCATGTTTGAATTCACCATTTCTTTTGATTTTTCCATGCTAATTGCCCGGTTTGTCCATAAAAACTACTTGTTGTAGGTTAGTTCTTGACCAAAAGATATACATGATCAGTCACTGATCAGTAGGAGACCATCACATTTTTTAAGAACTCTCCAATACAAGGAATGTCAGGTCACTGTCGTGGAATGTTTGAATTATTGTTCTTCTTTCTTTCTCCAACATCAATGAATTTGGCTATTTACCAAGATTGCTTTTGACCAGCAACCGCGGCTTTCCTGGATCAGCGAGCGGGGACCCTAATCCTCATGGAGTGGTCGTGAAGATCGGTGTTCCTTTTCCCTTTTTCTTTCTTCCCCTCAAAGATCAAATCAGCGAGGCAATAGCCAATAGCATAGTGTAGCTTCTAATTCGTACAAATGTGAAAAAAGTATAGCGCGCAGGCTATAAAGAAACATCGCAAAACATTTTGAATATTTAATTGCTTTGCATTAATATGTTTCACTACTAAAACGGAGAACATACAAGATTAGGACACTGCAGTTATATATATATATATATATATATATATAGATCTCAATTCTCATCATATTCTATGATCTGAAAGAAGCAATGAGAGAGTTTGACTTGATTCAAATTATATATAGGAGAGAGGATAGAGCAGCCTCTCATTCGTTATACCATGATGAACAATGAAAACATATACATGAATCGTAATGTTGAAGAGTTAGCTAGCAGGAACTTGCCAGCTTGACAAATGCGATGACTGTTACATGAAGCAGCTAGCGATGAAAAGAGAAAACAACATCATCTACTAGACAACAACAATATAATAAGTATCAAGTAAATCAAACTTTATTGTATGCATGCATATTGTAAGCTTGTAGAGCAAGAATCAAATCTTGATCAGGGATCGTCTAAATCAAGTCTATAGTGTAGATAAGGTACACGGGTGTGGGTCCTCCATCGTCACCTCTGACAATCTGACACACCTCATGTGATGTGAATCAACTTGCATCGCCAAGTAGTTGGACTCTCTTGATTGTCTCGAGCATGTGTATCCAGAGTTCCAGACCATAGACCCATGCATATTTGACGTTTCATGTTGGTATCAGATTTTATGAGGTAATAAGTTCCTATTTCCAAAATTAAGTGAAGTCTAGAATCTAACCAAAATTATCTGGGCAATATGACCTAGCTTACTGGGTGTTAATAGCCGTGGCAAGCATTTATTGCCACATTAGGTCATAGGCAGAAAGATATCCAGGACACTGGAAAATGGGAACTACTTCTATGCCTGTTTTGGGGGATTTCACGCAGTTGAATTTTTATGAAGAGGCTGTAGAGTTATTCATTCTGGTATTTTTCTGTGCGTTTGCATGTACATGGTACCATATCACTAGCTGACCAGTAGTAAAGAAGTGACGCGAAATTCACTCAAAATTCCTCAAGACTGAGTACAGCGGCTCGCGAAAGCCACCCACGTGGCTTTTATAATGACCCCCCCTGCGGTAAAAGGGGTTTAAATAAAAGCTGAGCTCATGGATGGCTCTGTTGGTCAAAACCATTGGGGTTCATGGAAGTTTCTCCTGATATTTTATGGCTGCCCACTTCTATAAAAGCGCGACTTTCGTCATGGTTCTTCAGGACTTGTCCCTGTCAAAGCTTTTTGTTTTTGTTTTTGTTTTTGTTTTTTGCAATTATATTTACTGAATAATATTGGTCATTAAACTGTAACACCAATTAATTAACCAAGGAACCCCAGTCTCCCACAAGCGTAGAATCCACCCCAAGAATAAAGGTCAAAAGATATAGCAGAGAGAGGGAGCAAGGAAAGTACTATGGAAAATCTATCCAATGCGGCTTGAATTTGTGGCCGTAACTGGGCATTGTTCTTCATGTTCCAATTAGCAATTGAGGCCCACATGTATTGCCATATCCAAAATCAAAGCAACTGCAAGGTACAAAGCTAGTCAAGCTGATTGAGTTCTCCCACCTATCAAAAGTCTCAATTGAGGCCCACATGTATTGAGATTTTACTCAATTAATTCCTATCATCTACAAACACGACTCCCGCGAGCCTTCCCCATTTCAGCACAACATCGGAGACTCCGAAAAATATATGCGAGCTAAAAAATACAACCACATGCCCTCTTAACAACAATATGATCTACAATTTCAGCGTCGAAAGATCTTTATTGATGACGCCAAAATTAATGTTTTAGAAAGCATCAATTTTGCACCATCAAATCTAATAACAATGGGATTAATTAATTAATTGAATCAACCCTCAATAGATGACGGGCTCAGCTGGGACAAGTATCGTAGTTTGTGACAAATTTATAGTTAACTCCAAGGTAAAAGGCCAGCTAGATGAACCAGCCATTCTCAACTCACAGATTTGAGTAAAAAGAAAAGGATAAAGAAAAACAAGCAATTCTCAATTTCGTTTCTTTTCTCATATGGAGCAGAAATGACACAGGCAAGCTACTAACACACACCTGTATGCTACTAACTCGGGGATTTCTTCAAAGATAACCAAAACAGGCCGCCTGTATGCTAAGTTGCTAATTATTAATTAACCAAGATTCCTCCCAAAAAACCTAAGGGGTTGGGAATAGAGGATAAGAGAAACAAGTTTTCACCACGCCCGTTACAGATCTATAATTAATTAAAACCACATCAAAACATTGAGCCATGCATGCTGCTCATGAAGTCAATCCTTATATGTGTCTCCATTCAAAGAAACAGCATCCTGAAGTTTCACATTTCATCAGAACTCAAAACACTCTTATATCAACGTAAACAAACAAGAGGGCAAAGAAACATGGGATGTATATTGACACTTTTTTTGGACAAATCAGACACGATTTCAGTAGCTAATTTTGATACTCAGGTGATGATGTCTTTCTCACACGTCAAAATCCTTGTAGTCTGAAAAACACCATCATGTCAGTAGCGGAGGCTTCTAAATAATTGCCCGGAATACAAGAGAATTGGCTTTCACAAATTGGAAAAATGTGAAGTTGGGCCTTCCTTGAAACCAGCTGGCACTCGAATGAATTTCAAGGAACTAGCAAACTTTTATCAGCTGCATGCAATAATAGATTGCAAGCATCATGATCTGTGTTTGAGACAGCATGTTACAGTTAAAAAAGAATACATAATCCTCTCTACATTATACCCTTCTATTGTAATCATTGCATACAGTCATCTGACATTATTCTTTCTCTTTGTTTTCAATAATCTCTCGTACAAGTTTGTGAATGATAAAGACCATATATAGACAACAAAACTGCGGATATATCATGGAGCCAAACAGGAGATGCGGGATATTAAGACCACACACACGATACCCTTCAGGGAGTGGCTGGTCTAGCCCCGGGAGAACTCCAATCTTAGAAAATACAATTTCAACCTTTCATAGGCTACCAAATTTTGGATAAGATTGTGCATGAATTCTAGCCATAAAATAAAGTATATGCATAGTCATCCGTTCACCAAATACTTATGACTATTAAGATAAATACTGCTATCTGATCCACAACCGAGAGATCCAAAAAAGAAGAAGCATGCCATCACTTTCAAATAGTGGCTATCACATTCACGCCCCAATAATATTTATCCAGCTTTAAATTAGGGTTAAAATTAACCGATAAAATGTGATCAATTGCATGCATGTTATAAACATAACCGATAAAAAAAGAACCTATATCTTACGCAAACAATTACCAATTAACATTACCAAATAAATATATATATATAAAAACACCCAATGAATAGAGGAAGCAATTCTGTTCCATCTTCGATCTATGCTGATTTGCATCCTTAAAAAATAGGGGGGGGTGGGGGTGGGGGGTGGGGGGGGGGGGGAAGAAGAAGCAATCACTAAACCTTGGAAAAGCAACAACCCACAAAAGAATTACTGAAAAACACCACAGTCGTGTGATCATCGACTGAAACCACCGACATATTCTCTCACTTGTTACCAGCATTAGGACAGTCTCTCGCAAAATGCCCTTCCTCTCCACAATTATAGCATCCTCCACCTCCACCTCCACCTCTACCTCCACCTCCGCCAGAATATCTCCTGCCTCCACCGCCACCGTATCTCCCACCATCATCGCCACCTTCATAACAATCCCTTGCTAAATGACCGTACCGTCCACAATTAAAACAAGCACCACCGCTACTTCCGCCGCCGCCATATCCCCTACCCCTTGAGTGGCCGCCTCTCTCATAACCGCCGCCTCGTCCCCTTCCGCTGTAGTACCCTCTCCCGCCACCTCCACCGCGGCCGCCACGAGGAGGACGGCGAGATCTGGAGACTCCCACGACATCAGCGGCCTTGGCGCGGCCGTCTTCTCCTGAACCGACAGAGAACTCCACGGGCTGTCCGTCGGAGAGGGTACGAAAGCCGTCGGATTGGATCGAGGTCTGGTGGACGAACAGATCCTCTCCGCCGTCATCGGGAGCAATGAAGCCAAAACCTTTCTGTGCGCTGAACCACTTGACAGTGCCAGTGGATCTCTTGGTCTCTGCCATGGAAATGAGCTTCCAGAAGAACCTAGAAGGCTGTCAACTTGGTTTGAGCTTGTCAGTGGCTGAATGTTTGCGTTAGTGCATGTAGTATGGCGTGTGCTGTGTGTTAACGAGTGTCAGAGTTCGGGGTTTTATGAGTTTGTAAAGCAGGACCCAGTTGTTGGGAGGTCGGATGATCTGGAGGGTATTCGATTGGCATGTACAAACGGTTGATAAGGGTTTAGTGTTTTATCCAATCCAGTTTTGACCACTCATATGGGGTGGCCAAGTGGGGGCTTTTCTTTCTATCCGTTTGTGCCTGATTGGCCAACCATAAAAAATAGCCTCTTATTATACACGTCAAGTCATTGCCACGAAATAATGAAAACAAATTAAAGAATAGTTGTTGGCCACTTTTCTTGTATGAAAAATATTTAATTTTTTTAGCTTTGCCTGTGCATATAATAAAATAAAAGACAGAATTATATAAATTGCTTAACAATTCTTCTAGCTGAATTGGTTTAGTGTAACAAATTAATTAAGTAATATATATATTTGACACTTGATCTTTGAATTCTATATTGGTGCATTGACCTTGTATGGTGAGTTGCTTGAAGGTTGACAAGCTCTCCGTGTTAAAGGCTCTTTTCATTTAACAATAAAAATAAATGTTGGGTGTTCATATATATATATATATATATATATATATATATATATCCTTTAATTAGTATTTGACTAAAGGAAGCTCTTTCCTAAGTGCTATTTGTTTTATAAAAAAGAAAAATATGTGAAGGCCGGTCATGTGTTGGCGAGATGTGTAAAGATTATAAGCTAGCTATTAATATTGGATAATGTTTCCTTTGGGATCAGTGCGTGGGAGCTGAGAGAAAGGGAAACCAAGGAGAGAGAATGGGAGGCTGGAGAGTTGGGGGGGGGGGGGGGGCGGGGCTTCTACATTTTTATATAGCGACTCTCTGCGATGTCATGATGCATTCTACAATTTGTTCATTAAATCATTCATTGTTATCAGTTTATATGGCTTTGATTCATGAATTCTTGGTTTTAACTAACAGGATGTTTCATTTTGGAGCTTGTCAGATGGAAATGCAGCATCATCAACAGATCATGCTGGGGATGTCAAAGAGACAGACAGATATGATGAACAAGGGCAGACTACAAAGTATAATGATTATCTTACACCAGCTGGGAAGAGCGATATCTCCAGCAATGGGAAAAATTTGATCTCCAGAGGATGGCCTGCAAATCTCATCGCAGGAATTCAATGAATAACTAGCTGATCATCATGATCGACATTCCTTGTTGGTGAGAAGAAAGACAGCCATAATCAAGATTTACAATTTACAAGTGAGTTTACACTTGGTGCCTGCAGAGATTATATGCAAGTTCTTGGGCAATTGAACTTCCATTCAATTATCACGCATATTAACTTATTTTGTTCCTTTGATGAAGCATGTCCTCCTCCTCGTTTTTCCAAACTCAATATTATTATCAAGTTCAGCCCCGTAAGTTGAAGCTTGTCTTCGGGGCATATTCATAAATTTTGATACAAGCGAGTCGAATGAAAACTTCAAGGAAGCCCGCATCGAATGCCTTCTATTGGGCCTATATTGGAGACCATGAGCTTTGAATTGAATCGAGTAGAGTAATTTAAACGGAGATGGTCGTCGGTTGATAGACTCTTCCTCTTAGATTTAGAAACAACGTAGCAGTCAAATTTCATTTAAAAAAAAAAAAATTTTGTTTGTATTTTTAAATTATTTTGAAGTGGTAATATTAAAAATAAAATTTTAAAAATAAAATTTTAATATATTTTTAAATAAAAAATACTTTAAAAACAATTATTATTATACTCTCAAAGACCTTTTTATTATTGTCATCTTATCTTTCTAAAACTATTAATTTCTTTTCTTTTTCTCCATTCTCAAATCTTCAATAATTTTTTTTTCAATACAATACTAGAATTGGGGTTTCGGAAATTCCAGCGAATAACAATAATAACAATCTATATTATTATTATTTAGGATTAAAAAATTATCCATAATTCTGCTCTGTTATTAAGAATTTTGTAAACGTTGCTTTTGGTTTTTTATTTTATTTTATTTATTAATGACTAAATTAATGATTGATAAACATGTTATATCAGCTTGCTATCTACGGGGTCATATGGATCTCCTTCAAGTCGCAAAACGGGCATGTGATTATTATCGGTGTTTTCTTTATTTAATCACAAAGAGCTGGATATTTTTTAAATATTGTTTTAATATTAATTTTTTTTAAAATATTTTTCTTCTTGTTTACTTTTACATTTTTTTTTTTATGAAATCAACATCTTTTAAAAAATGAAAAACAAAAATTAACTTAAACCTCTAAATTAAATCCAATTTAAAAACTTCCAAACATGCAATAAGTCATACAATACCAGCACTAGTTATATCTTATAACAAATTATGTTGAAGGTATTATCCAATCTACTGAAGATAAGCATGATTAGGGATTGCCACCATGATCAGGGATCCCTGATACTGAAGAGATCATAATCAGGGATCACTGACACTGAAGATAATCGTGATCTCTGATCATATCTGCAAAAGAGATTACTACTGATACTAAAGATAATCATGATCAGTGATTATTGATACTGGAGATAATATCATATCCACTGAGGATAATAGTGATACTGAAGATAAGCATGATCAGGGATTGCCACCATGATCAGGGATCCCTGATACTGAAGAGATCATGATCAGGGATCACTGACACTGAAGATAATCGTGATCTCTGATCATATCTGCACAAGAGATTACTGATACTAAAAATAATGAAAATCATATCCGCAACAGATAATCTAGGAATTGAGTGTATATCTTATCATTTATCGCTTCCTTAATTATAGGATTTTTGAATCAGAGATTGTAATTGATATAAGACCTCGATGTAACAGTATTCAATTAATTAAGAAAATACATTTCTGAAATTCTTCTTTCACTCATCTTTCTCTCTTCATTCTTTCATCTTTCATGGTATCAGAGCCTTTGACTCACGTCACACAAATGGCTTCTTCTTCTCTAAACACCTTAGATTCTGCTGTTAATGGAATTCCTCCACTTGTTTCTCCTCCAGCTATAAATGTTACAAAACTCTCAAAAGATAACTATCATGTCTGGAAAGCTCAATTAATTCCCTTCTTCCGTGGGCAAGGTCTTCTTGGATATCTTGATGGAACCATTCCCATCCCACCCAAAGAAATTTCAATGACCGCAACCTCTACTGTTACCTCCAACCCTCTCTATGAACATTGGCAGAGACAAGATGCCATCATCGTTGCTATTCTCTTCTCCACAATTTCAGAAAACATCCTCCTTCAAGTAGTTTCTCATACCACCTCTGCTGCAATTTGGTGTGCTCTAGCCAAATCCTTCTCCTCTCAATCACGTGCTCGGGTTATTCAACTCCGCACTGAACTTGTTAACACTCATAAAGGTGCACAATCAGCACATGATTTCTTTATGCAGATCAAACGCATGACAGACGAGCTTGCTATCGCCGGCCATGCTCTTCACTGTGATGAAATCATCTCCTATCTACTGTCGGGTCTTGGCCATGATTATGACCCCTTTGTTACTACCATCACAGCCCGCACCGATCCTGTCACTTTAGAGGAAGTATATGCTCTCTTACTCACCACAGAATCACGTCTGCTGCACAACAATTCACCCATTGTCCAGCCCTCTCGTTCATGTTCTTGCTCGTCGCCATCTTCTTCTTCCTACGGGGACGTAATTCATACGGCGAGAGGCCGGAATTACGAGAAGGCTCATTCTATAATGGCTCAAATGCTAGGAACACATTTCATAGAGATCCTATGATATGTCAGGTCTGTGATAAACCTGGTCATTCTGCAAAAAAATGCTATCATTGTTTTGACATTACCTACCGTGATAATGCTGTCAAAACCAACAATCTGCATGGTCTGATGGCTACTACCGGTGCTGTTTCTACATCTGATTGGCACCCTGATACAGGTGCTACACACCATCTCACCAATAACATGGCCAATTTGAACCTACGGAGTGAAGACTATACTGGCTCAGATCAAGTCCTTGTTGGAGATGGTGCAGGTTTGCAAATTTCTAAAATTGGTTCTTCTATTTTAACTCCATCCAAAACACCGTTTGTACTAAACCAAATACTTCTTGTCCCTGCAATTCAAAAAAATCTAATTTCTGTTCAACAGTTTTGCAGTGATAATCTTGTGTTTTTTGAATTTCATGATCATTTTTTTCTTATTAAGGACTACTCGGGGAAAATCCTTCATCGCGGCACCTTTAAAGACGGTCTGTATTCATTCTCCAGCCTGTCAGAAACACTCCCTCCTCATGCACTCACTTCTTGTCCGAGCTTCTTACCAAATCGCACAACAGGCTTGGTCATGCATCCTTTCCAGTTCTTCATAAATCTATTTCGCATTTACGTTACCTTTGCAAATAAAAGACTTCCAGTTTGTTCGGATTGTCAACTAGCTAAAAGCGATCAATTGTCTTTCAAAACCAAAGAATCATAGATCTATTCATCCTTTAGACATCGTGCATACTGATGTTTGGGGACCAGCACCTATCTTGTCCACTAGTGGTGCTCGATACTATGTATGTTTTTTAGATGATTGTACAAAATTTATATGGTTGTTTCCTCTTAAGCTTAAATCTGATGTTGAGAAAGTATTTCTGCTCTTTAAAACTTCTGTTGAAAGACAATTTAATCGTACCATAAAAAATATTCAATCTGATTGGGGAGGCGAATATCGCCGCATGTCTACACTTCTAACTCAAATTGGAATTCATCATCGTAAAGCATGTCCATACACTCATCAACAAATGGGTGCAGTTGAACGTCGTCATAGACAAATTGTTGAGGTTGGTCTGTCCTTACTTTCACATTCTAAACTTCCACAACAATTTTGGGAAGATGCTTTTCTCACGGCAACTTATATTATCAATCGTCTCCCTACTCCTATTCTTAATCAAAAATCTCCATACGAAATTGTTTATCGTCATACACCTGACTATCATTTCCTTAAAGTTTTTGGTTGTGCATGCTGGCCTTATCTTCGACCATATAACAAACACAAAATTGATTTCAGATCGAAAAACTGTATTTTCATTGGTTATAGCTTGGACCATCATGGATATAAATGTCTTGATCTTGCAACAGGTAAAGTATATGTATCCCGTCATGTCATTTTTGATGAAAACCATTTTCCATATAAAAGTCCTGATCATCACTCTTCTATCTCTCCAGACACACCATTCACAGTAGTTCCTTTTTCAAATATTGTTTCTCCTTTGTCACTAACACCTGCAGGTACATGTGCACCTTCACCATCGCCACATATTGATTCTCCTCTGCCAGCATTGTCTTCAACTCCAGAGCCAACTCCTCATTCATCAGCTGATACTGCCCCCGCCTCCCCTCCCATACCAGTTTCCAATCCCACAGCCACGATCCCAAACACAATCCCACCTATTCCAAATACTCACCCGATGGTTACAAGATCCAAAAATCACATTTCCAAACCCAAAAGAGCCCCTGATGGACACACCTTGTATCCTCTGCCTCGAGCACTGCTTGTTTCTGCTTCTCCATCCTGCCAAGAACCTACTTCATTTACTGAAGCTTCCAAATCATGTCATTGGCGTAAAGCAATGAATTCTGAATTTGATGCCTTGCTCCGCAATCAAACCTGGGAACTGGTCCCTCCATCACGCCATCTTAATGTAATTGGCTGTCGCTGGATTTTTAAGATTAAAAGGAAAGCAGATGGCTCCGTTGAAAGATATAAGGCCCGGCTGGTTGCTAAGGGTTACCATCAGCAGCTTGGGGTAGACTTTCACGAAACGTACAGTCCGGTTGTAAAACCTGCAACCATCCGGCTTGTTTTATCCATTGCGATGCTGCAACAATTGGACAGTTCGTCGAGTGGATGTCCAGAATGCATTCCTTCACGGCAATCGACGAAGTGGTTTACATGGATCAACCACCGGGCTTCAAACATCCTCAGTTTCCTGATCATCTCTGTAAGCTCAAACGCTCCTTATATGGCCTTAAACAGGCGCCCCGATGGTTCTCCCGACTTGCTCTTGTGTGTTGATAGAATTTGGCTTTGTTGGCAGCAAGGCAGACTTGTCACTCTTTGTCCACACCGACACGTCTAACATCATATACATTCTCATTTATGTTGATGACATTATCATCACGGGTTCTAATACTGCCATTATCACAGATATCATTCAGCGACTGCATAAGGAGTTTTCTATCACTGATCTTGGCCCTCTCAGTTTTTTCTTAGGCATTGAAGCTATACGTGATGCTACAGGACTCTATCTCACTCAACGCAGATACATTGCTGATCTTCTTACAAAATCCAAAATGGATGGTGCCAAGCCGTGTTCCACTCCCATGTCCACCTCTGTAGCATTAACGGCCAACGATGCTGAACACTTTGATGATCCTACACTGTACAGAAGCATTGTTGGCGGCCTTCATTACCTCTCATTCACTCGACCTGATATTGCTTTCGCTGTTCATCGCGTTAGCAAATTCATGCATCAACCAAAACAGTCCCCTTTGGATATGTGTTAAGAGAATCCTGCGCTATCTCAAACACTCCATCTCCTACCGTTTACTATTATCTTGCGACAACTCCTTCACATTTCAGGCTTTTTCTGATGCAGATTGGGCAGGAGACACCGATGATCGTCGATCTGTTGGTGCCTACTGTGTGTTTCTTGGCTCAAATTTAATCTCCTGGCGCAGTAAACAACAGGCCACAGTTGCTCGTAGCAGTACCGAGGCTGAATACAAGGCTCTTGCAGACACAGCAGCTGAACTCCAATGGTTACAATTCTTGACTGCAGAACTTGGTCTGCACTTATCTCAAAGTCCCACTCTTTGGTGTGATAATATTGGTGCCACGTATCTCTCTTCCAATCCAGTGTTCCATGCACGCACAAAACACATTGAGATTGATTTTCACTTCGTCAGAGATCTTGTTTCTCAAAAAAATTGAATGTCAATTTTTTGTCCAGTCGTGATCAGCTAGCCGATCTTCTTACAAAACCGCTCTCTGCTGCGCGGTTCAATCTTCTGTGCTCCAATCTCAACGTTCGTAACCTCCCGTTCAGATTGCGGGGGCGTGTTGAAGGTATTATCCAATCTACTGAAGATAAGCATGATTAGGGATTGCCACCATGATCAGGGATCCCTGATACTGAAGAGATCATAATCAGGGATCACTGACACTGAAGATAATCGTGATCTCTGATCATATCTGCAAAAGAGATTACTACTTGATACTAAAGATAATCATGATCGGTGATTATTGATCTGGAGATAATATCATATCCACTGAGGATAATAGTGATACTGAAGATAAGCATGATCAGGGATTGCCACCATGATCAGGGATCCCTGATACTGAAGAGATCATGATCAGGGATCACTGACACTGAAGATAATCGTGATCTCTGATCATATCTGCACAAGAGATTACTGATACTAAAAATAATGAAAATCATATCCGCAACAGATAATCTAGGAATTGAGTGTATATCTTATCATTTATCGCTTCCTTAATTATAGGATTTTTGAATCAGAGATTGTAATTGATATAAGACCTCGATGTAACAAGTATTCAATTAATTAAGAAAATACATTTCTGAAATTCTTCTTTCACTCATCTTTCTCTCTTCATTCTTTCATCTTTCAAATTACAACTTAACCTAAATTTAATGATACCAACTTGAACAGCATGATTTATTTTTAAATAATTATTTTATTTGATGATATATATATACACACATTAGTCCCTGCTATGGCGGGGTCAGAGCAAAAAAAATTTAAGTGTAAAAAATATATAGGTAGTGATAACGTATGTGTCTTAAAAAAAATAAATTTAACTATGAATTGAAAGGTATTGTTTTCTAATATTGAAATGAAAATATATTGGATCTATCTGAGTTAATTTAGATTGATTTGTGCAACTCGCAGGGATAATTTAAAAAAAAACATATTAAAAACCTCAATCTCCAATTAACTCAATGTTAAAAGATTAAATGAGTAAAAATTACCACTTAATTAAAAAAAACCCTAAGTGAACTTGAGTCAACCAAACAAACTCGTGATACAAGTTATATACGTTATCAGATTCAATAATTTTTTTTATTGCAGAGTTTTTTATTTTATTTTATTACATGATAACAAAGATCATGAGAATTTTTTTGTATGAAGATTTTTTTTAAAAGGAAAAAATTCGTGGTAAGGGCATTGAGCCAAGATAATAAAAGTAGATCATTCCGAGATAGCTCGGATGTTGCGAATTAATTTGTTAAACAGACAGCTTGACTCCTGGACTCAATTGGATTCAATATTTTTTATTAATTTTTTAAAGCAAATAAAAAATAAAAAATAAAAAAAGCATAAAAAACTTAAACGCGTGGGCTTGATGACCCAACATGTATGGACATTAAAAACAAATGGCTGAGGCATATAGGCCTTCCAACCCAGCTTGCGCACTTTGGCTTGACTTTATTTTAAAAAAATTTCTTAAAGGTTTCTGTCCTATTTTTTGTTTGAAAAAAGACAACAAACAACGTGTTGTCTGCAATCTGCATAATCCAACAACCAAAGGTCGCTAAAAGAATGAGGCCTCGAGTTTTTCTTGCTAAAAACCTATTTTTAATCCATTTTGACCCAAAATATCTGAAAATATCATAAATATCTTGATAAACTTATCAATGACCTCAAAAACCTAAAAAATAGCTCAAATAAACCCAAACCTGAAAATATTATTGCAATCAGATTTGCCTCCTCGAGCAAGGAGAAGGAAAAAAAACACATAGGTAAAACTTTCATCATCAAAAGAAATTCATTGACACTGATATCGACTATTTTGGTGGCAAGAATTATTGTTAATTGAGTGTTTTTCTTTCTATATCTAAATAATCGACGGTCAGCATAGCGACACTGTAGCTACTATAGGGAAAATTACCTCCAGAAAATACTGTAAAAATTTAAGCACGATCCAAAGGTCGGATCAAAAGTTATGGTATTTTTAAGCTATTATTATGGTTTGGCGCGATCAAACATTTTCTTGAGCCTAAACTTGTTTCACTGGTCTATAAATACACCTGTTAGACCATCCACATAATCTATTTGAAACAAATTCTCATTTATATATAGCAGATTCACACCCTACTACTCAAAATCACATACTAATATGTGAATAATAACTTTTTGAGATTTTAATTAGAGTCTATTTTTTAGTCTACAAGTTGGACAAAGATGCATATTTTGACTTATAAAATATATTTGAAGGAAATTTTTTATAAAATTATGATTTTTATGTGAAATGGTCGACTAGTTAATATAACTGGATCCAACCGATAGACTAGTTGAGACATAATATTAGATTTTGACAATGTTGCGTTTTTAAAGCACAACGTGGTTAAATTGTGCTATTTCATCCATTTTTTTAAATGATATTATTCTGTTAAATTTTTATGTTTACTAAGCTAATTTTATATAAAAAAATACGATCAATTTAGATTGTTGATGCTATCATTTGAATATGTGGTAGTTGCACATGTTCGTTCTTGTTTGTTTTTGCATTTCAAAAGTATTTTTTAAATAATTTTTTTAATTTTTTAATTTTAAATTAATATTTTTTTTATGTTTTCAGATCATTTTGATGCGCTGATGTCAAAAATAATTTTTTTAAAAAAAAACATTATTTTAATGTATTTATAAGTGAAAAATACTTTAAAAAACTATCACAACCACACTCCCAACACCCCTCCTCTTATTAAACTGTTATTGTAGTTGAGTAAATTTTTCACAGGAACCAATCCCTTTAAGATGAACTAGGGTCAGCTTAAAAAGTTCAAATCAAATAAGCAGCTTGTAAAAAGTTGTATCGGAAAAAAATGCACTGCTTTTTATGTTCAACCTTACTATTTTGATGGAATGTAGAAATCTTCATGGTTGATAAAGGTGATAGACAGCCAATGTGGTAATGCTGGTTGTGAGATTAGCTTTGCCCCGTGAGTAAAACGGATTTCTTAATTTGTTTATAAACTCGTATCCTCCTTTCTGACCTTGCTTATTATATTTTTATTTTGGTATCATTGCAATTATTTTTTTATGAACAATTGCCAATCTCATCAACCTCTTCTATGCCAGCCTTGACATCACATCCTTGTCGTATCTCTTGGTTTTAGTATCAATATGTGGTCACAACGTTGTTCATGCTAATCTTGTAGTTATTGTACGAGGAACGAATTCTTGCAACCTGGAGTTGGAGTCATGGATCATGAAACTAATGAGGCGGAACCCGATCTGAGTGGCTCATTTTGTCAGACAAGCAGTGTGGGCTCTCCAGTGAGTCGACGCTCTTTAATTCTACCACGCAGCTTATCCTCCAGGTAGATGATGATATTGAAAGTGAAAATGTGTCAGAGACAGGTGATATTGGTGACAGGGCTCTGCATAGCAAGAGGCACAGTGAAAGTGGCAGCATCAGGTTATCCATTGACAAGGGATTAGAAAATGGTATGGCGGTTCCCATTTCAGAGGGCTCTGCACAGCATGATTCCACAGCTTTGAATACAAGATCGCCAGTGTCACTTTTGCCAGAAGAAATCATATCTCCAATATCGATTGATGTGTTGGTCTGCTCCAAGGAAAAACATGAAGTGAGAATTCATTTGATCATTTGCCTGAATTTCGTTATTGTTGACAGGATTTGTTTGGTTTATTGCCTCATGAATAGGGTTTCTATCTTTAGCGACTGTTTGTCAAATGATATAAGATCAAACTTTCAGTACCTGTCCATGTTTGTTTATCTGATAATTCTGTTTCTTGCTACTAAATCCAGGACAAAGAGAAAGCATTTGCGTTGCCACCATTACTCGAATATATGTCCTGTCTTGTGTATCTCGCAGTTTTTGGAATTCTTGGGGTAATATGCATAACCTTTTCTTTTTACTTTCTGAAACTTTTAAATGGCACTAGAAAAGGTAACCTCACTTCAACTTTTTTATTTTTTTTCCCTGTAAAGTTGGATTCTGGTGCTTTTCCCCTGTTTTCTTATTTGTCACCTTTGTTGGTTTTTTTTGGAGCAGTTTTGTCATGAATACTTGCTTCTGCATTCCCTGCTAGCATTCCGGTACTAGAAACACTGACCCCCTAAAATTTTAGAAGGCAAATAGTATTTTTATGGAAGCTAATGAAATTTCTTCTATAACTCCATCATTACCATCACTTGGAGTTTTCAATACTCACGTGACCACTTGAAAAGAATAGAATCTGAAATTGAAGTCATATAGCCTCATGGAAATTGTTATACAGTAAGCAGATCAAGAACAATAGAACATGTTCTTTGCTTGACATAAGTGGTTGTGGAAAGTGGTGCTCTTTAGTTATCACTATAAGGAGTGGGTATCTTTCAAGGAGGATGATTAATCCTAGGAAGTGTTGCTTTGGAAACTAGCTGGATGAAATTTGTGATGCATCTAAGAAAACTTCATTATGCCTTTCTTTCCAGATAACCCAAAAAAGGATTTTGATTCCGTAAATTGATAGTAAGAAAACTTTATAATACCTTTCTTATGCTTTTGCTAATTTCATTTACTTAAAACAGTCTATATTGGTCAGAAGAGGACTAGTTGAGGCGAGTGATTTTTACATCTGCTGTATCTTTGCTAATCTAACAACAGAGTGTAATCTATTCCTTGAAAAAGGCATCCAGCAGTCATGTTCTTCCATTAGTTACTAATACTCATGCACACAAGGATCATATTGCTCTACTCTATTTGTCGAGTTTGCAGAAGAGGTCTAATCTGATTTCGGTTGTTCCATAAATAATCTGGATCGATTCTAACGTTTAATACATGATTCCATCATCCTGAATTGGTTTTATAAGAAAAACGTTGCAGCAGCCCCACAACCTATAAAGCAATGTTGCATCGAGTTTCTCTTTCAAATCGATTATCATGTTGCTTCCATTCCTCCCATTTGCCTTGTTTTTTGGTGATTGATGTATGCATTAATTAATTATTGTGCTAGATAGGAGTGCACAACCAAAAAGAAAATTTGGTCATAGTTGGGGGAGGGGGCACTTTAAGGGTTGCATGCGGACTAATATGGAAAAAAAAAACTAATGTTCGGGCATGGCATAATTTGCAGGTTTTAACAAGGTACATGCTACAGAAACTCTTTGGCCCCGGTGTTGCTGGGGTGACAAGCGACAACTATCCGCTATTTCTTGGCCTATCTTCCAATATGGTCTCTCTCTCTCACACTCACTCACTTAGATACACACATAGATCTTGCATCTCATCATTTTTATGTTTAAAGTAGAGATCATTCTATTCATAAGCTATCTAGCTTTTTTTTAACAGAAAAGCAACATCTTTCACCAAAGAATATCTTCGTAGCTTTTAGGCGGCTTTTCATTCAATTGGTTCCTTGTAATGCGTACATTGGCTTCATTAGGATTCATGAGGTTTTGATTTGGTTGGATCAAGAGTTTCCTGAAATATGATTAACAAAAATATAAATGGTTGATTTTGTTATGGTATAAAAATGTCATTACTCATTGCTCATCATGGAACTTGAACAGGATGATTCCCATTCTAAATACGACCCTGGTATTCCCATATTACTGGATTAATTGAATCTAAGAGGTTCTTGATATTGATTGGAAAAGTAGAGTTACTAGTGTTTGATAGATTCAACTGTCATGTAATTTGAATTTTGGGGTTTCTGTGGTGAAACTCCACTCCACTGCATTAGAATGATCCAGAATTAGAGCTTGTTCTTGTGGTAACTGGCACTCAGTCTATCCCCGGCTTTTCAATAAACTGAAAATATCGTGTAAGAATACCACAACTTGTCTGTCACTTTCAATATGCATGGATTAATAAATTATAATGTTTCACTAATACTTGGAGGACTTTGTTCTTTCAACTTGGAAAAACGAAGTTTATTAACTTACCAGTAATATGTGCTCTTCTAGGTTGGGTCGTTCTTGATGGGATGGTGGGGTGTTGTTTTCAAAGGAGATATATCCAGAGTGTCTGATCATTTGGCTATTGGATTAACCACTGGTTACTTAGGAAGTCTCACAACTTTTAGTGGTTGGAATCAGAAAATTATGGTTGATCTCAGTGTTGATGGCCATTGGGTGTTTTCTTTTGTTGGCTTTCTCATAGGTAATGTGGCACTTGCAGATTAATATAAGATGAAGGTTGTAGGTTAAGCGGCTTATAGAAACTCAACTATTGCTCGTGTATGTGCTGTTAAAATTTTAATGGCAGACAAACCTTGACTGTGCCCGACCATTAAAAGGTAAACGGGTAATTTCTCCTTGTGTATCTTTGCAGGGTTATTCCTTGCAGCATACGCCATAAAATTGGGTGTTGGTACGGCCAAATGTTTCTAGTCATTTCTCGAAAGGTCAAACAGAAGTTCAGATTTAGCCAGTTGGAGGGTGGACAACCACTATCATCATTTGGGAGTCCTGGTGGTATTGGTGGTAATACTAGGTTTTTTATGGAGCGTGAGCTGGGCAATGCTCAAGAAAGAGTATAACCACGACAGTGGTGGGGCTCAGCTATGGCTGGCTTGCATAGTTGCACCCCCAGGGGTGTGGATCAGGTGGTTCTTAGCACGGCTCAATGGGCGTGGGTTTGGGAAGGCGGGTTCTCTGAAATGGGTTCCATTTGGAACCCTTATTGCCAATGTTTCTGCAGCTTGTATCATGGCAGCATTGTCTACAGTGAAGAAAGCGGTATGGTTTTATTGCTCTCCCAACCAAACTTAGTTTCCCCTCCTGCTTGCATGTGCTATAACTTAGTTTCCCCTCCTGCTTGCATGTGCTAAACAGGTGCATACCAAAACCTGTGATACTATTTCAACAGGCATACAGTTAGGATTTTTGGGTTGTCTGAGTACTGTTTCCACTTTCATTGCCGAGTACAACGCCATGGAAGAAAGCCAGAAAAACTGGAGAGCTTATGCATATGCCCTGATGACAATAGCTGTCTCATTTGGCTTGGGGATCCTGATATACTCCGTACCTGTTTGGACCAGGGGATACAAATAGCATGTCAGTTTACTTTAAATTCTCTCTTTGGTTGCTGTCTTACGTATGTCAATTTTGACATTATGCAGATTTTGACTCTCGCTTAATGAAGATCGTGTAGGGGTTGTCGGTTGTAATTATTTTTTAAAATATTTTTTATTTAAAAAGTTTTGTTTTATGTTTTTAAAAATTATTTTTGATATTTATATATTAAAATATTAAAAAATAATAATTTAAAATAAAAAAATAAAAAAATAATAATTTTTTAAAAAATATTTTTAAAACACAGAAGAAACAAATTAACTAAAAAATGAACCGCCGGAGTTTTTCTAAACAGGTGTCGTTACCAAAAGCACTACTTTTTCTTGTAGGACCGGAGATTTCGTCCTTCGAACATCGCAAATAGGCACAAGAGAAGTGCTCTTCCAAAGCTAAAAATCCTGCTGGTAAGCGAAGTTCTACACCATATTGAATCAAAAATATATTCTTAATGTATAAAAAAATATATTTATATATTTCCCATAACTTCTTGATGAACATGGGGTTCTTTAAAATTTATTTAGAGTTTAATTTTGAGATACAGGGTATGGCAATTGTTTGCAACAAAATGATGGGAAAAATTGAACCGAAAGCAAAATCTATGTCCGATGACACAAGGCAGAGATTATATTCAAGTTCTTATATTATTATCAAAGTTCATATTGAATCACCTCCTCGTTTTTCCAGACTCAATATTATTATCAAGTTCAGCCCCGTAAATTGAAGCTTGTCTTCGGGGCATATTCATAAATTTTGATACAAGCGAGTAGAACGCAAACTTCGAGGAAGCCCACATCGAATGCCTTCTATTGGGCCTACATTGGAGACCGTGAGCTTTGAATCGAGTAGAGTAATTCAAACGGAGATGCTCGTCGGTTGAAAGGCTCTTTCTCTTAGATTCAGAAGGTCAAATTTCAAAAACGATAGGATCTTTCTCTTAGATTAAGAAGCGTCAAATTTCAAAAACAATTTTATTTAAATTTTATTTTATATTTTAAAATTATTTTGATATAATAATATTAAAAATAAAAAAAAAATTATTTTAATATATTTTTTAAAAAACACACTTTAAAAAACAATTATTATCACACTCTCAAACACTTTTTTATTATTACCATCTTCATTTTTTTTGACACTATTAATTTCTTTTCTTTGTTGCATGATTCTCAAATCTTCAATAAATTTTTTTCAATACAATACTAGAATTGGGGTTTTGGAAATTCCAGTGAATAACAATAATAACAATCTATAGTATTATTATTTAAGATTAAAAAATTATTCATAATTCTGCTCTGTTATTAAGAATTTTGTAAATGTTGCTTTTGGTTTGTTGTTATTTTATTTATTAATGACTAAATTAATGATTGATAAACATGTTATATCAGCTGCTATCTACAGGGTCATATGGATCTCCTTCTGAAGTCGCAAAACGGGCATGTGATTATCATCGGTGTTTTCTTTATTTAATCACAAAGAGCTGGATATTTTTTAAATATTGTTTTAAATATGAATTTTAAAAGAAATTATCTTTCTTCTTGTTTTCTTTTACATTTTTTTATGAATTAAATTTCATTTGAAATTTAAATCAACATCTTAAAAAAAATAAAAACAAAAATTAACTTGATCCTCTAAATTAAATCCAATTAAAAAAACTCCCAATCATGCGATAAGTCAGCACAATACTAGCACTAGTTGTAACAAATTACAATTTAACCTACATTTAATGATATCAATGTGAACCAGATGAGTTATTTATAAATAATTATTTTTTATACGTGTGTGTGTGTGAGAGAGAAGATTTAAGCATAAGGTGTTAGTAACATATATCCTAGAAAAGGGTTTTAACTATGAATTGAAAGGTATTTTTATCTAATATTAAGATGAAAATATATTATATTTATTTGGATTGACCGTGAAACTTGCATGAATAATTTTAAAAACACAAATTGAAAACCTCAAACCCTAATTAACTCAATTTTAATGGGTAAAAATTAGCACTTAATTAAAAAAAAATCTAAGTGAACTCGAGTCAAACAAGCAAACTCACGATGTAAGACATGCATGCCATTAGATTCAATATTTTTTTTATCCCAAAGATTATTTTTTATTTAATTGTACAACAATAAAGATAATGGGAATTTTTTTGTATGAAACAATATTTTGAAAGGAAAAAAATTGTGATAGCCACATGGAGTCGAGATAAAAAAAGTAGATAATTGATAACAAAGAGAGACATTGTATGTTTTTTAGTTCTGAGTTAAATAAAAAAATAGATCATCAATAACAAGATGTAAAATTGTATTTTTTTTTAAAAAAAATTGAGGGATAAAAAAAGCATTGAACAAAAAAAAAACATAAACAAATAATAGTTCGGATGTTGTGATTCAATGTTTTTTTTTAATTGATTTTTAACCCAAATATAAAATTAAAAAATAAAAAAAAAGACAAAAAGAGCTCAGATAGGTGGGCCTGATAGCCCAACGTGCATGGACATTAAAAAATATAGCCTAGGCACGTAGGCTTTCCAGCCCAGCGTGCACACATGGGCATAAACTTTATTTTTAATTTTTTTTTTAAATTTCTCTGCCCTATTTTTTTTGTTTGAAAAAGACAACAGACAACATGTCATCTGCTTTCTGCAGAATTCAATGACCAGAGATCGCTGAAAAAACAGGGCCTCGAGGTTTTTTGCTAAAAAACCCATTTTCAATCTATTTCGACCAAAAATACATAGAAAACACCCTAGACATCACAATAAACCTATCAATAGCCTTAAAAATTGTAAAAAATAGCTCAAATAAACCCGAACCTAAAAATATTATTGCAGTTGGATCTGCTCCCTCAAGCAAGGAGAAGGAAAAAAATACTGAGATAAAACTCCTATCATCAAAAAAAAATTCATTGACTTTGATATTGACTATTTTAGTGGCAAAAATTGTTGTCAATTGAGACTTTATTTCTATATATCAAAATTGAGTGAGCCTCTCTCTCATTTAATAAAAGAAATATTAAAAAATAAGGGAAATACAGTTTGATACTCAATTGAATTTCTGACAACTAAATGAATCAATCACCTTTTAGCTAAAAAAGATAGGGGACTAAAATGATTTTTTCAAACAAAACTCAACTCGTCCTTTATTTTCCCTATCCTTTTAATTTTAGTCATCTATCTTTCAATCCAACCATTTCTTTAAAAAATATAAGCAATTGTGTTCTGATTTGGGCTCTAAATGGTTTAATCATACTAAATAAAAAATCAAGGATAAAATTAATTTTTTAAAAAATTAACTATCTCAACACACATGATTAATGAGAGAGGAAACCATCCAACTTCAAGAATAAAATTACCACATGACTTTTTTTTAATTAATAATTAATATAAATGTTCTAAAAACCTAAATAGTCACTAACATCCCCAGCATGGGGCCGTGTTTGTGTATAAATCGTCACAAAATATAACAAGCGACAAATTGCTGCACCGTCTAACCTCCATAACTATCGTTTTCTTTTTACCATCAGGTCTCATCTCATGATCTAATGAGTCTGAGTTGTTATTAAAAGAAAGAAAACGGAATTTATTTCACTTAATGAATCTTGATGTGTCCTTCCTTTAATTTTGGCTTACAGATAAAAGTTGTTGAAACTGGAATTAAAATTAAAGGAAAAATGGAGAACATAATTGAAAGAACAATGTGAATTAATAAACCCTAACTAAATCTCGGGGCAGCTTCGAGGTAGCCCGAGCCCCTTAGATGAATGTGATTTGCTATAAAGCAATTTTCTGCCTCCCCGCAACCCTTCCTCCCCTTTTTATTATCACTCTCTAGGAGTTTAATTTTTGAATTCAAGATGAGGTTTGCCAGCTATGATCCTGATCTGATTTGCATGTTAACCCTTTCTCTTAACTAAACGATGTCGTTGCTTTGAAATTGAATCTCCTTGCCACCTGTCAGCCAAAGAGGACTCTTCTCTACAGCCTTTCACGTAAGTCAATCTATCCCATCATGACCCTACACGTGCTCACCTTATGTCTTTTCTTGTAGGTACTCTTTTCTGCATCTCACTTTCCTCTTCCTTCCAAACCTTAAAGGATCTTCCCCTGTGACCCTACTGCCAAACAACTACATGATCTTTGCATGAACAGAGCGCTTGCAGTTTGTTTTTGTGGTCACCAAGGAATCCTCATTCGATCAAGTCTTCTGTGCTCGAATTAAATACCTAGTAAAACCAAGAAACCCAGATCCGGAAGGACTTCTGTTTTCTCAGCTGTGATTCGTCTCATCTCCAGAAGGTGACTCTTCTCGAGATTCCCCATCTAGTTCTCTTACACATTTTATTATGGCAATTTCCACACCAATTCCGTGACTGCTCTTATTATTTTAGTTTTCCATTTTTTCTGTATCATGATGATTTTTTCTTGCTCTTTCTTGTTATTCTATTTGGATTGAATCTTCTAATAAAATTAGCTTTCTCCCTCGTGATTTGATTTAACAATTGCTCTTTTGAGTGGCTACGCTTAGGTGTGTTTGTTTTTGAGGTAGCTTTTGTGGTTGTGGTTTTGAAAAAGTAAGTTTTAAAAAAATATGGTTAGTTGGATTTAGAAACGTGTTTGATAAAAATTATGGTTGAGGTTTATGTGTAGCAAAAAACATGTATAAATTAGTTGTGTTTGAAAGTGTGGTTGTGGTTGTTTTTTAAAGTGTTTTTTACTTGTAAATGCATCAAAATAATTTTTTTTATTTTTTAAAAATTATTTTTGATATCAGCACATCAAATTAATCTCAAAACACAAAATAAAATATTAATTTAAAGTAAAGAAAAAATAAAAAAAATTCAAAGTTTTTTGAAAGCGCTTTTGAAACGCAAAAACAAACAGTGTTTTATGAAACTCAGTTAAAAAAGCATGTAAAAACTGCTTTACAAAAACTGCGTTTCAAACTCAATTTTTTAATGGCCCCCGCAGTATAAAAAATAGTTTGGTGTGTTATCAAATATCTTACTGTGTTTTTTGCACAAAGAAACACAGAAATTAAAGGTAAACAAACATATAAAGTACAATTAGTTTTTATCATTTAGCTATAATGTTGATACTGATGTAAGATAAATTTGATTAAATTTCACAATTATCACACAAAATTAAAAAAAAATGAACGAATTAATATAGGTGCAAATTTTTTTAGTGAAATAATACAATTATTTTTAAGCACGACATGATAATTGTCATACTTCAGAATAATGTTATTTAGTAAATATTATGTTTTTGAAGCATGACATAGTGAAACTATGCTATTTCTGGCTCAACCAATCGACTAATTCATAATGATCAGTCAAACCGGTTGACCAATTTCAAAAATAACAAGGAAAATCTCAAAACTGCCAAAACCAGGGTTTCTCAATGAGATTTTTAATATCTAAAAAACTAACGGTTCACGGAGCGACACAATGGCTACTATGGGGAAAATAACCTCCAGAAAATCTTGTAAAAATTTGAGCACGATCCAAAGGTCGAATCAAAAGTTATGACCCTTTTAAGTTATTATTATGGTCTGGCGTGACCAAACCTTCTCTTGGGTCAAAACTTGTTTCACTGGTCTATAAATACATCTGCTAGGTCATCCACATAATCTACTTCGAGCAAATTCTCATTTAGATATAACAGATTCACACCTGACTGCTCAAAATCACATACTAATGTGTGAATAATAACTTTTTGAGATTTTAATTAGAGTCTATTTTTTAATCTACAAGATGGACAAAGATGTATATTTTGACCTATAAAATATATTTGGAGAAAAAACTTTATAAAATTATGATTTTTGTGTGAAACGGTCGATGAGTTAATAGAATTGAATCCAACTAGTCGAATAGTTGAGACAAAACATTAGAGTTTGACAATGTCGCACTTTTGAAGCACAACATGATCAAATTATGCTATTTCACTAAAAAAAATTTTGAAATAGTATTATTCTATTAAATTTTTATGTTTACTATGCTAATTTTATATAAAAAAATCTGATAAATTTAGATTGTTGATGCTATCATTTGAATATGTGGTAGCTGCACATGTTCGTCCTTATTTGTTTTTGCGTTTTAAAAACGTTTTTGAAAAAATTAAAATTTTATTTATTTTTTTCTTTAAATTAATATTTTTTTATATTTTCAGATTATTTTGATGCGTTGATGTCAAAAATATTTTTTTAAAAAAAATATTATTTTAATACAAAAATATTTTGAAAAGTAACTATAACTATATTCTAAAATATCCTGCTCTTATTAAACTGTTACTGTAGTTGAGTAAATTTTTCACAGGAACCAATCCCTTTAAGATGAACTAGGGTCAGCTTAAAAAGTTCAAATCAAATAAGCAGCTTGTAAAAAGTTGTATCGGAAAAAAATGCA
The DNA here is from genome assembly GCA_019202695.1 of Populus x sibirica. Lineage (NCBI taxonomy): Eukaryota > Viridiplantae > Streptophyta > Magnoliopsida > Malpighiales > Salicaceae > Populus > Populus x sibirica. Next base: position 679,262 of record JAGMVL010000643.1, on the reverse strand, counting down.
CTGCTTTTTATGGTCAACCTTACTATTTTGATGGAATGTAGAAATCTTCATGGTTGATGAGGTGATGCACAGCCAATGTGGTAATGCTGGTCGTGAGATTAGCTTTGCTGCCCCTTGACTAAACGGATTTCTTAATTTGTTTATAAAGTCGTATCCTCCTTTCTGATCTTGCTTATTATATTTTTATTTTGGTATATTGCAATTATTTTTTTATAAACAATTGCTAATCTCATCAACCTCTTCTATGTCAGCCTTTACATCACATCTTGTCGTATCTCTTGGTTTTCGTATCAATATATGGTCACAACGTTGTTCATGCTAATCTTGTAGTTATTATTGGCTATTGGCTGCCATGTCAAATATGGCTGCATGGTAAAAGGTCAAGAGTGGTTACCGAACATTAAATACGGTGATAGAAGTGGCTGTTATAGTAAATTAAGATGGGAAGGATGATCTCCCATATCAGTTATAAATAGAGGATGTTAACGATAGCTGAAAAACACAAGAAATAGAAAGAAATATAAAAAGAGAGCTAGAGAGAGTTGAGTTAAGTAGAGAAGAATTTTTTCATTCTTCTTGTTTTATTATTTGTATTGTTTTTAAGCTTGATTAATATAAATTAGTAACTACTTGGAGTAGACAAGTTGCCAAAACCACGTAAATTATGTCTGTTTAATTTTGGAATTTCCTAACAATTGTACGAGGAACGAATTCTTGCAACCTGGAGTTGGAGTCATGGATCATGAAACTAATGAGGCGGAACCCGATCTGAGTGGTTCATTTTGTCAGACAAGCAGTGTGGGCTCTCCAGTGAGTCGACGCTCTTTAATTCTACCACGCAGCTTATCCTTCCAGGTAGATGATGATATTGAAAGTGAAAATGTGTCAGAGACAGGTGATATTGGTGACAGGGCTCTGCATAGCAAGAGGCACAGTGAAAGTGGCAGCATCAAGTTATCCATTGACAAGGGATTAGAAAATGGTATGGAGGTTCCCATTTCAGAGGGCTCTGCACAGCTTGATTCCACAGCTTTGAATACAAGATCGCCAGTGTCACTTTTGCCAGAAGAAATCATATCTCCAATATCGATTGATGTGTTGGTCAGCTCCAAGGAAAAACATGAAGTGAGAATTCATTTGATCATTTGCCTGAATTTCGTTATTGTTGACAGGATTTGTTTGGTTTATTGCCTCATGAATAGGGTTTCTATCTTTAGCGACTGTTTGTCAAATGCTATAAGATCAAACTTTCAGTACCTGTCCATGTTTGTTTATCTGATAATTCTGTTTCTTGCTACTAAATCCAGGACAAAGAGAAAGCATTTGCGTTGCCACCATTACTCGAATATATGTCCTGTCTTGTGTATCTCGCAGTTTTTGGAATTCTTGGGGTAATATGCATAACCTTTTCTTTTTACTTTCTGAAACTTTTAAATGGCACTAGAAAAGGTAACCTCACTTCAACTTTTTTATTTTTTTTTCCTGTAAAGTTGGATTCTGGTGCTTTTCCCCTGTTTTCTTATATGTCACCTTTGTTGGTTTTTTTTGGAGCAGTTTTGTCATGAATACTTGCTTCTGCATTCCCTGCTAGCATTCCGGTACTAGAAACACTGACCCCCTAAAATTTTAGAAGGCAAATAGTATTTTTATGGAAGCTAATGAAATTTCTTCTATAACTCCATCATTACCATCACTTGGAGTTTCAATACTCACGTGACCACTTGAAAAGAATAGAATCTGAAATTGAAGTCATATAGCCTCATGGAAATTGTTATACAGTAAGCAGATCAAGAACAATAGAACATGTTCTTTGCTTGACATAAGTGGTTGTGGAAAGTGGTGCTCTTTAGTTATCACTATAAGGAGTGGGTATCTTTCAAGGAGGATGATTAATCCTAGGAAGTGTTGCTTTGGAAACTAGCTGGATGAAATTTGTGATGCATCTAAGAAAACTTCATTATGCCTTTCTTTGCAGATAACCCAAAAAAGGATTTTGATTCCGTAAATTGATAGTAAGAAAACTTTATAATACCTTTCTTATGCTTTTGCTAATTTCATTTACTTAAAACAGTCTATATTGGTCAGAAGAGGACTAGTTGAGGCGAGTGATTTTTACATCTGCTGTATCTTTGCTAATCTAGCAACAAATTGTAATCTATTCCTTGAAAAAGGCATCCAGCAGTCATGTTCTTCCATTAGTTACTAATACTCTTGCACACAAGGATCATATTGCTCTACTCTATTTGTCGAGTTTGCAGAAGAGGTCTAATCTGATTTCGGTTGTTACATAAATAATCTGGATCGATTCTAACGTTTAATACATAATTCCATCATCCTGAATTGGTTTTATAAGAAAAACGTTGCAGCAGCCCCACAACCTATAAAGCAATGTTGCATCGAGTTTCTCTTTCAAATCGATTATCATGTTGCTTCCATTCCTCCCATTTGCCTTGTTTTTTGGTGATTGATGTATGCATTAATTATTGTGCTAGATAGGAGTGCACAACCAAAAAGAAAATTTGGTCATAGTTGGGGGAGGGGGCACTTTAAGGGTTGCATGCGGACTAATATGGAAAAAAAAAAACTAATGTTCGGGCATGGCATAATTTGCAGGTTTTAACAAGGTACATGCTACAGAAACTCTTTGGCCCCGGTGTTGCTGGGGTGACAAGCGACAACTATCCGCTATTTCTTGGCCTATCTTCCAATATGGTCTCTCTCTCTCACACTCACTCACTTAGATACACACATAGATCTTGCATCTCATCATTTTTATGTTTAAAGTAGAGATCATTCTATTCATAAGCTATCTAGCTTTTTTTTAACAGAAAAGCAACATCTTTCACCAAAGAATATCTTCGTAGCTTTTAGGCGGCTTTTCATTCAATTGGTTCCTTGTAATGCGTACATTGGCTTCATTAGGATTCATGAGGTTTTGATTTGGTTGGATCAAGAGTTTCCTGAAATATGATTAACAAAAATATAAATGGTTGATTTTGTTATGGTATAAAAATGTCATTACTCATTGCTCATCATGGAACTTGAACAGGATGATTCCCATTCTAAATACGACCCTGATATTCCCATATTACTGGATTAATTGAATCTAAGAGGTTCTTGATATTGTTTGGAAAAGTAGAGTTACTAGTGTTTGATAGATTCAACTGTCATGTAATTTGAATTTTGGGGTTTCTGTGGTAAAACTCCACTGCATTAGAATGATCCAGAATTAGAGCTTGTTCTTGTGGTAACTGGCACTCAGTCCGTCACCGGCTTTTCAATAAACTGAAAATATCGTGTAAGAATACCACAACTTGTCTGTCACCTTCAAGATGCATGGTTTAATAAATTATAAAGTTTCACTAATACTTGGAGGACTTTGTTCTTTCAACTTTGAAAAACGAAGTTTATTAACTTATCAGTAATATGTGCTCTTCTAGGTTGGTTCGTTCTTGATGGGATGGTGGGGTGTTGTGTTCATAGGAGATATATCCAGAGTGTCTGATCATTTGGCTATTGGATTAACCACTGGTTACTTAGGAAGTCTCGCAACTTTCAGTGGTTGGAATCAGAAAATGCTTGATCTCAGTGTTGATGGCCATTGGGTGTTTTCTTTTGTTGGCTTTCTCATAGGTAATGTGGCACTTGCAGATTAATATAACATGAAGGTTTTAGGTTAAGCGGCATATAGAAACTCAACTATTGCTCGTGTATGTGCTGTTAAAATTTTAATGGCAGACAAACCTTGACTGTGCCCGACCATTAAAAGGTAAACGGGTAATTTCTCCTTGTGTATCTTTGCAGGGTTATTCCTTGCAGCGTACGCCATAAAATTGGGTGTTGGTACGGCCAAATGTTTCAAGTCATTTCTCGAAAGGTCAAACAGAAGTTCAGATTTAGCCAGTTGGAGGGTGGAGAACCGCTATTATCATTTGGGAGTCCTGGTGGTATTGGTGGTAATACTAGGCCTTTTATGGAGCGGGAGCTGGGCAATGCTCAAGAAAGAGTATAACCACGACAGTGGTAGGGCTCAGCTATGGCTGGCTTGCATAATTGCACCCCCAGGGGTGTGGATCAGGTGGTTCTTAGCACGGCTCAATGGGCGTGGGTTTGGGAAGGCGGGTTCTCTGAAATGGGTTCCATTTGGAACCCTTATTGCCAATGTTTCCTCAGCTTGTATCATGGCAGCACTGTCTACTGTGAAGAAAGCGGTATGGTTTTAGCTCTCTCAACCAATCTTAGTTTCCCCTCCTGCTTGCATGTGCTATACCTTCGTAAGTCATTTATTATTATTATTATTATTATAGCCCTGGCTAATTCTATTTCTACATTATTAGGTCTAGTACCACAATCTCAACTTTCAGGGCAGGCGTGAATCACACCTTGTTTATTGTGCTCTAAATTCTTATTTTCCTCAATTGTTTTAACTTTTAACCGTAGTGATGATACCATCCTTATTTAGCTGGAGTGAGTTTTAGTAAGAATGCAACATCATAAATTGTGTGTTTTTTGAAAATTTTGATGACAAGAGATCTGGGTGATGCAGGTCCATACCAAAACCTGTGATACTATTTCAACAGCTATACAGTTCGGGTTTTTGGGTTGTCTAAGTACAGTTCCCACTTTCATTGCCGAGTACAACGCCATGGAAGAAAGCCAGAAAAACTGGAGAGCTTATGCATATGCCCTGATGACAATAGCTGTCTCATTTGGCTTGGGGATCCTGATATACTCCGTACCTGTTTGGACCAGGGGATACAAATAGCATGTCAGTTTACTTTTAATTCTCTCTTTTGGTTGCTGTCTTACCGTATGTCAATTTTGACATGATGCAGAATATGACTCTTGCTTAATAAATATAGTTCGCGTGTTTGAAAATATATAATTGTTTTTTTAAATATTTTTTATTTAAAAATATATTAAAATAATATTTTTTTATTTTTATATCAGCATATTAAAATAATTTTAAAATTTTAATTTAAAATAAAATAAAATTTTAATTTTTTAAAAAAATATTTTTAAAATATAAAAATAAACAGAATGCCAAAAAAAAAAAAAAACTGCCGACAACCTCTAAACAGGGAGATTTCCTAAACAGGTGTCGTGACCAAAAGCGCTACCTTTTCTTGTCGGACCGGAGATTTCGTCCTTCGAACATCGCAAATAGGCACAAGAGAAGTACTCTTCCAAAGCTAAAAATCCTGCCGGTAAGCGAAGTTCTACACCATATTGAGTCACAAATATATTCTTAATGTATATAAAAAAAATATTTATATATTTCCCATAACTTCTTGATGAACATGGGGTTTTTTAAAATTTATTTAGAGTTTTTGAGATACAGGGTATGGAAATTGTTTGCAACAAAATGAACCAAAAGCAAAATCTATGTCCGATGACATAAGGCCCGTCAACATGCCAAAGCGGTTTCTTTTAAACATTTTATAATTTGATGAGATCAGGAGGAGAATATATGGAACGAGCTACGTAGCCCATGCTACACCATGGCCTCCTATACTGAAACCTCACCCGTCTTCTTTGCCTATTCCGTGTTCTAAATCAAACCGTTGTAAAGTTATCTCAGACATCATAATTGATTTGGCAAGTTTAAAAAGTTGGAAGATAAGTAAAAATATGGCCTGAGTTTAATATAAATTTTAAGGTGCTATAATTTTTTTAAAAATATTAAGATGATGATTTATTAAATTGATATGATTTCGTGGTCTAATAGATTAAACCTGTAATTTGGGTCATAAACTCTATCATGTTTAAATATTTTTTATTTAATCATATAATAAAAAAATACTCATAAAATCATGCACCAACTCAGTGTCAGAATGTTTGTTTGGACCTCAAAAACTCTATAAAACAAATCAAAATAAATTATAAAATTTAATTTTTAATTAATCAAAATTAATCAATCGAACTCAAGACCTGAGTCATGAATTTAATTGGGTTTGCTAATTTTTTATTTAATTATATGATAACAAAAATAGATGCTCATAAAATTCAGAACCAGTTAAATATTAGGGCATTTGTTGGAAATCATAACAAACCTACAAATATAAAATCAAAACAAATTATGTTACCCCATTAAAAATCAACAAAATATAAAATAATGAAACAAATTACATTGCTCAATTAAAAATTAATTAATTGTATTTTTTTTCTTTTTATCATCATAACCTGGTGTTTTTCTCTCCCATACCTCAAACTAAAGGTCAAAAAATAAAAGAAATAAAGTTTTGGATCAAAAATGAATTTTGAAAAAGTTAAAGAGATGGAAAATGAGTATGTTGCAAACTAAGACGATCAAAGTTAAATTAAAATTAATGATTTTAAAATGAATTAAAACCTAACAGCCCATGTATTTCCTTATTTCTTGTTCTTCATTCAATTAAAATCACAACAACCCCCCCTCTCTCTCTCTCTCTCTCTCATTTCATCAATTCTATCAGCCCCCCAAATTCAGCCACCTAACTCGTCGGCACTAACCCAATCTCTGTCCAATAATGTCAGCTTCTCTTCTTTGATTTTTTTTTTATCAAGCTTCACTCCACCAGGTAAGCAAACCTACCTATTATTGTTAGGATGACCTAACAAATGTATTTATAAGTCAGTGAGATAAATTTAGGCTCAAGATGAGATCAGATTGCACTAGATTAGAATAATAGCTCAAAAAAACTATAGTTTTTTGTCCAACTATTTAGTCACGTTCAAATTCTTATAGAATTTTTTGGAAGTTGTTTTCTCTATAATAGCCACTGCATTGCTACATGGACTGTCGGATCTTTAGATATCAAAAATCTCGCCAAAACCCCTGTTTTTAGCAGTTTTTATAATTTTCCTTGTTATTTTCGGATCTCTTGTTTATTTTGGATTTTATGTTTCTTTCTTTTGTAATTTTGGATTTTTGTTTTTTTTTCTTAGTTGATAGGGTTTCTGGCCTATTTAAGGTTTTATAAATCTCTTAAGGAGGCAAACTTTATTATTATTACTTTAGAGAAAATAAACTTATGAATTTAAAAGTTCACATCCGCAACAACTTCTGGTCATCAAAAATTCTTTTCTTTTCTTCTTTTTTCTATTTCCCTTTCCTTTCTTTTCTATCATACCCTCTTTATCTCCTACTACCTTTTCTCCTCTCTCCATCTCCTTTGACTCTCTAATTTCATTCCACCAGAGTTAAGATATTTTTTGTTAAAGTAAGTAAATTGTTTGGGTATAGAAATAAATATAAAATTGGTTTAAATGGGTGAAAAACTCTATTTTTAAGGTATTAATTTATTCCTCACAGATACAACATATCAATGATATAATTAAACCCCTTAAACCTCTGAAAGAATAAAAAGAAAAGACAAAGAAAGAAAATACATTATATATATATATATATATATGTTCTTTGTATAATAACATGTTTATATAGACTTGAAATATTATGATTGTTAATGAAAAAAATATATTTTAAATTAAACTGAATAGTTGTTTGTCAGTTTTATCCCAACAGTTACAAATATTAAAATTAATTATAAAAATTCAAAAAAATAAATTCAAAAAAAAATATCAGTGATATAATAAATTCCAAAAGATGAGAAATTTTAATTGCCTTGATAGCTTGTGATGAGAAAAAAAGGAGAAAAAATGAAATAAAGGCCACTGTTTTTTTTTTTAGATAATAATAAAGGCCAATGTTTATTCTTTGATATCAAGGTGTATAAAGACCAAGTTAGAAGAATTTAAAAAACAAAGCAGCTAAGCTAAGTTTTGAAAGGGAGTTGTTATAAATTCAAAATGAAAGATATCTAAACTAATACAATAAAACAAAGAGAGGTTGATTGCCTTTATTACATAATAATTACCTCTCTCATTAAAGATCGGCATTAAATTTATGACATAGTAAAAATATTCGGCAGATTTCATATTATGTTCGCATGTTAAAAGGAGTTTTCTGTTGAAATCATTAAAGGGGTTGATTCTCCTTGCAACACAATTACGCGAACACAAGAAATATAGAAAACTACACTCGTATCCTCCTCCTGACTTCACCTATTGTGGAATCTTGTTGAGCTTACAATAGCAATAATCACCATACTTCTTGGTCTTGTACTTGGGGGGATTCTTTTCTTTAACGAGCTTGGGATGAGGCCCTACAGCGAGGTCAGGTGGAGGCTCCAAGAACACAGGCCATGACATTCTTGTCTTATCTTTGGTTACCGTGGTTCTGTGGAACACACTCTTATACTTCCCATTGCTCAAGATCTGTAAAAAGACAAGGATTTGTTAGCAGATATATAGTAATTAGCAAGCACTCAGAGCATTTAGTTTGGAGAGAGAGGCACCTTAATCTGGTCGCCGATGTGGATGACTAATGCATTTGGTATGTACTTGACACAATACCATTGTCCATCTCTGCAGGCCTGGAGGCCCTGAATATCATTGGGAAGAAGAATTGTTATGGAGCACATGTCAGTGTGAGCCACCACCCCAAGAGCTAGATCAGGACGTGGGCAAGGTGGATAGTAGTTTATTTTGAGAAGGTATGTCAACTCATCTCCGCCCACAGCTTCTTTGAGCTCATGCTCTTCAAGCCCTAAGTCTAACGACAGACTCTTGAAGAGTTTGTCTACAACCCCGTGCAGATACTTAACGTATTCCTCGTTGGCTTCCCTGCAACGAAAACATGACCCCCGAAACAAATTAACATTGCTATGTTTCTATTGACATTCTTGCATGCCAGCACCAACTTCCTCCTTTGTTTAGAATCAAAATTGTTAGTTTTAAATGAACTTGCACAGAAATCTAATTACATTGAATATCACGTGAATGCATTAATCCTCCTCCTTACATTCAAGAAACAAAAACTAGATTATGGATATGTGTGTGTGTGTGTGTGTGTGTGTGTAATCCTAAAATGTTCCTTAAATTCTTCACATACAGAGAAAGATGCCGTCATGTCGATATGCCAATTAATGCTAAAACAATTTTTGAAGACGAGACAAAACTAACACAACGTCGAAACAAATTGAGACAATTAGTTAATCAAAATAAACTTACTGTAGCAATTCTTAAAAAAATATCTTTGCAAATTTTCTTAAATTTTCTTCTCATTATTTGCATAGTTAGACTTTATTATGATAGGTTGCTTGCTCATTTTTAAACCCTTTCGATTTTGTACGTTACCGACTTTGGAAAAAATGGTGAAATGTAATTATTCTAAAAAATAAATAAAATGGTGAACGAAATTAAGAGAGATTAACAAAAAAGCTTCAAACCTGTACAGAGGTGGATTTTTTGGCCAGAACCGGTAATTAATGGCAGGAGGGGGCCATATCCTGTGGAATAAATGATCAACCCAACCTTTCTTGCCCTCTACTTCTTTTTGAAGAAAGGTTCCATATCCTTCAATAGACTTAGCCCCTGGTGGCTTGGCATAGAGTTCCTTCTCTACTTGTGGGAGCTCAAAAAAGGCTCTACCCACACTCTGAAACTTGCTTATGACCTCACTCGGTATGCCATGGTTCACAATTTGGAACATGCCCCACTCCTGGCTAGCATCAGCGATCAAACGGGTGATCTTTTCCTCATCCGGGTCGCTTACATCGATGACGGGGACATCAAGGTTGACCCCATGAACGGTGGTGATTTCAGGTTGCTCATGCTCAGATCTGATAAACGCTTCCGGGATTGTATCTTCGAATGTAGATGCAATGTTTTGTACTCTTTCTGTCTCCATCTATTATCTTTCTAATAAAAATGGTTAAAGAGATTTCAAGGCTAGCTCCTCCTCTCTGAGCTATACATGCATATTTCATAGGTTCTCCCTCGGTTTCTTATACGAGTTTTTAACCATTAATTATTATTACGGAAAAAAAGCCTAGTTCGTAGGGCAACCATATTTCATAGGCTCGTTGATTGTCCAAAAGAGTCAATTTGCTCTTTCCCCATTGCCTCATATTGACTTTAGACTTTTAGAACTAGATCACCAATCCACCTATCGTTCTCTTAAAAGAAAATCCACCAATTAAATTTTTTTTCTTAATGGCAACCAATGAGAGATTCAGGACCGCCATTTGATGAAGCGTATCAGTTCAAATATCCAAGAAAGGTATCTCACAACCATAACATGGAGGATGTAGCTATAGTCATTTTGGCGGCCTTTTCATCTCTTGTCTTTTGCTTCCCTCTTCAAAAAACGAACAAGAACAAGAAGTCTTCACTTCTATTTTGGAAACTCTAGAGTTGGTTCTGTTTCTATTTTTGTTACGGTTCCGTTTCTGTTATGCTCGCTTCAGTTATTTTGCTTTTACTAGCACTGATTTTAGCCATTGATATGCTAAATTGAGAATTCTCAAACTGGGTGTTTTAAATTGTGATCTACAACTTTGGCTTTTGAAAATCTGTATATTTTAAAGTTAAATGAAATCAAGCAATAAATTAATACATACTCAGTGATGATCAATCTCATCGAGAACAGTACCCCTGTTCATGCTGATCATGTCACTGGAACAGGCCTCTTGAGGGTTTGCCACGTATCAATTTTGTCATTAATATTGTTTGCTATATCTTCGCCAATGCAAGGCAATATTAGTATTTTTTATTTTAAATTTAGTTGTATTACTCTTCGTAATGCTATTTTTGCTTGCAGACTAATTAATTAAATCTCCAGGTGTGAAATCTATTATATCAAAAGCAAGTGGTTCCGAAGCCGATCTTCTGGTTGAACCTGGTGATTAAGTATTTTTGGGGATTTTTTTTTATTCAGGGAGGCATGATGATGCTTGTCTCATTGAATTTGCTTTTTCTTAGTTTCTGTGAGTATGCTGCGCTGATGCATGGTGAGTAATCCCTAAAACAAAGCAATGATTTATTGAAGTAGACTAGATAATTTTGAGTATGTATGGTATTGTAGTAGTTTTTGTGGTTGTAATTTAAAAAAATTATTTTATAAAAAGTACTTCTAGTTGAGGTTAATTTGATATTTATATATATTTGGTTAAAACTATTATTGAAATTGATGTTGAACAAAAAAGTAGTTTAATGTGTTTAGTTAAAAATGCTTTTCGAATTGAGGTTATAAAATAATTTAAAAATACATATATTTATATTGATGGTTTTTAATTTAAATATTGTAGATTTAACTACTACTATTACATCATAAAATAAATAATACTTTATATAAAATATTTTTTATTATTCCATTAAACTATCTGCAACTCTATTAAGAATAAAATACATCCGACAAGGACTATAGTTTTCTTAGTTTCTTAAGCGCGCAACATCATCAAGAATAAAATTGGGATTGCGATCAAATTCTGCAAATACTACGTCATTAAACAATCTCCGTCTAATTTAAGTAGTGTCATTAAATACTGTTAAACACTAATTTTTTTAATGAAACACAATTAAGAATACAAAATATTTTTTTTATTTTACTGAGTCAGACCCGGTTCAATGCATTTAATTTTGAACCAGACCGGGTCCAACCGGAATAGTAGAAGGTGACTCCATTATTCACTTAAGTGAATAATAGAGAGTGATTCACTCTCCACAAAAGCATTGTTCACTTAAGTGAACAATCACTCTCCACAAAAGCATTGTTCACCTAATTGAACAATGGAGAGTGATTCACTCTCCACAAAAGCAGTTCTTCGCTGCTTTGTCTTGCCCTGCGTTATAAATGTAGATTTCAATGGGCCCTATGAATAGTAAATGATGTTTTTTACATTACCAAACATGTTGCGCCTGTATTTTAAGCAAAACACAGACGCGACCTCCTAAACAAACGGTCACGGTGCACTGCGGCGGGAAAAAAAAAATTTAATGCAAACAAATAGATCTAAAAATTCTCTCATAATATATTATTAAATTCAATTTAACATATCTAACTTAAAACCTTTCAATTTAATTTTTAAATTAAATTATATAAATTTTTTTTGATATGATCTGATTAACTTTACGGATTAAAAAAACTATAACGAATGACAAAAACATGATTTGATTTTAAAAATATTTTCAAGATAACTTTTTTTTCAAAAAAATATTGAGATGACGACATATTAGATCAACTTGAGTTGATCAAAATTAACGTGTCAAACCTGCAACCTGGGTCATAAACTCCATTAAATTTAATAATTTTTTTATTTAATTATATAACTCATGGCACCTCCCACGTGCTAGCATGTAATAACTTTTTGAATTAAAAATATTAATTAAATGTTAAATGACATTATTATCCTTGATCAAATCAACAATTAACAAAAAAAAAATTATAATAAAAAGATCCTAATATCCTTGATTCCATGATTTAATTTATATGGCTGCAAGAGGATATTTGTAATTTAACTGTATAAAAAAAGAAAAAGACAGACTCTCCTGCCCCGACAATTTTCTATTTTTTTAACTTGGTTGTTTTTTTCATTTTACTGTTTATTAAAACATGAAATAGATGTAACTACCCGGAACAAATCTATAAAGAAAAAAAAGTCTTTGGTAGTAAGGTTTTTTGGCAAGGCTATAGATGTCATTTTACCATTACATTGAATATATATAGCCATGGTGAAGTGAAATTACTGAATGCAAGGAAATACATGAAGGGGCGGAGGGGAGAGATGGATTTTATTATTACGAAGTTCTCTTGGCAAGGGTGTCGCATCTGGTTTTCAAATTGCCGAATATTATCTACAATCATATGCTATTATTACGAAGTTAAGTGACATCGATTTCAAACAAGATAGCGGCATGAAGCAACTCACATGATTTCTTCTTCGGAAAGACCCAGGATAGAATTTCCTCCACGCGAGAGTTACGTACACGGAACTACTAAGTGACATTATTACTATACGTTTTTATTTTCTCTGGTTACCCATCAGTCAGTTTCACCATTTTAGTTGCTCAGCGTTCACAGCGTTATTGCTTATTTGAAAATATAATAGTGATATTTTTTATTTAAAACTATATTAAAATAATATTTTTTTATTTTTTAAAATTAGTACATTTAAACAATCTAAAAATAAAATCTTACAAAAATACGATTTCAACTTTCAGATGATGTGAACGCTGAGCAACTAAAATGGTGAAACGGATGGGTACCAGAAAAAATAAATACAGAAGGGCTCTTGTGCATGAAATTAAAGCCTCTCGTCGTCACAAACAACGAAATACCATCTGTTACTCTCGTTAAAAAATGAAAGCGTTCCCAGGACATGCTACGTTTTCCCTCGTAAATTAAATTGCATTTCCGGGCCACAGTAGATTTTTCTTCCTCAATTGTTCATGTAGTTCTGAATTGATTGCTTTTATTTATGAAAAGTCGCCATAAGCTAATTCTGCATTTTCAAATTCAAACTCAAAACCACAGTCCCGATTCTACCTTGCATGCCGGCGCGGGGTTTGGATGAACAGAAAGGGCTAAACCATTCATGACCATTGGAAGAAGATTTGGTAGATAACGTAGACCATCATCTACTCTGTGCAAGAAGGATGGTGGACTCCGAAGAACAAAGTTACTGCTTCATATTTAGAGACTCTGAAATATCACAATAGCTTCTTACAAATTGTTCGCAAAAAGCTCACGCAGTAACAACTGTAACATTCAAGAATTACAATATATAAAAACGTTCTTAGAAGTTCTGTTAACACAAATTACAATATATTTCCAACTGCAAATGAACTACTGGTACCTCAACACTTTAGCCACAGCAGGAGCCACAGGCAGGCAAGGAACCTGGAAGTTAAGGATATCAAAATTGTGTTCAGAAAAGGGTTGAAAAACGAACACATGAATATCCAAAAATAAATAAACAAGCAAAATAAACTCACTATGGTCAATCCCTCTAACATTGTCCAGTCCACGGGGTGGGCCACGTGGGCCACCACCATATGGTCCACTCCCAGGACCTCCTGGGCCACCATCCCATTTCTTGCTAGAACCAGATCCTTTTCTGTAAGCATCTGTCTTTTCCATCTAAGAAATAAAAGGAATTGAGAAGATAAGTATCTAGAGGTAGAAGACAAGTACCAAAACAGACTTGTTAGGACAAAGCAACAAGGGAAAATCACTGAATTACCGAGAACATAGTAGAAAAGAACACGCCTATGAGATTCACAATAGCCCAGAAGAAATCAGTGATTGTTCTCAGTCGCCATATGGATCGCTTGGATTTCAATACACCTGACAACAAGGACACAACCACATTGCTGAAAATAATCAAGGAGGAGGAAAAGGTTCCACATATTCAATCCTCAACATGTTTTTTTCTTCCTTTAAAATTCACACCAAAATTAAGATATGTATATATTGCCCACATCAACCATGCAATGAGTCAGCCACAGCTTTATCTTGGTATCACTATTTCACTTAATGATGCCACCCAGTTGCATTACAGGCCACATGGTTAAAGTGCATTTTACAAGCAATTAATTTCATTATCCAATTTTCACAAATGATATACGCCAAACAACAACATACAAGAAACATGAGGGAAAAGTTAATGGAGAGCCCAGGACATCATCAACTTCCAAATGATACACTATGCTTAAAAAGAAGACCATCAACAACGAAACTAATAACAGAAAGGCAGAATGACGTTCACGTAAAGTTTCCAGCATCAAAGAAAGCTAGAAACAGTCCCCAGAAAAATAAGAAACTAAATGTTTAGCGATCAAGAATTAATGATATCAGCAAACAGATTGCGTGTGCAGGAGAAAACACTGATGGCATCATCTTCATTGGGTTTATTATCCCATCAATTTCACTGAAACATGTATTACCTTCCACCTTAAGATGGTTTAAAGTCCTGCCTAACTCGTGAAGGACCATAAGTTGGTGTATCTTATAAGCCGAAACACCAGATTAGGGCATGACCTTCTAACGGTGATCAAGCTCCGCGCCATTAATGACATTAACAACAACAGAACAGGTAATCTAATTAAAGAATCTCAAAGCATGATTTATGTCAATCTGTGATGCATTAATTCATTATTTTAGGCATAATTAATCCTTCACCAAGTCAATCTAAGAGTTGACTTCAAAAAGAAGAACCCTAATTCCCAAAATGAATCAATCAAACAAAAATCACAAACCAAAAAAGGATTTACAATATCGTAGATGGACGAAATCGCGATAAAGACTGAGAGCGCTTACCTCGTTCAACATATGCCATTGGGTGAGGGTTGATTCCAAGGTCTCTTCTTCTCGAGTTTTCTTCGATAATTTTGACTTTCTTTCCTTGTTTATGGAGAGAGCTCAGCCGTTGTGTTTTTATATATGGATGGGGGTTTTTGGCGTGTTTCGAACGGTAACATACCTTATTTTTATTACGTGTTCGGTTGATTTTGATTGGCTAGCAATGATATAGGAGGAAAATAAACATGCAATTTTGGGCTCGATACTTGACCTTGTGATTTTAGGCCTAAGAGAATGTTGCCATGGCCCAGCTCGTTCCCAATTTCCAAACATGCAATGAAGGAAAAGCTCCTACGTTTAAGGCATGTTATTTGCTGAAAAATAATTTTTTTAAAAAAACAATTTTAAAAAAATAAATTATTTTTTGATATTTGATAATATAATAAAAAATAAGTTGAAAAACACTTTTCAGTATTTTATTATGTCATAGAAAATGAGCTGAAAAATTACTTATTAATGTATTATTTTTCTCAAGTTTATTAAAATAACGAGGAACAAATCTTACAAATTAAAAAGTTGAATGAGAATGAAATTGAAAAAAAATATAATTTCATAAATTATCTCAAATAAAATAAATAATAATTAAAATAATAGAGATCAAATCTAAAAAATAAAAAAAATAAAAGATGAAGAAATTAAGATAATAATAATTAACATTTCATAAATTATTTTAAAAAAAAATAAGTAACAATCAAAAGAATGAGACCAAATTTAATAGATAAAAAATTTCAATAAAAAAATGATAAGGGAAAAGCAAATAGCAATTATAAAAACGAGGAACAAAGTTAATATAAAAATTAAATTTTAAGAGATGAAATTAAAAAATAAATATTCAAAACAAAATATATATATAGCAATCAAAAGTTTGAGGACCAAATTTAATATAATCAGCAAATAATATGATATTTCTAAATTTTTCACAACTTCCGGAAAGTGTTTTCCGCCCAAATTTTCCAGGAAAACACTTTCCCGCGGAAAACACTTTCATGGAAACCAAGCCAAATTTTTCTTTGACTGGAAAGTGTTTTCTGTTGACCAACTTTTCTAATGTCAAACAAATACAGGAAAGTTTGGAAAGTGGTTTCCCGGAAAGTGGTTTCCCGAAAAGTGAATTCCGTAAAAACAAACACAGCCTAAAACATTTGTGTAATCTTCTTCTTAGATTCTGAATCATATTTCATTAATTTTGAAAATTATTCTTCAAATTAAAATAAAAAAATATTTTTTCATAAGAAAAAAACATTAATAAGGTAAGAGATTTCTTATTCAAGAAATACTTCTTTTAATTTAAATTATTAAAACTCTTGTGCCACTGGTAAAAAAACAAGCTTTTGTCAAGCTAAAGCTAGAAAACGAACACAAGATGAATTTTGACTCAGAAATTACACCTTTTCTTTCAAGATTTGAATAGATTGATTTCTCGTAAATATTTATTTTAGTCATTCAAAAATTAAATAAAATTGGTTTCAAATTAATTATTGTTCAAATAAAAATTACCCTGCAGTGGAAAGTCATGCATATTTCCTTCATGTTAGCTGAAGTCATCTTCCTGTTTCATTTTTTTATAAAATCTCCAATAAAAATTCGTCAGATAGATAAATATTCAGGGAAGAAATATATAAAAATCTTTTCTGCATTCGGTGTTTTTTTTTCTTTTCTTTTTAGAAACTCTCATCCTTCTGAACCATTAATCTTTGGGTTCAATAATTAAGTGAGCGTTTATATTCGTGTTTTTAAAAAAATTTAATTTTTTTTTTATTAAATTTTTTTTTGTATGTTTTGAATCTTTTTATATGCTGATCTTAAAAATAATTTTTAAAAAATAAAAAAAATATAATTTTGATATATTTGAACATAAAAAACAACTCCAACTACACTTTCAAACAGACCAAATTATGTTAATTCTCGACAAACTAAAACTTCATGTCACTCATGCGCAGCAGAAATAAAATTCTTATAAGTAATTTATTTAATTGAATAAATAAATAAATTTAGTTTTGATGAAGAATATCTCCCAATTCAAAAATTATAGGATAAAAAAAGCGTTTGAGAGTGTGTTAGTGGTTGTTTTTAAAATATTTTTTTATTTAAAAATATATCAAAATAATATTCTTTATTTTAAAAAACTTATTTTTAATATTAAATATTATGACACCAAAAAAATTTAAAAATATAAAATAAAGAAGAAAAAAAAAGCCCCAGTATTTTTTTCTTCTTTCTTATCTTATTTCATGAAGTGTCCGTGAATGTCCTCACGACATCTACGAGGATGATGCGCACCTGGACAACCTAATTAGGAACCTCTGCCTTCAAGGTCACATGCCATCACGGGTACATAAATGAAAGGGGGATAATGTCACACATAAGCTTTTAAAACTTTACATTTGAATCTAATTTTAGTTTCTTTTCATTATACTCTCTCAAGTAGTTAAGACTTATTTTATAGAAATACATATTTCGCATCCTCAGGTTTTTTTTTATTATTATCTTCATGGATTTCTAGTTTATCCTGATGTTTTTTCATAATGGCCCCTCCATTAATTCCAGAAATTATAGCTCACCCGCATGCCAATATTGTTTATTCACAGAAGAAAATAAAAGAGGAAATTGAGAATTGCAGACGAGGTATTGAAGTTGCTGTCAAAAGGACTGGAAATATGTATCCTCCATGCCCACAACCTGAACCAGCCCTGGAAGTTGAACCTCATGTTGACATGTCTTCTCTCACCATACTGTCCCAAATGAAGTTCCAGGCCTTCAGGCATGGATGGAAAGATGGCAATTGGATCGCTGTCAAATACCTGCCGATGCACTCTTTGTCAATTCCAAACGAGGTAATGAACCCTCGATGGCTATCTAGATCCACAACTTACGCTGGAGAAACAGATCATTCACATCTTTTAATGTAAATCAATGGTTTACTTTGTGTCATCTTTTAGAATATTTAACAATCTTTCTCAAAAAAAAAATTCAACTTTGGTGAATGGACTCATTTATGACTTTCAACATCTTACAGAATCCATTAAAACATAAGATCAAAAAAGTAAGTACAGAGTAGGATTTGAAATTGCTGAAGCGGAACTAGCATCACCCCCATTTAATAGACAGAGCAATCAGCTAACGTTTCTCTTCCATGTATAAGTTCATTTTTCTTCGTAGTCAACATTATTATTATTATCTAATCTATTTGTCTCCTCAGCAAGGCATCGGGGCATCCTCTTTAGGCATGATGTATCGATTAATATCCCCCGTCATGTAGGCTCTGCTCTCTACGCCGAGTTTCTTTACAATCTGGTGTTGGCTGTTCCTGTTCAACCAGTGGTTTCCTGATTGTTCTGTAGACTTCCAAGAAACTAATTAAAAGAGGGAAAAGAGGGTCCAAGACTGTCCCCACTGCCAGTTGTGGTGAACGTTTAGATGCCGAATGGATGGAGCTTTAGATCTTCTTTTTTAAGCAAAAATATGGAGCTCATCATGATTCCTCATCCCCTCAACCTGCTTTTTGCCTCACCAATTACAGTGTGTGCTTTCAGTGTTATTGCAGAGCGAGCGATTTTCTAACACAAGGAGAAGAGGTGCGAGCAGAGTCAACTATCATATAGCAATCGTCCCTGCATTACTAAAAAGATGAAAATGGTTTCAGAGTATATTTCTAAAATCACACGGGTAATCCTTCCATGTTCGCGGGGAGAACACAAGCCAACGCTAAAAAACAATTTTTTTGTTTCTGTTCAGCATTGAAGTAACAATTGTTATAGTGCTCGGATGAAAATGAACATTTTAGAACTCCTTGAAAATCCCAGCAGCAGTTAAAAATGAGTAAACCTGGCTGTTGGCATAGGAAAAGGATGATCGGATCAATCTACAGATTACAGTGTGTCTGTGCATAAGTGATTCATAAAATAACAATAAGGTGAAGTAAGACATATTGACCATTTTTAATTAACGAAGTATAGTTGTTGCACGTAACAGACCTTACAGAGATGAACAGGAGAGGAGATTTCTATGCTTCTCTGCACCTTTTTCCTTCTCTTCATCTACAAGCACCCATTCCCGTCGCAGTTCCTGGCATAATCTAAAATGAATTAGATGTCAAAAGATGTGATGACTCAGAAAAGATAGAGGAGGATTTCTTTCTAAAATGGCTAACTAACGTTGTATAAGGTCTAATCCAGTTTGATCTCTAAAAAGGATCGCAATACATATCTACCAAGTAACGGGATAACCGTAACTCTAAATAATAGGATAGTCAATAAAGGATGAGCACACATGAATAAGAATAGGCGTAAGAACCCATCTGACACTTCTGGTCTGTCAAGCATTACATGAATATATTGTTCTGCAGTTCGAAGTGCTTTATTGATATCAAGATAGCCAACTTTCACCATCCTCTTCAAGCACTAGTTTGGAAGGCCCTCCTCCCTCTCAGACATGGTGAGAATGCATTTTGTTTTACAAAATGAGAAGTAGATAGAGTGCCAGGTACAAGAAGAAATTATATATCAGGTTGTTGAGTCAGCTACAAAAGATTCCAAATGGACATGAATACCAGAGATAAGATCTGTTCAAACATTTCCAGCGCCAAAAAACCTGCTGTGATCCCTAAGTGGTGATCAAACTTATGGGACAGGTGTAGCCCCAGAAGGCATAGCAGAGTCTACCAAGCTCGAAAGAGGCGAATTTTCCCCAAAACTGATTCTGTAATATACCACACCTTCTGTTACACTTTCACACGTTGTCAGGATAGGAGTAAATATCCATACAAAAAAAATTGTAGGCGTTCCCTAATAAGGATCCCTGAAGACTAAACTGTCATGCTGCGACTTAAATACTTCGAAGGAATTCCATTCTTTCACACCTCAAATTGAGACCTTCTTTAACTGTTAGATGCTAGTTTGACAGCAAAAACATTCAATTAAACAGAGAAAAAATGAAGGAAGAACCAGAATCATACGCATATAGAGGGTTATAATACTATAAAGTGTTTGACATTCTCGCACACAAGATAAGAAGTGCACTAGAACTGAAAGGAAAACTGTAAAACACCTGCACAAAATGAGACGTAAACTCGAACTTACTCAAATGGGAGCTTAATATAATACTATAAAGTGTTTGACATTCTCGCACACAAGATAAGAAGTGCACTAGAACTGAAAGGAAAACTGTAAAACACCTGCACAAAATGAGACGTAAACTCGAACTTACTCAAATGGGAGCTTAATATTCTCTGTTTTACGTTCTTCTCTCCAAGGCTAGAGCCAAAACCATCTCAATAAATATTCTAGGGAAAGCACTTTCGTTTTTTCAGGAAACTGTTCTTTACAAGCTGTCATTGACACAATCAACGTTGGCATTTGGCAAAATGCATATCTGGAACCGACAAACAAACTGGTGGTAGATCAAAAAGTTTCTAGCGTCAGTTGTCATCGTAAAGATCAACTCGTGAACTAAAAAACCAAGAAGATCCATATCAATATTTCAGAGCTGATTCATGGGCACCTCTCAATGTTACAATCAACACTGTGCATTACTAAGAACAACATTATCTCTTACTCTTACAGAAGAAAAATCCAGATTTTTTATTTCAGAGTAAGGGAGAGTAGCAGCAGTTTCTTCATACTTTCTCTACTCAAAACTCTAAATAAATGAAGTTCATTTATGTGAGCACAACATTACAATCTCAGTAGATATTGAACACAAACGGTTACATATATCAGCGTTAATCTTCGTGGCACAAATGTAACTCGAGATTTGCCATTCCAAACATTGAACTCCTATAAGATCACCTAGTTAATTCTGAAACATCTTCAAACCACAAGATAAACAGCAAAAAAAATATCAGAAAATCCATGACCACATAAAAATAAATCATAACTGTACCTTCTGAACTTCGTGCAAGCAACAGAACAAAATGAGAACTGCCCAAAATAAGTCACTGCAAAGATCCCCAGGACAGGAACATGTTGCAAGACATGAAGCAGCAGAGAATGTATAGAGAGAGGGAACTGGTAGATTCATAACTCAACCCTTCATCAGAAAATGTGTGGCAGAAAAATAATAAATTAAAGTTGAAGAACATAATACAAAGACAGACTACCCACTCGTTCAGCTCATTTTGAGCTTAGTAACAAGTACGAAGACACAGCTTCAATCTAGAGGGAATGCTATGAACAACTGTAACTCTAAACCAAATACATTACGTGATTTCCATTCATTCAAAATATCTATACATGAGCAACACGTATCTCATCCATTTACACTATCTTGGGCCTGAGATCTGCTGTGAAGAGATATAGGAGAAACAAGCATGTGAGCCATTTGTTGTGCTTGTAGCACTTGTATTTGCTTCTGGATACAAGATGATGTCACCCTGTTCATTTTCCTCCCCAATCATGGAAGCCTCAGTGAATCTACGTCCATAAAAGCGCAAGAAATTCAGAGATTCTATTCTTGGCTGACCTAAAGGAGTGCTGCTTTCCAGCATTCCAACAACACTAACCATTGTAGGCCTCAATAATGGCTCCTCTTGAACACAACATAGAGCAACACGTACTAATCTCTCCGTTTCTTCACTTGTTACCCGTCCCTCTAGCCTTGGGTCAGCAAGCTCCAAGTAATTCCCTTGCTCATGCATCTCCAATGCAAATAGTGGGAAATAAACAGATCCAGATCCAGATGATGAAATCGATTGGCCACAACCACTGTTACTGGCATCCATGCTGCAATTTTTTCTTCCACTTACAAGTTCAAGCAGTACCATTCCAAAACTGTAAACGTCAGTTTTTTCTGAGATTGCAGAATTAGTTAACCATTCAGGTGCAAGATAGCCACGGGTACCCCTCATTGTTGTAAATAAACTAGATTGTTCAGGGCCTAGAAGCTTTGAGAGGCCAAAATCAGATATCTTAGCCTGAAAACAGTCATGCAAAAGAATATTCTCTGGCTTGACATCACAATGAATGATTTTTTGTTCACACCCAGAATGCAAGTATGCAAGCCCACGTGCAGTTCCGAGCGCTATCTCAAACCTCTCTTGCCATTCCAAGACAGGCCCACTGCCAAAGAGGGTCCTGTCTAGTGAGCCACGATTCATATACTCATAAACTAAAAGGCGCTGTCTCCCTTGGGCACAAAATCCTCTCAGTTTCACCAGGTTGACGTGGTGTATATTTCCGATTACTGCAATTTCAGTGCAAAAATCTTTTTTCCCTTGGACTCCTAAATTGGTTATCTTCTTTACTGCTACAGCTGATTTATCAGGCAGTGTACCCTTGTATACAACACCGAACCCACCAGACCCTATCTTGGTCTTAAAATTATCAGTAGCTACCTCGAGCTCTTCATAGTCAAACCGTTGTGGTAAGCCTGGGATGTAGAAGGCGTCCAGATCTCCTGAAGAAATCGAATTTGCATGGCCTAGTTTTGTCTCTTTAATCTTCAAAAAACTCCGTTTTCTCCACCAGAGGAAACTGAAAACAACTATGATGAAGAACCCAGTAAAAGTTAACAGCACCAGAGCAAATAAAGGGAAGTCTTGTCTTTGATTAGTAGACCCATTGTTGGAAGGTGAATCATTTCCACCTAAAGTCTTAATGTAGCCCAAATGATCATCATCATCTATAGTACTTGCTATAATGGAACCTAATTCATTTTCAAATGCATAGCAAGATCCAGAAGAATTTTGATAATAAATTCCCAAACAAGAACAGTCAGCAGTGCAGACATCTTGACAGACTGACAAATTCACACCATATTCTATAGGCTCAGAGAAATCAATAGAGAAGTAACTCATACCATAGCCAAGCCTCAGATAAGAAACATCAGATGAATTCAACTGAGTAACATTCTTGGCTGAATTGCAAGCCAATGGCAAAGAATAACCATCACTTGGCGCGCAGCCGCTCGAATTTTGTGAGCCTCTTAGGAAACCTTGGGGGCATGAACAAATTGGGCCATTGGATGAAGTGCCAGTACACAGTCCAATTCTGCCACAAACAAATGGAATTCGACAACCATCAATTGGCCCTACAAATTCCTGTTTCCTGTCAGTACCCAGAAAACTACTGATCATGAACTGGCCAGAAGCGTCCAACTGAGCAATTCGGAACTTGGATGGAGGCAAGGTCACCTGTGTCACAACTGCTGATCCATTACGACCAAAGAGAAAGAGACCTGTTCCATTAATTTCCATATATTCATTTATATAATTAGAGTTCCTGTAAGCTCGGGCATCCATAGATAATTTCCAGTATGTCTGCCCATACCATTGCAGCAAGACATCCGAACCACTGACAGTCAGCTTGTAATCACCGGTTGACAAGTCATCATCTGATACAGCACTGGATAGAATTGTGTCCTCAAGTAAGTGCTGTCCCATGACAATCGTGTCTGTCGGATAGTGGAAGCTCTCCCAAAGAGAATGATTAAACTGGTCAAGTAAAACAAGATTGCCCATCTCAGTTAGCTGCAGTGCATTTACTGATGATCTTAGTGGTGGAGTTGACCATTTGTCATTACCGTCTTGCTCGGCAATGGTAATTCCAATCGCTGTGAGAGTCATTTTACCAGAACTTGAGATAGGACCATCACGATTAGCAGACCAGATGACGGTGCCAGACACTGCATGCATAACACACAAGTAATAGTGGGCCTTTTGTACTCCAGGGTTGAAGATAGCAACTTTGAATGTTCCATTACGTGAGAACAGGAAAGCCCCTGCGTTGTCAACAAATTTAAAGCTTGAAGCAGTGAAATTCGGAAAGATTAATTCAGTGTAAGTAACACCAGATACAAGAACATGGAACAAAAAACTGGTGGACAAGAATAACAAAAAGGTTCCCATATGGTGGATTGGTTGAATGATGAACAGACAAGAGAAAAGTAAGCCGTTTGATGACAGAGGTTTTGGTGGATTTGGAATTGGTCTGCCAGAATTTCTCCATTTCTTTTTTCCTATCCAGCTTCTTGGTTCTCCGTTGACTTCTCTCTCTCAACACCAACTAAATGCTGCCTGATTTGTGACGAAGGTGGAGAGGGTATGCGTTTACTTGGTGATAGCATCAGCTGAGATGTTCAGATTTAAAAATTTTCATTCTGGTCAAACCTGAGGGGCTTTAATTATAGTTGCAGGACAATTGGTGATTCATGAATTTAAGAACCATTTGTTTAAACAATCTTGTTTTCTCAAACAACATGCTGACAACCATCATCCCGCCTCTTTTATTCCGCGCCAACCTTTCATTTAAAAAGAATAGCCACAGTCCACCCCTCTATAATTATATAAACATTTCATGCACACCATGACAGAAGCATGTCTTCATTTAAAATTAAATAGTATATAGCATTATTGACGTTCAAGCATGAACAAGCACAAGCCAAGCCATTATCAAGAACATGAAAATTAATAAGTAAAGGTCGTCATTCATTGATGGCTTGACATAGTTATATTGTCGACAATATTTCTTATTTCCCTTTGTAAATAAATTAATAGACAATTATAGAAAGTCCAAATTGCCCTAAGACAAAAAAAAATAAACAAAACATTAAACACATGGCGTGTATTGGAAAGCAAACAAAAAAAATACCTTATTTTTTTTAACCTGTTGCGCAATGGAGCCTCCAAGAGCCGAGAGAGACAGCACTGCACGAAAAATCCCGAATGGATCCATCCCACGATGCGAAAAGGATCTCTAATGCTCATACGCGACAATTGCTCGCAATAAATGGTTGGTTTTGGCTTCAGATTCTACAGAGGAAGTTATGAGATTGACGCAGCTGGTAGGGAATTGAGTAAAAAAGCATTAAAGAAGAGACGGAAGCAGACAAAAAGCGTAAAAGAGAAACCGAAGAGAACAAGTGTGTGGTTAATGTGGGTAGTGATGATGTTTTGGATTTGAGAGGGGAGATAGTTGACTCGGTTGTGGCGGGAGATAGAGTGAGATGGGGGTTTATGATGATGAGAGAAGAACAAGAGTGGAGGATTAAAAGAGGGAAGTGGGTTTCAACTTTTAAGAGGGAACGGGGAGATTTTCGTGGAAGAAACAGTGGTTTTGGTGAAAATGGAAGCCGTCCGTTTGTTCTAAGCGAGCGAGTGAGACCCTGAGATGGTGTTTTGGAATCCCCATGGGTAGGTAATATCGTTATAGCAATCTCCTTGTTTTGGCGCCAACCTAAAAGATGGCGTTTTTGCTTCTTTTTTTTCCTTTCCTCTTTCAATGGCGCCAACCCAAGAAAAACCTGCAATTAGAAGAAGAAAAAATCTGAAATAAACATGTTATTTAGATGATTTTAGTGGGGCAGGACTTGATCAATGGTTGCCTATCATAATTCGATGAACCCGTGGATCTCAATCGTCCAAAAAATTAAATAAAAGTTTTAAAAATTCTTCGTTCTTGAATTATAGTGGTATTTCCTTACTTTTTATATCTACACGGTATATCATCTAACAGGATATAATTAAGGTATGGAAATATATATGCCATGTGGAGACGGTTGCACTTAGCTCGAGCTGAGCATGCTTTCAGTATTTGAAACAAATTTCAATAAAAGAGGCTTCGCATTGCTTGATAATGTATATGAGAACAGGGAATCAGGTGACCCCCATTTTGTTTTTTGTTTTTCAATTTTTTAAAAAAAATTAAGTTCTTTAATAACCTAATTAGCTTAATTTAGTTTTGAAATTGCAATAAAATTCTCAAATTAAAAGACAAAAGGATGAAATGTGATCAAACACTACAAAAAAAACCGAGTCTTATCCTAAATTCTTTGTGATTTTTATTCTGGTTCCTAATTTTATTTTATTTAATTTTTATTCCTTGAATAGCAATAGAAAGAAAAAATAGTTGATTGTCGTGATTCCAATAACCAAAATGATTAAATTTTATGTTTAAATATTCTATACGGTGAGAGGAGTTTGAAGATAGTGGTTTTTTACATTTATTTTGCTGGAAAAAATAGATTAGGGTCTAAAAAGATTTGTAATCTCAAATTGAATTTTTGTTTTTTAATTGATTTTTTGCTACTTTAAGGGCACAAGTGGATTTATTAAGGTCTGTAGAGTGTTTCCCAAATATTTTCATATGAAAAATTAGTTGAAATGGGTTGTTTGGTCCAAAATATACAATTCAATTTTCTACCCAATTTCATGTCACTTTGATAGCGGGGAATTGGGTAAACACGGGATACGTTGCCTGGCTTTCGAGCGTGTTTGGCAGTGTAGTTGCGGGTGCTTTTCAAATAGCTTTTCGTGCCGAAATATATGCCAATGATTTTTTTCATTTTTTAAAAATTACTTTTGACATCAGCACATCAAAACGATCCAAAAAGTACAAATCGCACTCAATTTTAACAAAAAAAAAATTCAAATTTTTTGGGAACGCGGCCACAGCCACGTTCCCAAACGCTACCTTCAAGCCCTCGCACACCTTGCCCTTTTCTTTTCTTTTTTTTTGCACTCAAAAAAATTTAATATGTTAATTCACTTACTCTTGAAATTCAACATGGTTCTTAAATAACATTATAAGTTTTTATTTGAATTTTAACATTTTTTTCAATTAATATGATGATGGTGATGAATTGCTCATGAAAATTTGATTAGATTTTTTTTTCAAATTTTTAAATGTTTTTTTTGGAAATAATGTTATCACATTTATAAGTTTTTTAACTTTCAATCACGTAAAAAATATAAACATACTATTTTGATATTTTTTTAACCTACTTTAACAATCATGACTTGTTTTTTTTCCTAATAAAACAACGATTCTAATTAAAACACATGCTTTCACTGAGTAAATAAAAGATATATTAATAAAAAAAAATGATTTTAGACTTTAGAAAAATATGTTTTGTACTTGTTTGAAATGGCTTGCAAAGAAAAAAAAAATTCTATAATTAAATAAAAGAATTTGAAGAGTTACACCGCTACATAAGATCAACTATTTTAATTTTAACCTCAATTTTTTAAAATATTTTTTTATTTAAATCAACATATTTTTTATTTTTTATTAATACATATAATTCTTTATTGATTTTATTAAACACGCCTATTAACTTTTAATTTTCCAATTAAAATTTTTCTTGATGAAAATTCTTTATAGAACCAAACTAATCTTTTAATTTAATAACAATACTAAAAACTTCTTCATGACATAAAAAAAAAATTAAGTTTAATTTTATTTTTTTTTAATATCTTTGTAGCAAAGGTCGAGCATGCAAACTAGTCCCTCCTAATAAATTTTCAAATATGTATGTTGTTGTTGTTTATATTTGACTAAAAAAAATAGAGACAGAACAGTACAGTTGATTAGGTGAAGAAGGTACAGGGAATCAAGAGCCCGGAATACTGGACTTGAATATCCCTGTGAGACAGCGGCACTAAATTGCCAGATCTTCAAAAGATTAAAATAATACCAGTACTTTAAAAAAACACGCACACGTCACATGTATACAACGTATCAGATCTCAGTGCTTTAAATTTAGCCACCAGGTTCATGTCCTTATTTTTATAGTTATCTCTTTGCTGATTCAATACGTGTATAGACGGTAATCTACGAGGATACGGACATAGCACGACTTCGATATAGAGATACGGTAATTCTTAAAAACATAGAATACCATTAGATCATTTACCTGTGTTACGTTATGGTCGGATTGAATATTTTTTAAATATAAAAAAAATATTTAGATATTGTTAACATGTTTTATTAAAAAAAATTATATAAATATTCTTTAGACATAATCTGGTTAGCTTGACAAGTTAAAAATAAATTAAATGTCTAATATAAATATAATTCGACTAAAAAGATTTAAGATGATAACTTTTTTGTAATACTAAGATGACAATACATTGGATGGACCCGAGTCAGCTCAAGATAATCTGCTAAATTCATGACCCGAGTCATGAAACTGGAATAATCTCATGCAGAACAAATTGAAACAAATTATAAAGCATAGCTATCAATCAACTCAATATTAAAGGATAAAATTGAAAAAAAAATCAACAAAAAAAGATTGCTTCAACTTAGATTAACCTGACAAATCCTTGAGTAAGATCAT
Organism: Populus x sibirica; assembly: GCA_019202695.1. Classification (NCBI taxonomy): domain Eukaryota; kingdom Viridiplantae; phylum Streptophyta; class Magnoliopsida; order Malpighiales; family Salicaceae; genus Populus; species Populus x sibirica. Next base: position 651,028 of record JAGMVL010000643.1, on the reverse strand, counting down.
GAAATAACGATAACCACGTCAAAACAAACTATAAATTTTAATTCTCAATATTGAAAGAAGAAATTGAAAAAAAAATACAAAAAATAACAAAAGTTAACTCTGGTTAACTTTCTAAACCTATGACTTGGGTTATAAAACCGGGATAACTTTATAAAAAGCACACCAAAACAAATTGTGAAGTCTAATTCCCAATTAACTCAATGTTGAAGGATGAAATAAAAAAAAATAATAACTCGAGTCAACCAAGTTAACCCACCAAACCCACTGCCTGAATCATAATATCATAATAAACTCATATAAAGCAAATTGAAACAAATAAAATGTAATTCTCAATCAACAAAATGTTAAAAGATCAAATTGAAAAAAAATTATTTAAAAAACATGTCAAAAAACCCAAGTTAACTATGTTAAACAACCAAATACATGGTCCAGATCATGATATCAGGATAGTCTTATAAAAAATAATTTAAAATAAATTATGAAATTTAATCTTTATCAAACTTTATATATGATTTTTTTTAAAAATAAAATAATGATTTGCAAGGATATTCATCATCATCTACCCCTATATGTTATTTCATCAATAAACTATAATTATTAAAATAAAGTTTTATCTAGTCAAATGATTAATTTTTTAACTCATAAAATCTAGAATTATATTTGATGCAGTATTAAAAAAAAAAATCGAACGCTAAAAAGTATTTGATGAGAAGTAGATAAACATCATCATCTACCTCTATATGCTATTTCATCAATTAATATTATTAAAAGTAAACAATTGCAAATCATTAGTAAGTTACTGGAATAAAGTTTTATTTAGTCAAATGATTAATTTTTTAACCCATAAAACTTAGAATTATATTTGAACCAGTCTTAAAAAAAATTGAACGCTAAAAGTATTTTATCGATATCTTCACAAACCCAAATTTAAAATTATTTTATCAGTATTATTTTATCGCATTTTCACAAAATACGATACTTATTAAGTTGTATCTAAATGTTAGTACGTGGAGTCAAGCGTCAAGAGAGAAGGAGGTAGATGGCGAGTAACGCCTTCGCTTCTTTCTTTTCTTTCAAAACGACCTGCACTGGTCGGGAAATGCCCAAGGCCAACTCACCCCAGCTGGACGAGCAGGTTGCTACCGGGTAATATAAAAATCAAAGAATTCCTCGCTGTCTCCACTCTACGCATGATGCAATTATCAGCGGCTCTAAGGATCACTGCTCAGAAAGGCTGTGAATCCCATCAAATCCGGGCGGCACCAACCTAATCTATTCACTCGATTTGCAGGCCACCATCTGCGCACCAGCTTGGGAGAGCTTAGCTACCAATACCACGGTTTTGACTTCTTTCTGTGTGCCGTGAAAGACAAGAAAAAGGGAAATCCCCATGACCACACACGATGACAAACTTTTTACCGACAGTATGCCTGGGCTGTGTAAAACCCAGTAGAGCCATTTTAAAGGCTGATGCTATAATCTTTTTATGAAAATAATTTTAGCTATTTAATTTTTTTTTTCTAATGTCTTACAAGTTTTTTTAAAAGTATTTTTTATTTATAAATATATGAAAAAAATATTTTTTTAATATTAGTAGATTAAAATAATTTTTAAAAATTAAAAGCGTGGTTGTACTACATCAACAAAAGATGCCAAAATATCAATTCTGAATCAGTCGCCTAACAAGACGGTTGGATCATACTCGGGAAGTTTTTCAAACATGCACTGTCACTTCCACCGTATATATGTTGATTTGACTTTGCTTTCAATTATTGGAATGCGATGTCCCTGGGTGTTGAGATAAAGAAAAGGAAGGTTTGCTTCAGCAATTAATTATTTTCAGGTAAATTTTGTTTTTGTGTTTTTAGAATGTTTAAAAAAAATTAAAAAATTTATTTTTTTATTTTAAATTATTATTTTTGATATTTTAATATATTAATATTAAAAATTATTTTTAAAAAATAAAAAATATATTATTTTAATATATATTTTTTAAAAAACAATTATTATTACACTTTTAAATATCAACCCTCTCATTAGTAATTTATCGAGCCAGGTATACTTGTCAAATAACCCACAAACTGGTAATTGCGTATCTGCCCATTACTAATAATAAAAATCGAAATTGCAGTACATCATATGCTCATTTTTCCAGTCTAACCATCAAATCTCTCGTTAATTAAGATTTCATCAATTGAATACCCACCATCTACCAGCAAATCTCGCAAGCTCCGTGCTGAGGTTGCGCCACCACAATTACCATCGACTTTTGGGCCCAGCATCGAACTCCTCCATCTTTCTTTCTTTATCGTTATTTGTTCTCCTTTCACTTCTAGCTGTTAAGGTGTTTTGGGCCTTTTGGCTACATTGCATCCCCACCACCACCCAGCTTTACCTGTCATAATATCAACTAGATGGTAAACTTTTTTCCAGCATAGAAATAAATAAATGTGCAATTATTGAAAACATAATAAAAAATAAAAAATCTTACACGTGAAAATAAAATAATTCGAGAATCATCTATAATAATTTTTATACAATTGAGTCTTGGTAGACGATTAATTTTTTTTTTTTAACAAAACCTATTTATGCCTGCTAACATGGTAAGTATTCTTTAGCTAATAATTTGCATGTTGATGCAAAGGTAGTGTCTGAAGAATTCGATGGCTTTTGTTCTCAATATCCATCATCTCCATTGCCTGTGCTTGATGTCTCTACCATATGACCTCACCTGGTCATGGACTTGAAAGCAATTTGGAAATGGTGGTCACAGAGTGTAATATAGAAAGTTCAATCAAAGAAGAAAGCAGTGTAGAAATGATCGGAGATAGCTCCGAAGAAGTGCAATGCATTTCGGATTTATGGGAAAAGCGAACGTCATCACCATCAGTTAGTCAAGAGTTGCTTGGTTTTGATCAACAGTCTCAAATTGGGCATGGTGTTGGGCAGTTTTCTGATGGTTTCATTAATGGAGAAGGTTTTTCTATGTGTGAAAACATTGAGCCAATCAGTTCACGTATGGATGGGGTGATGGGTCTTCCGGACATTGAACTTGAGACGCTTGCTTTTGTCGAGGAAACTCTCAATTTTGCTTACCAATAATGTTTGTAGTGGTTACTCATTTCAAGTACATTTTTAGCGTATATCATAAAATAAAATAGTGAGATGGAGATGGGCTTTTCTGTGCTTGTAAGAGGCGAGGAAGGGAGTTCTTGGGTTCTTGTTCGAGAGCCATCCAGGATTTCGCAACTCTCTGTGATGCTCCATTTACGAGCAGCTACTTAGTATATAAGTTGTTATGTTTGTTTCCTGTGCTTCTTTTGATGTCATTGTTTAGATTCTCCGTAAAGGTCTCGGAAGGTGGCATCTTTTGTTTTCCTTTTGTTTCCTAATTACTTTACTTATTCTAATCTTTGGTTTCCCACCATGATTTTTGTCGTTGGAGATGGATGGAAGTCTTGCTAAGAGAACGTTTCAAGGGAGGCATTCTTTCTCTATTTTTTTTTATGTTTGGTAGTGTGATTGTGGTTACTTTTTAAAATATTTTTTATTTAAAATTATATCAAAATAATATTTTTTATTTTTTTTAAATTATTTTTGATATCAGCGCATTAAAATGATCTAAAAATATCAAAAAACATATTAATTTAAAAAAATTAAAATTTTTTAAATTTTTTAAAAACATTTTTGAAATATAAAAACAAATAGAGAGAAATATCTTGAAAGAATTCTAAAAGATTATTCTATCCTACCATGTCATGATGGATTCTAACCACTATTCACTAAAATACTTATCTCAACATTTCAAATTTAACATCAGAAAAGTTGGGTTTGTGGTGTACAATTCTTAAAAAAAATTGACAGTTAATTAATATTTTATTAGTTAAATAACACCCAAAAATCCATCCAAAAATAAAAAATAAACCGAAACCCAAAAAACCTTTTAAGGTTAGGTCTACTTTCTCATGGATTTTGTTAGGGTGAAATAACACCCAATATAAATTACTATTATTGAATGGAATTTGTTAACACCAAGATTAATATTTTTTGTAATTAAGATTGATAACTTTCTTTTTCTACCGCCTGAAGTTGGTTATCCATCTTTCCTCTTTAACTAGAGACTAAAAAATATTAAATTATCAGTTATTATCTACCTTAACTTTTCATATCAAGTTATTAATTACCAGTTATTTTAGTTTAAAAAATAAATCAAATTACTCAAGTAAAAAACTAAATCGATTATCTAATATATAAGATTTACTTTTAACTACTTGCATTTTTTTAGTAAATAATTACAAAGATTCCAACAACGTGGTGACCACTATATTTGTTGTCTACGAAACTCATCCAAGTTTATGTTGTTTGAAGGCCTTATGATCAACATGGAATTTAATATTGTTTACATGACTTCAAATCACGTGTTCTTAATTCATGAATTGATTATTTGTTATCTCTAATTAACTATCTTGTGTCCTTATCATTTGAGTTAATGAAGGAAAAGCTCATAAATTATTTTTTACCCATTAAATCAACATTGAGTTGAGGGAACAATGCAGCAAGTGAAAATCTGCAGCTGGTGGCTGTCACGGGATTCAGCTGAGAGAGCGCCCAATTATTGTAAACATGTACTAAAAGTTATTGCCGGTTAGCATTTTAACAATCAACAGTGAAATGTTTTAGTCTTTTTTAATTTAGTAATCAAGGTTTTTTTTCCTTTTCTTTTTAAGTGAGAAAAACCACGGTGAAGTGTGGGGAATTATCTAGTAAGTTCCTTTTTGTTTTTGTATTTTAAAATTATTTTTAAACAAATTAAAAATTTGTTATATTTTGTTTTGCTTCAAATTAATATTTTTTGATATTTTTAGATCATTTTGATGTGCTAATATTAAAAATAATTTTTTAAAATAAAAAATATTATTTTAATATATTTTCAAATAAAAATTATTTTAAAAAACAATTATAAACCATAATTTCAAACACCCCTAAACAAACTAAAAGAGTAAAGAAATATTTACAGCGCAGCGCGAGTAAAAAAAAAAAAACGCTAAAATAAAACATCATTCAGGGCAACTTGATAACTAGACAATGTTGGGAAGGCCTGTCGGTTATGTCAAATATCAAACATGGATTTACTTTTTACTTCTTGGGCTGAAGGATGCAGACTTGCAGAGTTCTTTGTCCTGTTCCGGGGCTCACTAGGAGTGTTTTCACTTCCAATGACAAATCCACAAGAAGCCAGGCACCGAGACACGTCTGCAATGAGCTTTCCATATAATTTGTAATTTTATTAGTAGAAAATGTTTTATTAAATCTCCTTATTAATATAATATTATATTTAATAATTTCATAATGAAGTTTTTGTTTAATAATAACTTGTTGTCTATCAACGTTGTTAAAACTTAATGGTTAAACCATGAATATACATGGAATTGATTTTCTTTCCACGTGTTACGATTTCATTGATAAACCCTGAAATTTTAATGGCGTGAGCAGGGGGAGGGTGGTGATTAAATAAAAATTTTATTTTACAAGGATATAATGAGACATTATTTGATAAAGGAACCTAATTAAACATTTTATGTTAATAGAAGGATGAACTATACCAAAATCACAAGTTAAGAGGATTGAACTCAAAATATATTTTAGAAAATTAAAATGATATTGTTTTGACAAAAATAAAAAAAAATCAATGAGTTGATAGTCTAATTGTCACTAAGTTAACCGAGTTTTTTTATTTTTTTTTCAACCTAAATTAATCCAAGTTGACTGATCGAGTCTCAGGTTAACCTTTCTGGTAAGTTCAAGTTTTAAACTTGACAATTATTTTTATTTTTATTTTTATTTTTATTCCAGTTATATTTTTTTATGCTCAGATTAATAATTAATTTGTCAAAATTTATTAAGAATAGATAAAATAAAAAAAAATTGAATCAAAGTGTAAAATAAAGAGAAAATTATAACCATTTTAAAGGTAGAAAAGTTATTTTTCACCCTTTTATTTTTTTTTCTTCCTCTACAATCTGCATATTTCTTAAATTTTAACTTTACTATTAAATTTTATTTTTTTAACATTTTAATTTTTAAATTTGAGAGGAAAAAAAGAATATCACTTGAAATAACGAGGAGAGAGAATATGGTTGGTTTTGCTCTCCCTTGAAATATCCACATCCATCACATGACTTTGACGCCAACCCATTCAAATTAGGTTAGATGTAGGAAAATTTCCACTCAAAAGGTATGACTTCAACTAATTTGCTGTTTTTAATTAAATTTTTTAAATATTTTTAGATTATTTTGATATATTGATATTAAAATAAAATTTTAAAAATAAAAAATTATTTTAATATATATATATTTTTAAAAACTTTTATCATTACTCTAAACACCCCGTGGTACCACTATAGATTATAAAACTCCTCCAGTCTTCTTTACCACCGTCCATACGACCATAAATTCCAGCCAATACACGCACACAAACCCCGAAATTTCAAATTCTATACCCCCTCACCTCCACGGCGCAGTTTAGCACTCACCAATCCAACACTGAAACGTGGCACATGATCCATCCATCCTTCCCACAGAGCACAAAACCTCCCACTGAAGAAAAAAAATCATAATCATAAAAAAAGAGAAAGGGAAGCAAAGAGAGAGCAAAAGAAAAGGAAAAAGTAAAAGGAAAGCGAAGAGGCTGGGCTGGCTGGGGTCAGGGCCTAGGGGAGAGTAGACAAAGGAATCAATTGTCGGCGCCATTTGTCTTAGCCGACCAATCATAACGTCCCTTTCCCTTTCTAACTTCCAACTTTCACGTCTTCATAAACCCTATCATCTCTCTTTCCCTTTCTTTGTTGTTGTTGTTTCTCTTTTATTCTTTTGTTTTTCCCTCTTCTTTTCTTTTTTATGTCCCATTATTATCGGTTCTTCCGTAATTTTTTTAACAATCGGAAGGTGCCTCAGCTTTAGGGTTTTCTTTATCTATCACTTCATTATTTTTGATTGATTTCTTTTTCCTTTTTTTCTCAATTCGTTTCTTTTGTTGTTACTGTTTAATTGTTTTTCCTCTGAGGAATTATGAAAAGTTCGAGTGAGCAATCGCCAGTGATGGTGGTTGTGAGGTCTGAGGATAGTGGTGACAGGGAGAAGGAGAAGAAGAAGAATAAGCGCCGATCTAATCGCCGATCCAAACAGAACTCTCCCAATCCAGGTATTCTTCGCTTATAATTATTAATCGTGTTTTCTTTCTTTTATTTTCTTCTTAGGTTGTTGAGGAAAGTACAGTTAGCTGCTCTAAGATTTTTGATTTATAACGGTAAAAGAAGAAGAAGAGAGATTCGTGTTTTGGAATTTTTTGTTGTCTTTCTTTTTGTATTCTTGCTCTTGTCAGATTTTTCGCGAGGAAAGAATTCTGGAAAACAGAGCAATGGTCAATTTTTGTAAAACAGGATCGATTAGCTTCGTCGTTTAGGTAAATAATGTTGTCATTAGATGTGGTAAAAAGTAAACAATCCTCTGGCAACCATGGAGTACGCTAGCAGAGTTAACTGCTTGATCTTGGAGTCGGTATTAAACCTTGACAGTAATAATTCTGGTATTTGTCAGAACAATCTTGATGTTATGGTTTTTCTATTCATTTTTTCATGAGATCAGCTTTCAGTTCACAAAATGATCTACGCGGCGAATCATCAGTGTCTGTTGGAAATGGTGGCAAAACAAGGTGTTATACATCGTCTATGGGTTGCTCATCTTCGAAGCAGCTGGAATTAGATTTGCATGTCCTCAGTGAGCATGGACCAACCACAGTGTCAAGGATCGCCTATAGTTCTATGCCAACTATGCATGTAAACGAACAACAAGAAGACCTAGTGCTATCTGATCTTGATGGATCAATGCTTGCTAAGTCATGCACTGAACCAATTGTCGGTGGAGGCCCCCATGGAAAATTGCTTCCTTTTCACCAGTTTGAGGGCCAAGCTCAGAGTAAAATCTTTGCTCCATACTGGTCCACGGAGACTGTTAACGAGGCATTAGAGGTTAGCTTCTTATTTAGTGCAATAATATCGCTACTATAGCAGCTCTCGTTAATTTTTGTTGACTCACATGTGTTTTCTATGTTAAATTCTTGGCAGAAAGGTGATGTATTTAAAGTCTTATTTCGTGTAAATGCTCACAATAGACTCGAGGTTTGTTTTATATGCTCCATTTGATTCTATTGGTTCCAAGTGTTCTTTCAATGCTCCCTATAAAATCTTTATTCTTAGCTATTTGCATATATCATTTTCTATTGGTAGGCATACTGCAAAATTGAGGGAGTACCTACAGATGTTCTTATCAGTGGAATTGCTGCACAGAACAGGGCTGTAAGTTTGGGCCTCTCCAATTTTTTTTTTCAATTCTATTTGTTGGTTGGTACTTTCTCACCGAGTAGTTAGAAAATGACCAGGACTTGCATTTCTAACATGATGCATGATCTACCTTTCCAATACAGCTAAAAGAATTGATGATAACATATGGGAACATGATTATTTTTTTTGGTATTGATTGAAATAACTTTTTTTTCTGTATAGATGGATGGTGATGTTGTGGTCATCGAGGTAGATCCTTTGTCATTCTGGACCAAAATGAAAGGGTCAAATGCACCATCAAACAATCCCACAGCAGAAGATAGCAATTTACATCTTGAAGCCAATGGAAAAGTTGGTGGTGGCTGCAAAGGTAAAAGTAAAATGAACTTGGATTTGGAGTGTGCTGATTTTGGAAACTCCTTGGTTCCTCAGAAGGGGGTTCATTATGATGAGAGTGCTTGTGCTGGTGAAGTTGTTCATGATAATTATGTTAATGGGTATCACCAGTCAGCCTCAGAGTCTTCACTCGCTGTTCCTTCTACTGGGCAGGATGAAGTTTCAAATAGTGTGGGGAGGATTTGTGCCATGCTTAGTTTATACCCATCAAAAAGACCAACTGGTAGAGTTGTTGCTATCGTTGAAAAATCTCCTCGTCGAGACGTTATTGTTGGTTTTCTCAATGTTAAGCAATGGTTTTATTACAGGGAAGGCTGTAGACAAAATGCAAAAAAGAATAAGAGCTCGCTATCAATTTCAAACCGTGAATACATCGAGATGATGCCCACTGATCCTAGATTCCCAAAACTGATGATCCTTGTGAGCGTTTTACCTGACTGCATCAAGAAAAGGTTGGAGAATGAAGATGCAACAGTTGAAATGGAGTTGGTAGCTGCACAGATCGATAATTGGAGTGACAAAAGTCCCTTTCCAGAAGCCCATGTCTCATGTATTTTTGGACGGGGCAGTGAAATGGAGTCACAAATCAATGCTATTTTACATGAAAATGCAATTTGTTGCTCTGAATTTTCTCCTGAATCACTATCCTGTCTTCCAAGCAATACCTGGGAGGTGCCAAAAGATGAAATACAAAATAGAAAAGATATTAGGAATTTGTGCATATTTACCATCGACCCTTCTAGTGCTACTGATTTAGATGATGCTCTCTCAGTTCAAAAGTTACCCAATGGCCTTGTCAGAGTGGGTGTCCACATTGCAGACGTGTCATATTTTGTTTTACCTGACACAGCCTTGGACATGGAAGCTCAATTTCGATCTACCAGTGTTTATATGTTGCGGCGCAAAATACCAATGTTGCCTCCATTGCTTTCAGAGAATTTAGGTTCTCTTAACCCTGGAGTTGATAGGCTTGCATTCTCTATCTTCTGGGACTTCAACAGTTCTGGGAATGTTGTGGATCGTTGGATTGACCGCACTGTGATACAGTCTTGCTGCAAGCTTTCATATGAACACGCCCAGGACATTGTCGATGGGATGATTGATACAGAGACTTGCAACACCTTTGGAGATAGCCTTCCACAGTTGCATGGTCATTTTGAATGGGCAGATGTAATTGGATCTGTTATATGTCTTCATGAAATTTCAAAGACCTTAAGGGAAAAGAGGTTTGATAATGGGGCTCTACGGCTTGAAAGTTCTAAAATTGTTTTCTTGTTTGATGAATATGGAGTTCCATATGACAGCAGTCTTTGTGAACGAAAGGACTCCAATTTTATTGTTGAGGAGTTTATGCTTTTGGCGAACTTCACTGCTGCTGAAATTATATCTAGAGCTTTTCCAGATAGCGCATTACTGCGGAGGCACCCTGAACCTAATATGCGGAAACTCAGAGAGTTTGAAGCTTTTTGTTGCAAGCATGGTTTAGAATTGGACACTTCTTCTGGTAACTTCCAACAATCCTTAGAGCGCATCAAGGAAAAGCTCAAGGATGACCCTGAGCTATTTAATATTCTTATCAACTATGCTTCAAGGCCAATGCAGTTGGCGACCTACTTTTGTAGTGGTGATTTGAAAGATAATATGAATGATTGGGGTCATTATGCACTGGCTGTTCCTCTCTACACACATTTCACTTCACCACTGCGCCGATATCCTGATATTGTTGTCCATCGAACACTGGCCGCAGCAATAGAAGCAGAGCAATTGTATATGATGGATAGAAGAATGTCTCTTAAAGCGAGGCCAGGGGAAGAAGGGACAAGATGTTTCACTGGTATTTGTTTTTGCAAAGATGTTGCAGAATCCGCAGAAGGCAAGGAAGTATTATCAGCTGCAGCATTAAAGCATAGAATTCCTTGCCCAGAGTTACTTTCACATGTTGCAGCTTATTGTAATGAGAGAAAGCTGGCTAGCAGGCATGTCAAGGATGCCTGTGATAAGCTGTACATGTGGGTTTCGGTGAAGAGGAAGGAGGTATGTTTTCTCCATTGGGACCTCTTAATGTCCAGTGCCTTACCATCCTTTAATATGTGCTTTAGCATTCTGTTTCTTTAAATCGTCCAATTTGTTCGAGCTTCATGCATAACGCTGAATAGGACAATAAAATTGATGAAACAAATTTTAGGTTGAGGTAGTTTTTTTTTTGTGATTGGCCATATAATGGTTAATATGCTCCAGATTCACTTGATTATAGCGTGTTTGTTTATATGTATGATCGGGAATCCATTTGCTCCCTTTCTGCCCTGCAGGTTTTATTGTCTGATGCCAGAGTTTTGGGTCTTGGTCCAAGGTTTATGTCCATTTATATCAACAAACTAGCTGTGAGTATATCTCTACCTATATATTATCCATAGTTCTTGCTAGATTGCATAACGGTCTCATATGCAACCACACATGCTTTCAGATTGAACGGCGTATATATTATGATGAAGTTGAAGGCCTGACAGTGGAATGGCTTGAAGCCACATCGACACTGGTGCTAAATATATGCGCCTCCAAACGCTCAGTTAGGAGAGCAGGCTCGGGGTATTACAAGGCGCTTGGTGAGGTTGCATGGGTCATAAATCCTTGTGATCATAAATTGGAACCTGACATGGAGAGTACCAAGGGATGCAGTGCAAGCCAGCATTCCGATGCCATTTTGAAATCTGAAATTGCTCCTTCGGTTTTCCCTCTCACTGTGCGTCTTCTCTCAACAATCCCTGTTGCCCTTCATGCAATTGGCGGGGATGATGGGCCCCCTGATATTGGGGTGCGTCTATTCATGAGCTCATATTTTACCTAAACTGCATCACATGAGCTGGCAATTTGAGTGTTGGATAAAGTTTCTCAACTCAATGAACCTACAGAATTGAAGGTAGCTGAGCTTTATAAGGGATCACAAGAGCTCTTCTGTAGATAAGAACTCTAGTGTATAGTTTTAGATTTTTTTCTTAAAAAAGGAAAATCCGTGGTTTTTCAAGAATCACTGATATTTAATGTGTTTTTAAAAAAACCTTCGATGCTAAGGCATATAGTAGAAGGTGTAGATAATAGCGGGCTCCGTGCTGTGGGAGTTTAGCTAAGGTGGCTGTTTTTAACAAAAGCTGCTTCATAGCGGAATTGGCCCTTGTTTTTGTAGGCCAGTTCCATCGGGCATATTTTGTGGCTCATGTCTGGTGCTTTGGAGCCAATCTCTTGCTTTCTTCTCGGTTATTGTAATGTGGACCAATGCATCCCATTACCTTTTATCTTGGGTAGCTGGTTCCTAGCTTTTATAATAACAAAATGCAGTATGTTGGACTGGGAGATGACAATATTTTTACTTGTGAATAAAATGGCCCTTTTGGCTTTCAAACATGCTGTTAATATATATGGCAGTTTCATTTGAGTCCTATATGTAATTTTGCTTTTGGGGAATGCAAAATCTCATGTGGGTAAATGAGTAAAAGCAGCAATCTTGACTATCCTAACTATTTTTGTGAGTGAAGAATGAACATGATAAACAAGTATCACAAATATTCAAACTGGATCAAATTGAGTTTCCTACCTATCTAGATTTCGATCAATTAACTAACTTCTTGATGTGACCTATCACCTATGGTTAACCATTCCGTAAACAGCACATGATAAACCCACGAGGCATAAGGTCATTCTTCCATTCAAAATTTGAGCTTTTTGCATCAAATCTTGGTGGTGATTGGTGAAAAACAAGTTTATATCGAATCTCTGTGCTATAAATAATGACCCTATAACTAGTTCATTTATTTAGATATTGATGATGACAGGGGTATGGATTGATCAAAATCGGTGGGCGACGGACTCAATTAGAGCAGATATGATAGTTTAGAGACAAATATGTTATTTTCCCTGAAAAGATTAAAAATAAAAATACTCTTTCAGAAGCCCTAAATGAATTCGAGTGCATGCCAAAAGTCTTTATGTACACAACCATAATGAAGACGAGGAAACCATTCGATTGATTATTCCGTGCTAAGGTTTTTTTTTTTAATATAGGTATCCGGGCCAGTTTACGTGCACTTCAACTAATCCCACAAGCCCTAAAATTAACAATCATGTAAGCTTCCAGTGATCATCATATTAGTAACCACAGGGCTTGAGCCTAAGATCATAGAAGGGAGTAAATTTCTTCGTTCCAAGCTTGTACCACTGATCACTTACTAGATGGTTGGTAAGTATCTTTCTTATATATTGAGAAAGTAAGAAAGAATAACAGATTGTCTGCAAACTTCAATTATTATTGCTTGCTTTCCAAGTCTCTAAGATAATGGCTTATATACAATGAATGTAACCTACTAACTACTCCAACTAACATTTGTCTAATTAACTTCCATCACATGCCCTTTTTATCCCTTAACTACCATGGCAACTAACTAACTCGCATCTGTTATATTCTTTACATGTTATTTCTGCCATAATTCCTCACTTGCTGCTGCTAATCCTTGATTAAACTTCTGGTTCATTACAATACTTCTTTCTTTAAACGATTCTGTCCTCAAAAATCGACATTGAATTCTGGAAATTGCTTAAAAAACTTCTCTTGCTCTTCCCGAGTGGCATCTTCTTTTAATAGATCTAACCACTTATAAGTACCCATTACCACTGCATGATTGCCCTTTTTCATTAGCTTTCTATCAAAGATTGCTACAAGCTTGACCCTGACTCTGCCTCCATCATTTCCCAATGAAAGTACTGAAGTGACTGCATTATTTCCCACCTTCATTTAAGCAATTATGAATGAAATACAAGGTGAATGGAAGCCCTTTCTGGTAATTGCAGCTTATAAGCCACGGCCCCACCCTTTGTATTGTTTTATAAGGTCCATAAAAATAAGGATTTAACTTGATTTCAATTGTTTATAAGGCCGGGACTTCACATATACCAAATCTTCCGCTTGGAATTCTCTCTCAGTTATGCCTTTATCAACCATTTATTTCATTCTATTTTGTTCCCTTTCTAATTGCAATTGTAACCATTGATCCAAGCCTGCCCTTTGTTGAACCACTTCCTCAACTGCTGCTACTGAGGTAGTTTCATGTGGATCTAATTCTCTGTAAGGAGGAGGACAACCATAAGTGCCTGAAATGGAGTCATTTTAATAGCTGAATGGAAACTAAAATCGTACCACCATTGAGCCTGAAACAACCAATCATGCCACTTGCTTGAACTGTGTATTATCATACACCTGAGATGCGTTTTTAAACATCGATTAACTCTCTTGGTCTCTCCATTTGTTCGAGGATAGTAATATGAACTCAATAGGAGTTGGACTCCCAATAGCTTGAACAACCCCTTCCAGAATATACCAGTGAGAATTTTGTCGGTGTCAGTAAAAATGATTACAGATAACCCATGGAACTTATAAACATGATCTAAGAATAATTGAGCAATTTCTTGAGCAATAAAATGACGAGCTATAACAAAGAAATGTTCATATTTAGTGAACCTGACGACAATGACTAATATAACATTCTTTTCCCATGAACTTGGCAAGCCTTCAATGAAGTTTATTGTTATGTTTCTCTAAATACCGTATGATAGAGGCAATGGTTGAAGCAATCCATGATATGACACTCATACGATCCAAGAAAGGGTCGGAAAAAAAAATCAAGATTCTAGCATAATTATATCTACTGTCTAATTTTACGGCAACAATCATAATTCTCAATCCGACTATTAGATCGGGTTGAAAATATACCTAGAGTTTTTCAGAATATTGTTCTATGTTGGGGTAAAATTTCATGTCAATCAAAGTTCGGAGAGGCTTTGCAATACAGGTCAGAATATGTTGTATGAATTTTGTTATTTACATTCTTTTGACTTGTTGACTTTCTATTTGACAATGATTCTTTTTCTATAAGAATATGACAGTTTGTTTTGGGAATTTCCTAATTCTACAAGAATCTTTAATGGGCTGCAACATAATTTTCAAGTGTAGCAAGGATTCATTAATTCTCCAAAATTCTTTTCTTACAAGGATTCCTTATTCATCAAATATTGATAATTTCAGCCAAGAAATTAAATTACATTAAATATGATAAAAAAAAGTCAACAACGTTATAATCAATAAGTGATTTAAATAAAATGAGATAGATAGATAATATGAAACCCAAATTCAATATAATTATTCAACATTAAATGAATAAATAAAATAGAATAATAAAAACAAAGTTTTTATGCTAAAATTCCTCAATGTATCCCGAATCTTCAATTTTTGCATGTTTTTGATAGATTTTAGTCCTGATTTCAAACATGTAATTCTTTCTTGTCTAGATAAATTATTAGGCCTATCATATATAGTTGGAAAGCTTGAGATGTCTAGTTTTCAGCCTAACTTGAATCGCAATAAAATTCCACATATAACTTCATATATGTCCCAAATAATACATGAAGGTTTAGTTTGAAAGATTTGACAAGATTTGTCTAGTAACTTCGACCATATGAAATAATATGTTCCCGAACTTTATTTAACCTGAAGATTTACCACAATATATTTTCATGTGTTTATTATTTCCCTGTGAAATTTCAGCTCAATTCGATATATGGTTTAAGAGATATACCCGATCTCGCAAAACTAGTCACTAGACATTTTAAGACCAAATTCGAACTTGACTTGATTCATATTATAAATTAGTAAACTCGTAAAATCAGACCGAGTTTACCGATTTTATTGATTTTGCACAAGACAAGTGCGATTTTACTGAATTTTGAGTTTTTAGTTTGATTTTGCATGTTAGATACATGTTAACTCATAAAATCATTGATTTTACTAATTAACTTGTGACTTTGACAACAATGAGTCAGATGTGCCCAAATTACTTCGAAAGGTTTCAACTTCACAAACCATTCTCATAAACAAACAAACCAATGAATTCTTTTTTAGAGCAATGAAAAGGCTTCTTGAAAAACCTTCTTTTTATAAACAATGAAGTCTTCTTGGCTGATCAAAATATGAAGTTACATCATTATCAACTATTTTAAAGTGAAAAACAGGACTGTAAGAAGCAGAATACAGAATCACCACAAAGTAACAAAAAGGAGAAGCCAATCCACCATCTGTGTGAGCATTAGGTTCTGATGGCAAGCAAGTTGAACCATGCGGTACACGACTGTGTGAGCTCGAGATCAAGACTCAGATCCTGTTACTGTAAATGATGCATCCCCAGCAGAATTCTGGGCTTCTAGTAGCTTTGCCTGGCGTTCTGCATGTTCTCTTTCACATTGAGTAATCCCCATTATAATATCAAGCATTGTACCTGTTGTACCAAAGAACACAAGGGGTCCAAATGATTTTCGTTTTATCCCAACTGGAATCGCAAGCAAAGCTCCTGCAACTGAGAAAACCCATGTACCCAGTGCGCTGCAGATATAGATCATTCAGTAGTTATCATCATAGTTTTGTTCGGAACAACAGGTAAATGAATAAAGAAGGAGAAGAAAATTTACGCGCACATATTATTTGCATAAATATTTTTCATGTGTAAGTGTTGTTTGAGGGACATGGCCTTCTAGAATGAAACTAAGACATAAAACTTGGTGTTCTCAATCGAAGTCAAAGACCAAGACCAAATCAGAAACCAGACACAAATCTGTTCATGAGTACAATACCAGATATGGCTAGGATAGCAGTGTGACAAACAAATGTCCAATCTTCAGTTTTCTCCCTTCTAATAAAGATCAAACTGTGCCTAAATCAAAAGGAAATGCACATTCGCAAACTCCTCTAACTAGCAGCAGTCACATGAGAGTATAACTCACTAACTTAAGGGAAACTTTCAACTAACTGAAACCAAAGCGATCAGCCCAGAAAATCAAAATCTTTTCAAGTCTTCAATTTCATCAAATCAACGATAAAAGAAACATTTACAAATCGAAAGTAAAAATGAAGATGAAACTAACTTGGCAACCGAGCACTCCTCAAGGTGCTTAACATTCTCTTGCCCTGCTGCCATTGTTCTTCTCTCTGTTGAGAAAATTGATTTGATTAAATTGAAGAAATCATGGGGGTGATGTGATAAACCCTACAAGCTATCAAATTCCAATAAAGACATAAAAGAGAAGAAAATAAATTTGTTAAAAATTAATGGATACCCATAAAAATAAAAAATGATTCCAAAACTACCTGATAAGATTTTCACCGTTCCAGAAGATGATGAATCTGTGAGAAAATAGGGTTAGAGGGCCCTGCTTCTTTCTGTGCAGTATCAATTATGTGCTGCACTCGTCTCCGTGGTTTAAGTGATAACCGGTCCACCCGCTTCAATTACCCGGCTCACATATTACCCGGTTTTTCGAAATAAGTAAAGTCTGTGGGTAAAGTTGAAACGGCGTGATTCTTCTGAGGTAAAATGTATAAAACCGAAAAACTCAGGGGATGAAAAAGAAAAGGAATCCAGAGAGAGAGAGAGAGCGTTGGATCGGAGAGATGAAAGGAGTAGGAGGGCCACTGCTATGCATAGGAGATTTATTAAGCGATCTTGCAGAAAAGGAGGAAGAAGAAGAAGATGTTGTCTCCGCAGCAGCAGCAGCTGATCGGTGGTCTCCTCCATCATCAGTTTCTGATTCCAAAAATAACAGCCTTCAATCCTTAGACCTCACCAAACTCTTCCAGGTTCTTCTCTCTCTTCAATTCCCATACACATAACACGGATGCTAGGGTTACGTAAAAATTAATTTGTCAACATTTTAATTTTAATTTTTTTGTACAGGAAGAGTATGACCGCTTGAATCAATCACTTGACGGAACTGATCACTCATGGACTGCACTAACTCTTAAGGTTCGAAAGCTGATCGTATATTAATTAAGGATATATTTTGAGTGATTTCTAGCGCAGTTTATTATTTAATAGAATTTGAATGGTTTGATACCAATAAATATTACAGGATTAAAATAAGATTTTCTTTTTTCTTTTCTTTCTTCCGGCTATTATTTCAGTTATGCACTTCCCTAGAAACTGCAAACAAATTGGTTCAATCGACAAACTCGAATGTTGGGTTGCTGTCTGAGAAAGTTGAAGGGCTGGAGAAAATTGTTAGGAGAGGAGACTCAGCTGTAGCAGCAGCCAGGGTCATCCATGTTTCTCTAAACCAAAAGGGAGGACCATTTAATGGCAGTCAGAATGTCTAACTGTCTACAACTCATCTGAATTTACTTGGCAAAGTGAGCTTTATCATATTTCTTTTTTCAGGTTCCTATTTTTTTGCTTTCTTTGGATACGATGTAAAATTTTCATTCGAATAAAGATGCAAGGTTGACTGATTGAGTTGAATTATCTCTACTTCCTTAGTTGCAAATTTGTGATGTGATTCTTTTATTTCTTGAATTCTTGCTCCATAGAGACTAGTAATACGCACAAGCCTTTTTTCTACTTGTCTGATCTTTTGAAAAATAGCGATGTCAATAACTCAGCATGTGCTAAACTATCACTAACCAAGAACTTTGCAATGATTTAAAACGGTTTTGTGCTGCAAATTCGGCTTTTATTGTTGACATGGATAGTGGCAAAAGGCACTGTTTCACTTCGTAGGAGAAAGATCACATTCTGACTGTGCCACCAAGTCTTTAGGTGTCATCGACTCCCTTTGTTTTGCCTGCCTGGTTCAGACAAAAGATTTGATGAATAAGGGGTGAGCACTGCATTAATTAATATGTTCATTATCCTTCTAGGGTGAGCTAAAACGGCCCAGTGATGAATCTGGAGAAAGAAAAGCTTTTTATATCTCTTCTTTGTATGCGCAGACAATTCAGAATGGCACATGCATAAAAACTTTTATGGCATGCATGTTATGATGGAGATTTCCTAAAAATCATTTATCTCTATCTTGTGGATGATGACCATACTCTATGATTGTGGAGATTGATTTGTTTTTATATATCTCATGCTCAAGTGTTTTCGTGCCTATTATGTCAACGATTTTCTTTTTGTAAGTCATTATCTTCATATCATTACGAATGCTACGATGGAAATCACCTAGGGAGTCTGATTTCGTTCATTGGGTACACGTGATCTAAGCGAGCAGCCATACCAATTGCACATAAAGAAAAAGAAATGGGGCAATACAGTTGCTCCATACATGTCTTATATATATATATAGTGACCCCATTATCGTTGTCTCTTTGTAGAAAGATCCCAGGGTTATAATTTCAGTGTTGATTGTAAGATAAATATCGATCCAATTAATTGCGAGAAAGAAATTTTCTGAAACAGAGTGGATGATTGAAAAGGGATCTCATTTCGGTACACAATAATTTGTAGGGGGGCATTTTGACCATTAAAACCAGAAGGAAAAACTAGCAAGTACTGGTTGATATCAACCTAAACCAAGTCTAAGTTTGGTGCTTGACATACACCAGCAACTTGCCAACCATAACAGCAAGGAAACTGCATGTATATCTTGTTTCCCTTTCTTGATACTATATGTACACGATGAGCGGATTTAGATTGATGATTTTGAATTTCTATTTGACACTAATATAGTGGGATCGATATAAAGTACTTGTTCAATTTTATGAACCTTTAGAGGTGTTATTATTTCAAGACTGATAAAGTAATTAATTTAAGTTCAATGTCATATTTCATCAGTCAAATTCAAAGACTTTTACTCGTGCTAAGATGATATGGCGTCTAGTTTGCATTTTTTTTTCTTAGACTAGCATGCTTATGAGAGAAGGAGTCATGGTTTAGATGGTGGATATTCTTAGTTTCTGCTTTTACTCGTGCTAAGATGATGGCGTGCGTGTGGCCATATCGGGTCTGGAGCCAAGTTCTTTGTTTCTTCATTTCGATCTTCCAAAAACAAAAGAAGCCATTTAGTATTTGTTTGTGGATCGGGCCTATTTGGTTTAAAATAGGAAGTTTGGGCTGATATTAAATATTTGCGTATTTAATTTGGTTTGAGCTTAGGTCTTAGCATGGGTCTTGTTGGCTATAAAGCCCAATCCATCCATGTGGCTGTGCAAAACCTTTTAAGGTTTAAGACATGTTTGCCAGGAATAAAATTTATTGAAGAAAAAATATATTATGTGTTTTTTAACTAACGGTATGTTTAGCAAACACATCCTAACCTATTTTTCACAACCTCTATTTTCTTCTTTCTTTTTTTGTGTTTTCCCCCATATGCCATAATTTAATTCTAATTATTTTTCAAGTTTTGAAGAACCATAATGCAATAATTTTGGGTTCTCCATGTTATTTTTTAACTTTTCATATTTAATATTTGATATTGTAAATTTATACGTAAAGCGCTTCTTGTATTAAAAAAACTAAACTTTTGTAAAAAATTAAATATGAAAACAACAAAAAAAAATCCTTCGTTAAAAAACAAAAATACAATTATGATTTAAACTACATGTGTCCAAGTTTCCAAAAAAAAATATATTTTCATTTTTAATATAAAAACATATGAATGAAAAAAATTATTTTACATGATTTTACATTTTTTTTAAGAATATAAAAAAAACAAATTTTATATTTTGCATGCATCATTAACTTAAACTTACAGGAAATTTAGCCTAAATTTCATATATATATATATATATATTATTTTGGCTAGTTTTAATATAAAAACTAAAAAACAAATTTAGTATATAAATAAAAATCTAGTTTGGCCTATGAATACACACGTTAGTTTTTTTTATCATTGCTTGCTAATGATCAGCAACAAAATACACACGCTAGCTTTTTTGTCATTGCTTGTTTACCTTAATATTAGTAATTATTATCAAACCTTAATTACTTTACATCAATACAATTCAACTTGTAATGATCATTAGTACTGTTATGTTATTATTCACAAGGAAACACAAACCTCAATTTAGATGATCATGAAGACAATCAACATGCCAATTCAGTTGCTGATCATTAGCTACTTCTGCAATTTTAACTGAGCCAACGACCGCCAGACTAACTTGCAATCGGCGCTCCTATACGATTTTCTGTGGTTTTGATTACATCGTGTGCTTCTTCTTTTTCTTATTTGTTTTCGTCCCTTTTGAACAACAATTGTTTAGCTTATGACACTGTACACTCCTTCAATAATTGGCCTAGCCAGTTAAATTGACTAACATTTCCTCTAACAGCAACTTTTTTGGATTTGAACTAGGAAAAGAACTGTTAAACCAAATTATTATGCAATCAGCAGTACGCCCTAAACTTTGAAGAAGAAAAATTACCATCGTGCAAAGGAAAGAAGACAAAACCCTATCAGCAACCTTCCCGTCTGATCTCCAATCTATAATTAAAATCTTCCAATTTGCAAGTATTTTAGCAATAAAGTCACTCTCTTAGCGCCATAGAAAACTCCCCCGCTGATGCCTACGGTACCCCGCAAAAGCTCGTATTTCTTAAAAATCAATTAGACATAGAATATGGGTTGATTCTCTTTTAATACGACAATTATGCAGCCATCACAGCCTTATCTCGAGTTTTCTAGTCTTGCTTTAGTGATGGATCAGCCTCCTGATTCAAATTACGCGTTCTTCTTTTCTTTATTTTTCCACTGTTACTCAAACCTTTGATTAATGGCATGACGTCTCTAACGAACAACATAAAACCTGCTTGAGCCCCCTAATAAAGAGACAGGAAGACTCGAAACTATCGCTCCACGTGGAAGCTTATTAGACAATTACAGAGAGAGTACTGTTGGGCTCGAAGAAACTGTATGAATATTATATATATAAACAAAAAATATAGGTGGGATTGATCAGCTGTTGTTAAGTTCTGCAAATGCAGCTAAATGGTTGAAGTTATGATGAAGTGCAAATGTTTCTTTGTATCTTAAGAAGAAGGAAAGGTATGTAGTGTTAGTACTTTCACCATCATGTTCTATATGTTGCTAGACTCCAAAGCGAAGTGCTGCTTCTGGCTTATGTTTTGCCTCTACATGCCTCATAACTTTAACGTACATACAAAAATGAACCTCTCGCAGATCTTAATTATTGCTGCACGCATGTATATAACTACAAAACTTAAAAATTAGTAAAATTTAATTTAATTCTTTCAAAATTAATAAAATAAAACCGAGTTTACAACAAGAATAAAATCAGTGATTTTCTTGATTTTATATGAATAACTATCAATTAGTTTTGGGTTTTCTAGAAACTTGTCGATTAGTTATCCTGTTGTGTTTAATTTTTTATATATTTTAAGATATTTTAATATTTTTATTGTTTATTTTATGTTTTTTTTAATTATATTATCCTGCTTTTATTATTTATTATTTGACCAGAATTATTAATACATAATCAACTAAGAAAGTTTACTTGTAATTTTACTATTTTATAATCCAAATTTACATTATGTCTTCGCTGACATGTAAAATTTTTGTCAGCCTTCACCGGAAGCTTTACCCGTTCAACAATGTCAAGGACGGCAGGTTGTCAGTGAAAAAGATTTAAAAAAAAATGGAGAAGAAAAAAGATAAAATAATAACCGAAACAATGCTAGCCCTGGAGATGTCACTGTTCAGGGCCATAATCGATATATATAAAAATATACAGTGCCGAAATACAACGAAACCAAACTGTGGAGTTAAGGCATTAATATCCCTTTTTATTGTTAGCCTCGGATATAGACTAGTTCGTTTTTTCTGGCGCTGATAACATCCCTTGACCATGTTAAAGAGTTTTCGAGCTCTTTTATTATTATTTATTTTGATATTATGTTAGTGGTTATTTTTTAAAATATTTTTTATTTGAAAATATATTAAAATAATATTTTTTTATTTTTTTAATTTTATATCAGCACATTAAAACAATAGAAAAATATTTAAAAAATTAATTTGAAGTAGAAAAATAAAAATATAATATTTTTTAAAATGCTTTCGAGATGAAAAAGTAAACAATCTCTTCATTTTCTCAAATTCGGACTCAATTTTAAAATTACTCTGTGTGAGTTGCAGCAATTAATAATTTATTTATTTATTTATTTATTTCCAAGTGGAATTCATTAATCATAGCAATGAATGATAGCGTATAGATCGTCAGTTCAAAAGGAAAAGAAACTATACGGTCCTATTATTATATCAATCACTCTTTATATTGGAAAATAAGACACTCCAAGTGGTGGAGCATGATTAGTAAGTACAGCGTCATGCATAATGATGGGATAGGAAAAGATATTGGTCCTTATATATATATATATATATATATATATATATATATATATATATATATATATATATATATATATATTGAGGTTTTGATTTGCCATATTAAAAATTTAATAAACAATTCATGTAGATATAGTTTATACATGTTGTAAATAAATAAATTTTAAAATATTATTTCAAAAGATTTTTTATCCCACATTAAAAAGATATTATCTTCTTCTTTTAACTTTAAGTATTTAAACCAAAAGGATTTCTTATCTTACATTGAAAAAACACAACTTTCTTACTGTGAACATATAACATATAGACTAATAAGCTTCCAATCTCATATTTAAACCAATAAAATTGTACATGCTAAGATAGGCCCCAGCACACCTAGCTCATTTTTTTCTTATTTAAGCGGACTATGAGGGATTTGCCCATCTTTTAATTTTTTTTAAAAAAAATTATCATATGACATGTCGTCTAAAATGGTAAAGGATGCATTGTTTCTGATCTGACATCGGTCACCTTAGGTGATCGGAAAAGTCCAACCTTTGACTTTCTGGTCCAAAAACATTTTAAACACTTAAATAAACCAGTATATGAGCTTAAATTAGCAAAAGAGGTTTAAAGGTAAAAAAAAAAAGTTTAAACCCAAAAAACTTCATAAGATCATACTTATCATCTCTTGCAAGATTAAGTCCAAACAACACCTTCATTGTAATTTATTTTGTTGAATGGAACTTATTGACACCGAAATTAATTATTTTTGTGATTGGAATCGATATTAAGCAATAATTTTCTTTCTTTTCAATCAAAACATGACAATTTTTTTTTTAATTTAGAAATTAAAAAATAAAAAAAATAAAATGTTAGATCAAAAATAGATTATCAAAAATAAAAATGGATTAAAAAGTTTTAATTAGAAAGTACGAAAAACCAAACCCAACTTTTGACGCTGACTTTCAAAACACCACCCATTTTTCCTATATTTTTTTTTACTTTAATCTCAAGTCTTTTAATCTCATCTTTCTTTAACAGATTACAAGCAAATGACCACTAATTTTGCAACTCGAGGATAAAAAACAAACAAAAAAAAAAAAACTACTACAATCTACAGTAAATTACAAGAGAATGCACGCTATTTTTAACCACACCAAAAACACCAGATGGTTTAGTTTCTTTCTTATGGCAAATAAACCAAACTTGAGGGAGTGATGAACATAACGGGTTGAGCCGGCAAATAAAGACATGGCCAAATGATGACGTGGTCCCAGAAGAGTGCCTCGTCAAACTCGAAGTGTCTTTAGGGCAAACTGAATCGTAACTGCCGCTCTGGGGCCTGGATTACGTGTATGTATATGAGGTTAAAACCTGAGCTTTCATTTTGATGATTTCTACGCTAAGAATATACGGGTCAGTCTCTGTCATTTGAGGGTAGGCCGCTAAGAGCGGATATTTTGCTCCCATACCCCTCATCTGTTCCATTATTAATATGCTTACGTGATTTTCTTCATTCATCTCACTTTTAACCGTCTGTCCATTTACAGTTTACGACAACTTGCCTGTCCCATTTGTTTGGACAAGTTGCTTGGTTTTGAATGCGATTAGAGACCGTTGCCTCGAGCAACTTAAAAATAAGATTGTGCGTATCTATTATCTAGTCTAGATAATATTGGTCCAAAATTGAAGTTTTTCAAGTTTGAAACATTTTAAAAGGTAAGAAAAAAGAAAATGATAATAACCTAGAAAATAACTTTAGAGCCCACTTATTAATGTTACATGTACATGCACACAAAAAAAACCATAAATTTAAGATATATAAATAAAAAGTTATTAAGTGTTTGAAATAGTGGTTAATTAATATGTTCATGTACTTGTACTTTTTCCTTTTAATCCAAGAAACTTCATGCTTATAGTAGAAATTCTAAATACCTGCAAAAACAGTCCCAATTAAAGGGACTCTAAAATTCTCTAATGATAAAGTTAGTATCTTTATGAAAAATGTAGTCCATAATTTAAAAGAGTCTTAAATTCCAGGGATAAAAATATTTGTTATTGAGTTTTAGATTTATTAATGCTTTGAAATCTATGTATTTTTATCTTAAGATATAAGAAGTTGTAAACCTTTGTTTTGAATGTCTCATAGTGTATTTATAGTCCAAGAGTTTTGTCATTTTATGAAGAAAAAGGGTTGAAGTGTAATTTAATCTTCATTATATTTTGAGTTACATTGTGAACTATATTACATTCATTTTATTTAGCTAAAAGATATTGTTATGGCTGACCATAAAAGACTTTAACACATTTTAAGGTTTTCATGGAACATATACTTGTTTAATTAAGCATATTTGTTGAGAAATAATTCATCTATGATTTTATATAAAAATCTATAGAATTGATGGTATTCTATCTAATAATCTCATAGGTCTAGCCATTACTAGACCCAGCATGTCCAAAGCTTGACACACTGCCGAGTATAATAGCGCTGCTAGATCTAGTGTTACTAGAGCTTAGCACATTGTCAAGCCCAACATGCTATACCCTGTATATCTTCATTGAAACATACTTATTTACTCAAAAATTTATATTTTTCTTAATGTAATATTTTTTAATAAAAGTATACCAATAAAAAATTTATTAGTCACCATCCATAGGTAAACTTCAAAACAAAGAAGTGTTTTTTATTTTCTTCCTCGTGCGTGGCACAAGTTTTCGCCCAAGAAATGATACAAAAATTCTAGGTTGTCAAAATAAATAAATAAGTCCTAGTTAATTTACTCGTATGGAAGTCATGATTTCATATTTCGAGACGCAACTAATCACGAGTGACCCATAGGAACAATTAATTAGTGTTGTTGCAAAAAAAAAAAAAAAAGAAAGAAAGAAAATCCATCGAGCCATTAAGGATGAATATCGTATAATTCAAGGGCATCAGTGCAAAGTTCCACTTTCATTATTGAACAGTACTGCCTGGTAAGACCCCAGAAATCTGTATATAAAACCAAACTAGCATAGAATCAACAGCCCAATAAATGGTCGATGATCTTAATTAAAGCTTTAAAGACAACCCTCACTGTCTCTTGTTTCAGTTCTTTCTCCTATCTAAAACCCCTTTTAAAATTAACACCCCAAGTTGATAGTTGATACACAATAACTCGTTAGTTCAGCTCAACCATGGCCATGGCTATAGATGGAACCAAATTTGAGCTCGACTTTTCCGGCTATAGCAGCACAACCACCACAACCCCCACCATTTCCACCGAAAATGACCATGACCATGCCTGCAATTGGAACGACTGGTCTCCAATGGTCGACTGGGAGGCCTTATCTGGCCCCCACGATGACTTTCAAGACCTCATCGATTCCATGATGGATGATGGAGCATTAATGAATCAAAGTAGTCGCTTGACACCAGACACGAGCAACTCCATGTCCACAAGTGACACTGTGTTTGTCGATGAAGAAACAAGCTGCAGCAACGATTTCAAGGGTTTGCGGTTAGTTCATCTATTGATAGCTGCGGCCGAGGCACTTACTGGTCTAAACAAGAACAGTGATCTGGCTCGGGTGATATTGGTTCGGCTCAAGGAGTTGGTGTCCCCAAATGATGGAACCAACATGGAAAGATTAGCTGCTTATTTCACTGATGCCTTGCAAGGTTTACTAGAAGGCACTGGTGGTATTCACAGTAATAAACATCATTCGGTAACCAACAATGGGCCTTATCATCATCACCATCGCGACGATCCTCAACAACATCACCATCAAAATGATGCTCTTGCAGCCTTTCAGCTATTGCAAGACATGTCGCCTTATGTCAAGTTTGGGCATTTCACTGCCAATCAGGCAATTTTGGAAGCTGTAGCCGATGATAGGAGGATTCATATTGTGGATTATGATATCATGGAAGGGATCCAATGGGCTTCTTTGATGCAAGCTTTAGTCTCCAGGAAGGATGGCCCACCAACCCCACACCTTAAGATCACAGCTATGTCAAGGGGTGGCAGTAGTCGGAGGTCTATTGGGACCGTCCAAGAAACGGGACGTCGTTTAGTGGCCTTTGCTGCATCAATCGGTCAACCCTTTTCTTTCCATCAGTGCAGGTTAGACTCCGATGAAACATTTAGACCATCTGCTTTGAAGTTAGTTAAAGGGGAGGCATTGGTTATGAATTGTATGTTACACCTTCCTCATTTTAGTTACCGGGCACCCGATTCTGTTGCTTCGTTTTTATCCGGAGCCAAGACATTGAACCCGAGATTAATAACCATGGTGGAGGAGGAGGTGGGGACCATTGGGGATGGAGGGTTTGTGGGTCGGTTCATGGACTCATTGCACCACTACTCTGCCTTTTATGATTCGATGGAGGCGGGTTTTCCGATGCAGGGTCGGGCTCGGGCTTTAGTTGAAAGAGTGATTTTGGGGCCCAGGATTTCCGGGTCATTGGCTCGGATCTATAGGGCACGTGGAGAAGAGGTTTGCCCATGGTGGGAGTGGTTGGCTGCGCGGGGGTTTCAGCCAGTTAAAGTAAGCTTTGCCAATAATTGTCAAGCAAAGCTTTTGCTGGGAGTTTTTAATGATGGGTACAGGGTGGAGGAATTGGCTAGCAACAGGCTCGTCCTTGGTTGGAAATCTAGACGTTTACTATCAGCCTCTATTTGGACCTCTCCTTCTGACCCTGATTTGTAAATTTCTTTCTTTTTTCTTTTTGTTATTTGCTCTTTTGCTCCCCGATTTCCGGTTTCTTTTTTTGCCTAAGCTCCTGGCTGTCCTTTTTTGTACCTTCTCAGCGAAATTGAATTTGAAAGAGTATTGAGAAAAAGCTCTACGAACTTTTTAACTGTTTTATTTAAATTTATTTAATGTGTTAATTTTGAAAATATTAGTTATTTATTTATCTCAAATTTTAAATTAAATTATATAGAAATTAATCTGAATTAAATTGATTGATTTCATGGATTCAAATGTAACTTTGATAATTGATAAAAATATAACTTAACTTTTGATAAAATTTCAAGATGATGATTTTTTTAACAAAAACTATTGAGATAATAACATATTTTATTGATCTCAGTTTCCTAGCGAACCGTGTCACATACTTCATTGAGTTTACTAATTTGTTTTTTTATAAAATATTTTTTTAATTATATGATAAAAGAATAAGGCAATAAAATTAAACACCAACCTAAAAATAAAAACTTATTTGAAACAATAATAATCCTATAAAAAACAATAAAATAAATCATGTAGTTTATTCACCAACCAATTCAATATTAAAAAATAAAATTAAGAAAAAACTGTTAGAAATAATTAACGAATAAAACACCAACCTAATACTATAATTATCATATATGACCCAATGACATGATAAAAGCAGAAAAATTTAAAAAAAAAATAGGGAGGAATTAAAAAAAAAACTTACATGAAAACAAAATTAAAAAACCAAAATTTTTGAATTTTACAAAATCACTTTTCAACTGCAGAAACAAAAGGAAAAGGGTAGGAATTGCCTAACATGTCCTAGTTTCCTGGACTGTACATAAAATGTGGTACTAAAACATATGAAACACAGAAAGCATGGAGACATTAATTGCGTTTAGTTTACGTAGGCAAGCACTCAAAGTCTGACCTAAAATTTCTTAACAGATGGAGGTGTGTTTTTGTGTCACGGTCGGATCATATTGATAACCAACTCCAGCCAGGGAAATTAATTAATTAATAGGCTAAGTGAACATAAGAACATGGACTGCATCAGCATTCAGCACTACTGCACGTAAAAAAATATTTTAAAGAATGGAATCTCGGGGTCCTTATGATAGAATAGACAATGAATCTCATCTCTTACTGGGTACATACGGGTGAATCTCATCTCTAACCAATTTTTTAATAACAAAGTTGAAAAACGCTATATAATATTTATATGATAAAAAGAAGAAGAAGAAGAACTGGGCTGCATTAATTTTAATGGCTATCCCTTTGAATATCTGCTTATAATTAAAGATTGGACCAATTGTATGGTGCTTTGACTTCGATTATGAATGTTTAAATATAATGCCGGTGCTTTCATCACCACCAGTTGGTCCCTCGACGGTGATGAGGAGCTTGCTTTGAGCTATTCTAATAATTTAATAGCAAAAGCAGTCCTTCATCCCTTTCCCCCTAGAAAACCTCAGGTTCAAACCTCTCACTTAAGATCGGCAATTAGCTACATATTTGATGAGTTTCATGTGTTCTTGGAGAATCCCATGTTAGTAAAGAATGATAAATTTGAGGTTTTTATATAAAAAGATGGATTTACATATATTAAGCTATGCAAATGGCAGCGAAGCTAGGTTCATTTGAGACAAGCAACTTGTGATTTCATTGCGCTACTATTGTTTTCTTTTAATGGTTGAGCAGGTTCTGCACTCTCGTTCTTTCCTCCACTCTGTATGATTGAGTTAGAGAGTTAGGTCATAAGTTAATTTGATGGCATTACGTACGCTCAAATTATTGATGTTCTCATCTGAGAGGGAGTTATGCTTGATATTGGGCAAGGGACACGCGAAGAGGGCTACTGATTTCCATATATAAGCGGATAAATCCCTCATCGGTGAGGTGTTTATATATTAAAAATAGACTCTGCACGTTCCAGCAAATATCTAGGTTTTTGTGGTTGAAGTGTTCCTGTGAAGTAAAATGAGTTATAACCTCAAGTTTGAATTTTATTTCCAATTATAATCATTAATCTCTCAAAAATAGTTCTTTTTTCTTAGTATTAGCTTAATTCTTGAGCTAGTGTTCTTCTCATATTAGTGTTTACGCTGCACATGCTTCGCCACATGGCCAAACAATTTTTTTAGATAAAAAGTAATGTTTAGAAAAAAAAAAAAGTGTAATTAACTTGATTATAAACGAGTAGGTTGAATAAGCTTATTTTATTTTAATTGGATAAAAAAAATATAAAAAACAACAATAGATGGATCAATTTTAAAAATATAAGTGATTAGAATAATGTGTAGAAAAAAAATATTTTTTCTTGAAATAAGACAAACAATATATTTCAATTTACAAACTATTAAATACAAAAGAACAAAATAAAATAATAAAATTACATAAAAAAAACTAGTCATGATCAAACCGAGTTAGCATGACAAACTTGTAATCCTGTTAATCAGGACCAAGCCAACCTGAGATATCTTGTTGAAGTCGTGGATTAGGTTATGAGATTGGAATAACCCTATAAAAAATTATAAAACCATTTAAAAAAACCCGCGCTATCTTTTTAAACTTATGACCTGGATCATTAGATCTGAATTATCATATATGAAAAAATCATGAAATTTAATTCCTAATCAATCAAATATTGAATGATGAAATTGAAAAAAGAATTTCAATTATAAAAAATGATTAAAAAATAGCCATTAAAATAACAATGATCAAAACTAAAATAAAAAAAATAAATTTTTTATTTGATTGAATGGTGAAATTGAAAATAAAAATTAATTTAGCAAAAGGATCCAGAAAAATAAAAAGAAAGATGATCAAAATTGACATAAAAACAAAAATATAATTTTTATCGAAGGGTGAAATTGAAAAGACTAATAATTTTTACAAAAAGACAAAGAAAAAAAATCAAAACAATGAGGATATTTAAATTGGGAAACATGATACCATCAATTTGGATTGAGTGATTAAATTAATAATTAATAATTTTTTTATAAAATAGCTAAGGAAAAAAATAAAAAAAATAAAAAATAAGGATCAAATTGAAAAATATAATATTTAGTAAATTAAGATTAAATGATAAAATTAAAGACAAATAAAATGTCTACAAAAGAGTCAAGAATAAAAAATCAAAATAAAAAAGAATAAGGACTTGAATCTCATATTAGATTCATTGATTTTTGGATATCAATTACCTGAATATTACGGATTTAAGTCATATTGATATCCCATTTTTCTCTTGCCCCTCGATGTGAGCTGAAAATGGGTATAATCGCTTTGATCCAATTCTTTTTCATCCATATAATGTAATTTTAATTTTATGAGGTGTAAAATTCACTTCTATAAAATTTAAGTTAGTCAAGTATAATTTTGGCAAGGTAAATTTTTAAGAGGGTAGTTACTCATTACCTCGCAAACCCACTTTTTGAAAGGTAAATTAATTTGACATGCAGGAAATTTTAACCTCCAAGACAATTTATTTATTTATTTATCTCTTTTTTGTCTTAAAATTCAAGTCAAGCAATTCTTTATTTCATTATCATCAGTCATTAGTAATAATTTAATTATTCATGACTTATTTTTCTACTAACATTGAAATCATTTTTATAATAATTAGTTCGATAACAGCTCACCTTATTTTTAAGCCTCGTATCAAATATTACGTACCTATACTGTAAAACAATTCGAGACACAGTTTATTCCCATGTCTGCACGATAGATCCAAGTAAGGCTGTTCGTCCAACATATATATATATATATATATATATATATATATAAAATAGCATCATGTTTCTTTTTTCCACGTAAATTCGTGATAGATCATTTTTGCTGCAACTATTGGTAATGTATGCCATTTTGACCTTTCGCTTATGGTTAACTTTCTGGTGTAATTGTATTTTAAAAAATATTTTTTTTTATTTTTAAAATATATTATTTTATATTTTTAAATTGGTTTGATATGTTATATAATAATAATTTTTTTTATATTTTAATTTTTTTATATATTGATATAACAAATATTATTTTAATAAATTTAAGATAAAAAAATATTTTAAAAAGTACGGTGTAGTACACTCCTGTAAATAGTAAAGATACCCTTCTTCTCTCAAGTGGCAGTCCATACAGGACGATGGACGTGACCACCAATAGTGGATGCGTCCCTTTAATAAACGTGTCTTTATCATACTGTTTACTGCGGGCCGACCTTTTGACTAATAAACAACATTAGAGATTCGATCAAGAGACCAAGTGAAGCCACGTCTTACATCACCCCTCAGCACATAATATTATTTTTCTTTTTCATCCCTCCTTTTTTTTTTTGTTTCTTTTGGCTTGATGTATTAAATTTCATCAATAATTATTTTGGTTTATTGGAAATTTGATATTATTAATATTTTTAGATTTGCTTTTTATATTTCAATCCAATTTTATAATTCGTGTTACAAGTTCTGAAGATTAAATCAAATTGGCTTTAATTATTTTTTTAATTCCATTTGTAATTACTGGATTTATTGGAAATTGATATTCGTTATATTCACCTTTCCTTCTATATAATTATTCTCATATCATGTCCGAGTAATGGATGTAGCGAGTTCATCAAGTTTGACTTGAATTTTTTTTTTTCACTGTTTTTATTTTATTTTTTATTTCACCATTCAATATTAAGTTGATTTGAGAATCAAGCTTCTTAATTTTATTCAGCATGCTTTCCACAGGGTTACCTTAGTCCTAAGATTGGGTTATAGATTTGGTTTGATTTTTGCACAAGCCGGATGATAAAAAAAATATCATGTTTAATTTATTCGGAGGATGTGTTTTTAAGATTTCACTCTTGTGTTGGCCTTGATAGACCCAAGTCAGTTTCTTTTTTGTTTTTTTAATTTTTTTCTTTTTGATTTTGTCATTCATCATTTTATTTGTTGAGAATTGAGATTCATATTTTTTTTATTTTTCTTTTCATGTAATTATCTCGTTCTCATTTAATTTTTAATTTGTTAGCAAATATGATCATTGAGATGTGTTTAAGAATATTGTAAAGATATATTTTCATAATATTAACAAGCGTTTATTTTCTGCATTGAATCGTTGTTGTTTTTTTCATTTTATTTGTTGTCAGTATCTTATTTTAACCATATTATTAAATTAACAGAGTTTATTAAATTCATTTAAGTCAATGACCAGAATCTCATATTCTTTTTAAAATATTTACATCGTCTTGATATTTTTTTTACAACGAAAAAAAAGACAAACCCATGGTGCGGCGCGAGTCACCTATCTAGTACATATATTAACAAAAAAATAATTTTTTACTATATATATAGAGCATACTTGTAGTTTTTTCCAATATTTTTACTATATCGGATATTGTAGCGATGACAAAACTTTAATTTTTAGGGTTGTTTTTTAGAAAAAGGTTTTTCTTAAATTTTTTTCTCTATACTTGGTTTATTTGTTATTTTATACATCGTGTAATTATCATTATTTTTTTATCTTTATTTTTTTGTAATAACTTTTTAGCTTTTCATTTAATATTATTTAAATATATTTTTAATTCAAAAATATTTTTATATAAATACTATGTACCCCCGTTACCAAAACCGAACACATGGAAGTCCTGGCCGCTGATATTTTGATTACCGATGCAAAATGTGATAGAATACGTATAAATACTTACATTTGATACATAGTTCAAAATAATACCGGAGTATCATCTTCATTTAAAAAATAAATAAATCTGAAGCTAATATTTGTATTGATATCAACTTTATATTTTAAAGATTTTCTCCATGTAATCATATTTCCAAAACGACGGGAATAAAATCCTTCAAATTGTTATTTTCTAAAGATTTTCTCCATGCAATCATATTTCCGTGAAGACGGGAATAAAATCCTTCAAATTGTTATACCACGTGACCTAGCACAAGTTGACATGTGTGTTTATGATTAATACATGTATCAGCCATGTGGTACAGATTATGGAAAGATTTGGCTTTGTCTTTAATGAAGAGAATTAAACAAAAACAATTTTAAAAGTAGAGGATTAATATATTAAAAATAAACACTAATATAAAATCAAAACTAGAATAACACATACAGGCGCCTGATTATAAAAAATAACACAGCAAAATGGAGTTCCCCGGCTGACACACAGGAGCATCTTTAATCTTTAATTCCACATTCTTACAGTGTTCCCCAGTTATGTCCTGGACAGAGGGGATGTTGGTGGTTGGCATAGCCCTTTTTTTTTGTTTTGTTTTGTGTGTGTAGTGTATTTGAAATTATAGTAATAATTATTTTTTAAAGTAATTATTTTTAGAAATACATTAATATAATAAATTTTTATTTTTTAAAAATTATTTTTAATATCAGTATATCAAAATAATATGAAAATATTAAAAAATATTAATTGAAAAAAAATATTTTTTTTAAAAAATACTTTTAAAATACAAAAAAAAAAAGACCCGACACCCCAGTAGCCTTGAACATCCCTCGGAATGTGCCATGCACAATTCACAAACAACCTACGAACGTTGTTGCTAATCAAAATTTATTCAATGAAGGCAATGCTCTTGTTTATATATCCAATTTGCATCAAGTTGATGCTTTTCAAAATAATCACAACGGCCCTCCAGATTAGTGTAGTGTGGTACTGTGATATTGATTAATTTTTAAAGTGTACTTTATTGAGAAATATATTAAGATATTAAAAAAAATAAAAAATAAAAAATAAATTTTTTTAACAAACAATATCTGTGACGCAATACCAAACAATCCTATGCCAGCTCAAAAAATGTGATCTTCAATGTATCCTCTAGACCTAACTCTTCATCTTTTCTGGATCCTCACTAACAATTTGTTCACTCAATTTGCAAACTAAATTGCTTGTTTTTTTGATGGAACACCCCTAAAGACTTCCACGTGTTTAGACTTGTTTTATTTTTTTTTTTAAATAACTTTTTTAATTTTTTTATTTCAAATTAATATTTTCTTAATGTGTTCAAAATATTTTAATATGTTGATGTTAATTTTTTTTTAAATATATAATTTTGATGTATTAAAAAAAAATACTTAAAAAAACAATCATTACTACAATATCAAACAACCTCTAAATCATCTATAAACATTATCTTATTCCCTTCCCACCTGATGAAAAATTCACACCAACTGATTTAGTGAATTGGCTCGAGCATCTTGTGATTTAAACTAGATTTTAACTTAATTTAAAAAATCAATGTAAAAGAATTTTTTAAAAGTTAACGAGATGATACTATTTTGATAAAAAGATTCAAGCTCGTTTTAAAGTTAAATCCGGATTAGGTATAACAAGCATGATGAATCCACATCAGAAATCGCGACTCGAAATTGCCAAAGTACAAGATAAACAGTTTAAAATACTAAAGCATTTTCAATATTTAATTTCCCAAATTCATGGACCAATAATAAAAAACCCCAAACCTGAGATCAGAAATCCAAAGCCCCAACTCATCAGTAATAAATTATCTTTTTTTAACTAAATAAAAAGAATCAAATTCACAAACCAAAAACCCTAAATTCCATATCCGGATTCAAATTATCCAGGATTTACTATTATCAACGCTCCTATTGCTAGTCGCGACGACATTACGGTGGTAATGGAGATAGTAGAGGCTGGCAACAGAGCAAAGTGGCGGTGCAAGAAAAGCCCTCTCAAGAAAAGAAAAGATAAGGAGGGGC
Organism: Populus x sibirica; assembly: GCA_019202695.1. Lineage (NCBI taxonomy): Eukaryota > Viridiplantae > Streptophyta > Magnoliopsida > Malpighiales > Salicaceae > Populus > Populus x sibirica. The sequence continues at coordinate 615,719 of JAGMVL010000643.1, read as the reverse complement.
AGAATGAAAAATGCCCACACGCCAGGCAATAGCCCCGTAAGAATTCAGAAGCTGATGCTAAAGTTGCATTTTTTTATCCTATGGTTTAATGGGGTGATAAAGTTCATATTACTGTAGCAATTCCCAGCTCTTGAGGTGGTGGGATTTGTAATCGTCGACTTTTTAACGAATTGAATTCCATTTCTTTATCTCATTTGTTTAATCCAAACATGATGATAATTGAATTCAATTTTAAGTTTCTAAACAATTGAATTCAATCCTTAATATTCTAAATGAGCTACTAGTAAGAGATGCTTGAGATTATAGTATGAGATGCTTTTTTTTTAAATAACTTTTTGTCTGGAAATAAATTAATTTTTTTTAGAATTTTGACATTATCGTATCAAAATAATTAAAAATTACTAAAAAAAAATTAATTTAATGTTTTTTCTAATAAAAAATGTTTTTTTAAAAAATCTTCAACCATACCTTTAAAGATTTCAAGACATGGAATCATTTTTTTCATGAACCATGGAATCTGTTCCTTATTTTCTGTAGGAGCACGACCAAACAGGGAGATTAATTTGCAGTTAATCAGTTGCAAACCGGAAAGGTGAGAATATAAGACAACTCTACGTTAGGCGTTAAGCAGTGAAGTAGCAGGAGTATAATTTACTAATTTAGAAAGACTGGACCCAAAATGTTTCTAAGATGGCTCGCTAGTCTGAAACTAAGCTGGCCTTTTCATTGAGGCCCACATAATTCCTAATTGGGCCACACCCAGATTCTAGAGGCCTAACAACTTTAGGCAATCCTCCTGAGTTCCTGGACTTCCATGCTCAGGTAAACCCGGATGTTTTTTCTTTCACAAAGCTGTAAATTTAAAAAATAAAAAGATGATTTATAAAATTGTTTTTATTTTAAAATATATTAAAATAATATTTTTTATTTTTAAAATATATTTTTAATATCAACCTATCAAATCAATCCAAAAATACAAATAACTTAAAAAAAAAATTCAAGATTTTTCAAAACATAGTTAGAACACATTCTCATGTAATCAAATCCTTGCCAAAATTTAAAACCAAGCATAATTTTCATCTATCTGGGAAAGAAGTAAGGACTGTGCAGTCATACGTGAATGATATAGGTTATCATTAAAACTTATAGCAAGGTGTTATATCGATTTAATTAGTTATTATGAAAAACATTGCGATCGACATGAAAATGCGTGCGTAATTCAGCAGTATTTCGAACTGAATATTACAATGTCAAACCATATAATTTTGTATTTAGTAAGCATGGATGGGATTTGACATGTCTCTTGACGAAAAACTGCACTATGCCGTTTCAAAGCGGCAGTAATGGCATGGGTTAAGCCACCTTATATTTATAAATAAATACTGCATCTTAGTGTTTTTTGGTATAACAATACCTTGCCCAAAAAATCCTTGGTCAGAGGTAGCAGGCTAGCAGCCCCTTTGACGGTACTGGAGTTTTTGATGTTGTGTAGTGATGGGGAGTCAATGTATCTGGACGCCTTGTAAGGTGCTCACGCCACTGAGCTTTAAACCCTCAACATTCTTCACCTTTTCATTTTCAAAGCAATTGCTTCTACCTGACAAAAGTATTGCCGCTATTAGCTCTACAAGGAGAGGAATCTCTTCTTACCCTTCTCTCATGGCCTCCTCACCTTCCCTCAAAGATGCAGTTTCCACTCAAAACGAGTCAACCCAGAAGACCCAACAGCCGTTACAAGTAATCCGATTCCTCTTTTTTTATTAATATTTTCTTAGCTAATTCATGCGCGCATAGCTTATTCTTCGTATGGGTTTTGTTCCTTTTTTTTTGTGATCAACTCTATTTTCGTTGTGGTTTTGCTTAATTCCTCAGAACCAGGACCATAACCATTTTGTGATCTGTCGATCCATTGTCCAATTTTGTATCTCTGTGAAGATTATTTTGTTAATTTTTTTTAGCTTCATTTTCCAATCAAATGATTTGCCTGGGTAATGGTTAATGTTTGAGGAGCATAAAAAAAGAGAACTTTTTAGCTAGGGCAATTAGTGGGTTGCTATTGTTGGAAAGCTTTGACAATTAGATTTGTCGTGCTCTTGATTCCCAAAGCAAAGTTGGTGAGAAGTCTTGAGTCTCTGGTTTTGTTGTTTATAATGTAAGCCTGAATGTGATATGCTGGAGTTAATTGTTTTGGTCGGAGCTGAAATAGAGTTAGTATTGTGGTAAACTAATGAAAACACTCTGGTTGTTCACCGGGCTTCCTTGAAAACTCGATCACAACTTGTATAGTGGTAATACATGGCATGAAATGTACTGCTTGATTTTTCTCTAACCCCATGAATATTTGGTCAAGCACGATGGATTCCTTCAGCTTAAGTCAATCCACTATATGAAGCAATACTTTCGTTCTGTCATGTCTTGATGAATAGTTCCATATCAAATTAATCAATGACATGCCTTGGAATCTTTGTTTTTGGAGTCCCTGTTTTCCTTCTAATATTTTGGCCTCCTTAGCAGGTTGCAAAGCGTCTGGAGAAGTTCAAAACCACAATATTCACACAGATGAGTTCACTTGCCATCAAACATGGAGCGATAAATCTGGGCCAAGGCTTTCCCAATTTTGATGGTCCTGAGTTTGTCAAAGAAGCAGCCATCCAAGCTATTAAAGATGGGAAGAATCAATATGCTCGTGGATATGGGGTTCCAGATTTCAGCTCTGCCATTGCTGAGCGATTCAAGAAAGATACCGGGCTTGTGGTGGACCCTGAGAAAGAAATTACTGTTACATCTGGGTGCACCGAAGCTATAGCTGCAACTATGCTAGGCTTGATAAATCCTGGCGATGAAGTAATCCTCTTTGCTCCTTTCTATGATTCATATGAAGCCACATTATCAATGGCCGGTGCAAAAATAAAATGTATCACATTGCACCCACCAGATTTTGCTGTTCCCATAGATGAGCTTAAATCAGCAATCACACGGGATACTCGTGCAGTTCTCATCAACACTCCACATAACCCAACTGGAAAGATGTTTTCTAGGGAGGAGCTTAGTACTATTGCATCGCTTTGCATTGAGAATGATGTGCTGGTTTTCACTGATGAAGTTTATGATAAATTGGCTTTTGAATTGGATCATATATCAATGGCCTCTCTTCCAGGAATGTATGAACGGACTGTGACTTTGAATTCCTTAGGGAAGACATTCTCCTTGACAGGCTGGAAGATTGGCTGGGCAATAGCACCTCCTCACTTGACATGGGGAGTGCGACAGGCACACTCTTTCCTTACTTTCGCCACCTCCACTCCTATGCAGTGGGCAGCTGCAGTTGCTCTCAGAGCCCCAGAATCCTACTATGTTGAGCTAAAGAGGGATTATATGGCAAAGAAGGAAATATTGGTTGAGGGGTTGAAGGCTGTTGGTTTCAAAGTATTTCCATCAAGTGGTACTTACTTTGTTGTTGTTGATCACACCCCTTTCGGCCTGGAAAATGATATTGCATTTTGTGAGTATCTGATCAAGGAAGTCGGGGTTGTGGCAATTCCAACAAGTGTATTTTACTTGAACCCGGAAGATGGAAAGAATTTGGTGAGATTCACCTTCTGCAAAGATGAAGGAACTTTGAGGGCTGCAGTTGATAGGATGAAGGAGAAGCTGAAGAGAAAATGAACCCATTCGTGTGGGAATAGTATTCTGAACTTTTGATATTTCAATAATCCATATTCATGTTGGAGGTCAGGGTTATTAGAATAATGGAAGGCATCTTCTCCCAGAATCTTTTGATATTTATCAATTTTATTATTGTTTCTTATCCTTGTGTTTAATGTTTGTGTAATTTGTATCAGTATGCGGTTTTAGAGAACTTTGGATAAATGATTGATTTCCTATGAAAACGGAATTCTTGTAACCTTAGGCACACAACGCTGAAAGGCTTGGCGTTTTAGGGCAAATTACTGCCCCCTATATGTAACAGTGTTAAGTGATTGTTTTTTAATGTATTTTTTTTAAATACATTAAAATAATATATATTTTTATTTTAACAGATTTTTGTTTCACAGTCCGTACTGATTATATTGGTCGTTTCACAATTCAGCTGATTGGGTTTTTCTTCACGAATCTTTTCATGTTTGTGCTGGCCATTCCTTGTCACCACAGGACTTTAAAAGAAAACAACATTGGTTTCATAGTCATTTATGGACTTACCTTTTTTTCGCAAATTTTGAGCCTAATAGCACTACATTTATAGAACCAGCGGAGATTTTCCCTGAAAGATACAGGTCAACTTGCCATGGAATATCAGCAGTTGCTGGGAAGGCTGGCGCAATGATAGGGGCTTTTGGGTTCTTGTATGCAGCACAAAATCAGGGCAAGTCCATGGTTGGTCCAGGGTATCCAACTGGTATTGGGATGAAAAATGCACTAATAGTGCTCGGCGTGATTAATGTGTTAGGCTTTCTGTTAACATTTTTGGTTCCTGGGCCAAAAGGAAGATGTTTAGAGGAGATTTCAGGGGAGAAGGAAGAAGTTGACCAAGCACACCCCGCTGGAGCTGAAGCTGTCTAGCGGTTTTTGTTAGAGAATAATATAAATCATATCCTGGGACCTTACCTAAAAGCTTAAGCTTTTAGGTTGAGATGGTTCTTTGACATGGTATCAGAGCCTTGATGACCAAGCGGTCACGAGTTCGAATCTCACCATTCCCATTTACTTTGATAAAAATTAAGCACAAGGTAAAGTGGACCTGTGCAAGTTTCAAGCCCAAAGGGCTTTCACTTGAGGGAGTGTGTTAGAGAATAATATAAATCATATCCTGAAACCTTACCTAACAGCTTAAGCTATTAGGTTGAGATGGTTCTTTGACAGTTTTGTTTAGTTTACCTTTTCATTCTAGGTTACTATATGCTGTACCAAGATTTTAAGAGTTTTTCTTGATCCTATTATTTAAACTGATATACTCATTCTGCATACATTTTGTCTTGATTGTCTGCTGCTCGTTTGTAGCGATACTTATTTGTTCTATGCAATACATTTTTTTTGCAAAATCGGATCTAGGCATCTCGACATGTGATACTTCAGACAGGGATGTTTTTTTTTCCCGCCACCGAAAGCTTAGGAAAACCTAAAATGTGCTTGGCTAGACTGGTGAAGTTTGTGACATGACTGCTTATTTAGTGCTCTGCTTAGATCATTTCGACTGAAGAAGGGGTATGGCTGCTTTGCTAGAGCAGCAAAATCAGTGGTTAGTTCAAATCCTCGTGCATCTAATTAGATGCCAAGAATTCAGAATCAAGCTGGATAAAGATGGCATCTATGCATGGTGATTGAGCAATCAAAAAACACTGCTGAGGGCTACCAGATAGTGGATTTCAGTGCAGCATTTCAGATGGGAAAAAATCTACTTATGAAATCCATCCCATGATTAATTAGCATTGTTATAAACAAGAACTGAAGTCTGATGAAATCTGCAGGTACATGCATCTCCAAATCCTATTATTTCTTTTCTTCTAGAAGCTTCAACTTCTCAATCATGTTAGGATAATGTCCAGTTCATCAAGTGATGTTTGGATCACTGGCTACTTGGGGTGCTTCACTTGCTACATAACAGAATCATTGATGGTGTGCCTAGACTCTGGAACATATTTTCCATAGTAAATTGAAGCTAAGGTAACACTGCTGGGAGCACTGTTTTTTACAGAAAAAATCGAGACTTGAGAGTCTCGTGAATTGAATTTTTGGTGTCATTTCAGAATACTGAACATTAAATATCACTCTCATTGCAAGCTTTACCAAACAGTATTCTAACAGAGGGTATACAGCCACAAGCTAGAAGATCAAATGATATAACACGATAAAGAAAAAGAAAGGCTAAGAGCAAAGCAATTACCGCCTAGAGAAAAGAAAAAAAAGGCAAAAGCATGTGCGCATGTAACTTAGAGAGCCCAAGAACATTTCGATTCTTAGAACCTAGTGGGAAAACATTACGTTAGTAAATCAAAACAGAGATGGGGTGATAGCAATGGGTGAACGAACAGTGTCCAGTTTCGAGTAGGCAAGCTTTTGTGGGAAGAATCCAAAAACATACCATTCAAACACTAATGTTTACAAGAGTCCAAGAAATACGAATTGGCTGGTAAATATTCCATTCGTGTATGGCTGCTTTTTAGACTGTGAACTACCATGGAAAGTTGTCTGGTTGATATACATAAAATAATCCCTTCATGTAAAAGGCGAAAAGCATCGATCGTTCACTTAGATTCATAATGACGAGCAGATTTTATAACGCTCTCCATGTGAATCTTTTCTATTGTTGTGCCTGCAATTTTTGACAACTAATTTTACTTGTCTCCAACAAAGATACAGCGCAGAAACTAGCGATGTTCAGTGTACCTTTAGAAGGAAGCTTGATAATATTATTATTATAAATGTACCTTGAAGACGTTACCAATGGAATATTCAGTAAGCTCTTAATTTCTAATCCGAGATTTCATATATATAACGAAAAGAAAAGAAAAGAAAACAGGAAATGGGTTAGTGAGCATTGATTAGGCATTCTATATCACAAGAACGTTATTAGCGTATGTCGTGTTCACTGGTGAATTATATATATATATATATATATATATATATATATATATATATATATATATATATATATATATAAACTAAAGGATGTCAGGTATAAACTGTGGCATAAGAAACAAAGCATGTGGATTGTAACAATGTATTTATGTTTTTGTCCTTGTTTACAAAATATAATGGCCTAACTGATGAAGGGTGAGGTAGTTTTTTCAAAGGAAACATTGTTCATTGTCTTTTCAATTGGTTAATATACTTATTTTTAGCACCATAAAATAATTTTATCACTCTTAAAAGCAAAAATATATATAATTTTTGTCTGAATGTTTTTTTGTCTTTTCAATTGTTTTTGCATAGTCAAATATTCTTAAAAACATAAAAATATTAAACTTGCAAAGAGGATTTTTTTTTTATCTTTTTATATTTTTAGCATGGTATAAAGACATATTTACCCTTATAATTAAAAAAAGTAAGGATAGTGTTAAAGGACATTTTTATCTTTTCATTCTGATATATTTGTAATGTTGAATTGCACTTAGAAGCTGCTTTGTAATTTAACAAATATTAAGTTTAATAAAAAAAATTGTCAAATATTGCACGTGTCTTCTTGTGAATGTCCCTCGTGTTTTTTTTTTTGGCGGTGTGTGAAGGGTTGTCTGGTGACCATATGCTGGCTTATGCGATATCGTTTTAGGATCCATTTAGGAGTTTAGTAAAAGTTGTTTTTTAAAATATTTTTCACTCGAAAGTATATTAAAATATTTTTTTTATATTTTTTAAAATTTAATTTTGACATCAACACATCAAAACATTTCAAAAACACAAAACAATTAATTTGAAGCAAAAAAAAATCAAAAAATTTTAAAGTCCTTAATCATCTAGGCAGCCCCTCCATTTTATGATGGCGCGTGTGGTCATTAGGTCTTGAATTTTGTGCTTGTGACCTTTTTTTTTTCTTCTCTCCACTTCAAATTTCACCCTTCAAGATTTCATGGTAACCCTTTAATTGTTTTCTCTTTTAGATTTGATCTTTATTCTTTTACTTTTTATTTGTTTTGTATGAAATTATTCATTGAATTTGATTTTTTTTTTCAATTTCATTTTTTATTTTATTTTTTCATGTGTTAGTTTTAGTCTTAATTCTTTTGATTGCTATTTATTTTATTTGTTATAGTTTTTAAAATTGAATTTGTTTTGTCAAATTTAATCTTTATTCTTTTGATTGCTATTTTTTAACTTTGATAAAATTTTAAATTTAATTTTTTTTTCTATTTCATCTTTCAATATAAAGTTGGTTGTGAATTGAATTTCTTCATTGAGCTCAGATCTAAGATTTAACGAATTGTGAGTTTGGATAATTAACCTAGGTTTAAGAGATTCACTCAAATTCACTTGTTTTTTTAAACTCGTGTTTTTTTAGTTTTATCTTTCATTATTTATTTGATTTTAGATTGGGCTTAGTTATTTTATTTATTTATTTTCTATTTGATTTTTCACTAATTTTAAAAATAATCTTAATCATCTTGTCCTTTAATATTAGGTTGTTTGGTAATTGAACTTCATAATTTTATTCAATTTATTTTTGCGGAGTTATCCTAGTTTAGCAAAAAAGTTTGTCGTTATCAATTTTTTTTTATTTGTGTTATTATATTGACCAAACTTATTAAACTTAGCCAAGTTAATAACTCATATCTTAAGGATTTTTTTAAAAAAAACACCTGTATTATCTTAACATCTCTTTTCACACTGAAAAAAAAAAAAAGTTATCCCATGACATAACATGACAATCATCTAGTCGAAGTCTAAATGAAATTTCTTCGGGATGAAAATGGGGGTTCATAGCAATTTTCCTTGTCCGAGGTGGACTTCTAACATGATTTTTTGTAGGATTATTTTTATTAAATGAAATACATAAATTAAATAAAAAAATAAAATATTTTATAGGTATCAAATAAAGTAAATTAACAAAATATTAGAAAAACAACACAAACTATTATTATTGTTGTAGTATAAATATATAAGCCCATGCAATGAAGGATGCCTTCCGTCTCCGTATTTGAATAGATAGAGTATTTTTATCTGTTTTTAGTAGGGATGAGAAAAAAATAAAAAAATAAATTAAATTAATAAAACTGAAAAAAAATAACTGAAAAAACCAAACCGTGAAAAAAATTTGATTAAACCGATTAAAATTTTAAAAAAACCGACCGGTTCGGTTTAGATTTTATAAGCCTGAAACAAAAAAAACCGAACCGAACCCAAACCGGAAAAAAACCGAGCCAAATCAGGTTGAACCGGTTTTTATCCTAAAAAACCAAATCGAATCAAAACTGGTCGGTTTAAACTGGTTTCGGTTTTTTTTTTAAATTTAGTTTAGTTAATTTTTTTTTAATAAAAATCGAACCGAATAAAAAATAATCACCCTGATCTTTACCTTTAATTTTATAAAAATAAAAATCCCCCCATACCTGTTTCTATCGTGATATATAGAAATAGATTTGCATAAAAGTGGATACCATTGTAATCCTTGTGCCCGCGATGGAAAATAAAACAAAGAAGTAGTTCTCTTTTTATGCATTATTTTCTTCTTCTTTTCCACTAACTGTCTTACAAGATTTAAAAGTAGCATGATAAACATATTTAGGCTTGGTCTAGTAATTGTATACTTGATATACACACACACACACACACACACACACACACACACACACACACACACTGAATCTTATTCAAATTTAATTATTATTATAATAATTATTATTATTATCATGTAACAGGAAGGGTATTCCTATTAAGTAATTTAAACCATTTAGACCTCTTGATGTGAGCGCATGTATATGTCTTTGATGAGTTTTAAGTTTTTTTTTTATTAAATTTGATTTTTTTTTAAATTTAAGAATTATTTTCATATACTAATATTAAAAATAAATTTTAAAAATAAAAAAATATATATTATTTTAATAAATTTCAGATTAAAAAACACAAATATCTAACCGCAATTAAACACCGCCTTCCCTGTAACTTTGAAAGATTTTCTTGATTGTAGTGCTGTCATGTCACGAAGAACAATATTTAATTTTGTTGTTTGTTGCCAATTTAATTGTTTTTATTTTATTATTTTATTTGGACACTTTGGATTTGTTTAACAAATAGGACACCGGCATCACGTTCTTATGTTGCCACCATGCATGATAAGATTCATGATATTTCTCTAATCTATCCTTAAACTAATTTAATACGTAAATACATGATAAGCTTCAAATTTACCCTTCATGTAAAATATCCAGACCAACCCTCTAAAATCAATATTCAAAGTAATTTGCTTGTGATGGTATATTTAGCTCAATTATAGATATAATAATAAATTGAAAAATAATACATTGCTATGGAAGGACAAATCGAGTCATTAATTAACTCTCTTTTTTTTCACCTCTTTTGTTATGCATTTATTAGTTGTAATATTTTTTTTTCTTTTGATTGATATTTAAATTAATATGTATTGCCATTTTTAAGAATTATGATACTCAGGTTTTTTTATTATTCAACCTTCAAACCAGGCCCATGTTATTTACGTTTAGGAATATAGATTTATGATTATGTTTTTTATTTTTATTTTTTATTTATTGGTGATTATTAATCTTTCTTGTTTAATTAGCTCTTTGCTTGTCTGGAGTATATTATGCAAGTTGTTTTGTAGGTCATCCTTGACTTAATATTGCAAGATATCAGAGTTTTCTTCCCTGTAACTTTGGGTGTGTGCTGTGTTGCGTATTTTTGAGAAATAATAAACTATGGCTCCAAGATTTTTATGCTGGCAGGCTTAGCACAGACCACCAGCAACACCATGGCAGAATGTTGGCACTCCTGCTAGAGCTTGAGGTTGCACAATTCCTCCTTGAATGGCTCCATGAAGCCAGACGCGTAGGACTGATTTTTAAGCTCAACCGATACGTTAGCTATGACTAGGAACTTCAGCGATTCAACCCTTTCACACCGCCCAATGACCTCTCTCGAAGACTTCACCAAAAGGTGCCCAAACAAAGAATTATTACCCCCTAAATCCCCCAGAAAAGAATAAAGTGGAGTTGCTTCAGAAACTAATAAAGCGACGTTGATGAAAAATAAATATAGCAATAAGAACATTTTCTCACACCATGTAAAGAAGAGTACGGGTGATGGAAATTTCCAAGGCCACGGCCGCTTTTTTCTCTCGAAAATTGCCTCCCCCACTAGCCTTTTCCATTGCATAGATATATAGTCTTACCTGCCTACTCCCTCGTTTTCTTTGTATTCTAATGACATTACCCTTGCAAAAATCAAGTTGAACAGAGTAAAGAACCAGTGTGCATAAATAGTTTTTCCTACAAAAAGGCACCGAAATTGGGGTTTCATAATAATTAAATCAAAATGATTAATTCATAAATCAATGTCTTGTTCCGAATGCCTGTCTGCTCATCAATCCTTGCCTCCACCGCCCCTGTGTGATTATTACTGCAAAGAAACGCATTACCTTCCGCACGTGACATCTCATCAAGATGGCCCCAGCCTCCAAATCAATCAAGACCACCATCTTGATTCACCTGACTAACATATCAACGGCGCATATCAATCCTTACTCAGTTTGACACTGTGGTTCATGTTTTTGTAAAATTTTATTTTTTTATTTTTAAATTATTTTTTAATATTTTTGTATAATATGTTGATATTAAATATAAATTTTAAAAAATAATAAAAATTATTATTATTTAATATATTTTAAAATAAAAAATAATTTTCAATACACTTCTAAGCCGGTACAAACTTGATTAAAGAGTAAATTAAAATGATATTATTTTATTTTTTATAAAAATAATTAAAAAAATATTTTAAAAAAATCAAATAAATGTAAGCTGTTAAATAATCTATCACATTTGAATTAAACCGCTCTATTTTTCTAAAACAAATCCGATTTAAGCTAAGAATTGTGATCGATTCAGTTCGAAATCGACCTGCCATGCGCAAGGTTGAATAACACCAAGGAAAAACCCATCAAAAGCTAAAAAAATGAGAACACGAACAGACCATGGACTTCCATGATAGATAGCCACATCAACGGTAAGGATAAATCCTAGAAAGCTGTAAGACATGATCCCTGTCCAAACCAAATCCTCACCGTTACCCACATTATCGCCATATCAGCAGTGATAAGACCAAGGGAGCAACTTAACATTGAAACTGCAAAACATGGAAAAAGATGAATGTCCTTTCAAAACATGTGATGACACGTGCCGACCTGCCACAGCAAACCAAAAAAAGGAGCCGAATCTAGATCCGACGACCACATCATATCTCCCCCTCAACGCCGGATGTCCTTTTGATTAAATCAAACGGCTAAAATTCAACTCCATAATTAACCGTTAGATCCCGGTCATATTATAATCCCCTCCTTCTCCCCATTACACCATAAATACCGGTCCAAATCATAACACGCTCTCTCTCTTCCTCTCTAAAAAAAGTTAGAACCAAGAGCCCTTGCTTTTCAAAGTTTCATTTTCTCTGCTTGTGTTAGCTAACGTGCGCGCTCTGGCACTGCTTATCGTGCGCCGTCTGAGATATGTCGCCGGCGGCGAAAATCACAACATTAATAAGAATATCGCGGTACAGGAGGGCCCAGTAAGAAAATCATCAGACGGTGGGGGCTAGTGGGTTGGATTGGATCTCCTCCTAGGGACCCATCCCAGCAAGCAAGGAAATGGACGCTCAAAAAGGCAGCCAAACGAAGCTTACAAGAACTCAGTCTTCACTCCGTTCATCTCCCACTATCCGATCATCCATTCACAGCTTAACTTCTGTAGCCGAAGAGGAGGTTATCAAAGCCCAGCAGCAACAACAGCAAAAACTAGAAGATGATTTAGAAGAACAGAAAAAAATAAAGCCGAACCGGTGTGGTTCAACCCCAAGAAGAACTGGTTCAACACGGTTCACTGCAGTTTTCACTATGGTTTCGCTCATTTTTTTCACCTTTTTCTCTCTTTCCTTCTTTTTCTTCTTCTACTTGAGAAGAGAAGAAGTATCCACATCAGAGAATCTTTTATTGGCTTTGATTTTCATTGCCGTAACGCTGTTCTTTGCAAGCAAGAACAAGAACTTAATCAACCAGAATATGATAGTTTTCAAGCAATTATGGGAAGTGAACACAAAAAGATTCAATCTTTGTACTTCAAGAACCAAATCAAAGCAAGTTCAATGGTTTATTGGAGACCCCAATGTTAACAACAACAATAAAGATAAGAAGTTAGAGAAGAGGATTATAAGAGAAGGAGTTGAATTTTATAGCAATGGGGATTTTTATGAAGGAGAGTTTCATAAAGGGAAGTGTAATGGGAGTGGGGTTTATAATTTTTTTGTGAATGGGAGATATGAAGGTGATTGGGTTGATGGAAGATATGATGGGTATGGAATAGAGAGTTGGGCTAGAGGGAGTAGATATAGAGGGCAATATAGACAGGGTTTAAGGCATGGTTATGGAGTCTATAGGTTTTATACAGGGGACTCTTATGCTGGTGAATGGTTCAATGGGCAGAGTCATGGTGTTGGAGTGCAGACTTGTGGTGATGGGAGTTGCTATGTTGGTGAATTCAAGTGTGCGGTTAAACATGGCCTTGGTGTTTACCATTTCAGGTGATTTATTTCTTGACCTCTGATTTATTTGCTTATACTTTCTGGATTTTGTTTTAGGTTTTTGTTTCTTCGAGTTACTGTTTTAAAAAGCCTTTTGGTTCTTGAAGTTGGGTTTTTCTTTTTTAAAATTGGTTGTTTTGTAGGGTTTACCATCTTATTTACTATCTTTCTGAGCCCCGCTTCAATTTTTCAGTGTGAAGCTGGGTTTCTGATCTTACTGTTTTTTACTGTCAATGATTAATTTAGTAGAAGTATCTTGGATTTAAAATTATGGTTGAAAGATGGGAAATTTGGTAAATTTTCAGGTGAATTCTTGAATTGAACTATACTTCTGTTTTTCTATTTCCTAAATTTGTGGCCGTGTTTTTGACTTTTCTCTTATGATTTGTTTTCAAGCATGTGATGTTGAATTGTTGCGGGGTTCCTATTTTAGAACTGTTCGTGATTTAATGAAACAGTGGAAATTGGAGTATGGAGTAAATTTATGATATATCAAGTTTTCCATTTGTGGCTATTTTGACTTGTATCTGACGAACAGCAGAGTGCAGGCCGATTATGGTTTGTAATCAGCTATATCTACGGATTAAAGTTTAATTGAATTGGCTGTTTCTAATTCACAGGTTTTCATTTTCCATGGATTTGTTATGATTTCCTGTTCCTTTTTTTGTTGTGATTGTGTGTTTCTTAAATTCTACTCTTCAAAGCAAATTATGGTTTTATTTATTTTTATTGGTATGCACACTAGGAGCTCAATATTGATGAAGAAATCGATTGTGTTGCAGAAACGGGGATAGATATGCTGGAGAATACTTTGGAGACAAAATGCACGGCTTTGGTGTTTATCACTTTGCCAATGGCCACTGCTACGAGGGATCATGGCATGAAGGACGGAAGCAAGGCTATGGCATGTATACCTTCCGTGGTGGCGACACTAGATGTGGGGAATGGGATGTTGGTAACCTCAGGACCTCTCTCCCCCCTGTAACTGATCCAGTCCTTCGAGCTGTACAGGTATTTTATTTGGACCTCTGAACTTCCTTGTTGATGATATAGGTCATGAGCAAGGTTTCAATCTTCTCACGCACTTTTGCTTGTTGATTGCTTTAACTTGCAGTCTGCCAGAAGAACAGCAGAAAATGCCATTCACTTGCGCCGGGTGGATGAACTAGTGAACAGGGCAGTTCATGCCGCAAACAGGGCTGCAACGGCAGCTAGAGTTGCTGCTGTCAAAGCTGTTCAAAATCGGATGGATGGCAAATTTTGCGATACTAATGTTTGACCTTAAGCTTTTGTGGAAAATGTAAATTTTACTAATTTTATGCGCTTGGAAGATGTCACCCTGATGAACAAAAGCTCATTGGAGGTTGAGAAGAGTGTTTGAGCCTTCTTTTGTCACGCCGTAACTTGTACATACTCCATGTATATCAATGGAATTATGATCACTTTTCAAGAGGCTCTGTATTTTTCCCCCTTGCCTTCGCTATCTACAAGTTGTTTGAGATTGCTTGCTTGACGGGGTGATCTTACATGCCATAAACAACAACAATTACATCATAATGTTAGTTTTACAAATTGATTTAAATTATTTTTAATTTTTTAATTTATAAATATGTTGTTTAGGATCACCTTTTGATTTGTATTAAAATCTTGATTTGACCAAAAATTAGAATTTTAACCAACTTATAAATCTATTTATACTACAATCTTCTCTAAAAATATTATTTTAAACCATTTTTATCAAATATATTTTTAATTTAACCCGAAAATTCAGCACTCCTGTTGCTAAGAAATCTCCCTTAATATTCCTTCATATCTTTTCTTGCATTTTGCTCTTGATCTAATAGTCATACCACACCAAGAAATTTAGACAACCGCCTGTTTTGATACAAGGCGTGATCGAGAGTGATTCTGTTTTTTATTATTTTTTTAAAACGTTTTTGACTTGAAAAATAATTATATTAATATTTTTTAATATTTTCAAATAATTTTAATGTATTAATATAAATAAAATCTTAAAACAGATTTATTTTAATATATCTCTAAATAAAAATACTATTTTAAAAAATAATCGACGTCAGCACACTATTCAGCAGAGACTCAGGGGCGGGTTTTCTTTTTTAATTATGCTATCATGTTTAAACTGATCCGTTCTCTCTGTGCCCAAAACAGAGGATCACAGCTCGAGTAACATGAGGAGATGTGAAAAGATCTAAGCACCACGACACCTTGCCTACTTTAGTTAACAGCTACCAATATGTGCCCAGAAAATAACTTGCTCTACTTGAATGCTCAGTGGAAATTCAAGTACACCAATTATGCTGTCTCAACAATATATGACAAATAATGAGTGCTTGCGATAAGATTGGACCCAAAACTAATTAGGCCTCAAGATGGTGCATATTATAACGCCTGGGATATTTATTATAAATGTGAGCACTGTTTATGTACAGACAAATCACTATAAATAATTTTATTTATTTTTTTTATAATTTATTTTGGTCATCAAAAATTTATTGCTTTTAATTTCTTAATCAATAGTAAAATTGAAAAAATCAAAATCAAAATAAAAAAAAGATGTCAAACATTAATGGTGTTCTGGAAGTTTCGGAAAAAATATATTTTGATCATCTTAACTATCAAAATAATGCAAATTAAACGATTTTGGTGCCTCAATTTTAGTACAAAAATTCATTTTTGTTATGTTTTAATCATTGATTGAGAGAGGAGAGAGAGGTTATTGGATTCTAATGGTAGAGAAAGAAAAATATCATTGACACCAATTATACTACCAAAACAATCGAGGTTTGTATCAAATAGTTTTATTTGATGAGAAGAGTTCATATCAGGTTTTCATGTCTTTAAAGTTCGTGGAAGAAAAAAAAGATCTGAACTCGGGTTGATTTTTAGTTTTGAGTTAATTTTAGTTTTTGGGATGATTTTCTGGTTTTTATAACGGTTTCAAAGGTATTTTGGGTAAAAAAAAGTTGAAAAATTGGTTTTTGGGTCAAAAAACTTAAGCCATGATTTTCCGACCATCATAGTGGTTGAAATTTGATCAAATCAGATGACGCGTTGTCTATCTTAACAGACGAGGCATTATCTAAATTATTTTTTCAAGAAAATTCAAGGCAGACGACATGTCGTCTATCCCAGTTGCAATAAAAAAAATAAAGACCTAATCGCACAGGCTTGACAAAATAGAGCCAGTTCCAATAGCATCTAACCTTTGTTTTTTTTTCTAATTCTTTTTTAAAATTAATTCTTTTTTTAGATGGTTTTTTCTTTAAATTTTTTCTATTATCGTTTAATTTAATTTGTATTTTTATTTTTATTATCGTCTGCTTGAATAAAATATTATTTTAATAAAAAAAAATTTAGTAAATACATCCCGGTAAATATCTCATCCCACGAGATTAAATATCTTGATCTACATCTTTCTTTTAATTTTACTATTTATACTTTTAATTTTCACTTAAATTTTTTTACCTTAAAAAATATTACCTGTTACAGATCACGGTTCAAATATCAAGTATTTCAATAGATTAGTACGTAGAAGCCATGTGCCTTCCTGGTTCATGTAGCCAGGATAATTTTTTTTCTCTCGTACTTTTAAAATATTGTAAAAAGAACATGATGTGGGGGGTTCTTTGTCGTGGCATGAAAAAAAGAAGAAGAAAACGGTTGCTTTTCATGCATTATGGATCCACAACCTCTGTTCCATGTAATTTTTAAAGGCAATTAAGAAAGAACCTTTTCTTTTTGTTTGAATTTCAAATCTATATAGATTCTTTAATTTTCTTTTCTTGGATCTTATTTTTACAACTTTGGCCACCAGCTGCCAGTTCTAACTTCAGATTCAAACTCCCCCGTCAATGGTAATGAACACCCAACCACTCCACATGCATTTCATAAAAGAAAGGCCATCACAAAAGCAGTGCGTTTGCTTATATTTATTTCTGGGGTTATGTGAGGAGTGTTGCTGTTTCTGCTTCCTCTGTTTTGACTGATCCTAGCGGGTTTGCGTAATAAGGTGGCAAGAAATGAAGTTTGCCTCCTCCATCCCCTATCAGGATGCTACTCTAGTTTCTTTAACAGTCACCCAGCTGAGAGAGACAGAGACAGAGACTGAGACAGAGACAGTATTCCTGTTGCATTGTGCAATGTCTTACATATACCATGTCCCTACCAGAATAATTTTCATTTTGGGTACCATCATCGGTAGGTTACGTGGGTGGCTGGAAAGTTTGATAATAATTGTTTTTTAAAATGTTTTTTATTTGAAAATATATTAAAATAATATGAAAATATATACAATAAATTAATTTCAAAGTAAAAAAAATTAATTTTTTTTAAAAAATAAAATAAAATGCAAAAATAATCATGCTCTAGCAATTTAAAAGTTTAAAAATTGCCGCTAGTATTTGATTACCGTGGGACCGTTGAATCTCGGGCCATTTGGGTAGATTATGAATTGAATATAGGTGCTCTTGTCTTTGCTCCATCATTTTTTTTTTTTTTAGATTATCGTGGGTGTCCGGGCCAGCTTACGCGCACCTCGACTAATCCCACGGGCCCTCGGAGTTAACGACCATGTAAGCCTCCAGTGGCCATCATATGAGCAACCACAGGGTTCGAACCTGAGACCTAAGAGAGAGCAAACCCCTTAGTCCCAAGCTCTTACCACTGGACCACCACCTGGATGGTTGTCTTTGCTCCATCATTTGAACCACTGATCGGGTCAATTTCTTGGAGGATTCCCCCATTAAATGCTTGTTGAACACTAAGCTGCATGTTGAAATTTCTAACCTTCAAATATTTTCTTAAAGACAATCTTTCAACACAAGACAAACAGAAAAATCCCAGTAAAGATCTTGCGTACCTAGAAGTACCATCGACAGTCCCCTCCCCGTGACAAAGAATTCAAGAGCCGAGACTAACCCATTTTAGCTTTTGAAAAAAGCTTTCCGCATCCTGCAGTTTTTTTTTAAATTAAGTTTATTCTCTCATGTTCTTGTTTTCATGTGCTTGATGCCAATCGATCACGGTAAACTCAAGTATATTTGCTTTGAGGGTATCGAAATCCTTCTTGGTACGAAGCTCGGGGTGATAATGCTTAAAATATTTGTTTCATAACTTGTAACTATTTTCGTCGTTTCATTCTTGTTTTCTAGGAAAAATTCTATAATGTACAGAGTAAATAATCATATTTTATTGGTTGTTTTTCTAGGCCCATCGTAAGAAAATAGATAAATAAATAAAAGAGAGTATCAAATCCATGACTAATCAGAAGTAATGAAAATATCTTCATCTGGATTTTTTTATGTTTATTTCTTTATTTAAAGTAAATCCAGTTGAAAATCTAATTATTCCCTTTCGCTCAAAGGATGATCTGGGCAATTTGGGTCATATGCATGCTATTATTGCTGCAGGATACAATTGCTCATATATCATGACTGTTAACAAGCAATGATCAATGTCTGAACATATCAATATCTATAGCAAAAGTGTAATCAAATCCAAACTTTCTATCAATCTTTGCTTGCAATTCAATCAAAACAATGTATCTGCGTGCGTGGTCTTTCTCAATAATGAATTGGCCCGTCAAACGTTGGTCCTAGCTTTCAAAAAGCTAATTCATATTCTAAAAGAGTACTCCTACCTTTCAAAAAAGCTAATTCAAATTCTAAAAAGAGATCCGTGTTTGAAAATATAATAATTGTTGGTTTTTAAAATATATTTTGCTTAAAAATATATTAAAATAATATTTTTTATTTTAAAAAAATTATTTTTAAAATCAACACATCAGAATAATTTGAAAACATCAAAAAACTATTAATTTGAAAAAAAAAATTAATTTTTAAATTTTTTCAAAAACATTTTTAAAACGCAAAAACAAACCAACTATATAAATATTGTCTTAACCATATTTTAATTTTATATACTCATTTTTTATGTGAGCTTTTTGTTTCTTTCTTTCTCTTTATAAATTAAGCTTAATATTTTAGTTAAGCACCAAATTTGAGTTTCGAGACGCAAGTACTGCAAAATCAAAAAGTTTTCATGTTAAATATAATATATTTCTATGTGTTATCGTTTTTTTCCCCCTGTGTGGATCCGGATACTTCAGTTGAATATGACATAGCAAAGTGCTTTTAATGAGCCTGAGTCAATGCGGAAATGGACAGAAATTGCTTTTTTTTCTTTGTTATTTCATTACTTATATACATGGTATAACATTTTTTTAATACTGTTATATTTTAATTGATAATTGAAGTATTTCATCTTAGAATGATATATATATATATATATATATATATATATATATAAATTCATTCATATGTTATATGGTTATTTTTTTAATTTATAAATGAGGTGATAGATTAAATACACATTGTCATTATCCGAATTTTGACTATCTTTTTAAAATGTTTTTCTAAAATCTAAAAAATAAAAGGAAAAAAACTGTTTTTCAATGCATTTAAGCTATTCACACATAAATTTTGTAATTTTCAACTATATTTTAAAGAAATATGTTTTTGATATATTTGTGTCAATTTCTTCCTTTCTAATCACTTTTTTTTATTCGATTGATGTTAACTTTGTTTCTCAAAAAACCAAAAATCAAATGGAAAGCAAAAAAAACAAAGAGCTAAAATGCAAATAAAAAAAACCAGAGATCAAAATGAAATGAAGTTACTCGGGGCCAAGCAATATAAAAGAAAATGACAAAGTTTGTGGGTTCTAAATAAATAAGTGAATTGAAGAGAAAGTCAAACAAAAAAAAAAGGAGAAACAATAGCCAACGTTGGTAGAGAGAAAACGTATTGGAAAAGAGAAGAAAGTAAAAGAGATAATATATTTTATTTAGTATAGATAGTCTCTTATTTTAATAATAATGCAATCTATCTTAAATGAAATATTTTAAAATGATAATATATTTAACTTAACATAACTTTTTTTTTATTTTAAAACTTTTAAGACCGGCCGGGGTTTTTATAAACAACTTTTTTTTCATAAATTTTAAATATTTCTCCCCTCTAAAAAAAAATAAAGTTTTTTCTCAAGGAAAGATAGCATTTAGGTGTAATGTTGGGGGTGCGACACACCTAACAATTTCTCTTTCTAGAGAACTGGTAAACTTATGTTTTTTTTCCTTGAGCAGAAAAAATAAAGTCTATAAACACGTAACAAATTAGGAAAAAGAAACGGTCATGAACTTAGAGGCCACTTCATAAGTCCTCGTTAAGACTTGCTTGAAACGCACGGGTCGAGCTTTTAGCAACGTTTTGAACTCTCGCAGGCGGTCTATTTCAAAAGGCCTCGATTTGACTTTCAAGCATTCTTCCTCTCCCTCGAACAGTTGCCGAGCATTTAAATCCCGCGGCAACCGAGATGGTGAGAGATGATGTATTGTTCTACGAAAGTCCAGATTGACTGATATATAAAAATGGTTGATGCTATTTAAAGCTACGATGGTTCAGAAAATGAGCTCCTCTTCCCCTTCAACCATTCCTTTCTTGTTTGGTAACCGGCTAGGGTTTGGTCACCTATTCCAATTTCTTTATTGACCTTTTCTTTTCTTACAATGGTTTCTTGGTTGACTTTGATTTCCCCTCCCAAGGCTCCTTCACCCCAGTCCACTGAATAAAAAAAAATGTTAAGCTTTTACATCTTAAAAATCTTACTTCGAACCGTGAATATTTGCTAGCTCTGAAGTTATTACGCTATCTAATTATTAATTCAAAATAAATAATAGCATACTCTCCATTTTATTATAAATATATCTACTTCGAAAGCCTTAAAGAAACACGGAGTCGGAAACAATTCAATTCAGTGTAACCGCGGTTTTTTTAATATAAATACAGATAATATATATTCTAAAAATAGAACAGCTAATTAATCAATTGAAGAAATACAGAGTATTTCTTCAAATTCGCCTTTTATTAAAAAATATAAATAGGGCTCTAATTACCCAAGAATTCTCCTGAAAAAGGAAACGTCAAAGCACCAATGTTAACAAGGCTAGCTCATTGGCAAATCATGCAATTCAGCTTTGAGTGTATATATGACAAACCAATTAATAGCATAATAAAAAACAACAACAATTGCACACAAAAAAAAGGAAATATTTGTGATAATAACATTATTTGCTGGTTTCCACGCATAATTAGAACCTTGCTAGAATAAAACCGAAAAACAAAATAGAAAATATTTCATAAGACTTCATTAACCATTTAAATTTTTTAGTTGAGATATTTTTTTATATAATATTATAATTTTAATAACTAAATAATCACGACTCTTAGTATACTTATTTTCATAAGATTGTCTTGTGAATATGACATATATTAGATTAGTTTTTCCCTTGTTCTAAGTGCCCACCAAACTAACTCACAGGTATTCAACTTGACTGGCAACACTTCTCTGCAATCTGTAAGGTTAATGACTTAATGTGATGAGATATAAAATATGGAGATAGTAAAGATATAAATGTATTTAGTTAAAGAGAGAGATATAAAAATAATTTTGGAGTGAATTTATATATTTTTAAAATAAATAGTATAGAAAAAATATGTTTTTTCAGAGACAATATTTATTATTTTTTACTTCTAAAATATCCTTGTGAAAAACTACCAATTCTAAAATTATCTAACTAAAACATGGAAGGATAAAAATAATAATTATTATAGTTTTAAAACTCAACTCGATAATTAATTTGAGGCAAAGACCGGGTCATGAGTCAGGTTGACCCGAGTCAATATAAAAATAAAAGTGATTATTATCATAATTTTAAAATTTAATTTTAAGGGTTAACCCGGGGCAAGGCTCAGGTCATGAGTGGGGTTAACCGTTGACCCGGGTCAACATAAAGACAAAAATAGTTGTTGTCATAGTTTAAAAATCTGACCTGGGGTAAGGTCCGAGTCACGTGTTAAAAGGATCAACCCGGGTTGACTCGGGTCATTATAAATAAAAATAGTTATTATTATAGCTTTAAGACTCGACTTAGAGATTGGTTGGAGCAAGGCTCGGGTCACATGCCGAGAGGGTCAACCTGGTTGACCCAATCTTTTTAGAAAAAAATAATCAAAGCAACCCCGTCTTAATTAGTTTATTTTTTTTTGTTTTATCCCGGGTGGACTTGGGTTTTTGACCAGATCAAGTTAAGTCAATCCTTCATCTATTTTTTCTCAAGCTCGAACCAGTTCAGGTCCCGGATCAAACCGTCAAATCAGTTATAGTTTTATAATGAAGGTTATTATAATATTATTAATTTTAACAATCAATATAAACTAAATAAACTAAAGTAAAAAATTAAAAATTTCTAATTATTTTTTAAAAAGATATAAGTTTAACAACAATATGTATTAAATATAAAATAAAACTTTTTATATTTTATTATGTACAGTCCATCACAATCAAATAAAATATAAAAATAATCACTTTATTTTATATATTATTAACAAACATAATTATATCTTTATCTTTTTTTTTTTATCTTTTCTTATTTATCTTCGCTATTTCTATCTTTTCCATCCGAAACAATATGTTATCATAAAACCCAACGTGATTTGAATGGCCAAAGTAACCCTTGAAAGCCTTGTACAGTGGTAATTTAAAATAGTCCGATCTACTTATGTCCACCTAACCACTGCCATTAACCATTAACTTTTTGATGATAAAACATTTATATCCTTTATTCTGTCTCATGTCTCAAAGCTATTTAGGAGTGTTTGAAATTATTGTGGAGAGTGTTTTTTAAAATAATTTTTTGTTTGAAAATATATTAAAATGATTTTATTTATTTTTAACATTAAAATCATTATAAAAAACAAAAAAAATATCAATTTAATATTTTTTTTCAAATAAAAAATATTATAAAAAAAACATATAAAAATAGAAGCAGAGCTTTGCCAAACACCTCTTAGCTAATGAGAGATATAGGTTCAAAATCATGATGAGCCATAAAACTTACTGGGATATTCAAGCTCTAAACAAAGCTTGCATCCATCCAATCTCTCATAAGGTTTCATGTGCATCATATGGCTTATTATTCTGTTAAATTAAGGTTATCAATATGGGTCTGTAGAAGCCATGATGGGCCAACAAGTCCAAAATACTCCCAACTAAATTGGATCCAGGGTGTCCATGTGGCCTAACATGACAACACGCCTAAATAAAAGGCCCATTGAGATCTAATAAGGATCCAAATGTCGGCCCATAAGGAATGTAGGCCCATAAGGATCCAAATGTTGATATTACCTTGGATCACCCTTGTTTTTTTCACAAAACTCCATTTCTTTCCTTTTTATTAATTTAAAACAACGTTAAAAGGCTGTCTTCTACCGTGGATATAAAAAGAAAACCGGAGCAAGCAATATCAAATTGGCATGCAATGATTAACATTGAAGGGACGGGTATGATACAAAGTCAGGGATATTAAAAAAGAAAGCAAAAGGAGTAGGATCGGAGAAGTAATCGAAGAGAAAATGCTGCACGTCTCTTTACCATTTAAATCAAGAGTTGGTGACACTTGACAGTGTCCCATGTATAAATAAATCATACAAAATAGCAAATCATTTAGAAATTTTGTTTAAATTAAGATTTTTAATAAATTAATCATAGGAAAATAAAAGAAAAGAAATTCTTACTCAAAGTCTAACGAAAAATTAAATCCTTTAATTTGATTTCATAATTTAATAAGGGTATAAAATGACTTAAACTTTAGAATTATTTTTCTTGATTAATACTAGTGGGGATTTTCTTAATTTTCTTTATATCAAACAAAATCCTAATTTTATATATTTTTAATTGTTTTAGTTTATATATATATATATAAACATCATATCTCCAATTGAATTAACCTATCCATTGTAATTTCCTAGTTAAATAAGAATTAGGTGTTAATGGTAAGAGTATAGGATCAAAAAGTTTGCTTCCTCTATGGTTTTAAGTTCGAACTCTGTGATTGCTAATATGATGATCACTAGAGGGTTATATAATAGTTAACTTCAGGGCTCATAAGATTAATTAAAATACATATAAGTTAGTCCGAACAATATCCACATTAATAATAATAATAATAATAAAAATATCACGTGTTACAAATCAATGTTACATATACAATTTTGTGTGTGTTTGTGTATTCAACTAAATAACTAAATAAAAGGTGATCTTAGTTGGCAAGAAGAATATTAGTAAGAAACAAAACATAGGATTGATCGTAGCATATTTTGTCCCTCCACTCATTTTTGAATTGATTGTATCCATTTACTCCAGAAATTTTCATAATATGATCCCGTCGTCAATATTTCACTAGTTTTTTCAATAAATTTGGACAGGTTGAAATTCTTGAAAAATAAAATAAAATCTGAAAATAATAATAAATTATAGAAAACATAAGAAGTATTAGAAAAGAAATACAAATTTGAAAACAAAATATTAGATTTAAAAGTAGGGAAAAATCAAAATAAAAAAGAAACCAATTATTTTAAAAATTAAAAAAGAGAAAAGCAAATAAAATATCCCGTTTTTTCTAAAGGCTTTTCCATTCCTCAATCGAATATTTTGTTTTCAGATTTGTTAGTATTTTTTTAATTTTTTTCTAATAGTTCTTATTTTATTTTATTTTTTAAAAATCTAGAGCGCATAGTTGTATATTATTTACATGATCTACACATAATAGAAAAATCGATGAAATCAGTCTCAGAGGCCTTTTTTTTTTTTTTTTTTGTATAAATAGAAAGATGCTAACCTCCCTTCCTGGGAAAGTTAGCCGTTAACCTTTCCCTCCATTTTCTCTTTTCTTATTTTTGGAAAAACCGCCAGGAACCTTTTAACCTGCCATTAACAGGAGGAAACAGAGCTCTCTTCTTGTACCAAACCTCACTCATACTTTCCTCTGTGCAGAAGAAACAGTGGAGATTTGGAATGAAAAGACTGCAAGTAAGAAGGAATTGCTTTATGCAACCCCAAAAAGCCATCCTTTCCTTGTCACTTCTACATTTGCTTATAAATGCTCTCTTTTGAATAAAAATCTCACCGAATGCATTGTCATTTTGAAAAGAAATACAAACTCGACAACAACCAAAACCAAAAACCGTTTGGATTCTCTATCTAAAGAATTATGTCTTTGAGCCCACCCAGAACAAGAGCCAATGGCACCACAGGAAACTTCCAGCCATACTGGTGCTACCAGTGCCATCAAATGGTCAGGATTGCCACCACGGACCCATCAGAAATCATCTGCCCTCGTTGTTCAGGGCAGTTCCTTTGTGAGATTGGAATTAATAGACCAATACTGGTTGTTGATTTCACTGCTTTTGATCCTTCACCAGAAGCTCGCTTACTTGAAGCACTATCTCTCATGCTTGACCCACCAATCAGAAGATTCAATTATAGTCTCGATGAACCTGAACCTGAACCTCCTCGTCGGTCCTGGTTTCGTAGACGGAATCGACCTGACTTTTTTGATACTGAAATTCGTCCTCGAAGGCGTAGAAATCTGTCGCTAGAGCTTGATGGGAGAAATAATTGGGATTCATTGGACCCTGAAATCCGCCCACGGAGGTCTCGGGATTGGAGTCTTGATGGGAGAGGTATTTCGGAACACGAACCTGGGATCCAATCCAGGCCAAGAACATGGATCCAATACAGGCCAAGGAATCCTTTTGGTGAACCAATTGAACCCCTTTCGCAATCTGAAAACCCAGTTCCTCCCCTGGTTGATCCCAGGGACTTTTTTTTGGGGTCAGGCCTAAACGAGTTGATTGAGCAATTGACACAAAATGACCGCCAAGGGCCACCACCAGCTCCAGAAATCGCCATTGATACCATACCAACTGTAAAAATCGAGGCAAGTCATTTGGTGAATGACTCTCATTGTCCGGTTTGCATGGAAGAGTTTAAAGTTGGAGGGGAGGCAAGGGAGTTGCCTTGTAAGCACATATACCACAGTGAATGTATCGTGCCATGGTTAAGGTTACACAACTCCTGTCCAGTTTGTCGAAAGGAGTTGCCGGTTAATAGTGAAAGTAGTGCTCAAGATGAAGATGAGTGTGAGGATGGAGGGGGTAGGAGGGGAAGGTGCTCGAGGTGGAGGAGGCAGTTGTCATCTTTATGGCCATTTCGCGCTAGGTATGGGAGGATTAGTCCTCACGGAGAGGTTGCCGGAACCTCTCAAGGAGGTGAGAATTGATTTCTCAACCTATATATATATTTAGCAAGATCATGTATTTAATATTGAGTAAATGGTTTCACGTTTATTTGGATGTGCAAAATTATTCCTTGGTGTATGTGGTACTTCTTAATTTATCTCTTTGATAGCTGCTCGGGAGAGTGAAATTCAACTCTCATGTTTCATTTTACAAGTCTGGAAACTGAAAACATTTCCATGCGACAAAAAGACGGAAAATCATACTATTTAGCAGCAAGGATGAATTTCTGAATAGCAAGATTTGATGGATGTTAAATATATCAGAAACTGGTTGTGATTTGCCTGTTATATACTGAATTCTTCTCTTATATTTTTTTTCCAGCAGTTGATTCACGATGGTGTTCTTGCAATATTCTTTAGCAATAAAACGTTGATGGTCTTGCTAAAGCTATTTATATCGACTTTGTTATGGTTATATGTTTGTTAGGAATGTAATTGTATGGACCAATTAAGCAAGGACACTCGAGAAGAAATTGCGCAGGACAGCTGATAGATTACAGGTATGCCATTTTCTGGCTTAGCATTGATAGTTTGTCAATCAATTCCATTTTATCCGAAAGAAACTAGATATCCTATTAGAACCACCATTGTTCTGCACAGTTCATACGCAGAGCATCATTCTGTATTACTATTTAGTGCATGCATACTACATCTGCTAATCAGGTGGTATGACTTTGTGTTGCAGGGCAAAGCTAATTCTGCGGATAAAATATCGTTTTATGCTACTGTTGTACTTCAATGAGACATGGCCTGAAAGCTTCGCAGTTGTCTCTGGTTTGGTTGACGAAATATATTATTTCAAGAGCAAAATGAAAAGAAATTGAAGAATAAATTATTTGGCATGCACTTTGTTGTATAGGCGTGATGTTTTATTTATTTGCAAAGAACATAAGGGAACCACCAAAGCTATTTATTTATTTATTTTCTTCGCTAAAGAAGCAGTTCTGGATTAATGGTAAAGCACTCAAGGTTGAGTCCTTGAGAATGGCAGATCCCATGCACAACAGACAAAAATCCAATTCATTCACAGCTTCATAAGTGGTTGTCAAATGCATTTGCATTATAAATCGTCTCTTTTTCATTGAAATATCTGTGATAAGCTGTATAAATGCAAATCACACGATTAATTCCATGAAAACATTTAGAACTGTGTAACCTAAGAAATTAATGAAGAGGTATTTTCTCAAGGTATTCTGTCATTGTCAACATACTCAAAGTCCCTATTTGACAAACAAAGATCAGTACATATTTTCTCTGGCATTCGTTCCTGTTATTTGCAACAGGATACAAAGAGAAAGCTATAAACCACGTTGAGAACCAGCATGAAACACTTGTGTATAGGCTGTGTTCTTAAACATCATCTGCAAAATAATTAAAATAAAATAAAATAGCCCTCTCATGAATATAGGTGTTGTAGAAAATATGCATCCACAGCCACATGTTCCATCTTTTAGGCAAGAGATCATGCTTAAGAGTCAAAGATCTTGCAGGCAATGCCTTTTGATGGTAGAGGTAGCTTATCTTTGATGGTAAAAATGAATGAATGAGTCAAAGATCTTACAAGGTTTCTTTTCCTTTCTTCTCTTTTCTTTTTTTGTGAAATAGTGGGAATGACAATACTCACAGAAATGCTTTGCAAATCTGAATGAAGCTGCTTTCTAATATTGTCAGCAACCACAGTTCCTAGATTACCATTCTTCTTGACAGCTTCCTCTGTGATCAGCGTAGAAAAATTCCACTAGTCTTACTCAGAGATATGACTAAGTTAAGACTGAAGAAGCATACTGTACTACACTTACTTCTGAAAGTAATAGAGCTGATGTCTTATTTAGAATCTCTTCCACAAATAATCCAGCATCTGAGAAAACACTATATTTCATCAATTCCTTCACCTTATGCATCCCACCAATCTCCTGTAGCTAGATTCTATAATACATCCCTCTCATCGAGCAGGTTGCTTGATAATCTTCAATTAAGAAATGCTTTCATAAGGTGTGGCTGAAGATGAACATTTAAATGGAAGACTTAACTTCAATTTTATAATAGTGCTGATTGTGTAGCAATTTAGATGATTGCAATGAGAAGAATTACATATGATATGCATCATAAGTAACAATAAGATATCAGAGTCAATGTGATTTGAAACATTTCACAAAAACATTATTTTTGCAAGGTAGCAAAAATGCAAACACGAATTTGTTCAAATAAAGACTTGAGAGAAGAAAAGATAAAAATAAATGCCAAAAGAGATAAAATTTAATGCTCACTGTGCTGACTCATTTGTAAGCGCAAATGGAGTAACACAGCCCAAAGGAAACTTGAAAATAAAAAACACGAAGATCAG
The DNA here is from genome assembly GCA_019202695.1 of Populus x sibirica. Classification (NCBI taxonomy): domain Eukaryota; kingdom Viridiplantae; phylum Streptophyta; class Magnoliopsida; order Malpighiales; family Salicaceae; genus Populus; species Populus x sibirica. Next base: position 586,926 of record JAGMVL010000643.1, on the reverse strand, counting down.
AGAGTGAATTACCATTGAACTTTTAGATCACAAACAGATTTAATCAGACAAAATAAACATGTTGAAATGTTAGATTGCCATGCATGTAATGAATCACTAGCTCATAGAATAAGACCTGGCATTTATTTAACCCTGACCTAATAAGATTATTACCATTGCAACACAATCATGGATGTGATTGCCTTCATATGTATCCGCAGTGGGAAATTACACCAGATAAGAATAGCCAAACTTAAGGAGTCTAGTTTATCCCTACAAACAATTTAATTTCTCTCAGATCCATGGAGAGTTAAAAGAGGAAACATAATCTCGTTCACATTTTCCAGAATTTTGTCTAGCATCCTATTCCAGGCTGTAAGAAGTCAAGGCTACAAATACAAGTGCAAGCAAAGATAGAAAAAAACAACTGCCAGTAACAAGGAAATAGCAATCGAAAAACGAGATAAGGGAGGGACTCAAGCACAGTCCAGGCATATACCTGAAGTATCTCACCCAGTGCTTCTTCAGGAGCCATTCTTGTACCTCCTTTTCCCAAACCAAGCCTCCGAGACAACACTGCACAGTTGAAAGGCATAAGTAACTCCCATCAATATCCAGGAAATGAACAAAAATAGAATATCAAAGCTATCTTTGATCCCATTTAGGCTTTATGAATTCATGAGGTTAAACGGAAAAGGAAAGGTAACTTACCTTTCATATCTACTTTCGTATCCACCAAAGCGGAAACAATATAATACCGACTTTCTAGTCCTGCATGTAAGGATGTACAATTACCGGGGTATGGATGAGAACAGATGCAAAAGACAGCGGAGATGTACTACTGTAACAATTAGCAAATGAACAACTCAAAAAAATGCTGTATAGTTTACCTTCAATTAGCAAATGAACTACTCATCACTAGTTAATCTAATAAACGATCAAGAAATTGGAAAATGAGACAAAACAAAGATAACCCAGATTAAGTTTTTGACATTAACGAAGAGCTAAGGAGAGGGAAACGGGAAACCTTCAAGCGAGCAAGCAACTGGTCCTTCGTAAAGCCCATTGTGCGTGAATAGTAAGTAGAGAGAAGGAAATACTCTGTCTGACTTTATGATTCATGGAGATGAGGTTCCACTGGGTTAGCATGATAAGTCCAGATCTAACTTGGAGTCCATCTTTTGGTTTATGGGTTTAGCCCTAAATGAAGATCACACCCACGAGTGGCCCACTTAATAGGGTATTAGTGCTGGATAGAGCTAGTTTCTTGGTTTTCGACTGGGCTAGTTGAGAGCCTGAACATAGGAGATCTGGGCTACACTACATAGATTAGAGCCTGCTTCTTACAAAGGGTAACACATTGGATCCATGGGAGATGAGTTCATCGTGTAAGTCTCGTACACCCAATGCTCGTAAACTTTTTGTATTTTTGTTGTTATCTTCTTCTCTCTCTTTTTTTTTTTTTGTAAAATAATGTTACTATTGACATTATTTAGAACTAAACTAGCCTATTGTTCCACGTTATATCACAGGATAGAGCATAAAAAATTTTAAATATAAAAAAATATACATATTTTTAATGTGTCTTCTAACAAAAAAAAATATAATTTAACAATGAATTTAAAATCAATTATATGTTGAATGATATTTTTATCTAATATTGAGATGAAAATACATTGAATCTACATGGGTCAACCTAAATTGACTTGTGAAACTCTTAGGGATATTCTTGAAAAGAAAATTGAAAAATTCAATCCTTAATTAACTCAATGTTGAAGAATAAAATTGGTAAAAAATAGCACTTAATTAAAAAAACAAGCAAACTCGCAAAGCAAGTCCTGCACATCATCAGATTCAATAATTTTTTTATTATGTGATTAATTTTCATTTAATTATAATACAATAAAGTACAAGAAATTTTTTTGTATGAAATACTTTTCTTAGAAAAAAAAAATGATAGGCACGTGGAACCAAGATAAAAAAAGAAATCATTGACAACAAAGTGTAAAATTGTATTTTTTTTTTAATTTTGAGTTAAATAAAAAAAATAGATCATCGATAAGAAATGATAAAATTGTATTTTTTAAATTGAGGGGCAAACAATGCATAAAAAAAAAATCATAGCCCGAATGTTGCGGATTAATCTGTCAAACCCACAACTCGGCTCATATACTCAATTGGATTCAATAATTTTTTTTTATTTTTTTACTCAAATATAAAATAACAAAGTAAAAGATATAAAAAAAAAATCCAGACACGTGGGCCTTCCAACCTAGCCCACACTTCTAGCATGTCTCTATTTTTTTATTTCTCGAAGGGATCATCTTATTTTTTTTTATTAAAAATAAATTGACGGCATGTCATCTCTGTTTGTTTGCATGATTCGGTAACTAGAGATTGACAAAAAATATGGGTTTTTTATTATTATTATTATTATTATTTTGTTAAGAAACTCATTTTCAATCTATTTTTTTATTCAAAATACATAAAAAAAAAGCATTTTAAACATCATGATAAATATGTAAAAATGAAACTCGGATGATACCTTACTATCTCAATTGTAATTGGCTCAGTTATCCCCATGGAATATATTATGAAAAACCCCACATAAAAGTATGCTTTGTAAAGATGTTGAGGTGTTTATGTATTGTCACGGGGTACAAAATCATTGGGATAAAACCAAAACCAAAGACTTATATTGAATTCTTCTATAAAGTTATCAATTTTAGATTCAAGGAAGAACGTCAACATATGCCAGCGGGTAGCAGAACATCCACGCTCCATAATAATGCACCTCGATGTTGGATTATTTGTCAAAATAGCTGAATTTTGATCATTAGATGATAAATGTAATAAATTATTTGCATATATTATTCCAAAATTCAAGATGATATGATACTCGAAACAAAAACAGAATTGCATTATGCGTGACAATCATCCTCTAGTATGAAACAAACTGTGGGCAGTAAATGACAATAAACAGGGGATATGGTGACTTATCCGATCGACAGGTGCTTTGGCGGATCACATGATGTGTTGTCGTTTTGCAACAAAGGAATTGTCATGTTGTGGTTTCGTTCATGTGCTCAAATTAGACAACAACTATACTGCTTCTGTGGGACCGTATTCTGTTAGAGGCCCAGTCATGGCACGCCAAATGGCCAAACAATTCGATATTCAAAGCTCATCGATGAACGATGAACGAACGCATCCAAAGTCAGTAACGTGGCCCAATGCAAACTCACCTTGAAGAGACCAAATACAACGTTAAAACTGCAGAAGAAACAATTAAGGATGGGATTTCATGCCCTAACCCGTTGCAAAATAGAACACGTCATCAGGCATGTCTATATACTTTATTTTATTTTTTTGCAAAAAAATGATATTAAAGTGATGTAAACAGTTTGTGTTTTTTTTCACGAAAAACAATGTCCGGTGTTACAAATGAGTTTTAAATGTATAAGAGAAATTAATGATATGAGTTACAAAACCAAGATTTATGATTTGTTTTTATTTTAATTAGATGATAAAATAATAATAATAATAATAATTAAAAAGAATTAAGAAAAAACCTATCTCGATACCTTGGGGAAAAAAACAATGGGAGCATGGAATTGGATAGAAAATGATAAAAAAAAATTGGACCAGGTCAACAAGCATGAAAAAATATAATGGAAAAAAAAAACTACTAAAAAATATCTAAAATAAAAAAATAATAATTAAAATAATGAGGGTGAAAACAAGATTGAAATGAATAAATTAGAGCACAATTTTTTTTTTTAATTAGAGGTTTAATTGAAAAAGAAAAATAAATCAAGCAAAAAGAAAAAAAAATGAATGAATGAGGAAAAAATTGAAAAAATTAATACACCATAAATCTAGATTGAAAAGTGAAATCAAGAACCAATAAATTTTTTATAATGGAATAAGAAAAAATAAGATATTCAAATAATAAGGATCAATTAAAAAAATACATGAAAAATTGAAATTAAAGGACTAATTACATAAAAGGAAATAACACTTATTCAAGAGGAAAATGGACAAAAACAATTATAAGAAAATATAATTTTTTTTTGTTTGGTGGTTAAATTGAAAAGAAAAATAATTAATATACTAAAACACATAATTCCAAGGTCATCTTGATTCTTGATTATTACTACTATTATTATCACAATTATTTCTACTATTATTATCATCATCATAATTATTTTTATCACCACCATCACCATCACCACTACCATTATTATTATTTTCATTATTGTTATTATTTTGTTATTGTTGTTGTTATTAATTACTAATACCATTATTATTATTACTATTATTATTTTAATTATTATCATTATTATTATACTGTTACTATCACAATTATAATCATTATTATTATTATTATAAAATATTATTATTACCTTATCATGGTTCATAGTATTATAATTATTATTATCACTAATATTATTATTTTTAAAATTATCATTACTTCCACTACTATTTTTTATTTATCTTTAGCTTGTGACTTGAAAAAGTTTTTATTTTTTGCAAACTTTTAAAATAATATTATTTTATTAAAAACTGTACAACTTCAGTTTCCTGGAACAATCTCGGGATCGAGCTCCAGCTTTCGGTTTTTTTTTTTAATTTGAAATGCTTGAAAAAGAGAGAATAATGGAGTAGATAAATGCTTGTTTTTTAACGGATACTGATCTAAATAAGCACTCTAACCTAATTAATTGCAGCTCGGATTCTGCAGTCATGCATGCATGCATGCCTGTATGTGCATATCGGCATTGAGCGATGGACTGGAAACCACCACATGATGCTTTAATTTGATACGTTAAAAGGGAATACAATTCTCTCAATTTACCTCCATAATACAAAGCTAAGCAATTTTGTGTTCAAATCAGCCCTGCAACGATGTGCTCTCATTGGAATTCTAAGAAGACCAAACAGAAACTACTTCATGCAAACAGAAACCGTAGCCAGAAGATATTATTGCAACCAGAATAACTAATCTTTGATTGGATTTTGCTCAAGTTTTTCTCATTTGATATTCAACGTAAAATATCAGAACAATAAAAAAAATAATAAATCCTTTCCTATATATTCTATCAGCAGAACCTATCTGTGATAAAGGAAGTCACAAGGAACCATGCGAAACCCATCATCATGACCGAAATAAAATAAAGGAAAAATGCAATACTGATTTTGTTGGAAAACACCAAAAAAAAATTAATTAAAAGAAAAGGAGAACTCTGTAAACTACCCGATTAGCTAGTGAAATAAAACCCTCTTTGTAATGTTAGTCTCAAATCAAGCTAAGGCCTAGCTAGGAGTACTTCTCACCATGAACTAAAACAAGAATACGAAGTTGATTCATTATGCTTTTGGACTTTACATTTAGGGTTACAAAAATTTTATAGACATGTTTATTTAAACTTTGATGTTTAACTATATGATAAAACATGATTTATTATTAATGTGGTTAGAGTAACTTTATATTTTGAACCCAATATTTAAAAGTTATACATTGACACTTATAGATATGTTTATTTAGAATTTAATGTCTAGTATTGGATAAAATATGACTCGTTATTATAGTGGTTAGAGTGAGTACTGTAGTCCTTTGACTCTAAATTTAGCTATAATTTTGAGTAAGCAATTAACATTTGTGTTCAAAATGATTGGTTTGAATTAATTAAGGTTGTGAATGAATAAAAGTGTTTTTGGACTTTTAAATCTTTAAAAATATTAATATTTTGGTATAATAAATGAATTGATTGTAAGTTATATGTATTAATAAATTTTGATATGCTTGTCCAACTATGGAGATGAACGGTTATTTAATGAGAATGTGACACTCATTCTTTATTTATTTATTTAGATCTTAATAATATTTCAATAATTAGATCAGTTTATAATCTTAGACTTGTAGTACATTTGATTTTATTTTACTTTGAAGTTGGGTTATTTGATATAAAATAATTTATATTGGGTTTAGTTAAATTATGATTCTAGATATTTTTTTAAATAATTTTTTTTAAGTATAATTTTTTAATTGAAGTTAAGATTTCTTGCATTCTTATAAATTAAGTATGGAGTGGTGTCAGGCAAAAGGAATTTTTTTTATGAGTTTTGGGTTCGAGGCATGACACTATGAGTCAACAATGGAAATTTAGTGAGAGAAAGCATTTTTTTTTAGCTTTACACAAAAATCAAAACTTATATGGTAAAAAAAAATAATCTAACACCCTAAATTCAAAAACCCACCAAAACCTAAAATCCTAAATACTTTCCACAAATTAAATTATTTTTTTTCAAATACCCATATTATATAATAAAAAATATCAAAAATTGAAATTCCCTTTACACTAAAGGAAACCTAGATGCCGAAAACCAAACTCAAGCCCGCACAGAAAATAAAAACAAATCAACAAGCCCAGATCAAAAAACTTTAAACTATAAGCTGTATCACAAGCTTGAAGTTTGGAGAATCAACAATTAGATGATTCAGTAAAGCCTACACAGATTACCGAAAAAAAGTCATCAAAAATAAAATAAAAATGAAGTCTTGAGATTATTGCAATATAGAGAATGAGAATGAACCAACAAAGTGAGGTTGCATGGGCTGACAATGGGTTGGGTGGCCAAATTTTTCAGGGGGGTCGTTAGAAATTTTGAAGTAGGTGGGAAGTATATTAGTTTAAGGTTTGAATTGAAATAAAAAAAAGAAGAGTAAATATAGAAAAAGAGAGGATTGTCGGGTTTTAATTTATTTAAAAATTATAAATAAATTTTTTATTGATAATTTTATTAGTAATTTGAAATGTTAGAAATGTGAATGGATTTAACTTTTTTCAAAAAAATTATCATCATTTCCATCAGAAATTGCTAACAGAATATGTCCATCTCATTTCCTCTTGGTAAACCGTGACAGAATATATTCTCCTCCATGTTATCTTGCTTTTTTCTATTTTTCTGATAGTATATACATTAAATGTGTGATTAATATTATTATTTTTTAAATGTATTTTTTAATTGAAAATATATCAAAATAATATATTAAAAAAAATGTATTTCTAATAGCAATATATCAAAATGAATTGTATTATTTCCTCCTTCGATCTTCCTCCGTTCTTTAATTTGATATTTTTCTGGGTAGATAAAATAACAATTGATGCCATAGAATATTGATCCATTGTTTAACGTGATTTGCAGGTACAAAGGAACATGGCACATTATGACACCAACATCTAAATCTTTATTGGATTTACATGTTGGTATTGAATCTGTAAGAGTTCACAATATCACCATGTAAGGCAACCGAGTTAAAAATAAAAACTCTTGCAGATGGTTTCAAGTTTCCATACCCCGCCCGTGTACATTAATTGTTCCCATTGAGATAGGCACTTCTGACAGTTCCATCATCACAAAAGGGCTTTTCGAGTTTCACTTTGTCCGAAGGCGCAGGAAACTGTAATTCCTTTGTTAGTAATAGCATCTAATTGAGATTAATTGGAAAAATCAATAATAAGAAATCCTCCCCCCTTTTATTCCACCAGTAAAATGAAAGAAAATTAACAATTATTGCATGTAATTAACAACACACTTTGAATAATTAATATTACATGGATTCAATATATAGAGAGATCCACATGAGATGGTTCAAAAAAATGTTAACTTCCCCATGTGAGTCTCTTTCTCCTAACTCAAGACACTAATATATGAACTTGAGGTCACTGTCAGTAATGTCTTCAGGCAACAACAGAAGAACATGAATTAAATATCATGAATGGACAAAAGAATGATAATGGTTGGCTTGATCTTGGACTAGGCTATTCAGCAAAGCTCCATAGACGAATATCGCCTTCGTAGAAATCATCGATCATCGGTGGATTGAATGAGACCCCATTGAACATTTGATCAATATACTTTGGTGATTGTAATCCATCAAAATTGTACCAAGAATCTAGAATTGGAATTGGTTCATTGTCGGTCTCAAACGATTCCATTAGTGACATATAATCATCTGGCTGATCGGACGGTGAGGAAACCATTGACGGGGATGATAGGATTGATGATGATGACGAGGAGGAGGAGGAAGGAAGAGGAAGTGACGATACTTGAGGGGTGGTGGGATTGTCTTCAGAGCTATTAGCAGCTGCTGCAGCCACTCTCTGAATGGACTTGGGGGACATCACAGCGTCAGGAATGTAATGTGAGGAAGTAATAGGAAAGTTGAGATTGGCTGAAGAGCCCTTAAGACATAAAAGTGCAGCATCATAGGCTCTAGCAGCAGCTTCAGGAGTTGAATAAGAGCCCAACCATATTCTTGTTTTTTGATTTGGTGCCCTTATCTCAGAAACCCATGAGCCCCAACTTCTCATTCTAACTCCCTTGTATTTCTTCTTCTTGCATGCTGATGAAGATGTTGGCATTGGCGTTGAAGTCTCTGACTGGATCTTGTGCTCGTTCTTCACCATTGTCGGATGGAGAGTAATATAGTTTTTTCAGCCGTAAAAGATCAAAGGCTCTGAACCAATAAAGAGCTGGGATGGATCTGTTAATTTGTTGAAGGATGATGAATGAATGCTTCGGTGAACAAAAGGATTTTGAAGGAGTCTTCTGTTTTACTCTTTGGGCAACTTGTTGTAATCTTTATTCTTCTTGTTGTTCCTATGAAAGTGTGGAAACAAAAGTGTCTATATATATAGATGGTGTAGGTTCGAGTTTCTAAGCATAGCAGAGTACCCCTCTAGTGAAGGAACAGTATGTCCATACATGAATACAAAATGGGTGACAGGTATTTTCAAGCTTATAAAAATGGAAAATTGATTTCTCGGAAAATGACTTGTCTGTCCAGCAGTGGTCAAAATCACTCCAGATCATGGAGTATACGCGTAAAAAAAAACAAAGTAAACATCAATGAAGAGAAATGTCGATCGAGTGCCACAGAAAATAGCTAGCAAGACTAAATTTAATTATTGGCAGATGTCTTTTTAATATATATATATATATTTATATATATATATATAGAGAGAGAGAGAGAGAAGAATTTAATTACTTCACATATATATCTATTTATTTTATCTTGAGAAGAGATCAATATTACAGCTAGATATATAGTTATGGAATTGGTCAAATTACTTATGAAGCCAAATTGCTTGCTTATTTAAACCGATATGGCCTTAAACACTATCCAGAGATTAATTATATATGGTCTTAGGCTCTAATTACTTTTAGCAGGGTGGCGTGCTATCCTATGACTAAAATAGTTAACAAGCAATTCTTCAGAAAATCATCACAGTTTCACGACTTTTTTGGCTAGACGTAACCTCCTTTCACTTGCAAATGACATTTTTTTATATTTTGATCAGCATTAACTAGTTTTCCCAACGACAACCACAGGGTAGCTTTGAGAAGAAAAGGCATCGATCAATCCAGGCATCGAGCAGCCTACAACCCACATGCACCAATCAGAAACCAGCATGGAAAGTTTGTAAAAGCCCTTGAACCTTGATCTAGAGTTCTTTCCTGGCTCCATGGCAAGTCACCCCTACGTGCGATCCTAGCCCAGTTGACCCCCAAAAGAATCAGAATAAAAGATTGCAACAAATCAAAGAGAAAAAAACTCAAGGGCAAATATGTACTTGTCTCATAGCATTCTGTATCGATATTCAGGTGCCGGGTCATTAAAAAGAAAAATATATATGCATGTATATATAAATAGATTAGTGATATCAAAACATAGGATTCTGTCTCAGAGGCAGCTTCCAGGATCTTCAACTGATGCTTCCAGCTTTTGCGGTTCGCTGTGGTATAAACAGAAAATGATACTGCTTAACACGCGCAGTCCAACCGTGATACTTCGAATGGGAAGTCATTGACCAAGGCAACGGTGTTTTTGCGTGTAAAAATATTTTTGAAAATTTTGATTTTTTTTAAATTAATATTTTTATATTTTTAGATCATTTAAGTGTGTAAAAGATAAATTTTAAAAATAAAAAATTATTATTTTAATATATTTCAAAATAAAAATTATTTAAAAAACCAATCGTACCTCAGCTCAGAGTCTCAGACATCAGTCCCAGCTGTCGCTCCTCTGTCATGCAATGCAAGCTCTGAAACCGCGTCCTGCAAATTGCCCTCTTATCTCAAAAAAAAAAAAAAAAGTGCTTCCAAAACTACCTGATGGCTATCGCCTAGGTCATGCTTACGACTGCAACACTTGACTTTATAAGCATACAAGTTAATATGTTTTATTTTTTTAATAAATTCTATGAGTTTTTTTTTCTATAATAAATGATATCTTCAAATTAGATTGGATAAGATTAACTTCCATTCGATAATTTTTTTTTTTGGAAATACAATTAAATTGATGTATTCAAATTATCTTAGACATTATTTGAGATTAACTTTCATTTTAAAATAAACTTGTCACATTGAACTGAAAATAATTTTATACAATTTTATATGGCACAGAAAAATCAAAATCAATTTTTTTTCTCTAAGGGAAAGGGTAGTGCCAGCACACATACACGGGGCACGCCCTTTTTGGGGACAAATTACCCTTTTTCCATGCTGGGACATAGTATTTGAAGTTAGTTTCACACTTTGAATAATAGATATTAAATCCGGATCGATCGGGTGGATTGACCGAAGATCCAGTTGATTTAGTGATTAGACCAGTTTCGATAAGATAAAATACTAGGATGAATAAAAATCTAGTAAAATTCAGTTGACCAAACAAAACTTGGTTGAAACCTTTTTTTTTCAAAAGTTTTTTTTTCTTTACCAAATATTTTTTTTTAGTTGGTTATTAACTCTTTTCAAAGTTCACTATATAAATACTAGAAGAATATTTTATTTTTTCAATATGAAATTTGAAAACCTTTAGTATATATACTTTACATTTATAAGAAATTTTTTTTTTTCAATGTGGAATTTGAAACCCTTTAGTATATATACTCTATATTCATAAGAAATGATAAAAAATTCTTTTAGTTTAAATACTTCAACCTAAAATGATAACATACTAATATAATATTTTTTCAATGTGGGATAAAAAACTTTTTGAAATAAGTTTTTAAACTTCATTATTTATAACATATATAGTTTATATTCACATGAATTGTTTATTAATTTTTTTATATAAAATTTTAAAATTTTAATTTTTTTTTAATTTTTCTAGATTGCCATCTAACTAAAAATCCGACTCCTTAACGAGGTCAATTACAGGTCAGTTCTACCCGAATCGAATAAGACAACTATGCATTGAATAAGCCGATAAGGTGGTTTTGGTCATCGACCTCTCTCTCTCCAAATTATATGCACCATGCATGCAAAATATGTAACTTTCAAACACAACTTGATGCGATAAGCCATTCCAGGCTCTAAATACATGGCAATTTTTTGGGGCAACTACCAAAATACTATTAAAAAAAAAATTATCCTAAAATTATTAAAAACATTTTTGTATTTGTGTAACACCAAAAACAGAATTTTCATAAAAAAAATATAAAATAACTCTTAATCCATTTGAATTTCTCAATATAAAAAAATTAATTTGAAGCTATACAAATTTTAAAAAAAATTAGAATTTCATTGGTTTGGATAGAAATTATTTACAAGGTTTCATATTTAATATTATATTAATTTCCAAACCATATTTGAATTTATGATATTTTCATTTAATATTATATTTCATTTCCAAACCATTATGTGAGGAGGGTTGCTGGAATTGCTTACTTGATGGAGAGAGAGGGCTGGTTTGATTTTAAAGTGAAGAAGAAGAAGAAATGTGGAACATTGTCGGGTTTTAAATCCTTTTAAGATTATCAGTGAAATTTTTATCGCAATTTGACATGTTAATAATATCGATATAATTACCGATATAATTTTTTATCCCATCACCATTTATATCAGAAATTAGTGACAAAAATTTTCTGTCAATAAACAATAATGTAATATTTTTTGTGAATCTTTCATTAGTTTTTTTTTTCCAATTTTCCAATAGTGAAAACCGTAGCTACTCTCTTGATTGAACCGAGTAAATGATAGTTAAAGGTTTTAGGAATCAGGAAACAAACAATAGTCCTAATTGAGAATCGTGAGTTCAAACCAGAGATGATTGTATGCATAAAAGATATATTACTCTTAATTAATAATGAGCATGTCATCAACATCCACAAGGAGAAAGATCTGGACATTGTCTTTTCTGTACCCCTCAAAACCAAAACCAACAAAGAATTTATGGAGGCAAGAGAACCATGCATGCATGAGGAGATTTCTCGAGACGGTAAAGAGACCTGTGGAGTTTGCATATCTGATTCAAATATCACTCATCAATAAGCCCAGCATGGTGTTCCATGAAGATATCTTTACAGAGAATGCCATTTAAAAAGGCTTTGTAGCTAGACTTCCAATTGCAAAGGTAAGAACGAATTGAACCTGATCGTCGCAAATTTAATTAATTAACAATCAATGTTTTTAATATAGTGTTACGGAATTATTTCAACTTATAAATTTAAATTATTAAATGAAGTTTGATAAATAATGTTATATTATTCTCTTAAATCTCTATCCTCATTCCACCGATCCATTTTAAGCTGATTTATGGTTTCAGACTCGATACAAGTCTTTCAAATTTACATGCCAAATGGCCCTTTTACAGACATTTAAATTATTATGTAGTCATTCCTTTTTGCGTATTCCAACTCCCTTCGATATTTCCTAATATAAATAACCAAAATGCAACCATAATTATTACGGGATTTTGAAATCTAGTGCATCTGTACGAAGACAGGTCAGGTCGTAGGAAGTCATCTGGCGAAATGAGGAGACGAAATATTAAAGGGACCGGTGTAATTAAAGTAAATATAATTTGATAAGAAAAATCCTTTCTTGTTCTTAACTTCTCGATAAACAGTAATCAGAGTATTTCAGTACTAAATTTACTCAAAATTCATTCATACGCGTTCTATATAGGATATTATTAAATCTACAAGAAGAATCGAGTTCTTCAATGATAATTCATGTGTGAAAAGAATAGTGTCGTCAATCCGTACTCGACATCTCCTGCATTAACCTTTTAGCTCGCATTAAAATAAAGCCAAAAAATCACAAAAACAAGGCATCTCTATATTTAATATGACACATAATTAACATGTTCCGGCCACACTCCGCCTCTTTTGTTTATTTTCAATTTGTCAGAAATCAAGGAATATGACAAGGACTTTGTTTGTATGAAGGAAGTTCAGGAGGAAATTTCTTTAGTATCATGGGCAATGGCTCAATTTGGTTGACCTTTTTATACCACTTTAGAGGTTGTGGTTCAAACGAGCTAGTTCACCAACCATGTGCATGTCATCAAAGGCGGCTTTTCTTTATGTTTTGGGCAGCGCCATAAACTTGGTAGACAGTGTCGCATGAGCTGGTTGAACAGTGGAAACTACAAACTTCTATATGAAAAGTCTTTAGATCGAGGAATTACTTACGGTAGTTTATTGATTTTTACTTAACCACATTCGGACTTGGAAAAGGATAGTTGTCAAAGCTAGAGAAATTTGACCAAAATGAGAGCCTGGTGACTTGTAGTATATATAGTGTTAGTAAGTAGCTGGCAATGGAATTTTACAGGAGATACAAGTAGGCCTAGCTCGCTAGCTATGCCGCAGCTTGAATTAAAAAAATCTTGAAAGTAAAAAAAAATGTTTAGATAATAAGAAATTATTTGATATTATTATTGAACCCGATTCAGTGGGTCTATTTTATAATCTCCTGACCTGACCTGATTTGGCGCCTTGTATAGTTTAGGTTTGAAATTAAACAATGCAAAATTGTTTTGATGTGACCCAATAGAATTAACAGGTTCCAAGTCGACCCAAATAACTAATAAAAAGTATAATTTGACTTTAAAAAAAATATCAAGATGATTCTTTTTTTTTAATGTTAAGATGGTGACATATTGGATCAATTCGGGTTCTGCGATTCAACCCGCCAAATCCGCTATTCAGGTTGTGAACTTCATTGAGTTCAAAAATTTTGTTTTTTTTAACTATTTCTTACTTAATAATACAATGAAAAAAATAAGCATTCATAAAATCAAGTACAAACCAAATATCAGGGCATCAATCTACTTTAATATAAAAAAATTCCATTTACATTCTCAAAACATACTCGAATCAGTCTTTTAATAAAAAATAAAATCAAAATCTAAAAAATCTTAAAAACCGATCTATTTTTTGGGCATGATTAGATATTCAAACCACTTTTATTAAATACCAATCTTCAAGACCGACTCATCAACACCAAGATTATCATTTTTTGTTGTTGAGATGCGGTTGAGTGAAGATTCTCCCTTTTCTTTTTTTTTTGGTGATTTTCTCTTCATTTCTCAACGATTAGGGACTAAAACATATTAAAATAAAATTTAGTACCATAACATAAATATCTACACCTAGGTTTGATATATTCTTACATGTCTAACGAACATATTAACTCTTGCGTTGTGGATTGTTGTAGCAATCCAAATGCATTTGTGTCTTTTTTTTTTAATTTTAATATAATTATCAGTCATTACAAATGGGGGATTGACATAGCAAATAATTTCAACAAAAATATAGAAATCAATCAATCTACTATCAAAAAATTCAATTGTTGAAGTGTACAAGCTTAAACAAAAAATTAAAGTGAAATTCACACATATGCTAACGGGGTTCAGGATTAACAATTGGGAAAGAGAGTTTTTTACAATCACATATATGCGCAGGGTGAAAAAATTGAAGTGCAATTCACATATATGCGCGGGGTGTTGTCCGAGCCGGTAACCTTTACTATCTCTAGTACCTCGAGAGTTTTTTACAAGCAACGATTTACCTTAGCTGTGCATCTCAAGCTCTAGTTCAGCTTCGATTGCTAGCACACCAAGAAAATGAAGCAAATGACGATCCTTGTATATCAAGGCAGTAACAAAATCTATATAGATTTGATGCATTGTTCTCTTATCTATACGTGCATTCCGCCTCGAGTCCCCACCCGATGACTAAATTAACTACAAATGGATGATGAATGAAGACACACGCTTCTTCTTCAATCGTATCAAATATCCATCATATTACATGCACTTGCAATTATATATCTTATAGAAAGTAGGGTTGATTGCTTAACTGGCACCGTACCCATAACTTTCCGTACCTTCGCATATTTATGTAATGATGTAGTCCGGTAATAAAAAGTGGCGAATCGAGCCAGCAGGAAGTAGGGCCAACACAGAAGAGGCCAAAATCCAGATGGCAATATTAGACCACTGTCACTTCCCAGTAAATATAGGAAACATGCAAGAAATGGGATATTAGGGGTATGGGCGAAAGTGCAATGAAGGTTGTTCGAAGATTGGAGAAAGCTGGAGGATGAAGAGGCAAGATATGGTGGTTGCCATTGATACCCTCACGAAACCTTTTCCTCGAAGCTTCACTTACCTGCTTAGTAATGGCTCACGTAATGCTTTATATATGGTTGTACTAGTATTTTTGTTAGCCAAATATATATTATATATCTTGGGAGTAGAGTGAACTTGTTGACCCAGCTCTTTAAGAGAGACGCGTACATGTAGATATATAGTGCAACAGTACTATTATATATATATATATTCAATGGATGTTGCATTATATGTTTGGACGATTCTGGAGGACTAAAAATGTCTTGGCATAAAGTGGCCGCATTTTATAGATTTTGGCCATGATAAGCTAAGATTTCAACAAGACCGTATTTCTTCCAGGTACGAATATTTAGCTCTACAGTTGTTAGGTTGGAATTTTGTTCCAAATACTCTTCATGTATCCAGAGTCGCACACTCTTAGATTAAAAATAGATAATATCCATGGGCGTAAAGGCACTTGGGTTTCAAATTTTGCATGCTCGGCTCATGGAAATGCAATGCAAGTCCCGATCCCGACTAACAAATCATAAATCGTGGAAACGTCGAACCTCAAGCTCCGAAGTTGACTTAAGAAGCTGTGTTTGTTTTTTAAAAAGTAATTTTTGAAAAATTACTTGTTGAATTTTTTTGTGTTTGTTTATCATTAAAAAAATTAGTCAACGAAAAATATTTTTCAGTCAAAGAAAAATTTGGTTTGGTTTTCAGGAAAGTGTTTTCCTGAAAAATTTGGACGGAAAACACTTTTTAGAAGTTATGAAAAATTTAAAAATATCATTATTTGCTGATTATATCAAATTTAATCCTCAAACTTTTGATTACTATATATAATTTGTTTTGAATATTTATTTTTCAATTTCATCTCTTAAAATTTAATTTTTATATTAACTTTGGTCCTTATTTTTATAATTGCTATTTGCTTTTTTCTTATCATTTTTTTATTGAAATTTTTTATTTATCAAATTTGGTCATCATTCTTTTGATTGTTACTTATTTTATTTGAAATAATTTATGAAATGTTAATTATTATTTTTTTAATTTCTTCATCTTTCATTTTTTTTTAATTTTTTAGATTTTATCTCTATTATTTTGATTATTATTTATTTTATTTGAGATAATTTATGAAATTATATTTTTTTTCAATTTCATTCTCATTCAACTTTTTAATTTGTAAGATTTGTTTCTCATTATTTTAATAAACTTGAGAAAAATAAAACATTAATAAGTTATTTTCCAGCTCATTTTCCATGACATAACCAAACACTGGAAAGTGTTTTCCAACTTATTTTTCATTATACTATCAAACGTCAGAAAATACTTTTTCGGAATTCACTTTCCCTGAAAGAATTCACTTTTAAAAAAAAAACTACTTTTCAACAAACAAACAGGGTCTTAATAACACTATCAAGCTAGCTGCGTGGTGTAATTTGTATTTTAGAGGGCAGGTCTCGGATTCGACTCCATTCCCGTGACCAGAATGCAAACAATTCCATGTTCGCCTAATATAATCTGATGATTGCCGTTGTTCTTTAACGATTTCCCACTGGACAGGAAAGAGGTGAAAACTCTACAGAATTGCATGGTAAAAGAGATACAGTTCCCTTGTCGTCAATTTATCAGTTATTTGGTTTGCTATTTCAACAATCAACATGCTATGATTCTCCTCCTAAGTTATCTCCCGCTAAAATGCAGTGAATGATTTCCCTCTTTTTTCCACGAGTTATCAAAGTGGGAAGTTCGGGTTGGAAAAGAAAGTGACTGTCAAAGAACCATCTCAACCCAATAGCTTAAGCTATTAGGTGAGGTCCTAGGATATGATTTATATTATTCTCTAACACACCCCCTCAAGTGAAAGCCCTTTGGGCTTGAAACTTGCACAGCCCACATTACCTTGTGCTTAATTTTATCAAATAAATGGGGATGGTGAGATTTGAACTCGTGACCGCTTGGTCATCAAGGCTCTGATACCATGTCAAAGAACCATCTCAACCCAATAGCTTAAGCTATTAGGTGAGGTCCTAGGATATGATTTATATTATTCTCTAACAGTGACC
Organism: Populus x sibirica; assembly: GCA_019202695.1. Taxonomy (NCBI): domain Eukaryota; kingdom Viridiplantae; phylum Streptophyta; class Magnoliopsida; order Malpighiales; family Salicaceae; genus Populus; species Populus x sibirica. The sequence continues at coordinate 569,466 of JAGMVL010000643.1, read as the reverse complement.
TCCTACTCAATTTAATAGCAAATTTGTTTTTCCCACTACTTGATTTTGTAAAAGGATAATGTATCCAATTCATTGCAGCTTAATATGCTACTCTCTTTATTAAAGCTGGCATGAAAAATTTACTAGTCATTCTAGAAAGTTGTGGAAACAACAAATTTTGTAGCGAATTTAGCAGCACCCTTTCCTCTTTTCTTTTCTTTTCTTTTCTCCTCCTTTTTTTGCAATGGGAGGAGGAATCGCCACCAGCCCACCCTTATATCCTGATACATACAAAAAATGGGAAATGGCAGGAGGTGCGGCGTCCAAGCCTTGAGTGCCAAACTGCATTTATCTGCACACATATTTGCCTCCCTCTGACTCCGCCTTGTTTAGGTACTCCAATCACGTTAGCAAATGCATGAGATGAAAACAGGGCATACGTTAGACGGAAATATTCTGAAAGAATCAATTGTTTTCTTGTACACATTCACATTGGCAAACATTAAGGGTACCCAAACCCTCAAAATTTTAAGAATTAAAAAGAAAAGGAAAAAAGAGCTACCACGATGCATAACAGAAAAGACCTTCATATATATCATCGATGAAACTTCTTTGATGTACAGTATTGAATGCCAGTTAACAGATGCATGTCACATCCACAGCCAACATTCTAATGCTATCACAGAAGTACCTTCTCACAACTCAATTTCAAATCACATTCAGGTTTAAATGATGGAATAGTAGGTCAACTATCAATCAGTGGAGTCTGTACAATGGGTTTTAATAGGTCCATATACAACGAACTCTGTTGCTCATCTTATAGATAAGCGCTCTTATTAACAAAGTGAATGATGATCATTATATAAGACTAAGAGAAATGACCAAAGAAAGATTACACTACACATAGCAAAATGATGCAAGCACATGGCATATCTTACCAGTCGTGACAACCCCGCCGCATCAAAATCAGCATACCATACATTGGTCCTCCAATCATGTCCAAACTGAGAACATCTATATTGAATTAGCTTCCTCAAACGAACTCATCGCGTGAATTATATGTTCATAAACCTCAATTCCTTTCAAGAATATGGTGTCCTTCAAGAACTGAAATACATGATTACGGATGTAAGTACCAAGCATGGTATGAAACTACAAATGAGAGAATAATTTATTTGCAAACTTTACAAACCTCGTTATGATCATGGGATAAAACAGGGGTATTTGTCATTGGAGAGAATCCAAAAGTGGGAACCCCCAACTGTCTCATGAACCGTGCATCAGTAGTTGAACGCAATATTTCAGGCTTTGCAAGTTTTCCTCCAGCTGCTGCAATGGCTTGCTTGAAAACAGACCACCAGGGGTTCGAATCATCTGTTGCTGTCATTAATGGGCGTCCCATATAATCTCTCAAGGGTCCTTTCTCAATTATCTATCATATAAACAAGTAACCAGACAAATTTCTCTAATAAATCATGACATTTTAAACTTCCCACTTGCATTGGAATAGTCGTTAGCAGAAATGATCAAATCCTGTAATTATGAGGCTTTTAACTACAAGTGACACTTCTCAATCAATATTCTCAGGTGAATCACAAACCAGGGACTATATCAATTAAGATGAAGAAAAAGAGAACAGGTAATCCAGATCATAACATTGAATTCAAGTACCATTCCTCCACAAATTCCAGACAAATTTCTCCAGCAGTTGATGTTTGAATGTCAAAGAGACAGTAACCAAGAATATCTATTGCTGATTCAATAAAAGGATAACATAACAGACCATTGATATGGACGGTTCCATTCCCTTTGTATGTCTAGATGACATAGTTTAGCTGGTCAGTGGACCATCCCATACCAAACCTTTTGATGGAGGAGCAAATAAAAGAATTCATAGCAGTTAAAAATCAATATTGATTTCATAAAGGGGAACCAAGATTATTTCATGCAAAAATAAACCATATCAATCCTAGGTCTTATCTGGGATCGAGTGTTCTTTGTTTTAAGAAGAGACATTTCCATGTTTAAAGATACTCTCGATCTTCAATTGTAAAAGTCGATGCATCATTTGCAGTGGCACAAAGTACATGGATAACATTGAAAATACCCTTATTGCTAATACAGCTTTTGCAATGCACCATTTAAATTTTGAAAAATCCATAACAAAAATAGGTATATCTAACTTGTTCTTGATACTAAAGCATTGAGAAGCATATATTGCGGGATGACTAGTCATCTAAGCAACTATGAAGAAATTTTCTGAAAAAAAACCTTGTGCGTGCAGCACATGGAGCCAGAAGATTGTGCATACCATTTAAGTGCCGGTATCCAGCATGACAAGTTATAAAATCATGTTTAATCCGGTTTGCAGTGACAAAGCATTACTATTGTTATCACCCACGACCAGGACCAAACTTTGGCAACATGTTAAAGCAATAAAAAATAAAGCTTATGGTGGTCAGAATAGTCACGAGATGACATTCTGGACATTCTTAGGCAACTTTAGGCCCTAAATTGCTCTTTGGGGTCCCAAATTCAGCTTTTAGGGCAATGTTTATGAAAAAGAAAATATGAATCCAGTCAAATAATGCTCTAATAAGGAATGCTTTTGACTGGTAAACTTCAAATCTCAAATAATCGGGGCAGAGTTTCAAAACAACCAAACTCTCTGAAACATTCCCAGATTCCTACCATTTCACGAGATAAGCAAGGACCACTAGAGATTACTTCAATTAATGAGCATCAACACATCATGTTAACCACCAATTCAAATAACAAAATGGCCTCCATCACGTTGATAAAAAAGGGAAACAAGCAATGAACGAATTGAAAATGCCATATAAAACTTCTGAGATTGAAGAAAAATACCCATCATGATGTTACCTCGTATGTCATGTTTCGTACAGCTGGCGCCCACTCTTCAGCAATTCTTTTCTTCATAGGATCCGGGTCCGCTGTAGGAGGCAATCGAAGATCAAACCCTGCTTCTGCCTCCGAAGGTTGCATATTCATCACAAAACCCTACACAAGCACCTCTTTATCATCAATAAAGAAACACGCTTAGAGTCCAAACAGAACCAACACAGTAGACCAAACACTCACAGTTGGGGAAGGAATCCCGGCTTTCAAGAAAACAGGATTAACTGAGATAACTTCCGAGTTCGCGGCTTTTCCAGCCTTAACAATATCAAACTGACTATCTCTAAATCTGTTGATAACCTCGATACTATCCATCAAATTCTCCATAGCTCCGTTATCATACATTCTCGACCCGTGCCCAGGCACTCCTTTAGCCTTAATAACCAAATTCCAAGGCGACCTATCAGCATAAAAAACTCGAAATTCATCGTTAACTGAAGCCAGCCCTTCATCCAAAACAAACCCAACATCCAAATCTTTAAACTCTTTAGACTTGACAAACTTATCAGCCCCGTCAATCCCACCAATCTCCTCATCAGGAACAAAAGAAATGTGTAGTGTCCTTGTAGGGACAAAGTTTCTTGCTTTTAAGTTGCGGATAGCTTCTAAGTACTGAATTGCTATGCACTTGTCGTCTTGAGCTCCACGTGCAAATATTTTTCCTTCTGGGGTTAGCGTGGCTGAGAAAGGAGGATGGGTCCATTTAGAAGGTTCAGCTGGGACAGAGTCGAGGTGGGAGTTGAAGAGGAGTGAAGGGAGAGATGGGTTTGAGCCTTGCCAGGATATGAGAAGAGTTGGTTTGTTGGATATGAATTCAAGAGTCTGGGTTTTGAGACCGAGGGATTGGGCTAAGGAGGTTAGAAAAGAGACTGGAGCTGTGTAGTTTGGGTTTGGATGGGCGGTGTTGAATCTCAGGTATTTTTGGAACCGGGTGATAGGGGTTTCTGGGTCTTGTTGTGGTGGTGATGTGGCGAGGGAGAGGCGGGAAGAGGGGAGGAGGAGGAGTGCGAACGTGAGGAGGAGTGCGAACGAGAGGGCGTTGACCATGGCTGGGGTGTGGGAGTGGGAGTGGGGCTTGTCTTCGGCTGTGTATCCCTGGTTCAGCTTCTTCAGTAGGATGTTAATTGTAATCTACGGATAGGATTTCTAATTTTTTACTGATATACCATCTACTATTCATCAAATAATTATTATTTTTTGTATTTTGATCGTTTATTACCTAAATATTATTTACTATTTAATTTAAAATAATACATATATATATATATATATATATATATTTTAAGATATGTATACATATATAATAAAATTGTAAATATTATGTGTGTACATAATATTAAGATTAAGGTTTGTGTATATTATATTAAATTCAATAAATAAATATATAATAAAGAACTTATGTAGAGGAGGGATCAACTTTAGTATTATCTTTCAAATATCACTCCTATGATTTTTTTAATGACTAAAATATCCTGTTTTTTTTAATGTATTTTTTTTTCTAAAATTGCATAAAATATTTCTTAACCTCCATTCTCTTAATAATATATTCAACACTCATCAATAAATGAAATTTAAAATACAAGATTATAAAATAAACTCAAACTATCATATTTTAAAATGCTTTTTAATATTTAATATGACACGCAAAATGCTCCGGCCAGACACTGCCTTTTTTGTTTATTTTCAATTTGTAAGTAATCAAGGAATATGACAAGAACTTGTTTGTTTGAAGGTAGTTCAGGAGTAAAATTATTATTATTATTTTTTAATGTGGGTGCTCGGACTAGCTTGCACCGATCTCAACTAATCTTACGGGTCTTAAAATTAACGACCATGTAAGTCTTCAGTTACCCTTAGATTTGTGAGACCTCGAACTAGTGACTTTTAGGAAGTAAACTCATTACCTGACCAGTTGAGTTATGTCAAAAAACAATCCAACCCAATAGCTTAAGCTGCTAGGTAAAGTCTCAATATAAAATTTATATTATTCTCTAACACACTCCCTCAAGTGAAAGCCCTTTGAGCTTGAAACTTGCACATGTTCATATTACCTTGTGCTTATTTTTTATCAAATAAATGGGGATGGTGAGATTCGAACTCGTGACCGCTTGGTTATTAAGGCTCTTATACCATGTCAAAGCTATTAGATTGAGTTGGTTCTTTGATATGGTATCAGAGTCTTGATGACTAAGTGATAATCTTATTTTTTTTTTAAATGTGGTTTAATCAAATGATTTTATTTTAAGATATATTTTTTTTATAAAAATAGAAGAAACAAAAGTTAACCTAATAACAGTATCCAGCTAGCTGCGTGGTGTAATTTATATTTTATAGAGTTTTAGAGGAAGGTCTCGGATTCGACTCCATTCCCGTGACTAGATTGCAAACAATTCCAGGTGTTGGGCCACTTATCCGGCCCACTTCTCATGATTTATGGATCTAGAAATCTCATCATTCAGAATTTGCCTGATATAGCCTGCCGCTTGCCTTTGTACTTTAACGATATTCCACGGGATAGGAAAGGTGATACGGCATTACAGTGTAGGTAAGCGTTTGGTATTTTTTTCAATGTATTTTTTTTATTTGAATTTTTTTAATTTTTTTAAAGATTTTTTTATATCAACATATTAAAATCATAAAAATACTAAACAATATTTATTTAAAAACAAATACACTTTTAAAATAAAAAACACACCAAACACAGTTAAAACACAATACCAAGCAGCGACAAAAGAGATAACAGTTCCCTTATGGTCAATTTATCAGTAGGTTTGCTATTTGAACAATCAACATGCTATGGGTCTCCTCCTACGTTATCTCCGGTTAAAATGTAGTAACTGATTTCTCTATTTTCCACGAGTTATCAAAGTGGGAAGTTCAGGTTGGAAAATATAGTGACCTCCTAAATTTATAAAGTGACCTCCACCATTTCCTCTCTCTTCTTTTTTTTGTTGCAATGCGCAAGGCCCGAGCCCAGATACTTACAAGGCATCGCCACCGGCCCACCTTTATATCTTGATACGTACAAAATATGGGAAATGGCAGGAGGAGGAGCGTCCAAGCCTTGAGTGCCAAACTGCATTAAGCATCCTTGTTATCAAAAAGATCTGCACACATATTCCCCTCGCTATGACTCCGCTTTATTTAGGTAATCCTCCGCTTTATTTAGGTAATCCAATTACGTTAGCAAATGGATGAGATGAAAACAGGGCATACGTTACACGGAAATATTCTGAAGGACTCCGCTGTTTTCTTACACGGAAACATTGGCAAACATTAAGGGTATCCAAACCTTAAAAATTTTAAGAATTAAAAAAAAAAAAGAGAAGAAGAAGAAGAAGAAGCTACCGTGATGCATAAAAGAAAAGACCTTCATATATATCATCGATGAAACTTCTTTGATGTGCAGTCTTGAATGCCAGTTAGCAGATGCATGTATTTTCTTGTCTACCTGGTCTGATTTTCCCTTACCTTAATACTTGAATAAGGCAATCAGAGTTATCACATAAGTACCTTCTCACACCTCAACTTCAGAGCACATACGAGTTTAAAGGATGGAATAGCAAGTCAACTATCAACTAATGGAGTCTGTACAAAAGGGTTTTAGTAGGTCCGTATACAACGAACTATGTTGCTCTTCTTATTGGTAGGCGCTCTTATTAACAATGTGAATGATGATCATTATATCAGTCAAGTGTAATAACCAAAGAAAGATTAAACTACAAATAGCCAAATGATGCTAGCATCCTGGCATATCTTACCAGTCGATACAACCCCACCACATCAAAACCAGCATGCCATACATCGGTCCTCCAATCATGTCCAAACAGAGAACATCTATATTGAATTAGCTTCCTCAAACGAACTCATCGCGTGAATTATATGTTCATAAACCTCAATTCCTTTCAAGAATATGGTGTCTTTCAAGAACTGCAATACATGCTTACAGATGTAAGTACCAAGCATGAATATGAAACTGCAAAAGAGAATAATTTATTTGCAAACTTGTCAAACCTCGTTATGGTCATGCAATAAAATAGGGGTATTTGTCATTGGAGAGAATCCAAAAGCGGGAATCCCCAACTGTCTCATGAACCGTGCATCAGTAGTTGAAGACAATATTTCAGGCTTTGCAAGTTTTCCTCCAGCTGCTGCAATGGCTTGCTTGAAAACAGACCACCATGGGTTCGAATCATCTGTTGCTGTCATTAATGGGCGTCCCATATAATCTCTCAAGGGTCCTTTCTCAATTATCTATCATATAAACAAGTAATCAGACAAATTTCTCTAATGCAACCTTTACTTGTTGAGAGCCAAAAGCAACACCGCCACCAAGAGCAATAAATCATGACATTTTAAACTTCCCACTTCCATTGGAATGGTTGTTAGCATAAATTATCAAACCCTGTAATTATGTGGCTTTTAACTACAAGTGAGACTTCTCAATAAATATTCTCAAGTGACTCACAAACCACAAGAAATTATCAATTAAAATGAAGAAAAAGAGAAGCGAACAAGGTAATCCAGATCATCACATTGAATTCAAGTACCATTCCTTCACAAATTCCAGACAAATTTCTCCAGCAGTTGATGTTTGAATGTCAAAAAGACAGTAACCAAGAATATCTATTGCTGATTTAATAAAAGGATAACATAACAGACCATTGATATGGATGGTTCCATTCCCTTCGTACGTCTAGATGACATAGTTTAGCTGGTCAGTGGACCATCCCATACCAAACCTTTTGATGGAGGAGCAAATAAAAGAATTCAAAGCAGTTAAAAATCAATATTGATTTCATAAAGGGGAACCAAGATTATTTCATGCAAAAATAAACCATATCAATCCTAGGTCTTATCTGGGATCGAGTGTTCTTTGTTTTAAGAAGAGACATTTCCATGTTTAAAGATACTCTCAATCTTCAATTATAAAAGTTGATGCATCAATTGCAGTCGGCACAAAGTACATGGATTCCATTGAAAATATTGTTATCGCTTATACAGCTTTTGCAAAGCACGATTTAAATTTTGAAAAATCCATAACAAAAATAGGTATATCTAACTTGTTCTTGATACTAAAGCATTGAGAAGCATATATTGCGGGATGACTAGTCATCTAAGCAACTATGAAGAAATTTTCTGATGAAAAACCTTGTGCGTGCAGCACATGGAGAACAGAAGATTGTGCATTCCATTTAAGTGCCGGTATCCAGCATGACAAGTTATAAAATCATGTTTAATCCGGTTTGCAGTGACAAAGCATTACTATTGTTATCACCCACGACCAGGACCAAACTTTGGCAACATGTTAAAGCAATAAAAAATAAAGCTTATGGTGGTCAGAATAGTCACGAGATGACATTCTGGACATTCTTAGGCAACTTTAGGCCCTAAATTGCTCTTTGGGGTCCCAAATTCAGCTTTTAGGGCAATGTTTACGAAAAAGAAAATATGAATCCAGTCAAATAATGCTCTAATAAGGAAAGCTTTTGACCGGTAAACTTCAAATCTCAAATAATCGGGGCAGCGTTTCAAACCAAACAAACTCTCTGAAACATTCCCAGATTTCCTACCATTTCACGAGATAAGCAAGGACCACTTGAGATTACTTCAATTAGTGAGCATCAATGCATCGTGTTAACCACCAATTCAAATAACAAAAAGGGCCTCCATCACGTTGCTAAAAAAGGGAAACAAGCAACCCCACATTCCCATGAATGAATTCAAAATGCCATCTAAAACTTCTGTGATTGAAGATAAATACCCATCACGATGTTACCTCGTATGTCATGTTTCGTACAGCTGGCGCCCACTCTTCAGCAATTCTTTTCTTCACAAGATCGGGGTCCGCTGTAGGAGGCAATCTAAGATCAAACCCTGCTTCTGCCTCCGAAGGTTGCATATTCATCACAAAACCCTACACAAGCACCTCTTTATCATCAATAAAGAAACACAATTAGAGTCCAAACCGTACAAACACAGTAGGACAAACACTTACAGTTGGGGAAGGAATCCCAGCTTTCAAGAAAACAGGATTAACTGAGATAACTTCCGAGTTCGCAGCTTTTCCAGCCTTAACAACGTCAAACTGACTATCTCTAAACCTGTTGATAACCTCGATACTATCCATCAAATTCTCCATAGCTCCGTTATCATACATTCTCGACCCGTGCCCAGGCACTCCTTTAGCCTTAATAATCAAATTCCAAGGCGACCTATCAGCATAAAAAACTCTAAATTCATCGTTAACTGAAGCCTGCCCTTCATCCAAAACAAACCCAACATCCAAATCTTTAAACTCTTTAGACTTGACAAACTTATCAGCCCCGTCAATCCCACCAATCTCCTCATCAGGAACAAGAGAAATGTGTAGTGTCCTTGTAGGGACAAAGTTTCTTGCTTTTAAGTTGCGGATTGCTTCTAAGTACTGAATTGCTATGCACTTGTCGTCTTGAGCTCCACGTGCAAAGATTTTTCCTTCTGGGGTTAGCGTGGCTGAGAAAGGAGGATGGGTCCATTTGGAAGGTTCAGCTGGGACAGAGTCGAGGTGGGAGTTGAAGAGGAGTGAAGGGAGAGATGGGTTTGAGCCTTGCCAGGTTATGAGAAGAGTTGGTTTGTTGGATGTGAATTCGAGAGTCTGGGTTTTGAGACCGAGGGATTGGGCTAAGGAGGTTAGAAAAGAGACTGGAGCTGTGTAGTTTGGGTTTGGATGGGCAGTGTTGAATCTCAGGTATTTTTGGAACCGAGCGATTGGGGTTTCTGGGTCTTGTTGTGGTGGTGATGTGGCGAGGGAGAGGCGGAGAGAGAGGAGGAGGAGTGCGAACGAGAGGAGGAGGGGAAAGTGACGGGCGTTGATCATGGCTGGGGTTTGGGGGGGGACGATGAGAGATTGATTAAAAATTATTTTTAAAAACTAGTTTGCATTATATTACTAACTTTAAGTAGATGCCATGAAAATTATTTTAATATATTTTAAATTGATGTAATAAATATATATTTAATATTGTATTAGTTTTTATAGTTTTTATTTAGAAAAAATTAGTTTAAGATAAATATTTTGAATACCAATTAAATATTAAAATATTTATTAAAACTACAATAAATCTTTAAAAAAAAATCAAAACATGATTAAGATAAAGGTTAAAAAAAACTCCTTAATAGAAATATCTTGTTAAATAGAACCATTTAACATTGGAATTAGTCTTCTTTTTTTTTTAGTAGAAATATGATCAATTCACAACCTTTTCTCTTTATTATTTGTATATGATTTTTTCTCCTTTTTTTAAATTTAGTGGTTGCAATGTTAAAAGATTGAATTTTTAGAACAAAAATTACAAGGATTATAGTGGAAGAAAAAGGAAAATACATGGAATAAATCAATTTTTTTAGAGCGAATTTGAGATTGATTATATGTGATTTTTATTATTCTATATTTTTTTTTGTCTTTTTTGTTTTTCATTAACACAAATTAATCATTAATTTAAATATAAAAGGTTGCAATTAAAAAAAAATAAACGTTTTAGTATATGTTGTGATAAAATTCCTAGTGGAAAATCCTGAAGCATAAATATTGAAAACGATCCTAGTCAGATTAATTTTCTTATTTTTCTATGCTCGAAAACGAAGTAAATCGGTTTTAAAAACCTTTGTTATTTTTATATTTTTATTTGTTTATCAAACTGTCATTTTTTGAAATTAGTTGGACTAACTGGATTTGTAAATAGATTAAAAATCTGTTATCTTTGATTGTTTTTCACACGTCAAGAAATTTTCATATTTGTATACAAACTTATTTTTTAATCACTTCAAATATCCACACACTTAAGTGATTGGAAAAAAGAAAAAAGAAAACAGAATGCCTCTCTTGTTAATTCAATAATAAGGGTATTTCTTGAAATAATTTGAAAACCATAGAATTCAAATCGAAAACTCGAAGAAAATAGCCGCCACGTGGTGAAGGAGAAAGAGGAAACGGTGAGATAGAGGCTACCACTACCGACAATGTTTGACGTTTCTTATTAGTATTTGGGAGTTTTTCTTGTAATGATTTGAAAAGGTTGTTTTATAAAAATAATTTTAGTTGATGTTTATTTGATATTTATATATATTTGTTTAAAATTATTGTTAAAATTAAGGTTGAATAAAAAATAATTTAATATATCTGGTTAAAAATATTTTTTAAATTAAGATTATAAAATAATTAAAAAGGATATATATATTAATATTTATGATTTTTAATTTAAATATTGTAGATTTAACTACTGTTATTATATCATAAAATAAATAATATTTTATATAAAATATTTTTTATTGTTGTATTAAATTATTTACAATTCTATAACGTATAAAATTCATTCAACAAGTACTATAGTTTTCATGGTTTATTGAGCGTGTAACAATATCAGGTAAAATATTATCAAGAACAAAATTAAAATTGCGATCAAATTATGTAAATGCTACGTCATTATGCGATATCCTTTTAATTTATATAGTGTCATTGAATAATATTAAACACTGATTTTTTGAATAAAACACAATTAAAAATAAAAAATATACTTTTTTTTACTGGATTGGATCTGGTTCAATACATTTAGGTTTGTACCGGACCCGATCCGGCCGAAACAGTGCTCCACTGTTCACTTTTGTAAAGAAACTTGAACGAGTTATCTGCCATGATTAATTCACCTACAACTCTCGATCATGTACAGGCATCCACCTCTTCCAGCTGTTGCAGATGATTAAAGTTTGAGAGAGGAAAGGCACCATTCCTTGTGAAGCAGATCGTGGAGCTGGATCGCTCCGCCCCTAGTCATCTTCACTATCTGGATCTTCAAATAAGTCTTCGGCTGGGTCATACACAATCATGTCAGGGGAAAGCTCCAGGAAGTCATCTTTTACCTGCTCTCTTATGTAATGTTTGGGGAAGACAAGCTACAGGTACAGCATATAGAATTTGCAATTCCAGAGACAAAAGATGAATAGTTGAGCCGGTTTTTTTCTCTTAGCACAGTGGATCTTAAAACATAAGGTTAGATGCTGTTGGAGAGCATAATTTTCCAACTTTTTATCAGCCACAGGTGCAGCCATGAGTCCCACCAAAATAAAACCTATTTTTTTTCATAACCAACACATAGAAACTGTAGTTTATTCTAACTTATGATATAGTCGCATTAGATATATTTAAAATATAGTCTCATCAAGATCATGTTTGTTTTTGAAAAGTAATTTTTGAAAAATTATTTTCCAAACTTTTATATATTTGTTTACCATTAGAAAAGTTGATCAACAGAAAATAATTTTCAGTCAAAAAAAAATCTGGCTTGATTTTCAGGAAAGTGTTTTTCTATAAATTTTGATCGGAAAACACTTTCCAGAAGTTATGAAAAAATTAGAAATGTCATATTATTTGCTGATTATATCAAATTTGATCCTCAAACTTTTGATTGCTATATATATATATATATATATATATATATATATTTGTTTTGAATATTTATTTTTCAATTTCATCTCTTAAAATTTAATTTTTATATTAACTTTGGTCCTCATTTTTATAATTGTTATTTGCTTTTTTTCTTATTATTTTTTTATTGAATTTTTTTATCTATCAAATTTCATCATCATTCTTTTGATTGTTACTTATTTTATTTGAAATAATTTATGAAATGTTAATTATTATTATTTTAATTTCTTTATTTTTCTATTTTTTTTATTTTGTAGATTTGTTCTCTATTATTTTGATTATTGTTTATTTTATTTGAGATAATTTATGAAATTATTTTTTTTCAATTTCATTCTCATTTAACTTTTTAATTTGTAAGATTTGTTTCTTATTATTTTAATAAACTTGAGAAAAATAAAACATTAATAAGTTATTTTCCAGCTCATTTTTCATGACATAACCAAACACTAGAAAGTATTTTCTAACTTATTTTCCATTACACTACCAAACATCAGAAAATAATTCACTTTTCCAGAATTCACTTTCCAAGAGAAAACTACTTTTCAGCAAACAAACGAGACCCTGATAAAACCTATTTTTTTTCATTACCAAACAACACATTAGATATATTTAAAATATGGTATTGATTGATTTTTATAAAAATTCAAATTAATTTTATTTAAATTTAATTTTTAAATATTTTTAGATTATTTTAATATTTAATGTTAAAAATAATTTTTAAAAAATAAAAAAAATATTATTTTTATATGAAAAATATTTTAAAAAATACATTTCCAAACATTATAACATTATGAAACTGCAGGAGGATTTGACCGCGACCGTAATGGTAACAAGCGGGGGTGCCTATGTAATCGAAAACATCGCGCGTGGCAAAGGATCTAGATTTCAGGTTTGCTGTCTTAACTGGACCAAACAGCACAAACGCGATTTGGCAATCTCAACTAACCACGTCACTTATTACCAAATGCAAATTCAAACCCCACGCGCTTGTCCAAATTCTCTAAAATTAATGACTCACCCTCAACAACCAGCAACTGCCATTTAAGACCCTTAAAAAAAAAAAAAAAAACTCACAAGAACAGAGAAAAAGAGATCATTGTTGAAAGCGAATTCTCTATCCCTCAACTTTACAGATTTTGCTCTGCATGATGGCGAGGAACTGTGATTCACGCGCTGGAGTAACGGCGCTGTCACTGATCTTGTTATGTCTAACGATCAGTAACAATATAGTACCAGTAGCAGAAGCTATATGGCTATCAATTCCTAACTCGGGAACCAAGTGTGTTTCGGAGGAGATCCAGAACGACGTTGTCGTTTTGGCTGATTACTATGTTCTTAACGAAGAACATCCCGAACACCCCGCCACTGTTACTGTTCGGGTACGTATACGCTGTTAGATTTCGTAATTCTATTATTTTGATTAGGTTTTGCTCAGTATTGATTAATTGGTAGTCATCTTATCAGCTTTGATTATTATTTTTTTTTAATGTTGCTTTTTGAGCTTTATTTCTCCATCTCAGATGTAGTGGTTGGATGTCTAGGATTGAATTTTATGATCTCCTTTTGATGTTTGTAATAGCAAGATTTTTTTTTTGATTTTTTAATGCGCAGCCTGGATTAGATAAATGTCCAAATGAACAACTTTATTATGTCTAGATTTATTGAATTTCCATTGGAACGCCTATTTAATGCTATATTAACATCACGTTGATTTTTATAGAATAATTTGTTTTTGTAGTGAAAGAAATTCTGTAATATTTTTCTGCTAATTATTTTCTAGTTAAGTTGGTTCTAGTGCTTCGATCTTCTTCTTGTTTAAAAACATTGCTTCGATTGTTAAATTAATTCCACAACACCAAGTTTACATTATAGCAATGATCAACGGCAAATGGTTAAGTTTGTAGATAGTAATTTATTGCTGAAGACAATCTCTTTGTCACATGAGAATCTTGCCAGGAATTTAAATAAAAAAAAAAAAGGGAATTAATGGGATGGCACAACAGTGCAGGCTTTTATGAAGTATGATGACGAGGGAACCTGTTTTAGCATTTCATCTCTTTCGTCTCTTTACATTAGTGTTCTTGCATTTAGTTGTGTTTGGCTCTTTATGGGCTTTCTAGGAAGTGGTTACGGCAAAACTTCTTTTGTAGCTAAGCATGATGATTCTAAGGGGTTTTTGCATCCATTAGGTAGAATAAATCCTGACATGAGAGTGTTTGGGGTTTGTGTTAAGGGAGTGAGATTTTTTATTCTCCCTTTTTTTTTCTTTCGAAAACCATATGATTGATATTTGCGGTCCTGCTAAAGCTAAGATTACTTTTGAGACATGATTCCTGTAATTTTTCTTTGAAAACAATTTGTGGGCTGCGGCATAATTTTATCAGTGTAAATATTGGGTTATGTCTGAAGATTATTCAAGTATCATATCTTCAGGAAATATCCCTTTCTCACAAGTGGCCAATTAAATCAAATCATTTTCTATTTTGGATTTTTTAGTTTCCAGGGCATGTCAAAGTGGTATGATCTACTATGGAAATAAATGGTGTTTGATCCTTATGTCGCAATCAGTCTGACCAACAAAAGGCAGGATGACAAAGTTTTCTTCGATAGCTGTTTATATGATCTTTTTTTCTTTGCCAATTATTTTTAGGTCAGATATTCAGCTATTTTAAGCCTGACCTTCTTCCTCCCACATAAAGAACACAAATGTGCAAAGAGTTGTGATTTCACTACTAAGAAAACAGAACTAAATGGAAAACAACTATGATGTATCCTGAATCTTGTGATTTTATGGTTGGCATGTCAATAACACTAATTTCTCCCTTCATTCAATCATGTACAAGATTCTATCTTAAGCAACAAGTATGTGCCGATGAATAGTTGGGAGATGAATTGTTTTCTTTGCTCAACTTTTAATTGTCTATTTTGTTAGGTAACATCCCCATATGGAAACAATCTTCACCACAATGAAAATGCGACTCATGGTCAGTTTGCATTTACAACCTCGGAGGGTGGTAACTACTTGGCATGTTTCACGTTAGATGGTCATCAGGAACCAGCTACAGGTGTAACTCTGAGCCTCGACTGGAAAATTGGAATTGCTGCGAAGGATTGGGATTCTGTGGCGAAGAAAGAAAAGATTGAGGTAAGTTACTTAAACACCCCCCCCCCCCCCCCCCCCCAGTCTTTTCCTTGGATGCTTCACTTAGCCTGCAGTCTTGCATTCCCTTGTTGCCTTTTTCTGTTTGATAAACTGGGTTTAAAACTATATGCAGGGTGTTGAACTTGAAGTAAGGAAACTTAAAGATCACGCGGAAGCCATCCACAATAATCTACTCTATCTCAAGCAAAGGTATAGCTGAACCTTGATTTTTAGCAGAGGATACCTCGCACATTCTTTTGCCTTATCTTCTTTTGTATAGAAAACTTTCCTGTTTTGTTATCCTGCCTTTCTTTAACCCTGGTCATTTCCAGGTTTCTAATCATGAAAGAGCCCAAATTGATATATGAATTACCAATGAATATGGGGTATTTTTGGTTTTTAAAGTTTTTTTGTTTGACAGTTTCTACCGCTATATTTTTATGATGAAGCTGATACAAGTGTAGAAAAGGAATAGATTGCTTTCGCCTTTATGTTCCTGAAGGTTGAATTAGTGAAGTCTATGAACAAATAGAGCACCACTGGTCTTAATGGAATCATTCTAGGTTTCGTGATGAGTGATAAAACCTGTGAAACTGAATCAGCGCAAGCAAAACCTAAAGCACCCCAAACTTTTAAGGGTGCTCTTATTTCTAGTCTTAAAAATCTTTAGACACGAGAAATGTATTTACCTTACTGTTAATCCTACTTGCTTGTTGGTTGTTACTTGCAGGGAAGCTGACATGAGAGAGGTCAGTGAAAAAACCAATAGTAGAGTGGCATGGTTCAGTATCATGTCCCTTGGTGTCTGCATCGTGGTTTCAGTTTTGCAGCTGTGGCACTTGAAGAGGTACTTCCAGAAGAAGAAGCTTATATAATCTTATGATGAAAAAACGAACCATGTGATTATAATATTGTACACAGTATATTATTCTTTTTTCTTGATTTTCACCTCTTGGAGGTGCGAAATAGCTCAGGCCCAAGAACAGTCTCATTTTGTGCGGGGAGGAAAGAGAAGAAAGGAGAGGAGAAAGAATAAAATAATAGTCGAGAATACTGATTTCATCCTTTTGAGTATACACTGGTGGTGACTGAAATTTGGTAGGCATAACTGTATTTCCTTGGAACGAAAGGGCCACAGTTGCTACTATGACGACATTTTGTTTCCAAGACCTGCATCACTAATGTTCTGAGGATGTTTCTGTTGGGAACTCTTCTGCAAATTTAACTTCAATGCACTGAGCCCCTTGCCTAGAAGGTTTTTGTCCATTTCTTTTGCGACTCACGGAATAATCTAAGATCATGAGTTTCAGTTTCCTTGATGGAAGCGGAAAGACAATGTCGGTTCTTGTGTATGTATTGTTGAAATTTAAAATGTTTCTTTTATCTTTTTAGTCCAAGTTAATGGTGAAATATTCTCAAGGGGAGTATCTTGTTGGAAATGGGCAGAAGTAAAGGGAGAAGAGACACAACAAGAAACGATCGCGGTCCATAGCAGCATGGGCCTGATCATAGCTTGGGACGAGATAGCTGGGAATTTCCAGATTTGTTAATACTCTTCAGAAGACTTCTTCGGCCGAATGTCCATAATGGGTAATGGGACCTGTGCTCATATATTTCTCGATGGCCCATCAATGTCTTGAAAGCAATTAAAAAGAAGATTTTAATGCAATGATCCTGTAACCGAATTCAACTGATACTAAAGATTTGGTTTCGAATTCAAGCTTCTCTTTTATAGCAAAAAGGAAAGAAAACGGAAACGTGATTCCTAAATGGACTCGCTGTCTCCAGAATAAAAACTAGCACGGAGGAGGATTCGCAGTGCTGGCAGGAATGGCTGCTGCATCAATAGGAAACAGTGGCACTGTGACAGGCAGCCACCCTCAGTAGCCATACTAACAACGCGATGCAGATTCACTTCATAGACTAACATTCAAACCATGTCTTCCTTTTCCGTTTTGACCTTTAGCCTGTTAATTCGTGGGCATGGTTTAAGATTCTAACTTTTGCTGTTCGCATTTGCAAGGGATTTTCAGCAATGTGATTTTCTTCAATTGGTGGGACTATGTAGGCAATCAAATGAAACACACATTTTTATGCTGATAACACTTGTAGAATATTGAGTTAGTGGCTAATAATGCTGGATTTCTTTAGTTTTTAGTCCACCGCTTGTGTCAATCAACCAAATGGAAGCCTCCGTGTCCGACTGCTGATTAATTTTGAATTATTGTTTTTTTTTTCCTTGGCAAATTTGAATGAAAAATTTAGTTGTTCAATAATCCATATCGTAATAATAAAATGCAAACACAAATTTAACTATAATCAATTGTGAAAAGAAATTTAAAAAACGAACTCATCTCAATTGCAGCAAATAATAGAATGATTGATAGAGTATTCTCAGAATTTTCAAATGACAAGCAATCATTAGTGCCTAAGAAAAAATTAATGCTTGTAAGTCAGCACTGCCTGTGAAAATACCATCCTTTGTTGTCAAATTAATTTCAAGATTCATAATATCTCAATACAAAGGGTCTCGAGAGACAGAGTTCTATACTTCTATCAAATCCCAAAAGCAAAGGCTGAAGATGGCTATGATTTCCACTGCAAGTTAGACGAGCTTAACCACCTTGTATGGTAGAGAAGGTCAGGTTAGCAACCAGGCACACCTAGATGAGAATTCAAGTCCTATAATTTGGAAACATAAACTAGAGATATCTGGTAATGGCATAGATGTTTAAACACTTGAAAGAGAAGTGCTGGGATTAATTTTGTTACAAAGCCATCGTCTGAAAGTTTGATGCTCCTAGAAACACCGAGAAGATTATAAGAAGCATATAGCAACTTGAAAGTATAACACTACACCAAATTCACAATCTTCTAGACTTGTACAGAAAATGTCCCTCGGAGTTGCAAACTTTATCACTAAAATTGAAGGGAAAAAAAGAGAGAGGATACAAATAGATTTGGGAATTTAGGGCTTTCACAATTGAAGTTTTAGAGGGAGTTTGGGCATTGGGCTAAAATATTGTTTGCTTAAAATTTAATTATTTTTTAATATTTTTAAATTGTTTTGATAAGTTGATGTAAAAATAAATTTTAAAATATATTATTTTAATATATTTTAAAAAATAATTATAATATATTTTTAAATAAAAAATATTTTAAAAAATAATTATTATCACCATCCGTACTAACAAGATGCCGCTGTAGCATCGAATAGATAGTTTGCGCTAGAGAAGCTTACAGAACCAGCTATGAAAGCAAAGCTAGTCATGCCATGCGGTGTGCAAGATGGATTCATTGACAGAGACAATCGCAAGCAGCAACGATCTCGCATATAAAATTAATTGAAGCATATGCAAATTATTCTAAATATTTATGTTAATAATAATAATAAAAAAACAAAAACAAAAACAAAAGCATGGAGTGTCAGTGTTGTGGTGAATAGTCAATTTTCTCTACATCCACGGTAATACTCTAATGCCTTTTAGTTTTTTTTTTTAAAAAAATTAATTTTAGTTTTCATCCGGCCGCAAGTGGGACATAACATGACGTTGAGAGTGATCATGGGCCTCAATGAACTGTAAGTTTTGGACTGGAGGTATTATGGGCCTGACCACAAGAGCCCTTATGGGATGGGCCTATCAATCTCCTGAAGCAATAACTGGCCTAACAAAAGTTCTGGAGAGCGGAAATCATCCGACACAGACAAAGAGGATTTACAGCAATGGCTATTGCAACAATAGCAGCAGTGGCAACAAAACCATCCTCAATACCCCTGTTGATAAGAAAGAAGCCGAAATGGGTCTTCACTGCTTTGGCTTTCTGTTCTTCTTCTTCATCAGCAAGTAGAAGAAAACTGATTCTTTATTCAAAGCCTGGATGTTGTTTGTGTGATGGCCTCAAAGAGAAGCTCCAGGCGGCATTCTTGCTCTCTGGCCCTCATTCCCTTCATGATGTTGATTTACAGGTTATCTCACTTGATTTCACCACCCTCCTTTCTCTCTTTTTTCATTCTTACGAATATGTATGCTAATGAGACTTTATATAATTCTTAATATTATCAGGTAAGGGATATTACCAGCAATCCTGAATGGGAGAGGGCTTACCAGTATGAGATACCCGTTTTGGCCAAAGTACTCTCTGATGGCACCGAGGTTAGTTGTTTATTTCACCCCCTTTATTAATTATTAATTTTAAGCTTCAAGTTTGTGGTGATTTTTTTAATGGACATGTGTTGTGTTTCTTCGTCCGTATTACTCCAATTTGAGTTAAGTTTTGGTCACTTTCATGTATAAGTAGCCGGTAGGGCAACCATTGTCAAGAGAGAACTAGGTTTTGTTTTCGGGTCAGGCGTCAAATTAGAAGTTCAGTGCTCTATCTGAGTGGACAAATAAATTAAGAAATTTCATTTGTAGAGTAGAAAGTTTAGGCATATATAATTATCGTCTTAGAGAGAAAAAGGAACTGCAGTTTGACAGCGTCGATGTGGTGACGTAGAATTCCTAAGCTAATAGGTGGGAAAGACTTAAAAGCTATTTGGGATGGAAGGAAAACTCTTGCATGGGAGATTTTTTTCATAGGGATAAAGGATTTTACAGGATGAAAATGAAGATAGTGAAACAGGGTTTCATTTATGGACTTGGAGGGGACATAATATGTTGTATTGCTAATCAAAACACTTTGTTTAAATTGACACCAATCATTCACCAACAATAGTGGAAACCTCACCAGGTCAATCCATAATTTTGGAGGTCATAATCGATGATAAAAGCTGTGTTTCCGAAGTGGGGGATAGGTTAACCTCTCTATTTTATGTCCTCTTCGTTGAGTGACCTATGCAACAGAAGATGGTAATGATGAGAATAGGTGCTTTAAAGATAATATTGATTCATAAAGTTCGAAGCTTATAGGAGAGGTGGAAGGAGACTTGATAGTGCCAAACTTTAGCATTTTGGTAACAAAAAAATGATCGTGGCTGGCAGCTACTATTTGTTAAAAAATTAAGGTTCCACAACCTTGTCTCAAAGGACTTTGTTCAATGGTTAAACTTCTATAAAGACCACTGAGCTTTTCTAGTTTTATGACTGGTCAAAATAATCAATTGAGAGTTCTCAAAGCTTAAATATTGTATGAATTATAAGCCTCGAGAGATGGCCTTCTTTATTGCAGTGTGCGACAAATGCTCTTAATGACATATAATGGTAGCTATTTCCTGGAACGTTGGACAAAATCTGTGTTGATTTGTAGTATAATCGACAAGCAAGTCCTTCATTTAGATACTATCTTCATACTGCTGTGGAAAAGGATTATTGACAGACTTTCATTTTCACTTAATTTTTAACTAATCATGTTGACATTGAAACCATCTATATTTTGTTTATATACAGTGACATTGGCAAATGGCAAAGTTGTGTTTTGCACACGAAAATAATGATGATGAAATATGTTCTGTCCCCCCCCACCCCCCCCTTCATTACAATTTACTTCTCCCGGTCTTTGTGTGAGAGTACTTTCAGGTGACATATCTTTTGTTCTTCTTTTTAGCTTTTATACTGGTCCTATTTCTCACGCCCATCAGTTCCACATGCATACACGTCTATCCTGATCCACGTGCTGTTTGTCAAAGGGAGATTCAGATTAAAACTTATCATTTGACTGTTTCTCTTTCACATCTGGCTTTTAGCCCTGCTAATGGGCATAGTTGAAGATTCTAGAGATTGTTGTTTGCATTTGGCAAGCTGGATTCTGTTCATCCTAGTGATTTGCTTAAAATGGTGGGATCCCGTTGGCACTCAAATCACACTTACCTTTGTCTTACAATTTTATAGAATATTAATGTAGTGCCTAATAATGTTGGTAGCTTCTTGTGAGTAGTCTACTTCATATCAATCAACCTGTCGGATGCCCCATTTATTGCTGTCCTGAATGGTTTTAGAAATGGATATGCTCTTGCATCTTAAGCCAATCTCTCTTTCTTCCAGGAAACTTTACCCAGAATATCTCCTCGACTTGGAGTGGAGCTCGTCCACAAAAAGATAGCAGCTGCTTTGATCCAATAAGGTTCCTCTACATAATTAAAATTCTAGCTGGTGTGAAATTTGCTATTGCATGGGACAATGTATCTTGTCAGAAAAGACTGGACATAAAATACCTATAATAGCTTATGTTCAAATGAATTTTGAATTCATCAATAATGATCTCCAAAAGGCACTCTTAATTCTGCCATCAGAACTGATCACATGGCGTTTAATTATGTTCCTCTACTGAAAGAAAACTAGATAATGCTATCAATATCTTGGTGATTTGCAAACCACCATTTTCTATTCATTGAGACACACCATTGTCTATTTCTTTTCATATATCTGCCCTCATTTTCTGCTAAGTATTGCATGCCAAGGCTGTGAAACCTTGAAAACCTTTGTGGAAATGTAAAATTGCCCCTGTTTAATGTTCATACATCATCTGGCAAAATAAAAGAAAATATAAAAGTGTTCTGGCATCATAGTTATTAACTAATATTCATGTGATTCATGGCGTTCCAATTGGAAAGTGTTTTATTTAGTTGTATGCTCTTTTATTTATTTGTTCTGCGAAGTTAGTAATTTCTTAATAACATGGATCTCAATCAAGCAACTGGGTTATTCAATTGGTAAATGGAAGCACTTTAGACGAATCTGACCAGTAAAGTGAACCTCTCCATTTATCCAGTCACAATGTCACATCATCACTGAAATATAAGAACGGGCCTCTTGAGATTTCCATGATTAGACAAGGG
Source organism: Populus x sibirica (assembly GCA_019202695.1). Lineage (NCBI taxonomy): Eukaryota > Viridiplantae > Streptophyta > Magnoliopsida > Malpighiales > Salicaceae > Populus > Populus x sibirica. The sequence continues at coordinate 547,188 of JAGMVL010000643.1, read as the reverse complement.
TGCCTCGAATGATGCTTGCTTAATCACTGTTTATATTAAAGAGGGCACCCCATTAGCACAAAGGTTCTCGACATTTGCTAGGATTATGTTGCTATCTCCCTTCATAAGATTACATTATCCTCTGCACCTCCTTTGCAAGTTGATATGATAAAATGTGTTTGAATACATGGCCCTGCTAGCACTTTCATTTCCTTAACAGAGGGAAAGCAGGTAGGATTCATTTTAGTATAATCTTCAAAGATCCTTCACCTTGAATTAGACTACAGGGACTTCAACATGCATAAGGGAAACACTTTTGACTGCTTTTGTGCTTTGTGATAAGAAGACAGATTTTCAAAGTGTCCCAATTTCTTTTTATATATCCTTCACAGTTGTTGAATTATTAGGACTAATGTATTTAATCTTCCAACTAACAAACATACGAATGGGTTTAATGCATATATAACATAGAAAATAAATTCTATAAAGCTAATATATTTATGTATAAAATATGGTCTGGGTGGCCCAACCCCATTAACATGTCCTTTTCCATGCACGATGTTTACTTTTAATTACTTTTCCCTGGTTTGTGACGGGGAAGCTCTTGACCGAAGAAAGAGAGAAAGAAAGAAAGCTCTTATAATAGAAGTTGGTTTAATAACTTTGGACAGTGATTACAATAAGTTTTGGGGGTGTGTTGTGATTATTTTGTAAAATATTTTTTTTATTTGAAAATGTATTAAAATAATATTTTTATATTTTAAAAAAATTATTTTTAATATTAGCATATTAAAATGATCTGAAAATATTAAAAAACTATTAATTTAAAGCAAAGAAACAAATAAATAAATTTTAAATTTTTTTAAAAAAAAATTTAAAATGTAAAATCAAACAATCCTTTTAACTAGTCTGCCGAATTGATCTCTGAACAATTTAGATGAAAAGTTACTAAATCATATACAACCCTCCTTTTTTTTTCTTTTTTTTTTTCTCTGATGAGTATTTACTGTCTACTATTGTAATATATCAAATATCATCGAGCTATAACATCCACTGTTTTTCAAATCAGAGTTACAGTCGAAAGGTTAGGCTATATAGGGCATCGCTCTGGGACAAGTTGGATAGCTACCACACCATTGCCGTTCAATCAATGATCTCTCTCATCTGACCGTCTAAAAAACGATCCATTTCTGTTAACTGTCAAGGTGGGTGGGTTCATGGCATGTAAGACTAAGTCCAGTTCCGTCTCCAGTGTGGATTTTTAACTCTATATTGATCTTCTGCGCCATGCGCAAGCAATCCAAGGCGGGGGGAAAAAAGAAAATAAAAGTTTGGTCTTATTTAAATTAATGAGAAGTGTTGAAAGTGATCAATCATTCGCTAATGTGTGTTTAGTATTGTATTATTTTTTTCAGTTATGGTTTTAAAAAATTAGGTTTTTAAAACAAAATTAGCTATGATTTTTAAGAAATAAGTTTTAAAAATATATTTAGTTAAAATTGCAGTGAAATAAATTTTTATTTCATGCAAAATAAAAAAAAAAGATCTTTATAAAAAAAAATAGGTTATTTTAGCTACCTGGGTTAATTTATAAAACTTGCAGTTTGTGAAATCACGGAACTGAGTTCAATCAAGAAGCTTAAATTTCAAAAAATTTAATTTTGAATGATAAATTATAAGAAAAAATATTAATTGAAAAATTTGCAAAAGAAAAAAAAACACAGCAACAAAAAGAATATGGATAAAATTTAACAAACAAAACATGAGCATGAAATTTAAAAAAAAATTAAAATGATTTCATACAAAATAAATAGCAATGAACATAATGATGATCAAATTTGAAAGTTTAAAAAATCATAAGGAATAAAATTAAAAACCATCTATAATTTGATAGATAATTTATGGATTAAAAAATAATAGAGGGTGAAATAGAAAAATACTATAGGGGCCAACTCATCAAAAGACAAACCACAAAAAATAAAAAAAAAGACCCAAAAAAAATACGTATAAAAAATAAGAAAACTTCATAAAAAAACTGAGCAAACCTCATAAACCTGATCTAATTTCTAAAAGTTGCAACCCGAGAAACTTAGGATCCAAATTCAACCAAAAAGGTCAATCATCGACTAATCTAATTTTGAATGATGAAATCAGTGAAAATATTATTAAAAAAAAAAACTTGCAAAAGCAAAAAATAGAATAAAGAAAAAAAATGATGAGAACTTTGATAAAAAAAAAATCCGAGTAGAATGGAATTAAAAAATAAACTCAAACGAACTAAATAGCAATTAAAAGAATGAGAATCAAATTTAAACGATAAAAAAATTATAGGAGGTGAAATTGAAAAAAAAAACAATTAATTTCATAGATTATCCATAGATTAAAAAATTGTAGAAAGGGAAATTGAAAAAAATAGTAGGCAAACCATAAAAAATAACATAACAAAACAAAAAATGATAAAAAAATCACCTTAAAAAAGAAAAAAAAAAAGGCAAACTTTCTAATTCTGGCCTCTAAAACTCACAACCCTTGAAATCTTAAACTCAAAGTTAAATAAAAAAACTTAATTAATTCTCAATCAATTTAATTTTGAATGATGAAATTGGTGAAAAAGTATTAATAAAAGACATGCAAAAATGGTAGAGTGGTGAAATAAAAAAGTATTTATAATTTGAAAGATTATTTATAGATTCTAAAATAGGGTGAAATTGAAAATCATTTATATTTTTATAGTTTATTCTAAAATAAAAAATAGTAATAAAAAGCATAAAAACCAAATGTAAAGGGAAAAATAATTAAATGGGTTATTCTGAAAGTTTGGAGGACTTGACACAGAATTTAAGGAAGAGAGAAAAGAAGGGAAAAAAATAGTCGTGGATGCCTAATCAACAACAATTATGATACATGAGCTACACCACTGAGTAGAGGATTCTGAGATTTTTAAAATGTCGTTCCAGAAAGTAGCGTTTGGTAGCTAAATAGCCCTACATGCATCTCTTAAACAGTACAGGACCATCCACACGTCGACATGTGCAAAGCAAATTCTAAGATGTTTATTTTTAAAATAATATTAAATATATGCGTATTATAATATTACTCCTAAACAACCTAAAAATCTATAAATAAAAAATATATAAAATAACAAAAAAAAACCTTTTATGAGAGAGTTGCATTGTTCTTGTCTCAAAATGCACCAATGCAATTGTACTATTCCAAAAAAATGAAATGATAAAAGCCTGATTGAGTTAAAAGCATTGAAATTATTTATTTTAGAGCTAAATTTATAAATTTGTTGTGCATTTAAAAAATAAAATGATAAACACCCATTCAATATATTAAAGATAATTATGTAACAATTTCACCCCAAAGATTAGTTCTTTGCCTTTTTTTTCAGGGACAAATGAGTAAATACATTATTACAATGAATATAAAAATGAGTATTGGCCTATAATAAATTTTTCTCCAAATTTAGTTTTTTTATTTTAATGTAGATGACGAGATTAATTATTCATTTTGTGATATTGACACATTGCTGAGTCAATTATCACAAACGATTTGACTTGTCAAGAAAGGGGCACAGGTAAAGTCTATGAAAAGTTGATTTCTTATCCTGTCTTCTTCGTGCTTGCTGAACGGGAAGCAACTATCTGAGCAGAAATAATGACATCAGTAAGCTATTGTTTCAATGTTCCAAAAATTATCAGAGAACTTCAGAAAAATATAAATAAAAATGCGACACGTCCCAAGTTGCTGGGTGTTCCATCTTTCAGATATGTTTGCTTTAATTTCCATCACGTAGCCTCCTTTCTTTGCTGGAAAGCTTTTAAAAAGAGAATTTCAAGAAATTAAATTTTAAAAAAGTGAATTAATTTTTAATATTTAGTAATATAATAAAAAATAAATTAGAAAATACTTTCTAGTATTTGGTTATATTATAAAAAATAAACTAAAATATAACTTATTAATATTTTATTTTTTTTAAATTTATTAAAATAATACAATGAGATAAAGTTTATTAATGTTTTCGATGGGATAAAGTTTGGTGTGCAAGAGAATGGGTTGGGCTTATGGACTTGTCTTGAATTAATAACACATCTATAGAAGTTGGCCCGGCCCATATAACATCAGAGCCCAGATACGGAACCAGCAACTTCAAGCTATCACTGTATACCAGATTTGGAAAAAAAAAAAAAAACAGATGAATATATAAAATCCAAAACTTCGAAAAACATTAATGTACAGGGCTGAATTTGGACGTAATTTATGAGAGTGGATACCTGTATGAATACTCTAATTCATATATATAGTCCTGTAATTGGCTGAACAGTGTAAAAAATGTGTTTTTTTTGTTGTATTCTTAATCTCGATTTTAGTTCTTCTTTGGATTTTACACACCTCAGCTAGCAACAAACTAACATTCGATGATATTTTTCCACTTTATTTTTTTTTGGGGCCCGGTCCTTGCCAGCCTTTTCTCCGACTATCAGCAAGGCAGAATATACATACTTCATTTCCTAATTCGGATCCTGTATATTTTTGTAATCTGTGATCGAGTTCATAATTTGTGAACCATACCATGGCATGCAGGAAGCCACAGCAGACACCAAAAAATGTGGCCATGGTGGGGCTTTTTAACTGTTGTTTCAATAGAAAGCCAATTTCTTGGTGCGTTAGTGACAGCAGGAAGTGTTGCTCGCTCAACTATAGACCAAGCACTCCAAAAACTATCAATGGTGTTTTGCAATTTCAGCATCATCATTATATACAAGTGTCGCCCGTTATGATTGTTCTTCTGAAGGGAACTGGACTCGGGCCATAAATAATTAATGGAGAAATTGTTATATATATATATTTTTTATTTCTAAATAATGGATTTACATTTTTTGTTCTGGGAGGATTTGTTTGTAAAGTGCCCACTATGATCGATCATGTCACATGATGATACATGCATTTCACATGATTTCGTTTGTATATATATTCTGCGTTTATTATTAACATAGTCTATGAGTGAGGTACTTTACATAAAGTACCCATTATGAGTGATCATGTCACATGATGAGGTAAACCTAATTTTATGTAATAATTTTTTAAAATATTAATCTATTCCTTGCAACATTAATTAGTTGGTTATTATTTCTCTTTCGGATTAATTGTTCATTTCTCCGATTGAAACTGCCTTCAGAAGTTCAGATTAATGACAGTTCGAAGGTTTTAATTAAAGCCCTTTCGTGATTTTATGCTATCATTCGAAGCCATTTTATTTTGTTTACTTTAATTCGACTTCAATGTAATAAACGCGTGTTTTGGCATTGTGTCACTGCTGGAGTTTCTTTTCTCTCGAATTACAGTGATATGGCCATGTGCAGAGACAATTCGAAGACATATACCAGCTCGATCCGAGCTGAACAGAATATTTCTCAGACTGAAGGAATTATGTTCTTTATTTTTTATAGCATTGCCTAATTATATTCCCTAGAAAATGCAGCTTTCGATGTAATAAATATATCACTTGCTGGACATTTACGAGTTTGGCGGGGGGGGAAAAGAAGGGTTTCCGGTTCGACGAAGACGAATAAAAATGCCATCAAATACTATACTCTGTGGACCCGAAGGACATCTAGCGGAGTTGAGAATCAAAATGCCAGCCCTGATTGGAAATGAGTGGAAACATGTATGCCAGCATTTCCCTTCATGGGTTTCTGTCAATTGCAAGAATATGAATATAAATTGGGAGGTGAATATTCGAAGATAATATTTAAGTCTATGATATTATTTTATATGATTTTCAATACATAAACATCTTCCTTTTTTTTTTTGAATCCACTGATTAGGCTGAAAGTGATTACTTCATGTTCTTAGTAATCCATTCGAATAGAGTGTGTGTGTATTGCATTATCGGTTTTTTTAAATATCACCGAATCAAGTCTTATTAACAATAAATAATCACCGAATAATCTTATGAAGCAAACTAATTAATTGACACCCACATGATTAATTTTTTTTTAAGATCAGATCAACACTTAATTGATTTTTTCTTTTGGTTCACAAAAAATCCCATTAAATATTTTATAAAAAAAAGGTCCATTGATTTTACGTACCCAGTTTTAATGAGTCCTTATATGTCATGCAATGTTTACAGGCCATGATATAATTTGTCTCTCAATTAGTAAAAAATATTTTATTAAACCCCTCTAGCAATAATATATTATCGCATTGTGTAATAAATTTGTGTTCAATAAAACTAGTCATCCGCTAACGCTTTAGAAATTAAGAATTTATATATATAAAAAAAGAAGAGAATTGATCAATAAAATTGCAACATGTGAAAAAAATTATTGAATAAATATTCAATTCATGTGTCGCAATTTCATTGGTTAATCTTAAATTCTCAATAATACAGTTAATTGGCAAAGAATTGTTATTAAATAAAATCTTATGGTACAAGAACACATGCAGTGTGTTAGTAAAGAGACATAACAAAATATTTTATATTAATAGATGGACGAGATATACGGTGGTTAGTAGGGGTGTTCAAAATAACTGATTAACCGAGAAAACCAATAAAATCGAAGAAAAATTAACCGAAAAAACCGAACCGAAATTAAAAACCAATTAAACCGATTTAAAAAACCATAAATATTAACAGGTCCGGTTCGGTTTCGGTTTTGACCCAGAAACCTGGCCAAACCGAATCGGACCCATTAAACAATTAAAAAAAAAAGGCAGTATAAATAGTTAAGTTAACCTAATCCCTCCCTAACCCTAACATCTCATTCTCATCTCAGTTCTCACAGAGCCGTCTCCTTCCTTCCCACTTCCAACAGAAAATTCCCAATCTTCAATCTTCCTTTCTTAGAAACCTTCTTCATTTAAGAAGCAACGACAACAAGGTAAATTCCATCTTCTTTGATTCTTTGTTTCGTGGGTTTGAAAGCATATTCTGAGTCTATTCCATCTTCATCTTTTCCAGAAACCATCTCCATCTTCATCTTTTCTAGAAACCATCTCCATCTTTCAGGCGTCTTCATTTTAGCAACGATAGCAAGGTAAATTTCATCTTCATCTTTGATTCTTTGTTTAGTGGGTTTGAAAGTTTATTCTAAGTCTATTCCATCTTCATCTTCATCTTTTCCAGATTAGGTTTGTTAACAGCAAGGTAAATGCTGTTTTCTTAACAGGCCCCACACCTTCACCACCTCCCAACAGTAAAACTGCAGGCAAATCAGGGTCCAGTTCAAGCTCTTCTCTTAACTCATCCTACATAACAAGAAACAAAAGAAGCAGTTAGTTGAGCAAATCATCGTAGTAGAGCATGTGTGAATGCAAATGTGCGATCACAATTGTGCACCTTCGAAAGAACTGCAAGAGCAAAAGACGGTCGAGATGGGCAAGCCAAAAACACGGATCTCGAGAATCTTCCAGCCCCATCTAGTGCAGCTCTCTTAGCTACCTCCTTTGATGGGCAGTAGCATCTATTCCAAAAAAACCGGTTCAAACCGAACCGGAAAAAACAAAAAAAAACCCTATATATTAAGGGATTAGGTTTCCTGGTTTTTTCCAAAAAAAACCGGATTTAACAGAACCGGATCGGTTCGGTTTGAACCGGTTTCTGGTCCGGTTCGGTTGATATTCACAAAAAATACTAAAATTCGGTTCGGTTGGTTTTTTGAGTCTAAACCGAACCGAACCGAACCGTGAACACCCCTGGTGGTTAGTCAATAAAAGTAATCTAATTAATAATTGGTGCTTCGCCATTTTAGTTTATATATATATATATATATATATATATAAAATTAAGATATAAATAAAAAGCAAAAGAAAATTTAAATTCCTTCTTGTCAAAAAAATGACGTCACCAATGCGTTCGAGAATCTTAGGAGAGAGGGGATGAAAATAAACTCGTTTTATTTGGATTTGCAACTACATGAATAAAGATTAAAATTTTCAGGTGATTGGAGGATGGGAACGAGAAGTTTTGGTATCGGATAACAATTTATGTCCTTCGAACAGAGTCTTATAAATAAATAACAGGGATATTGTCATAAATTTAACTTCAATTTTTTTTAAAAATATTCTCTTCATCTCGCCTCCTCCATTATCCCTCTTTCTTTCTTCTAGAATTTTCTTATACAGGGAAAGGGGCCCTTCATACTACAAATTTTTTTTTTCCAAAAAATATTTACTAATTACCAGTTTGATTTGCTGAGATGAAGCATTTTTTTTCTCAATATAAAAAAAGAGAGTGTGGGTATTGTTAATTTTTTTTTATCTTAAAAAAAAAAACACTCAGCTGGTGATTGTAGCATTTTTAAATAAATAAAAAAAAATTTCTAGACTCGGTTCATTGATTAAAATGAGTTTAGTAAACTAAATTAATTTAATAATATGATAAAAAAAACACATGACAACAATAGATAAACCAATAAAAAAAATTAGCAACAATTAATTATAAAAGTGAACTGCCTATATATCATGGAAATGTATCATCCCAATATTTTTTTAAACCAATAAAAAGAAATAGCAACAATTAATTATAAAAGTGAACTGCCTATATATCATGGAAATGTATCATCCCAATATTTTTAAAGGATTTCATGATCTTATTTGATAATAATAATAATAATAATAATAATAATAAATTATATGAGAATTGGATATCCTGATAAAAAGAAAAACAAAAAAAAATCTGAAGCTCAATTCCAATAAAATTAAATGTTAAATGACAAAATAAAAATAAAATAAAAAAGATAAAAAAATTGACCCAAGTCGATCCTTGTTAACTTACCAAATATCTGATCTAGTTGTGAGGCTAAAATAACCTTATACGAAGCGAATTGAATAAAATTCAAAGCTAAAATATTAAACAAACCAATGTTGAAAAGCGAAACTTAAAAAAAAATCATTTTAAATAATAAAAAAAGCAACTAAAAAAAATAATTCAACTCGTGTCTTGAAACATGATATCGAGATAACTTTATAGAAAAAAAAAACTATAAAGCTTAATTGTAAAAACTCGTTTAAAACCTATCCCGAGCAAAAAAAAAATAGATTTTTTTTAATCTAAAAATAAAATGTGGGTTAGATTAAATAAAACAAATTTAAATATAAGAGAGGGATGAAACTAAAGGAAGGAAAAGGTGTTATGGCATAATAACATAAGAAGGAAAGGTAGTGGTAAAAAGGAAAATGTGAAATTACAAGGGGTCAATATGTGATTAATAGACAATTGTTCAAAAGGAGAAATTGAGAGCTTTGGTGAATGATTTTGAAGAAAATCTAAAGGTTAGGGTTTTGAAAAGGAAAGGAGAGGGGAATTGAAGGGATTCTTGGATTTCCCACAGTGTTTTTATGTTTGATTAATGTTTGTATGTATGAAATAAGGTTGGGCAATGACTCAATTCCAAGAATGGAAGTAATAAAAATCCCTCCCTCACTACCCATGGGCTTCGGCCAAGAGGAAAGAAATTTGGAAATTGGGAGTTTTAATGCAATTGAATAGAATTGTAAAGGATTAATGTTATATGAATATAAATAGATGGAAAAGGAGAATAAAATTACAAAAGAGAGGAGAAAAACCCTCACTTTTTTCTTTTGAAGGGTTTCGGCCAATGCATGTGATAAGAGGGAAGGTTTTAATTTTTGAACTTGTTAATGTGGGAAAGCATGTATGATCGAATTCAAATATTGAGATTGAAATATTCATGAGTTGAAAATGAATTAGTTATGAAGAAACAATAAAAAAATGAATTGTTTCTAGTAACTCGGCCAAGCAGAGGTAAAAATACTAAACCGAATTAAATTAAATAATATATAAGATGTATTAACTCGAGTTGATTAAAAGCAGAAAGAAATAAAAATGAAATTGTTTCTATTAATTTTCATTCATTGCAGATCTCTTTGTTGTAATTTTGTTTCTCATCTTGAATATCTTCTATTATGCATATGTATTTATATCTTGAATTAGGTGGTGACTAATAAGTTGTACTATTAATTGTTATAATTATGAAAAAAAATTACAATAGTCATTTTATTGAAGGAAAAAAAAAACAGGAGATTGAGCTTATGTCAAGTTAGGAAAATCATGATGGGATAAATATTGAGATTGTTGATTGAAGGTTATAAAAAATTATAAAATCGATAACCTGGGATAAAAAAATATAAAAAAATATTTTGCTGAATTTTTAATGAAATATATAAAAGTTCAAGTGAGTCGATCTGAGACATGGTCAACATGAAAAAACTTAGATAACTCAGTTAAAAATATAAGTTGGCCTGGATTGATTGTCTAATTTGATCAAAACTCAACCATTAATCCATTGATTTACTTAAAAAAAAATCTTGTTAAAAAAATTATTTTTTAATAAAGAATTCAAGATTGATTTTTTTAATCTATAACTATGGTCTTGTCTCGAGTCAACTGAGGTTTAAGTTTCAAAACTCTATATGTGTGTGTGTAAATTTCTTTTCTTAAAAAGAATACCAGCACCATTGTGCAATCCCATAAAAGTTACCATCACTTGATATCCACCGATCAAAAAATCATCTATCAATTTCACACCTCTCTATCAGTCAATTTGCTTCCAATTTTCATCTTCCTTTCCATCCTTTTCCGCAAACTATATATGTGTCTGTACGAATTCGACAATGGAAAAACCAACTGCAAGGATAGAAGGTCGGCCCCCCCCAAAAAAAATAAAACATTATAGGAGTGGAGGGACCAATTAATAATGGAAAAAACCAATCTTCAACCATGCAATGCAGTTATGGTAATATTAATCCTCCTCCTTTAAAGAAACTGGCCCCAGGTCGTTTGGATTTGTATCGCATAACCTGACTATGCACCTTCTCATTTGGTCCTTTTCACCCACGATAAGGTAAGACGTATTCTATATATTATGCCTTTATAGCCATGGATATAAAAAAATAATAAAACGAAATTCACCGTTCATGTACTAGCAGGAGAGATAAGAGAAGAAACTACGTACCCCATCAAAAGAATAAGAAAGGAAACATATTGACCCATATATGTTTGTCTTTACATTTTATTTCTTTGCGGTGGGGAAATCTATAGCCACATATCTTCGGATAGTGCCACAGTAGTCTACAGGAAGAAAATGTTTTCGAAAATGCGCTCCTAACTAATGCCATCGTTTCAGATATGCTCAGATGCACAAATGCTTGACATTTTTCTTCGGTGGGATTTCACCAACCTGTTTTCTTTCTCGTTGGAATCCGAACACGATAGCACCACCATTTATTGATTTCTTTTCTAATGAATTTTCCTAAACCGCAAAATACTCGAGAAGGAAGGAGCCGGGATTAATTATATAATTAGCAGGACATTTTATTGTTTTTTTTTTAAAAAAAAATGGGACCCTAATCAACGTGGATATACAGGCCTTGTCAAAACTCAAAGGCGATTTTTGCACGTACGCAGCATCTAAAACTCTCATCGATTGATTTTATTAGTTGAAGTCCGGGGTCCAAATATATGCCTCCAAAACAATAAAGGAATAAGAATAGTTATGGAATCGACCGTCCAGATAACTCATATCATGAAAAAACATGGATATTGTACGTAATATTGCGGGATCATATTATTTGGCACCTCTCCCCACCCCCATTTTCTAACCCCTACGTGCGTACCTCATACTAGTAATTAAGCGATTTAATTTCTAGCAGCATAATTAATTAATTAATTAATTAATTTCCACATGCCTTTTTACCAGTACTAAGGTCAGAATAAAATTAATCACAAGTGAATCACCCGATGATGGATGATCGATCAATTCAGATCAGACATCTCTTAGAAATGGTGTCCACTCTTCAAAGCACCCATTTTTAACACAGACCACAAACTCTACACACATCATCCTCGAGCACTAAACCTTGATTTCATTCGATGGTCAATGTCGAAAACCCGCACTGCTAATAAATTAACAAATTTGTAAGGCCAATGCGAGGATTAATCTAGTTAATTGCTTGGGATATATGTAATGTTTTTTGCTAATGGATAAAAGAATCTTATAAAAAATGGAGTGAGAGTAAGTGCCCTAAGCGTAGAGTACAAATTAATATTGGCATCGCGTTGCTTTAGCTTTTCTTGTCTATAAGAAGGCCACTTATCATCCCAATCTTTGCATAGAAGGAGAGAGTTATTGAGGGAGTGAGCTACGTGTAGAGAGAGTAAGGAAGTTGCACAGAAAGATGGGAAACCAAACCCCATGTGAGAAGTTGTACCTAGGGCTCAAGAAAGTTAAACCTTACTTGGCTATGGTCTCCCTGCAATTTGGATATGCTGGAATGTACATCATCACCATGGTTTCTTTGAAGCATGGCATGAGTCATTACATACTGGCTGTGTACCGTCATGTAGTTGCTACGATTGTTATCGCACCTTTTGCCTTGGTCCTTGAAAGGTCTATATCTCCCACAAGCCTCCACGACCGACTCACACTTGCAATCTTGCTTAACTCTAATCGTTATTTATTTCCTCTTCTTTTTTGGCAGGAAAATAAGGCCAAAGTTGACGCTCCCAATTTTCCTTAGGATAATGGCTCTCGGTTTTCTTGAGTAAATGCAACTGAAAACTCGATACCTGCATCTTTGTGTATATATATCCTTCATAAATGTAAATTAAATTGTGTGTATCTAACTATATATATTGAATTGGAAACTACCAGGCCGGTGCTTGATCAGAATTTGTATTATCTGGGAATGAAGTACACCTCAGCTACATTTGCATCTGCTACAGTAAATGCCCTCCCGGCCATAACCTTTATAATGGCACTTATTTTCAGGTGACTGGAACTTTCAAATTGCCTCACCACACATCATTTTGTAGGGAAATCATGCAAATGAAAAGAATGTATTCGTGGTTACGCTTTATTGGGCATAATCAGGCCACTAATTGTATGCTAGTGCCTGTCACATCATGCCACGTCACGGATTTACTTGTGATCAATATATTTTACAAAGAAATTAATGTCGTAATTATCGCATGGTTCATCTATATATATGTGTGTGTGTGTGTCTTCGTTAGCCATATAAATTGCATAATTTGAAGTACAGTTCCTTTCGATTTTATATATTTCTAAAAAAAGTCATGTAACTTAAACAACATTCTTGATATTATTAGCGTGATACATGTTTAAACATGACCACAAAAGGACAGTACTATAGCGCACTGAAAAAGATGGCCAGACATAATTCAAGAAAATTCATGAGAAGCAAACTAATGGATCGAAGAGTTAGCTAAACGACTGTACGTTTTGTTTAAATATGGTATATTATAAACAGGTTGGAGACAGTCAACTTTAAGAAGCTACACAGCGCAGCCAAGGTGGTGGGGACGGTTATCACGGTCACAGGAGCAATGGTTATGACCTTATACAAAGGTCCAATCATCGATTTTATAAGATCGCAAGGAGCAGCTCACCGTGGAACCACAAGCAATGCGTCCGGTAATCAGCATTGGCTTACTGGAACACTAATGCTCCTAGCCAGTTGTTGTGGCTGGGCAAGTTTCTTCATATTGCAAGTGAGTAGTCACTTCTTTTTTTTCTCAACATTTGTACAGTTCATAGGTAAAAAGCTTTGAATATTTAAGTTGTTAATAAGACTTGCTGAATAATGCATCAATTTTGGTCCAGTCCTTTACTTTGAAGAAATACCCAGCAGAGCTTTCTCTCACAGCATTGATATGCATGACGGGCATGGTGGAAGGTGCAGCAGTGTCACTTGTTATGGAACGTGACATGAGTGCCTGGAAAATAGGCTTTGACTCTAGGCTTCTAGCTGCTGCTTACTCCGTGAGTATCCTTTTCTTTTTTAATTTATAGTTTCAGATGAATAATAATAATAATGGATAGTACTTTCTTAACACTTTCAATCATGTAATTAGGGAGTGGTATGTTCTGGAATTGCATATTATGTGCAAGGTGTGGTAATAAGGAAAAAAGGCCCTGTCTTTGTAACTTCTTTTAGCCCTCTTTGCATGATCATCACGGCAGCTCTTGGATCCGTTGTTCTATCGGAGCAAATCCGCCTTGGAAGGTATATAATATCTTCGATTCCTTTCAACACTGTTTACTCTAGGCTTAGACAAGCACATTACAAGATCTCTTTTTATTATCAATTGTAATTGAAGGATGTCCAGGTGAGGATATATTTCAATTAGTAACATTATTTGTTCTTTGTCTTGCGTTGCAGTATAATTGGAGCAGTTCTAATAGTTTTTGGCCTGTACACTGTGGTGTGGGGTAAGAGCAAGGATAGTATAAGCTCATCAACAATGGAGTTGACAAATGAGAAAGGTGGACCCCAAGATCAGCTGCCAATCCAAGATAGCAGCAGGCTATCGTCGACCAGTTTTGCAAATAGCAGCACGCAAGGACCTGACGATGGAATGTCCAAGCAAATTCCACCAAAGATTTACAATCACTAGAAGGACCACTATAGGATTTCTCACTCTCCCCCACCTGATCTGTATCCATCTCCTCCGAATAAAGTAGCTAGCACTCTTTACTCGATGTATGCTGAGATGGGGATAAATTAATCGCTTTTCGATCTTTAATTCTGCTTATTGATTACTCTTTTCTGTTTGATTAAACTTTGTAACGGTGCTTAATTTCCAAGATATCTGGGGAAGAAAATGATGAAGAATCCATGTCTAGCCAGTTTGCTTTAATTGCGTAAGCTTAGGAAACAGGTACAAGAAAGAATCAAGTTCCAGGAGGTGTGGATAGAATGTATTGGTGTTTGAAGGTCAGAATCCAAAGGGTAAGATTGCATTTGAAGATAAAGATGGCAAGAGATTCATCTTGTTCGAGTTTTCTCTGGCACTTTTTTTTATTTTAGTACCTTTATATATCTCGGACACCTGCTTGCCGACCCTACTTGTTAAGAAATGGCCTCTCAGAGTATTCCTCGAGAATCTGAATCTTATACCGTCTTTCTTTTATTATGGGTATCACTCATGGGGTCAGGTGTGATCAAGTGCCTCGAGGCGAATTTTATTGGCTGTTGAGAATAACAGCATCAGAATCACAGAGAGCGAACCTCGTCCTAGCAACAAGGCGCCAAGGAAATGAGTTTTTGTTTTTTTGTTTTTAGCATGGTAAAAAAAATCAAATAATATAGTGTAAAAAATATTTAACTCTCTATTGAAAATAAGATTCAATAAAAAAAAAGAGAAGAAAAAAAAAAATAAAGATCATGAAGATACTCCGAAACTCTGATGGCGACCTCACTAGTATTACTAAAAAGATCTTGACAAGATAAATTCAACAACATCAAAAAAAATCATTAACAGTGATATGAGTGGGTCACATGTGCAGCTCAAAGACAAGTGACCCCCGACATCTTTGAATTACTTGTATAGCCCACTCCGTTTACCATTTATAATTTTTTTTAATATTATTGGATTCATCTTGTCAAGATTTTTTTTATAATATCAATAATATCATCATTAAAATTTTAATATACCTTCTAAATTTTTTTATTTTTTTTCTCTCCTCTCTATTCAGATGTCACAAGAAGTGAGGATATTTTTTACACTTTATTATTTTATCAAATTCTTTTTTACTAAGCTAGAATCCAAAAAAACTCAATGACTTTCATATTGATTCCTCCACTCCCACAAACGTTCCTTTAATTATTGTTAATAGCAAAGGTGCCCGCGTCATCACGCGAGTGAGGCTGTTTGTTTAGAATTTTTAATAAAACACATTATATTATATTGATAATTATCGAATTGTAAAATGATAGCCTGATGGAAGCAAAGGCATCTCTACCCCATAAATAGCCCAAATATTTTTTTTTTTTTTAGTTATTCTTTATTTGTTTTTATTTCAATACGAGCACAATATAAGATCAAGAAGGGATAAATTATTTTTATGTATTATAAAAAATATATAATATAAAATTAAATGTGTGTGAAATCAAAAGAAACAAATAATTTAAAGATGTGTTTTCATCACACACAAAAAAAAAATATTAACTTATTTCAAAGGGAAAAAAATTATGCTGGAATAAAAAAACAAATACTATTAGAAAGTAATAAAATAAAATAAAATCTGAGTACAGCCAGCCCGTGTGCTAGGCCCAACAATAGTAAGGGCCCGCTATATTGGGCTGGGTGTGGCGGACCCAAATCTGTTAATAATTGAAAACAAAAATAAAGAGAGGATGAGAGCAGCCTCTGTTTTGGGCATAAAATTCGATTTATTTATTTATTTTGCAGAAACACCTAAATTAAATCAAATTTCATCCATAAACTTATTTAAAGCCTTAAAATCCATTTTTATTCGATTATAAACGACAAAAAAAAAAAAAAAGTTTCAAAACTTGTACTTAAACCGAATCTACTTTATCTGACCATCTTCGAGCAGGCATTAAGTTTACTTACTAAATGAATCAGAGCAGTTATTTGTAGCTCACTTTCTCAGATAAAAGTTGGTGATGACGTATGGAGTCATGAACAAGAAGCATAAAAACACACATCTCGAATCAGTGTCGTTAACAATCTGCACATAAGATCCATGTATTCCTCAATCAGGAGCAATCATTGTTTGTGGCTCAAGAACATTTCAAATGAATTGAATTTTAGAGGCTTCTGTCGTGAGTAGAGTTCGGAATTTTTCATCCCTTTGTCATGAACCATCAAGTTGTTGCCAATTTCATATCTTAGGAGGGACTAGCCTGGTCTAAAGGTATAAATTGCCTTGATATGTAAATCATTCAAATCATCCAAAACAATTGCTGCCAATATCACATCGCCTAAACAACGATCATTTTGGATAAACTAGACAAATTATTTACCCATCTAGTTAATATAATCAGAAACTGCTTGTCAACAGAGTTGATTCATGGAAGCATGGAGCCTTGATGGGGGGGGGGCGGATGTACTCGACTTAGAGCTTACAAAAATCCTAGCTTAGAATTTGAGCCCTGTACAAGTCACTAGAGCAGCTGCAATAAACATATCCTAATAGGCAAAGCTGCAAACAAATTTTCCATCAAAGCTATCTATTGCTACAACCAGAAGTAAAAAAATAGAACTAAATATGGTACACATAATACACCCACGTAATCCAATGGCTGAGCCTTCGAATACACCCACTTACTCTTTATTGTTGAAGCTTCTTTCATCCATGTCAAGTCAGCTTGTACAGGACGACTCAGTCGCTGCCATCATCTTGATCTGCATAGACAATGAGAGAATTATAAAAAGGAAATGATGTTGAAGCTCATAGCATGCGACCAATATAATTCCAGCAACTATGTAGTTGTCTTTCATTTGTGCTCATTTACTTTCCCCGGTACACTATCCACAACAGAAGGTATTGAGGCACCTCAGTTTTTGTGACATTTTTCTGGTTTCAGAGAGATTCCAGTCCACTAGTCACAGGCCTGCATTTCCCTGAACCTCAATGAAATGTATCCAAGTGTCACCCACTAACAAAGGACCCAATCTTGTCTATTTAGTCACTTACCCTCATCAGCCTCTTCAGTTGGGCTATCACCACCCTTGTTGTCATCTCCATTATTATCTCCATCATCTCCATCATTGCCATCCTCCTCCTCGCCATCCTCATCATCCTCTTCTGTATCACCAGTGTCATCACTCTCACTTTCATCTGGCACTTTTGGTTTTGGTGGAGCTACAAAACTGGTGGCAGACCTTCTCCGTGAAGTTGTCACAATGTTGCTCAAGTCAATGCCCTCAAGTTCTTTTGCCCTTTCCTTTCTCTTTCTGACTTCCTTGATCTCTGAGAATGCAGTGATTAAAAGGTTGTCAACTTTAATACATATACACATGCTTGTGGGTATAAAGTTGCATTTACATCAAGTATTGTGCCATATGATTAATAACATTAGAATTTGATAATTTTTCTGTGAACAATATTAAGGTCCAGAAAGCAGCATATTTGTTTATTCATAGTTCATATAGCTAGATTTTCAATAGTAAAAACCACCTTTTTCAGAAGGATTTGGCGACAATCCTTCTCTAGAAAGAATTTCTTCAAGTTCCTTTATTAGCCGAGCCTCACGTTTGTTCTCAGGCGCTTGCTTCACCTTCTTATAAATCGAAGGAGGCACACTGCAAAAGAAATAACAAATGTTTGGGTGTCAAGCCAAACAAAGCCCTGTTTTGGGTCTATAAATGGCAGGTAAAAGAAATACCTCATCCCGCAGGATTTAATGACTGATTTCAGATGCTCCACGCGTTTCCCATATGCTGGAGTAGAAGCTTCCTTTTTCTACAAGAAGATCAAAATATATTTCACCAAACCATAGTTTATAATTTAAACAACCACTTTTTTTTTCATGCAGGAATGGGTGAGTGTGGGGGCAGCACCTTGACTGGTTTTTCCGCTGATGATGGAGAATTGTTGTCTTCTGAAGCATTTCCACTGACTTCTGAATCGCTGTTGTCCTCTGCTGCTGTTTCCAAAGGCTTGATCCGCTTGTTGGCAGATACTTTGGTTTCCTTTTCAGTTCTCCTCCGCTTTTTAGACCCTTCGGAGTTCTGCATCTTTCGTTCAACACCAATTTTCTTTTTCTTTGGTTTTACCTCTTCATCTTCCTCCTCGCTCTCTTTATCTGAAGAATCTGCGCTCTCTCTACTGCTAACCTTTTTAGATGCTTTACCATGAGAATTGTTCTTAAGAGTTTTCTTCTTAGGTTCAGAAACTTGAGAAGATTTTAATACCTGATAAAGATGATGGTGACTAAATCAGATAGTATAGGATATGAACACAGGCTAAAAGGCAACGCTTAAACAAGAATATGCACCTCATCTAATTGCTTGCTAATGAACTTCTTGTAGGGATCGAGCGAAAATTTATCGAGTTTAAGATCTTCCTCTATGAGTCGACGAAGTCCAGCCATTGTAATTTCCCTGAGATGACAAAAGGTGACATTAACTTTCAAAATCACATGAACCACCAAGAAACAGTGGGTAAGGATTGATTCAACCAAAGCCCACCAGCACGAGAAAAAGAAACACATGAAGCTTAGGAAAGGAGCAGGCTGGCTATCAGAATTGACAGCCAATCCAAAGGAATTGACATACTCGGAATTAGCTTTGATATAAGAAGCCCGTCTCGTCATGGCTTTCTTTATGCTGCCTTCACTTGGAACTTCTTTAACCTCATTTGCTTGAGTATCCTTGGCCTTTGATTTTGTTGTTTTTTGCCCTGACAAAAGGCCCATTACAGGAGAGTCTTCCATTTTTTCCTCGTCTTCAGAGCAAGGTTCCTTTATATTGTTTTTCAAATCTAGTCTTTCAGGTGATTCTGTAACTTCTTTTGGAGAATCAACGTGTTTTTCCACTGTATCCCCAGAGTCCTTGGAGGCATTGTCAGTAACAGCACCATCTAAGCACTGGCATAGACAGACACAAGCATAAAATCAGAAGCAAAGGGAGTTCGGGAACCAATTATGACTAGTAATGAGAATCGGACAGCATTAAACTTGTAAGAGGACCCCAACTCCAGAGAGTAGTTTTTCAGATTAACGCACAAAATTCCCAAAAACAATCAACAGCTAAATTTACATCATGATTCCAATGCATCCTCTACATCTTTAACTTCTTAAGATTTGAAGAGTTAATACAACAGTCCACGACATCATCAAGATCAGTATTAACAAGTGAAAGAGTGAAAACTTAATTCCCACGATAGACATCAATCAACAATTAAACATTCTGCTAGAATCATTCACAAGCAAATTAGTAAGTAAATCAACCAAAATTAGTACAATTTAATTTAAGCACTTTAGTAAGCTCTAAATGCAAACCAGTGCATCAAATACATGCCCATTGCTTTTGTTTAAGAGTTTCCCTCATTAGCTTGATCACCTTTGTACAACAGTTAGTTCACATTTATGGAAACTTCAAATCCAACTTATTGAAATCGGCACATGCCGTTCTCTAATCCAAAACAACCAATATCATGAACAATTTTCAAATACATCACTACATTAAAGCATTTTACTAAAACTGTCAGATTCCAAGATTTCCAAAAACGGTTTTTATCTTTTTGCACAGGCGTTTAACTTAGCCCACTAACCTAAGCAATGCAGACATACAACGATACATAACTAAGTTATCTTTAATAGGAATTATCATTCTAAACCGACATAAAATAGCAACAGAACAAAAGGAATCAGAGGTAATAATTACATTTTAACTGAAGTTAAAACTCAGACGAGTATGGCATATACCGGCATGACCACAAGCAAAATTACAAATGGCAGAGTCTGAAGATTTAAAAATAAACATTACCTCAAATAAACACTGCTTGACAAATCTCTTATGCACATCCAACGCTAATTTTTCCAATCCCAAGTCCTTCTCTAACAGTCTCCGCACCCCCTCAAACGTCAGAGAACTGCAATTTTATGTTTATTTACAACAAAATTCATTCAATTCTCATCAATCCCTTAATCACTAAAACTGCATAAATCATTTCCTTTCTTAATCAACTCCCAGCAAAAATTAAATTACACCAACTTCAACAAAAAAAAAACCTAGAATTGCATAAAATTCTCAGGTGAGAAAGAAAGGGTGTGCTCACTCGGCTTGTTTTTTGAAGTGGCTAACGCGAGAGAGCATTGCTTCCTTGACTTGGGACTCGATATCGAGCGACTCGTCGGGCGTTTCTTTTTTCACCGTCTCGGTGGCTTGCTCTTGCATCTCCTCTGCCATTCTCGGCGCTAGAGAGAGAGAGAATGGAAAAACGAAACGGAGAGGTTTACTTTTTTTTCCTTTTCTTTTGTTTTTTAATTTTTCTTCGCGAGCTGTGATTTGGAAAGTTACGCACTATACTAAAAAAAAAAAAAAACAAGATAACAGTAAAACACTATAATCCTGGACTGATTAGAATCTTGATTAGAATCGACATTATTAATTTCTTTGGGGATAAATTTGTATTTGCACATTTTTAATACAATAAAATGATTTAATTATTCTTAAAATCAAAAATTTTTAAACTAGGTTTAAAGGTATTTTGATCTTTTTACGTTTTGCTAACATGATGAAATGATTATATACATGTTTAGAAGTGTGTTTTAAAAGTGTATTTACCTTGAAAAAACATTAAATTAAAGTTTTTTTTATGTTCTTTGATTATTTTAATATATTGATGTCAAAAATAAAAAAATAAAAAAATAATATATTTTTAAATAAAAAGTATTTTTAAAAAATATCATGCACTATAATTCCAAACACACATTATATTACCGTTAAAAAAAAAACAGACATTCAATAACTTTTTCTTAATTTCATCGTAGCATTTTAGTTATAAGAAATATGAATGTGAAACAAATTAGTTTTTTTAAAAAAATAAAAATATAATTAATAAAAAGTGGTTGGCGCCTATGTTTTTTTGAGAGACATTGCTTTCTACAAAGGGCGTTGAAAGCATGTATTGTTCTCTTCATGGTGGTCAGGCGCATGTGCATGGCCGGGAAACAATTTGGCTCTAGTGGGCTTTTTTCCTTTCCCTTCTCTGTTTATCTTCCTCGCCTTGAATTTCATACCAGTCATTTCAAAAATTATATGTGTCCTCTAGTTTGTATTTGTATCAATTTTAATTTTTATTTTTTTTATTGCTATTTGTTTTGATTTTTTAAGTTGATATTTTTTCAATTTCATCCCTAAACATTTTATTTCATTTAATTTATGTATCCAATTTGATCCTCATTCTTTTGATTTCTATTTTTTGTTTTTTATCCCTTTCTTGGTTTATTTTTTTCAGTTTCATCCCTCGACATATTATTTCATCTAATGTTTTTATCCAATTTGGTCCTTGTTCTCTTAATTGCTATTTTTTTTTATCATTTTCTTGATTTTTTTTATTTTAATTTCTCATTGTTTTCTTTCATTTAGTTTTTTATACCATTTTTTGTCTTCGTTGTTTTAATTGTTATTTATTGTGTTTTTAATTTTTTTTATTGTTAGGAGTTTTGTTTCGTGATTTTTTCATGTTCGTCTTCTATAGGGTAATTTTGGTCTTATGGCTCAAGTTCCTAGTTCTAAAGATTAATCTAATTTACCTTTGATCTTTTTTATATCTTTTTTTAAATTGTTTTTTTATCATTCGACATTAGATTACTAGCCTTGAACTTCATATTTGTTTCCCGCTTTTCTTTATTTGGGATTATCTTGATTTCATATCCAAGGTCGAGAGTTAGTCGAATTAACTTGAGTTGACTTTGGTTTTTTTATGTTTTTTTTAATTTATTTTTTTTCAACTTCATCCTTAGTCATTTGTGACTTAGATGATGAGATCGCGAGAACCTGATAGGGAAAAAATGAAGAAAATCCCAAAACTATTTTTTAAAAAAAAAATTATTGTTGGACAATGAAATCAAAAAAGAAAAAACTCCAAAAAAATAAATAGGACGTTGACATGCATTAACTTTTTATACTCGTGACTTAGATCATTAGACCAGAAACACCATATATGGAAAAATCACGAAGTCCAATCCCTGACAAATCAAATATCAGGGAATGAAATCAAGAAAAAAAATTCAATTACATAAAAGAATCTAAAATAAAATAAAAGGTAGCAATTAAAATTATCGCACATATGCGTCGTTGCGACAATCATCCTTTTGGATTAGGTTTTGGGTGGGGAAAGAACTAGTAATTCTTATCTTTATATGTTTTAAAAGGTTCGGGGTCGTCATTTAGTAATTTGATCAATAGAAACTCTAAATAATCTTTAAAGTTTAGGCAAGGGAACTAGTTATGTATAAGAAAAACAAAATCACCCCTAATACACCATGCCGAGGTTAAACTATATTGTCTATTTGTCTTATTGTTTTTTAAGGTCTCACTGTGTTTTACTATCCATTGGTTTGTCTATTGATTAAAGTGAATCCACCTCAATAAGATGAATCACTGCTTTATAGGTTAAACCTGTAATTCTAAAGTCAAATAATATTTTATTATGTTTTTGTTTCTATTGATACTGAGAACACATGTTATATATAAGTTTATATTTTTAAATATTAAAAAAAAATTTAGTGTTTTTAAAATTCAGGCCAAATTCTAATGGATTTTTCTTAAAAGAAAATGAAGAAAATATTTTTTTTATTTTACAAAAATATGCATAATTAGACTTTGTCCATATGCAATTTACAACATAAATCTATTTTTTTGTTGTTTTTATATTTTTAAAAATTGATTTATATAATACCAGGAAAAGATCTTACGTATAAGTTCATAATTATAAATATTAAACATAAAAGGGTAAAGATGGTAAAAAATAGATGTCCAAAATTAATTATAAAATAGTCAAAAATATGAAAATTAATTAAAATTAAATTAAAGTTGTGTTTGGCAAAACACAAAGAAAAACATAAAATAAGGTTATAAGAAAGGTATTAGAGCATGTTTGTCAAACATAATCTCAGCTAAAAAAAACACTGGCTTAAAAATCACCTTAAGGAAGTGTTTGCTAAAAATACCCCAACAACTCAAAAATGCATTTTTTCTTTAATAAATTTTGATTTTGCCAAACATGGTCTTAAGCATTGAAAGGCTTAACCTAGTCACGTGGGTTGAACTTCCTAGCTCAACTCAAAACCCATAAGCACAACCCACAATCAACATAGAATTTGTAAAAATCAAATAATAGTTCACGTTTGAATATTCTCAAGAACACGAAGAGCACCACATGAACATAATAAACAAATCAAAGTTAGAGATGTGCTTCCAACAACACAATAAAAGAATAATTTTGATTACTAGAAAACATCGTACACATCCTTTTTGAATTCAATATTAATTAATCATCCAAAAAAGATCAAATTACCTTTTTATTGTTTTGGAATCAACAAAAAAAATCCTTGCGAGAAGACCAAAAAACTCTGGGACAAATGACTTAATTTTTCTTGATTCTAAGAATTAAGATGATATTTTACTGTTTTTCCAAAAATAAAAAATAATCAACAACTTTTATTTTTTCTACTCTAGGTGTAATTTTGTCATTTTATTGTTTTGAAAACTTTGAAAAAATGCATGTAACGGGTAAATTTTTTAATGACTAATAAACTATAAGAAAAAGACTGAATTACCCAGTTACTGTAAGACAACTCTTTTTTTTTTCTTTGAAGGTAAAAAAAATAATTTCACTATAATAAAGATTAGTTTTATCGTGTCTGGAATTTTGCGATGCCTTTTAGAGTTTTTGTTAAACTTGAAAAAATATCCTTTTTAAAAATTTTTCAAGTCAAACACATAACCAGGACAAACATAGCGTGAAAGTTTGGATCGGCAGAGGGTCCGGAAGAGAATTGAGAAATAGAGGCGCAAATCTGAAAATAACAACATCTACCCACAGCGGTTGAGAAAGAAAAGAAACGAAAAAATCCCTATCCTCCCTCCCCTGGTTAGGACCATCAAAACCAAGCTTGATTCTGGGACACGCAAATCATACAGAAAAACAAGTTTAGCTGTGTCTTTCAACATCAGAAAGAAATCTGTCCAACAAAAAGTTCCCATGGGAGGCCACGGCGCTGTAGAGGTAGCGAAGACGGTCATCGAGGTGGCTGACGTGGCATGGAAAGCGATGGAATTCACCCAGCACCACCACCTCCACGAAAATCACCAGCATGAACCGGGCAACGACACCAAAAATAAACCAGTGGATGAAAAACTGGAGTCTTTAAGATCGGAGAATAAGCGTTTGAGGAATTTGCTTGAGCAAAATTTGAAACTACTCCAAAATCTAGCTGAATCGCCTTGCTTATTACACGAGTGCCCTACTCACGTATGTAGTTTCCCTTCTATGCGAGAATCTGGTGCCATTTATCTGGCATCCATAACAAGCATTATTTATAAAAAAATTCTTTTTTTTCTTAAATTTAAAAACTTTATCATGGAATCTGTGCTAAAATTTTATGGGTCTTTGTTGTTTTTCGAAAAATTGCAGCTGTACAGCCATCTAGTAGCTACTGTGGATTCTGAGAATTTCTTGACTAAACTTAAATCCCTCCAGCAGGCTTCAGTTAACGAAACTGGCATTCAGTTCCCTTTTAAAGAGGCCACAGGTTTGTTAATTTCTTACATGGTTGTCGATTTTAGCTTTATAGTATGGTAGTTTCTTTGGTGTTCATTTGGGTTTGATTTTTTTATTAGGGGATGATATGCAATTAGTTGAGGTTCTAATCAGTGTTGATAACAAAGAACCTGGTCGGTGGGTTTGGGTAACAGAAGACATGGTTCCTAGCAATACTGAAGAGCGGAGTGGTATTGATGATGAGAACTATGTGGTTGTTACTGAGGAGAATGTGGTGGACGGGGTTGCTTACTTCATGGCTAAATGCCTTGTAGCAAACCCGAAGGCACAGGTGATTTTTAACTGTGTTTGTTAAGATGGATTGATAATGGTTGATGCTTGATATAATTTATGTAACATGATTTCCTATGTTGTAACTGCAGAAATTGACGCCAGAGGAGTTGCAGAAAAGTAAGTTGTAATGGAACTTGAATGTTTTTGTGCTTCTGATTTTTAAGCCAAAAACCTGATTTTGTGTGTATAGCTATTTTGAGGCAACTACTAATCCAGTGTTGCGAAAACTTGACTTGTACTTTTATTTCTCAACAATTCATTCTTTTCCTCGCCTATTGAATAGCTATTTGTGCAAGGACTTCAGTAGAGCCACCTACTTTCTTAATTTATGCTTCAATGAAGTATACTAGTGCTGTGAATCTATGTTCTTACGTGTTTTATTCTTTGTTATGGTGAAATTCAAATGTGTTTGAAATAGCAAACCATGTTCTGAATCTGATGACTAGCATATCAAATTTTCTTGGATATGTTTCCTTTTCTGCGTAATATATAGTGAAGGAATGTGAGTTTCTTATGAATTAAGTGTTACTCAATTTCACGAGGTTGGCAACTTGCAGTTCTGGCAAAAGCTTTGGGTGGTGTGAGCAAATTGGAAAAGGTGTTTGATATCTGGCATGCTGGGACCATGTTTTATACCCTGGGAACCTGGGGGCTTGCTTTGGCAGGGTGAGTATTTCACAATCTAGTAATATCTTAGTTTGCAATTCTAGGAATACAGATTCCAGGTTGAAGAGAAAATGTGCTACGTTGTTTGATAGAAGTAGGTCTCAACTTCATTTTTACTTCTAAATAATGATTTTTCAATCTTTTTTTCCTGCTATCATTTCTGGGTTAAGTAAAATATATTCCTTATTCGATTGGTTGAGAAAAATTAGTTTGGGAATTGAAGTGGATGAACCTTTATTATGCCCCTTGGATAGGCTTGAAATGCCTCAGACTGACCGGGGTCTGCATTATAGATGCTAATCCACCTAAATACATGCTGTTTTAACCTAATTAGGAAGAGATTAAAATACTAAGATCTACCAGAAGCTTTGTGGATGGCCTCCCAAATCACATTTGTTTAGAATTAGTAGGGGATTCGAGCCACCGCATCTTGTCAAATTTTGTTTTGCTTCTGACACATGTTCTGGATGCAGGTTGTATCGTAGTCGATCTGTATTGAGGCTTGCTGCAAAGGGCATTCACGCCACCGGCAAAGTTGTTCTAAAGGCTCTCTAAAGATGGCCGTTCCAATCTGAATGAACAAAGTGAATTGTAATTGATGTGGATTTTTTGGGACCTTCGAGTGTCTCAGCTGTGTGCAAATTGAAAAACTCCATGATTCTTTACTTTTTATCTTCCTTGCTTCTATAACTGTAAATATTTGTAAATAACATTGGCTTTCTGTTCAGTTACAGTGATTGAAGGATCAATTTCTTTTCCTTGCACATACGAGTTCCAATTGTGTGTGTAGGCAATTTGCGGGAAAATAGAACTTTAATTTAGTAGGGGAACAGGATTGTTTTGCGGTTTTCATGTGATTCAACTTCGCAGAATTTGCTAGTTGAATTGAATTCATTCAAAAGACTTAGGTTTTGTGATGAGTGGTTTATTCTTTCAACTTTTTATATGGAATTGATGGTTCTAACTATGATATTATATAAAATTTAATAGTTGAGTTTATATTTTATTTAAAAAATTTAAATTTGTAATGAGTGGTTTATTCTTAATTTTACACGCATATATAAACCATTCTTTCATTTTTTATTTATTTCATGGAAGATTGTTGGTATAAAACCCCGCTAAATTTTTTATTTATTGAGATGGTTTCGGTGGTTGTAATAAAATCTTGGCCAAAATCTTATATGGCGAGAGTAGATTATGTGAGGGGTGAAATTGAATAGGATTAAAAGTTGGAAAAATTTAAGTTAAATGAAGAAAAAAGGTAAGTGGGGGTTTCTAGAGAGAGAAGTTAGAGACAAGCTAGAGAAAAAACGAAAAGGAGCGTTTTAACATGTAATTATGATAGCATTAACATGTAATTTTAGAAAGAAATATAATTGTAAATTTTATTTCATTCTTTTTGTTATGCGGTATTTTATTTGAATTGTTAAATTCATGAAATGAAAGAATTTAAATATTAGGATGGATTTAATTTAGTCATTAACATGTTGAATTTAATCTAGTTACATATATTTTATTTGAGATAATATTAAATTTTTATTATGTTCATTTTGATTATTTGGACTAGAAATGAGTTCTATATATGGCTGTTTTAAAAAAAATTAACTAAATTTTCACATGTATAATTATGGAAAATTCCATGATCTTATAGTTAGTTCTAACAAACTTGGGATATTTGGAAATGGAGTTAAGATTTAGATATTGTTTGGTATTGTGATAATGATTATTTTTTAAAGTAATTTTTACTCGAAAATATATAAAAATAATATTTTATTATTTTTTAAATTTATTTTTAATATTAACATATCAAAACGATTAAAAAATATATATATAAAAATTGATTTAAAAAAAAAAACTTAGAATTTTTTAAAACACACAGTAAACCACGGAAATAAACACGTCATTAATAGGTGATGCCATTTCTTAGCCAACGTCAATTTAACCAAAAAGAAGAAGAAGAAGTAGACAATATTTTAAATCAATGCATTCTCATTTAACTAGATGGAAACTGAACTGTTTACTCATTCATATATATATATATATATATATAGTCTAGAATCCAAAATATGCATCAGCTGAAATCCGAAAATTATAGAGGTAATAGCGAGCAAAACTGGACCTGTGTATGATGCTCAGGCTACAGAATGTTAACCGTCTCTTTTTTTGGTGGAATAGGTCTCCTCTATTCTCAAGGCCCCCTTTTCCTTTACTGTTTCATAAGTCACGAGGGGGCTTCTATAAGGTATGACCCCATCAAGAATCCATCTTCTTAAAGGATGAAACTAGATCTTTCTGTACGGTTGGGATTATTTATTTTTACATGATTGAAAAATATTTAGGTGTTTTTAATATTTTTTTAGTTAAAAAAATTAAATTATATCAGAATTAATTTGACTTGATAAATTCAAAAATAATTTGGATTACCAATAAAAAGATAGCTTGACTTCATATAAATATTCAAGATGATATTTTTTATATATAAATATCAAGACAAAAATATATTGGATTAATTTGGGTTAACCTGTCAATCTGCATGTAAGTTAATAACATCATAATAACACATAGAAAGTAAATCAAAATAGATTGTAAATTTTAATTTCCAATAACTTCAATGTTGAATGATGAAATTAAAAAAAAAAATTATCCTGAGTCAACCTGTCAAACCCGCAACTTGATTATGAGACTGAGATAACCTTATAGAAAACAAATTAAAACAAATAATGAAGTCTAATTCTCAATCATCCAGGTACTGAAAGATGAAATTAAAAAAAAAATATTCAATTAAAAAAAAGACATAAAAAACAATTTGAGTTAATCTGGGTTAACCAGCCAAACTCGTAACTCAATTCATGAGATGAGGATAACCTTGTAGAAAAAAAACCGAAATAAATCACAAAGCCTAATTTTCAATAAACTCAATATTGAGGAATGAATTTGAAAAAAAAAATTAGTAAGAAAAAGAAAAAATTTGATTCAACTCGTCAAATCAACGGTCCAGATCATAAAACTAGAATAACCTCGTAAAAAGTGAATTGAAAAAAATTATGAAACTTAATCCCTAGTAAATATAATATTGAAGGATATAATTGAAAAAAAATATAAATTAAAAAAATACAATTATGATGAATAATATTTTTATTAATAGAGGTACATTAAAATCCCTTTTTCTTTTAGTTTTTCTACTAACTAGTTTACAAGCCCGGGCTACCTTGTTCCATCAATTTTTTTTTTTAATTGGTTTCAATGATTTTTCTTAGTATTGAGGGTGGTAAATCAATATATTCAACAATATTTTGATGCATGAAACAAAGTTGACAATGTCTTCTCTGGAAGTCATTCTGGATTTTTAACTGGTTTCCCTGCCAGCTAGATTTTTAAGTTCTGAAGAGTTTTCAGCAATGTTTTATAATAGATTTATTTATGAATAATGCTAATCATCAATAAAATATAATAATAAAAATTCTAAAAATACACAAATTATTAGAGCATTATCTTAGAATAGAATCAATCGGCTTTATAGATCCCGCTAATCCAAAAACTAATGGGAACTCTTAAAGTTTTTTTTTTTTATCATATTTTCTTAATGTTTAACATTATTTTAAATTTATCTATATGCTATATGTTTTTTATGAAAAATAAACGTGAACTTTTAGGAGGCCAAAAATACTAAACTTGCTAACCATAAATTTTACTGCAACCAAGCTTGAGAACTCTAAATAAATTTTAAGGGTTTTCATTAACAAGATCGAACAGAACGTTGATGTAAAGTGCATAACGAGGGAAATACCATAGAGCTCTGAATAATTTAAGCAAAGAATGAGTCGCAAAAGAACTGCCCATGCCTCGACTTGCAGTACATAATACAGCGAATGAGTAGAAGAAAAATACCAGCCAGGCACAGAGACAGCCCACATTTTCCCGCATCCATAAATCAGTTCATGTGGTAGAAATAAAAATTAACAAGGTTACATACAACATAGAATTGCGATCCTAGACAGGCAAACCACACCAACCGAAGCCATCTAGACAGGCAGTTCATGGCAAAACTACAATGGAATGGAGGTCATGGCAAACAAGAGTAGCACAGCTGCGATCATGAGAGTGGCTGATGGATTGACTGAGAAAGACAAAGAAATACTTCCGACTGGGCCACTTGCTGGAGGTAATCCAGGAAGCGATCCAGTTGCTGGCACAACTTCGGTCTTGGGTGTGGGTGTTGGTGTACTAGAACCATCTGACTGAGGTGCAGGTGCTGGAGCAAAAGTTGAATCCCTGATCACTGTGGTGGGTGGTACTACCAGGGGAGGAAATTGTTGTGGCCCTACAATATTTTTTAACATGAAGCCAAACCAGGTTAAGAGTACCAAAAAATGAATAGCAGAATAAAACTTTGTGGATTGATTCAATTGACAACACAACACAATACAATAGCAAATTTGTTGAATTCCGACTGTTTTACATCTCAAGTCTCAAAGTTGTGCTCATCATGTTGATGGATTAGCACATCTGGCCAGTAAGCGGTACTGTGCTAAGAGAATTCATCTAGAATTGCTAAGATAGTTTTTCCAGGCAAAATACTAATGATACCTGTATAAAGATCTACATTTTGACTCGTTAAGATGTATGCTCAATATCACATCATCAAACACAAAGCAATCCCATTTGGATGAAAGGAAAAATAGAGCAGCCAGTTACTTAACATCCAACCAGTCACTTAAAAGAAAAATAATATTTTACCAAAAATATTGAACGTTCCATATCCCAAAAGAATCTCATTCCCCCAAGAGTGATCAATTTCAATTTCCCATAAATGAATATCATTTATCAAACTTTTACCTGGACATCGAGGTTGGAGATATGTTGACAGCCTGCATGGAGATAAATAAGACAACCAAAAGGGTTCAGCCATCAGGAAGCAATGACACTACGCAAGGATTATGCTTGAGAAACTACTAAAGAATTAGCACAAGTAAGAAGAGTAGCATACGTGGTCATAATAGTGCCATTGACATATCCACCATAGCTGCAAGAAGTTACATTACACCCAGCACTACTCTGCTGCACCGTAGCATTCCCAAGCATGAGATTGCTATTCCTACATTGCATGCTCGAACAAGAAACTGCCAATGAAGCAGGCATGCAGTACAAACTACACCGACACCCACCACAAAGCAAATTAGCACCATACCGTATAAGGTGAAAAGGCCAGTTGCAGTTCAAGAATATCAACAGTAAAGTCAATGAAACGGAAGGTGGTAAGCAAAGTGTTCAATTACTTGAGGTTTCCAGGTCCACAACTGCATTGGACACAGTGACTTGCAGAGATAGCGTAGCTCCCATTTGGCACAATCAAACCAAAATCAGAAGCATATCTTGGAAACTTGGAAGCACAAGCTGCAATGCAAGAAATAAAGTAACACTCCTTATCCATGTCATTGACATGAACAATACTATCACTTATAAAAGAAACTATTATTGAAAACAAATGCAGCTGTGAATTTGGACACAAATTGAAGAGGAAAAAAAAAAGCAGTGTCATTATGACATCGCGCATTTTCTTTTACCACAGTAACCAAATGGATTCAAAATATGCTGATGTAACTACATTTTAGAAAAATTGAATGCAATCCAACAGAAATATCTACAAGATCACTAGATTAGCTAACACATACAAACAAAATAATCACCTCCGAATAAAACCCACAAAGGAAAGTGACAATAACACATAACTCTATTTACTAAGCCCCGGTATATGTTACCTGGCAATGGCACAGCAAGAATATCACCAGCCTTAATTGCAGCACTCCCCATAGCATTAACATTCATCAAATCAGTAAGTGTAGTTTCATACCGCGCAGCAATGGCAGCCAGAGTATCCACCTCCTTGACAACATAAGACAAATAAATAGCAGGCAACGAATTGTCCGTCCCATTAAAACAAGTACAAGGCAAAGGAACAACAAGGCTCTGCCCAACATCAAGCACTGAAGGATCATCAATGGAATTCGCCTCCTTTATCTGGTCCGCAGAAACCAAACCTGCATAGATTGAGTCTGCAATGGAAGATAATGTATCTGAAGGCCTTGTTTTGTAGTGGGTCGAGACGGATTTGCGGATTCCATCAACACATGAGCAAGTGATGGGGATTTTGAGGAAGAGTTGTGAAGGGAGGATGTGGTTTTCGACATCTGGGTAAGAGATGTCGATGGCGTTGGTTGTGAGGAGAGCTATTGGGTCAATTTGGAAGAGGGAGGCCACTTCTGAGACTTTGAGGTCTGTGTAGAGTGTGTAGGCAAGAAGAGCATTGCAGGAATCTGAGTTGGTGCAAGGCTCAATGGTGGATTTGGAGGTCACTAAAGCTACTGCATTGATGAAAATCAAGATAAAGGTTACGGATTTTGAGCTTGGCATCTTGGGGTTTTAGGTGTTTGCTCTGTTTTTCAAAATTTTCACCGAAAGAAGAGGATTGTAGAGCGGAAATGATGAAACGGGCAACAGCAAAGTTTTCTTTTTTAAAGAGAAAAAATCGTATGGTTTATGAAAAAAAGGTTCAGGTGACAAGTTTTTCAGGGTTTTGGGGTTAGAGGTGAAGGGGAGTCTCGAATCACAAAAGGAAGAAGTTTTCTAGCTCTGGATTGGTACCGGAAGAGAATGTGATTTGGTTTGAGGTGACTGGATTGCTCTGCTTACGCTGCTACTCTCTAAAATCTAAGCCCAAAAGGAATTTATGTACATTGAGAGTTGGAGTTAGGATTTGATGCAAAAGACTGAATTTTGGCTCCGTACTGGGAGAATTAGTCGTTGGTTGCAGGGTTTTAGGGTTTGTGTTTCTACTCTACTTTTCTCCAATATCCAAGAACAGAAAATATGCGTGAGAGAGAGAGAGTAGAAAAGGAGTGTTTTCTTTTTGAAACAGCAGAGAGAGAGCACAGAGAGGAAGGCATGTGTGTTGGATAGAGGAGCATACAGAAGCAAGATTTCTCGATCCTCGAGTCGCAACGAAGCTCTCATTGGACTAATTTGTCCTTCTCATGACGCTCCATTTCATAATTATAATATACGACCTTTGTCTGATTCGAATTGTGGTTTGATCCGGTAAGGTGAACTTCTATATTAGAAAATCAATCTATTTTTTTTATTAAAATAAAATTATTTTCATTTAAAATAAAATTAGAGTTAGATCAAGATTTTATAGGTTATAAATTGACTTACAATGTCTAGATTTTATAAGTATGTTCCATTCTTCTTTGATTATTTTTTTTTCACTGGGTCTGATTGAGAAGGGTTTTTTCATTTTGATAAAAAAAATTTATCAATGTGCTTGTATGATTTAAAATTATTCCCACGTCAAATATTTATTTAATTAGTATGTGTTATCAGTTTTTCCCATTTTCCCAGTTTCACTCGATTAATAATTTTAATTAGATTTTTTTATATCAAATTATCTATTTGTTTTTAATCCATGTCGTTATTATGGGAGATAACTGTTGAATGGAAAACGAATTAACTCAAACAGATGGGTAATTTTTTTTCTTTTGTTGCCTGTACTTTTAGCTCCTTTTGGACTGGAGTTGAATGGGGGCTAATCGGTAATTCTGCAGTTTGCTTTTTAGATTTGGAGGCATCCGAGTGAACCCCACTTAAAAAACTATAATTCGGTTTCTTTTCAGACATGTAGGTAAGGAATTTCTGTTAATTTTCTTGCTGGTTTGTACAAGGAATTTTCTTTATGGTTCGCACGCGACCCACCTGCGCGTGTGATTATTATTTCTGGTTGGTTTGGTAAGTAGAAAGGGGGTCAAGGCCCGTTGAACCAACCCGCAGTTTAACGCCATCTATCAAACCAATTCTCAAGTCCTCAGCGATGGATTTAATTAAGCCCGTTTAGTATTCCATTCTAGATGAAAGTTAGCAAAATTTGAATTTTTAAAAAATTATTATTATTATTTTATTTTATTTTATTTTGATGGCTGATATAAAAAATAATTTTTTAAAAATAAAAAATATAATATTTTAATATATTTTCGAGTAAAAATATTTTAAAAAATAATTGTTAAACATTCTTTAACTAGTTAGGGTTTAATAATTGATTCACTTATTTGCATTTACCAAGTATTATTAGCTACATTTCTAAAATAAAATAAAAAATATTAGCTAAATTTGGTTCACGATCTAGAGAGTGAAGGGACCTTGGAACTATAATACTATGTAAACTAAGAATATTGAGAAGTAGAAAACGTTGTTTCCGATGTTATAGTATTTGGAAACTTGGCATGCAAAATAATGAATAATTATTTAAATTAAAAATCCCAGCTATGTCAAATGCTAAGTATTGCATTTCATGTTTTTTCAAACACTGTCTTTGGACAGTCGTTAACCAAACCTTTTTGGATACACAAACATCCTTGGTTTTTTCTAAGAATTATTTTTAAGTTTATCTCTTAGATTTAGTCAAAAAAGAAAATCATCCATAGCAGGCTCGAGGATTTTGTGAGAATTTTTTATTTATTTTTAGCTAAGTTTGTTCCACTTAAAATATACTTTAATAAAATATTTTTCCTCATTGGTTTACTTAGGAAGACTTGATACTTATAAAATATTTTACAATCAGAGAAAAAAGATATGATAAAAATAATGAAAAAACAACTTACGATTCCCAAAAGATGAAAATGTTTTATAATATTAATTTTATTAAATAATATTATGATAAAAATTGTTTTTTAAAATAATTTTTTACCTATAAATATATTAAATAAATATTTTTAAAATTAACACGTCAAAATAATCATAATTTTTTTAAATTTTTTTTTTTTCCAAATAGCTCTAGGAACTCATTCCCAAACATACCTTAATGAATTATATATTACACTATTAATGACCCTTTTTTTTTCAACATGTATTTTTAAAAAATATACCGAAATTTAATTCCCAAGTGATTTTCATCAAGATAACTAGACAATAAAAAAATAAAATATATATTTTATTAAATCTTTCTTATGCAAACTATTTTTTCAAAACAAGTTATTTTATATAAAACAAATGAGCCCAATCATGATTTTAATATATTCTATCCGGTGGTAGTTGGACGAGCCCAAATGCCCAGAGCAGAAGAGAAACTAAAGATTTACATAAAAGAGTCCCAGCCTATACTACCAAGCCCAGGTCGCTTGAAAGATCCCACAACCCCAGGAGATGTACACGTGTGTGTTTAACTGTGATTGTGATTTTAAAAAAAATTTAGAAATAATATTTAACTGTGGTTTAAAAAAGTACGTATTTAATTAAAACTCCTGCGAGATTAATTTCTTCATGTAAAAATAAATAAAATGTATTTTATTTTAATTTTTATAAAATTAATATTTAAAATACAATTATAATTATGCACAATATAAAATATAAAAACTATTGGTACAAAGCAAAGCTATTAGAGTTAAAAATTTACCAGTGACAATTAAGATTTCGCTGGCAAATAAAAATCTTTTTCCCCACGCAACGAAGGAATACAGGAACGCCTCTCTCTTGGATTGTGGTTTAGTGGAGCAGTTGGGCCCCACAAACACGAGAAGTTTCCTCTCCAAACACGCGCGCGCACGCTCCAAACAATTTCCAAGTTCCTCCTGCAGCCACACACAGTATGTATACAAGTACCTAAAATCTCGCGCCAAATACGATTGACAAAAACTACTCGTATCCAAGGTCACTAATGGATTGACGTTAACACACCCTGAGTTAAATGGACATGGGTAAATTTTTAGAAATGTTCGTTTAGTTTCTGAATTTTTTGAAAAAATTATTTTAATATCTAAATTTTATTTTCTTTACAAATTATTCTTTATTGTAAAAAGTTTTGATTTTCATATATTTATTAATTACAATCCAATCTCTTATTAAAAATATTTTTCAATTATATTTTTTTATTTTAAATTATGAAAATGACTAAGATTAATTAAATAATCTAAATATGTTTGAGGACAAGGCAAGTGTTAAACGAGTATAAGTGGATATTTATTTAAAAAATAAATAAATCAATAATAGATAAAATAAGACTTATATCTCTTGTGAAAGTAATTGTTTGGTATTGTATTTTCACTTGTATTTAAGAGCATTTTAAAAGAGTATATTTTTTGAAAAAATATTAAAATTGATATTTTTAAAGTATTTTTTAATGATTTTAATGTACTTATATATAAAAAATAATTATATATATATATTTTTTTTTTAAAGTGAAAAGAACTTTTATAAATCACCTTCCATCACAATAACAAATACCATGTGAATTCATACCCACCTATTGGCCACAGGTTTATTTGATTTAAGAACGGCTATTTTCATATAATTTTAGGCGGGAGAGTTTAAATTCCTGAACCTGGAAAAGAAAAGAGAAAGAAAAAACTAATGCAACAGTCTCCAATTGCAGATGGAATCGCTAAATAAGGCAGTAAACAAAGACTCCATACTGGTGGCATACTTGCGCGGCGGCGTCGGATCTCCAATGAAATCACCAGGCGGCGACAGATTCTCTCGCAATTACCAGCGCAGAAGCAGCGGGAGTTCCAGATCGCCGTTATCGCCGCTTGAGAATATGAAGACACCGATGGTGGAGGAGACGAAGTTTTAGTGATGGATGGAGTTCCGGTTTCGCCTCTAGTCGGAAGTGGATCATCATCCAATTCTTCCTCTTCTTCTTCGGGAAAGAGCGTGTATAAGAAGGAACTTCGCAGAGCTTGGGAGGATCTTGGACACTGCCGCTATGCCTCCAACCGTCAGGTCTCTTTCTCACGCACTCTCTTTATCAGTTTAGGAAGGACCGCTTGATTTTCAGCGATGGAAGTTTGGAATGAAATAGTCAAGTTTATACTAAAACTCATCTAGCTACATCTTATAGCATTCTAAATCTGGCTCATGGAAACTTGTACCTGAAAATACACCTCTTCTTTTGGTAAGGAGACGAATTTACTCATGAACAACGGTATGAAAATAAGAGAAACTAGAGGTTTAAATTATTTTCTGTTGGATCCTGAGAGAGTTTTGCGGAAAAGCTGCTGATTCTAGGCAACTAGGAGATCATTTTTCTTGAGCTTGCATTGTTTCAAGCCCCTGATGGTACTGGTTCTGTTGGAATTCCATTTTGGACTATGTATGCCTCTAGACTTAATTATATATTGGCATTGCGCCACCTCTACAGAAGTTCATTTTATTTTCATGCACTACTGAAGAGCTTTTTTATATGATGATTTTCAACTGAGTGAGGTGCATGCAAGCACTCATGATTTGTTTTACACAGTGGCTCTTCATTTATGTTTGCCCTAACTTTACAATTTTTCAACCCTGGTTGGCTAGATTAGTAGAGATTGTACAACTCAAACTGACAGAGAGAAACAAACAATTTGGTGTTGAGTGAATCAGTTACATTGACCTTGTGCCTATAAACATGTGTTTTAAGCCACTTTGGTCACTTGTGTCCCCCTCTTAATATATCGTTTCTCAAACATTCGATAATTCTTCTCATGTATTGCATTTTCTTATATCTAACTTTTTTTTTTGACACCGATGTCCAGTCGGAGTGAAAATTCTATACAGCAGTTCAGTCAGTGTTATGTTTGCTTTTGTACAATATTGAGATTCTTAATTATCTAAAAATATGCGGCCTTTGTGTTTGTTCATTCATCTTCTATGTAAATCTCCAGTATATGCATGCCATCAACAGAAGAGATTCCTCTTCTTTATGCTACTTGGATGAAACTAATGCATGCATGACTTCTAATGTTTATACTCACTTGCAAATGATACCATTTCTGCAGATCATTCTCTGCCATGATAACTTTTAAGAATCAAATTTATTATGTGTGGGTTCCAAAATGTTTAGGTCTTGAGTTGCTAGCTGCTGCTTAGTACCCTTTCAATTGCTAGCTGCTGCTTAGGGAGTCTTAAAATGCTTTCACCTTAAACTGGAATTACCCGGCTATGACCGGAAAGATTTTTTATTCGGTTTGCCATACCAGTGACTATTTTTTGGCCATGCACTATTAGTCATACGGGAACCCTACACTAGCACTCCCGCGAGATTCTAGATTATTGCTGCTCTCTGTTTTAAATCTAATATGTTGATTGTGTACAATTGTCATTAGCTGTGATGCAAGCACTGCTCTTCTAGTTCTCTGGTCAATTGATAAGAATATTTGTTAAATGCAGTTCGCACATGGAAAAGATGAGTTTCATCCATCTGGTTTCTCCATCAAGAACAAAGAATTGGTAATTATAATGCCTTGAATTTCAGTTATAGATTACCTTCGTACTGAATTTGGAAGAAATCAACGGCTAATACAGCCACTGTGCTTGTTTATTTGGTATTGCACAGGTACAAACTTGCAAGTCACATGCTACTAGTCCTAGATCAAGCCCTTATGTCCCAAAGTGCGGCATTCTTCCTCCTGCTATGACAAATACAGCAGTTGCAGCAAAACAAACAGCCTTCTCTACCATACCAGAATATACCAGCATCGGCCCCACCATCATCACATCTGAAAAATCCAGCAAGAATAGTACCACCCCAATCTCCACACCTGATGAATTTGGCAGAACCTATATCTCTATCAGGCCAGACCATAGCAACAAAATCCCAACTGCGAGCATTAAATCTGAAGACTCTAGAATGGATATCACTACCACCGTCTGCTCTGACTACTGGTCACCACAGGATGATGGCATTGATATTGCTTTGCCACATCAGACTAACAAACGCATATCAAGGGAAGAAGCAAATGCCTGTGGTCCAGCTACAAAGAAGAGGTTGCCTGTGTTCAGTGAATTTTGCCCTGGATAGTAGATCTCATTTGCAGAATTGCAGTACAAACGGCTTCCCTTTTCTCATGACACGTCTACGTGTAGACAAAGAAAATTGCTATCCATACTCTGCAGGTTGTCCAGGATCTACTTCTATCTTTTGTGGTTTGGCTCTAATTCTTTACTCTTTACTTGATCATGGCTGGTTATTTGGATTAGATTGATACCATCAACCTGCATTCATCCTTACCGATATTACATTAACTACGTAGGTACAAATACAATACCGTATATATAGATTGTCTGTGCAGCTGGAATTATCATAGATACTTTATATCACTATATGCCTGCAATGAAAAAAATTCTTGGACTTGTATTTTTTCTTGCGATTTCTCTCTTTTTGTGGCTATTTGTGTGACATCTGTGGTTAATTGGTTATTTTGAAGTGACAATCCAGCAGGTTGCAGTTTCATGTTTATAGTGGAAAATTGAGATATAAATTACAATTTATGGAGAAATATATTGGAAGATGATACCCGTGCTGCAACTGTCCTGATATTCTGACTAGAATGGCCATGGCCAGTGCTGCAGTACATCAAGAGTAATGTTGGCGGATTGATTTGAAGATAAACACAAGAGGCATTTAGAACACACTTCTCCTGGTTTATTTGTTGTGTCCATTGTCTTAATGAAAGGCCCTGGGTCCATGGTCGTCGAAGAGTAGAGTTCGATTAATCTTAGAAGCAGCAATACCACCCCTGCTTGTGCACTCCTTTTCTTGTTCTGTTCATCAAGACCATTAACATAGATTTAGACGTCCATGACTCCTATTTTGAAGTAATTTCCACCGTGAATCAAAACTTCAACATTTTTTCTTACTCCAGTAAAGGTTTGTGAAGGTGGCATGGGAGGATTAATCCGGGATGTAGAGGATCCATGGCTTCATGGTTTCATCGGTCGGAAAACTAATATGGAAGCTGAGCTACAAGCCATTCGTCTTGGTTTGGAATTGACTTGGTCCTTGGATCGCGATCAAGTGACAGTGACGACTGACTCTTTTGAAGCACTTATCTGATTATGGATGTTGACAGTTCTTCTCATTTTTATCATGCTCTTGTCGAGAATTTCATAGTTGCTATTAACTGCAGCTGGAGCTGCAGCCTGACGCATATGTCAAGAGAAGGAAATCAATGCATCGACTTCCTTGCTGAATGAAAAGCAAATGATTAGGTTCCTTCTCGAGTTTGGTCTATTCTCCCTGAAGGTTTAGGTTCTACCACGTCAAGTTAGGTTCCTTCTAGAGTTGCCAGGTCCTAGTGTTTCCTTTTCTTTTCTTTTTCAATCCGTTGCACCAGTTAAAAAAAAATCTGCGAGGAAAATTTATCTTCAACAAATAAAGTCACATTTTCCAATCGAAAGAGGTGGCTTGTCCATTATGGGCCAGTAACCATGTCTTCCCTTTTCTTCTCTGAATCTAACATCGAGTGTGCGGGGAAAGGTTTCGGAAAAAAGAGAACGGGCAAAGTTCAAGAGATAAGAAAAAATAATAATAATAAATAAAATTAAAATTAATAACAGATCCCAAAGAGTTTTTTTTAAAAAAAAATTAACGCATGTTAAATAAAAATTTGGCAAGGTTCAAAAGTAGTTACGTCGTTGTGACAATGCAACCACGTCGAGATTTAATAGGTTACGTATAAAAAAAAATATTCTCAATATTTATGTTTTTCCATCCAGTTCTTTTATTCAAAATTCTTAATTTTCAAAATCCTTGTTCTCCATATTTTTTTTATGATTATTAATTAGCCTATTAAATTAAAAATCTTAAAAAAATTTAAGTCGACTACAACTAATTTGCTACTACTGAATTGAAATTTGAATTGACTATCATTAATATAGTTTTAATAATTATTAATTAACCAACTAAATTAGAAAATCCAATTAAAATTTAAATTTACTATAACTAGTCATTTTTATTAATGAATATCACAAATTATATTAAAATTTAATTTTACTGCTGTAACTAATCAATTTTACTGATAATTGTTATAATTATTGGGGGAGGGGGGGGGGTTCTCAATAAACTAGTTGTTTTAGTTTGTAAAGATAAAAATTTAAATTTAAACAAAAGAAAAAAAGTAAATCAATAAATAATATTGTTAACAATAACATAACAGCTTTTCAATATGACAACTTGAACCCCAACCACGTGATAAATTAGATTAAATTGCTAGATTATTAACCCGGGTTAAAATTAATTATAAAATAATAATTTTTTTAACTTGAGTTAATTTATCAAATTTGTTATCCGAGTTATGAAATTAAGATAAATTCATAAAAATTTAATAAAAAAATATGAGTTACCCGAATTAATCTATCAAACCCACGACCAAAGTCATGAGACTATAATAATATTTTAAAAAACAAATCAAAATAAATTATGAAATTCAATTTTTAATAATCTTATTATTAAAGATTGAAACTAAAAAAAAAATGAAGACATGATATAATAAAACAACATAAATAAAACACTTGACTCGAGTTATAAAATCAGAATAACTTCATAAAAATAAATTAAAATAAATTATGAAACTTAATTTATAATTAATTCAATATTAAATAATAAAATTAAAAAAAATTAAAAAAATAAATAAATTAAATAAATTTATTAAATTTAGAACTTGAGATTTGAATCATTATAATTTTATAAAAAATAAATTATAAAATCTAAATTTTAATTAATTTAATAATAAAAAGTAAAATTAAGTAAAATTTTAATCAAAAACCCATCCCCTCCCTTCTGTTTTTTCTTTCTTTTCCTCTCTGTTAACAAAATCCCCAAATCCTGAAAACCCCCCCCCCCTAAATTTGTCGAAATCCTAAAATCGACTCACTAAATCAACCTAATTTAACATGGATATATCAGCCGATGACGAAGGACCAGTGGCGGTGGCGCCCGCAGCTGAAGAGATTCCGCAGTCGGAACAGAGTGTTCGCCGGAGACTGGTACAGTCCACGCTGTTCCCTCACAAATCGCCAGAAATCGAATTGAACAGTGAAAAAAATATCGATGAAAACTGCAATGGCGAGGAGTATCGTGGGAGTCAAAATAAGAAGAAGAAAATGCAAAAGGGAAAGACAACTCTACTAACCAGAACTGCTAAAAAGGTAAGATTAAAATCGGCTGTAATTTAGGTACGGCAGACATTGCTTAAAATTCTTGTTAATTCGGCTGGTTAGTGTGAGAATTATTCTAATTTGTGAATTTAGCTTAGTTTTTTTCTATAATTTTGTTACTTGTTTTTTATACCGAGTGCTTTTACCAAACAGTCTATGTTGTTACAGCACAAATTACCGGGAACGGAATCCAACTGTTATCAGAAACGCGAGAAAGAATGTAATGTCGAGGATGGGAAAGGCGAAGGTGAATGTGAGGAGTGCTGTGGGAGTCAGAAGAAACGAACACGGATAGGAAAGGCAACACCACAAAGTAGAACTCCTAAAAAGGTAAAAGTAAAATTATCAATGTGCAAGCATGAATTGGTTCATTTTTTGGCGATTTGACTGGTTTAGTGTGGTTAAGATTTCAGCTTAGTTTGCTGCCAATTTATGTGCTTTATTTATTTGTTTTATTCAACAGTCAAAGGTGAAGTCACCTATGAATGGTACGCCTAAGAAGAATGGCACAGGTAATGGGAAAGGCATCTCTAATCTGGTAGAGAACCAGGGTGTATCACCACCAATCCCTAATTTGAGGTTAGAAGCCAAGATGGCAGCTGAGGTTAGTTATTTTGATACCATGAGTTCTAGAAATTTTTTTTGCTCTTTGTGCTTGTTCTCTTTGTGGGCTTAGAAACTGTTAACTGGTGAAACTCCATGCTGCTTATGGAATTTTAATTGAAATCAGAATTTGGTGTGGAAGTTGGAAATTCTTAAACTAAAAGCAATAAGTTAGCTCTTTCCAATACCTTCTGAAGTGAATTGGTGCATAACACAATCAATTTCTATTTTGTGTTTTATCAGGAAAATTCACGAATGTTTGCTGGAAGGCAAATTCATCCCTTTTTCTCATCATGGAAAGTGAGTAAGAGATGTGACGAGACAAATGCAGTGGAAAGTAATCATCACTTGGCCCGGAGAAAAGCTGAAGGCATCAATATTGGTCCTATTCATGTCTTTGAAAGGGGTCAGGTACAAATCATCTTTTGGCTATGCAACCTTGCAGTTGCAGGGTAGAACCATGGCTTGAATTTTAATTCCAGGGGACAAGTATGAAAACGAAAAATGCATTGGGAGCTATAGCATGCGTGTATCAAAGTTTGGCAGGGTTTGCAATAGTTTATATTTGTCCATGGACATCTATAAATCACC
Source organism: Populus x sibirica (assembly GCA_019202695.1). Taxonomy (NCBI): domain Eukaryota; kingdom Viridiplantae; phylum Streptophyta; class Magnoliopsida; order Malpighiales; family Salicaceae; genus Populus; species Populus x sibirica. The sequence goes on along the minus strand of JAGMVL010000643.1, from coordinate 504,022 downwards.
AAAAAGGAAAACATAAAATTGTAATTTTTTCAAAATCACCTCATGCAACATACCTAGTTCTGACCTTGTGTGAATGACTGGACATTGAAATCAGTTTTCAAATCACTCTTGTTCCATCAATGGTGTTAAAAGCTAGCATTTGCTTTTACTTTAAACTCACATCAACTGAAACTTGAAGATTATTGTGTAGGATGATGCAAGGCCTCTTGATTGGAGTGATTGGATAGTTTGTGAGAAACCATTTATCGATAGCAGTTTTAGCCTAGAAAGCTCCTTCTCATCAAACTTTGAAGGCTTCATTGGATTATTAGACATAAATGATTTCCCCAGCTCATCGCATCCTCCTGGTACATCACTTCCTCGAGATAATGCATCTTTGGATCAATGCCTTTGTCAACAAGAATTTGTGTGTGAAGCACCAGCAATAGTCTCTTCCAGATCATCTGATGTGCAGTTGGGATGCTGTCAGCTTGCAGAGGATACAGAAACTGTATGTATAGCAACACCTGTTAACAATCTTGTATCTTCACCCACACCCATTTTTTAGTTTCATTTGGGAAGAAATTGTTCTCACCGTAATTCAGATTGTTGAGCAACTCTGCATCTCACATTCCCATTTTTGAGATTATAAATGTGTTACTTGCAGGACTGTGAGGCTGTTGAAGTTCATATCATTTCTGCTTCTGCTAGAAAATCAGATGCTAAACAGCTAAGTGATCTTCTTCAAGAAAGGTTTGGATCATCATTGGAAATCCTACTTGTTTTACTCCCTTAGCCATATGTTGTTTGCATGAGAATTGATAGCTTCTGTAACTGTTGCCACAGTTTGTTTAGTGCACACTACTTTAGATTTTGATGGCTGAAAGGAGCAGTGGAAAGGTCCTTAATGAATGGAAAGAATTATACAAATGCTAGCTAGAAATGGAAGTCTGATTGTGTGAATTGCAGTAGCCATAAGCAAACTACATTATATGCAAAATACCAACTACCAAGTACCTGAACCTATTTAGCATTCTCAAACAGTGAATATGAAAGCAAATATTCCACTTCTACCTTCTTATATGATATAATTTCCCATTATCATCAGTGTTCAGGGTTTAAACTGCATGACATGGTGGTCAAGCTGGTTTTTGAATCTAGCAACGATAATCTAATAGCTTCAACTTGCTGCTGACATGGCTTAGCCCAAATGTATTGGTTGTCTTATCATAAAGTAGTTTGGAACTTGGTATATGAATGATAGTTTTGCTGCTGCTTTTACCTGACCAATCGCAGATTGTTAGTGTGTGTAGGTAACGTTCTTTTTATTGCATTGCTGATACTGCAGGACTGTCCCATTGTACATTAGTCGCACTAAACAGATTGAGAATAGATTATGGACAGATAAGTACCGGCCAAAGAAGGCCACTGAGGTCAGACTTTTGGAATCTACTTCTTTTATCATATTAACAGTCTTTGTTATGTGTAAACTTTTTTCTTACTGTAATAGTTTCTCCCAAAAATTCCTACAGGTTTGTGGAAATGATGAATCAGTGAAACTTTTGAGCAACTGGCTTCATTCTTGGCAACAAAGGGGCCATCAAGTCTGTACGGATACCTACAGCGGTGATGTATGTGATAGACAAGATGCTGATTATTACTGTGTCCAAAGTGAATCTGATTCAGAAAACAATAATGAAGGGGCCAGCCTTAAGAATGTTCTTTTGATCACTGGACCAACTGGGGTATGAATCAATTCCATCTTAATGCTTCATGCATTCCTAATGCTTGTTCTTTTGGGTTGCCTGTGGAAAGAAATTAGCTGTGGAATTCCAAATGAAAGTTCCTCTTGTTTGCAATTCATAAAGGATGAGATTAAATTTTTTTCTGTTTTATTTTGTCTGTTCTCCAAAAAATTGAAGGTTTCTAGGACACTTCTGGCAACTGCTTTTGTCAGCATGCTATACAATTAATAGTTAGCCCCTTATGTTCTTCTCTGAATCATTTTTCTTAGTTTGCTTCAGGTCAGGGAAAGATTTCAGCATGTTCTGTGAAATCATTCTGATAATTCTGTTCATGTTATGAAATCTTTTGTTTTATGTTTTACAATTTGGATATGGACTATTCTTGTTCATACTTTAGTTTAGAGGACTGTTTAGAATATTTGATGTAGAGAGTTTCTTTCCAATACTAAATAATGAACTCTGTTGTCAAAAACTGTCCATAAATGCAGTGTGTTTCAGTGTTAATTTAGTGCAAATTTTACTTCCATCCCAGTAGTTAGACATATTCTCCTTTGTTGCAGAGCGGGAAGTCTGCTGCTATCTATGCTTGTGCAAAAGAAGAAGGATTCAAAGTTCTGGAGGTGCTGCTGCTTAAATACTAATTTTCAAACTTGTATTACAGTTTTGGGGGCTTTCTTAGATGTCACGCTAAACATTGCCTCCTTTTTTTTTCATGGCAACATATAGGTTATTAATCCTTAGAGTGAATAGCATAACATTATTGCAGTGGTCTGTAAAGAGAAAACTAAATGTTTTGCCATATCATCATCCTCAGGTCAATGCATCAGATTATCGAAATGGAGCTTTGGTGAAACAAAGATATGGAGAGGCATTAGAATCCCATTTCCTTCATTGGTTTGTCGATATTTAGCAGCAATGCACAGAGTTCCTTTAATTTGTTTTCCAACGTTATGTGACAGTTAAAAACCTCTGGGAATATAATCCTCTATTCTACAATAAAGTGTATTACTTCCAGGTCCCAGAAAACTCATGTGGAACCACAGAGCAACAACATTACAAAATTTTCCTCAGCCCTTCCAGACAGTAAATTGACACAAGATTTCTACAGAAAAATGGTTGAGGTGGTACCAATATCAGATGAGGATAATTCTCTTGGAGCCACTGAGGCCACTGTTAAGTTTGATTCCAACGACAGTACAATTGCCTGTGGTCAAGGGAAACTTAAACACTTGATTCTTTTTGAAGATGTGGATCTTGCTTTTACTGAAGACCGTGGCTTTGTCGCTGCAATACAACAAATAGCTGAAAAGGCAAAAGGGCCTGTGATACTGACCAGCAATTGTAAGAGGCTTGCTGGTTAAAATTGTTTCCTGTTGCTTGACATGTTTGTTCTGGTAGTTTCTTTTTTATCATCGCTAATCTGTGATTGTGGTGGTTACCAGGTGAAAACCCTGATCTTCCTGCCAATTTGGACAGGCTAGAAGTTTGTTTTGTGTTGCCATCAGAGAAGGAGCTTCTTCGGCTTGCAGATATGGTATGTGCTTCTTGTTATGTGCTTTCTCATGGTTTTGATTTTGTATCTAGCTTAAATTGATGTTTTTATTTACTCGTAGGTTTGTTCTGCTGAGAAGGTCAACATTCGAGCTCATCTACTAAAGCAAGTGGTTGAATATTGTCAAGGAGATATCCGAAAAACCATTATGCATCTTCAATTCTGGTTTCAGGGCAGACAAATTAGAAAACTGTCTCCAAGTAGAGAAGCACAAAGACTGTTTGGTCCTCTGATGTTTGATCCTGAGGCTGGGCATCAAGTTTTGCCAAAGATGATGCCATGGGATTTCCCTTGTCAGTTATCTGAGCTAGTTGAAAAGGAGATTGCAACTTCATTGTCTATGATTGTAGAAAATTCTGTCTCATTGGAGGTCATAAAAGAAGATTTTGAAGATAAAGAAATGCAGAATAACATAAAGATTCATAATTATGGCAAAGACAGTGGTACAAAGATCAAGAAGGAAGCAATGTTAAGCCAAAATTGCTTTGATAACGATTGCAATCACTTCAAAATCCCATATGATTCAGTATGTGATGTTTTCAATTCCCCTGGAACCCCGGTGTCATTGACTCCAAGAAAAAATAGAAGGAAGCTCGATGTAGTAATGCCTTCTGATTCTGAAGATGAGATGGTCAATGACAGAGTTACCTTAACTACAGACAGGGATACTAACTATGAATTAATCCTAGAAGCTGATGGTGGATTTCCCTCTCATTGTTTAAGCATGCAACCATCAACTGACATGCAACTTTGTTCTGGAGCGGAGAAACTAGATGAAAATCATAGTAAATATCCAGATATAGGAATTAATTTACATGTAAAAGAGACATGCATGTCTGTTGATGCATCATGCGTGCCAGAATCAACATTTGCTCCTGAAACTGAAATTAATAATGGAACAGACGTGTCATTCAGTATGGTGTCCTGCACTCGAGTGGGTGATGCTTTGGAAGAAGTTTCAATGATCATTGAGTCCAAGCAAAACCTGTTGCCTGTTGAAACTGACAATATTGACAGATATGTGCCTGATATGTTGGGAAGTACTTGTGATGTAATTGCAGAATTATCTCCTGAAGTGGTAGAAGATTCTCGAAATGAACATGTGGAAGCTTTAACAAAAGAATATCAAGTGATGGATAAGTATAGCTGCATGGATTTCAATAAGAAATCCAAGCCAGTGGAGAAATTTCGATCCTGTATGATGACTGATTTAGTGCGTGAATCATGGAGAAAACTTTGCAATCGTCACCCAGATCTAAGACATTTTGTCACCTCAGAAGTCATAGATGCTACTGGGATGATGGACCTTGCTTATGGAATGAGCAATCTGATTTCAGAAGCTGAACTGTTGCTTTCGAATCACCAGACTTTGGTAAGTATGCATTAACAATTAAAACCCTTTCCTTGTGTGTTATCCTCAGCTAGTTAGTTCATGATGGTGCATTTTTATTTTTATTTTGTTGCAGGATTCCTTGGAATCATCAGTGGTCCATTCTGAGGTAATGGATGTATCCAGCTGTTCTGATGAGAATTTGAAAATGTCATCAGCAATAACGCAGCAAGGTTTTTGCTTTTATGCCAAAGAAATTGCTAATTTAGGGTTAAAAATGGGTTTGGATTCCAAGGTAGATTTCACCAGGGAGATGCTGTCTACCGCTAGTATGATGGAAGTTGATAACTTGGTTAGACAGAATTTGAGTAGCAAGAGCTCACACTCTAGGTTGAGTACTGAGATGAACCAACCAGAAAGGGGGGCGTCATCAAATAGGTACGGAGCTCAAATCTGTTCTACTCATGCTCATACTGTCACACACATAATTTGTAGACTGACTTGAACATTTCCACGTAGTTGAATTACAGATCAAACCTCACAATTTAATATTAAGTCACTGCCGTGCAATGAATCTTAAAATTCTCTTGGTACTGCATGCATGTTGCAAAGAATTCGTGCTATTGCCATATCCTTTTTAATTTCTGAATTAAAACGGTATTTGTGAAGAGACGAAGCAAAGCTAGGTGGGACTAGATGCCTGTACAACATGCGAAATAATGGCCTATAGGCTACTATCAAATGTCTAATCAAGCAGTGCATATTTATGTCTGTTTATGAATTGATTTTATGAGGATTATTCCTTTATTTTATTTTTCCCTTCCGTCGTCTGAGAGCATATCTTATCAGCTCGTTTACAAATTCCCCGTCCCTCGATAATAAATTATTCCTTTGTACAAAAAAATTCCTCAGGGTGCGCTGTCCACGTTATATGCTAAATAAAAAATTTCATTCTTTGTAACTGCCAATTGCATGCATTTTTCTCTTGCTTTGTGAACTAAATCTCTATATTAACTGCAACGCTCTCTCTCTTAACTCGTTAACTTTGGTATTCTGCAAACAGTGAAATGAAGTCTTGTCTTTTTGATATAATTCAGTCACTAGTCCCTTCGCGATCATACATGACAGTGAAAGGTGAAGCGTTCTATGAATATCTATCTTCTCTGGGCCACATTGCCAGATCAGAAGCTTCTCGGTTATCGGCAAGCATTGACAAGATAAAAGGACGGAGGTACATAATTGTGATGCTAGAATTACCCAACCTTTTTAATGCTAGTAATCTTTACTCCACATTACATCGAGTTAAATTAATTACAACTTATCATATAGGACACGAGCTTCTCGAAACTACTTGAGCGGTGGTTCACTAATGTTGTCTCCAGAAGAAATTTCATTGCTGGGTCGGTCTAACATCTACCCGAAGATGCTGTCACAATCAATGGACAGCACAGATAAAAACTATATAACCTTGTTGCCAAGGACTAACACAGTGTACAGTTTACCTCTTCACTAACTCTGGTATAGCTATGAACTCATTGCAGCTGCTACGAGAATTGAGGACATCATGTAAAGGAGGCGAAGCTTCTTATGACATTCGGGAATCACAGGGGAACAAATAGAGTGGCTGCTAATTTTATTTGTATTGATGGCATGGCCCAAGATTTGTCAGGCGTCATGCCAATGAGACCTGGGGGCGAGATCTAATTTGTCGCCTTGATATGGTTGCACGATTCCATCTTGATTTAAAGCTAATACTGATTTCTTGTTTATCTCGTATTTGAACAAGGGGACTTCATTTTCGAAAACATTTTGGCTGGATTAGTGGTCTGTAAAAAATAAAATAAGACAATTTATTTTTAAGAGGACGAAAATGACTCTCGTGCGGTATGGTTATGTTTTTTCATTAAAATAGTATTTACGTTTATATTATAATTATAGATTATATTAAAAAAAAATGGTGTAATTACAGCTTGTACACGTATTTCATGTTATTTATATGTCATTTTTCTTCCTAGGTTTTTGCGTATATGAGATGTCTGAGAATATTTTGATATTAAATGAAAGATTGATTTTATAAAATAAAACTTTAGATTATTGTTAAAAAAAAATTAAAAAAGCAAGGATTAAAATTAATATAAATAAAAAACATTGCTTTTTTTTTTCATTTGCACGTTGAAATTCTCAATTTAGTTTTCAAGTTTTTTTCATATTTGATCTTTATTTTTTAGTATTTTTATTTGAATTCCCAGCTTCATTTTTTGTGATTTGAAGATAAATATCCGAGTTTTTAATCAAAAACTTAATTTAAAATTTATCTTCATCTTGAAATACTTAAAAATATCATAAATTTTAATAAATTTATTTTTAATTTCAAACACTCGTTAATCATAACACTAGAAAACCTTTACTTATCCCAATGTACTTTTTCCACGTGTTCAGATAACATCTCTTTCATTGATTTTTTCTTTCCGAGATAAGTCTTTTTGTGGCCAAGAAATAGTCGAATATACCCTCTCTTTTTTATAGATTTTATTTTATTTTTTATGAGATTTATCTTTATTTCTAAAATAAGAATTGCCTCAAGTTTTTTTTTCTCATCTTTATTAAATTTAGTTTTTTAAAAATAAATCTTGTTTTTTATTTAAATTAAATTTTTATATTTTATACTCCAATATTTACTTTAACGGGTGTTGAGTTTTTTAGTTTAACCAAAGTCTATAATTTAATGAGTTACAAATTTAAGAGATTAATATGGGTTTATAAAGTTCACTTGAACTTGCTTAGTTTTTTTTAAAAAGTTTTTTTTTATTTTATCCATCAACATTTTATTATTAATTATTGTCGATCCAAGTTTTATTTTGTTTTTTTAATTGATTTTTTTTTAATTTTTTATTAAGAATTGGACATTATAATTTATTTTAATTTGTTTTATATAGAATTATCATAGTATCATAACTTGAGTCATGGATTTAACAGGTTAATTTAGGTTAACCCAGATCGATCTAATATATTGATGTATCAATATTTAAAAAAAAATATTATCTTAAATTTTTACAATTTAAGTTATATTTTTAGTAATCATTCGGATTACATTTAAACTCGTTAAGTCAATCAATTTATATAAATCAATCTCTATATAATTATTATTTTTCTACTAACAAAATATACCAACAAAATACACACACCAGGATGTAATTGGGGTGAAAATACAATACCCGTTATTATTGCTTGTATTTTTATTTTATTTTCTTGTTTGGGCTTCGGCCCCTTTTGGCTTTTATTACCAGAATATTTATAAAGTATATAAAATTGGAAAACTAGTACTAAATCAATTAGAAAAGGGGTGTAGAGAGGGCGATAGAAGTTATTGTACTGGTGTCCCGCATGACACTGTGGTTTTGGTTCCGAAGGAAAGAGAGGAGCAGAAAGACTTTCTTTCCCAAGACCATTTATTGAGGAGCAGGCTTAACCCTGCGGAGGAGAAAGACCAGTGAGGAGCACCTTTAGAACCGTTATATGCCCGGCAAGTCCCAGACTAAACTTTTTTTTAACCTAAAAAAATTTCGAGGGATAGTTATATTTTTAAAAAACTAAAAGAAATTTGATGGTAAAGTTAAATCTTAATTAGTTTATAATACAATAAGAAATAAAGCAATAACAACAACAAATAATTTTAAAAAAAATATTGCATTAGACAAAACTGGATTAATACTTGAAATCTATTACCTACCACGTAAAATTAAGATATCTCTATAGAAAAATAGTATCATCAAAATTAATTGTTAAAAAGAACTTAAAAAAAATATCTAAGCTAACCCAGTTTAATTATTCAAATTCGTGATACAAAAAGCTAACAAAATCCTTATCGATAAAATGATAAAGGATGAAATAAAAAAAAATTAAGTGGAAAATAATTAAAAATAAAGTAAATAGTAATCAAATGAATAAAAATTAAATCTGACATAAAATAAAATGAACAAGAATATTAAGGGATGCAAATAAATAAATAATTCAATTAAGAGAATGGTGTAAAATATCAAAAGATGCAATTAAAAAAATATATTTAATTAAGAGAATGATATAAAACATCGAGGAATGCAATTAAAAATATAATTCAATCAAGAGAATATTTTAAAAGATCAAACCAAATATAAAAGTTGAAAAAAACCAAAGAAGGATTAAATTGAAAGAAAATCTCAACTATATAAATAATTCAAAATAAAATAAATAGCAATAAAAAACATGAATCAAATCTGAAAGAAAAAATAAATAAAAAGGTTACTTTGAAAATGTGCAGGGGCTGGCTTTGAAACTTGAGGAAGAGAGACGAGAGAAAAAAGGAAAAAAGAAACTCCCATCAAAAAAAAAAAAAACCCGTCATATTTTTGCGACACATGCTGCCCAATAATGGAAACAACGCCGTGGGGATTAAAAAGTCATATTGAAAATCAGAGTTTGGTTGTCGAACGATGTCGTTTGTGCCATTCAAAAACCGCGGGAGAACCCATGCGCACCTGCTTGGTCATACTTGATAACTACTAAAAAAAAAGAAAAGATAAAAATAAATAAAGGCAAAGACAATTCACATTTAAAGGGCTTTGTGGTAATTTTACTAAAATAAAATGAAGAAGTCAAAACTAACCCTACCCACCGGTGCATATTTTTCTTTTATTTCGATAATATATTAGTTATTTTAATGTTCACCACACAATATTGTTGTCACTCCAGAAGCCATTTGTGTAACCGTGAATGACAAAATTATCATTTAATTGTTACAATCAACAATGCAAATATGTTTCTTTTAATATTTTTTAAATATAAAAACAAACTTGCTATTAGTGTTTTTTTAATTTCATAAAAGGAAGAAAAAATCAGCGAGTTGCCCGGGAGCAATAGTTTGGAAGTCAGATCTCACTGCCACAGCTAACCAGAAAAGGCCCAGTTCACGGGGACCCCAAACTCTGACACTATCCTTTAATTCTTGGCGTTTGCAAAATTTATTCACTGATAATTCATTTTATTTTTTATTTAGAGAGAGAGAGAGAGAGAGAGAGAGAGAGAGAGGAATACATCTCATTATAGGCTGTCTTCTGGTCTGGATTAATTGATCAATGGCTTCTCTGACCACACTGACGTTCTAGCGAGAAGGAAAGGAAAGGAAAGCAACCATCACTTTATGGTCGCTCGTGGCAACCATGAAATTTGACAGTGGGTTTATTTACCATGCTGCCCTTCCCACTCTCAACTTGGATCGAACTGCCGGTTCACTGCTATAAATTGCATTTGAAATGTTGTTAGAGCATCTCCAGTAGGCAAAATTCAGCTAGAAGAAACAAATTATTGATATATCTTTTTTAACAGTATAAATATAATTTTTTTATAGGCATTTCAATGAAAAAAATCATTTTAATAACTTATTTATATTTTAACATATTTAATATTAATACTTTTTTAAAATATTAAAAAAGATTTAATTGATGAGAAAATGAATCTTTAAATAATCTATTTTAACTTTTAGTTTTTTATATATACATAGGAATGGCTTTTATTTGATATAAAATTCATTTTAGTTCTTCATTTGGTTGTCACTTTATCAAGGAAGAAAAACAAAAAAATAGCTTTTTTTTTCCTTTTCTTTAGGTTCTATTATTACAATACTCAACGTTAAATAATAAAATAAAAATAAAAATTTAATTTTGATAAAAAACTTAAAACAAAAAATAATATAAAAATAAAATAATAAGATACTTTTTAATTTTTGATAGATTAGTGCAAATTCAAATTAAAAAAAAAAGAGAGAGTGGATAAGGAAAAAATATTGTTAGTGTCTCATCATTGTTCCTCGATCGACACTTGATGCCCCACTTTACAGAACATGATGAATGAGTTCAAATGCAATCATGATTGTTTTTTATCACTAAAGAAAGTCACTTAATTATTTTATATCAATATAATTTTATTTTATTTTAATTAATTAAATACTATTTTTTTTTTACATTGCAAAAACCTCATATTTAAATAAATAAAACAAATTATAAAATCAAATCTTAAATACAATCAATATCAATATAAATGGATCAAATTAATTTAATGAGTTCCTAATATTAGCAAAAACAAACTTAATATTTGTATAGGCTTCAAATCCGGACCTCATAACCTTAATTTTTTTAAATTAATAAAATTAAATTTTATTTTGTCAAATTAAATATTAACCAAATGACAGAATAATCTTCCAATATCATGAAATACCCCACAAGTAGGCATAAAAATTAATCATTAAGACTAGTTATAAATTAATGCAATGAAAGGGTAAAATAAAAAAAAATCAAGGAATCAAATGAAAAAAAAAATGAGGGACAAAAAAAAGGAATTATTATGTGATTAAACAGCACAAGCTACAGGGATATGCTATCTCCATTAGATTTTGTTAATAGTTAGAATATGAATATTCAATTTCAAATTTCTCCAACCGTATTTATTAAATAATTTTCATCTACCAAACGAGGCTCTGTTATGCATGGCTAAAGATTTTAGCTGTCGCTTTGATGTGATGGAAACTGTTTCACGCAGAAATATTTTCACAGTACACCTTGATAACATTATTTTATGTTAAATAATATTTTAAAACCTCGAATACTTATTCTATAGTTTTTATTTTGGTTTTCAGAGAACCTTTAAAAAAATTAACACCAAACGACCAAAAATTAAGGTGAACTTTAGGTCAAATTAAACTTAAATTTGATTTATAATTTTCATATTTAAGTGATGAAAACTATTTTTGAAAAAAAATAGACTATTCAATCCAATTTTTCATCAATTTTTTTTATTTCAAATTATATATTTTCACAACAAATATTGCATTTTTAAATAATTATTTGTAATCAAGATTAATGAAGGAATCTGTGTTTCTATTCAAAATACTTAAATAAAAAATTCAAAAAATAAAATTCAAAAACTAATTTGAATTTGATATAAAGTTCAGACTAATTTTGATCATTTAGCCACTGTTTTATCAAACGATTTCGAGACTGGCACTAAAAGTAGAGTCTTCAAAAACCATCCCTTATTAGGAATCTGCTTGGGAATGCAACCGACTGCGTGGTTGGCTGTATTTCCAATCGAAACCTAAGCATTTGTTTAGCATCGCATAACTCATTAAAAACTATAATATATTAATTCTTGGAACATGCCAGAAGAAATCTGCAAAACCGCAATTATTAAGTGCAGTCCTTTAAATTTGAAGAGAAAAAAGAAAAAGAAAAAAGAAACAAATAATGAATAACATTTCAAAAATATATCAGAATTATGATGATATCTAGTAAATTAGTATTATTAAAAAGATTTTGATAAAATAAATTTAACAATATCATAAAAAGTTATAGATTTTCAAAGAGGTCACATGTATTATCCAGATAAAAGTGAGTCACTCTTGCTATTTTTGATAATTTTTTATGATATTGTTGGATTTATTCTATCAAAATCTTTTTAATATTATTGTTTTTTTTAATATTACCAAGGTATTATCACCGGAGCTTCGGTGTTAGTATATAATCTCATTCATTATTTTTTCTCTTTTCCTGTCTCTTCTAGAATTAGAAAAAAATGTGGTTTTCACTGAAATGTGCTATTTCAAAAAAAAAAAATTCTACTTATACTAGATTTAACAAAGAATCCTCTGGCATCATCAAAATCCTGATAAACAATTCTTTACTATCTCTCTGATTCACAGGTGTTGTCAGTGATTCTCATGACTTTAACCTGTAAAAAGATAAAATCATGTTTTTACATCATCACCATCGCACGAGAGCTTCTTAGCTTCAACTCCCATCCGTCACTCTTTTTCTTCTTTTTTTTGTACCCTTCTTACCACCATTTTTTGTGTTCTTTTGCTTTTATTAATCCAACTCCACAGTCTCTAACTGCGTTTGCACTCCAATCAATTTTCTCCCTTGCCTGTCTCTTTCTTGTTTCCCTTCTTGAGCCTATGCTACTATAATAGCATTGCTATTCCTGCTGATTTCTACTACTGTACCACTACTATTTGTTTAAATTTATTTCTCTTTATAAGGTTGCAGAAAAACAAAAAATGCCAAGTTCAGGTTCGTTCCTAAGGCAGATAAGGGGGAGGTCAACATCTTGGAGGTGGAGCACTAGCAACAGTAAGTGTAGCACTGTTGAAGGTGCCTATTACTGCGAGAGAAGTTTGAAGCAAATGGAAGGGCTTTACATGTATGGTAATGACAATGCTGGGCTGGCTACGAGGAAAAGAGTGATGGTAGTGGTGGATCACACTTCACATTCTAAGCATGCAATGATGTGGGCATTGACTCATTTGGCTAACAAGGGTGATTTGCTCACTTTGCTTCACATTATCCCTCCCAGCCACAAAGGCAGCAGTGGAAGGACATCCGGTTCTGGTACTGATTCTTCTTCTCCTTATCTTGCTAGTTCTCTTGGGTCACTTTGCAAGGCTAGCCGACCTGAGGTATGTTGTGTTTATGTTCAAGAAAGGCTATTTTTTGTTCTCTTTCTCTATCATTTCTCGAGTCTAAAATTGGTCTTGAGTTCTCCGCTGCATAAAAAATGCTGTTTCATTTTTGTTTAGTTTCTCTTTCGGGCGCGTTTCGTCTGCATGAGTGATAGATCCCATGTTGTTACTCGTAAGAGAGTATCCTCTAGTTGTGTTTGATAGATCCTGCGTAGTACATCCCACCCTCTCGTTTTCTTTGAAAGCTTTCTGTGAGAGGGAATGTCGATAATTTTCACTTGGTTTAATTTATTTTCTCTCGCGTTTTTTTCTATATGATATTCCCTTTTCAGCCTCGCATTGCTCTTTATTTCTCTTTTTTGGAGGGAGAAGGGAACAATTTTTACCACTTGGTTTGTCTTTTCTTCTTTCACTTTTACTTTCCAGAAATGCAAAGAGGGATGTGGTGGGTGAATTTTTCAGGCACTTTTTATCTTTTTTTGTCTGTCATTGTTTATGTCACTTATTTTCTTATCTTTTCTTTTCCTTGGGCAAGAAAGAGATGTTTGATCTGGGGTAATTATCAGGTGGAAGTGGAGGCACTGGTGATTCAAGGACCCAAATTGGCCACTGTGATGAACCAGGTGAAGAAGCTAGAGGTGACTGTGCTAGTCCTGGGTCAGAGAAGGCCCTCCACACTTTTTAGCTGGTCGGTCCAAGACTCTAACCTTTGGTATCTCAAAACAGTGTATTCCTCACCCTTTGATCTCTGAATCTATTGGATCCTTACCTCTAACATCTTGCTGGTTGGGTTTCTTGCAGCCTCTGTGCGACAAGCAACATCGAAGATTTTGCTGAGCAGTGCATCAACAATGCAGAGTGCTGGGCTATTGGTGTAAGGAAGCAGACCGAAGGCATGAGCGGGTACCTCATCACCACTAAAAGGCAGAAGGACTTCTGGCTCCTGGCATAATATCGTTTAATTAGTTAAATTAACACTAGTTAAGTCAGATAAGATGTACTATTAGCACCCAATCTCATGTAATAATTCATTACCAACTGGTTCTTCTCATTTATCACTGTAATGCTATGATAATCTCCACCGCTTAAACTTGATAGCCAAGAGGAATTATGCAATATATGTAAAGATTATTATGGATACCACGCGATGTTGCAATAGTTCATCTAGGCCTAAAAGATTATGTCAATAACGGTCAGTACCAGCAATGCTTTTACGTTGGTGGTCGTGAAGACTGGGGTTATATGCGTAGCTTCAAGTGTAAATGTAGCCATTTTAGAGTGCTCTACACAAATCTATGGCTATTGCAGCTTGCGAGAACAGCAATCAACGATTTTTTGAGGAGCAAAATATTACAGGTGATGCAACTTTCATCCTCTGCTATCATTACTCGTGACCGTGCGAGATGGCAACTGAAATAATGTGAAACATTTCAGAGCTTGTCAGAAGCGCGCTATTGCAAGATGAGGCTATTTATTCCTGGCAGAGCCAGCACCTTCAAGCCATGAAATTAGCAGGCAAAAATGTATGTCTGGAGCTGATTTAACTATAAATAAATACCGGATTAATGGCAAAGAACTGAATGTATTTCTATTTCTGAGCTGGAAAAAGAACTTATGTAAAAACTTATGACTGATGTAAATGGATGCACACGCAACAAAGTGAAGTTCTCCTTGTTCTTTCCAATTTACCCCTCCTATAACTCGTTTTAACCCTATGCCAACTTCGAAGAGCCTTGATACCACGACTTCTCAATTAGACCTTATCATCTAGTTTATCATTTACAAGGGGAAGTAATTCCATCCTATTCCTTGGAGTCCTGGGTGTTCGCGGAGTTCCTGGTGGTGGGGACTGTTGGGAAAGCATGTGCCTCACATAACCATAGAACGTACATCCCACAAGCGTAATGGCACATCCAACAGCATTCATAGCAGAGATTGGGTTGTGGAATATCAGCCAAGAAACTAAGACAGCAACTGCTACCTGTACACAGTAACACAAACGCATAGTGCACGCAAGTCAATACCATGCTTCCCATAGCAATAGTGTGAGCTCAATGGAAGAGCCAAAAGTTCAAAAGCCAGCCTAAGTCTAAGTGGAAAACGGTGCCGTATAAATTCAAGTGTAGATTAAAGTTGCTAAGCAGGTCTGCAGGTTCAAATCTTGAGACAAGTCATATTAGGTTATGGGATGCAAATTTTGGTCTCACCTTAAGATTTCCAGCCACATTAAATGTTACTGCAGTTGTGGAATGAATTACGTAAAAGATGGAAAAGTTGAGACAAAAGGCCAACACTCCAGAGCTGAAAATGATGATGACGGCAGGCCAGACGGACTCGTGGGTGTGAAACCAATTTATAACCCCGTTACCTTCAACCAACATTGCTGGTAATCCCAAGATCATGGTTGCAAAAGGTGCCATGTAGTACACAGTGTTTATGCTAAGAAGAGACGGGAGAAATTGTAAGAAAAGATCAGACTAGATCTTGCAGTAATAAATCACGCAAACAATTTCACATGCAATTAAAACCACGCATTGACTATGTTTTCCAAAAAGATTTCAGACTTAAATTTTGCTTCTTTATTAGATAGGAATGGATTGAAACAAAGAAGACAAGCCAAAGACAAGTCACTGTTACCACCAAAACATCATAGGAGAATTAACAAAATCCTGGAAATGTTTCCTGTAACTCCCACAGCCAATCTAAAAACATACCTGCTTTGATTCCCCTAACTGTTTTATCCCTTGCAAAAATGTGATGTAGAGATGCAAAGTGACCAATGAGCATGTTTTTCAAAAAATCTTTTTGCATAATAAGAAGAGAAGGCTTCTATTTCAACCTCCCAACAATCTTTAAGTGATTGTTTTAACAAGGATAAAATTTCATATGGTTAACTTCTTGCCTGAAATCTGCAAATATCATACATGTCAGAATTTGTATATATACTACAGCAAATTTTGTATAAAAGTCTGTGTGACTTCACCTGTAATAAACACAGCATGCAATATATTTCAGGTAAAATGCATATAAAAGGCTGAATTAAATCAATTTCCAAACAATAGAATTGTACCAGTACCAGATGACATATTGCTATGAATACTGTAACGGTGAGCTTACACTTAAAATAAGGCAATACATGTATAATCCCCAGAGGATAAGCAAATAATTGAATGAGGATGAAATGGAAGGTATTTGGCTGGGAGTTGAAAGAAGAAGAAAAAAAGAAACAAATAGCTGGTCTTCGCAATCCAATCCCTAATAAAGAAATGAACAGGTTGTAACAGACTAGCAGTACTGCAATTTTGACAGATTGGAAAAGAACAATGAAACAAGAAGCAGAAGAAGAGGAAAAGCTGACAGGAACAGATGCACTACCTGTCAAATTTATATCCATGCAGCAGAGATTCTGCAAGAATGGTCTTTGTTGAAGTAGCCAAACATCCAAATAAGGCAGCACAAAATCCAAACATATTAAAACTAAGCTCAGTAACGGATGTTAAGAGTATTCCTCCAACAATCGGTATCAAAGAAGCCCAAATTCGCCAATCAAAATGTTTTCTCCAAACTAGCCACTGCAAAACAACTGTTCAGCCATAGAAGATAAGACAAATTATAGCATGGCAACTCAAAAATACTAAAGATCAGAAAATATAGAAAGTAACTTGTAAACATTAATGATTTCAAGCCCGACCTGTGGTTGCAGGAGTAAATGACTTTATTGTTTGCATAAATGAAACTGGAATGAAACGTAAGCTCACATTCCCCAGCACTATGTTGATGCAAAACACAAACGACATGGGAAATATCCTTCTCCAGCGATCTTCAGGTTCGACCATGATCAATGGTTTGATCTTCAGCACCTTGATTACCACATATGCTCCAATGGATGAGCATATGAAGTGAATGCAAGATACTGTTAACGGGAACTTGAAATCCAATTTCTGTGACAAGGAACCGTTTCAAATTAGAATATCTCTGATGACACCCAAAAACATTAAGCAAACTCCAGTTCCAAAAGATAAACATTTGACATAACATTTTTACGAGGGAAAAAAAACTTGCCAATAACCATCAAACCAACTGAAACAGGAATGACAACAGTGGGCTTTGAATAAGAGGGAAGTTTAAAGAAGACTTATCATGAGAAATTATAAGAACGAGGATTATCAGCAAAGTCATCTAATTTTAGAATCAATACACATGAAGAGAGATAAGTTTCCAGGAACTCCCATGATATTCAGGTCTATGTGGAGCATTGATACTTCCGAATATGCTCCATACATCAAATACAAAAACAGAAGGATTTTGCTCAGTCATTTCCATATAGAACTTCATCAGATTTGATAATAGTCACATCAACCAAATGTTCAAACTGAATTCACAAAAACAGTTGCAAAAAAAAACAGCTCAACCACCTCCTTTACAGAACAAATATGATCACAAGTTAAACAAAGCCCGAAAGAAGCTAATCAGGTTTTCCAATCGATTAGCATAGATTTCCAAAACCCTGATATGAACCATATTTACAAAGTGGATCTGTTGTTTCAGTTCCCCATATAGGTTAAAGCATTTATTCAATCATGAAAAAGTGAAGTCAAATCTCACCAAGGCAAACAGGCTTGAAAAAAGTATAAAAATAATATTAAAAAGACAGAGAAGCTAATAAAACAATGGCCAACTCAATTGTACCCACCAACACGAAAGGCAGTTTGTCAATTTACAAAGATTCCAACAGGGTTAATCCTCTTTTCTCCCATAGTGAACTGTATGTGTCAAACATGCATATCGATCTACGACAGGAATTTTAATAATTTAATTATCCACAATAGTGGCTGTGCATATGGGAATTAAATAATTTAAATTTCTGAAATATCTGGAGAGAAGAAAAAAATTAAACAAAAACCTGAATATATGTATATACATATATATTAATATACACCAGCCAAACTAATAATAAAAGAAATTAAAATAAAATCCTCCACTAATAACATATATAATTACAATTGGATTGATTAAAAAGGGGGAAAACAGAGAAAAGAAACATCAACGTTAAGATTTAAGCCACAAAAAAATAGCATTATTACTAAATTCAGCTTCCCCATCAAGTAAAATCGTTAAATAACTAGTTAAAACCGCGAAATTGAGCTAACCCAGTTGGATAAATCAGAGAAATTGCATTTAAGGAGAAAATTAAGCTAATCAATCATTGAAAAATGTATAGAAAAAGAAAAACAGAGAAAACGGACCTGGAAGATCCATTTGTTCATGATAATAACAGTGACATTAAAACCCCACCATTGAAGAATAGCAAGCACAGATCTAAACACACTCCACTGAAAAATCACACTCTCCTCCATTTCTCGGCCTCTTTCTTCTCCCAGATAAAAAAATCAGATCACGGCAAATAAAAAAAAAAACCCAGAATTCACCTCGATCCAAAGTTTTCCCTTCTCTTCCCTTTTCAAATAGCTGAATTCAGAATAAAAAAAGAAAGAGAGAGAGAGAGAGAGCAGAGTGTTGAGTGGGGGAGCTAGGAAAGGAAATTACAATAGAGATGAAAATAATGAGAAAACCCTAATCAGAGGAAGAAATAATAAGAATGTGAGAGGAGAGGGCGTCACGGAGAAGGCAGCTCTTCTTCCATGTGATATGCCCCCCTCTCTGTTCTGTTTTTGGTTCTTAAAACTTCTTTGTTGAATTTTAAACGTCTCTCTCTCACACACACTCACCTGCTCCCTGTTCGTGTTTATTATATGAACAAACAAACTTTGTCTGTATTTTCTAGTTTCTGCTAGTATTTCTTTTCTTTTTTAAATTATAATAATTTTAATAAAACGTAAATTATATTATGACCCATGTATTTTATGAAAATATGACTTTTGGGCCCTATGATTTAAACATTTTCATTATCAATTTTAGAGTTTTCAAAAAGTTACATGATAACTTCGAGATTGTTTTATAAAACTTTTCCAGTCTTGGAATCCAAAAACAATTTGTGCAATATTTCTCATATAGGATTACGAAGGAAATGATAAAAGAGTGGACTCTAAAATACCTCATTTTAAGGGGTTGACCATGCTATAATGAAGATAGCGATAATTCTATTTTATTTTTAGAAAAAAATCTACTAAAAAAATATCATGATTAAATTCACTTAAAAATTAAAATATGAATAAAAAATACAGAACAAAATTTTTTTTCACTTCGACATTGCATAAGTGCTTTTTATTAAATGATATTAGTAATATTTTTTAAGATATATATTAATTGTTTTTTAGAAATATGAATTAAATGATAATGCTAAAATCATCAGGTAACATCTAAGATGAAATTGATTCGATTATTCCTATCCTGATGATGGCATTTTTTTTTTCAATATGGAGCGAAAACAATTTTGTAGTTAACCTTCCAATAAAAATAATGAAAGTGAAAGAAAAGGATGTAAAAGAGAAGCATTATGTTAGTTGTAGTTCATCTGTTTTTTTTTGTATTTCAGAAATATTTTAAAAAAAAATTAAATTTTTTTTTTCAAATTAATATTTTTTGATATTTTCAAATTATTTTAATGTATTGATATTAAAAATAATTTTTTTAAAATAAAAAATATATTATTTTAATATATTTCTAAATAAAAAATATTTTAAAAAATAATTACAATTATATTTTCAAACAATTGATACCCTGAGAAATATCATGGGGTGATACGAAAGATGTTAATCTATATCAGGGGCTAGAATATATTTTAACATAAATACGATCCTTTACTTTTATTTTATTTATTTATGCTCCCATCAAGTGTGGGTCCCATATAAAGAATTCCTAGATTACGGGGGAGTCTAAAAGGTGGGTCTACCGTTGAACTGAAATCGCAGCCATTCAATGCATTTACTTTTCGGTGGCATTGACTAGGATTTCTACGGTCTGGCTTCCCTAGTATTTCTAGTTTTTTGTTGTTTGGTACATTTGATTTTGTTTATTAGACTTATTGCAGCATGGATAGTCTCTCTCTGTGGGTCGCTTGGTGGTGGTTTGCATGTCGTGAGACGGTTGTAGCATGTGTGATCAAGTGATAGGTTTTGCGGTTGCGGTGGGTATTTTCTTCAGGAGTTTCGTACAGAGAGAAGAAGACTGGAAGTAGCTGTTTGGGTTTGGGGGTCATTATGATCAAGGTTTCTTTCTTTAATGTGCATTTATGTTGGTATTAAAACTTACCTCTGCCGTCGTATTATGATGGAACTTCACCTCTTTCATTAATGTGTATGTTTGGAAATGAAATGTAAATCATGTTTTAAAAAAAAAAATTGATAAATTTTTTTTTATTTTTATATTATTTTGATGTGTTGATATTAAAAATAATTTTTTTAAAAATAAAAAAATATTATTTTGATACATTTCTAAACGAAAAACACTTTAAACTGCAATCGGTATCACAATCTCAAATAAGTTATAAGGAGTGTTTGATATGTGTTTTTAAAAAATTTAAAATTTTTTGTTTAAAAATAATTTTTTAAATTTTTTTAGATTATTTTGATGATAATTCTTTTTTTAAAAAATATTATTTATATGTTTTTTTACATAAAAACACTTAAAAAAATAAAGCTACTAAAATACAAAACAGGCACTTAGATTTGTGTCCTCGTCATTCAAGGGGCTGTCAGAGTTTTGTTGCGTGTGAGTTACAAGTGTGTTTGTTACGTCCCACATTCAGGGCATCATTGTGAATATTGATTAATTTAGGGATCGTTTCATGTACAATGTATTCTTTTCTACTTTCTGTTTCTGTTTTTTAATTCTTGAAATGAAAAGCATAATTATTATTTCTTTTTAATTTATTGTT
Source organism: Populus x sibirica (assembly GCA_019202695.1). NCBI lineage: Eukaryota > Viridiplantae > Streptophyta > Magnoliopsida > Malpighiales > Salicaceae > Populus > Populus x sibirica. The sequence goes on along the minus strand of JAGMVL010000643.1, from coordinate 483,091 downwards.
TGTTTTTATCTTTTGTCCCGAAAAGTGAAAAGAAGCTATGACTGTCAACTATTTTCAAAATCAAACACAAGTGATCCTTAAGAATAGTGTCTGTGGTGGTTAATTCAGTCATTAAATTTAAAAAAGATAAATCAAAGAAATTCTTTGTTTCTATCTAAACAAAAACAAAAGAGTTCCTGAAAGTTAATAATTGAAATTAATTGATATTAAGATTTAGGACAGGTACAGTTCATATCCAAGAACAAGGCTGTCATACACTTTTTTTTTTAACATGGCATGGAAAATACAATATACAAATAGAATAAAAACCATAAAATCATATATATATAGTTGAACTTTCTTGAAATTAGCTTTTTTTTCCATTAATCAATTCATATACCTTCCCACTGAGTCCTTTGATATTTTAAATAAAAGTAGGACTGGACTCATCAGGCTGATCAAAAGTTTCCTTCGCCGTCAAAGCAATCAACTGCATAAAACCTTCTTTATTCTTGACTTCTTTCATTTTCTTCGTAACCTTCTTCACTCTCTTTGTAATCTTCTTCACATCCAGAACCCAGTTCCTGCCATTCTTGTAAACTCAGGTGTAAATTCATGATTTTGTATGATTTTACACGAGTCAGGTTTGATTTTATTAGTTTTTGAGTTTTTTAATCTAAAATTACATATTAAAAACATGTTGACTTATAAAATAATTATGATTTTAACAACAATGTCCAACAATAATAGTTTATTTCTCGCGCTACAAGATGGAGCAATTTTTTTTCCAATGTAAAAGAAGGTACATGCATTTTTTTTTTACCATAATTACAACCTATTTTTTACCTTTAATTTTTTTACCACCATTTAACAACGTAAATTAGCCGCACGTATATCGCCACAAACTTGTTGGATCCTAACAGGCCTCTAGATTTAATTATTTAAATAATATCATATAATTGGTAAAAGACACAAGAATCCCTCCTTTAATTCGATAATTACTCAAAGAATCAAAAGAAAAATACACAAATGTCGTTGCACATCTTTTTTTTTTTTTTAAGATTCCAAGGGTAAGTTCGATAATTCACTGTGTAGTTATATATGAAATGCTAAAAATATCCCCTAAGTAATAGTAATATATCATTTTGCTTCTTGGAATAAAAACATCATTATATTATTAAAAAAAACGTGTAAAGAACAACATGTTCCCAATTAATCTAGCAACGCCAAGTTAACCCCGTGAGAATATGAAAATACTTTAAAAACAATAATTTTAAGTTTTGTCAAGAAAAGCATAGACGCCATAATAATATTCTGATTGTCAGTGTTATTAGTCTAAAACCACAATATGACTTTTAGTTGTTTTTTTTTTTTTTTTTTTTTATAACTAACTCGAAAAATCCCAGGAAGACTAATATCCAAGTGGAAAAAGACCAACCTCTTAAAACTCAACGCGACAGCAGGCTGTTCATCTGCCCGGGACGTCCTGTACCATTCTTTCAACCATTTAGGCATGACGAACGAGAACCAGGGCACTCTTCAATTAGCTCAGCTAATTAACTTTTGAATTGCCATTCTCAACCAATGAACTGTGAAAACGTACGTTAAAAAAAAACGATTTTCTCTCTCGAAAACATAAGAATCACAGCGTTATATGCAATCGCAGATTCGCGTGGTAAGAAAGAAAGCTGGGGATTGCGTGGAAATGCAACCGTCCCATTGTAATCGGTTTTAACTTTTAACTATGATTGTTATTGTAGTTGATTATTTTTTAAAATGATTTTTATTTAAAAATATATTAAAATAATATTTTTATATATTTTTAAAATTTATTCTTGATACCATTATATTAAAATGATTTAAAAAAACTCAAAATATTAATTTGAAATAAAAAAAATAATTTTTTTTCAAAAATATTTTAAAAATGTAAAAAAAAACTCTAGAATATTATGCTTTTAAATTTGCAATTTGATAATACTATAGAAATTGAAAGAAAATCTAAAACAGGATAATGCTATCTATCCATCCAAAAAACTTCTTTCAGTTTTTCAAATTTATACATAATTTAGAAGTTCTCCATAATTTCTCAATATATTTTTTCCATTATTATTCAAATAAAAAAAATAAACAATATACTTTTGTATATACAAATATTTTTTAGCAATGTAAAAGATAAAAAATATTTTTTTTTTACATTTTTATGTATCACAAATGTATTTTTTTATTGCAAATCCAATATAATTTTTTTGAGTTGAAGATAATTTTTAATTTGAACAAAAAAAAAATAATATTGATGTCATGACTATTATTAACACCTCATCCTTTGTCCGTTTGAGCTCACGAGCCTCATGGATTTATTTTTGGCAAAACGCATGGCCTCAAAACACGTCTTACGAGTCAAGGTGAATATGCTCATATAAAGCTCTCCCCCAAGTATTCACCCGTTGATATAGAATATTACAGTTATAGATTTTGGTTTTGATATTTTTTATAAAAAAATTGTTATAGTTTCGATGTATTTTGAGGAGAAAAAATTATCTTCAAACAAACATGTTTTTAATTTTTTTACTAGAAAAGAAAACTGAAGAAAAAGAAAAATGAAAAAGAAAAATAACTTTCTATTTCTTAACACACCCTTCAAATATCAATCAGACACGAGAAACGATAGAAAGTAAACTCCTATCTAAATAATTCACTGCAACTCCTATCTAAATAATTCACTGCTACAAAAGCTTGCATAGTTTTTAAATCCAGTTTGAGGATCGACACTGCCCTGGTTCCAAAGTCACGGGTTTTAACTGAATTCTGGTTCCAAAATCACAGGTTTTAACTGAATCATCGTAGATGAATCGCAAAACAACATTATATTTATTAAAAATAAACAAATAATCAATAAATTACAACTAGATTTTTAACTCTTGCTAAGTCAATTCATGTTTTTGACCAAATCACCCGGGTTTTTGTTTCTTCTATTTTTTTTTTAAACCTGGTCCACTTCCGGTTTTGATTCAGCCCGTCTGACTAGACTGGATTTTAGAACCATGGGAGGAAGAGTAACATGCAAGTAAAAATGACTGCTTGGTTGGTATAGAAAAGGTGTCATGCAGGATACAAACACTGAATAAGCATGTTTGAACCTCAAAACATCACTGCTCGATCCCCCAAACAAACGGATCCTCTTGACTTAGAATAGCTAAAGAGCAGTTCTTTTTAAAGACCCGGACAATCCAGAAAGAAATTCGTCTAAATTCATGAATAAAGGCGCTTGAGTTCTGCACATTTCGGTATAACTTAAAAGGAAATATTGCATATTATTTGTTATGTGCAGTGGCGTGTTTCAGCAGTTAATCAACAAATGCAACAACAACGTAATAACATATAGTTTAATAGGCACCAGATTAAAATCAAGAAACAGTACCAGTACCGGTTATTTATCTCTTGCAATGATGGTTTTAACATAAACGAAAGAAAGAGGGCATAACAAGGCTAGAATGTCCCCAACCAGCACCTTGGCAGCTTCTTTCTTTTTGTCACCGCAAAATTCTCGTTGGTCTTTAACTCAAAATGGAATTCATTCATCATTCTTGCTTACAAGAGAATGCACAGAACCACTCAGTCCTACCAACATTTTGATCCACGTGCTAGCTAGAGTATGGAATTTATCCCATTGACTCCCATGAGTGCCCCAATGTCCAGCAATATTTGCAACTTTAAGAACTAGGAAAAACAGAGTTAGATTACAAGTTTAGATGCAGATGATTTTGCTTCTTCCTTCACAGCATCTCCTGCCAAAACCAATAAGTAATCAGAAAAGAAATTATCCAACAAACGGAAGACTCCACGTAGGCATAGATAGAGTGCACCTGTCAATTCATCCAAGGAGAAGCTATCCTACAACTTGCACACAGTGACACCAAAATTTATTCTTAACACACTGCACTGGCTACAGTAAACAGGGAGATGGTTACATCTAGTGAAAAACTTTGAAAACGCTCTATTGCATAATGCGGATCCCAAATTGATAGGTTCGAGGGAGTTTATCTATGACGAGGGGTTCCTGATGCTATACAGTTTAATTTCACTGAAGCTATCAACATAAGAAACAAAGTTCGAAGGAATCATTAAAACCACGTTTTTGCATTGTATTAGACCCTTAGCAATGATCGTCAGACAATTACGAGATTTCTATTAACCTCTCCATCACCTGTAAATCCCTCTCGGAAGTGATACAAACCCCCAAATTATATTCTCCAACCCTAATTCTACAAAACCCTAAATTATGTACTGTTTACATTGTTGGAATTGTGTCATTATCTGTAAACTTCTCATTTCCACTATTCTTTAAACCCTAAAACACAAAATCAAAATCAACACGAATTAAGCTATGGAGGCACGTGGAAGGATATGCACTGATTTGTAAAAGAAAGTACCAATTTGTGGCGGTGGTGCCTCGCCGTAGATGGCTCTGAGTCTGGCAACAGTGACCAAATCGGAGTCGGTCTCAGCTTCGGAGAAGAGCTGTTGCTTCCAGTCCCACATGGTCTTTTTCATGGCTTTGTTCGATTTAACTAGCGAGTCCTTCTCGGCCTTTAAAGCTTCTATGTTATTTTGTTGGTTAGCGGATCGCGCAGCTAGCACCAGGAAGGATCCTACAAGACACACGTTTATCACTGTGTTGTTGTTTGCGGCTTTTGTTGCTGCGGCTACCAGTCTGTTCGCGAACTCCATTCCTGTGAGGAGGTCTGGGCAGAGAGATAGACTGGCAGTTCTGGGTTTTGGGGTTGAAAATGGTGAAAGAGAGGTTACCTAGGTTTGGGTCATCGAAGCCCAAAGTTAGATAGGGGAGGAGGACAAAAGAAACGAGAGCAGCAGGAGAGGAGATGGTAAGCAATGAGCTGTGGGCTTTCAGCCCAAATAGATGGTCAACTTGGGCATTAAAATGCAAACCCGGGTTTAAAGGAAAAATAAAAAAAAACAAAGAAAGAAAACGCACGCAAGGGAAGCAAATTACAAAAAGGGAAAGGAACGTGGATGATGAATAGCGTGTTTTGCATTGAGGTTAAATTTATTTTTTGTTAAATTTATTTTTTATTTTAATCGTTTTAATATATTAATATTAAAAATAAATTTTAAAAAATTTTAAAAAATTATTTTAACTTGCTTGACAAACCTTTTTAAAATATTATATGAATCCCAACAAGTTCATTTCCAATCTTATGACACTCTTTAATCACTTTGAAAATAAAAATTCAATTGAATTTGAAAAACCTGGGAACTCCAATCTATTTTTTTTCTCAATGCATTCAACTAGCAGCACTGCCTTCAATGAACACCCTTCACAGAAACAAAATTGATTGGCAACCCTTTCTGAGGTTGGGACGTGGCTGACTCTGTCTCCCTCTCTCTTTCTATTCTTTTTCAATGAGTTTTTCTAACATCTTTTAATACCCAAAAAAAAAATATTTAAGATAAAAATATAAAATTTTAAAATGTCAGGGACCAAAAATGCAAAAAGAAAAATTTGATGGAACTAAGTAAAGTTTCTCGCGTCTTTGGAATACTGCAACGAAAAAAATGCTTTGTTTTTCTTTTATATTAATTTTGGTATGTTGTTTTGTTTTTTAAGAATAGTAATCTAAATTCCTTTTTAAAATCGACCACTTACCTGATGTTTAGAATATTCCGTGACATTACACCCATGTAATAGCATGTAAATCAATATATATATATATAAAAACACGACAACATAACCTAAGAGACCACATTTAATAGCATGTAAATGCATTCAACGTTAGAATATCTGTTGACATTCAACATGCATAAGAACATGTAAATCAAAATAAATCCCAAAAATAAAACATAAAAAGCATAACTTACAATGACCAAAATGAAAAAAAAAAGTTTAATAGCCCAGGAGAAAACAAATAAAAAATCAAGAGATCAGGAAAAAAAATGCATATTAAACAATGACATAAATTTTTTAAAAAATCCATAACAAGATGGAGATTTATACACATTTTACTATTTACTTGATAGTGCAATTACCAGTTTACATTTTTTATAATTTCAATGTACTCGGACACGTTCCACTATAAGTGCATGTTAAGCGATGACATAAATTAAAACGACTGAGTATACCAATTCAATAATTTTTACTTAAAAAAAATCTTCAACCTTTTGTTTCTGTTATCGTGTTGCCGACCTGGCACTATCCTAGCCCCCTCCCAAGAATAACCTACAGCCCCTTAACCGTTTGATCTCATGCCCGCCTACTATACGGAAATCTCAACGCGTGAAATCCACGCGACGCATAGGCGGGATCGTACCCGCTTGAAACCTCTCCTTCCATCTCTAGAAACACGCTTTTCGCATTTGAGCAGATGCCAGTCCCAAACCAACAACAACAAAAAAAATTCCCTCCTCTCGCTTTACCCTCACTCTCTTTCCACTAAAAAAAATCTTCAAATCCTCTCTTCTCCAGCTATTCAATGGACGAATCTCCGCTTCAACTCGTTTCCGAAATCGGCGACCATCTCGGTCGACACGCTCGGCCCAACAAGGACTTCCTTGTCAAATCGCTCCGTGTATGCGTATTTTCCCTTTATTTTCACGAAAAATAATTCCTCGCAATAACACAAAAACCCTTGGTTTTGTACTGACTCGATTTTGTTCACTGTAGGCGTTTATTCAACTGTTTTTAGTAATTCACTTTAGAGAATTCGGGCTTGCTTCCAGTTTCTCTAAATATTTCGAATTCGCCTTTTCTTCATGTTTTTATTTTTTGAAAAAGTTGAAATAACGTGTGAGTTTTCTCACATATATTATTTATTTACCCGTTAATACTAGTATTGTTACGGAATCGGGATCGATTAATTTATACCTTTTATTTTTTTTCTATTCAATAATCACTAGCTGGTTTCTCCAACAAAATAATGCTGATATGTAATTATTATTTTTGTCTATTTTGAAAATTTCCGGTACTGAATCAAATCTGATTTCGATTTTCTTTTTAATTTTTGAAAGTAACGTGTAATATATGAGATTTTCTCTGCACATCATTATATATTTATTTGTCAAGGTTGTTTAGATTTGGTTAATTTTAATAATTTTTATTTGTAGCAAGCTGCAAATGCTTTGTCACAAATTGAACAGCCTTTGGAAACTTTTAAAAAGGCAGAAGCTACAAAGAAGTTAGAAGCTGCTATAAAGCCCCTGAGGAAGTCTATTCTGAAGCACTATCTTATTAAGCATACTGACAAAGAAGTCAAACTTTTGGTGGCAATCTGTGTCAGTGAAGTGTTTCGGGTCTTGGCACCGGAGCCTCCTTTCGAGGACAAATATCTGAGGGTAATGAGACTCTTTCCATGCTCATACTTGTGTTTTTAGCATGTTATCTCAATTTCTGGATGCTCTTCTTTACGTGCATCTGTGTGCTTGTGAATAGAAGTAACATGCATCTGCATGTTTGCAATTGTGCTGACATCTCTTCAGAATATTGATAAATAATGACTGCGACTGACATTGATCCGGTTTTCTTTTCGAAGGATATATTTATACTTTTTCTCAACATGTTCAAGGAGCTCAGTGATACTGCTAGCCCACACTTTCTGAGGAGAGTTAAAGTATTGGAAACTGTGGCACGTTGTAAATGTTGTGTGATTATGCTGGATGTTGACTGCCACGATCTTGTTCTTGAAATGTTCAAAAATTTTTTCTCTTCTGTGAGGTTAGAATGCTCTCTCTTTTCTCTTTTCTCGGTTTTTTTTTTTTTGTATTTGTTAATTCAGTCAACATAGTTGAAAATAGCGTGCTTGATTTATTCTCTATAGTTTTCTTGATGTTTTCTTTTTCCTCTTTTTTTCTCCCTTTTGGATCTTAACTATGTGCTGTGAAGCAAACTTGGTTGACTAAAGCTGAAGATGTTGAAACTCTCAATTAAAGTTACATAGTACAGCACCTCTTTGTAATGAATACTTATTGATAGTGTCACCTCAGAGCCTAGACACTTAGCTCCTGCTAATATCATACTCTCCGTGTTTAACTAGATTAAGTATATGAAATCAAATTTTCTTTCCTGCACTGATCTCGTTACCAATATATATACTCACTGTCTTTTTAACCTGGGTCCTTTGCTCATCAACTTCCAGTCAATACTTACGGTATGACCATTTGTGGATTTTTTTTTATTGTAAAAATTTGATCAACCATTGAGTTTTGGAGGGAGATGAAGTCATATAATTGAGGTTACTTGTTGTTTGCATGTAGCTCAGGTACTTTCTTTAGTTTTATGATAATATGTTTCGGCCGTTTGCTGTTTTCCTTGCCTTTATTGCTAATGCAGCACTATTCATGGCACTGTATTCTGCCATTGTAGGGAACATCACCAGCAGTCTTTGATTGATGAGATTCTGTCTATAATGAAACATGTTTTAAACGAGGAGGCTTCTCAAGCACTTTTGGATGTGATTTTGCTGAATCTTATAAAGGAAGGAAAGGTTAGTATTTGTACAATATCTTGTTTTGGTTCATGCAGCGATTATTTCTCGTTACAAACTTGTTAAATGTCAAATTAGATTTTAGACCAGTGATTTTTGCTTGTACAGTGGACAAATGCATGAAATTTATATGTTAGATCTAACCTGACCAGTTCTTTCTTTTTGGGTTTTGAATGTCTTTGACGGGCATTTCTTGAATGGAGCAAGTAGTCCAACCGTGTAAAAATTCATGCCTGAAATCTTGCCAAGGGTTCGTGATTCATGGCTGAAATATATAAATTACTATGACAGGAAATCTATTTGTTATGCCTTAAGTATGGCTTAAATTCGTGCACCTCTTCTTGCACTAGCTTGAGGCTTTGGGTTGGATGTTTGAACATGCAGTATTTGCTCTCTTGACTAGGCCTATCAGTTACTGGTTTGGTAGTAAACTGTCTAGCTCTAACATTTGGATTCATCTGAAATCCTTTCTGCTTTGGGCCAATTCCTGATGCTTGACTTCATCATCCCCCCTTCCCCTTCTGTTTTTTCCCCACAGGCTGCAACTCCTGCTGCATCTCAGCTTGCTGCATCTGTCATCCAAACTTGTGAAGAAAAGCTTGAACCATTTGTTTGTGGGTTTTTAACATCTTGTTTCTTAGACAGAGATGCTGTTGAGAGTGAGCTTAAGGAATTTTACCACGAAATCCTTTTAAAGTTTTCCAGTGTGCTCCTCATATGCTTCTTGGTGTCATCCCCAACTTGACTCAAGAGTTACTGGTACGACATCCTCCTCAAACTCATTTATCCTAATCTATCATAGCATTGCATCTTCTTTTTGAAGGTATATGACATCTCACTTTTATCACATGGGCTGAATATTGCGAAGTTTTTCCATGTCTTCTTAAAGGAACATTTGTTGTTTTTCCTATTACCTGCAATGTACCCTTATTTGTTCTGTTTCTTTTCCTCTTTTCTTTTGGAAAGTTATCCTCTGATCTTCATTAAAATAAACTTTGAATTCTATTGTCTAGACAGATCAGGTTGATGTCCGAATAAAAGCTGTTAATTTAATTGGAAAGCTCCTGGCACTACCCGAGCATCATGCTGTACAGAAATATCAGTGTCTTTTTGTAGAGTTCAAAAATAGATTCTCTGATAAATCAGCAGAAGTTAGACTTAGTGTTTTGCAGTGTGCTAAAGCATGCTACATAGCCAATCCCTCTGGGAATGTATCACGTGAAATACTTAGTAAGTGATTCAGCAAGTGAGTTTACTTGTCAATAAATAGGGTCTTTGAAATCTAACCTGTCTCATGTCAATGAATCAGCTGTTCTTGAAGGTCGATTGCTGGACTTTGATGATAGAGTGCGAACACAGGCTGCTGTTGTTGCCTGTGATCTTGCCAGGACTAACCTGAGGTTTTTTCCACCCGAACTAATATCAAAAGTTTCTGAAAGACTTCGGGATAAGAAGGTAATTCTTCTTCAGAAGTTTCTGCTCACTCGAACGAAAGCTGTCTACTTATGTGGGAAAAATCTGGTCTAACTCATACTTACTGTGCAGATATCTGTCAGAAAGAAGGCTTTGGAGAAGTTGATGGAGGTATATCGAGATTATTGTATCATGTGTTCTGAAGGCCTCATGACAGCAAGTGATCACTTTGAACAGATTCCTTGTAAAGTCTTGATGCTTTCCTATGATAAAGATTGTAAGGATTTCAGGTTTGATCCTTCACTTCTTTTGACTAATTAATCCACCAATCTAAATTATGTTATTGGATGTAATATTTTATCTATATTCTCCAGGCCCCAAAACATGGAGCTTGTTATTGCAGAGGATTTATTTCCTGTCTTTCTTCCTGTCGAGGAAAGGACAATGCACTGGATCCAATTGTTCTCTCTTTTCACTTCTTCTCACGTGAAGGCACTGATATCTATATTATCTCAGAAGGGAAGGTATTGATAATGAGTGCTACTGTAATTAGGATAGAAATGGCTGTTTTTTACCACGTGTCTTTGTTTTCAGGCTGCAGACTGAAATGCAAATTTATTTGGCACAACGGAAGAAAGAGAAGGTATAAACTAGAGCATTGTGGCTGATACTAAGAAGCTTTTGACAATTTCACTTGCTTGTCCATTTTGATGAAACTTTAGTAGATCAAGTGTCTGAAACTTTCATGCATATCGGATTAACGTGATTGATATAAAGTGCACATATGCATGCAAAAAGTTTTTTTGTACTACTCACTTTTTGACCTGAGTTTTTTGTATGAATGGCTAGAGTATGACTTTTATTATTTGACTTTTGTTAAATGTCAGAGTGCTCAGTAGCACAGCTTCATGCATTTTTGTTTATTGATTCTTGGCTGTGATAAATGTTTTTTTATAAATACATATTGCAGGACAGCAGTTCAGAAGAAATGGAGAGGAGAATAAAAAATTCATTTGTGAAAATGTCAGCATCCTTTCCAGATCCTTTGAAGGCAGAAGAGTGCTTCCATAAATTGAACCAGATGAAAGATAGCAAGATTTTCATTGCACTGGAGCAATTATTGGATGATCGAACAATTAAAAGTGCCCAGCAAACTAGAGTGTGTAGTTCACTTCTCTTCCTTCTCTGGTGTAATTGAAAAAAAATATCAATCACAATACAACTTATGTCCTGCCTTATTTATTATTACCGTCAACTATCTTTCTATATTGTTGTCACATGCTGTAAATGCTTCTATTGATTTGCTAAAACAAAGGATCTTAGTGAGCTGGGTCAATTTTATAGTGGTTGTCTTGAATTCTTTGCATCTTCATCTTAAAATGTTCCATACTATGCGAGAATCAAATTTTGCTTCTTGCTAGAGACTTCGAGGTGAAACTTAGTCAGGTTTCAGGTCAACCGTGTCATGTTATAAACTAGAAAATATTTGCTCCAGTTACAGAAGCCCAATACACTTGATCTTATTCTCAATTTTGCTAAAATAATTTGAAAGGCACTCATTTTTTCTTTAAGCTTCACACCTATCTTATCAGCACTACTGGATCAGACAGGGTGCACTTTACTGATTCTTGCTGCTCTGTACTTTACTTCCTTTGCCGCCATGATTTCCAGTTTTTACGTTGTTGTAACTTTCTAGTCCTATTGTATGATGAGCGACTGTTTTTTGTGTGTTTATGTGCTCATCTTACTACTGTTTTCTTCTATGGTTTGAGAGTTCTATGCTAATGGAGGTGAGTGTGGCTTTAATTTGATGGATGTGTCATTTTCCTTTAATAAGTCCTATTCATGAGCTTACTTCAATCTTTTTTATTTGTGAAAATATATAACGTGCTTCCCTTCCTATTTTAAATATTACCTAATTTATTGTATATTACACGCTCTTTTTCTCAGGATAAATTTCTGAAAATGATAGGAGACAAGCATCCACATTTTGAGTTTCTACAATTACTCTCCTCAAAATGCTCATTTAACATATTCAGCTCAGAGCATGTTCAATATATTTTAGATCATATCTCCAGCAGTGGTTTTGAACAACATCTCAAGGCCTCTGCTAAATTGCTTCTGGTAAGGATAATTGCTTTTTAGATATGTATAAAGCTCCCTTTTTCCTCTTTTTTTTCTTCAAGTGGTGATGAAATGGCATTAAAATGCTCTGTTGGGATATGAGATCCAAAAATTAGACAAAACTGATGGCAAATTCTTGCCCACTGGACTGTGAACTCTTCCAAAATTTACAATGGTTGGAAATAATCAAGTTTCGTGATGAAAACAAAATTTGTTCTAAATGTTTTTTTCTCAAATTTTATAGGTGGCTGCACGGGATTGCAAAATGTTTTTCACTCCTTTAGATTAGAACACCTCGACTTTGAGATTTAAATATTTGAATTTTATTTAAGTGGTTGTCAATGTTCAGGCAATCTTCTGAATGATTGTTAAGCTAAGATGATATCACTTCAGACTACTAGCTTGTCACACACTAGCATTTTAGTCCCTACTTCAACAGAAGCTTCAGAGTTATTTGGTGCATCAATATGCATTTTTCTTTACAGTGGTGGTAGCAGCCTTGGAACAGGATATGATTGGTGGAAGCAGTCGGCATATATTTTAATTTTAGAGCTTCTTTAAGTGTTATCATAGCAATGTTAATGATGCTCAAATGAGAGCTTCTTTATCATATAAATTTGCATTTTCCTTTACTGAAAATCCAGTTCAATCAATATAACTGACACATTGCGTAATATAGGCTATTATCAGTGTTTACCCCTCTTTTATGCGGGGTTTGGAAGAGCAGTTTCAATTGCTGTTAGAAGAAAACAATTCAATTAATGATACGCTGGTTGAAGTCTTGGCCAAAGCAGGCCCTCATATTAAAGCCAAATTCAGGTAACTTCACTATGCTTTATGATGATATTGGGACTACATTTCATTTTGTAAGCAAATGTAACTTTCCATCTGTTCAAAATCTGGATCAGATTATATGTGGTCTATGCTGATTATATTCTTCATGCTTAATCCAAGTGAATGTGTTTGAGGGAGGTGTTAGTTATTACTAGTTGGTATAATAGTGAATGACTTAGGTTGTTTCATAATGATTTAAAAATAATATTAATTTGAAGCAAAGAAAAATAAAAAAATTTAAAATTTTTTCTAAAACATTTTTGAAACACAAAAACTTGAATGTTATTTCATTCAATGTTGTCAATATGCGTTGAGGTGCTTGCCTAGGCACTCCAAGCGAGGCAAGGCGAGACCCCAAAGCACAATTTAACTAGGCGTTGCCTAGGCACTTGCCTGGAGTGCAAGCATCATCGAGCGCTGAAGCAAAACACCTAGTCAAAATATATGTTCGTTTTCCCTTTTTTTAATTGGTATGTGTCTTGATCAATTTGTCCATATTCTTTCTATGCACCACCAAAAATAATTTAAGTGTATATTTGTAAAATTAAAGAGTAGGGTTTAAGAAGAAAAAAAAAAGTTGGAGGCACATTTGGCAGCCACGCTTTTCCAAAGAATTAGGTACATCTTTTTGTTTGTTTTTTCTTCATTTATTTTCATTCTTCCTTTTCTTTCGGTCTCTCTCCATCTTATTTCTCCTTTACCTATCTTTTCTCTCACTTTAAATATCCATGGTGTTATGTTGCCAAAAAAAATATTTTTTTTTTAATAAAAGAACATTTTCTCAAATCTCAAGTTCATCACTTATCAAACTTCACAACTGAATTTTTTTTCTTGCCGTGTTTACTTTTTCTTAAACTTCAATTTTTTTTAATGAACTTAGTTTATTTCAAACTTCACAGTATTTTGATTTTCGCTTCGATTTTCTAATCTTAATTTATAACATATATATTTGTGATATATATATATATATATTATAATTTATACATATAATTTTTTTAATTTATCGCATATTGCCTTGGTTCATTGGGGCAAGCACCTAGCACCTCAGGCATTTTACAGGCTTGGCGCCTTTTAGAGCCTTTCGCCTTTGACAATACTGATTTCATTTGACTCTTTGTTCTCCATGCAGCGAGTTTTATCCATTGTTGGAGAGAATATGCCTCAAGGGAACTCGTTTTCAGTCGAAGCATGCTGTTTCTGCAATTGCTTCATTGGTTGGTTCTTCTGATGAGTTCATTTTCTCAAAACTTTGCAAGGTGTGGACTCCCAGCTTCTCTTTATTCCTGTTTTTTGTATCCATACTTTAAGCTATTAGCTGTTGTCTCATTGCCTACTTTTGATGCCTTTTAAAAAGAAAAGATGACAAGACAATCTTGTTTGCATGATGCTGTAAGAAGATTATTTCCTTGAGTCTCGATGCCATTCCGGGGCTATTGTAACTCAATGCCGAATTAGCCCAGCCCTTGTAATATGACAAGATTTCTGATGAATTATTCAATGGCTCCGGCTACCTTAGGCTAGAACAATACACAACATAAGGCGCTGTATTTTTTTTTGGGGGAGGGGTGTTATTTCCTGGTTTCTTAGGACAAGAACTATTTATTTTTCATACAATTTGACACTGACATTCACAAAAAAATCTTTGAACTTTCTGATGCATATTGGATCAGGTAATGGAGATTATCATATCCTATAATTTGAAATTCTTTTCTCTTATTCTGTTTTGGGACCACTTTCTTTTTTCTATATGGTGAATGCTCATGTTTGATTTCACACACTTGCAATATTGCACATGTTTACCAATTTTTGTTCATATTAGAGGGAATTTTGATTGGTTAATCATGAGGTGGTTGATTGTTAGTGTTAGGGGGGAGGGGGAGCTAGGTTTAATACCCACCATGGAGGGATTAAATCTTAAGCACCAAAGTAGGGGCGGGGTTCTAACTTGGCCACCCTCTTGCATGGGGTGTAAACAAGTTCAATTTCAAGCGAACAACAGGAATTGAACTTGTGACCTCTTGATAGAAGCCAAGAGGCCACTACCATTGAGCCAAATTGGTGCCAAGCAGGAATTCAATGTATTCCCATTACAAAGTTTTATGTCGGTGTTGATAGTTTCACTTTATATTTATTTATTGTTTGTCCTTTTAACAGTTTGGTAAGCTTCACTTCTTTAGTGAAACTTGATTGGAAGGAACAGTTTTTTATTTTTTTCAATTTCCTCGGGGATTGAGCAACTTCAATCCTTTTTTCTTGTACATCACAAATGAATGTCTTTTGTTACAGCATGAATAATTCCTTATTGTTAGTGTTTATCTAAATGTGTAGTATTTTCTAATAAATATGCGCTTGTGTTTTGATTATCATGGCTATTTTCCATCTTCACAGGAACTTGTGGATTCTCTATATAGTGGGCTGAACACCCCAACCATATTGCAGTCCTTGGGCTGTATTGCGCAACATTCTGTTTCAGCATTTGAAGCTCAAAATCAAGAGATTAGATCATACATATTTGGAAGAATTTTTCAAGTAATATAAGCAAGATAAAATTTATCTTCATCTAATATTGTTTATCCAGAATAAAGCAGCAAAAAGAAATTTTGCATAACATCTCATGTACTGTGTGAATTTGTGTGTGGAATGTTGTGGCACTTAATGTGGATTCTTTCTTTGTAGGCGGAATCATCTGAAGATGAACCTTCAGCTGACGAGACTTCTGAGTGTTGTGATTCTTGCAAGCTGAAGGTGAGCATTATGGAAGGGAAATTTCCCACAGAATTTTCAGTCTAAAGTGCAAATATGACAGTGAGTTTCTGTGTGAAGACTGCTTCAAACCACTAAATTTTGAACTTATTCCCTTGAGTCTTAATTGGTTAACTGACAAACCATTAAAGTGTGAGTATCAAGCAATTTTGGTACAAGGGAGGACCGACTAGATTCCTCTGATCGCTAAACAACTTTAGTGCTAGCATATCTAATATAGATAAGAAAATTAGCGGTTGTACCAGAAGCTAAAGTTGAAATCGGAAAGAGCAACGAGTGTTGAGATGAGATTCCAAATCTTGTAGTTTGTTCAGTTTCTCTGCTCTAATGATATTGCTCCATGTTTCAAGTATTAGTTAATTGAAATTTTTTTTGTTTCATTATTAATGATGTTGGATCTTAAAATAAGTTGCCATGATATGATTGATTTTGCAAAGCTATGAAGAAGTAAAACCTCCAAGATAAATGAGTAGTTTCTTGGACACATTTAACTTGAGCACTCTATCAAGTTTTTCCAAATCATTCTTGTACAGTAGTTGTGATTCTTTAACAGTGATCTTGGTCATTCTTTAACCATTATTTGGACTGATGCAGGTGGCCAAAACCATGAGTTTGATTTGCTTATCTATCATCTGCTAAGTTGTGTCTTCCTTGTACAGTAGTTATGATGATCGTCTATTAAATGGTTCTGTGCTATTCAAACCATCCCCTGTACAGAACTTGGGATAATCCAAAACCACTAGTTTGTTTTGCATAATTATGAGTTTGATTGGAGATAAATCAAATCATTGGTTCTTCACACCATCCTTGTACTGTAGTTGAGACAATCCAAATCCATTCTCGTGATTTGTTCGGTTGTGAGTGGTGTATCTATACTTTAAGTTTGTGAGACACTTCACAGGCTTTGTAGCATAGCCTAAAAGCTTATTTTTGAGTGTTATCCTTGCAGATTTATGCGCTGAAAGCACTTGTCAAGAGTTTTTTGCCACATCGAGGATCTCATGGCAAGCGGCATATCAACGAATTGCTAGATATTTTGTCAAAGTTGCTTCAAACAGGCTATACTTTTGATGGAATCACCTCATGGTATTCTTTGGAAAAAAATTTCATTTCAGCAATCTCAATATTTGCTATGCACACTAAACATAGATAAATATATGAAGCACATAGGTCATCATTACTCTTCCCAATGATAAACCTGTGTTTAAATGCATCAAATATTTGATGTGTGATTTGTCATATCTATTGATACCAGTTTCTACTAATATGCATGACCAAAAGATCTATCTATTCTGCAGGCTTGAGTTTGAGATATGCGCGGAATGGACAGATCTTTTTGTCATGCTTGTTAGTATTTATATTGGTATCTATAGATATGACAAATCACACATCAAATATTTGATGCATTTAAAGTGAGGTTTGTCACCAGGAAAAGTAATGATGACCGGAAAACATAAACATGTTCATGCACATCAGTTTTCCTTGGGTATATAATAGTTATAAATAGGTGAAATTCAGTTCCCTAAGCTTCTCCTTGTGACTGTTAACATTACTCTGAAAAATCATATTTTACTCTGATGAATACATTATAATTATCTTATATATCAATACATCTCAATCAACACATTGTAGTAGCTTTTTGGAAACAAAATAAGGAAATGGGATCATGATTGTATAAATAAACAAAATATGGACTCTGGATGTAAATAACATACCTGTCAGTTTTCGTCCCTTGATTTTTTTTTTTTCCTGATGTAAAACCTGGCTCTTAAAATGTGTTACTGGACTTTTTTGGGCAGCGAAAGCGACAAGCCTCACATCAAATTAGCTGCTGCGAAATCTGTTCTTCTGCTTTCTAGGAGATGGGATTTACATATTTCTCCAGAGATTTTTCGCTTTACAGTTTTGATGGCAAAGGTATGTGAAAGGATGAAGACAAGTTTTTGAAAGCATTTTGTCATATGGAATTTGGGGAGCTGTTGATGCCTGCTTCATTTGCATAAAATTTCCTTTAGGAGACGAAATAACATCTACTTGCACCATTTGTTTCTTTTTACTATATTGCTAAGCTATCAGTGGCAAGTGCCAAGTACTTGTTTGGGGAAAGAAACTATTTGGTTTTTATGAAAATGACAAGAAAAAAACAACAGTATCTTCTGGCCTGATGATTCTGATGGGTTGAGAAAAGATCATTATGGAGTAACTTATTCTCGGATTGCTGTCTGTTGGATGTTTGTTTGGGGATATCTAGGCAACTTTTAAAATCCTTTATCAATCACTTATCTTGCAAGGCTGTTGTTGTGATCAGTAATACAGCTAGTAGGCTCAGTGACAATGAATAAACTGATCATTCAGTTCTCTTCCCAAAGCAATCAATATGTATGTGTGTTTACTTCCAAAATTTTAAATTATGAACCACCATGTATCAGGTGGATAAATCACCACAGAGATGGTATTTCTTCTTGGTTGCCCTGCTAGTATGTTTTATAAGTGAATTTGCTATCTTCCCGCAACATTTTCTTTGTTTTACTTTTATCAAACTGCAGGAACCCTGTCCCTTTGTTGGGAGATTATTCCTTGATAAAATGCATAAGCTGTTGAAGGAGCATTCTATACCGAGCAGATATGCTTGTGCTTATGCATTGGCTGCATCTGATCACTGCAAGGATCTGCAAGATGCTGTATGTTTTTGTCCCTTATTTGTGTGATTCTTATATAAATATAATGTCAAATACTATATGTTTAGTCTCACATCAAATAATGTCTGTTGATACTGTTTGCTCTAGTCATTTAAATACATCGAAGAATTTATCAAGGAATATAGCAGAAAAGCTCAAATTCGTCAAACATCTGGAGTGCAAGAAAGCTCACCTATGGATTATCCAGCATACATAGTTGTTTTCCTAATCCATGTTCTTGCACATGATGCTGGCTTCCCACCTGATGGCTGTCAAGATGAGCAAGTATATGCTCAGTTTTGCAGGTGGTTAATCTGAAGCAAACTAAGTACTCATATTCATATAATTTTAGTACCTTGATGTTACTCATAATGCTTCTCTTCTGCAGTCCCCTCTTTTGGGCCCTACAGGCATTGGTAAATGCTAGTATTGTCAATGGTGACACAGGACTTATTAATGAAGCAGCCTTGTATTTGCTCAGTATTTTTCGTGCTATAAAAAAAACTGAGGATGCTGTTGATGCTCATCAAACTCCTGTTAGTATTCTCACTTAGAGAGTGCCTCCTTTGTTCACCTTCTGATTGTTATAGTGCTATATTGATTCCAAAATATTATTATGAATGCAGAAGCTGCTCATTCTGGCAGAGATTGGGATCTCCATAGTAAATGAATTAAATCATAATGTCATTTCCTCATCACTTGCCCCCAAGCAGATTTCGCTGCCATCATCATTATATAGAATTAGTGTTGTTAAGAAGTGTGACGAGGCAGGTTTTCTTTTCTTAAGGATCTATGTTTTCTGGTGAATTAGCTTGTTATCCTCTAATTTTTTCTTGATATGCAGGGTATCTTGAAATGCCTCACTAAATTCAGTGTTGATGAAAGTTTTGTCAAAGGAGTAGTCCACATTCTCAAATCTCAAATATCTGGGGTATATATCTGGAAGGCATCTTTAACCTAATTCCCCTTTTGTTTCATATTTCTTTAATGATTTCATGTTGTATATTTGTTTATGCTAGACTGCTACCACCACTCTTTCCAAACGTAGGAGAAAGGGTCAAGAGGTTACCATTCAGTCTTCTGATGTTGAACACAACACAAGCAACCCAGCATCACAAAAGGTTGCTAGTTTGTCATTAACGGGTACAAGAGGAAAGCAAAAAACTGCAGCTGAGGAAATTGGTTTGGGATGTAGACAAAAGCGTGCCCTTTCTCCAATTGATTCTGAATCCATGGTATTGCAGAATGAGCGGTCTGGTATTATCATGCACAAAGATGATGCAATTAAAAGTTCTAAATCCATCTTGGAGAAAAAACAGCGCTTGTCATCTCGTGCTTCTGCAACCACAAAACCCTTGAAGCCTGGATCTCATGTTTCGAGTGTAGACAGAATGATTCCTTCTTTGAAAGAAAATGCTGAGGCTAGTAAAAGTATTACTCCCTCCAATTATCCCAGGGCTGAGCTTAAAGAACCTCACAGTTTGAGGGTAAGTATGTTCTCTATCTGCATGTATGTATGTGGGTGCACGTGCTTGTGTTTTTGTGTGTATTTCACTTTTAGAATTTTGGGTAGTATTTCTTCTTTTTGCACTGCTTAATAATTCATTATCAAGAATGAAGCTCACATCAGAAGATACTCAGAATACTATCTCCAGTTAATGAGGACGTCTAGTTGAAGACTTTCTGGGACATTGTTGAGGCAATATTATATAAACAACTGATTTTTTGTCGTTTCTTGTCAGGTAGAGTGGTCGAATCCTCACAACACTAATCACAGAATAAAAATACAGATTGTGGGTTTATTGTGAAATAAAGGACAAAACAGTGTAAAGTATAAACTACCTGCCCTTGTTGTTCACCAAGCAAGTCATGGGTGATCCATCAAGGAACCTGAATACATCAATATATTCCATATAAGTTCTTATACCCCTATACCATTTCAAGAGATAGATGTATTTAGAAGATAGCTAAATCTTATCTGTTGATAGATCCATGTTTATAGGAGCTTATGATCACTTTGATGGAGAGATAAAGAGAGAAAACTGTGTTAACATAAGCAGGAGACTATATATGTGGGGATATCACAAGAAAGAAGCGGTGATATCACAATTCAGAGGTAAAATGTGTAACTAAAATGGACTCCATATCAACTGTTAGATTGAAAGGAAATTAATAATTGGGAAATTGTGTATGCCATTTAGTTTGCTCATGAAAATTGAAAGATGATCCCCTATATTCATATACCCAGGTGTATATCCCCTTCAGATGAACAGTTATTTCACTATTAGTGGAAGATGTGTGTTTTATTTTATCATCTATGTTATTTAATGAACACTCTGGCTCCACTCTATCTGGCACTCTGTCTATCACATTAATTTTTTGCAGGCTATTTTTCTCTTGTAAGTTTGGTTTTCACATTGTTTGCAGATTTCTTATGACAGTGGTGACCTTATATGCTTGGATAGTGAGAGCCATGAGACTATGAGTGATAACTCCCCATTGGAAAAGGTGATAGCTAAACGCTGTGATCCCTAGTTTTGTTAACAAAGCAATTAAAAGACTCTGGCACTTTGTTAGAATTATGTGTTAACTGTATGCTGTGATCCCTAGTTTTGTTAACAAAGCAATTGAAAGGCTCTGGCACTTTGTTAGAATTATGTGTTAACTGTAGTGTTGGGATGTTTGCAGTTCCTTGATATTTCAGTTTTGGTTATGAATTTGATTGACTCATGTGTTGGTGACAGCCCTAGGAAACTTGCAGAGCTGATATAAACACAACAATGAACAGAGTTTATGTGCATTCGAAACCTTGAAAACACAAAAGTGTGTTGTTTTTGTAAGCCTAATTTTACCATAAAAGGCATTATGGGTATTTTATTATAGAAGTAACATAAATTAATCGTCAACATGAATCCAAATAATTAGTTATAATTTCCAAATAGCAGGGATTAATTTAAAATTCTATTAAAAAACACAGACTAAATTATAATCTATCTCATTAAATTAGTCCCGCAAGTTTGTAGCAAGTTTGTAGTGGTCTCATCTTCCCCTTGGAAACTCATTTTCAGGAGGCAAGATGTCAAG
The DNA here is from genome assembly GCA_019202695.1 of Populus x sibirica. Classification (NCBI taxonomy): domain Eukaryota; kingdom Viridiplantae; phylum Streptophyta; class Magnoliopsida; order Malpighiales; family Salicaceae; genus Populus; species Populus x sibirica. Next base: position 461,721 of record JAGMVL010000643.1, on the reverse strand, counting down.
ATATCATATCCTTTGACAGAATATCTTAAACTTAAATTTAGAGAATTATGCTTTTTGTTTCATATTCTTTTCAATTCTTTGATTCGAGTTGAGGTTTATTGTTCTTATATACCTCTGGCAGGCTACTATATTTTCATGTTATCTTACACCATGTGTCTATTTTGACAATCAGAGCCATATTTGATTAGATCTTTCTTTTTCCTTTTCTTTCTTGGTTTATGTTTTGCGTCAGCAGGAGACCTTGCTCACCAAGGTGTCAAACACCTTCCATCCAATTCATTGGTAAGCCATCAATAATTCCTAATGTTTTTAGCAGTGTCCAACCGTATATTTGTAGGCATATCATTCATTCTACTTGCTGAGATGATCCGTTGGTTCTTCAATTGAAAGATGATGCACATGTCTTCTCATTTTGTCATTTATGGACAGCAAAATTGGAAACAAAATTCAGAATCTTTGATTTTAGTAGTTAATTTTCTTGAGATGTTTTCAGTAGAGTTCCAATAAACTGTTTCGCTCTCTCTGAGCTCGTGTTTTCAAAATTCTCCACCCCAATTCTATTGCATTCACACCAATCCTGTTGGGTGCCCTTCTTTCAGCAGTCAAAGAGAAACTTGTAGTGCATTTGGAGATGGTACTGTGAAACCGACCAAAAGCTTAGCAAGCATGGAAAGTGGAAGGTTCTCTGAAAGAGTGACTTCTTTTCCTGGTAAACTTCTGCTATCATTGCATGTTTTTTCCTGGTTTAATGAAACATTTGTTAAAGGAATATTGAATAAATGTTAGCTTACAGCAAGAAGTACTCATAGTTTGCACCGTCTTACTTCCAGTCTTGAACTGTTTCCTTTTTCAGATTTCCTCAAATATCGATTAATTTAAGGTTTGGTTGTCTAGTGACGATAATGCACAGATTAAAAATAGTATCAAATATCACAATTTCTATTTCTGAAGCAATAACTTTGTAAATAATAGCCTTTTCATTTGAGTACAATCGCCATTCCTGGCTGCTTCTCTAGGCTTTAGTTTCCGTAGATGCATCTGCAATTGAGAGATGATTCAATACCTGCTCCCGCTCCCTCATTACATTAATGCAGGTTCAAAGGTGAGAGGAGGCAACAGTACACTGGGAGTATTTCTATAATTCCTTCAAATAATTTGGTTGAGAGGAAATGTTTCTTTGAGTCATGTATTTGAAAGTGTTGTCATCATTCAACAATTAGTAATATGAACTGCTAAAAATTCTGCACCAATTGGTTAGATTATTAGAATATCATAAGCTGCCCCTAATAAAGCTTTATGAACCACCAAGGGAATTCTTGTAGAAACAGAATACTCAATCCCTAGATTTGGGGCACTCGTTATGAAACAAAGACTTTTTTGAGAAGTATATGGTGGCTCATGGCTTCTTGAAATGCTGGTTTAGATTAAACTGACTTGGGATTGAACCCTGAACAATATGATAATGCATCTTTTAGATTTAAAAGATGTTAACAATATTAAAAAAAAAAAATACATCATTGATTTCCATCATATAACAAGAACTTTGAGAAAATGGAGCTCTTGAAGCTACTGCATTCATCTGTAAGGTTTTATTTGTCTCTACATAGTGCTTAGCTGAAAATAACAGTTTGGAAGCTATATTCTGCATTTCATAATTCCTTGCATGTAACAAGCATGTAGCAACAGGCCCATCAAATTGGTGCCTAACTTGGATGCTTGGCGCTTAGGACACAAATTGTAAAACCCCGGTCGAAATACTTCAAAAAAAGAAGAAGAAGGGGGGAGAGAGATAGGTAAGTATAGTTAAGTAAGAAATTAACCAAGGGCTAAACTATAAACATATATGAAAGTGTGGGTCGTTACACAAATCCTCAGTTTGAAAGTTTTTATTTGTTTGGAGTCCTTTTTATGGCCTGTCATAATGTTATTACATGACACATGAAATATGACTTTTGGGTTATGAATCAGAGTTCATTACATTGGGGACTGAAGAGATCTTAATGCATCATGCTTTAATAGTAAGAAATGTTTTCCATGGTTCCCCAGTATCATTTTTGACCTTTTATTTTCAGTTATCCATCAAATAAAGTATTTATATTCATCTTCCAATAATGGAGATGTTGCATCTAATGACGTGATTGGTCTGTTCTTGCAATTGGTGAAATAATTGGTCGGCCCTTTAGAAATTTTAACACATGTTTCTGTATTTACCTGTTCACCAAATTTAACTTTATGCCCAAGCTCTTAAATAGATGCTGCCACCTCCCATGTCAAGCTGTGTGAAACTTGACGTCCCTGTTCAGCTTTGTTGGCATATTAGAACACCTCAAGTGTGCACGATCTGCCTTGCAGACAAAGCTGTGTCTGCCTTTGGGTGAAATTTGTTGCTCATTTAAGTTAATGAATTGTCAGAAGCTGCACTACAAGTGTCCTTCACGAAGTTATTCTGGTGCTCTTATGAATGATAAAAAAACTGATTTTTTGGTGCAGCTAAGGGAAAGAAAGGACAGAAAGTTCTCTTGGACATATCAGCATCAGAAATCATTGATGAAAATGAAGATTGTGTAAGCCTGACTTGCTTTACCTTCATTTAATATAGCATGTTCTGAAAGTTACCATAAAGTAGGATTTGCAGACTGCTTTCTGATGAAAAACTGAGCATGACTTTCTACAAACCCAGACCATGAAAATGTTTCTAGTAATGTTTTATATTTTTGTCTAACCTAAAGTGGACAATATTTTTTTGAATTAAATATCCTAAAATGACACTATCCTTTGTTCTTAAATTATCGAGGGGAGTTTTATAGTAATATTTTATTTGTGAGTTAGAATAAGGTTAATTTACTGAGAATAAATTTCTGAATATAAGAATCTCACTATAAGGCATTAACAAACTTACCAGTGAATATAAAAATCAATCCCTTACCCTTATGGTGGCTATATCCTTATGGTGGCTATATCTCAATTTGGCAAAGTTAATGTCATATCTGTTGTTTTAAATTGAATTCATATTTCATGTTGAGGGATACTGCACCTTGTTCCTTTCTTTCTTTTTAGCAGCACTGCATTTCTTAATGGGGGTTGGATCTGCACTTTTTCTGCTTTTAAGCCTGTCACATTGTTCAAAATCTGGAAAATTGATATGTTCGATCTCTTATTTGTTTGCTTTTTTGCAACAAATAAGTTGTTGATTTAGGCCGTGTTTGGCATTGCAGCCATATCGCTGTTTGTCCAAAATTTGATTTTTTTTTGCTTGAAATTATTTTTTTGGTGTTTTTGGATCGATTTGATGTGTTAAATTTTAAAAAAATAAAAAAATATTATTTTAGTGCATTTCCGAGTTAAAATTACTTTAAAACGCAACTTCTTTTATACTCCCAAACAGTCACTTGCAGTGTTGCTTCTTTCAGATTGCCAGAAGAACAAGGCGACAGAAAGTCTAAGTTACAAATGGGCCGTTCGTGTTCAGAATTAGATCTGTAAGTTTAAAACCTATAACAATTTGGATGAATTACCCCGTGACTCTTGATGAATGCCAGTCTTCTCCATATCATCGAGGAAGCGTGCAAGTCATGTCTCATAGTTTTTCTCCCTTCTTTTCCTCGTCATTGATCTAGTAATTATAGAATTTGAGATCAGGTCCTACCCTCACTCCCTTTGCCGGAGAATAACCTTGGCAAGGTCCAAAAAATGCCCGAGAATCAATGCTGTATATAATTTCTAAATGTACTTTTTTATCCATTTCTAACAAATAGGAGTACCAATTAGAGAAAAAAGTGTTCACTGAACATGTTTTTCTCGCCATGGAGGCAGAATCTGTACCAAGGAATTATGATTGGTATACAAATTAAAACTACTTGCTAAGAGAAGGAATGCCTGCTTAAATTCTTGATGTAATTAGTTCATAAAATAATTTGGTTTCTTAAGGGTTCATTTTTTTATGGGTGTTGGCATGATTGGGCTTCATGGTGGTATCAATCTTATTCCCAAAGTTAGCAGAATTCTGAATCAAGTCTTTCCCTGCATATTTCATTATTCATCTAAATTATATATAATTTTTTTCAAGAAACTACATCATTGACCCTAATCCAATAGTTGATAGCTTTTTCTGGTTTGCCCTTGCTTCTGCTAGGTCCTAAATTCTCTAAATCAATTTAACTTGGATGTTTGGTGAGCTATTGAAGAGATTGTTTATTCCTTAACTGCACTGCACTGCACTGCACTGCACTGCACTGCACTATGTTCCATAATATTATTGTCAAAACATTAGCTTGTCAATTTCAGATGGAAACATGTGCTTCCAAGTCCCTTGAAAATTTATCGCCTGATAAGGTTTAGATGGAAAAACATTAATTACTAATCCGAACATATGGCTGGATATGCTTGCAAATCCGTACCTTTTGGGGTTAACATCCTCGGTTTAACCACTTTCTAATTTCAAGCTTCATATTTTTTTTTTGATTCCTGCAAATTCATCTCATTGGAAATGATTCTATTGCCGCTTCTTGAAATGGTTGTAAACAAGTGGATGTCTAGCTGGAATACATGTTTCAGGTTCCCTTTCGAATTAGTTTGTTATAATATTTACATCTTGTTTTTTTATTTATTTATTATTATTACCTCTAAATATAATAAATATGTTTGGTTAGGCTTAACTTTGACGTAAATAATAAAAATGTTACAAATTTGATCTCAAATCTTACTTTAATCACAATCGAAAGTTTAGTTTTTCAACTTATTAATTTAAACTTCATAATTATTAGCCTGATTTTAAAAAGTTGTTACAGAGATATCTTTTTTTATCAAACATCTAATTTAACTCTCTATCATGAGTTAGTTATTCAATTCGAAAGTCATTTATTGTAAATCATGTCAAATGGGTCGTTAGTGCTTTTACACGAGTCATTAATGACTATTTTCAAATAAATTATCATCAATATTACTCATCTGTTAATACAGAACATCCATTTAATTGCCCTTTCAACAGTTTCTCTGTTTTGTGTTTTTGGCAATGGACTCGAGGGGGGTGATGGGTGAAAGTAGTAAAGCTAGGGGCACTTGAATTTTTAAAAAAGCTTCATGAGGAAGGTTTTAAATTCATGGAACGCTAATACTTTTTTTAGCATTAATTACAGTGATGATTGAGGATATTTATTTCTTCAGTCGTCCTCTCCACTTAACTAGCACTCAAGAGTACCTTGAAGCTAGATATATATGTGCAATTTTTTGTACCAATTGCGCATATGAGCAATTCTATTCTTTCCTTTTTCTGGTATAGAGGACAGTTTACATCAAAACAGAAACTAACGTCCCAGAGGGACTAAACTAAGAGCATCATTATGGATAATATCAGTTAAGCCTTGAGGAGGAACTGAAAACCTTGAAAGACACATATCACCAGAAGATCCCAACTTTGCCAAGAAATCCGCCCCACGATTAACCTCTCTCAAAGTGTGCTCGAAAGAAACAGACCAATTTCTGAAATAAATATCAGAAATGATATAGAGCGAGGGATGAGACCGCAGAACACCAATGGGGAATCGCATGGACTGCCTCAAGCGAATCTGATTCCATCACAACTTGCCGATAGCCAAAATCCCAAGCAAGAAGAAGGCCTTGTCTAATAGCTTCCAGCTCAACCACCATGATAATTGTGTGCCTATATAACTTGAAAATCCCAGCAGCCATCTACAGCTTCATCTCGGAGAATGCCAGCAATACCAGTGTGAGATGAAGGGCAAAGGAAGCTACCACCAGTGTTAAGTTTCACTGAACCACTTGGAGAAGCTACCTAAGACACCCAGCAAACAGGACACGACAGAATTTTATCATCCAAACCACCAGAGGCTAACACACAACCTTAACAAGAGAGTTAATTTGATGGAGCTGTCGAGACATTGACAATGTGGACCCCTGAACTACCTCTTGATTCCCCGCACACCAAATAATCCAGCATGCCGTCACAAACAAACGGCGATTCTCTCACTGCACATGACGATCAAAGAAATTATCGTGTAACCGATCCAACCAGGTAAAGGAAAAGAAGTGGTGTTGAGAGCGAAACACAAGGAGTTGCTGGCTTGCTGCCAAATCGCCTTAGCCCACATACAATCACGCAAAACATGCAGCTCTGCCTCCTGTTCACTTCCACATCGGCTGCATATCGGAGAAGTTGCCGTACCTCTTTGAAAACGCAAAACATTGGTTGGTAACCGCTTGCTTTTGGGGATATCTATTTTCCATGATATCCTGCAACGATGATTTGTTTCCACAGGATAAGGAACTCGCGTAACAAAGTCAAAACCAGCCTTAGTTGTATAGCATCCAGTGTTCCCAAGCTAATCTATCCTCTGTAGAGAAGACTTTAGCAAGAGGAATAGCAAGCAAAGAATCTCCAACATCCACAGGCAAAGGTACGCGGAGAAAGGATAAATCCCATGAGACAGCATCAGAGATAATGTCAGCTACCAATAGACTCCTGTCACCAACATCCATAGAAGGCACTAAATAAGCAAGTGGACATGAAGAAGACAACCACCTATCAAGCACGAGCAATTTTAATTCTCTTGTGAAATAAATATTTCGTTCGGCCTTTGTTTCAGTTTGCGTTCAGACTTTTTTTGTTTTGAGTGTAATCCATGTTTCTAATGTTTTTGGATAGCCCTCCAATTAGCCTTCCAAATATATAGTAAATCTCAATTGAGTCCTTAAAGAATCAATGGAGTTCACAAATGAGCCCTTTTCTCTGAAATTATAATTAATTTTTAATCAAAATGTTAAACTTTCTTCACTGGACCAGCAAAAACACAAATCGGATTGTAGCTGTGGCACGACTCCAGTGGATGCTCCTTCTTCATCTTATGCTAATACTAATACTAATGATGGTGATGGTGTGTGTAATACTCCTTTATTTTTATGCCCTGCTCTTCTAGGGTTTAATTGGAAGGCTTGTTGATTGATTTTGAATGTTGCTTGCATGGAAGGGTTATCTAGAGATGAGTTATTTGGGCAATTCTTTGCTGCGCTTGAGAAAATGCACTTTTTTAGAACAACTCCTGATGGGAACGATGACCCTGCCCTACTTGATAGAGCGACATGGTTGTTTCATGATGCTTTAAATGTAATCTCTACGTTTCTTACTAGCACTCTAACTGTTTGTGGTTCATCAAAGTAGATTTGAAAATTTACTAGCACTCAAATTGTACGTGGTTCACCTACGTAGATTTTCAAATTTGTTATCTAATGCTTGTTTCTGTGTCTGATTTATTGCATTCTTTGATTGTTTATTATGTGTTATATCAGGAAATGGAAAAAAATAGATGCCAGTCATACGGCCGCAGCAGTCTAGCTGAGGCATCAAAGTCACAAGGTGCACATGAGCGTTCTCCCTCCATGAAGTGGCGAATATCTTGTAATGCTTTCTCAATATCTCTGATGCAAACCAGTCTAAGAAAAACTTTGTGGTTGTGCTACCAAAAATACACCCTTTAAATGTTTATTTGGTTCTGCAATTTTTAGCAGTTGATAAGGTGCTTAGCAACCGTATAAAGGGGGGCATGCAGTGCAAACTATACTCTGATGCAATAGAGTTGTATTCGTGCGCCATTTCACTTTGTGAAAATAATACTGTTTGCTACTTTAACAGGTCTAGTATTAATCCCTTGTATAAAGCTCACAATATCAGAATCTCTCACATAGAAGTTTGTCTTGTGCTTGCATCTATGTTTGAGGACTAAAGTATGCACTCTGTGCAAAATTATTTGGTGCTATGACTGGGCCCTTTATAGCGGCATGTATAGATTCACAGACACTCAAGGTTTCAATCGATTAACATGATTCATGCACGTCAGGGCAGCTGCTTACACTCAGGTTCACCAATATACTGAAGCAATTAGAGATTGTCTTAAATCTTTCGAAATCGACCCGGTTACAGTAAAGCCTACAGTCCCCTTGGATTAGCTTATTATGCACAAGGGAACTACAGGGATGCTATTGATAAAGAATCTAAGAAAAGTGAGTGTAGAGGTTACCAGTTCGAGTCTCATAAATCTCAGGACAACTGAAGACTTACATGATCGTTAACTTCAGGGCCTGTGGGGTTAGTCGAGGTGCGCGCAAGCTGGCCTGAACACCATGTTACTCAAAAAAAAAGAAAAGAAAGGTGAGTCTAACAATAATTCTGGATCAAAAAGATGCCAATTGTCATGCAACTACGAACTGGCATTCTTGAGCTACGCTTGAACTCTTTGTTTATGCACTTTTTATTCCTTTTTAGTTTATATGGAATGGATTATATAAACATCTACTTTCCCAATTGTTTCATTTTTTACCATCTTGGTTTTGCGTTGATTATTTGATTTTCTTGCATAGTCTGTTTTGCTTGATAATGTGACAAGGATGTGCTGGCTCTTATATTTTATCTTTACAATTGTTTTGTATCTTTACAATTGTTTTGTTTCATATGATAGAGGGAGTTATATAGAAGTATCACCATCTGTTACCTGCGCCATGCTAATTGCATTGAGAGATGAACCCAACTTGCTAGAGGTCATCCAGCAGTCAAATTTCCATCCCATGGTATTGGTAATAGTTTTTCAACATAGAATTTTAATCTTTAGTTAATTTTCTTGTGGCATTCAGTTTTCCTTTCTGATAAATGATTTTACCTCTGAAAGTTCAAGCAAAGAGAATACATGAACACACTGTATGCTTTCTTTTGGTTAATATCAACTGAGTTTATTGAGTAGAGTGTTTAATTCATCATTAGTGCATTGGGATGTGTTTTAAACCATTAGAACATTGTTGTCAATATCATCGACAATTTAATGATTACATTTGTAGAAGCCATGATGTTGAACATTAGTGTGTGTAACCTAAAGACTCATTATTATGGTAAATAATCTAAATTTCCATTTCTGATCTTTTTCTTGTTTAGCCCTTGCAACTGGACCCCAACAATGAATCCATCAAAGAAAATATTCGGGTTTGTGACTAATTTATTTTCCTACTCGTTCTCTTCTTATTTTATTTTATGGTTGTTACTTATTGTTTTTTTTTTATTTTTTATTGACATAAATGTCTGGGCTAGCTTGCGTGTACCTCGACTAATCTCACAAACTCTAAAGTTAATAACCATGTAAGTCTCTAATAACCATCATATTAATAACCATAAGACTCAAACTTGAAACTAAAAAAAAAATTAAAACTCTTAATTTTAAATTCTTATCATTACAACATCTCTTTGTTGCTATTGTTAACACAGGTAGCTGAGCAGAAATTAAAAGAACAGCAACGAACAGAATGGGACCAGGTGATTTTACTTTCCTGTTTTCCTCCACCATTTGAGAATTGAATTCCTGGCCCGCTATGATATGACAATTATTTAGCAATTTAATTTCATATTTTCATACCACTGTAAATGGATCAGGGTTTCTTGTCATCAAAAGAAATCTAGCTGTTCCTGCAATAGTGTTGCTATTCATAAATTATTTTGTTTTCAAGGATATAAGTAGGCGATATGAAGCATGATTTTATAGAAGTCTTTACTGTTTGCTTTTCCTAATTTACCATTGATACAACATGCATCAAGTATCAACATGCATTCTCCTCGTTTTCTTGTTCTTCTTCACTTTAAATAGGAAATTTCTGAAAGAGTTCCTTTTCACTTTAAATAGGATTCTATAATATATTGCGGAAATATCTTTAGATAGTGCACTTTTATATGAATATTTCAAGGGCCATGTCCGCATTGTGAATTGTAAGGTGCGAGGGACTTGGCGAGGAAAACAATGGATCGTTACAGCTGAATGAACGTGGGTTGGGCTGGATATTGCTAGATTATTTGCGCATCCAGGTGGCGTCGAAGAGGAAGGCACTGTTTTGTTGGGACCGAAGCCCCAAGCCACACTTACCGACATGTTATTTTGTCTCGTTTACTGGTCACCGAATGGTTCGGTGATCGGTATATGATATTACTGGATTCAGGTTATCGGGAGATCTTTCAAAAACATGAATTAATTCCAGAATAAAGGCAGTAAATTCGAAATGCATGGAGAAGGCTCTGTAGAATCTGCCAAGGGGAAAAACAAAGTTGCCTTTGGAAAGGTAATAAAGAAGTGGTTGCACCGAAGTTTCTGTTGATTCAGTGGTCCATGGCGGCAAACATTAATAAGTTGTCTCACGTGTGTTCTCGTCGTGAAATTAAAGTTGTACCTTAACCTGGAGTGAAAAGAGTTCTTTTCTCGAGCGGAAAAAAAGTTGCCCCCTTCCTTGGAAAATTCCGTAGACTGTGGGGACCGAGTATAGCTTTCGATTTTTTAAGTTCTTGCTAGCAGACAATTTTTTTCTAGTGATGTTTAGAAATATAGAAATACTTTGATTTTTTAAAGATTAGAATTAGGAAAAAAAATTACTATTTGAAAATAATAGTTCTTCATTCAGAAAAATAGTAGAAGTAGTTTTTTAGTTTTCTAAAATTATAGTGAGTCTGAAAAAACATTTTAGAGGTTTTTCAGTCAAAATATTTCACTATTTTTCAAATAAAATAAAAACATGAATAATAATTCTTTTCTTTGATATACAAGCACATTTAGGCAATTTTTAACCGCGTAAAATATCAAAATAATTTTTTTATATTTAGTTAGTGTCATAAATTTATTTTTTATTATAAATAAAATCTATTTTCTTAAGTTAAAAATATAAGATTTTTATGATAATCTATAATTTGAATGAAATAAAATTAATGTTGTATAACTAGATTATCATGTGTATAGAAATATTAAGATGATTGATATAAATTTCAATCTTGATATTCTATAAGAAAATCTATTTTTAAGTTAAAAATACGAATTTTTCATGATAATTTATAATTCAAATGAAATAAAATTAATATTGTATAGTTAAATCATCATGAATATAAAAATATCAAGATGATTGTTATAAATTTCATTTTTTATTTTCTATGAAAAAGTTGTAAGCATAATCTTTCTTATTTTTATGAGAAAAATCAATCTTGTTTTTGAAAAAATAAATAAATATTTTTATTTTTCTATTGATAAAGAAAAACTGAAAAAGAAAAAGAAAACTGGAATTAGAAAAGGAAAATAGTTTTCTATTATTGAATATAGCCTTGATATTCTTTTTTGAAAGTGTACCAATGACAATTTTTTAAAAATATCACATCAAGTTACCGAAAACAAAATCAATTGTATTTTGTTAATAGAATAACCGCGTGCTTTGCTTTATACTGTAGCTCATATATTGGACGGACGACTTGATTTTAAATAAAACAAGAGAGTTAAATGGTTCAAATCCACACAAGAGAGGAGCAGATGACCCTGTACGATATAAAAATCTGTTTGTTTTTGAAAATTTTTATTTTATTTTAAATTAATATTATTTTAGTATTTTTATATCGTTTTAATATATTATTATTAAAAATAATTTTTTAAAAATAAAAAAAATATTATTTTAATATTATTTTAAAATTATTTTAATATATTTAAAGATATTTTCTATCCTTGAAACAAATTTATCTCTGGCTAGTTTAAGCTCTACTTAATTAACGCCGAAACGGCAACTAATCTTGCAGGTGGGAAAGAAGAAGAGCTGGATTTAGGAAGGCAAAGTAGGGGGTGGGTGATATTATATGGGCCACACGCACCACATCCATGACTCTCCACTCTTCATCACCCGTTTTTGCACGGTTCTGATCTCACCAAACTCAAACAGCCGATCACCAAACTCAAATAGCCAAATGTATGGCCCATAAGCAGCCAATTGTGTTCTGAGTTGGTACCGGGTATGATATCATATAACAAAAGAAAAAAAATGAAAAATAAAATAAATTTTAAAAAAAAAAAAAATAATTTTCATAGAAAATAAATGATTTAAAAGGAAATGATTTTTTAATATTTAATAAGATTATAAACAATAAGATGAAAAATAAATTATTAATATTTTTTTAAAATAAAAATTAAATTTGATAAATAAAAAAATTAAAGGAGAATGAATTTAAAATAAATTATTTTAAATAAAATAAATAATAAAAAAAAATAAAAATTAAATTAGACAGGTACAAAAATTAAAAAAAATAAAATTAAAAAAATTAATTTTATAAATAAAATAAATAGCAATAAGAACCAAATCTGATAAATTAAAATTTTTAATTAAAAAAATAAAAAAAATTAAATAACAATAAAAAGAATAAAAATTAAATTAAATTAAATTGTAAAAAATAAAAAAAATTGATATAATTTTTAAATAATATAACATTTTTTTTTATAATGTTTTAAATTTTTTTTTATAACTTTTCTGAAAATAGATAATCATCGAAAAAGTTTGAAAAGAAAAGAAATAAGTAGGGCTTAAAAAGAGAAAGAAAGAGAGAAAGGAACAACACTAGAAAACAAAAACAAAGACGGAAGTTTCAGTAGCTCCGCAGTGCTCCTGAAACTCCAACCTCTATACCCTTGATCTTTCCGCCCGAGCCTTTTTTCTTTCAAGAAAACTTCTCCTACCTGCGAAGTTGACTATTGTAAAACGCTTCCGTTTTGATCCTCCCTCCCTCCTTAAATTGCAAATCCTCTTGCCATTGTTAAATCTTGCTTTTCCATTTCCACAGACACAGTATTCAACGAAGCCAGCCCCGCCCGGTAATAACAATATCACTGTACAACGTTATCAGATTTTTTCTATACTGTCTTTAATAGCATTTGTTTTATCGTATATAGATATCTATGTTGACATCATTCGTATCATCTTCTGTCATTTCATGCATCTCCACCCATGTTGTTATAATCAAAGACAAGTCTTTGTAATGGCGGAGTGTTCCTTTGTTTTTCTCCTTCTATCTCAATTTGTCGAGCTACTGCAACTATTAATTACTACTTTATTTAGTTTCACTGGAAATAGATTGATGGGATTATCATGAACTGATGGCGATGGTGATGTCTCTGGTGGCTATTAGGTAATAACTAAGATAAATAAGAAAAGTGATGTCTTGTTTGTTTTCAGGATTTAGAAAGATTTGAATTGAAAGATGAGTCCATACATAGTAGGTGTCCTAGTTCCTCTTCTAGTCACTCTTCTCTATCAGAATTCCAAGAATACAAAGAAACGTGGGGTGCCTGTTGATGTTGGTGGGGAGCCAGGATATGCCATTCGCAACTCTCGATTTCCAATCCTCTTGGAAACTGCATGGGAAGGTGTCTTTACTCTTGCTCAACTTTTTGAGCTGGCGTGCAAGAAACATGCAGATAAATACTTGCTTGGGACGAGGACATTAATCTCAAAGGACACTCAAGTATCTGCCGATGGAAGGTCTTTTGAGAAGCTTCATTTGGGAGAGTATGAGTGGCTGACCTATGGGGAAGTGTTTGAAAAGGTGTGCAATTTTGCTTCTGGGTTAGCTCACCTTGGGCATAGAAGCGAGGAACGTGTTGCGATATTTGCTGATACAAGAGCAGAGTGGTTTATGGCCTTACAGGTGCTCTTTCTTTTGTGAATATTGTGTGTTTTACTTGATACGATTTCTTTTTCAAGGAGCATGTTATATGAAAAGTGCTGTGAGCGAGCTTGTGTTTTGTGAAGTATATTTCCTTGCAGAAGTCTTTGGCATTCACATTCATCTATGTAGTTGACAATTGATATTTCAGGTGTATTACTTTCAGTGGGCCAAAATCCAGCCTACACGTCACATAATATCCTGAGTAGCTGATGGGTTTATCTTGTATCAGGGTTCTTTTAGGCGCAACATTTCTGTGGTTACCATCTACGCATCTTTGGGAGAGGAGGCACTTTGCTATTCATTAAATGAGGTTACCCCCCTTCTCTCTCTAGTTAACGCTCCAATTTGCTAGATTGGCATTTGCCCTGACACATTTCTGTAATCCTATTTGTTCGAACATGTTATTGGTCGGAAATTGAATGATTGACTGCAGTTAGCATGCTGGTATATTTTTTTTCCCCTGTCCTTTTACTGCATATTGCTCAGTTGTAATTTTGAGTTTTCTTCTCTTCAGACAGAAGTTACAACTGTGATTTGTGGGAACAAAGAACTGAAAAAACTTGTAGAAGTAAGTGGTCAGCTTGACACAGTGAAACGCGTGATATGTATGGATGATGATATTCCATCAAGTGCATCATTGGTGGCGCAAAGCGGTCGCTGGAGAGTTGTCTCAATGGCTGATGTGGAGAAACTTGGACGAGAAAATCCAGTTGATGATGTTTTACCTCTAGCGGCAGATGTTGCAGTTATAATGTACACAAGTGGGAGTACTGGGCTGCCTAAGGTCAGGAGCATCTGTTATATGTTATGCATCTTCCGCTTCCTCTCTATCTTGTTCAACTTCACTGTATTGCATCTTAGTTGGTTTCTCATTGGTTGGTTGTTAAGGAGTAACTTGGACCTGTATGTGATGTTTGAATTGATTATGTGAGGAATCCTTATTTACCAAGGGTCTAAGCATCCTCCTAACCTCCTCTCTAAACTACTTTACTCCTTGGCTGTTTACATCGATTAGATGTTGGAGCCAACTTAAAGCTTAAAGGCTCCATTAAAGCACACATTCCAGATGTTTGACTTGTGTGTAAAGTAGTGGACTGGCAATGATCTATCAATTTTATGCATCAGATGAGGAAATTTGTTCCCTAGGTGTTCCTAAGCCCATGCTGGTACTTATGTTTCTTGACATGCGTTGTTGGCATGATACAATAATTTATGTTAAAGACGGCACTTAGAAGCTCTTCCATAGAATAGATTTATTTGTTTTTTTACAGTGTTTAGGGTTTTTAGTCAGTATTACCGATCCACATCTATATTCTTGGTGTTTTCAATAATTATATGACCCCATATCAGAATCTAGCAATTAGTTATTTACTTCTATTATGTTCATTCTATACAGGGTGTGATGATGACACATGGTAATGTCCTAGCTGTAGTTTCTTCTGTCAGGACAATTGTTCCTGGCCTTGAAGGCAATGATGTTTATCTGGCTTACCTGCCATTGGCTCATATCCTTGAAATCGCGGCAGAGGTATTGGGCTTTTATTCAGTTGGTGATTTACATAACCAGAGTAGCCACATGGCTTCTCATATCCCCATGTAAATTCATACACACAACTGTATACATGCTTCACTTCATTGTCTATGTTACAGAATTTAGTTGCAGGTGTTGGAAGTGCTATAGGATATGGAAGCCCGTTGACTCTCACCGATACATCAAACAAGATCAAAAGGGGAACTAAGGGGGATGCAACTGTCTTAAGGCCAACTGTGATGGCAGCTGTTCCAGCAATTCTTGATCGTGTTCGAGAAGGTGTGCGGAAGAAGGTCAGGGAATCTTGACAAGTTCTCATCTCTCTCTCTCTCTCTCTCTAGCACGTTCGCGCGCTTGCACGCACACACACTGCGTGCATGTTTTTGAATGACATCTTGTCTGAAAACAAGTTTGGTTATTAAAACATATTTGACATTTCAGGTTGATGAAAAGGGTGGCATTGCCAAGAAACTATTTGATTTTGCATATGCTCGTCGAATATCTGCAATTAATGGTAGTTGGTTTGGAGCTAGGGGCTTAGAAATGCTTCTGTGGAACTTCCTGGTGTTTAGAAAGGTTCGGGCAATTTTGGGAGGTCGCATCCGCTTTTTGCTTTCTGGAGGTGCTCCTCTTTCTGGTGATACTCAAAGATTTATCAACATTTGCCTTGGGTTAGTATGGCCTTAATAAATTTTTGCGTGTCAATGATCTATTTTAACTATGGAACTGGAGTTCAAATATAATCATGCTAATGTTTGAAAAATTATATTTCTATCCCTGATCGTTGTTTATTTCAATAACATTCAGAAAGAGCTATAATATTATCCAGAAAAGCATCAGAAAATAATTACTGCTTGGCGTCATGGTTATGACCCCTCATGGAGTTGCATTTTTCTTTTCCAAATTCATGCAATGTGGCAGCTTGGATTTTGAGCCCCCAATTCATTTATTTCAATTTTCTTTGAAGACTTCAATATAAAAGATGGGCTTCCAGTTAGAAAAGAGAACTTATCTATTTTCATTAAGACTCAATTTTGATGGTAGTTCACGAGATGCTAACATGCCTTCTTAAGTTAATGCAAAAATGTTTTAGCTAGTAGATCCGTCATCGGATGAATCCATCCTCACCTTTCAGTATGATTACTGCTACAAACATGAATGATCAACCACAACCACATTATCAGGGCTATCTTTTTCTTTCTAAGTCCACACTTTAAATCTTGGTCTAGTGTTTTCCATTTTTCTGCCACTGAGCAACAGTCAACGGATTCATACAGGGCTCCAATAGGCCAAGGCTATGGTCTCACCGAGACTTGTGCTGGTGGGACATTTTCTGAGTTTGACGATACATCTGTTGGTCGAGTTGGTAATCCAGTCCCTTGCTCATATATTAAGGTAAGCTATGATTAAAAATTAATGGTTGATTTTGAAAGCTCATGCTGTTCTGTTCAGAAATTTCGAAGTCATGAACAATGATCTGCTTAGTAGGAAATATTTGTCATGAGCCTCAGCACATGAGATGGGGGTGCTTTTTAGCAAGGGTTTTGTGGGTATGCCACCTGTATTCTCATGTCCTCAGAGATTTTAGCCATCTGGGGCTAGCTCAAGAAATAAGTGGATTTTTGGTTTTGATCTTAGGTTTTCGTTGTTGGCTGATATGCTATGATGATTTCCAACAGTTATTCTGAAATCCTGGTTTTCATATAACTGCAATATATTTTTATATAAAATGCTCTTGTCAATTAATAGATAAATATCCCTTCTTGTTTGCATGAAGCTTTGTCAGTAATCCAATGTTGTCTGCAAGGGTTTTTTCCCCCCATTTTTTCTTATGGTTTTGATTTGATCATCTCATCTCCTTTTTTAAGTCAGTGAATGAATGAAGTGAATTTTAATCATGTAACTTGTTCTTTTTCAGTTAGTAGATTGGCCTGAAGGCGGGTATTTAATTAGCGATTCACCAATGCCTCGTGGGGAAATAGTTATTGGTGGTCCAAATGTTACTGTGGGATACTTTAAAAATGAAGCAAAATCAAAAGAGGTGTACAAGGTAACAAATCAAAGTTTCATACCAGTATTTATCGTAGAGAACTAACTATATGCCGAAAGAAAAAAGTCGAACATAAGCTTAACTGTGCCAGTTTTTTGTTTTGAAAAGGTTGATGAGAGAGGAATGAGGTGGTTTTATACAGGCGATATTGGACAGTTTCATGCTGATGGTTGCCTTGAAATAATTGACCGTAGAAAGGACATAGTCAAGCTTCAACATGGGGAATATGTATCCTTAGGAAAGGTATCAATATATTATCATAAAATGCTAGTTTCCATCACATTTTTGTCGGGATTAATGTTTTCCTTGCAGGTTGAGGCTGCTCTCATTGTGAGCCCCTATGTTGACAATATGATGCTGCATGCGGATCCATTTCATAGTTACTGTGTAGCCCTTATTGTGGTTGCACAACCTGTTCTAGAAGAATGGGCTTCAAAGAGGGGAATTGCATTTACTAGTTTTGCAGAGTTGTGCGAGAAAGAAGAAGCAATAAAAGAAGTGCAGGCATCACTTGTGAAGGTATGCCCTTTTGATCATAATGTTTTAATTTCCAGATTAGGAAAGGGTGCCAGTTAATGTTTAGCTTATGTCTCCACCCATTTCAATAATTATGGCACAAATTACTCAGAAAATTTTGGAAAGCAACATTTATGCAACGCTCTTGAATTCTCCGATTCAGATAATAAAGCAAGTGGATACAAAAATACACTCATGAAATGCTACAAGCAAGCGTTCGGAGATAAGACATTTGTAGAGCCTTTATTTGAATCTACGAGGCATAAAATGGTCAGGAATAAAAATTCTGTCCGGTATTTTAGTTTCACCCTTTTTGGGTGTTGCCAAAATTGGGTATCACACCAACATTTGCCTTGCTCATAAAGCACTCCTGATCATGCTTTTCGTTTATAAGAACTTTTGCACGAGATGGAAAATTATAGTCTCTGTTCTTTCAGATAAACTGGTCTTAGATGGTTGTATCGTCTAGATTGTTGTGCATAATCATTGTTACCTGACGTGGGAGTTTCAAGACGTGCATTGAAATTGTTCTTATGAATCTTGTCTTAATATATGCCTGGTGGAGCACTTGGTCTTGCCTGCTAGCTCAGGATTTTACCACAACACCCCTGTATGAGCAACAAGAGAGGAGCACCCTTGTAGACGAAGCTGGAAAACAAAATATAACGAGATTTATTACAAGTGAAAACTCTTAAAAGATTAAATATAAATAAATAAATATTCAATTTTTATTCTTTAAAGTCTCCCTTCCTAAAATGCTATTATAGCTCTTATAAAAAAGAAAACTCTAGTAATACTAAATAAAAAAAATAAAAAAAAATAAAATTATTCCTTTAAAATAGGAAAACTAGAAAAGCTTAATGGTACTTGATAGGAAAAAAATAAATTACTAAACTAAAAACAAACAAATAAAAATAACTGAGATCGAAGAAGCTACTGCATCAATCGTTAGTTATACAATTTTTTTTTCTTCTGAACAGCTTAACAAAAAGGGTCCAGCTGCTTTTGACTGCATGCCCACTTTTTTCTTTATTTTTAATCATCGTTGCAATTTGCAGGCAGCAAAGGCAGCACGACTGGAGAAGTTCGAGATCCCAGCAAAGATCAAATTGCTTTCTGATCCATGGACTCCTGAAACTGGCTTAGTCACTGCAGCTCTCAAGCTCAAGAGAGAGGCCATCAGGAAGGCTTTCTCTGAAGAACTCTCGAAGTTATATGAATAGTGAGTTAAAAATCCGGGTTTTATTTAGTGATCGTGCACAATTTTTGACGAGTCACTGACTCTAGTTGTAAGATCTCTTACGCTCTCTCGTTTCCGCTCTGTTTCATTTTTTCAAACATGTATCCTGTAATAAATTCTCTTTCTTGATTTTCTTATATATTTACCTGTATTTCTTTTTGGTAACGACGAAAGCGGTGAGCTTAGAGTCTCAAATGATTGGAGCTCCATGAGGATACTCAATTTGAGCGGGTTGCTACTCCCTATTTTTTTCACCAAAACTGAACCGGTATCTTGCTTGATTTTTAAACAGCTGACCGAGGATACAATGTTGAATGCTTTGCTGCCTAAAATTTACATAAATTATTAAAAACCTTATAAGATGTTGTCTCCAAGGATATGCCGGAAAGGAAAAGAGTAGAGAAAATCCTGAAGGGCAACACGGATTATAGGACAAAAACTAGATATTTAAACTGCCTTTCACATGGGTTAGATATTTTTTTTTTCTCAACGCTGAAATTTTATATATGCATGTAATCAAATAAATTGAAAATTATGTTTATAAGTAAAAAAAAACCATAAAAAATTATAAACGATGACTAAAAATAAAAATTAGAAAAATCAAGATATTTAATTTCGTAAGATATAATATTTACATGGTTGTGTTTGTTAAATTTTTTTAATTAAACTAATTTTTTTTATTCACGATAATAAAAATAGACATATACATTAAATTGATTGAATAAAATAAAATAATAATAATAATATGTAGGGTTCACATATTAGAAATATTATTTAAAAATGAATTTTTTTTTATTTTCAAAATGAAGTTTATCTATACAAAAGATTAAAAAATATAGATTAATCAGAAAAACTTCCTCAAAAATTAAATGTATAATTAAAAAATAATCATAATTTCAAATAGGCTTTCTAAATAACATAAAATAGAGAAAGTATATTAATCTAAATATAAATAAGATTAAGATTAAGATTAATTTAAAAAAAATAAAAATAAAAAAAATCATAAACAAAAATAGTTCAAAATGCTTGGTGAATCTTTATGATAATTGTCATCACCTTAATAATTATTAAAATAAAAGTAAATAATTGAAGATCTTAAAAAATCACAAAATCACAATTAAATGTGCATCCTTAAAAGATCAAGACATGTATGACAACACCTATTTTACTCCTAAGCGTCATTGTTACACGTTTTGCTTCTGTTTTTCTAAAATAGTACTAATCAATGCCCTGCGTTGCAGCCTTGCAGGGATGATATAATTTTAGTTATTCAATTACTTATGTATAATCAATTATTTAGCAATTTAACTATAATTAAGCATAACAAACGGGCTCTAATGTATTAAAAAATGATATAGTCTTACTGTATAAATAAATTATACTTATGATTATGATATGATTATTACATGAACTGGGTTTATAATGGTACTGTGCGTTCACAAACTGATTGGATGGATCTCGCATAATTTAACTGAAGCCTGCTATTTTCTCTAGAGTTTGTTGGACTATTCTTGAAGAACAATAAAGATTTGCAATGATTCGAATTTTCGTTGCACTAAGAGAAAGGAAGAAAGAGGATAGAGCAAGCCAACAAGCTGCTGCCACCCGTTTGTAAACACAGCACATAATCATAACCGTCTATATACACACACTGTAACGTCAAGTGCAGCTCTGTCGGTGAAACAGTACTAGTTGTGATCGGAATTCTGTTCTGTCACTTTGACTCTCGCACAAAAATGTGGACACGAGAGAAACAAAGCTCCCACATTAATTAATATTCTTAATTATTTCTTACCACTCCCTTCGTACAGAGCTGCCGTTTATGTTGGATTGGTGTTTAATCGTGGCCTCACGTGTCCACTAGAACTGTGTTTCTTTAACAAGACAGTGTTGTCTGGATGCCAAATTATTTCGTTGGAATATATATAAAGGTTTTTAAAACTTGCTTGAATGATCATGATGCATCACCGAACTTGCATATATAATATTATAACAATGATATAGAATATGGTACCTAGCTAATTAGTTTAACTTATTATTAGGGGAGAGGTGTGATGAGTTAGAGATAAGACTCTGGCGGATGATATTTTGGTGAGCTAAGTAGGATTAAGAGGGTAAAATTAAAAATATAAATTATTTTATTTTATGTAATTAAAAATCCTCACTAATTTTCATATATTTTTAAATAAAAAGCTACTTATATCATATGAAATATAACAATCATTTTATACATCTTAGTAAGTTGCATTATACTTGATTTTAACGATAAAAAAGTATTTATTATGTTTTTTTAAAAAAAATTTACCTAAACTGATTTATTATAAAGAACTACAAAATCTAAGGTAATGATTCGGGATCTTGGATCTTATTCTCACTTTTGGAATACCAATGTTGGACTTGTGAGGACAATAGAAAATAAATTTGGGCTTTCGCTCATTCTACTTGATTATATCTAAAATGAACTCAAAGGTCTTTACTTATATTTAATAGATCGAATGGGGTCATTTTGACCCGACCCATATTCACATGTGAGTAATGTATTCACACATGAAAAATTCTACACAAGCATTTGGATACATAAATGAAAAAAATATATTCACAAAACAACATTTACATGAAATATATATTTTAAAAAATAAATATTATCACCTGACCTCCCCAGTAAAATAATAATTTATTGTATGACATAGAACTGAATAAAAAAAGTATTGCTAAAGACATCGGTTAACTCACATGTCCAAATTCACCCACACATGTATATACTGAAAACATATTGAATTTTTCAACTTCAACCTGTTTAAGAATCATATTACCAATGGGTTTATTCCTTGATTAAAAAAAATAAACAAATTGTCCCTAAAAAATAGCTCTACTTATAAGATAATGATTTATTATTTAATAAAAAATTGAGTTATGTCAATTCACAGATCTAAATTAATACACACACATAAATCAATTTCCAAGAAATAAGACTCGTTTAAGGGTCATGGGTTGATTCTAGAAAGGAAAACATATGACAGAGATATATTCTTATTATATAAAAATAATAAAGTATAACATATGAGTGACAGAACTCATCATTTAATGATCATTTAAGTATCATACTATTATTGAACTTGATAAAAATAACAAGAAATATTTTTAAATGTGAAGATAATCCTACGTACCCCTCTTTTAATTTTTTGAAAAATTTGTTGAAAATCATTATTTGAGCATAAATTTCTTTTCGACTATAAATACACATCTTCACATTTATGCATCCGGACATTATCAACCATTCTTTTTTTATGGTATTGATCTCAATCTTATCACATTGAAAAATACTTTCCCAAGCGGTTGTCACGCAACAACTTGAACCTTAACATTTCAAATATTTATTTTACAAAAAAATAATGATATGTTAAAGATTATACAACATGAGAAAAAAATGTTTGGGTTTGAAAACGATAGTGGAGAGCTGCTGGGGTCAACCGGAAAATGCTAGAATGGAGGGTAGGCTTTGTTGGCACGTGTAAATCACGTGCTGGCGCGTTGACATGTGCTTAGGACTATGACATGTGTGCTTCACGCTCCGGTACTCTCTCTCTCTCTCTTTTTGTTGTGGTTTGATTTTTTCTAGGGTGTTTTTGGGTTGGATTTTTAGTTTGAATTGGAGGGAGTTGGGTGCTTGGGGTAGTGTTTTTTTGGCTGGACTTGGTGGTTTTGTAGGGGCAGGTTTGGCCGGATTTAATGGTGGGAATAGGTTTTTTTTGGCTGGAGGAGGAGGAGAAAAGGGGAACGATGTGACTGGATGAGAGGGTTGCTGGAAAAAATATGGTGAATTTTTTCTTTAGTTTCTCTCTGGATTCTTATATGTCCATTCCCTTTATCTATTGATAGCTTCTTGTCTGTTTACTTATTCATCTCTTCATATTTATCATCCTCCTGCTCTTTATCTTTCTATTTTATTCTCTCCTGGTCTTTTTATGTTGTTTTGGAAAAGGTTTTA
The DNA here is from genome assembly GCA_019202695.1 of Populus x sibirica. Taxonomy (NCBI): domain Eukaryota; kingdom Viridiplantae; phylum Streptophyta; class Magnoliopsida; order Malpighiales; family Salicaceae; genus Populus; species Populus x sibirica. The sequence goes on along the minus strand of JAGMVL010000643.1, from coordinate 438,889 downwards.
AACTCTCGTGTCTATTATTTGCTCTCTGTATTTTCTATTTTCTCTATTTTTTATGTCGATGAAAAAAAAAGGGTAAAAAATAGATTGTGACATGGATTAGAAGGGAGACCTTGAATGTTCAAAGATGTTGACATTTAACGTAAATAATCAGCATACTTTGATTTCGGTCTAACCAACCCATAAGAGCGAGCAGAGCCAACAACCTAAATTCCTAAAGTATTTAATTGGTCTTTTGAAGCCATCGTTAACCAGTAGGCGAAAGGGGGCCACAAGGAGTTAATCAAGATAAAGAAGGGGAAACAATGAAAAAGAAGAGATGGACGAGGCAGCTAGAGACCTTTAAAGCTGTGGGAAATGTTTGGTGGGAGAAGAAGGTTACAATTTGCAGTAAGAGTGGACGAGAGGATTACCCTACAACAGGGGTGGCAAGAGGAGACCCACAATCCTGCATCCAAACTTTGGCCCATGATGGGAACTTGACTTGAAGGCCACCAAAATGGAAACAGCCCTCCTTCTCCCCATGTGACTATTAGCTTCTTTGCTTCCATCACTTTTCGAGCCTTTTACGATTTTTTGTTGGGCACTCTTCTTCTTCCTTTTCTTGTTAACATTTATTAGATTCCTTCTATCCCTGTACCACCATAATAATACAACAAATGATGTGCCCACGAGAATTGCAATGCATTTACAATTCTACCACTCTAGTCTCTACAGATGAGTGACAACCTTTTGTGGGGCACAACAGACAAGAGAAAGAACAAAAAAAAACAAGAAGAAGAAGAAGAGGAAAAACAAAGACACTACCACGAGGTAACTTAATTACTTGCAAATTCGGAGGAATTATAAAATATGTATCTCGAGGAAAATTGCAACCGCCTCCAATGATTGTTTGGCGTGACGTATAGTATATTGCAAGGATTATTCTTGAATGCATGACACGTTAAGAAATGTATTGAAGGTAGTTTGATCATTTTACCTATAGTCGAAAACTATATAAATTATCAAGAAAACAAATTAATACAATTTGAAAAGTTCACTTTTGCAAGATTCATGCCACAAAACTCTGACGGGTTCCACGCTCTAACCCACATGCTTTGGTTCATAAAATCATCGTTAGAATCCTAAGGGTCCGGCGACTAGAGGAAAAAAACAAAAGAAAGAAGAAAAGTTCCAGAGTGGACAAGTTCTAAGAAACTAGATGTAGTATTTTAATCAAAGCAACTGACCTCAATTCGAGTGCCCTACTTGCACTACCTTTTTGTAGTTCCAAAATTAAACGCGAGCTGCAAATCTTGACTCAGCCTTCTCCCGCAGACCCATTCCATAATCCAATATCTCCTTAGAGAGCAAGACCTGGTCTATCTGGGAAAAATAACTAGCCACCATAGTCAATTGGACATTTTCTTTCGTGGAAGATTGAAAAAGCTAAGGCCCCTGGATTATTAGTTAATTACTAGTTAATCACCTCAGGACTAGACATTTTATCCCGGGAAGAATGACTTTTATTCTTAATATTATGGATAAAGATGCTTTAGAAAAGTTGAAAAAAGTGAAAAGAAGCTAGGCAAAGAAGGCGAGTTCCAAGGAGAAAAACCCAATTCTTAGGCGAATCTTGTTTTTTTCTAAAAGGGAAAAGGATTGCCATCCACCATGGCCTCAACGTCGTAAATCTTAACCATGGGCCATAAAAAATTATAAAGTTTACCTAGTGTACAAGAATGTCCATAAAACATTGAGATCCCAAAGACCACTTCTCCTTTTGTTATATTTTTCAAACTTAACCGATAGTGATATTTCTTGGTGGACCGTCTTCACTAGTACTATTTTCTTGTGAATGGATTCTTTCTTTAAAAATTAATACATGATAAAGCCCTCTACAAATTAATTTAAATTTCACTCCACCATACATATATACACAGCAATCAAACACACATTCTACTACAGCCTCTCTCTCTCTCTCTCTCTCTCCCCCACCCCTGCAAGTCCACAGTATTTTGTTCTCTTGCTCTGTCTTCCTCTACATTCTCTTGATCACCGTACCATGAATGCCTGTAGATCAGAAGATAATTCATACTGTTATTTCCATCCCAAAGAGGTTTTTGTTGGGATTTGTCCATTATGCTTGAATGAGAGGCTCCTCATATTGGCAACGAAGCAAGGTAGCCTTTCTGCAGCGAGAGAAACTCATAGGAATGAAGGTACAGCACACAGGAAGCCACCCATCAACCTTACAAAGATTTTTGCTTTTGGTTATTTGCTAAATCGGTTTGAATTTCGGCACGGGAAGTCTGATAACTCTGACCAAGACGCTGCCTACACCAGTCAAGAAGGTATTTTTGCTGTTCCTATTGTTGTTGTTTGCTGCTAATGTTTTCTGTTGCTGCTGCTGCTGTTGTGTGGCATTGTGATTGCTTTTACTGTGGTTATAAGAGTCCCAGTTCCTTGATGTTCTCGATTCCCTCCAACACAAGGGAAACTAAAGCATTGCTTATTTGTTTGTCTGTATAAGCAAAATTATTGTTTGTGTAGTGACAAATGTATGGTCAAAGCATACATATAATATCTCACTTAACAGATTGGCTGATGAGATTTAGAATCTTGTTAATTATCATTATTATTTGTTTCATTATGTTCTAATCATTCTGCTACGTCTTACATTTATCCCTAATTTAACAAATTAGCATCACTACTGTAAAGTTGAAAATTAATGGAAAGAGCTTGTGATTCGTGAGCCTGTGCGCGCGCGCTGTGGAAACTAGCTAGCCCACATCATTGGATCAATGAAAAGATGAATTTTGAATAATGAAAATTCAATCATAGATATACAATTATAGATATATAATTTCATTAGTGCATAATTTAGCAGCTGCGTTTACCTTTGATTAATTACATATATCATGTTAATATTCGACACACATATAGATCATGCAAACAAAATCTAACGAGGGACCCCTTTGGATATCATTTCCGGCAAATAATCATGTCCTTATAGCGCCTTTTTTTTAAAAAAAAAAAAAATTAGGAACGGGGGCCTAAGCTCAAATGTCCTTAGCGTGTTATGTATGGTTAATATATATAGCGCATGAGTCTCCATTTATTTGTATTTATCTATTACCGATGCAGTTAAAATGTAACAATATGCTTCCAAACAGATTGTATACAGAATATATATGCTACTTTTTTCTTAGCTCTTGATCCTTTTTCTCTTTGGAACTCCCCGTCTCACTTTAAATTTTCATAAGCTTTTGCAGACTCCTTTATATCGATTAAGTTTGAAGACAATGGTGCAGCCTTGTGGGAAAAAGGCACAGTTTCTAAGGTCTCCATCGAGCCTTGCAGCAAGTCATGGAATCAAAATCTCAACAAGGAAGCCAAACAAGGCAAAGACACTAAGGAGGCCATGACTGTGATAGAGCATGCAAAACCGCATGCCTCACTAAGGTGGCGAAGGAGGATTGGTCATATGTTCCAGCTAATCAGAAGGAAGAGATCATCCAACAAAGGACATATGTGCCATGTGGGCACCGAGGTGGAGGGAGTCAAGGTGAGGAAGGGCTGGATAAGGACCCTGACAAAGAGAAGAACCAAAGAATAAAGAGAACTCTATAGAAAGGGACACCTGCCTTTTCCACCACACCGTCCTCTTTGTGGGTTGAGGTTCATTCTGGACTGTAAAGTTCTATATTATTGAGATGGTAGAGTCAAAATAGCTCCATCAAGTGTTTAAAAAAGTGCTTGGCTTTGAGATTCGCGGGGTTCTTTATTTTTTCCATGTTTATAAACAGTACAGGCTGTAAGAGATTCGGTGCAATGTGCTTTTGCTTCACCATTTGCGTTGATGATATTGAACATACCTAATAGAGAGAGAGATTTGTAAATTCTTTTCCCATGCTAAAACTAGTTGACCTCACGTTAGGTGCACATACAGAGGGGGAAACATTGGGCCATTCAAGGGCCTCAATGGAGGATAGTGCTAACACTTTGATCCTTCGTTTGTGTAATTCCTTCCTAAAAGAGCACCTAATCAATGAGATTGTAAAGAGCTGTGTATCAAATTCTCTTATGTTTATTTTATGTTTCATGAATTCAGAAATTAGGTCCAGTCATGAGGCTTGGTGTGTTCATGAGGGGCCCTTCGCTAGGGCATGTCTCCATTAATAGGACCATTCCTTCATAGGACCGCGAGAAAAGCCTCACATGGAGCGGGCGAAAATGACAAGGCATTAGTGCTCACCCAACTCCAGCAACAACAACACAGAAGAGGATGGCATGTGGATCCATTAGTTGCGTAGGAAAATAAATGACTGGACCTAAATTCGTTTGTTCCCACGGCACTGTATTATGGCACCTACAACCAATTTCTTTCCAAGAACATATATAGATTGAGTTACACTTAATCAAAGTTTATGCAATAAACACACACAATCTTGAATTAATATTCTTGGTTAAACATGACACCCACTTACGTATACAATGGCATAAGCATAGAAGCAAAAGATCAGTATTCGAGTTGCCATAAGGACTCCTTGACTCTTTCACTCACCAAAATTCAAGAACACTGGTCAGAAAAATAAAGGGCAACAGCTTTAGTTTCTTTACTATCCAAGATAAAGGGCTTTCTGTGCAGCTTAAGTCAAACAACTTTTCCCACTTTCACATTGTTTTGTCACAGCTCATAAAGACTAAAGGGAGCTGAAACTTCTATCGACATATATATCCAAAATATTTTTAAATTATGTTGCTTTCTTTTTTACCGATTCTCTTTGCTTCCTCCGTTTCCTCTTCATGGCATTTCAGATTTCACAAGGGGATTAATCCCATACATTCTGATATTCTTCTCCCTTGAGTACTGTAGTCATCTCTTGGGCTTGTATATTCTCAAGTCATTTTCTCCACTCGATCGGTTAGTTGGATATTAATTGCAGTTAAAATTAGGAATAAGCCAGCTAGCGAATTGGCACTTATAATTAAATTAACAACATTATGCTTGCATCTCATCAAGAAGGTTATGCTTTGTTGATAAAATATTCTTGAAAAAGTTTTGCAAAAGAAAAGATCTTTATTTATGGTCGGTCCATGATGTGATGAGAAAAGTCCTCATGCATTATTTACAGGTCTATTGCCACATGAATACATTTCACCTTATTTCTTAGTAAAGAGTAGAGACAGATAATCAAAGGCACTGAAATAGTGAAAGCACTTCCATGTGGCCACCATAGAAGAGACAATGACTTGGACAAACAGCAACACGGATAAGAACTTGCTTGATTATGTTTCGAATGCATGGAAACACAACCCATCCGCTGTGCTGGCATATGATGAACTCTAGTATTTTTTGGACTATTCAGCCCATTTTCCTTACGATCTATTTTTGGAAAAGAAAAAACTTTCCCATTTGTTTCTTCTTTTTCTTTCTTATCATCACTTCCCTGGCCTTTTCTCCACACCAAACTTTATGAGTGTTGGGAATTTTTCCTTATGCCTCGTTGAGCTGGCATGATAGTAATGGATGTTAGGAAGTATCCATGTTAATCCAAAAACATTGAATGATGTTGTGCTAAGCATGCCATTGAATTTCTTAATTATCCACCGGATAGTGTCCCGTGCTTCGCTGCAGGCCAGACTAAATTTTCTGTATTATAAAAAAGTAATGTTAATATATTTTAAAAAAGAAAAAAAAATCCACAACTTGTTATTATAAAAATAAAATTGAAAAATATTACAATTGCCAATCCCCAAGAATCCAAACATAAAAGGATGAATTTAAGAAAAAAAATCAGTTAACAAAAAGAAGTCTAAAACAATAAAATGGCAAAAAATATCAGGTGAGGTCAACAAAACTCGTGAGCGAGAGGTCATGTGAACGAGGTAACCCAATTAAAAACAAAATGGTGGGTTGACTCGTGATACAAAGCTTAGGGCGGGTCGGGTTTCAAAAGAAGTTTGGGGATAATTGACCTTATGTGAAACAATAAAAAACACAGGTTGACTGTGACCTGGTCAAATAAATTTCTTCTTAATCTAAAGAACTTCATGTTAACTATGAAGGTCTTCAATACTTGCAAAAAAATCAATTCCAATCTAGAGGATTTAAAGATTCTCTAATAAAAAAGTCAATATCTTTATGAGAAAGATATTAAATGACTTAAAGTAATAAATAACTTTAAAGAGCCTTAAATTCCAAAGGCAAAGATGTTTGTTCTTGAGCTTTAAGTTTGTTAATGCTTTGAAGTCTTTGTATATTTATTTTAGAAAGAAGAGAGGTTGTGTATGTTTTACCTGAATTGTTTAGAAGGTATTTATACTCTATATATCTTGTCGTTTCCATATAAAAAGAGAAGCCGGAAAGTCCTCTGTTTTCAACGACATTAATGGGAGGTAAAAGCCTCTTATATATCATTAATGAGACAATAAGTACGAGTGGTCTCTTAAGAGACCTTATACACACCTATAAGCAAAAAAAAATCATTATCTTAATGCATACAATTATTCTAGATAAAGAGATATGATGATTTATCATGTCTTTATTATTTATATCGTAAAGAATCGTTTAGGATCAGATATGAAATCTTAGAATTAGTAATGTCACACCTTGGACTTGACTGTCCACCAAGTGCAGCACCTTTAGTCTGATAAGTTTGCTAGACCTACATTGTTTTAAACTTGGTTTGCTATCGAGTCCATAAATTTTGGACTTTGCTGACTGTTAAGTTTAAGTACCTTAAATCAATATATTTACCAAAATCATTTGATTTAAGAAGATATTTAAAAATAAAAACCTTAATAAAAAATTGAATCATCACTATTCATTTCAATAAATAGTGATGTGTTCCTAGAGCTAAAGTAATTTCCCTTCTAGTTTTAGGTTTTGTTAATGTAAAGGTGGACCCTGCTATTGCAAAATTTGCTCCATGCGTGGAGTTGCCCCCGCGAGAGTTAAGATAAGCACTTAGATTATACGGGAGATTAAAATTCTTTGCTGATACAACACAATATGGGCTCAATGTGTTAATAATCAAAGATCACAAACATTTAACATTTAAGTATATTTCAAAAAAGAAAATGTTTTTTTTTAAGATTACAATAAAATGATTATGCCCCCACTTGTGAAATAGTACACTTGATCGTTCACGCTCGTCTCAATTATAATTATATGAAGGAACAGTTTGGTACTCAGTTCAAACTGTCTTTTCTTTTCTTTTTCCGTATAAAAATATTTTCTAACATTCTCACCAATGAAATCTATCTATAATCAGCCTTCATCAGAGTATCTCCCTTCGGGCATGTGAATGTAAGTCTCTCCACAAGGAAGTTTGGTTGAATGAAGGAAGCAGCCAATCCACCAGTATCCGAATTTGAGTCACCGAAGTTAAAGATTGCTGGGAAATCAATCACAATTTTCCAAAGCAAATATGGGGTTCACAATGGCAACTCAAGTCACGAAAACCATACAAAAAGAAGAGAAACTGATTACAGATATGTTGGTGCTCGGAAACACCATGTTGAAAGCGAAAATAGCTTTCGAGGACTAGAAGGGAGATAATCTTTAAGACTTGTATTGTACTCATCACTTGACAGTGATGCAGACCTTTCCATTATTTCTAGACTTTCTAGGTATAAATAATGAGTGAAGCCAAGGTTAATTTCCAAATATTATGTCGACATCCACATTAATGGTGTGTATATATTTCAAGAGGATTATATTCATTATCCACATTAATGGTGTGTATATATTTCAAATAATTATTTTTTATTTGGCTTTTGATCACCAAACTAATTGGCTAGGGAATTATAGGCTGAAATATTTTTCTGTCGAGCTTTATTAAAAATACAGAATATATACGTTACATAGATTCCATATATATTGAAAAGTAGGGGAGGAGTTATTATTGGAGCTAGTTTGGCACATCTCATGTTTTTCTCTCCCGAGGAGAGATGATATATGAGATCAACAGTTTCTTATTTCACCCTTCAGATCCAAGGAATGGATCGAGAGGGAGGCATTTTATTGCGATTTATACATTTTAGAATGATATTGAAAGCACAGCAATGATACATTCCTGTGGCATGCCATGTTTAAGGGGATTGGCGGATCAGAAAAGGCTCCTGTCGAAATTCGATCGAAAACAAACTTGTTAGCAGCCTCGGTAAAGTGGGCTCCGTCCCAATTTACTCGAACAGAGGGGTTGTCACATGAACCGACAACCATTTTGGTATTATTTACTGTAATTGTTTCTCCACATCCTGCAGCATCACTGTAGTTGTACTTGCCTCCATAGCCACAGCAGGTTATAAGTGGAAGCTCAAATCCTATACACCATTTGTAACGGAAAACAAGATCAATTTGTAATAAAATAAACCACAAAAACTAAATCTTTGCCATGTTTTCTGATTTATCTATTGGTTTTGTTACTTTCGTGTCCTTTTCAAGTTAAAACCAATTGCTTTAGTGCTGTGGGTAAATTATTACACAACAAACTGTGAGGTGTTGTGAAATCATGGAAACTGTCTAGAAGTTTATATAAAAATTCCTTTCTCAACTTAAAATGTCATTAACATTTTAAAATCTTTCTTATATTTAAAATATTAAAGCATTTAAGTTACCAACACAATTTTCTACAATATTTTCTTAAACTTGGAGTGGGTTTTTGAAAATATCCTTTATTATCTGATATAAATAAATTTAATTTTACAATACTTGAAAAGATTTTTTTGCATTTAACGTGCTATTAATTATTAATTATCTATGTAAAAAACCATCTTAATTCAATAACTTAAACGGTTAGGTAAATCATGTATTGGGATCTCAACTCAATTGCTTAAGCTTTAGGTGAGGTCCCAATATATAATTTATATTATTCTCTAACACACCACTTTCAAATGAAAACCCTTTGAACTTGAAACTTCTACAAACTCATATTACATTATGCTTAATTTTAATAAAATAAATGAGAATATTAAAATTCAAACTCGTGACTACTTAGTTATCAAGGCTCTAATACTATGTTAAAAAACTATTTTAACCCAATAACTTAAATTATTAGATAAAATTTTAAAATATAATTTATATTATTACGTAAGAACCTAGAAAGAGTGTAACTCACCATATTTCTTGGGATCACTGAATAAAGAATATTTCACAGAATACACGTCCACGTATGTGAATGCAGCTGAAGGAAAATCTTTCCTCAATTTAAAAACAGCCTCCTTCAATTTGTAATTAAAATACCGAGCCACTTCATTGTGCTGCTTTGAACAGCCAGCACTGTCCTTCTCTGCTGAAGGGAAGCCGGTCAAGATGTAAGCAAGACAACCAATTGGCCCTGTGCTATGAATCCAAAACGATCTGCCTCCCACTTCGTATATATTCTGCACCGATCAAAACCACTCCAGTAGTTTAAATATATTATTGTAACATAAAATTAATATATGAGTAATAAATCTAAACAGCCTTCTCTAATGGTTCATTATTAAGGATTACCTTAACATATTTCGAAAACCTGTTGACAATATCAGGGACAGTTGCTTTCACTTCCTCAATGGACATGTTGCTGAAAATTCCAGCTCCAAGATCATTATGACCAATGTCAAATGTGTATAGTGCTTTTCGGAAATAGTCCTCCTTAGGCATCAACTTGGCAAACTTTCCTCCTGCATACAGATTGAACATCGATGAGAAAATCGTTTCAAATTGCGTCTTCTACGTACAGTTGACTGTCATCTCTGGAGTAGACCCCAAAAAATAGATCTTGATTACGCACCTTGTTTCCTAATGATCTGTGATCTGTCTTTAAATTGCATAAATTGCTGATATTGCACATCAAGGTAGAATGGACTATATCCACCACTAGCAGGTATAATTGGAGACGGAAATCTGATGGTGGCTCTTGCTGAGGCAAAATTCGCCCCATTTGTGTAGCTGGCGCCCAGAGAATTAAGATAAGCACTGAGATATGGTAGATTGAAACTCTTTGCTGATCAAACAAGAGATCATTAAAGAGTAATAAGAGATCCACACATTTTTTTTAAAAAAATTTAAATGGGAGGCTCAAACTTAAAACCATATCCACACATGTTGACAACGAGATGCAGTAAGAGATCCAGACTCTTATGACGATGGAGGCAAAATGTACGCTTTTACTTTTGAGAGGACCAGTTCATGCAACTTTGAGGAGTTAACATATGCATATGCTATTCGAAGTACAAGCATAATAACTTACCAATGAAATCTATGATCAGCCTTCCATCTGAGAACCTTCCCGCGGGCATGTGAAAGTAAGTGTCTCCATAGGGAGAGTTAAGGGCAGTGAAGGCAGCTGACAGTGTACCAGTATCAGAGTTTGAATCGCCCAAGTTAAATATTGCTGGAAACTCGCAGATTCTCGAAGCAAAGATGGGATTCAAGATGCTGGTGAGAGTTACAAACAACATAAGAAAATAACCCAAAGTGATAAAAGACACTTTAATACTAGGAAACCCCATAGTTTAATCTAGTTTTTGCGACGAGAAACTATAGAGGAAAGTTTGGGTTTATATAGCGTAAATTGGAGCCGGCCCCTCCAAAACGTGGGCGGCTTAGTTTACGGGATCAGAGGCATGAATAATAAAGGTCAAACCTGACTGAAGTACTCAACCTCTAAGGACAGTTTCTATTAGATTCTCAATGTAATAATAGATTTTCAGTTAGATACTCTTCCAATAAAATTATGAAATAGTCATATGCAGTTTACATCATTTTTTGTTTTTTTCATAACAAAATCAATGAATCCTTGATCTTCATTTTGAATCATGTGAACATATTCCAAAACTCTTACATTTCTTTGTATAGTCTATTTCATGTCATCATACGAGAATTTTTATTAAATTCATGATTTTTTTCACAAAATAAATAGAAAAACAAGATTTTCATATAATTTTTAACCATTTTATTGATTTGAATAAATAAAAAGATTAATATATTAAATACCTAATTGAAAAGTTGGAGACATATATATATATATTTCTTTCAATACCTACTTGTATTGGATTTTCAACTGTGCGTTTTAAAAATATATTAAATTAAATTTTTTTAGTATTTTTTGATAAATTTAATTAATTGATATATATATTAAAAATATAAAAAAACAATTATTTAAAAAATTAGTATTTTGCCCTGGGATTAACAGGAGGCCAATGGCTTGAACAGGCCACCGTAGAAAATTATAATACTAAATAATAATAATAAAAGGTAGACTTTCATTTCTTTTCTTTTTTTGCTAGTCCCATATTCAAGGTTTATCATATCATGCATCTGAAAGAACAAAAAGAAGATAAGGTTATCGTGCTGGTAATTATGTTACGTACACGTAAAAAGCGTCGTGTCGGGTTTTTTCCCCCCCTTGTATTATAGAAACCTTTAACCTGGTTTTGTTCTCTTGTCAAGATTATATATACCATTTGAGTTTGAAACGAGAATTATTAAACGGTTGTGTCTCCTTTTTCTACTTTGAGTTTGGACCATACATCTGAACGATGAGATGAAACAACAATTGGCAACAAGGAAACCCTTCCAATTTTGCTTCTCTCGTGATGATTGAGGTTGATTTAATCCATTTTGATGTCTTGCCCCACTTAATTTCTGTGCTTGGAAATTATTTAAGCCGCCCTAATACAGTTTGATTTGTGCTATCAGATTTAGTATACAGACTGGGCAAGTTTCAACATAAACTGTTATCTGATACAACATATTTCAAAGAAAAACTCCAACTAGATTTTGTAATACATGCATGCTCCTTACAGATATTGCTCTACTGCTGTATTATAATCCGAACAATTAGATTTTGTTTGAAAGAGCTTGAATCACCCGTGCAATAACACTCTCAGAAAACAAATCAATCAACTAATAGTTTATGGCTTCAAATAAAACAGCCAAAATCAAGGCCTGGCCATCCAAAGTGGTGGTCAAATGGGTTCGTCATCATGGTTGAAACCACCTCCGAGCGGTCCTTATCCACTGTGGAACAAATGGTAAACACTAACTTATAGCGAACGTATATATGACATGTTAATGGATTCAGCACCTCTTGTGTCTTGAATACATACTAAATTCATCAATTCCCTGTTGATTTGAAATCCATTATTACAGATTAACCGGTGGCTAACTTGCTTTTTTACATTGTAGGGAAAACTCAGCCGCCTGATCACGATCTTTTTTATCTCTCGTTACGTAATTTATAGGAAGATTTGTATTTTGGTTCCTTTATTAATTTATTTTTTTTCAATTGAGTTTCTGTGTGTTTGAAAATGGAACGATCAAGTATATTTATTTTGAGAGTACCGTTTTGCTTTCGGGTGTCACGATACTCTGAACAAGGAAGAATTCTTAAAGCACACAGCATAGTAGCAACTGGATAGGGTCCGGGCTTCTTCGTGGACAGGATCAGATTTTTCTTATCGTAATAAAACGATACCTAGGTGATGGATAATGTTTTTAAAGGAGTAAGAAATTTGGGAGTTATTGATTTGAATTAATATTTATCAATATTATAAAAATATATCTTTTAAATATTTTTAAAATATCTTAACAATTTTTATTTGATAACAAAGTATAAAAAAAATTGAATGAGAACATAATAACATCATAAAAAAAATAAAAGAAATTTGAAGCTCAATTACTAGTAAAGAAAACATTGAAAACGAAGTGAAGAAAATAATTTAAAAAGGATAAAACAACATAACTCGAATCAACATGCTAAATTCATAGCTCGATTATGAGATCAAGATAACCCCGCACATAAAAAATTAAATTAAATAATAAAGGCCAACTCTCAAACAAATTAAATAATGAAAGGTAAACATGATAAAAAATCAATTTAAAAAAAACTGGAAAAATAAAAAACTTAGTCAACTCTATATTAACTCGACTAAGATTTTTGAAAAAATTACCCATGTTGGTTCTTATTTTTGTAATTTTTGTTTTTTTAATGTTGTGTTTAGTTAATATTTCATGATAGAAGAAATAAATATAGAAGAGATAGAAAAATATTTAGTTTGAGAAAAAAATAAAATAAAATTAATAAATTTGTTTCTGAAACAAATTTTAAATGAATTTTTATACCTTAAAACATGAAGTACAAAAAAGTAAATTCTTTCCCCGAGATACTAACCAAACGTTACATAAATGATTTTACTAATTATTTTCTTTTGATAAAGGTTTATAATATGTTTATGAACACATATATGTCAAGGATGTTTTTATAATTAACTCTAATTTTTAATTGATGGTAGTTTTGCTTTGTGAAATAGTAAAATTATTGAACTTACAATCACAATTATGGTGCAGGTTCGAGTTTTGAGAGCAAACATTTTTCTCATGATGATAGCTGGTTCGATAAATGGTATAGAAATGCTAATTTATTTTTATTTATTTTTTACTATAGCATATCTAAGCGACACTAAATTTTAGGGTAGCACCCAATAGAGGAGAGATGTTGCCAAAAATTTGATAAAATGAAAATTTTTTAAAGTAAAGGAGCTATGGAAATTCCAAGCATAAATGAAGAGGCATATATATTGCCGTTCCCCTGAGTGTACACTCGCTGAGCAAACCTTGTTTGTTGAGCTTAACCCCATATCGATTCACTTGCAAAGAGGAGTCTCTGCCCAAATCTATATATGCTGCTTACTGTAATTGTTTATCCACATCCAGATACTGGTGCTCAAATGTGGCTGGCTGGGTATGAAGAAAAGAATACAAGTGCTGAAAATTTTCTGTGTCTAAGCGCATATACATTGGTGAATTGGTCTCAAAAAGTCAAAATACGTTAATCCGATGCATAGGTGCCAGCTCAAGGGAATTGTATTTCACTAAGAAAAGAGTACATACATGACATCTAAAATTGACCGTAATGCTAAGAACAACAAGAAAAACCATTAATTTCTCTGTTTGGACAGGAGGTTGAGGGGAGAAAAGACGGGAGCAAAGTCAATTTTGTTGTCCCGTGGCAGCCGAGCCTCTGAAGTCTGAACAGAGAAAACATCCATTATAATCCTCTGAATTTTATGGTTCAGCGCCCCCTGGACAAAAAAATTGAAGCTCACTAAAGTTTCGATTCTATGGTTGGGATTTGAGTTACAGCCAATAACAATAACCTTGTTGGGTTCTTTTGGCTGCAAATCGACTCTAAATACAGAAAATGAAAATTCGAGTTTCTATCTTGCAAGAGGAATAAAAGGAAGCAAAATCTTTGGTGGCGTATCAATTTTGTTGATTGATCAGGAAGCGGTTTATACATCAGTGAAACTGGCTTTTGAGTACTAGTACTTTCTTTTGTTGTTCACGAACAAACTTAAGACTGGATCGATGTAGAGGGCATTTTCTGCTGCTTTTATCAGGAGTGTTGGACATCAAACATAAGTGATTCTAGACCATGATGAGATTCCATCAATAGCCAATTAAACTATAGCTAAATTTGGTTACACAGTGGTAATACTCGAATTAAGTGAGCTTCGGTGCTCTTGATTTTCCTTCGGAAAAGTGAAAACCCCCTAAAAGGCACCTCAATAGAGAAGCTCGTTGTGAACAAAATTCTGTCTTCGGCGCACACTGGCCTGCGTATGACCATACTAATATTGAAATTCTTGCCTTCCAGGATACTAATCTAGCGGAGCTCCAAAGCCATACAAATCTCGAAAAGAAATAAAGCAATCATGGCATACGTAATCTCCTACTCCAGCAAATAGGGCCTTTTTTGTCAATTCTCCTTCGTAGAGATCCATTTGTTGATGGCTTATCAGAATATGGAATAGAAATTGGAATTTCTGATCAAGTGAGACTGTTGTTTATCTCCAGCACTGAACCCTTATAGTTTATTTGTGTCTCCACATTATATTTGTCTTTCCACATTTTCTAGTAACGTTACGTTATCTACATTTCATAACATCTTCAAAGGCACCTTTCGGTCTCCCTGTACGTAAAGTTGTCCTGGAAAAGTCCCTTTTCAACATGAAAATGGCTATGATTTACAGTTATATATGGTCAAGGCACAGAAAAAATTGAGATCGATGAGTACTCTACTGTATGGCTCCAGGAGACCCGACCAATACGGCCGTGAATTCGGCATCTCCTTTTAGAATAGACATCATTGCTGCAAAAGTCTTGCTGCTGCATGCAAAGCTCTCTCTTCCCATGATTGCTGCATTGCCATATCAAAGACGTCTTCAGCTCCTAAAGAAAAAACTACACTGTAGCATAAATTGAAAAGATCTTACTCTAGTAGCAAAATTACACAGAAACCCAATGGAGATTAAAGTGCAAGAACTCTTTCTCATGTTATTCAGCATTTACAAGCCTCAACATTGACATAATATTAAAGACGAGAAAGCCTCACGCAGAGAAGAATATATAAAATTGTAGCATAATGTTAATGTCCCTTCAAAGTTCAAACCCATCCATTCGATATATCATACTACTATTCTCCCGTCAAACCTGGATAGTTGATGGACTTTGGCCCCTTCAACATCCACACTGCTTTCTTTTAATGCTTCTCAACACTGCTCTGTACAAGTCACACTCTAATATATGACAGTAAACACACGTACACAGAACAAAATTAAAGGAATTGACCGCGTATACATGAAAGTATCTCAGGAAAACTTCTGGTTTAGTTTTTGATGTGTACCCGATACCATTTGATTACATAGATATGAAGAGGCTTGCTCCGGATACATCAGGTGTGAATTGGAGTGCTAAACTGGTCAACAGAAGAAGGCTGCAAGGCACGGATTTTAACATCATATTTTCGATGTTTGGAAACTTCACTGACTGAGGAAGAGTCAGATCCGTCTGCTACAAGTGGATACGCTGAAGCTTTGTCATCATAAGCAATTCCAATATGATTACCACACTTGCGGCAAAGAAGTGCTGTTCTCCGGTGAAACAAACCCCAGGAGTTTCTTGAAAAGAAGGGAATGCATTGGAATTCATCAACCTGGGTAAATCTGCTCTCATCGATGAAGAAGAATGAGATGATCCCTTTCTTTATGGATTTCCCATATTTAGAGCCAATAGATGAGGTGTTCCGATTGGAGGAGCTCAAGTTCAATTCATACCCGCAAATACCGCAGCTGCACCAAAGTTCATTTAATTTTCTACGCTTAAAAAAACAAAGCCCATGCAGAAACAACCAAATCCACAACGATCCAATAAATAATGTATGGGAAGCTCATAAAACAACAATTGATGGATAATGGGAAGCACATAAAACATCCATTGATGGATAATGTCTTATATGTTAATGTAACTAAAAGTAAATGTCACTTTTGCCTCTCTTGTCATTTTTCCATCACTTCTTTTGCGGTTCAAAACTAGGTGAATAGAGGATCAAAATCTCATCTGACAATCTTATTAAAACCATTTCTGTAATGGCCTCGTTCACAATTACAGTCTAGTAAATAAAGGGTAAAACTAACAGCTGTTATTACGAATGATGGAATGTAGAAAAGAACTCCTTCTCGTAATAGAAAACTTAATTCACCTTTTCCTAAACCAGAGGTGTTCAAATAATTTTATTGGCCATAACAATTTTCCTGACACCCATTCCAGAATTATGTTTAAGTTCTGTACCAGTGCTAAGTGCTAACTACCCATAACATTGTTCAAAACTTAAAAAAGCACAAGACTTTTAGTTCCCAAGCTTACAAATTGACTTGACATATCATTAGTCTCTTATTTTACATCCATTTAGAACCATTCTCCCAAGCTCATTAAGAAGCCAAGTTTCCTTTCACCAGGAAAAGAACCTATATATATACTGGACAAGCCAAGAAAATAAATCAGATGTCCTGCACATGCCTCAATTTGATCATGAATTGAATACGGTGAACTTCCAACACAGAACAGAAAACAAAGGACAGTCAACCAATTTGAATCAACAAAAAGAAAAACCCAATAACAAAAAAACTCGATCCTTCATTGAAAAAGAAAAGAAAAGAAAAAGGACCCAGTATTTAGTGGGACAGAAAGAACCTGTAGCTGACATGTCTTTGAGAAGCAGAGGAAGAAGAGAAGGAATGATGGGGATTCCCGTTGAGGTAAGCTTCCTTGCCAACCTTAGATTTTTCCATTTCTGCTTCTTGATCAACGGCTGTGATCGTGATTGGGACTCGAACAATGATACAATTGGTGAGTTAATGATGATCAAAGACAGTCTTGCGTGCAATTGGGTTTGTAAGGAAATCCTGCCTGAATCGGGTGACTTAAACTGACCAAGTTCAGGACAAGAGATAGCTTCTAGAGAGAGGTGAAAGGGTTTTTGCGGAGAAGAAGAAGAAGAAGAAGAAGAAGCTGGGAGAGGAATCAAAGCAATGAAAAGGTTATTGGATTGGTGTCTCCTAGGCTGTCCTTTTCTTTTTTTGGAGACGAACTTGGTTTAGAACGGAAAAAAAATAATAAAAAAAAGGTTTAATTAAGTAATTTGATTAATTAATGCGAGTAATTAAGTGTCATTACGAGGTCCACATACTATTATTAAAGGTGTTTAAATTGCATTATTGTTTCAACAAAAATAAAATTGTAAATTGCATTATTATTCTACGTGGTGATGTTGCTTGGATTACACGTGTATATACTTGAGTTGTTAACTAGAGGTAATTAATAATTATTATAATGGAGGGTGGTTGTTTGTTTGTTCGTCGATCATATGACTTTTAGGAAAGTATTTGGTGATTATGATTTATGATTGCCAATTTGTTGGATAATCCAATTTTAATTTAAGTAATTTATGTGTCTAATCTATTTTCGCGCTAACAATCATGGGCAGTATGTCTTGGTGATTTTTCAAAGATGATTAGTGACTTGTGAGTGTTTAGTGAACTTTTGTGTTTTTTTAAGTGTTTTTAAATTATTTTTTATTTAAAAATTATTAAATTAATATTTTTTAAATATTTTTTTATAATTTCAACGTATTAATATTAAAATAAAATAATATTTTATTTTAATATATTTTTATTTGAAAAAAACTTTAAAAAATATAATATATTATAATACACAAGCTATGAATAAGTCAATTATATAAATTTAAATACAAACTATTAACAAGTTGATGATGTAAGGAGTTAACTACTAATAGTATATGAAAGTTCAAAAAATTTATTTCTATGCAAAGCAACCACCACTGTAATGGCAAAAATTACTATATTTATTTGGTTTTTTTATGTTATTTTTGTTAAGAGTATGTTAGCATTGCTGTGATTGTATTTTTTTTAATTGTTTTTTAATTATTTTTTAAATGTTTTATCAATTAAAAATAATTTTTTAAAAAATATTCCAAAATCATTGCAGAATTAGCTCCATCTAAAAATAAATAAATAAATTATCTTCATTTGCATCAAAGCAGAAGCTAGAACTAAAACAAAGAAAGAATAAGTGATTTTAAATTTTCTAAAGAAGTCGGCAATCTATCAAAACAGGAATACCACAATTTCGTTATACGGCGGCGGACATTGTCCAAATCATACCGACAAGGTTTATTTCAATCGTTCAGAGCATGTTTGGACATAGAAACCAAAGCCGTTTGCTTTTTAAAGTAATGGTCCGTTATATATTATGGTGCGGTGTAATTAAAAACACTTTTAGACTTATCATAATTTTAAAAATTACTGGGTTTTTATTATTTAAACTTGTTTTAATTTCAAATTACAGTAAAAACTTGAATTTTTTTAGAAAAATATAATTTATAATTTTTTTCAAATCTATTTTTGTAAATAAAAATCTCTAGAATACCGAAAACACACCCCTGTACAGTGTATGCATATATAAATTTTCAATGAGAGCTATTTGAATTCAGCCACCAGCATAATTTTTTTGCTCTCATATTGCGATCTATAGTCGATTGTATAGCCGAGAATTTCCAAAGAGATGGTGCACAAATGGCTGTAGTTTTATTTATGAAATGTTTAAAATTCTAAAAAGTTCGATTGATATTTTTATTCAATTTATATTCTAAGAACATGCGTTTGAGATTGCCGTAACTACATTTGTTGTAACCATTAATAGTTTTTTTTTTTCTGGCAAAGGAACACTTTTATCTTTTAACTATCAACTAATTTTCAATTAGGTCCCCCAACAAAACAATTCTTTAATGGTTTCTTTATGTATTGGACATTGCCCAATTAGCACTTTCCTTAAAATGTCGTACTTTAAAATCATAAAAAAATAGAGGCCGGTTTGTCTTAAAACGATGCTGTTTTTTTCATTAATTTGAATAATTTCTATGACGGGATTAATTGGGTAGATGTTTGATAGATGACTAAAAACGAGGGATTCAATTGGAAATTTGTTTTTGTTGGTTACTCATTTGGGATTCATGTGACTTCTGAGGAGCAAATATGTCAAGACGTTTAGCAGATTCCTGAGACTAGTAAGGACTATCAGTTCACCGGAGTTGTAATCTACTCGCACATGATGATGGCCATTACCTGAAAGAAGAAAAAACACCTCTCCATCTGCCTAAAAACTCTCGTATCATAAAACCTGCATTTGGATGCTACTCATGAGAGCAGAAGAAAATCATGTTTCCAATGAAGAGGGCAATTGTTGTTTGTTCATGCAAGAAACAGAGAAAGAGAGACGGCGCTAGTTTCTAAGTAGACATCAACGGAGGATTTTACAAGACATAATAGCTCATCTACTCTTCATCCTCATCGGTCACGAATTTCCCAGTCCCAGGATTCAATGCGGCAACGAAGAAGAAGAGAACGTTGAACAACACAAGTGGTTCAATTTCATTGACTGGAATCCCTGTCTCGATGTTGAGCTGTGCTAGAGCTCCCTTTCCAGTTATGATTTCTCCAATTAAAGAGAAAGCGATGCCCAGCTGAGCCAATCTCCCCACGAAAAGCTCGTTGGATTTTGTAAAACCAAATAGAGGACCTTGCACACAACAAAACAATGAAAAATTCTTTCAGAACACATGCCATGCATCTTTGGATATGCCTCATCCGGTGCTTTGAGAACTAGAAACAACATTTACACTGAATAAAAGTGAAAATGAAACGGTAATAAGAAAATTCAAGAGAATAGATGATAATGTGGAATTGCAAATTAACTACCTCCCTCCTTGAGACCCAATGCTGCCCTGAAGCTTTTTCCTGGAGGGATCACAGCTCCTTCAATGCCGGTTGTTGGGTCATCAACGAAGCGGCCACGATCACCCAAAGCTCCAATGGCTCCAAGCAAGGTGAAAAGGATGAAGAAAAGAAGAAGTGGTTCTGCTTCGTAAATGGGAATTCCAGTCTCTAGGTTCAACTGAGATAGAATTCCTTTTCCTGTTATTGCCTCTCCCAACAACGATGCCTGCAAAGATTGCATTAACTTAAATTAGCAAAACTTTCTATTATTCTACAAACATTTGTTTGCAACAATATCCAAAAAGCTGGCCTCATTTTCTCTGTTTTCTTCGCCCTCTTTATGAAATGCCTGAAACCAGGACAAGACATCTCCACTGTAACAGCAGGGGGCGATGAAGCTACTCGAATAGGCAAACTTCTGTGCCAGCCCTTTGAGTTTTCCTCAAACAACTTTTAAGCTAGTAAATCAAGCTTGTTGTTCTAGTCCAAATTCTACTCATTGGGCAACAAAGTATCAATGCTTGTTTGACCAAACGGTCTCCCTAAAACAAATTGTCTCTGCTCACACTTAACTTACATTTTTCTAAATTTTCATGGTGAAACTCTGAAGCATGGCTAATCGCACTGGCATTGCAAGTTGTCATTGATATTGGTTATTAATTTCTTTTGCGAGTTCTAATTGCCATGGTTTACTAACTACTCTAATGATGAACATATAGGTTGGTCTTTTTCTTGATTTAGAGGTACACTTATCTCCTATCAAATTACGGAGAGACAAGATCAGATCATTGAAATGCGATTGCATGCTAAAAGATCTAACCAAATTTTCAAAAGCAGGACATGTACTTACAGCAAATCCAATCATGGCAACACGTCCCACGAAGAGCTCATTCTGCTTAGTGAAACCGATGCCACCAGAGGTACCAAAAATACCATCTTCAACCTTTGGCTTCGGTGGTGGAGCAGCCTAATAAGCGAGTTAAAGAAAAAACACACACAATAAAGTCAAATTTTTTTTTTTAAAATCACATAATTGACAGCAATTAAAGAAACGCAAACCTTCTTAGGAACCGCCTTGGTTCTGGGTTTGAAGAGAGCAAGCGTAGTAAAAGCATTGGATGAAGAAGCTTTGCTAGGAAGAGGATTGTAGAGAAGACGAGAGAATGGTGCAGGCCTTAGTCTCTGAACTTGAAACTGAAGTAAAGGGTCTCTCTTCAAATCCACCACTTGCCTCGTAGAGACACCAGACATGAGCACCATGGTTTGAGCCATCGTGTTCTCTCTTGTATAGTTTGTTTTTCTGGCTCTTGATGGCTGGAAGGTTTAGTGAGCTTGTTTCTTTTATTCTCACTCAATATAATGCTTCATTTTTCAGAACCAAATGGGTGCCTCAGATGTGGATAGTTAATGACAGGCAACAAGAGTGACCACGTCTGCAAGTTGCACCTTTGTTTTGGATATATAATGTTTGGAGCTCAAAGCTTAAGAAGTTCGCGAAAAGGACAGTTTCTCAACAAGCATTGTAGGTTTGCAAAAGGAGTGTATATCTTGATTCTTGACTCGCAACTGAGTTTTGGATCAACTCGACCAGCAAGTTCAAAAATTCTTATGGTTTTTTGTTCTCGGTTATGAATGGCACTATTAATGGGGTAGCTAGGCTGCTGAAAATTTAAAATTTATTGGTAATTCGTCTGCTGTGTTTAAGAAAATTGAGACGCATTTCATGACATTTAAAAGGGTATTTGGAATTGCATTTTAAACTGTATTTTTTTTTACAATAGAATAAAATTATTATTTTAATATATTTAATTTTAAATAAAAAAACATTTTAAAATACAAAAGGAGGGAATTACATTTCTTTCATTCTTAAAAAATCACGTTGAAGTTTTGCCCAATTGTGTCACCATTAGTTACAAAAACTTATCGGTATTTCCGGGATAAAGAAGCAAAAAAGACACGATCTTTTTTATTTGGAATTTTTTTTAAATCTGTTCTTCTAATATAATACAAGGTATGATCAACTTTAATTTTTTATTAATTGATTAGTGACAGACGGCGATGGACTATAAAATTCAAGATAGTGAAGATTAATAAAAAGTGTTGGAAACACCTAGCTTCACAGTTGAGAAACAAATTTGATCTAAAACCCTAACAAGAGTGACCGTGCGATTTTTTCCTCGCCAACGCATATTTTACTACTTTAGAGTTTCGTTTATGACATAACCTATACAATTCATGATGCTTTTGTTTTCATGGCAAATGATACAAACACGACAATAATGCCGGAGCCTCCTCCTTCCAAGCAACGAGCCCGGGCCCCAAAAAGGCAAGCAGGGTAGATCAAACAATAATCTCTGAGATTAGAAAATCTGTGATCAGGAACCAACGGAAGCGCAGACAAAAGACACGTCCTAGATTTTTCTCTCGGACCTCACCCTCAAACAGAGAAACGGCCACCCGGTTGGTGGAGACGGCACCACACAGTGTCACAGTCACCCCAATATACCCTCTGCTCTGGCAAAAAGACAGCCCATACAGAGGAATCTAGAATAAACCCTTGATTTGACACCTTCCATGGATGCACATGCTTCCTTAGAAAAAATGAACCAGCCCACTGTTGTTAACTACTCCATTGCATATATGCCAGGCCGTAGCGTTATTTTTATAGCTGGAATTCAAACAGAGATCATTTAAACAACAGCCTACAGGCCAATAACTACGAAGAGAGGGCCGAAGGCCTTATAACATTTCGAGCCAGCGGAACATCCCGAAAACGCCTAAGCCGGCACCAAGCTTACCAACTTCATGCAATAAAACTGGCCCTGTTAAGGAAGCATCTAGAATCATTGAGAGGCCCATGATCATGTCACGCAGGAAGGTCGCTCACTCTTGTTACCCTACTATCCTAACAAACTAGGGCGCTTACACTCTGTTTTATTTCTTCCTTTTCAATTCAATCTTCTTCTTTTTTATTTTTCCACTTTCATCTCTTTTTTTTTTACTTTCATTTTTTTTTAATTTCATCATGGGATTTTTTAAAAATCATCTAAATTATTTTTTAATCAATCAAGTCGTCTAAACCATATCGAGTAAATAATCAAGTTAAAAAGTTTTCATCTTTTTTTTTTAATTTTATCCTCAAATTATTTTTAACCTATTAGTCAAATTATTTCTGCAATGTTTACTTTTAAATTTGAGCTAGTAAAAAATTTTGTTTTTGAGACTTTTTATATTAATTTTATTATTTTCTATGCAAATCAGCTAGTTTATTTTTGGAGCATCTAAATCAACTAAATTATATTGACTCAACTCTCATATAATTTAATTCTAAATCTGATCTAGAGAAAAAGTCAAGCCATTATATTTTAAAATTAATTTATTAGAATTAATTTAATAATAATATCAAATAATTTTTTATAACTTAAATATTTTTTATCATCTTAAAAAAAAATTAATCACGCTCACATCTTAGTGCGTTATTGTAAACTCAGTATCCTTGTCAAGGGGTTTGGAATAATATACAAGTTGGGAACTACAATACATGACAGAAAAAAATAATGTTTAGTTTGTAAGACGGGGAATAAAATTTCTATATTTTTAGGAGACACGTGTAACAAAAGGAAAGAAATAAAATTTTATTTCAGAACTATCCTCGCAAGTTTTTCAAAATTCTAAGCAATGCCTCATAATTATCGATACTAGCCATTGATTTTGAATGAGTTATTTTTAACCATTGGATTTGTATAAACAAAAAATGTAAACAGTATAAAAGCAAAAATCACAAAAATAAAAAAAACAAAGGAAATGTTTATAAGTGTTTCTAAGTGAAAAATATGCAAGAAAATAAGTAACGGAGAGGATATTTGAATTTACCATTGAATTTTACCTGATTCCGACACGATTAATTAAAATCCAGCATGCCCAAGATTGAAGACAGTATTGGTAAATGACGCCTTGTTTAACTTTTGGTTTTTTTTTTTTTTTTCAAACTTCCGAGCCTAGAGTCAAGCCTGGCAGGCCTATACCATAGCCAAAATTTGCTTGGGCTCAACTCCTCGCAAAGTTTATATATATATATATATTATTTTATTTTATTGTTCGTAAAATATGCTGTAAATTTTGTATTTTTATGAGCTATTTTTACGTGCATAAAAGTCATGGTTTGTCATTTTTTACTTCAAACCACGATTTTTCAGGAAAAAAGGTTTTATCAATATAAAATATACATGATTTAGTGAAATAGATACAAAGAAAATAAAATACAAGGACGAATATGTATCTATTTAAATTTAAACTATATTTTTTATACTTTTAAGTGATACAAATATAAATTTTTTAAGATATATATAAAAGAAATTATAATAAAAAAGACCTGATCAATTATATATATACTGAACATAACATGTATAATATTAGGTACAGGATTGGATTTTTTATTAACATATATCAATAAAAAATTAAGGAAATATAATTAACGAAAAACATGTCTTTAATTTTATAACCCAAATTAGGGTGTGCAAAAAAATATTTACATTAAAGAAAATAATAATAGCACAGCAAAAATGTCTCTAAACCAAATAAAACAGGCACATGAATATATATACGGTTCAAAGGTGAATTAAATTTAAATATATTTTGTCTTGTTTTGTTCTTCGTTATCAAAAAGGCATGTACAAAGATTTTATATATTGCACACCAAACCAAATATAAATCAATTTTATCTCCATTGTCTCCTCTCATCTTGTTTGATCTCTGTTATATCATCTTTTTTGTTTTACATAGCATTCTAAACCCAACCTAACTCTACACAGGCTTCATGCCTTCAAGGTGTCATGGATCATTCACAGATCTCCTAAACTTCATATTTCAATATCTGCGATAAGCATCCCAAAGTTTTATTGCTCTACAAAAGGCTATGGCGCTGGCGCTAGAATACAGTTGATGACAACCAGTTAGAAAAAAGTTGGAGCAGAAAGAACAACAATCCCAGCTGCACACATTTTATGAAACAGAAATGAGAAAATTAAACATTATCTGTGCGCTTAGCATACGACATGTCCGCGTTATGGTATGGGCTCGATCTCTGTCAATAATTTATCTTACTCGCACAACACGGGACAGTGGACAGACACCAACAGCAGAAAGCTGGTGCTTGTGACCTACACCGAGATATGAACGCATCATCTTTTGACTTATGTCATCAATCAATATATAGTACAGACTACTCACGGCCTCATATTAATCATGATCCCATAAATCAACTTATGAAGACCCAACAAACAGCCTGGCGTAACATAATTTCAGCCATCGGCGAGAAGAGATGGATATTGTGATCACAATTTTCTAACTTCTTGACTGATCTGTATAGTTTAGCTTCATTTTTATTTGGCACTTCATTGCACTTAACTAGCTAGCAGAGAACAGCAAACACCAGTAGTGACGCATTTTATATCGATGGCTCCAACTGTCATTTGAAAAGAAGAAAAATTCATGTACATGCACGTTATGTGGGGCTGCTTTGAATTTTGATGCCCCCTTTTCTGTTTTTTTGGGGGGAGCGGGGGCGGGGTTGCTGCCGTGCTGGTTGGGGTTTCCTCCTCTCTTCCATTTTTGTATCCCTCCGGTACCTTAACCCCAGATAGTTAATTTGCGGTTCTCTCTAGGTTATCATGAGCAGTAAGACCATTGGTTCCGGAAGTTGTCTGCTATAGTGCTATGAGTCGTAGCAACGGGAATAAACTTTTAGAGGGGCAAATTTTGCATATATGGGGCCACCTATTAGGTATTATTACACCTCCATAAGCTTTCTAATTTCTTGTTGCTATATATTGCAGACCTTCTCTTTTGTTTGATCATAATCCCCTTGATCTTTAATTTTAACTTTTGCAGCTACCCATTTGTTTAAAATATATGTACCGTAGTAATTATATGAATTTAACCTCCATGCTTGAAGCAAATTGGCGTGGAGATTGACTTGCTGATTAATTAATAACTTTGAACCTTTTTTAAAATAAAATAAAATAAAATAAAATCTCGTCTGTTTACAATGACTCCCTCGACCTTGGCGTATTCTGTGTTACAAAGGATGCTTTGCAACTACAAAATCTCGTATGTTCACATTATAAATTTTACTATAGTATTAGTTTTTGTATAAATATTCCAAGGCGAGTAACTTTTTTTTGTTCATATTGTGCTCTTAATTAAAATTAATATATATATATATATATATATATATAGAAAAAAATCTTGAAACATCCATTCACATTTGTTCCTGGCTAGTCTTGGCACTTGAAACTTTCTTTTATTGCCATTGTATTTGTAAAATGTAGCATGGATAAAACCTAAATTAAACTCTAAGATTAGAGAAATTAATAGAGAAACACTTTAATATGCTTTGAGAAATTTTAATTTAATAATCTAGTAAAAAAATAATGATTGTTTATATAAATATAAAAACCCAGAATACAAAAATAACCAGAAAAAATAATTAAAACAACAGAAACAGTCATTCAATTATTAAATATAAAACTATAATTGTTCTTGTCATGTGAAAATGCGTCCCAGCTTCTTCCCTGATCTTGTCTCATCTATATTGTATATAAACACATACACGAACTTTCAAATCATAATTCATTCTACTTGCTAGCGTATATATAGTTGCTAGATATATAATCCTGGTGGAAACCTAGATAAAAAAGCTTACAATTATTCCGGGAAGGGTTAACTTGTTGGGTGGACCCTCGTGAAAAAATATTCGGGCCCTCCCAAATGAGAAGCACATTATATCCGCCATGGCCTCCTCGACTTTGTCTGTCTTCCACGTGAGTGGAAAGTGTTTGGATTTGACTAGCTCCCTCCATGATTGATGTTGTTGTTTATAACGAAGAAATATACACCAGGACTGGAAGGGAGAGAAGAAATTTTCTTCCCTTCTTGCTTTGCATCGGAGGGAAACTGTGAGGATGAAAGTTGATCAGTGAAAGCCCCTTTTCCCTTAAATGGAAACGAATGGAATTATGGAGGTAAGGGAAGTGTTGCTGATAAATCACAATAATGATCATGTTGATGGCAAAAGCTTGTCTTTGAGATTTGGGGAAAATCTACTAATTTATCCATACAGGAATTTCATACTTGAAATAATAATATATTAGCAAAGTAAACCAAACTTCGCTACAGGTATGATAAAAAAAAATTGGAATATAGAAAAAATTAATGCTAATCATAGATAAGAAATAGATGAGATTGTAATATATCATCTTGGTAACATAGCTCTTTATTATTTGTATTTAATTACATGGAAATAATACTTGTTGTAAGATAAATAATAATTTAAATTTCATCAAAACAAACTAATTTAATAGTAGAATCCAACCTTTTCTTATTAGTATCTTTTATTCTAGCAAAAAATATATATATTTTTGTTATGTGTAACTCATTTAAAAAATATCAAAAGCAATCATAACACATGTCCAAAGAAATTTGAACAATTCAGGATAATGATAAAAAAATCTCTCGGGTTAATCCCAACCCTTTTGTCAAGTGAAGATACATTTATTTTTTGAAAATACGGGTAAAAAAATAGAAGTGAGAGAAAAAAATAATAATCTTATATAAAACCGAGTAAATATCTAATAATATTTTATTAACTAATATCTAGGACCATTTCTAATCAATTTATTATAATTTAATTAAAATTGATGATCTATTCATCAGGCATTTTGAATTTTTTTTAATCACACTAAATTTAAAAAAATATAAAGGATGGAAAGGGCCAAGTAGTGGGTCTGGACGAGCCATCATGCATGTTGCGACAAGACTAGGTCTATATGCTTGGCCTTCTATGTGTTTTTGGCTTGGGTCTAGTGGTGGAAGATATCTTTTTTATTAAAAAATAAATAAACAACATATTGTATGCATTTTCATAATCCGCTCACTGAAGTGGTGGTTGAAAAATCCAATCATGAGTTCTTCAATCTAAAAGTCAATTTTCAACCAATTTTTACTTAAAAAGATTTGAAAAAAAAACTATTAAAACCTCAACAAATCAATTTCTCAATCCATAAATACTCCTAAGATTATAAAAAAAAAAATGCAAGATTAAACCAATTTTTTTCTTTTTTAATCCCCAATTATTTTTTTCAACAATACAAAGAGTAAAAACCATCTTAATGAAACTCTTATTATCAAATAAAATTCATTCATACAAAGAACGAGTTTTTTTATTGATGGAATATGGACAACCAATCACCTTCTTTTTTTTTTTCTATTTTCTTATGACTTTCTCATTTTTCTCTCAAACCTAAATACCTAAACGCTAATAGAATAAAGTTTTGGACATAAAACATATAATTGTCAAACTAGAGAGATTAGAATAAAATTTAAGAATAATCTCAAGGAAAATTTCCTCGAAAAAGCGTTGAATGAATAGTGTTTGGTCCAAAGAGATGCTGAATTTTTTTTTACTCACTTTCAATTTTGATTTGATATCCTTGTTTCTAATTTCTTATGGATAGTAAATTATATTTTATTTTTTGCAAAATTAAACATTAATTCAATGCCAGAGCTTTTTTTGTACACAACAATAATCAAATAAAAATAAAAAAAATAAATCATCAAATTCAATTCTTGAAAAGGTAAAACCATGATTTTTTTTTAATAACTATAAAAAAGGGATAGAAAAAGTATCAGAATCCACATTAATCTCGCTTAAAAGCTACATGGTAATTTTGCCACACCTTTTAGATGTCTGCTAATGTGATAAGAAGACTGTAGGCAAACCATATATTAATTAACCCTAAAAATATTTTTGTAGTGACGGATGAATTGATTTTACTTTGATATTTTTTTCCTTATAATTTACTAATCACGTATATATGAGATTATCATGCATAATAAAAAGATTAACGTTGTACTTGGTTAGTGTTCAGAAATATAAAAAGATGGATACGTAAATGATAATATGTTTTGTTGAAGAGATAAAAACAAATACATAAAATAAATTTACATTTAAAATAATCTTAAAGTGTATTTATTTTCTTTTAGAATAGAAAAATACCAAAAATATGTCTTTCTAGTTTTTATCCCTATACAGTAACTAAACTTGTAATGACAAATTAATGATATCATTTTTTTTAACTTAAACTAGATTTTAATCAAGTCGACTATATAATAAGCAGTGAAATCAACTTCAAATTAATTTTTTTAAAACTCAATCTAGACCGGAGCCGAGTAGACCAGATCCTGGAGTTCGGACCGAATTTTAGACGGGCGATTTGGAATATTATTTTTTTACTATGCCGAGAAACGGTGACATTTTCTCCATGATAAAAGAAACCCGTTTTTCGTACACGGAGTTTATTGTCTAATGTCGTGGCGTATACGCATCGTATGATCAGCACGGTGGTCAAAGTCCAAGTATATTTTATTTCCCACTGAAGAAGTTTTCCGTCCATAGAAAAAGAAACATGAAGAAATTAAAAAATAAAATCGAACTTCGAAAATACATGCGCCGTGCTCTCCGAATCGTCAGATGTAAGGATCGGCACACATCTCGAGAAATGGGATCGCAAATTCACAATATCCTCTGTCTCTGGCTTCATAGTTTTTTTTAAAAAAGAGAGATACGAGACCGCAGTAAAGGCCACCACTCCCTCCCCCCGCTAACGCAACGTTATTATTGGATTCCTCCACAACCCCCAACAATCCAAATACAAACAAATAGACAACTGTTGGCAATTTTTTTTGTTCAAGAAAAAAAGCTGAAAACGTACAGAGAGAGCAAAGAAAGCATGAAAATGACTCAAAATTCAAAGACAAAGCGACAGAGAGAGCGTCTCTCCAAACTTTTTTTTTATAAAAAAAATCGAATAATACAAATATATAATCCATTAATCACTATTTGCTACTCAATGGGCGGGAACGAGAGTTGAGCCCCTAATTTCAAACACATTAAATAAAAAATTAGTTATTAATTTCTTATTGTCTGTACCAGACAAGAAAAGCTGAAAAGCTGTTTTTTTGAGGTCTCACACTCTCACTCCCACTCTCCCTCTCCCTCTCCAGTCTTTTTCCTCTTTTGCTCACAGCTCCACATTCACAGTCACATGCACTTCTGCTCCCTTTTTTTTTCCTTTCAAATTATTTGAAAACAAGAGAAATAATTTAAAGCGAGAGAGAAAGAGAAAGTAGAGCTAAAAAACAAGAAATAGAAACCCACTTTTCACCTGCCCAGTTAATGTTGTGTATCTTGATATTAATATCTCCTGGCTGACATTCCACAGATTTTTGCAAGAGCTATATTATTGTTTTTTGTTTGTTTTATTAATCCCTGTGTTTCTCAGCAAATCTTAAATCTTGAACCCAATTCCATCTGTTTTGTTTCACATTCATCACTCTGGCTTTTGTTTCCATCTCCGGTCAAAGGTACTTGATCTCTATCTTTCCAACTCTGTTCCTTTCAACTCCACTGTAATTAAATATTATTTTTATGTCTTTGGAATCCTCAACAGTATTTTTGGGTTGTATGCTTTGATGGGTAACCCAAAGTTGGGATCTTTTGAGCAGGGTGTACTGGGTTTTTCTTCTTTCTTTTCTCCTTGTGAGTTTTTTTTGTTAACAGTTACTGTTTCATTAATACTCGTTCATGTTTTTGCTTTGAGGGTTTTTTTTTGGAAGATTCAAATGTTCTTTGTCCGGTGGGTTGTTCCCATTTTGTAACTAAATAATTGGGTCTCTGGTGATTTCTTTGTTATCTGTTCTTACCAATTCCATTTCTTAACTTCTCCATCCATGGCTGTTGGTCAATTTGTCTCTGTTTCCCGCTGGGGTCCTTAAAGGTGTCATCTTTTGGTGTTGTTGTTGGGGTTGGATGGTTATTGGGTGGATTTAAAGCAAAGCTGATAAAATTAGAAGACAAGTCATCTTTTTGTTTAATGTTTTAGATTGTCAACAGAAGCTGTTCGTTTCTGCATACTAAAAGGGCCTTTTCCTGCCTGCACCTTTTATCCTGCTATCCAATATAATTTTTCTTGTGCATCCATTTTTTTGTCTCTGAATTTCTTGCAACTCATGTATTGACGCATAGAAACATTTTTGGTAATTCGCCAAAGATGTACAATTATATGCAGATAAATACTTATTGATGAGATAGCTAGTGTCTGATTGCCATATCTTGCGATGGAAAAGAGGAAATGGTTGTGGAAGCGGAAGTCTTCTGAGAGGAGTCCTGGTGAAACAGACAGTTCGGGGTCAATATCTTCACATTCTGAGAGATTCTCTGATGATCAGGTCGGTGGCTGAATAGCCCTCCTCCTGTGAAATTTTAATATGTTCTACTAAAGTCTCTAACTCAATCACCATATATGGTCACAAACACCATTATTCATACCTTGGTTCACAAGAGAGTTGCAATTTATTCATAGCGAATCATTCGACCCTCTCGCAAGGTTTCTGTTTTTAATTCCATGAGGTTGTCAATCCATTTACTGTTTCAATCTAATCTCATTAATGCAAGTGTTTAACTTGCTCCTGTTTGGAGGCACCTCACATCAGCTAAACACTCCTCCTTTGTAGTTTTGAGAAAGAGAGGATGATGCACTCTTGCTAGGATCGTTGTTCAGATCATTAATTGGACATTTACTATGAGCAGAAAACTCAAAATGTTGCTTCCTCTGTTTTCAAGTATCAAATAAAACACTGTTGAATATTTCACTCCAGTGAGAAAAATGGTTGTCGAGTTGCCTTGCTCTTCCTCCATGAGTTGGCTTTTCTATTTTCTCACAGGCTTCAAATTTTTCTTTTTTGAATAATTGGTTTTGCCCACTTTCTCATTGTTGAAGCAGGACCCCTCAAAGGCATCTCCTACTGATAGTGCTCAATCACCCGAAGTCACATCAAAAACTATAACTACGGATGAAGATGTCAATGATAGGATTAAGAGTTTGACAGACAAGTTATCAGCTGCTCTTGTGAATGTTAGTGCCAAAGATGACTTGGTAAAGCAGCATGTAAAAGTCGCTGAAGAAGCTGTTGCAGGTATTTAGTTAGTACAGACTCAATTTCTACTACTTTCTTGTTATATTTTTAAAACAAACCATGTATGTAATACACCATTTTTATATATTCCCTGATTGTTTTAAGACTCCGCATATCCTGAACTAATTGCAAGATCTGCGGATTATTCTTTGTTCTTTTTATTATAAAGGAGTTCTCTCCAAAATGTCATATATAGGAGTTCATTTAAATTCAAATTTCCGATGACATTTTTTGGAACGAAGCATAGCAGCTCTTGCTTTATCCTCTACTAATGTACTCAATGAATTTATAGGCTGGGAAAAGGCTGAGAATGAAGTAACAGCTCTCAAGAAACAACTTGAAGTTGCAATTCAGCAGAAAGCTGGATTGGAAGATCGGGTGAGCCATCTTGATGGGGCCCTCAAGGAATGTGTTAGGCAGCTGAGGCAAGCAAGAGAAGAGCTGGAAGAAAAGATCCATGAAGCTGTGGTACAGAAAAGTCTCGAGTGGGAATCCATTAAATCTGAACTTGAGAACCAGTTTATTGAGCTCAAGACAAAAGAAGCTGCTGCCAAGTCTGAATCCCCTGCTCCGATTGTTGATGAACTGTGCCAGAAGCTTGAATATTTGGAGCAAGAGAATGCTACCCTGAAACTCGAGCTCCTTTCCCAGTCTGAAGAGTTAGAAATCAGAACAATTGAAAGGGACTTGAGCACTCAAGCAGCTGAAGCAGCCAGCAAACAACATTTGGAGAGCATAAAGAAGGTGGCCAAGCTTGAAGCTGAGTGCCGGAGGCTAAAAGCAGCAGCATGTAAACCATCGTCTGTTAATGATCACAAGACTTCTGCTGCGTCCTCAATTTATGTTGAGTCTCTCCCTGACAGTCAATCAGACAGCGGGGAGAAGCTTAATGCTGTGGAGCTGGATGCTCGTAAAGTTGGTTGCTCGGAGCCATACAAGTCTGAACAAAGTTGCTTAGACTCGTGGGCATCTACATTAATTTCAGAGCTTAATCAATTCAAGAATGAAAAATCTATCAATAGAAATCTCCCAGCCTCTTCTGTCGAAATTGATCTCATGGATGATTTTCTTGAAATGGAACAACTTGCTGCCTTGTCCGAGAATGAAACTGGAACTGATAATTCTAAAGCGGAAGCTGTTATCAAACAATCAGTTGATGCTGAAAGCTCATTGAGAGCTGAGCTTGAAGTCATGGCAAAACGAACTGCTGAATTGGAAGATAAGTTACAGAAGGTGGAAGGAGAAAAGTTTGAATTGGAAGAGAAGTTACAGAAGGTGGAAGGAGAAAAGTTTGAATTGGAAGAGAAGTTAGAGAGGATTAAAGCAGAGATGGATGAGTTGGAGATGGCTCTAAATGAAAGTCAGGACAGGAATGAAGCATCACAACTTCACCTGAGCGAGGCCCAACAGAAGTTGGTGGAGTTGCAAGAGGAGCTATTGTTGACAAATGAATCAAAGCAGCAAATTGAATTTCAACTCGTTAGCATGGAAGCAGAGGCTCGGACCATGTCTGCAAAAGTTGACTCAATACAAGGAGAGATTGAAAAGGAGAGGGTTCTGTCAGCAGAAATCGCACTCAAGTATCACGAACTCGAGGAGGAGCTCTCAAGAAAGAAACAGGAAGAAGAGCTACAGCAAAATGTATGCTCAAGTGGTGAACCAAAGATAAAGCAGGTCAATAAGCAATATCATCTGCATTATTTTTTCATTAACCTCTATCTTGCAGCTATCTACATTGTAGATAGACTCGTTTTGTGTCCCAAGTATACTAAATGTTAGACTTGTGTGTAGCAGGAGGACTTTGATGTAGCTGCAAATAAACTTGCTGAATGCCAGAAAACAATAGCGTCTCTAGGGAATCAGCTGAAATCTCTGGCAACTCTAAAGGACTTCTTGATTGACACTGCAAGCATACCAGAGTTCTCTGCTGGAGGATCAGCAATTCCTAAAGGTAATGGAGAACCATGGAAGTTACACTCCAATGAAACATTTTCACCTAAGAGAAATTCCGGTTCTTTGAGAATTGACAATGAGAATTCTGGCCCTGCAGTAAATATAAACGAAGGAGACTCACCCCCATCTGTATCATCGTCAGCTTCATCTGCTGTGTCATCAAATCACGTCAGTTCTGAGAAGAACCGAAATGGTTTTGCCAAATTTTTCTCTCGAAGTAAGAATGGGATACAGCTAGAAATTTAGCAACGGTTCAAGTAGTCGGAAATTATAAAAACTAAAAGGTAGATTGATGATTTGTTATTTGTAAAATGGGGAATTGGTTGAATGCTGATTAAAAGCTGTTTAATCAGCAGTACTAAATTAGATGGATTTCATTATACATGAATGATGTTCTCAGAATATTAAATCCAAGCAAAGTTTTAAATTTAGACTGCTTGGATTCTGTGTTCATACTACTCTGCAGCGAAAATGCTCCTGTCAGTCTAGCTTCAAGATTGGTAATTTGAATTCCTGGCATCAACTCTATTATTGCTAGATGGTTCAACTTCCTAAAGTCATTATAGCCAAAGAAGTAATGCTTTCCAGCATTTGGTTTGGCTATGAAAATGAATAAAGAATTTGACTGAGGAGGGTGTGGGTGTCTGCTAAACAGCATTGGAAAGGGGTAGGAAAGATGATCACAACTCACAAAGTGGAGTTTTATATATATATATTTCTTTGCAAGCCAAGCTATAACAAATTAATTGCATGTTTTTTTTATATTACCGTAAAAATTGTTTTTTAAAATAATTTTTATTTATAAATATATTAAAATAATATATATTTTTTATTTTTTAAAATTTATTTTTGATATTATTATATTAAAACGATTCAAAAATATAAAAAATAATCTGAAGTTAAAAAAAATTAAAAAATTTTAAAAATATAATTGAATCAAATGTCAAGTAAAATTTAAAAATCGTCAAGTAAAACATCAACAGAATTTAAAATAAATAAATAAAAATACTCAAAAATAATTTAAAGCATTACAACTCTAAAATTAAAAATTAAAATATAATTATAAAACTAAAATAAATCCATTCCAATCGATATCAAACATTACCCAAACTAATTAGATCTAATAAAATTGATCACTTCTTACTATTCGGTCAACCGATGAATCAAAACTATTAAGCAAACCAATTGACTGGTTGATGAAGATTTCATAATTCTAATCTACTAGTCTTCTAAAACTGC
This sequence comes from Populus x sibirica, assembly GCA_019202695.1. Taxonomy (NCBI): domain Eukaryota; kingdom Viridiplantae; phylum Streptophyta; class Magnoliopsida; order Malpighiales; family Salicaceae; genus Populus; species Populus x sibirica. Next base: position 403,558 of record JAGMVL010000643.1, on the reverse strand, counting down.
AAATCCTTAAAAAATATTCATCCTGTTCCCAAAAACCCCATCACTTTAATCTTCGTACATGCCAATCATTTTAAGCCAAATTAACATTTTATAACATCAATTAAACATCTCAAATCATCCGATAGAATCAAGCATAAAAGCATCAAGATAATACCGTAGAAATCCTTATCTTCAACATTCACTTCTTCTTTCCTTCTTTTTTTTCCTTCTCCTTTCTCTTTCTTTTTCCTTCTTCCTCTGGTTCTCTCTCTCTCAATGAAATCTGATTTTTTTCCTTACTTCATATTTATATTTATAAAAAATATACAAAAAGATCAAAGTACCTCTCATAGATCTCTTTTCCAATCCAATATTTCAACATATTACACTGCCGGTTTGATTTTTTGAATGGAGCTATGAAGTTGAATTCAAATTCCAACTTAAAAGGACCCACAACGACGAACCACTGGCTGGACCCTCAGAATCGGTTTTCTGTGTTGTGATTCTTCAAATAACGCATCCCCGTGATAAGAAAATAAATATTAAGATATTTTTACTTCGCAAACCGACAGCACAAGGTTCTATGGTGTAGTGGTTAGCACTCTGGACTTTGAATCCAGCGACCTGGGTTCGACTCCCGGTAGGACCTTTTGTTCTCAGATGCCCACAGACATCTTTATAACTGGCGTGTTGCCGAAAACATGCTACAGGTGGCATTGCCGAAAACCCAGTCCACAAAATTGTGGATCACTTATGTGGTTGCAATTAAAATCGGAAAGTTCCAGAAAGAGGACTCCTTGAGAACACATAGTAGAAATGATCACACGTGTCCCGTCATTATCCAGTCATTCATTGTACTAAGAAAATAGTATCGTTAAAATTGTTTTTTTTTATTTAAAAATATATTAAAATAATATATTTTAAAAATTATTTTTGATACAAATATATTAAAATAATTTGAAAATAAAATAAATTAACTTTTTTCAAAAATAAAATAAATTTAAAACTCAAAAACATACCATAACTAACATAACTATGTTGTTCGACAGATTGTTCGAAACAAATCACATTAGCACGTAAAGGGGATTTACAAGGCTAATTTCTGAAGTAGGTATTATTACAGTGAGCTAACAGCAATTCAATGCCGAAAGATCCATGCCAGGTCAAACAAATTTAAACAGATCAATCTAACAAATTGAAGAAATCTCAAGGAGAACAAAGCACAGCATAAGCATTCCCTTTACCCTCCTTTCTGCCAGTCATTCACCATGATGATGGCTGCTTTTCTGGGGAGTTCTCTCTCTTGTGAAGGCATTGAACAGATCAATGCCAAGACCAGCATTGATTAAATTCATTCCAGCCATCCCAAATAGAGCAAGTGGCAACACCACGCCCTTTTCAAACCTGGGAGCGTCAGCGATCAGCTTGATGGTGATGAGTATGTGAGACAAGGATCTTGCAAAAATGAAAGTAAGCCAATTAAGAACCCATTCCATCCTCACAATAGTGCTCTTAGCATCGTGAACTCCAGCCATCCGCCGCACTTTCCTCACATGAAGAAATATTGAATGCAGCTGTATGAAAAGTGGATTTCATTGATAGCATCATGGAACAACATCTGCATTGAGTTCGCATAAAGGCCTGAAAGGAAAACATACCTCGCAGACCAGAGTGAGAATAAGATAGTTGATTGTGACGTTTCGATACAGAGCTAGAGTAAAGCAGACGAGAAGTATCAGATGGTGAACCAGGATGGAAGGGATTAAACCGCTGTATAATCGGTAATGGAGCATATCCAACTGATCATATGCAAAATAACCACATGAGAAGCACAAAGCAGCATACGCCCACTCCCAAGTACCTCCAACGAGCTGTGAATGTTCAAACATCCCATTGGGACCGTTTTTTAAACGCTGATTTGCCAAAATGAAAACCACTGCGAAGCAAGCAGACAAGCCTAGGAATTAATAATGATAAGATAAGAAGCACATCACAAAGGAATGCAAGCACGTTGCAGCATGAAATTTAGAAGCATCAAAATAGTTGAGCACAAGAAACTTCATTGAATTCAAAATCTACCTTTCTCATCTTTTAAACATCCTTTCCATCAATACACATAATTCTGGTAGTTGGTGATTAACTTATAATCGAAAGGATTGCTTAAAAACTGATGCGCCTGTTACCGACAAAAGCAACAGTGACTATACTGTTGCCTCCCAATATGAACATTTATACAGAAAGACGCACAGCAGGAAAAGAAACCAAGCTATTCTTTCCATAATTATCAGAAACAGCTTCCAATAAGATGTCAGAAACCCAAATGAAAAGAGAGAGAGAGAGAGAGAGAGAGAGAGAGAGAGCAGAATGACAGAAATATTGAGAACCTGACACGGAGATGATGGTGGAGTGGAGGAGAGAAACGGAGGTGTTAACAAAGAGAGGGTCACGAGAGATAAAAGACCGAACGACCCAATTGGCTATCTGGAAAAAAACAGCCCCAGCAACAATCCAAAGTAGCTCCGAGCGCTTGTTGAAAATAATCTCGAACAGAACGGACACGAACCACAGAATTAGAGTGGCTAGAAAGAAGGTGCCTGCCTTGTTCTTTTCATTCTGACTCTGACTTTTTCTTCTTGCCATAGTATCAATTGTTATTCGGTGTGGATGACGTAGACAGAAAGACAGGGAGAGCATAGATTTTTGAAGGTGCGTGCGGGGGACATATAACCATGGCGCCGAGGTGCGTTATTTTTGTTCGTTGGAAATTGGGAGAGGAGGATATAATAGAAATTGAAGATTGCTTTTATGATCCGCAATCTCTTTTGACCATCGATGCCCACGAGGCCGTGAGACCCGATCATTAAATGAAACCTCTTATGGGCTTGGACCAACGAAAATCACTGTTCCTTTGTTTGTTCATTTATGGGGTGATTTAGTAAAATTAGTGGCAGAGCTAGACAGAAATGCATGACAACCACCATAATTCTCCTTGGCCTGTTTATGTGCAATATGCTGCTTCTTATTTTCATTAGGCGTGCTTATCCACACACTATATTTTATATATTTTATGGTTAAAATAAAAATTAAAAAACTGATTAAATCAAGAAAATTAAAAAAAAAAACTATAAAAACCAAACTATAAAAAAACCCGATCAAACTGATTAGAAAATCTTTAAAAAAATTGATTCGGTTTAGTTTTGGTTTTCAAAGGCTAAAACTGAATTAAGCAGACCAAACTGAATCAGTCCAAAAATTACTAAAAAACCAGGGTACTGTATATAAAAAGAATTGCATTCTAACCCTGGCAATTAGCGACCAGACACCCCCTTCACAATCACAGTCACATTCTCAATCTCTAAATCTAAATTAATATCTTCGTCTTTCAATCTCTCTTCTCTAAATCAAAGTTGCTCCTCCAAACTCTATGATTCTCTCAGTCTCTTAGTCTCTCGGTCTCAAGTTTACTGGTCTTCTCTCTTCATCCTTTTAGAGGGAGTGCTAAGGTGGTCTGAGAAACATCGAGTTATATGTGCAATGTACTGTATATTATCATAAAAACTTGAATCGTTGAGTAACCATGGCTCTTTTTTCCCCCCATCAAACCCCCTGGTGACTTCCCAACCATCTTCTTTTGTTAATTCCTTTTACACTTCTTAATTGACCTTTTTTTCTTTAATTTATTTGTTTTACTATATTATTTATAGGATGACCATTTATTGGTAGTTGCATCCGGAAGAGGAACAAAATCCGATAAAGTTACCCCTATTGTTGAAACCCTTTGTCTTTTTGTAGAAGCACATTTATAATCAGTTTAAACCATTTTTGGTTATGTTTTAAATCTTAGAGAAAAAAATTCAGGTTAGTTGTTTTTTTTAGTAAAAAAAAACCGAACCAAAAATGCTTACCTGTATTATATTTAATGCTCGTATGGACATTATACTCACTGGATTAATAACAAAGAACTGTCAAATATTTCAGCAAAGTCTTTGCTAGTAGACTTTCAACCATGTCAAATCTGAGTTTGGGAGAGAGGAGTGCGAAAGAACTGTCGAATTCTCTTTCTTAATTTACTATTGTTTTGTTTTGTTTTTTTTATTTGTAATTTTTATTTTATATTGATGTAAAAAAAGGTAAAAAAAATGAGTGGTAAAAACAACAACAGTAAAAAAAAAGAGAAAAAAAAACAAATAAAGGGTGATAGATACAAAACTACTTCAATGATATTACATCAACAATAACTTGTGTTATCCAAGTGGTCTATCACCATCATTACTATCATTACTATCTCGATTGATAAATAACTCTACCTTTTGATTTTTTGAATTATACTTATTTGATAATACACTTGTTATTCAAATTATCATTGATAATACCTTTTATGCCTAAAAAACTATTCTTGCATTACACTTTTATATTTTTGCTCACCTTACATTTTTTGTCATTCAAATTTAGTCATTAGTACTATGTATTAATTGTGGAGCATATTGAAAATGGTGGAATGTTGTGAGTTTTATTTGATTAATCGTTTGTATTTAAAGATCTATCATTGCATGCTTACAAAAAAAAATTATGTATACTAGTCTTGTTTAATCTTTTAAAAAAATCAAAATTAGTTTTATCTTTACATTTTATTTCACTTGTAAGAATTGAAGTGATCTCATTGCATCTTTATACTGATGTTGTGTATATTTATGAATAGTCATCTAGTACCCAAACCTTAAGTTTATAGCTACTATGGATTCGATCTTGAGTGATATTCTTAGAACTAATCATAAACAATATTAGTGTACATGTTTTATTACCAATTGATTAATTATATGTAACACTGACCTTGTTCATTTAAAAACATGTTTATTATTAATAAAATCTTTTTTTATGTTTAATATTTATTTATGTTTGATTAATAAATCTAAAGTAAATATAAAGTTCTTGTGATAAGAATACTTGAGAAAAAAAATATAAAGTTTTTATAATTATGAGATTCATATTTCATCAAAGTATTGTACCTAAAAGTTCTTAGTTAATGCTTTATTAATACTGAACATTAATTAGAGTCGTTGTAATTGTACATATTATGCTCTTTTATTTATGAAAAGAAATAATTATTCTTATAAGTTGAGGTATAATGAATATCTAAAACTAATATGTAGGTGTTTGTTAAATGACATTTACACTAAATTGACCAGTATGAGAATTTCATATGGAAAGATCACAAGTATCTATGAAAATGTTCATATGACAGTTATGTAAGTGATACTTAGACTTGATATCACTAATTTATCATATAATGAGTGTTATGATTTGATTCTGACTATACGTTGTTCTAATTAAGGGTAATACATAAAAAAATATTGAGTATAATATGAACTATATAAATGTATTTGAATGATCAAGAGAGAATTCATCACCCTAGGTGTTTTAAAAAATATATTTTATTTGTTCTCAAATGGTATTGATTGTGAAATTTTTGTGTAAGGTGAAATGAGATTTAAAAATAGTTTCAATTCTTATTCAAATAATCAACGACTATGGTATTGAAAACAAACATAATTTGACACGCTCTATGCTATAATATATAAATTAGGACATTCTTAATTAAGGGATAATAATTACATTGAGAAACTGATTACTAAAATGTTAAGTTATGTCACTTATGACTTTTCTAATATTTGAGAAATTATGACACAATGTTAGACATTCTACTTGATTTTCAAATATAAATCAATAAATTTTTTGAATTTATAATAAATTATAATAAATAATTAATTAATTAATTTAATCCTATCTTGCTTTGGATTATAATTTATATTTAGGTTAATATATTAGAAAACCTAATGAGTCATCCATATAAGAACTATTGGTCAGAAATTAAATTGAGATGATTAATAAAGTGTGACTTGATTGTAAATAAGTTTTAGACATTAAAGACTAAAATGTAATTACTATAGGAGATTATAATTATAAACCTATAAAAATCAATTAGAAAATTGATTGAATAAATTTCTAAAATTATCTTGGAATAATACATGTGACATTATTCAGGGGCAAAGTAATATTTTGTCATTTATGGGTTATTAGATTTTTCTATAAATAAAATATTATGCCTCATATTTTTTGTAAGCTATAAATTATATTACAGAACATACGATACAAAAATACCTAAAAACATAAAAGAAAAAGTTGACACTTAAAGACACAAAAGTCCATATCTCTTAAATGGGTTTTGAAATATTTCTCACTGGTAATTTATTTAGATAACTATTAGAGTCATGACACTTGAATGACTTGTGGTTTGTAATAACTAAACCTTGAAAAAGTTGATCCAACCCAAAAAAAAGTATGATCTTTAGGTAATCTTCGCTATACGCTAAACAATCATAGATTGTCTAACAAGATCTTTAAGACTTTTATTTTTTTTAAAATTATCATTCATATTGCATTTATGTATTTAAAAAAATCTAAAAAATAAAACACCAAAGAGTTTGCGACAACTAAATTGGGTATAGTTAGATATGCCTTGACACAATGTGATGGAACTAAAGATTGGAGAAGGATTATATCAACTATGGGTGATAAAGGTTGCAAGATTATTATTGATAATAGAAGTTGTATCAATGTAGTATCTTTCAATATTATAGCTTGCTTAGGCATAAATTATGTTCCCCATTCAAAGTCATATAGTATGTCATGGATTAATAACACCTTTATACCAATTCAAGAGAGATGTATTTTCCCTATCAAACTTCTAAACTACCATGATGAGATTTTGGTGTGATGTGATGTGATTCCAATAAATATAAAACATGTTATTTTGGGCAGACCATGGATATATGATATGGACATCATAATTTTTTATCGATCAAATTCATGTTCTTTCAGTTTTAATGTTAGAAAGATCCAACTCATTGATTTACCTCCAAGACCTAATGATTAGAATAAGAAAAGTAAAAACTTGAAAAAAAAAAGAACTTAACATAATGAGTCCAAGTGAGTTTAAGAATGAGGTCAAAGAAGAACTTATTGTGTATGGTTTAATTGTAAAGGGAATTTATCTTGTGGCACTACTTAAAGAGGTTAGTGTGGTTAACATAATAAGTTTAAAAGTGTTTGAAATGGAGGTTTAGGACCAGTTTGTTGCATTTTCCTTAGTTATAGAAGAAGTTTCAAGAGACTCTACAATAAAACTGCCTGAAAGAGTAAGTGCAGTATTGGAAGAGTTTCAAGATAATTGTCATTTTAAGATCCCTAATTGCTCACCCTATATGCTTGATATCTATTATGTCAGAAATCTTGAGCAGCATACTAAGCTCCTTGAATCTTTACCCTTTATTTATGATAAAAAGATAAGGATGCCTACGATTCATGAAGTTGTGTCTGAACTTTATCCACTCGGGAGTCAAAAAGTGTTTATTCCATTCCACACCCCTATTCATATGATGTTCTTGGTTACAACCCTAAGATGCCTATATGTCTTCTTCATGTGTCTCTTCACACTAGCATGTTTAAGCCGACTAAGTCTTTTACATGCAGGGTTCATGATTTGCATGTTAAGATTATAAAATGAATTCAAGCAAATAATAAATAATACAAATCCCAAGCCAAGTGTCATGATGCATTTAATATTGAATATTATTTCATAATATAAATTAGATCTGAACAACATTCATTTGAAACCAGTAAAAAATTATAGGCGAGTAGTATTAAATCATTTAAAGTGTTACAAATGGTTGAGTCAAATATTTATATTATTAACTTACTACTAAACTTTGATATTAGCTCTACTTTTAATATAAAGGACTCGGTTATATATAGATTGCAACATTATATCCCTGATGATTCTTTTGAAACTTTTATCCCATTACCCTTATCATCAACATAAAAAGAACTTATTGATGTCATTTTGGATATACAAGTTGTTTATACTAGGGATGATGAAATTTAGCAAATCCTAATTCACGAGTAGAACAACTTGACCGAGACTTTATTGGGATTATTAGAGAAATATCACCACAACTTGATTTTCATCTTTGAAAGCTTTATTAAAACTGCCTTGAACTACTCTTAATGGAGTCAAATTCTTTTAATCTTAGAAGAGTTGACGAGAACACAAGATTTGTAATATATATTATGCATTTGTATGGACAAATTCACAAATGATAGCCCAATCTGTGTGTGTTTTTTTCTAGCACTTGAAACTATACAATGAAATTATTAATAATATTTGAGAACATATTTTTTATTTTCCATGGTGTAAAATATTTTTTTGAAAGCAAAGAAGAGGGTTTGAGAATATTCCAAATTCTTCCACAACATTTAATTTTTGCCCACAAAAAAATCCCCATCCCCTCGTTGCATAGCTGAGCCCACCTGAATCCATCAAATCCTTATCACCCTCTTTAATAGCAACATAGTCAGATAATTGGAGGATGAGATTTCAATGCACATCACATTTATTTCTTTATTTCAAACAACATCTTGACTAACATAAGATTTTTCAACACAGTCTGGGAATTCAAAATCCATGAAAAAAAAAGAAAGAAATATAAATAAACAAATAGTAGTGGTCGAAGAAGAAGATTTGGGAGTGCTTTTCGAAAGCGCTTCCGAAAAAATTTGAATTTTTTTTTTTTTTTTGCTTTAAAGTAATATGTTTTTGATGTTTTCAAATCATTTTGATGTGCTGATCTCAAAAATGATTTTTAAAAAATAAAAAAATATTATTGGCACACTTTTCTGAGTGAAAAGCACTTTAAAAAACAACCGCAACCACACTCCCAAACACCCTCTTAAAAAGAAAACACAGAGATAGAGAAAGATATCTAGAGAATCCTAGCTGGCAAGATGTGAAGCAGAAAGCCCCGCGATTGCAAGTACCAAAATATCCTCTTCTCTCAGACGAGAGCAAGCATGTGGTAGAAGGAGTTTCCACGTGTTAGACCACGGAGTCCACGTTTATCCACGTGGCAAACCATGGGAGGCCAGCGGAGATCGCTCGTAGCGCTAACCTCTTATCAACAAATAAAACTGATTTTCCTTTTACGCTCTCTCTCTCTCTCTGGGCTTTGTTTGCAAAGTTTCAAACGCCATGACCGCCTTTGCTACTGCTGCAGCTCTCTCTCTACCCAACTCTCTATTCCGATCATCTAAGCTCAACTGTAAGAAGGTAACCTTTTGCCTTTATTTACTTGCTAAGTTTATCTGGGTTCTTGCTAAATTTAGTGGAAGGGATAGCTATAATTGTTGATTCGTAACTTCCTTTTCTTTTAAGTATATATCTCTGCTGAGGGATTGGAAATGGCTTTTAATTCATTAAAATACTATTATGCTATCTGCTTAACTTGATAGAAAAATGATTTGATGCTAAGATATTGGACTTTGGTATGTTTATCTGCTGAAGTTACCGGGGCTCTGGTGTACTACATTTAGAGGAAAGTTAATTGAGTTAATTGAATTATCAATGGTGCTGGTGCTTAACCACACAATACGTGTTTTTTCGATATTTTGCTAATCTTGGTATATGGCAATCCGAGGGAAACTTTATTTGACTGGTTTAGTTCCAAGTAAGATAGTGATCATAGTCAACTCTGTACGCTGACATTTGTTGACCGATCCTATTTGTGTTTATTCTATTTATTGGTTTAGTTCTAAGTTAGATAGTGATCATAGTTTCCTGCTAAGGCTATTTTAAACTTTTATGGCTTAAATGGTGATCTGTGTGTGAATTCTCAGGGTGTTAGAGGAGGGTTTGGGGTGTTTGCAGTGTTAGGGGAGGAAGGTGGGTTGTTAGATAAGAAGAGTACATGGGGTCCACTCTTCGACGTGGAGGATCCGAGGTCTAAGATGCCACAGTTTAAAGGGAAGTTCTTGGATTTTTATCAAGCACTTGAAGTGGCGAGATATGATATTCAGTACTGTGATTGGCGAGCTCGGCAAGATCTGCTTACTATCATGATCCTTCATGAAAAGGTCTGTTGAAATTCATTGCATAAATTTACACCGAGATTATTGTTTTAACAAGGCAACTTTCAACTCTTATCTTGAGAAATATGGTTGCAGGTTGTTGAAGTTCTAAATCCCTTAGCTCGTGATTACAAGTCTATTGGTACCATGAAGAAGGAGCTTGCGGAGTTGCAAGATGAGTTAGCCCAAGCTCACAGACAGGTTTGGAAATTATCCTCTAAAACTACTGATGGAAAATGCACACCTGTTGAGACACAAATAACCACTCATTGATTACATGCATTCACTAGATCAGGATCCATTATGTAGATCAAGTGAGACACACATTCATCAAAGTGCCATCAAGCAAACTCTTCCACTTTTACCATTCAACTGTTGAGATGCTCTAGAGGTTTACCATTTTCATTAACTTGTTAATGCCTGGCCCATGACTGATACAGGTTCATATATCTGAAGCAAGGGTTGCTACTGCTTTGGATAAACTAGCTTACATGGAAGAATTGGTTAATGATAGGCTGTTACAAGATAGAAACCAAGCAGAGCCTGACCAAGAATCCCCTTCTCCCAGCACTTCGACTCAATCTCTGGATACTGTAAAACGAAAGTCGCCCCGGAAAAACTTGAATGTGTCAGGTCCAGTTCAACCTTACCATCCTCGCCTTAAGAATTTCTGGTATCCTGTTGCTTTCTCCACTGATCTGAAGGATGACACAATGGTAAGCTACTATTTTCAATTGTGATTCACTCTGTATGTGTGAAATACCATCATGGAAAGAAACTCATCAGCCTTTGCACATAAAAAGCATTTTTATTGTTACAGTTCTGCTCACATTTTACTTTGAAAGGGGAGGGAAGGAGCTGCCCCTGTGAAGCATTTGTGATTTCAATGGCTTGTGATTGTCTTCTTATTCCTATGCCACTTCTCTGTTTCAGATTCCAATTGATTGTTTCGAGGAACCATGGGTTCTCTTTCGTGGCAAAGATGGGAAACCAGGATGTGTTCGAAACACCTGTGCACATAGAGCATGTCCTCTCCACCTTGGTTCAGTGAATGAGGGTCGAATCCAATGTCCTTACCACGGTCAGTGAGAAATATAGTAAATCATTTGAATTTCATGTAAATAATGCTTATGAATCATAAAGCATATGATTAAGCTGTGAAAGAAAGAACAGATCACTGATTCTTGAAATTTTGTTGATCAATAAACATCAGGCTGGGAATACTCAACAGATGGAAAATGTGAGAAAATGCCTTCCACAAGATTACTTGATGTGAAGGTAAAATCATTGCCATGTTTTGAGCAAGAAGGCATGATCTGGATTTGGCCTGGTAGTGACCCTCCTGCAGCAAGCCTTCCGTCATTACAACCTCCTCCAGGTTTTCAAGTCCATGCTGAGGTATGATTTCTAGATACTTTAAACTTTTGCAAAAGATGGAAGGTTGGCAAATTATGCTTGTGTGATTTATTAATAAACATGTCATCTCATAAACGTAATGCCTTGCATAAGATAGATTGTGATGGAACTTCCAGTGGAACACGGCCTACTTCTGGACAACCTTTTAGATCTCGCACACGCCCCTTTTACTCACACATCCACCTTTGCCAAGGGGTGGACCGTTCCAAGGTTTGTTCTTTTAACTTTTACTGTTGAACTGGAACAAAATATCCTTCAAGATGGTGAAAAGATTATATCAATTAGAAGAAAAGGTTTGTCTGTTTTTCAATGATTTCCGCATGGTGAACCCGTTATTTATTTCGAATGATGTGAAAGACAATGTACAGTTGAATGCACTACTGTCTGGATTGCAATTTGCAAGTCGTTAATCTTGATCAATCTGCCTTGTATCTGATTGGTGCTAGGAATCAATTCACTGGTGTTTGTGTTGAAAGCTTTTATGTCAGGGTAAGGAAATGTGACTTGAACTCTCTTTGTTTTGTTTGTGATCCAAATCCTCAGCTTGGTGAAATTTTTGACGCCTGCATCTGGCCTCCAAGGGTATTGGGATCCTTATCCCATAGATATGGAATTTCGACCACCTTGCATGGTGTTATCAACCATTGGGATCTCAAAGCCTGGAAAACTAGAGGGTCAAAGCACCAGGGAGTGTGCAACTCACCTTCACCAACTTCATGTTTGCTTGCCTTCCACAAGACAAAAGACTAGGCTATTATACAGAATGTCACTGGATTTTGCTGGCGTGCTGAAGCACTTTCCTTTCATGCATTACCTATGGAAACATTTTGCTGAACAGGTACAAAATTCCCCTTCTGTTTTGCTTTATATTATGTTTATTTTTACCATCTTATTACTAGTTTTTACTAAAAAACCACCACCATGGCACCACCTGAAACGCTGCGCGATCAAATAGTTGGGAGTTTGCCACAATCCCACCAGTTTTGATCCTATTAAATCCAAGTGCCACGGTGCCACGGTGGGAATGATTAACAATAATACCAATTAATACCTTTGCCATAACGCTTCTCTCACATTTCCAGCCAATATTCAAACTTGTATGAAACAGGTCTTGAACGAGGATCTACGACTAGTCCTCGGCCAGCAAGAGCGGATGATCAACGGTGCCAACGTGTGGAATTGGCCAGTATCTTATGATAAACTAGGAGTAAGATACAGACTATGGAGAGATGCTGTTGAAAGAGGAGCAAAGCAATTACCGTTCAGGAAATCAACGTAAAGAAAAACAAACTCTAGAATGGATTTTACTTCTCTGGTAATCGGTCCCCCCTTCCACCTTAACAATCTCGCATTCGCTTGCAAATGAAGCCAATCACTGTTGAACGGTAGTGTGGTTTAGATTTTGGTCTCTCAAAAGTAGAGTCGCAAGAAACTCAGCGGAAACTGTTAATTGATCCGAGGCAGAGAAGAGATAATGGTGATCTGTACAGCACAAAGCCCTTGTAAAATTAAGAGAAACTGTACACTCCCATTATTAATTTTGTGTACAGCAAAATCTTTTTCTTTTTCTTCTTTTCCTTACTTTCCTTTTGATTCCTCTTCCAGCCAATGAAGACATCAACAAGATTTTTTTTCCCAATTCTTGAAAAACACTAAAAGTGTTGGATTATCTCTTACCATTGTGAGATGTAAATTTCTGTATCATAATATATTATCATGTCCCATGGAAGGTGTTTTAACATTTCCTTCATTTCTTTTTCTCAGAAAGCAAACAGCTTCCTTGAATTCCCTTGTGCGAATTACTTCTTTGTTGCTACACAAAACAAAATCAGACCAACCATTGAAAATCAACTACTTTCAGTAGACGAAACAAAGAAAAACAATAATTTATTATTACATATCAAGAAGCAAAGCCCAATTCCACCCAAGGTCCCAAACCCACGATTTAATTACAGAGAAGCCCCACAGAAAGGACAGAACTTAAACTCAGACTCAACAACCCGGTCACAAAAATGACACCGCAGGCTTTCTGTAACCACCGATCGCGGCAGGGAGTAATCTGACTTAGGAGGTGGATGAGAAAAAGATTGGGGGAATATAAGATTGCAGTTGTTACAATGCATAGCAGGTTCTTTACCAGGCCATTTCCAGACAGGAATAAAGAACAGCTTCAGAACTTTCTCGTACTCCACTAGATCAGCTTTAGAGGCGCACCTTATGCATCTGCCCGCACCTGATTTTAGGACTTGACGCACCTGTTGCTCTACTCCTCCTACAAAGAAGAAGAACATCTTCTAATTTATGTTCTGTCTTTGCTTTCGTGTCTGTGTTTTTCTTTTCTGTTTGGGTTCTGGGTATTGCTGAAGAAATAGCGCTGGAGGGCGGCTTCACTTGCTAGTCACAGGAGGCTTCTGGGGTTCTCTTTCCTTTTCTTCTACTGACTGCTATATTGCCTGCTGGGCTACGTGTAAATGCCTCAATGCGCCCATTGAACGGATAGTTCAATAAGATGCTTTAATTACTTTCTAAAGTAATTTTGTTTTTTGAGAAATTCTAAATAATTAATTTGATGTGGAGAGATTCGATAAAAAAAATTTCCTTTGGACTTTTAAGTTTAGTTTAAGTTTGCTAATGCTATCTTAATACTAGAATAAATTAGTTTTACATTGCATGAAATTTTAGTGAAATTATTTTTTTTTCAATTGGTTCCTTTTAAAATCAAAAAGATAATTGTTGATTTTGTTTTTAGAGGTAGTAAATATACAGGGATGACAAATTTCAACTAGTAGCGTACAATGTAATTAGATTGCTTTTTTATATGGTGAGAAAATCACATGCAAGGTAAGATTTTATCAGGGGTGTATGTGAAAATAAGTGATGGATTCACCTAACTTTTATCTAATTTGATATTTTTTTTTATTAAGATTTTTATTAATATGTGTATAATATTTTTTTTTATGTGTATTTGAATTTGAATTTTATTATGTGTTCTTTTTATTTAAGAATTTTATTCCTGATAAAGTAATTATTTTTAGTGTATCTTTTTAAGATCTGAGAAAGTCTATAATAAGATCGGTTTAGCGATATGTCAGATCCAAAATACTTGAGTTCAATAATCAACCGAACATAAGGAAACACGGTCTGACAAGATGTCAGACCAAATATATTTGGATTCAGCCTTTAGCTGAACCCAATAAAACATGAATTCGGTGAGATGTCAGACTCAAATATGCTTAAATTAAGCCGTTGATTAAATCTAAGGTATTATGGGCTTGGCGAGATGTCAGGTCTAATATAGTCAATTGAACTCAAGGTAATATGTCAGGTTCTAGATGGACATCTAAACTAAAAATATAACATGTTAGATGAACTGTTATGTCCTTTAATTCATATTATGTTACATCTCATGTCTTGAGTATCCAAGACTAAGAAATCCTACTTCTATAATAATTATATAAACCATTCATATATAAGGTAATGATCTCTTTTCACTTATAAATGTACAAAAAGTCTCTTAAGAGACCATCACACTTACCATTTTATTAATGATGTGTAAGAGACATTTGTCCCTCATCAATGTGACAAAAAAATAAAGGACTTTTCAGTCCTTTCATTCTCTAAAAATGACAAGGTTTAGGAAATATAAATACCCTTTAAACCATAAAGGTATAAGTTCAAAATCTTTTTATTTTATAAGAGCTTACAAACATCACTTGTTATTTACAAACATCACTTGTTGTGTACATACTATTTAAGTAGCATGCTTTTGATATAATTGATATGAATTTGCTTGCATTTTGGCTATATTAAGGAATATGTTCATGCACTTTTCATTTTTTTAATAGAAACAATATAGTTGTTACAAACATTAACATTATACACACTAAATTAGCTACTACAAATAATTTTACAATTGTTAAGATAGCTTCTATATTGTGATTTTTTATCCACACTCTACGTAATTCATCTTTCAATTTCTTTACTTCATCTACTATTTGGTGACCATCATTAACATCATTAGCAACTCCTTCCCTTCTCGTGGATGATTTAGTTTCATTCATAGCTATGCACTAGTCAAATAAAAAATTCTTGCATGACTTATCATCGCATCTATAAAACAAGTTATTTTTACTAGCTTATATATCTAATCTTCTAATAAGTAGCTTTTTTTTTTATATTTCATGCACTTTCTATTCTTGAATTTTAGTCCATCTAATCTTTACCATAAATTGTAGAGATGTTATTTATAAGTTATGGTAAAAATTGATTGCGTTACTTTTATGGAAAAGAAAATATGGAATTTTGTTAGGTTTGACTGGTTTATTTAATGAAATTTTGGTGAAAATGAAAGAGGATGTGATGGGGAAAATGACGGAGAGGATGCTAGATTTCTTCCTTGGTAATGCATGCTTGAATGTGGCTGGAAATTGTTGTAAATAATATGATTTATGATATTTTTGTAATTAAATAAAAACTACCACCAACTCGTTCTCAAAAAAATAGCCCAACAGTTGTCATCAAAGTGCACGATGGAAAGTTTAATATTTAAAAACATGGTGGAAAATGAAAAATGAACCAAACCTTGAAATGCTCAATGTAATTTTCCCTTTTACGTATTATTTTTGCTACTAAAAAAACAAATTAAGTTCCTATTAATTGCAAAGATTTATTTTTAATGCACCATAAGCTTCATGGCACACGTAAGCTTCATGGCACACGAGGAAGGGAAAAAAAATGAATTTTATGGCCTAGGGTATAAAAAGCGTTGGTCCATGCGTGATCGGCATGACTACGAGCCAGTACCTCGTCCTCGGGTAATATTTCATTGATTACGGTAAGAGAAGACGACGACTACGCCACTAGGCTGGGTTCTCGAAAATGGAATGTATTCAGGAGCGAAGTTGTTGATGGAAAAGAAAATCATAGAATTTTATTAATGACAAAGAATTTACAATGTAGCAGAACCAACAAAAAAGAAAAGAAAATTGCAGTTCGCATCTAACAGCTATCTATCAGAGTACTGAAAATGCAAGAGAAGGGCAAAACAACCCAAAGATCTAACCAAAGAAACACAGCAGAACCAGCAGCAGCATCAGTTGCGGCAACAGGACTGCAACGCCAATATCAGAAGTAGCAATGCAGTAGAAACATAACTGAAACTGGGATCCACCTCAAGTATGGCAGGCACAATGGAATGCAGAATCGCAGTGAAAGGAGCAAAACATTGACTCCTCTGGCCGGGCCCTTGCACCAGAAATGGGACTTCATGACTCGGTAGAAGTGCCAGCAGTACATATTGAGAACAAACCCCCGAGGTCTGCAGCAACACAAATAAAAATGCTGCTAGTAACCCTGCAGTAACAAAACTAGCAGCATTTCAGCGGATATATATATATAGCAGTCCAGCACTGTTGCAATGTTCTCCTTGTTGAAGGCAACCGCAGCCAATATCCATCCAAGAGCAGAATCCAGCTAGGCAGCAACCACTTCAAAGGAGGATGGGTGCATCGTAGTAGCAACATAACCAACGAAGTGAAGAAAAGAATATGAGGCTAGGGCAAGGGACCATCAAAACAACAACAGAGCAATACCGCAGCAGCTGTAGGCTACCCGTTCTTGTTTTGCTGGAGCTAAGATATTGGATTGTCCAGCCAATCAGCAGACAAGTGCGTTGTTGCTTTATTCTGATATTCAATAAGCCATTGATTTGAAGATTAAAAGTACCTTCAAGAGCTACACACTGACAGCTGAAAGTTGGCCAGCCGAAGCCATCACCGTATCAAACATGTCCATAGGTGATTGTTATATTCAACTTCAATAGCGATCCATCTTCTGTGTAACATCGTGGCTCTTTATCACTGGAGATTTTCTGCATGCATTATCAATTTTGTTTAGTTTAAAAAATGTCCTTGGCTGCTTGCT
Source organism: Populus x sibirica (assembly GCA_019202695.1). NCBI lineage: Eukaryota > Viridiplantae > Streptophyta > Magnoliopsida > Malpighiales > Salicaceae > Populus > Populus x sibirica. The sequence continues at coordinate 386,281 of JAGMVL010000643.1, read as the reverse complement.
GCATATGATCTATTATTTCTAATTTTATGAAACCCCGTAACATGGATCACAAACGGCTTGTAACAAAGAAGAACTTGCTTCCCTTATTTCTGGTCTACTTACACCCAGTTAAATAGCCCCTTTGTTATAAGCTGTATGTGATCCATATACTAATCAATTATTGGGAGTCCCATCACCTAAAGGAATTTGCTCAATAGTCTCACATCCGATGGAAATGACATCTGAATTGTTTGTACCATGGCGATCCATTGAACTTATCAAACTTCAAGAAGCCTAGAACCAGGAAATTTGCTGGGCTGGGGTTAGTACCATCCATTACTATTTCATCGAGAAGTCTATACCCTAAGAAATTTGATTAATACTCAGATTTCTGCAGCAGAAATATCTGAATCCTACCATAAAATCTTTATCAAAAACATGAACCCCAGTTGTGTCAGCAGGTGCTATTCTGACAGAAGACACAGCAATAAAGATCCCTAAGGTTATAGACTTCTAACTGTTCCTTGCTTGCCATTTCATTACTCAATCCAATATTGCAATTGCTTAACAAAACACTTCTCAAAACCCAGAGAGTTCCTAAGATATGCCCCCTTGGACCAGATAATGGTCTTAATACTTCCTAGGCCATCTAGATTCCTAAAATGTTCAATCCTTAATCGACGAGACTATCATCCTCTGAAAAACTGATAATGGACCTCACTTGTCTCCATTATATGCTCCGCTCCTCCAACATAGAGGACAAACATTCTGCACAAATTAGAAAACAAGGGGGAGATGGCTGGGTCTCCTTCATGGAGTCCCATGGAGGGGGTCAAGTAGCCCCCACTGAATAAGCTCAAAATGTAACTGAGATAACCCATTCAAGCAAATACATAACATTCAAGTTAACAAAATTTTCATGAACACTGAATGCACAAAGACATGATGCAAGAAATTAAGCAGCAGGACCAAACCCCAAAATCAAGATTTTCAAGATATAAAGAACAAAGTACTAAAATTTTCACAAGCTTGAAACTTTGAATGTAAAGAATGCAAGAATTCCACGAGATTCTTTTGCTTGCCTGAATGGTGATTGGTCCTTTCAATAGCGTTTTTGAATCATCTCCGGGAACACATTCCCCATTACAATTTCATTTTCTCCAGCAAAGACATCATTTGCATCAGGGACGAGGCATGTCTTATGGACTTGTTACAAGAAGAATCCACAACAGGGCACTCTGCAATCAACAAATCTTTAGTTGGCTTCATAATAATTGGAGTAATTATACCAGAATCAATCTCCACCATCTAGTTTAATTAGGAATTGAAACAGAAATTGCTGGCTACTACATGGCAGCATGTAACAAATAACCCCCCCTGCCTCATTTCCTTGTATTCAATTTGACAAATGGCCAGGTGATTCAGTGGGCAAAGCGATTTCTCTAAAGCCACAAGAGTTCCAGCAATCTCCATCAGAGACATGCAAACCAAAAGCAAGTAGCTTCCAACCCACAGTCACCAAAAACTTTAACTTTGCTATATCAAACACTTCCCAAAAAGCCTGACCCGCAATGATTTAGTGGCTGGGACAACCTTGATTGTCCTGATTATCATTGATTCCTTGGTAGCCGCCTCGGTCGTTTTGCGTATATTATATAATGTATCCTCTGGCTTCCCCTGCAATTAAAACAAAACAATTGAATCCTTGTATCAGATACTGAAGACACACACCACAGAGAATAAGTACAACCAATTTTGGGGTTTTCTTTGTTTTTGATATAAAAAAAAAGTCAGCAATTCTTGGCTCTTCTTTTTAAAAATCGCACATGCAGCAGAAAACCCCAAAATCTATATATAGAGAGAGATAAAGAGAGAGATTTTTACCTTGATCTAAATCATGCAACTCCAAGAAATATCCATTCCAATCCATAACCTTCGATCATCAAGGCATGGCAAACCGGCACAAAGGGCACAAGTGGCTAGTCTCCAGCCACCTAACAATACAATCTCCATGAAAAATATGCCCACAAGGCAAACACACAACCTCGCTACCCATCAAGAATTCCTCCAAGCATACCATGCATTCTTTCATTGAACACGAACCCTCAAGACTCATTCTTTTTAACCCATCAATACATGATTTACTTGCAGGCTTGAATCTTGAAGCTTCTTGCATTAAAGATTCGCTTAAAGCACGATCAATCTCTTCACGTTCATCATAAGGAGTAGTAACATGGATGGCCAAAACCATAGTTAGTACCTCGCTACTACTAGCATTGCATGGATTAGTAACCATGTCTAAAGCAAAAGAGGAGATATCAGGGGCAGCACTCTCAATGAAGTCTGATGAACAACCCATGCTAGAAAGTATTTCTTTAACGATACTCTCACGATTTACATGTGATGAAAAGAGCTGGCGTGGAAATAGGTGGGATTCGTTGGTTGTGTTTAATGGTATTTGTATGGTTTCGGGGTAACATAGTTCGAGAACATGGCTGAATTGTAAGTGGATGATGATTGCATCGGTGTTTGGGGCTGTGGAATTGTTGCTGTCAACGTTGGTGCTGAAATCTTGGCGCATATGGTATTGATAAATGGTTGACGGTGCCATTAGAGAGAGAATGCTTTTTTTTTAAAAGCTTTTAATTCACTCGACTCCTGCTATGATATGGTTAGCTTAGGATATGAGAGAGTGATTTGCCTTTGAGATGGAGTGGTGTGGTTTTATAGGGGATTACTGAGTCGGTTCTGTTGCTTATCTGATAGGGACTGTGTTCCACCGTGGCCGGTTCAAGTCTTTTTTAATATAAAAAAAAATAAAGCTAAGATGATGCAATCACTTTTAAAAAAAGAATTAAGACTCCAGTTATTATTTACTGTTTAATGAGTTGAACTAATTTAAATTATAAGAATAAAAAAAGTACAACACCAAAAAATAAAATAAAAAAATTAACAATATAGAAACGATAATATTAAAGAGCTATTTTGGACTCTGTTCAATCACATACCCAAACAAACCTGCACGTGTGAGGGCTTACAGCATCATCTTTAATTTAAAAGCCTAGACTAATGGGTATGTATCCATTCTATGTATTTGTCCTTTAACAATTTATATGTGCAGAAATTGGTATATACATGCCATGAATCTTAAAAAATACTTGCAAGTGTGTTTGTTTCATTGGCGGAGGTTGAGTTTTGGGTGGGGGATTCATAAAAAACCTAAAAAAAATAAAAAAAAATAACCTTTTATAATTAAATTTTAGGTATAATTAAATTGTATCAAGACACAACCTCAACCTTAAAAGTTAAAACAAACACTCGAAAGTGTACTAGAATTGTGACTTCGACAATCATTGAGTACCTGAGAGTGTAAGATTGTTTTTTAAAGTATTTTTTATTTAAAAATATATTTAAATAATTTTTTTATATTACCATTAAAAATCATTTTAAAAAATAAAAACTTTTTATAAAAAAATCAATTTAAATGACAAACGGGCACTAAACAAGGAGAGTAATTTTAATAATAATAAAAAGACAAAAGGAAGGAGAGTCTCTTTTTCAAACCTACTTGCCTCCTTGGCTTGGTAGAGGGGGTGCATCTTTTTCCACGAGCTGTTTTTACCTGTTATTTTAATTGGTCTGTGAACAAAATCATTTCCAGGGGAAGTAATTTAAAACTTAGTCTTTGCGGTTTTAAAAAAATCAATTAGTTGGTCTCTAATCTCTATGATTTAAAAATTAACAAAGGCGCCTGTTCATTGTTTTCCCACAACAGTCAAAATACCACGTCATGGATGTAAACTTAACAATTAAAAAAAAAACCTAGAAGAGAATTGGTTTTATCATATCTCTTCTCGTAAAATATTATTTATTTAAATAGTATTTTTTATTGAGTTATATTACTTTCATACATATCAGATATTGACACAGTTTTTTTTAGTTTTTTTAATTTTTTTCTTTCAATTTCATTTTTTAATATTAAATTAATTAAAAATTAAGTTTCATAATTTGTTTTGTTTGTTTTTATTAAATTATTTTGGCCTCATGACTCAAGAATAGTATTTAACAAGTTAACTTAAGTTGATCTAAGTTATTTTTTATTTTAATTGAATATATTTTTAATTTTATCATTTAATATTAAATTAATTAAAAATTAAATTTTATAATATGATTTGATTTATTTGTTATTACATTACGCTGAACATATAATATGATTACTGGATTGTAGCTGATAGCTGTGACAACCAAGTGCAATTGTACAGAGGAGAGGCAATAAAACTGTACAAAAAGAATCAAGCACCTTGTTCCAAGAAATAAGCAAATTGGGATTCAAAGTCACCGGAGCAAAACAAATTGCTGATCATATTCACGCAAGGTAAGGATAAAGTTATCACTCGAATTCTTCTTTGGCCATACAGAGTGGTGTAAAGAAGGGCACACTGCAAATAAAGTACATATTTCAATTAAGAAGATAGAAACTAAAACAGAAACTAAGAACTAAAACAAAAGATGCAAGAAGCCAAACATAGCAGACGGCGATGAAGTTGGAGAATTCTGGCACAGAAGAAACAACAATATCAGCAGGTACCTGAAAGGCACATTCTGAGCCGTCCCGCAACTTGCCATCATGCTTTAGTTTTGCCATTATGGTTTTGTCACAGCCAATCTGCAAAACGAGAGGAACTGGTCATTATTTAAAATGATTTCATAGGAACAGGGAACAGGACACAGTCAATACCGTGAAAAAACACCTTTTGGTCCCTATAACTTCAGCTTTAATTCATTTCTCGGTTCTTATAATTTTAATTTTTCACCCAACAATTAAATAGCTGAAACCTAACGAAAGTCCCATCTTTTTATCCAAAAATAACAGTATATCATAATGCAATATCGTTTTCAGTCACAGCATCACCAAACACCTCCACTAAACCCCAAGAAAACTTGCTCCTTTCATAAAATTTGCTAAGAAATGATATCTGCTAATGGTATCTATTCTTAGAAAATAAATTTTCTGAGAAAAATTTGTTCAGTGTTATCCTTTATGTCATGGGGCAAAACAGATCTGGTTTGGAGAAAGCAGATAGCAAAAACTAAAAAGCTACAAGTCTCATTTACTTAACTGACCATGTACTCCTTTGAAGCAACAAATTCCACCGTTCCTCTACACAGTTCAGGCCTTTCATCAGCATCCCTGCGCCTACCATCTGGACCCAGGTTGCACTGATAGTCACGGGAGTCTCTTCAGCAAACCCTGCAAGCAAAGAGGTTCATGCGGTATTACAATCTATAGCTGTTACTTATATGTCAAAGCATGAAATAGACCAGATTCTGTACACCCAAATGAGTGCTAAAAATAATTTGAGGATATAGTAGCCTTCTGAAGATAGAACCACAGAAATAGGACAGTATGTCCAATGAAATTTCACAACAAATGACTAGGAATGTTAGACCATTCCTCTACCGGATTTATCATATATTTGGTCTTTTTACTCTTGACATTTTCTTATTGCGGCCCTTCTACACTTTTTGTTTGTTTAGTTGATCAATATCTATCAAGGCAATTGCCATAGAATAAAAATAGTTTCTTGGCCTCTTTGCTGAGTCCAGCTTCGGAAGCTTTTTTAGATAATTTGCTAGTGGGTGTTCAAGCAGACTGGAAAGACACACACGTTCAGCCATAAAACATTTACATTTTGGAGGGCAGTCTAGGAACTCTGATCTTTAGAAGTGAGTGAAGAATAAGCACGGGTGATCATCCACCTCAAAATAAAAGGAAAGTACAAAAAGAAAGAAGAAGCAACGGCATATCTTCCAAGCAAAAAAATGTAAGAGTATGTAAGTTCTGGCACAAAAGATGCCTAAATGCAGCATTTCGTTGTATAGTAAATATACAACATATAAACTTGCAAGAAAAGGCTTAATGATATGGCAACTACTCATGCTTAAAAAATGACCCCTTGGTCCACTCATCTTAATAGAAATTCTTAGCTGAGAGTTAAGTTCATTGGATTAGATAATAAAAAAAAATATACTGACCACAAAAGTTACAGGTGAATCATCTTCCATGATCAATGAGTTTCATGAAAGGATTTATGTAACCTTTGCAACGAGAACACCTCACAGGACCACTTTCCCCAAAGTCCACAACCTATATCAAGAAAACTCAATAGCATAAACACAGAATTGCAGTTTAAAATTGTTAGTTTGATGATCAGATAAACCAGTAAAAAATTGAGATTTCCTCCCAAGAACTGTGAGATTAACAGTTATTCCTTAGGATGCGAGGAAATATTTACCAAAATTTGGCATAACATATAATCTTTTAGTTTCATTCGAAAGCATACAAGGGATCTGTAGTAAAACAATCAAAGAAAAGTACAAAGTTATCACCATTCTAATGGGCCAGGTCCTACACCTTGTAACATAATATAATTCTCCATACTCAAAGATACTAAATACTCAAACATGACCTGATTGATAGTACACCTCATGTATCGTGGACTGCAATTACCAGAGTCTCTGGCTATTTACTCACTTGAAGCAGGCTTCAAAACATCAAATGTAATGAGAAAAAAAAAAAAAGAACGAACAATATATAGAACCTGGTTCTACACAAGCAAAGACAGTATACGTGAGATTATTTTTGGCAAAAACAAAAAATGCAGAATTGAAGGGATTTGGTGTTTGTCTTTTTTCTTCTAATGCTTTAGTTTTTTCAAGTTTGCGTGGAATTCTCATCCTCCTGTTCTTTACTTTCCTCCATTTTACTGCATTAACATTTCATTTTTCTACCCAAAAAAATATACAAGGAATAAAAGAAATACAAAGAAAAAATGATCAAATCATAGAATCTACTCTAGCCAGTCTCAAAACAAATCAAGCAATATGCCCCTTCCATAAGAAGTTCAAATGACATGCGGGAGGAGGGTTAGCCTGATTGTTCAGACGTGTTTCATGATGGATTGATTCAGAGGTTAGAGTGGGCCTTGGAACACTCTTGCTATCCATCTTTGGTTGCCCTGCCAGAGAGGCTCCATTTTGGCCCATAGCAGGCGATATAGACATCATACCTTGGTTTGCTAAATGTGGAGGCGTTCCAAACTTTGTAGGTGGCTGCATGAAACCAGGAAAGTGTGGGAGCCAGCAAAAAGGGTTAGATATTCAGAGTTAAGGTTGATGTTTAGCAAGAAGATGAAATGCATCTACATTAAACCCACGACATGCAAACAAAAAGAGAGTTCCACTAATATCAAAAGCGTTAATGATTTAGCAAGAAGAAGAAATGCATCTACATTAAATCCAAGACATGCAAGCGAAAAGAGAGTTCCACAGATATCAAAAGGGGAACACGGAAGGCATCAAAATAGAACTTTTTCAGAAAATTGACTACTTCGAAACATTAATAATTCTGAATTCCCTCCCATTTAATCTCTGGAGGAGATCTCAATTCTCGCAACTACATAAATTAGATAGAATAGGGTGAAACATGGTCCATGATATAACAATATAGATAAAATATAGTTCAGTTGTAAAATAAGCAAACAACAGATGTCAAAGAAATTGCTCACCTGCTGAGGTTGCAGTGACCATGTCTGTGCTCCAAAGGGAGGACCTGGGGGTGGCGGTACACCTTGAGATCCCGCTAAAAAAGGGGGCGGCACACCTGGACCTCCAACAGAAAATGGCGGCCGTGATTGCATAGAAGAAACAGGTGGAGCTTGAGGGGGAGCTGGAGCTGAAACAATTGGTGGAGATCCCATAGGTGGTGGTCGGGTACTGATAACTGGAGAAAATCTAGGCCCACCAAGCATAGAACCAGAAGCAAACGACATCCCATTACTCACGGCTTCATTAGGTGGCACGCTCAATGTGTTAACAACTGGACCAGAACTCAACGGAGAAGACGAAGCAAAAGGACTCGGGCGAACCCCTGGCGGTGGCGGAACAGTAGGACCACTAGGTGAACCAGGAGAAGGGAAGCCACCAGAAGGAGGCACTGCGGAACCACGCATAGAAGAGGGCATTGACCCCGGAGGCGAGGGTCTGGACGCTAAAGGAGGTGGGGGCTGACTAACAGGAGGGCCAGTGGGTCGTCCTGCTGCTACATTGGGCGGTAATAAGGATGGTTGGGATCCTGAGGGCGGCTTTCCAGTTGACCAAAGAGTGGTCCCAGGCAGGGACGCCATTGGGAAACCAGGGGAAGGCCTAGAACCAGAATTGGGCATGGTTGGTTTAAATTCAAATCTTACCTGAATTTTAACTTTCTAAAGAAAATCAAGGTACTTTTAATGATCTAATTCGCTAATAGTGGTGTCTTCGAATCTCAAAATGTTAGAAGTTCTTTTATAAACAAATATTTACAAGTAAAGGAGTTCGTAAAAATCAGCATTTTACTTTTGTTTATGCAGTCGGATTGTTCAGATCATGACAGATGTTATGTTTGACTCTCCCTCCCTCCCTCTCTCTCGCTTTTAATATTAAATAACTAACCAGTAATACACACGAAGTTGGACAAAAAGAAAATCGAAAGAAAAGAAGGGGGGGGGGGAGCAAGGATCCATCCATGGATGTCATGAGCAGGTGTCCATTGTTATAAAAGAAGAAGAAGAAGAAGAAGCAGGTGACCCCAGCCTTGCTGGAACCTCTACAGAGCCAGCCAAAACAAATCAACCAAAAAGAGGAGTTTAACTCTGATGACTATAGTTCGTGAAAAAATTATCCAAACTCCAACCATGTTAGAAAGGTTATTCACGTAGGTGGTCACTGAATCACTTGGCAGATAGACTGGAAAGAAAGAAGGATGTCGATGCAGGTATAAATTCCATTTTCCAGGCCTATATGGCTCAAGTTCACGGAAGCACGAATAACAGCCCTTTGCCCGTGGCAGCAAGCAGTAATCTAGTTCAGTCACTATACACCCGTACAGCAATCTTATCTTTTGGAGTGAGCAACAAGATTTAAGGTAATCAGTCCACTCCAGACAAGCACGCAACAGGGTTTTACATGCTCTCAGAATGAACGCGTGACATTTTTGCAAGGCTTCATAGTTACACACAACTATCTAAAATTCTAAACAGTGAGGACTTTCAAAAGCAAGTACCTCACAAAATTAACTAATTATACAGGTTTCCAAACCGTAAGCACCTCTTCAAACATTTCTACCATCAATTCCTTGTCGGCATGCCTGAAAAACTTACCGATTTCATCTCTAACATCATATATTTTTCCAAAGTCAAACAAGTAAGCCAAGCATCCTTTCTTTAGCTTGTTCAACTGGTAAAGCCAGGCCTCTTGCATCCTCTCAAGGACATTCATGGTATTGATGTCTTCCAAGAGGCTTTCCTCGCAAGCATCCTTGAGGGCTGCAATGTCATATTTGTTCGCCGCCCCCAGCAGTGATACACGGTGCTTCCAAAAATCCTCTTGCTTGATGGTTCCATACAAGTAACTCAAGAGAGTCATGCAAGATTCCAGTGTCATATCTTCTATGTCGATTGTGGAGGACTCCTTTTCCTTGAGGCCGTGGTCGAACATGCTCTCGAAAACAGGCGAACTTGCAGAAAGAATTGCCTTGTGTGCACTCAGGGTGCCATCAGCAGTATGAATGGTAACGTCAGCATGGATGGCCTCATCCAGCATGCGAGAGAGACAGCGAAGTGTGCCTTGAGTTGAAACAGACGGCATCATTCCATCACCTGGCCATATGGAACTCGCTTCCCCACCCTGAGTTGTTGACAGGAAAAAAATTGGATTTTTAAACCTTGAGTAGAAGAAAAATGACAGCAGTTCAACAATACCCAGACAAATACGAAATATTCACATGCAAGATCACATTCCCATCTTATGTGCTGTGAAATGTATTTTCGTCTAAAGATTCATCTCAGATTGTGCCAGATGAAGAGGAAATGAATCATGACTATTGTCCACCAAAGTTCGGCTTTGGGCTCAGAATGAAAAATCAAACCATCCACCATTATTAGTTATAAACTAAAAGCATCATTCAGCAATTAATACCATGGCTTCTCCAAAAAAAACATAGTCTAAAGGTGCTCACATTCAGAGGGCAGATTTTGAGGTCTAGAAACTCAACATCAATGATGAGGCGACCATGGAACGAAGAATCAACAGGCCAGACAAAGTCCTCACTTGTCCGGAGCGATCTCTCATGAACTGCAGCATGAAACAATTCAGTGTCACAGGAATCCTTTTATAATAACCATTACACTCATTTCAACAACTAGGTTCTTTCCAAGAACAATAAACATTTACTAATCTGTCAGAATTTACTTTCACAATATTGCTCAGGGAAGGAGCAACAAACTCATTTATTGCAGGACAGTTTTCTTCAGATTCAGAAAGCACCAAAAATCTGCCTGACATAATCTCTAACAAACCCACATTCCATGTTGTTAAAGGAATTGGAATCCAAACCACATAAATTGTTATGTTAACAAGCACTATACGGTGATGAGCTCACAGTCATCGCTTTCTAATTCTGATTTCAATTTTGATAGTGTTCAGTTAGACCTCCCTTGATGAGATGGTTGGGACTCGGACAGATAAGTTTATCATTACCCGCGTCACTAGATCAGTGAGGAGATTCCTACTTCCTCAGTATATAGCGACTGGAACATACAAGCAAGACTTCTGGTAACGAACTCATGGTGCTAAAACTAATAATAATTAGAGGAAAAAATCAAACAGCCAATACTTGTGCGATTTCTAATGATAAAGGCAGAAAGTAAGCACCAAGAGGAAAAGCAGAAAGAAAGAAACACCAGACAATTCGACTAAAAGAACAGCTTGCATCCTTGTTTGGAAAAAGCAAAACTTTATAAAGCAAGCATAGACCCAACTGAAACAACAAGACCTACCTTGAATACACTTCGCAGAAAAGAAAGCCCCGGCAAAGGCCTCCTTTGCTAAGGAATCAAAGCCATTTAAAAAATAAATAAATAAATGCAAACAGTTCCGTATTCTGGATACCGATTCTACATATCTCTAGTGCCTTCTAGATAACCCAAGAGATGCCCATGTTTTTCTTTGATAACATCTTTAAGCTTGCACGGTTACACAGACTCCATTGAAAATCCCGTTTACAAACATGTAATAAGATAAAGAAAAGAAAAGGATAGACAGAGAGAGCGATGGAAGCATGCCTGGAGAGATATAAGGCCTGCGATTATTAGCACCAGCATTTGAGACACGAAGAACAAATCTAGCGATAGGAGGCTGTTCTTTGGAAGCTCGAGACGGCTCTGGAAATAAACGAATGTACAAGTACCGATTCTTCTCTATAGACAAGTGCCTAACAAAACAAAAACAAATAAATCAACTAAAACCATAAAATCTGTGTTTGTAGATACTATAAATTACTGAACTTACCAGTTCCAGATTCCGACCTTGAAAGGATCGGATTTTTTGTAGGAGAAAGAGCCAAAGTTCTCGATCCTCCACTGGGCTAGTCGGGAGATGGTATCTACCTTTGAATCTGCCATTTCACTCTTTATCGTTCTTCCGTTGTCTGTGGAGAGGTGGAAGGAAGGGGAAATTCTGATTTGAAAGCGAGACATTAGACTGGACGAGTAGTAGACTTGTGGTTTAATTTAAGCCCTTTTAAAAACATTTTAGAAACACTTGTACCATTCAGGGGCGTCTGTCCACGAGTATAAAGTGGTATTTGTTTATGAAATTACTAAAAAGCTCATCCATTTTAATAGAAGAACACTTTGTATGTCAGTTTTTATAAATTATACTGTTCGATCAATGATAATAAAAGGATGAAATTGTTCCTGTATTTATTAATAACCCATTAAAAAAACAAATATGAAAATTTTCAAATCTTGAAAAGGCAGACCATGTTGTTGTTTCTCTGCCCTTGTTGAATCCAATTTCAAGAGAGAGAAAGAAATTTAGAGAGGGTCTACTTGAGGTGAAAAGAAAAGAGAAAATGGAGTTGATTTAACTTTCTATTAAAAGAAAAGAAAAGAGAAAATAGAGTTGATTTAACTTTCCATCTTCTTCCTCCTCTTCTCCATCGCCAAATCATCATGGTTGTCACCGCTCCTTACCCCCACGAACGACCCACCAAAAACCACCACTCCCTGCCTCATATAGGAACGACAACAAAAATCTAATTTTGAAACATTATATGTTTTAAAATCCAATGTATCTACAAATACGGTTTTTTTTTAAAAATTTGGACAATAGATAATTATATATTTATATCAATATTTCATTTTTCATAGACTATTAGCGGTGGAAAATCTTACACCCGCAGAACAATTTTTTTTAATAGGATTTAGGAATTATTAAATAATAAAATCAATAATTTTTAAAATAATAATTGTTATAAATGAGAAAATGAATTATACGGTTTAAGATCAAGAGTGTTAGTTCTTGTTTTGATATAATAAATATTATTGGATTTAAAAGTATTATTGCCTAGTGAATACAAATTGCGAATTATTTACTTAAGAGGTTTAAGGGGTATTTGTAACCCTTGAAAATATGGTAAGCTCTTGAGAGATTTTTTATACACTTGTTGCTGTAAGAATATAAAAATCTCATACAATATCATTTTATATTAGAAGTTATAAAAATAAACAAACAAAGTTTTATAATCTAGCATATAGTCTATGATGGTTTCTAGGCCCTTATCTCTTTATGCTAGACATATTGCCATGCCTATAATTAATGGACATGACAGCAAGTCAAACTCATGCCTAAGGTTAATGGGTCAAGAGAGTCATCGAATCCATGCTTATTTTGGCTTAACAGGCAGATGAACCCAATAATTTTAGATATGACAGCTCACTATACTCGTATTTATTTAGGCTCGGTATATAGCATAACTCAAGGATATTAGGTATTACAACTCATCAAACTCGTATTTGCTCAGGTTTAGCACATAGCTAGACCCGGGAATATTGAGTCTAGCAGTTTGTTAGACTTGTGTCCACTTGGATTCAAGGATGTTGGGTGTGATAATTTGTCAAACATGTGTTCGCTCGAGTTCAGTGCGTAACTGAACTCAAAGATCTTGGATCTGGTTAACTTTTTTAAATGATTATGAAATGATGATATTTTAAATTGACACAAGTTAATCCATCTAATCCATAACCTGGATCGTGGTCTTGATCGGGTTTAGTAAATTTATTTTTTGAAACTCATTATTGATGTATTTAAACAATTATAAAAATAAATATTTATAGAAGAGAAATGAGAAAAATTATCGAGGAAGAATGCATTTCTTATCAAAATTATATCTCAAGATTCATGTATTTTTATTTTTTTTTGTTAACAAGATTGTTTTGTTATTATCAACACCATTCATTCATTTAATAGAAAGCAATTTTTTTTATAGGAAAAAACTCAAAAAAAACCAGGGTGATTTGAGAAGGAAATAGCATATTTTAGAGAAAAAAATAGTTAAAAAATATTTTTACCTTTGACAAAAACACTTTTTTATAAAAAGTATTATTTTGCAAGCAAAAACTTATTATGATAATGAAAGTAAACTTCAATTAAAATTTTAAAATATTATAAATCCATCATTTATCTGCAGCTATATATAAAAAATAAAAAATAAAAAATTACATAAAAAATGTACAATTAAAATATCAAAGAGACAAATATTTTATTTTCATTCAATATTAATTAATAAAATATTTTAGAAATTCTGCATATCAGGCTAGTATATAACTATCCACAAATCATTTGATATTATCACTATAAAAAAGTCTCAATATTCTTAAAAATAATAGCATAATTTTTTTTAATCATAAGCACTCTTTTAATCATAATTTAATTCTATTTTATAAAATCAAGCATTAACATAATATTAAAATATTTTTTTAACATCCCAAGAACCCTACGGACAACTAATCAAGATAAATCACCGGAGCCATTTCTTTTTTTTTTTTTTTTTTTTTTTTTTTTTTTTTTAGATTATCGTGGGTGTCCCACGGCCAGCTTGCGCGCACCTCGACTAATCCCACGGGCCCCGAAGTTAACGACCATGTAAGCCTCCAGTGGCCATCATATGAGCAACCACGGGGTTCGAACACCAGAGACCTAAGAGGGAGCAAACCCCTTAGTCCCAAGCTCTTACCACTGGGCACCGCCTATCAACGGAACGTGGAGAGATAAAAGTGAAAAAAAAGCTCGATACTCAGGATTAAAAAAAGTTGAAGAGGACTAAAAAAGAGGGAGCACACGGTCGCAATTCAGTGTTTCATGAGTGGGTGTGCAGTGTTTCCCCCCTTCTCTTTTAGATTTATTCTTTTGCTAAGCATGTCAACATACTGTCCTATGTTTTTAATGTTTTTTTCTTTTTTAATCTAACGGATCGACAGGCCGTACCAACCCTTGATTCTTTGCCAGTTTCGTGGAAGGGTAAAAGGGGCATATTCATTTTATATATAGCATTCCAATTTGATTTTTTTTTATTAATATTGATATTCAAGGTAATTTGGATACACTTTTATTAATTCTACAGGTCTTAAAGTTAATAATTATATAAATCTTTAATGATTTTAAGGTTTGTGAGACTCAAACTAATAAATTTTAATAAGTAAATTTAAAATCTGACCAGTTAAATTAGACCAATCGTGATTATCCAATTTACTTTTTATCTCACCCACCGTCTTCTATAGTCGCTGGTTCGATTTTGCCGAATCATAGAATTAAATTTGTTCTGGCTACTGCTATATTCCTTTTCTTTACAGGTTTTTTTAAGGGAAACATGCATTATTTCCAGATCATTTATAAACCATCCTGATCATCGTCCCAAGATTCTTTTCTTTCGTTTTGTTTTAAATGATGAAGTTTGAAAGGAATGATTTGACATTGTAATTATTAATTTTTAAAATACTTTCTCAAAAATAATTTTAGAGGTTGTTTGGAATTGTATTTTAAATAATTTTAAAAAAAAATTTAATTCAGTTTTAATGTTAAAAAAATTAAAAATTAAAAAAAGTATTTTAATATATTTCTAAATAAAAATTATTTTTAAAAAATAATTAAGACACTTTCTAATTACCGTATCAACTTCATTAAAAAAAAATAAAAAAGTATGATGTGATGTTTGAAGGACAAATAGCAATTTGAAAATATATTTTCATTTGCGTCACCAGACATGCACTAATTAGTTGTTTATTTATATTCACTTTTTCATGACGGTATTGCCCCCCCCCCCCCCCCCCCCAGAACATATCACAATCACTCCCCTTCTCTCTACAGTGCCGAGATCTTCGTCCTTAAGAAACATATGGGTATAATGATACCATGTACAATCCAAAAAGATTGGCTGAATGGTTAACGTATCCATACACTTTGATTTCGTATCTATATACTCTCTATTTAAAAAAAAAAAATTGAATCTTAAAGCCACTATATACGAAAATTTATTTCCTTGTACAGGTGCAAGGGTGCATTACTATAATATTTGAAAACACCGTTAAAATTGTATTTTTAAAAATAAAATTTTAAAAAAATAAAATTTTTATGTTTTTTTTTATCATTTTAATATACTAATATAAAAAATAATTTTATAAAAATAAAAAAATATTATTTTAATATATTTTAAAATAAAAAATACTATAAAAAATAATTATTACCACACTCTCAAATATTCTTTTACCAAATATAAAAGTCAATCAACATCTACATTTAATTCTAAAAAATAAAATAAAATAAAATAAAAATGATAGCATGTACCTAGAGAAGGCATTTCAAACATCTATGACACACATAATTTTTTTTATTAACGTGAGTGTTCGGGTCAGCTTGCGCATATCTCGACTAATTCCACCAGCCCTGAAGTTAACGACCATGTAAGCCTCCAGTAGTCATCATATTAGCAACCACATGACTTAAACCTGAGACCACAGGAAGAGCAAATCATTTAATCTCAAGCTCTTATCACTGAATCATCTACCAAATAGTTAAACACATATCTTTTTAATTAGCTGGTCTCAGTATGCATTTTCTAACCAATTTTCATATATCTAGATTAATTTCACTAAACAAAATCTCAGGCAGTTGTCTATATTCAAACCAGTGTATCCACGAAAACAATAAAAAATAATTCAGCCAGTCTTTTCTTTTAAACTAGAATTCGAGATAATCGTAGAAAAAAGAAGGGTCAACGTAACAAGGTCTGTAATTACTTAAAGTTGTAGCAGTCACGATGCCTTCAAGTTGTAGATTGTTCAATATTATTATTTATTGTATCACGATATTATACCTTATCATCCAGTAACATATGATCAATTATCTATTATAAAACCAATTTCAAAGTGATTAGAAATCAACTAGGTGTTAATTTGCACCATGTCACGGGGCTAAATTATTTTTTTATTAGAATAAAAAAAGCCCAACAAATTATAAATTATCCAACCGCTACGGACACACTCCACCTTCAAAGAAAAATGACACTAGCCTTTTTTTATTTAATATTTGTTAAAATATAAAACTGTTCCTAAACTAATCTAATAACAACAACAAAAATTATTTATAAAAATATAAAAAAAAATCCTTAAAATCAGTTTAATTTTTCTAGCTTTCAAAAGAATTTTTTTCTGCATAAATGTTACGAGTTATTATTATTTTTATTCATATTTTTTTATATGGTCAAATATCAAAATGTTCCTCATCTAATCTAATAATTATAAAAATAATTTTTATAAAAATACAAGAAAGCCCACTAAAGCCAACTTTGATTTTATTAATTCTAAGAATATTTTAGTTATTTTATTATGTTATTGAAATATAAAATAATTATTTATCCCTAATTAATTTATAATAACCAATAACCATTGTGAAATGACATAAATAGTTAAATACCTCTAATATTCAGTTTTAAGTTTTCTAATAAGAATGACAAAAGCGTAAAAACACCAGTCCTCCAATGAATAATGTTTCTCTCCCAAGCTATAATGAAAAGTCCTGATGTTTTCACTTTTTTTTTAGTATATTTATTTTCATTTATTATATTCGAAAACTCTTAATTTTATCTTATTATTTAGTATTTCTTGAAGGCAAGCCAATGATAATGCCCTGGACAACTTTAACCAACCGCAACAAGCACCCGTGACCGTCCGTTTAGGTCCCCTGAAAGTCCACCTCCCAACATAGCGTCATACGCCCCCTCTCTCTCTCAACGAAGCCCAATTCAAAATACAAAACCATCCAGATTCCAGCCCAAACCAGCTTTATCATTATACAGTTGATCGAGCTGTCAATCAGGGTATTCTCGTCAAACCACCCCTTCTCTTCCTTCTCGACACACGTGCAACCATAATCAATCATCGTCACCATCCCGATCCGATCCCCTTACTCCACCTTCCCTCTCAAAACCAGTGAGAAATTAAAACAAAGGAATAACAGAAAACAAGCACAGAGCTCCATCTAATCCAAGGATCAGCATAATCCATCCTCGTCGCGAAACAAGGAAACACAAGAACGATGTCTTCGACTTTCAGCGGCGATGAGACTGCTCCTTTCTTCGGCTTCCTCGGGGCCGCTGCTGCCCTCGTCTTCTCATGTAAGCAAAATCATTCTAAATCCTTTTATTTAGATAATCCTGTTTCATTACTGATTAATGATTAATTGGTAGCAGTGCTTTTATTTATTTATCTCATCATTTCGTGGAAATTATCATTAGTTAAAAAGTGGTTGTTTTACAGGCATGGGTGCTGCCTATGGGACAGCAAAGAGTGGCGTGGGTGTGGCTTCAATGGGAGTCATGAGACCCGAACTCGTTATGAAGTCAATTGTCCCAGTTGTCATGGCTGGAGTGTTGGGAATTTATGGGTTAATTATAGCTGTTATTATTAGTACTGGAATCAATCCAAAGGCTAAATCTTATTATCTTTTCGATGGATATGCACACTTGTCTTCTGGTCTTTCTTGTGGGCTTGCTGGTTTATCTGCTGGAATGGCTATTGGTATTGTTGGCGATGCTGGTGTCCGGTAAACCTTTTCGACTCCGCTTTCTTTTTTGTTTGTGTGTTTGTTTACTGAGATTTATGATTCATAAGCTTTTTATTTGACTTCAATTTAATCCAGTTAGTGGTTTTAGTAGGGATTTACTGGACTTGCGTTTGGATTTCACTTATGGATAAGCATCTCTGTGAACCATCATGGAACTAGTTTGTTGAAAGATAAGTTCACCGTAGATTTTGTTCCATAGAGAAATAACTCAGCTTGTAAAGTCATTTTCCGAAGAAGTTTAATTCCACATGTAGTCGAGGCTAGACTAGATATCTCCCCTCTTTAGGAAGGAGCCAGTGCAGGTAAATGTGATAGGCACACCCTTTTTTCTTGAAGAGGATTGGTTTTGTTCCATGCTTTGGTTAATTTATTATAATCACCCTGGAATCTGGCTGGATTTTTGTTTGGATCTTGTCAAAGAAATAAGCTTTATATGGTGGCTTGCTGCCATTAGCTTATTTGTTAAGTTCTTTTTTCCTGGTTATCTACATAACTATATGATTAGATGGATAATGTCACAGTAGCCATGAATTGGCTGTTTCTGTTTTGTCTTTGGGTTTATGAGATGTAGCTATGTTGGACATAATATTTTAGTTTATAGATGTGTTTAAATAATAAACTTGTTACCTGTTGGGTCCACCTGCATTTCAAAATATATCCCAAGTTTCAGGTTATTGGATGTCATGCATGGGAATTTCATTTGTATAACGGAGATTTTATTGCTCCGCTTGTAATCTTTAATTTTTTTCCTTTTTTCCTGGGTTAAAATTTTGGGTTCTTTTATATTTTTCAAGCTTGGGTGCATGTTTTCCAAGGATATATTGCAGTTGCTGTTCTTTTTCCTCCATAGGTTTTATTGTGGAAATATAGAGTTAATTTAAGTTATATGCACCCGCAAAGTGAGATGATAATTTTGTTTATCTCTGTTTTTTCCATTAAAAAACAATTTCAGAGCTAATGCACAGCAGCCGAAGCTGTTCGTGGGCATGATTCTCATTCTCATCTTTGCTGAAGCACTTGCTCTCTATGGTCTCATCGTGGGGATCATTCTATCATCCCGGGCTGGTCAGTCTCGTGCAGAATGAAGAGTGCCAAAGCTTATGATTTCTTGATGTCCTTTATCATGATTTATAGAATGGGAACTGAGACTATGTTTACATTGTTCGATTCAATTTGCTATAATTGCCAAACTCTTGTATACGTGGGATTCTCAGCATCCCTGTAATATTACTATATGATAAACCTCCCTTCTTGCGCTCAATTTATGAGTTCAAAACAATTCCGATCTATCGTTGATGCCTTTAGAACGATCCTGTTAATAAAGCAAGGTTGATTTTCTAACACATCATGCTTATTCAAATTTAATTTTCTCTGTGAATGAGCATGCATAGGATTTCAACTTATCAAAAGAACTTATCAACTTATTCAAATTGATGGTTGGCATGATGCTGATTATAATCCAGTGGCCGTGAACCATAGACCATTTCTGCCGGTAAAAAGAGGAGGAAAAGAAAACAGTAGGTCTGTCATTTAGAAATGCAGGCAGATGTCATGGGTTCATTTGATGTGTTCACCTTCTATTTGCTCTTATTTGAGTCAAGGTCATCTCCACATGCTGGGTTTTGACATGACCAGATGGATGGTTTAAGCATAATGACAAGTGACCGGAATTATATTTTTGCAATTTGGCTACATGTCTTGTGAGGACTGACCTGCTTAATTAAAGCCTTAAAATTTACCCAGATGATGACGGACGATTCCAATTGATTGGGTAAAAAGGTATCATTCCAGCCGAGTGTCGCCGTTCAGAATCAATAAACCCAACAGGCCACAGAAGACTTGACCAGAATTGCCCATAAGTACAGGCGCATAAACATAAGCAGACACGGATAAAGAAGAGAGAGATGGCAGTAGCATCGGCAACAAAAGCAGAAGCAAGTGGAGGAACCCAAGATTGTGTGGAACAAGAACCAACGCAGGTTTGAAATCGAAGACAAGGAAGCATACATAAGAGTATGTCCTCGTATATGATCGGAAAGTGATCGACATTTTGCATTCCTATGTGCCACGTTCCAAGAGGGGATTGGGCATGGCTTCTCATCTCTGCGTTGCAGCCTTCAATCATGCCAAGTCCACTCCATGTTTATCATCCCCACTTGCCCTTATGTATCCTGTAAGTTCAATCACCCCCCTATGTTCTTAGCATCCCTTTCTGGGCGTCCCACTGATGCTGCTTTGTTTCTTGGCAGGACACTTCACGGAACCCATCTTGGAATCCTCGTGTACTCTGAAGATCTCAAACCTAGCATGTAACCTGGAGCAAATTGGGCATGGCTTCTCATCTCTGCGTTGCAGCCTTCAATCATGCCAAGTCCACTCCATGTTTATCATCCCCACTTGCCCTTATGTATCCTGTAAGTTCAATCACCCCCCTATGTTCTTAGCATCCCTTTCTGGGCGTCCCACTGATGCTGCTTTGTTTCTTGGCAGGACACTTCACGGAACCCATCTTGGAATCCTCGTGTACTCTGAAGATCTCAAACCTAGCATGTAACCTGGAGCAACATTTTTTCATCTTTTTTAGAATTTTGAAGAGCGATTAACTTAATCGCATAAATTATGAATAGCAATAGCATTCGAGTTTGGGACACCCCGGATTTATTTTGTATCTGTTTAGGGTCCAATCAATGGTTTGGGAAATGCATACCTAGAACGTCACAAGCAGCTACTGCAGCACAGGAGCAGGCTGCTTCACTTGTCATTTTCATTGATGAGGAAATTAAAAAAATCCTTCAAGCCATCTGGGCTCCTGGACAAGGCAATTGGCATCAGCGATAATTACGATAGTTCATGAATCTTTGCAAACTTTCCTGAAGAGGAATTACAGCAACCTATTTGTTTTTCTTGATACGCCCGCGTACCATTTTCCCACACTTTTCACCATTTCCCCCCTTGTAAAGAAGCTGAGAATTTAATTGTCAAATGTTCGTCCGCTGCATCTGATCAGGAATCCGTGATGAAAGCAAATAACAACAGTTGGTACACAACACAACACAACATTTCAGCTGATAAATACAAATTTAGTACAACGAACACAAAAGGCAAAAAACAATATAATTCACCATGTGATACAACATACTTCTTCGGTATAACTACATATGATACAACATACTTCTTCGGTATAACTACATATTTACAAATGATAAGGATCCAGATACTAGCCAGGTAAATAATAATCCATCTTTTCCACAGGCAGGTTCAAAACTGATGTTTCCACCTATACAGCACACAAGATCAGATGTTTTAAAAAACAGTCCAAACATAAAAACTAGGAAAGAACTCGATAACTTTTAATGCTCCATACATTAGGCTAACAGCAACACATCGAACTCGGTACATACCTCTTCAAATGGAACAAATGCGAAAGGAGCTAGACCCCTCTGGTGTGATATCCGTGAAATCACACTCTCTTGCAACTCAACTAGTCCAAGAATGTCCTCCCCCGGCTCAATTATCCCATCACTGTTCACTTTACTTGTAGAAAGTGAGAGTAAATCCATCCTATTGTTGGCCCCTAAAGTTGTCCCCCTCAACCTGCAACAAAGTAATAAACAAAATGGCATAAAATAGAGAAAGGAGCTCCCCCAATTTATTACATAAATTGACTCTTGAACAATTTGATTGTTGTGATATCTTCATTTTGGTCCTTGTACACCAGGTCCGCATAAATTTCTGTTTTTCATATAGCATGACATGAAGTTGAACTTATTTGTCAGTGACTGTACCCACACATCACCCACCATCTGTGAGCGTCCTTAAAGTCTAAGATATCAAAAATCAAAGGAGAAAAAAAAAGCTATTCTATCACCCATAAGCCATATAGAACCCACGCAAGAACATATGCTTCTCTTTTCCATTCATTAAACAAGCACAAAATGTGAATGTATAACTTATCAAGGCTAGAATGTCCAGTACCTCAAGCAGGCTCTCCACATGGTGGGACACAAGCCAGGGTACATGAAAGTGGCTTCAACCTGCAACGAACCAGGTTCTTTATGAGAAGGGATGCCATTGCAGATTGTATATCTATGTAAAATCTGAGTAATGAAAACTAAATGCACAAACAGAACATGACAGGGACAAGATTGTTTGCAATCTCAAAAAGGACCGTACCTTGTCATCTGTCAATGTGTAGCGGCCACTGAAAACACCATCTGTTTTAGAAGCACGAAAACTCATGCATTTCACAACTTCCTTTACTGTTTGACCAGAAGTCTTGACAATAAAAAATAACAGTCAAAATGATTATTATCAGACACAGAAAAGCAATAGGCCCACATGATATATGCACGGAAATAAATGCACTTAAATTAATTGCAGGATTGCTACCTTGTAAAGGAACCTGCCAGAAGGAAAAATTCTCATGTAACGGTAATAGCAAACCTACAAAAGGAGAGCAAAAAAGTTAAAACAGCAGTGATTAAGAGAAGAAGGAAAAAAATGTGCACAAGCATCTTTCATTTCCCTTTTCAAAGTATTCCTCTCAGCACCACTGCTTAAATCTTTTCCATGCAGTTATACATGCAACCAAAGTTTCATGAATTGGAACTGTAATCATACACTGAATCAAATCAACTAGAAGTGTCTTATCCAAACATGACACAAGCATACCAAGTGAACTGGATTGGTGACGGTCCACTCTCGCACACCTGCGCGAATATAGGTATTCCTACTGACATAGAGACCTGACATGTAAAAGAAAATTACATTTGAAGGTTATTTTGCAAGCCCCCAAAGTAAATAAGTTGAGATAAAAACAGAAGTTTGGATAAGTTTTTCCTTTTCAAAATAAGAATTTCTCTACTTCTCATCATACACGAAATCCATCTTTTTTTAACCTTGTCCAAAAAGGTTCATCGAGTAAAGTATGAATTATTGAACTTTCAAATTTTGCAGAAACTAAAATAAGATGCATGTTATTCTAAAACTTAGAACAAGAAAGCTAACAATCAACTCGTACCATCAATACGGATCCTTGGCCTCAAAAGCCACATTTTCCTCCACGAGCTCTCATACTTTGATTGCAAAATTTTATAGTTCTCAACCATTCCAGACAGCTACAACAGGATGAAGGAGAAGTACACATTTAAGCTTGGATACAATAACACGAGAGATTCAAAATAAATTTTATAAATGTCTAACTTACCTGCCACGCTTTTAGGCAAGCATTGCGCCAGAATATGGGGTTACGAAGAGTGTATCTCCATTTTCGACAAACACAAGCTGCCCTTCCCAAATCATATGGAGCCATTCGTGAAAATACCTGTGCAAGAAAATAAATTTGTCTCAATTACAGCATCCCCTAATTTAAAATGCATGCAAACACAAGTGCTTCTTGATATTGGCATTAGCTAGGGTGGTGAATGAATGGAAATTAGACCAGGTAAGATTTCCTCGATCATGTTTCATTTTCAAGAAGAACTTAATCATCACCTCTAAATGTTGTGAGCCATGGCAGATTATCAAATTCTACCAAGTACCATGTCCAATACTATTCATTGAAGTCACACTGAGCATACCTGTCAATCAAGCAAATAAACCCGATGCAAACATGATTTAAAACGCACACCAACCAAATCCAAATCGTTTTGGATGGCAAAGATGGGACGAAGCTACGGATGTTATCTCTTTATTTAACACATGTAATCCAGAAGAAAACTTGTCAACCATATTAATTGTTCATTTTTGATGCGCAATACCTCAAAGAGCAGCTCATCAGGCAAGCATCTGTGTATCAACGCTGGATCAACATTTACCCTTCTGCTAGCACTTCCGTATGGTGCAACAGGTCGAACATTAACCCCATAGAGATCTGCAACACAAACCTTCAAAAGAATCCACACAAAACAGATTTTTTAAAAAAAAAACAATGGAAACGTTGGGAACTGGGCATTACCGAGCCACGGTCTCTTTGTAACCAAGTACTGCACAGTCTTCAACTGCAGAGCTGTCTCGAGCTCAGCAGGGATTTGTAATGCAAAATCTGCCAAAAGCCCAAAACACAAAACTTAATTGTATTCTAATTATCTAAAAAAATGGAATAAAATATTAACGACTTTCTTTTGTTATTATTATTTTGCCTGATCAGAAGATGTAAACGAAGAATAATAATGTGGGACCTGAAACAGTAAAAATCCACCCAGAGATTTAAACTTTTGATCTTTTCTTTCTCCTTCATACAAAATCCGATACTCGAATTACACAAACCGACTTACTTTTACAATTTCCATTACAATAGAACCATCGATTGGCGATCGGTCAAATCATGAAACTGGAATGGCAAAATTGAAATTAAGAGATTACCTGAAGTCATGTGGATTGAGACATGGGGATCTCTTCTTCTTTTCTTGCTATGAATATGGATAGAGCCCCTTTTCCCTTTCTTTTCCTGGTTTTCTCTCGGGAAAACGAAGAACGACGAAGGAGAGAGAAAGAATAGTGGTAGGAAATGTTGTGGTGTGTTGCTATATAAAACAAGTTACCAAACGCTGACTGTGAGATCTTGTTCAAATTGATGTCCGATTGTATGCTCGTGGACCCCACGATTTTTACCATGATATTGGATCGGTACGATCTTCATGCATATAGTTGTTTCGAATTTAAGCACATAATTATATATATATATATATTTAACATTTGATATTTTATATATTGTAAATCTCATCCATTTAATCTTTTCTTACCCAAATGGGTTAAATATATAGGGTTGTGCTGATTTTTTTAGATATTATAAATATTTATAACTTTAATTTATATAGTTAGTTTTCATGTGTTGAGAGTAATTAAAATTAAAATTTAATAAATTAGCTAAAAATATGTAATAAATAATTCAGGCTTAATAAATCAACTAAATTAATTAACTACAATAAAAGAATTAAAATTTAAAACCACAAAACTTAACATTCAATAACTAATTGTCAAATAATAAACTTAAAACAATATGATTTTTAAGATAATATGATTGGTATTAGAAAATTAAATGTATGTTTTCGAATGGTAAAACATATATTAAATTGAAAAGAATACAAGAAAGTGAAAATTTAATTCTATACTTAAAAACATTCTTATAATTTTTAAGATAATAATAAATTAAATTAAAATAATTAAAAAAAACTAGATAATAATATTTATTCAATATCGTTAAATTTAAAATTTGTTTTTCCTTTTTTTTAAATAAAATCTTTTTTTTTAATTTATGCAGTTGCGAATTCGCAGGAGATAATAAAATCAGGCTCCTTTTTTAACAAATGGATCTTGACGTCCTCGATTCAAGAACCGAAGCCCAGCACTCAAGCATCGAGGCAGTTTTAGGCCCACAACAAGAAGCCTGCAAGTTCTTTTTCTTTTTTGAACACCAGCGCCTAAAAAACGAAACACTCAAGACTCAATTCACAAGACCAGAGGAATACAGAATTATCCGATACTCCTCTCTCTAGAAATATCCACCAGTTTTTTGGATGACCATGTTAAAAACTTGCACTGTTCATTGTCGTTTTCAGAGTTGCGATTTCCTCATCAAATGTCTGCGTCGCAAAGAGGGGTGGAGCTTGTAGGAAACTAGGTTACATATAGTTCTGTTTGCCAACCAGAACTGCGTGGTCTCTGTTTTTCAAGGACCCTTGCCGTCCACACCCCGGCGAAAGGAAACAAATCTTGCGCCGTTGAGGCCCAATACACTACGTGCTCCTTCAAGTTTCAAGCCGTAGAGCAAAGTGAAAAAGAAAACGGTGAAAGATCTTGGTCCAACCCATCCCGAGATCCTGCCGGCCTTTTAAAGTTAAAAGTCATTGTTTTGAAGTTTAAAAGAAGCCATCAATCGAACTAAAATGAACGAAGCGACCCGGTGCGTTTCCAATAATTTGATTTTTTTTTATCAAATCCTGAGAATGGTTAAGATTTTTTCTTGAACGGTTGGCTGAATCTCTGATGCTGCAATTTAAAGAGAAATCTTATGTAAATCTTGGAATCTTATTTTTTAGATTTATTTTTTTAAAAAAAATAAATATAAATAGAAGAAATAAATCATGTGTGAAGATATTTTATTATTTTTAGCAAGTTATAGGTTTTATTTTTTTCTATTTCCCGTTTTTTTTTCAAGATAGACTCTGAGCATCATATAATTTTTTCAATTTAAAAAACCATGTCCAAATTTCATTGTAGTATATTGTAAACAATACATGTTATTGCATTTTTTTTTTTAATAGATTAGGATATTGTTTGTTTTTTCAGTAAGAAATATTTTTGGAAAAAACAGTTTTTTTATTTTAAATATATTATATTTTTTATTTTTTAAATTATTTTGATGTGATAATATCTAAAATAAATTTTAAAAAATAAAAAATATAATATAATATAATGTTTTTATAAAAAAACAATTTAAAAAATAATTGTTAATATAATATTAAATAAAAAACATTTCAAATTTATCATAAAAATGTGATTAAAAGCATAAATTTGAAATTAGTATTGGAGAATAATATAAATTATATCATGAAATTTTATCTAATAATTTAAGTTATTAATGTAAAATGATTTTTTAACATGTTATCAGAATCTTCATGAACAAATAATCACATATTTAAATTTTATTATTTTTATTTTTTTAATAAAAATTAAACATATAAACTTGTACAACTGCCGAACCTTTTTTTTCATTAGCAATAGCAGTGCCCTTACTCTCTTTTTTTCCGTCGGTGGAGAAGGATGACGTAAGCCAAAGCCATCAAGCACAACTTTTTAGAAAAACGAAGAAAGAAAGGAAAATGGAAAACATATAAAATCATAGGAGAGAATAGACTAGCGCGTTTTTGAAGTTTGGACGACTCTTAGGTGCTCTTTGATTATTATGAATAGAATGTTGGAAATTACATGAAGAAATTGAAGTGACATTTTAATTTGAATATTACGTGTGAAATAATTATAAATAAATAGTAATTCGTCAAATGACTTCATTAATAATAATTATAATAAAAGTAATAATAATAATTTTAATGATGGTGAAAGAAAAGAAGGAGTGAGAATAAATGATAAGAAAATAATAATAATTTAAAAGAAATAAAATCATTATAATATAAATGATGGTAGTATCGAGAAAGAAAAGCGATAGAAATAGTAAAGTAGTGGCAATGCAATAATAATAATTTATGTATTTTAAATAATAATAATATTATTATTTTGTTTTTGATTAGCGTGGGTATTCGGATCAGCTTGACCACACCTCAACTAATTTCATGGGCCTTGAAGTTAACAACCATATAAGTTTCAAGTGACTATCATATTAACAACTACAGGGCTTGAACCTGAAATCACAAGGAGAACAAATCTCTTAGTCTCAAATTCTTAACACTAGGCCACCTACTAGATGGTTATAATAATAATATTATTATTAATAATGGTGATAACAGTAGTTACGATAATGATAAAAATAATTAATATACAGTAAATAAAAATGATATATTATTTCTTTATAAAAAAATAATTTTAATTTTTTATTAACACCTCTTCACATAAAAATGAAATTATGTATTTTTATTCTTCATTTTTTACTTTATTTTTAACCGAAATAAAACTTTTACTTTTATTCTCTTTTCATTTCATTTTTTAATTACCAAACATTTCCACGCACGTACCCTTCGCCAGTTGGATGCCAGAGAGTACGAAATCCATTGCTGTGGCCATGGAGGAGAAATTATTGACGTTTACGAAGCGGACATCCCATCCCTGGAGCAGAGGGTTTGTCTTATCGAGATCTGTACAGATATTTTGTGAAAAAATCGTACAGCTAGAAGAACTTTGATTACCTGCCAACACGTTGCATGAATCACCAATAATACTCGGCTGCTTTTACTTCACGGTTATTTAGTGTTTTAAAATGAATTTAATGTATTTATATTAAAAATAATTTTTAAAAATAAAAAAAATATTATTTTAATTTATTTTCAAACAAAAAATATTTTAAAAAATAACTATTATTATAATTTCAAACACTCCTACAATACAGATGAATCCTCCACTGACATGTAATTTTTCAATACAACATCTTTCAAATTTCATGCTTTGCACTTATGTTATAACTCTATTGCTTTGTCTTTCTTGACCATTTATCTCAATTGTTTTATCGATTTCTTTACTTTTATTCCAGAGGTTTATTTTAATTTATTCTTAGTTTCCGCTTACTTTTCTTAACCAAAAAAAACTAAAATCTTATTGCGGTTTCCTTGCTTAGAAACCTTTAATATTTTTTTTTCTTATGATTCCATTATATTGTAATGCATATTTTAATTAAGACCCCGTTTATTTGCTAGAAAATAATTTTAATTAAAACTCTATTTATTTGCTAGAAAGTAGTTTTGTTTTTAAGTAAATTTCGAAAAAGTAAATTATTTTTTAATGTTTGGTAGTATGATGAAAAATAAGTTGGAAAATACTTTTTGGTATTTGGTTATATCATGAAAAATGAGCTGAAAAATAACTTATTAATGTTTTATTTTTAAAAAAATTTATTAAAATGATGAGAAACAAATCTTACAAGTTAAAAATTTGAATGATAATGAAATTGAAAAAAAATATATAATTTTATAAATTATCTCAAATAAAATAAATAATAATCAAAATAATAGAGATCAGATCTAAAAAATAAAAAAATTAAAAGATGAAAAAATTAAAAAAATATTAATTAACATTTCATAAATTATTTCAAATAAAATAAGTAACAATCAAAAAAATAAAAACTAAATTTGATAGATAAAAAATTTCAATTAAAAAATGATAAGGAAAAGTAAATAACAATTATAAAAATAAGGACTAAAGTTAATATAAAAATTAAATTCGAATGGATGAAATTAAAAAACAAATATTCAAAATAAAATATATATAGCAATCAAATGTTCGAGGACCAAATTTGATATAATCAACAAATAATATGATATTTTTAAATTTTTCATAACTTCTGGAAAAATGTTTTCTGTCAAAATAAAAGAAAAATACTTTGCTGGAAATCAAGTCAAAAATTTTTTTAACCGGAAAGTGTTTTTCATTGACCGAAAAATATTTTTTGTTGAATAACTTTTTTAATAATAGATACATAAAAAAAATTAAAAGTAATTTTTTAAAAATTATTTTTTTGAAAAACAAACCCACCGTAAATCTGTCGCCTATTCACATATCAAAAATTTAAATAACTATTTTAAACAGCTTAAATGATAACTTATTGACAACAGATATTGTGATTCTTTCTCAAGGAACCAGGCATAGTTCGACGCGGCAATTGATTGTAAAATAGACCATCAATTCATAGACTCAAGCTATTTGCAATAATAGCTTCGTAATGAATACAAGTTTAACGGATCAAAAAATCCTAAAAGACTCAGATTTAATAGTTCCAAGATCCTTCAACACAACATCATTTAAAATATCCCCTCAAACAACTTTTTAGCTCATTATTTGTATAGAAAAAATTATTCATTAACTATAAATACATTATAAATTCATAAATTTAAAATTTATAATATCTTTATTCTTAGTATTTTTAGTACATATATTTTCAGAGTCTATCTTTTTAAAATATCATTATATTTTTTTTCTATAAAATTATTAACCTAAATATTTGATAATCTTTGCATCCATTAAATAAGATATCCATCAAATAAAATATTTTATAGATACTACTATAAATTACTCTAACTTTCCAGGCATTAAGTATCAATCATTTTAGCCTATCTACCGAGTTTTTCACATCAAGCTACCTAGCAAAAATATGTTTATCAACCTAATTAATTTAAAGCTGCTTAGAAGTTCGGTATCACATTTTTTTAAGCTATAGGTGTACTTAGAACTCATGACATTATCTTCAAACTCCCTAGGCAGTCCGTAGGCCCAGATGGTCTCATCCCGTGTATGCGGGACTCTTTCAACTTTCAAGCATGTTGATATTTCAAAACGCAGCAACATTTCGGGCAATTCTTGTCACAACTTTACGGCCAATTAAAGGCTTTCGGTCCATCATTTCGTTGGTTCTCGCAAGCGGGCGACATGTTGCTGAGGCGTTCAAGGCATCATTAAGACGGGCCCTCCAAATACATGGCGTGTATGGGTCTGACTGTCTGAGTATGAGCACAAGTGTCGTTTTCTGGTGAAAAAGAAAAAAAAACAGAACGGGTGCCCTACCCTTTCATCACTTCCTTGTTCAAATTGATTTCAACAACCTCAATGATAATCTATCAGCCATGTCACCCATGAAAATTGTTAACATATTGCATGGTGCCACATGGATTAAGTCCTGTCCACTACTATTATTTCGGGTGCCATGCCAGTACATAATATTTGGTACATACTATTGTTAGACTAGTCTTTATGTTTAGCTTTGTTAGGTCGCTGTTAAAGCCCATTTTATGGCTATGTTTGAGAACGTGGCTGTAACTGTGTTTCTAAAAAATTTTAAATTTTTTTTGTTAAAATTTAATATGATTTATATGTTTTGGATCATATAAAAATAATTTAAAAATAATTTTTTAAAAATGAAAAAAATCATTGGCATGCATTTTGGCACGAAAAATTATTTAAAAAACACCCGCAACTACACTGTCAAACACGTTCTTTATCGCCCTAGACTCTTAGTGGCTGCATTTAGAATTGGGTTTTTTTAGAAATTCATTGAAATATATATATTTTTTATTTTTAAAAGTTTATTTTTAATATTAAAACGATATGAAAATATAAAAATATTAAAAAAAATAGAAGTTACATAAATCATCTCCAGTAAATTTTCTGGTAAAATACTGGTGAAATTCTGCTCAAGGGATGGCATATGATAAGTGAACAACCATGTAATGAAGTGCTCTCTACCACAAGTTCAAGTGATGAGTAACTTAACTTTATTTTTGTCAAAGGAATTAGGGAGCAAAACACTTTTGTCTATCCAAATTAGTCATAGAAAATGAGTTAATTAATATTTAAATAATGGTAATCTCAAAATCATGTAATGAAAGGCTGCCGTATATATCTAAGTTAAGCTGAGAGCTAACAAATGAGACCTGGCACTCGCTGTAGTTTGAACGCATTGATTGTACGAGAATTAAATCATCATAATAGATCACAGGGCACCATCACACGAACGTATACATGTATTTTTGAGTTGTTGGTGGTTGCTGTTATTTTTAAAGTGTTTGTTTTTTAAAAATATATTAAAATAATAAATGTTTTAATTTTTTTAAAAATTATTTTTAATATTAACATATAAAATGATTTTAAAATATAAAAAAATATTAATTTAAAATAAAAAATATAAAAATTAATTATTTAAAAAATATTTTTAAAACGTAAAAGAATATTATAATGATCAGGAAGAAAAGTATTAAGTGCCTGTTTTCTTATTTCTCTTCATTGGTGAATCGTGTCCTAACTCAATTGATGGCCTCGTTGATATTCGGTACTGCCCAACCCACTCGCGGGCTTCTTTATTGTATTTGCAGGGATAAACTTGCCTTGAAAGAATGAGCCATGAATAATCCATCAAATAATTATTTTAATTTAATAATTTACATTGTTAAATAAAATTTTAAAATATAATTTATATTATTTTCTAATATATTTTTTCAAGTAAAAGCTTTTTAAATTTAAAATGTATATAGGTTTATATTTTTTTATACTTGATTTTTATCAAATAAATAAGGGTGATGAGATTCAAACTCGTGACCTATTGGTCATTAAGGTTTTGATACCATATCAAAAAATCAACTCAATCTAATAACTTAAATTATTAAATAAAATTTTAAAATATAATTTATATTATTTTTTAACACGACCACGTGAATTTAATAGAATCTAAGGGAAACAGCAAGAAATAATGAAACCAGACCCCGGGTTTTTTTTTTCCTGGGATGGTTAATCTCCCAGGACAAACAATTAAGACCTAGCTGTTCGCAGATAGTGAAAGATGATAAAGCCTGTTCGCAAAAGATCAAATTGTTAGTTAAACAACTTATTCAATAACTGAAGGCCCACAGCTTCCTTTTCTTTTCACATCTGTGAGTTCATATCAAGTGCTCATGGACTTGGGTGGTTTAAGGAGGTGGGGAAGGAGATAAATTCTATTATTTGTTTTTGCGGGCATATATATGCTGGCATATTTGTTTTGGATAAATGTAACAGATACTTGTATTTTTAAAAAAATATGACCACACATATTATCATGGATTAAAATCAATGCATAAAATGAATTCTACAGTAAATCTAACATTATAATTTTAAAGTGTGACCAATATGTGAACAATAAATAATAAATAAAGTTAGTTTTTTTAAAAAAAAATTGTCAAATAGATTTTAATCATAATAGAAAATATAATGATGATGGTATAGAATATGATTATTTTTCTTGATAAGAAATCTATATAGAGCATATTGTATTTCAAGGATCCACAATATCTTTAAAAAATACATAGAACTTTCCTTTAGAATCAATCAATCAATTTAAACATCGATATATATTTAATGTGACAAACCAATATTACCAACCAAACCTCTTAATCATAAAGCTTCTCTCGATGCCTTTGTCAATATCATATACTTAGCCTCTATTATAGACAATGCAACATGAGATTGTAAAAATTACTTTCCAACTAATGACACACCCTAAAAAAGTGATAAATATAACCTGTTAGCGATCTTTTCTTATATAATTATCAGCGTAATCTGAATCTACAAAGCATTTAACATTACCAGTATCATATATTAAACCAATATCTGTAATATCTCTAAGACAACAAGATATCAATTTCACGATTTGTTAATGAACTTTACCAGGATTTTTCATAAACATGTTAACCACATTAGTAACATGTGAAATATTACATTACCAGTATCATATATTAAACCAATATCTGTAGTATCTCTAAGACAACAAGATATCAATTTCACGATTTGTTAATGAACTTTACCAGGATTTTTCATAAACATGTTAACCACATTAGTAACATGTGAAATATTTGGACAAGTGCAAACCATAGCATATATAATACTTCTAATTATACTGGTATATGGAACACCTGACATGTGCTCATTCTTCTCCTCATTTTTTTGGTGATAGAGCTACATATAACTTAAAATAGATTGCAAGTAAAGTATATATTGGCTCGTATTCTCTTACACGCCAAAATGCTCAAGAACCTTTTTAGGATACTTCCTGTGGGACAAGTATAATTAGTTAGCGTTTCGATCGTTACACTTCTCCATACCCAAATCCTTTTTGGCTACACCCAAATTTTTCATCTCAAAATCACGACTAAATCGATCCTTTAAGTTGTTGATCTCAAACATGTTATTGGAGGTATTCAACATGTCAATAACATACAATAATAAGCACATAAATGAACCATTTGAGAGCTTCCTAAACAATCATAATCATTCATAAAGTAATCACATTCAAGTATAAAAAAATCAAACCTTTTATACTATTGCCTCGATGACTGCTTCAAACCATATAATGACTTCTTTAATAAGCACACATGGTTTTTTTTTTTTTATCTTGAGCAATTTAACCTCTAGCTAATGCATATAGATCATCCTATCCTCCAACTTACCATATAGAAAAAGCTATATTGACATTTAGGTACTCAAGCTTTAAGTTAAACAAAGCAACCACAACAAGTAATACATAGATAGAACTATGCTTGATTTTAATATGCGGTGGCCCTTTTGTGTTTTGTGGTTGGAGTATGCCATCAAACTCGTAGTTTGTCAGAAGATGGTGTGTCCAGTTAACAGGCGCACGAGGGCCGAGTCATCTAGAAGCCACACCACTGTGTTCACAAGCTAGCTTAACCTGCAAGAAAATGTAAATGAAAACGAGTACAATCATATGATGAAAAGTTTCAATTTAAGACCCCGAAATCCAACCATCAGCAAAGAGGGGAGTTTCGTTCTTTTATTTACTATTCGATTGCTTATCATCGACATCCTCATTTACATCACGATGTGCACCTGACTCAGGGCTGTCCATTCCTGCGGTTCAAGCCTTGTGCAATAATTCTTAATCCGAGTGCTGGGCAGGGGCTTAAGCAGATATGTCGTAAACTGATAACCCTTTAGCCATCAATTACATGCTTCGATACTAAACTCACTGCTATGGGTAAAGAAAGCTATCCGAAGCAAGAACATAGACGGACTATGGTTTTTTAAAAATTATTTTTTAATTTTTCTCATGTTTGTTTAGTATTACAAAAAGTTAGTCAATATAAAATACTTTTAAAAAAAATATTTTTCTTTTATTTTAAACGAACTACACTCTTTGGAAGTTATAAAATATTAAAAAAATATTATATTATTTGTTTATCATATCAAATTTGATCCTCAATCTTTTGATTGCTATGTATTTTATTTTAATTTTTTTTTCTTTCAATTTTATCTTCTAGAATTTGATTTAATTTGATCTTTATATCAATTCATTTTCCATGATATTGTCAAATATCATAAAATAATCCACTCCTCAATAATTTACTTTTTATAAAAATAATTTTTCAAAAAAATATTTTTAATAAACTTGAAAAAAATTAAAACACTAACAAGTTATTTTACAACTTATTTTTCATGGTACAATAAATTATTAAAAAGTGCTTTCCAACTCATTTTTTATAAAATTATCAAACATAAAAAAATAATATATTTTTTTAAGAATTTACTTTCCATAAAAATTATTTTTTAAAAAAAATTACTTTCTAAGAAATAAATGAACAAAGTTTTTTTTTTTTTTTTTGGTATAAAAACAACTTATTTAGTAAGCGGTCTCTTGCAAGATCTCTCTATCTTATTGCAACTTATTTAGTAAGCGGATATCTTAATTTGAAAATTAATTCCAAGCTTAATAAGATTAGGTGCGTCGATGATTTGGATTCGTTTTAGCGTTCCTTGTCTTATATGTGCTTCTTGATATTTCAAAGTAATTTATTGACGAGTCGAAGTTTTTGAATATGAACGAGGAACCGCCCCCCATTGAATTATTACCTGGAACGAAAGGGGAAAAAAAAGACGAAAGAAGAAGGAAGCTGGACCAGATCGGCATAGCACGTGAAAAATAAGTTGCGGAGTCTTTTTCAGAACCCACTCGACCGTCACCGCTGCCTCCTCTGCCGGTTCCATTTGGTATGTTTGTATATATCTTTTCCTTTTCTCGTCTTGATTTTGGACCCCAATTATGTCACGTTTTTTACACTGTTGTTTGACCATAGCCATTAGTCAAGCTTAAAATAGCTTCACAACAAAATAACTGAGTGTTTCGATAGCAGAGAGCAGTTCGTGTAGCCATAAAAAGCAGTGGTCCAGGGAGGTGGCTTGCATCTTACCGAGTCATTAGTTTGAATTTTTTATGTCACTTCCAGCACACAAATTTGCGATGCATATTTGGTATAAATTGGGTTATTAGCATAGTGAATTAAAAAAAAAAAAAGATGGAGTGATATTACCTGAATTTTCATAATCATCACTACCATATCAATAATAATTTTTTGAAATTTTAATCGGAGTTTAATTTTAAATTAATAAGTTATCCATATTTTAATTCATAAAATATATTTTACAAAAAAAATCATAAAATTATAGTTTTTATATAAAACAGTCAATTAAATAATACAATTAAATCTAATCAATCAACCAATTTAGATAAAAAATTAGAATTTGACCGAAAAACACAATGTTTATTAAATGTTAATATTTCAAAATGCGATAAGTATATTATTGTACTTAAAAATAATGGTATTCAGTAAAAGTCACATTTTTAAACATGACAGTCAAACGATTTCAGCAAGAAAAAACAAAAACCTTTATCAATCTATTAATTCTTTTTAATTTACTATTCTAATTTTTTTTTTAAAATCATGCATATGTGGTGTTGGAATTTTCCAAACAAATAATTTTTTCAAAAACATCATCATTGAATTTAAGACTTGCACACAGAGAGTTGTTAAGTCTTATCACCAAACCATCTTTTAAGATGCAGACAAATAACATGATGGGCTTTTTTGTTTTAGGCAAGTTACGAGGAGTAAAAAAAATAAAATTTATTTTAAATAATTGTTTTATATTTTAAATTATTTTGATGTTCAAATGTTATAAATAAATTATTGATATATTTCTAAATAAAAATAAAATTTTAAAAATAAGCACTACCCTGAATCACATGCATCTTTTATCAATTTTGATGAGGGAATTAAATTGATTTTGCTTAAGTTGTAGAGCTGAATTGAATTTATTACACAAACCTAACCAATAAATACTCTCGCAATTAAATTATCTCTCTAACATGAGTCTCTTTCAGAGTTTGTTGTGTGTTGTTGCCACTTGCCAGTGTTGTGCCGGTGATAATGTCTTTTCTTCTTCAATAATACCAGATCTAGTATATTTCCACTGCATATGATGTTTATAATATTTTTGGTAAAAAATATTTCAGCTCTCAGATCTTCTGGTAAAAAATGCTTATCAAGTGAAAGATCAAGGTTACGCAGAGCTATTGGTGGGTTGCTGTAAGGAAAAAAAAAAATCAGCTGTCCATCCACTTGTAGAACAACATTATTTTATAGATTAGAATTCTAGATTTTTAGTTTTTAATTTTCACTGTATGTTTTGGATGGATGTCCTTACAATAGTGTGTCGGCTTAGAATTCTCTGTACTGATAGTTCTATATTATCTAAGTTGGTCACAGCTCTAGATTGCCCCATCTTATTCAATTTCAATTTAATAAAATATCTATCTTAAAAGAGAGAGAGAACATGGTCTTGCCATGCAAATTAAAGCATTCCTTATTTAGCACAAGTAAAGAAATTCAGGAATAAAGAAAAATAAAAAACCTCTTAAAAGGGGACAAGGGTCATCTTAGGTTTTTTATTTTTTTTCCTCCATAAAGAAGCCCTAGCTTAGATCACTGTTTCTTTACATATAAACAGAGTGCTATCACCGATTAAAATTACAAAAACAAATATTAGAAGAAATCAGTATTTTCTTGGAGTCCCTCTCACAATTCATTGTGGACAATGAACTTACCAAATTATCATTGAAAGAAACACAAAGGTTGGCTTTAAGGATACCTTTGAACTTTTCTACGGGATATGTTTGGTATTGTAGATTTAGTGAGGGGGTATATATGTCTTTTTCCTTCTTAATTGCACAATGTAAAGCCTTAAATATTCTTGAAAACAAAATTTTGGTATGCTTTGAGAAAAAACTTTTTTAGTTTTTTTTTTCTTTAGCATAGTAGTGAGATTATTAAAATATACTTGGATTTTAAAATAAATGCTTTTGTCTATAGGGGTATTCGCATCATTTGCACTCAGTTTTTTTTTTTTGTAAATTTTGTGTGGGGTCATGGATGTTTTGGTATTTATAATAAAAAATCTACTGACATATATTGATCACGAGCCAGCATGTGGAGATTATCCACACTATTTTAGCGGCGTGTAACACCTTCCCTAGTCTTCAAAAATACCCAACCGCCGTCTCAGGCGAAGCGTTTCCGGGTGTCGCTTCTTCCTGGCCGGCATGTGTTGTCAACATCTCCATTGTTAGGAAACGACTGAGTTATTTTTTCTCCGTCTTCTTTTCTCTCTCCTCCACCGATACAGAGTTAAAAAATGTCCTAACCTTTTGTATCATTTCAATTGCGGTCCTTATTTTTTTTTTATTCTTTTGTATTTGCTTTAAATTATTTTTATGATTTATTTATTTTTTTAATTTCATCTTTTATCATTTTATTTTTATGTCAGATTCGGTCCTTTTTTTTAATTGATATTTATTTTGTTTTCCACCCTTCTTTTAATTGATTTTTTTCGATTTCATACATGACTTTTTTTTTTAACTTGGTCTATGTTCTTTTCATTATAATTTCTTTTGGTTTCATTTATTTTTTTAATTATTTTTTTTAGATTCATCCTTCATTGTTTGATTTTATTTGATTTCCATGCCAAATTTGTTTCTTATTTTTTCAATCATGGTTTTTAAACCCGACACACGGGTCGACCCCGGGAAAATCCTGGGTCACAGATTGAGTGGGTTGGCCAAGGTTACCCAGATCAACTTAACCTGAAAAAAAATTCAACGGGTTTTAAAAATTTTTCATGAAGTTGTGTCTTCATTTTTTAAACTCGACCTGGAGATTGACCCACGGCAACTAAATTTTTTATTTTACAAATTGTCAATTGCCCCCTTTCAACTTTCTTCTCTTTTTAAAATAAAAAAATGTGAATTTCAATTCCATTTTCCTCTCAGATCCGGTAGGAAACTTTTGAAACAAATAAGCAATGGGCACTAGATGATGGATGGGGATGGATCTAGTGATGAAGCTTGAGATGGGTGGTCTTTTGGGACGATTTTGGTGGTGAAGCTTAAGATAGGTGGTGGTTTTGGGGATTGATATTGCGAGATTTTACTGTGAACCAAAGGTAAAGTAAAGTTAAAGAAAAAAGAGGGATAAGAGGAATAAGAATAAGAATTATCACAATCCAGAGACATTGACATTGTTAAGAAAAAGAATTGACCAGTTTTTTCCTTTTTAGGAAAAGAAAAAGCAAAAGCATTGGGACCTTTTCCAATATGGTGACCACTGACCACTATTCTCTTAAAAATTGTCAAGCAAGTCTCTTGTGGTGTAGGGTTCTTTTGTCATTCTAACACATATTAATAAAAGCTTTGTGAAAATAACATGTTTAGAAAATACTTGGAAAGTTATACAGTTTGGTACATAACTGCTATTAAAAATAACAATTTCTTCAAAATTTATATTCCCTTCAAATTAATTGCCATGTATAAAAGTTAACTAAAATTTTATAAATATCCAATAAGCATGAGATAAGATTTAAGATCTAATAGGTTGAGAGAAAAGCTGATGTGACATGAGAAAAAAGAAA
Organism: Populus x sibirica; assembly: GCA_019202695.1. Lineage (NCBI taxonomy): Eukaryota > Viridiplantae > Streptophyta > Magnoliopsida > Malpighiales > Salicaceae > Populus > Populus x sibirica. The sequence continues at coordinate 347,359 of JAGMVL010000643.1, read as the reverse complement.
AGAAAAGATAAGTAATCAAGTACACATTAATGCTTCGTTTTTTATATATCTAGTACTATGAAACCTTTTAATATATAATTAGAATCTTAAGTAGTGAGATATTTTAATGTGTATGTGTTTCACGAGGGTTACTTGTTCAAGCAAGATAATTTATGGGTTTTTGCAGGGTTTAATTATTAATTTGAGTTTATGCCGTGCATGTGCAATTTGTTTTGTAGCTAGTAATGTTTATTGTTTAAGTGATGTTTGAAGGTATGGTAGTAATTACTTTTCAAAATGTTTTTTGTTTAAAAATATTTAAGTTTTTAAAAATTTATTTTTAATCTCAGTGCATTAAAGTATTTTTAAAATATTAAAAAATAATTTTAAATAAAAAAATTTAAATTTTAACCAATCTCTTTTTTGGCTGTAATCTCTTGCTATCTCCTGCTTCACGTGTTTATGAAAATCATTTAGCAGTCATTCTTTCACTTGTTATTGTTTTTATATTTGGATATAATTGTTATTGACATACCATGTTCATTTATTATTATTATTATTAATAATATTTTAAAGGGCTTAGGCATTGAAAGGACAACCTAGGTGTTAAAAAAGTCACCCTCCATGATCATTGACGAACTTATAATAATTTAGATTTTTCAGTCTAACTTTGGTAAATAAAATTAAAATATAGGTTGTTTAGTAAAATGATATAGTGAATTAAGAATGATAAGCTGTAGCATATAAAAAAAGTGAGTTGTAAATTGGTATTGTGTTTTTTAATATATTTTCGAGCAATAACATGCTTGGAACAACAATATTTTTTTTACTATATTTTCTCTTAATTATCTATGGAAAATCTTATGCCATAGTCCAAGGCGCAGTTCCCCCCAAGAGGAGCAAATTGCAACTATATATTAAAAAGTAACTAAAATATATAATTATCAAAACTCATTTTGGAGATTTAATTTAGAAAAAGTCATGATCATTGAGTTCAGTTAGATAAATTATCTGAGTCAGATAATATCATTTCATTTATTTTTATTTTTTTAGACTAACTCGACCAATTTTATAAGAATTTTAAATAATTAATTAAATTATTAAAAATCTAATCGAGTTAATAAAGTTGTACAAACTAATATCTTTTGAGTTCTAACTCGAAACCTAATCATAATCGTGGTCATAAACTTTTTAAGTCAACCTCTAAAAGGCTTAATAATTATATTAAACTATAATAAATTTAATTAATAATTAACTACCCCATACAAGAGATGAGATGAGAGTATAAAAAATACTAAGGATAAAAACAATCCGTCCTTTTCCAACTCATGAAGTGGTGGGACCCGACTGCACGATTCGACGCCATTCATCGACCTCTTCTTCTTTACATATTCTCTCACGTGTAGTATTTCCTCATTCCTTTATTCCCACGTGCTTTAATACCCTTAAAAACATTCCTCTCTCCATTTCCCCTCGCTTGAGTCTTGACTCCAATTCCCCGCCTGCAACTTCCCCTCTCTCTCTCTCTCTCTCTCTCTCTCCAAGAAAAAAATGAATTCTCTAAAAAATCTCTCAGTATTCTTTCTCTTACTTTTAATCTTCACTAACCCTATCGTCTTATCTTCCTCTTCTTCAACAACAAGAAGCACAAGTACAAATAACATTGACTATTCATTTTCGTTTTTGGAGAGTACCATTGGTAATTCCTTGAATTCCAGGCCAAAAAACCAATCAAAATCCACGGCGAGAAAAGTACCGTCGTCAACCGGCTGTGAGGTGTGGACCAAAGCCTGCTCAGAGGCTGTTTTGGCACTGGCACGGCGGCCAGATACGGTTACTTGGTTAAAGAGCGTGAGGAGGAAGATTCACGAGAATCCAGAGCTTGCTTTTGAAGAAGTCAAAACAAGTGAGCTAGTAAGATATGAGTTGGATAAGATGGGGATTGAATATAGGTATCCTTTAGCTAAAACGGGTATTCGGGCTTGGATCGGCACCGGTGGGCCTCCTTTTGTGGCTGTTCGAGCTGATATGGATGCCCTCCCAATTCAGGTAGCTAGTACCGATTATTTTTTTTGTGCGTATTTGTATGTATGCACGTGTATTGTTCAGGACGATCGATGGTGTATTGTACTTGATAATTAAAGGATGACTTTGAACTTAGAGGCTCCAAAGAAAATCAGTTTTTTGCGGGGTTCCTTTTTTATACTTTTGTTTTTCAAAAAATAGAAATTAAAACTGGAAATTAGTTATCGTAATCTGTTTTCTTCTTTTGTATTTTAGACTTGAATTAGCAGCATAAAAATGTCTGATTTAAATAATTTTTTGTGGTTGAGATTTGTAGCTTGCTGCTTGTTTTTATCAAGCCCTTGATCTAAACTAATTTTTTTTCCCTTAATAAAACTAGGGAGGAAAAGAAGAAAAATAATGTGAAATGAGAATTTGTGCATGAATATTATTTATTTATTTGTACTGACATAGAAGATAACCTCATTATGAATATATTAACATTTATTAACACGTGTCAAATTAAAATAAGAACTAGTGTGATTATTTGAGCCTGTCTTGTAAGTGTCAGATTAATATCGGTTATAAGACAAACTATCCAAACATTCAAATTTTAATGTAAAAGTTATCAGAGTATACTGACAAAATACTTGAGATGTTTTGCATAGGGGCAATTATTAATATTAATGTCTCTATGGGATAGGGAGTCACTTTAGGCTTTCCGGTGTCACATGGTAATAAATTGGCTAGCCTAGCTTCACAAAGAACTACCTAAATCTTGGGGTTGCTTGTTCTAGGAAGCTGTAGAATGGGAGCATAAAAGCAAGGTAGCCGGCAAAATGCATGCTTGTGGGCATGATGCTCATGTCGCCATGCTGGTGGGTGCTGCCAAGATTTTGAAGAGCCGCGAACATCTCTTGCAGGTTTGTTTTTTTTTCTTTTTTTTTTATATATTATAGAAGTCTTAAATAAATCGCAATAGGCATGGTTCTAGTTACCGTTGTCAATTTCAATAAGAAATTGTCGGGAATCATGAATTTAAAGAGAATGTTGGGTTTCTGGAGAGAGCAATCCTTGTTGTGTACAAGGAGCAGAGCATGATGATGCTATGGAAACAGGCAAAAAGAGTAGAATGCCATGGATCCGTGAACAATTTCTGTTGGACCTCATTTTGAGGGAATAGCATTGAATTGGTCTCTACCAAAAAGTATGGGCAGGGGAGGATGGTGTTGGGTCACTTTCTCTTAGCCATTAAAGGCCGAATAGCTTTTTTTATTTTATCACTTTCTCCTTGCTATTTTCATCAACTGCTGTTGTCTTTTTACCTGTCTCCACTCTTCAGTTTTTGGGCACGATGAATTTGTGGTCTATTCCATCGCACTCTAAGCATCATCTGAAATCTTTAAGTACCCTTTCCCGTATCCGTATCGTTGATTACAGGCACGAAATTCTCAAACCCACCGCGCAGTTACGTATCTGATAAGAGTAATGCTACACGTACACATACAGCGATCATTTTCTTTGGCACGATACTTAATCATTTATAATTTATAATATCCACGTACTATCATTAGTTTATACATCAGTTTGTACGTGAATTTAGTATTTTTTTTTCAAATCATTTTTCATATAAAAAAATGGAAAATAATTTACAGACAGAATCTTCTCACTAAATTTACATACAATCTGATATATCATCGTGTGAGTGTTAAAATGTGAATTTTAGACTCTAAATGATTAGATTTACATGAAAAGCGTAGTTGCTAGATGTATTTGTTTTGAAAATTTGCTTGCACATCAAACTCTTTATTGAAAATTGATGGCTATACGACAGAAGACAAAATCACCACAACTCCCTCTCAAGTCTCAAGTGAGTGAGTCAGAGGTAGTTTAAATTTCTGGGCATCTCGTGTAATCAAACGTGTGTTTTCTTTTCTTTTCTAGGATTCCTCGCTCATGCTTTTGTCTTAATCAGTTTGACATGTGAGGAAAGCAACTGCCCGTAATGTGAAAGTCATGCATCCTGAGTGTTCAAATCATACATGGGCTCATTACTTTCTTCTGCTCTCATTTGCTTTTTTTAAGTATGGGTTATTTGGTTGGAATTTTGAAGCCGAAAGCATTTTACCACTTTTTAGTGGGATGTCACATTCTGTGGACAATATTTGTTTAGAAGAAGCGCTGGTGATGACTTTTGAGATCTTTACTATGTTAGATTTTATCCTTATAAACACGTATTGTTACTTGATTTGTTACCTGCATGGACAAGACACCTAAGATTTTGATATGCATAGTAGCTTAGCAAAGTTGTTGCTGCACAGTAAATCTCTTCATTTTCAAAAAAAAATATATATATTTTTTTTGTTGGGTTAATGTTGCAAATTTATTTCTTACTGTGTCCTACATGGGAGCGGATTTGAAGCCCAGAATCTTTAGCTTAAAGAAATGAATTAGCCAGGAAGCTAGTTTTCCACAATGGCATTGTTAAATGGCTAAAGTATATGGAAAGATAGCATTAAAGAAATAGTGTTTCGAAGAAACAAACTTCTGTGCATTGTCACTCTTTCTGTAAGAAATAAACCATATAATCCAAGCGAAATGCTTGAAGATTTGACCTTGAAGAGAGAGTTATTGTCTAGACTATTCAATAGTGAAATGAAATTAGGTTTATGATACTTCCTTAGTTTTAAATGAAGTGATTAGTTTGGGTTAATTTCAAACACTTATGATTTTTATACTCCGAAGTAACTTAATTGGATATTTGATGTTCCTAAAGGACTAGTGGTTTTATAAAACCAGGTCATAATTAAACAAAAAATTCAACAGGTTGACATAGACGTGTAAGCTAATTCTGCTTTTATCACCTCGACTCGCGTAATGAAATCAACGGAAAATGATGATCATCTTCCATGCCTTGATGGGAACTCTATAGTCTATACAGCTTTCTCTAAATTATACTTTAAAACAGAAGATCTTTATTCATGTTTTGATGATACCACGGTGGATATCTAAACTTGCTAGTTTCGCTGCTGCAATTACAGGGAACTGTAATACTGCTCTTTCAGCCAGCAGAGGAAGCTGGGAATGGAGCAAAACGGATGATAGCAGATGGGGCTCTCGATGACGTGGAAGCTATATTTGCAGTTCATGTATCCCATGAACATCCCACTGCTATCATCGGTTCAAGGCCTGGTGCTTTGCTTGCTGGATGTGGCTTCTTCAGAGCGGTGATTAGTGGCAAAAAGGGCCGTGCTGGTAGCCCTCACCACTGTGTTGATCCCATTTTGGCTGCCTCTGCAGCTGTAATCAGCTTACAGGGCATTGTGTCTCGTGAAACAAATCCCTTGGACTCTCAGGTATCCATGCTCAAAAAAAGCTTAGCTTTCCAAAACTGTTTGCCTTCTTCAGAATTGTAATTTCTATAACTCGGAATTTCTCAATGCAGGTAGTGTCTGTCACCACAATGGACGGAGGCAATAATCTGGACATGATTCCAGAAACCGTTGTACTCGGTGGCACTTTCAGGGCGTACTCCAACACAAGTTTTTACCAGCTTCTTCAAAGAATCAAAGAGGTTTGTTCTGATTCCCATTTTATAATTCGATTCATGTATTAAATTGAATTAATATATACTTTAGGCTATCATGACTTGAATCATCGCATGATTGCTGGCCTGCTGGCTAGCTATCGATCCGGGCCTGAATGACCTTCTGTTTTGGTAATTAATAACCCATCTTCCATATTCTCCTACCTTTCTAGTCGAAGCCTGAAAAGGAAACACCTTGTTCTGTGGCTTACGACTTACAAGTGGGGACCATAAAGGCATATCTCCAGCCACACCAGCCTCAAGGAGGCTTGATACTTTAGAGTTATAGGCCACTCTTTGCTGAGTACCTGTCAAATGTGAATAATTGATCATCTAACAGTTTTTGCGTCTTTATGAAACAGGTGATTGTTGAACAGGCTTCTGTTTTCAGATGCTCAGCAACAGTAGACTTCTTTGAAAAGGAGTCCACGATCTATCCCCCAACGGTGAATGATGATCATATGTACGAGCATGTGAGAAAGGTGGCCATTGATTTGTTGGGTCCAACAAACTTCAGGGTGGTACCCCCGATGATGGGTGCCGAGGACTTCTCGTTCTACACACAAGTGGTCCCTGCAGCTTTCTATTACATAGGCGTGAGGAACGAGACATTGGGTTCAATACACACAGGCCATTCACCATATTTCATGATAGATGAAGATGTTCTCCCCATAGGTGCTGCAGCACATGCAGCTATTGCTGAAAGATATCTCATTAAGCATGGTTGAAGTGAAGCGATAAGCCCTAGCTTATGCAGCCAGGCAAGAATTGAATCTCTCAGAGCAAGATAATGCGGGAACTTGCCATGTGATTCCTGCTTTCTTATTTGTGGCATACATGGGGTAGGGGAGGGGGGGGGGGGCGATAGAGGGGAATGGTTTCCCTTCGCCAGTGTAAAGGATCAAGGGAGAATCCATACTCATGGATGAGGTTGTAAGCAGTATATCTGTTTGAACGCTTTCAAGCTATAGTAATTCGCTTTTAGTTCTGTTCAAAGCATTGGTATTACAGGTATCATTTTTCGCTTACAAAAAATTATTATATAATTTAAGCAGAGAATTATTCATAATTTGATTGCAGGGTCCTGCCAATAAGAGTAAATATCCCTAACTCTGTGATCTAATCTATGTATTAGAAACTTGTAATGTCTAATGCTTTGAATTCGAAAAGTACAACTTGAGGGTTTTGATAAGTTTAAAATTCCATTAAGATGGGATGAGAAGTTTTATAAGATTGAAGAGATGTTTTTCCCAGCCCAGCTCTTGACCCGTGGAAATCATTTAAATAAAAAAAAGAGGGGAGAATTTTTTTTTTTAAAAAAAAAACACTAAAAGAGATGGAGAAAATAGTGTTCACCTAGCCACGGACGAGAAAAGTGTTTTTTCCTTCTTAACTTTAAAAAAACACAGCTCTTTGTCATGTGTTTAAGAGAAAAATAGCATGTCTTGAGATAATTTTGATGTTCTAAAATTGATCGGAGGCGGGACATGTACTTTGTGTTTGGATTGTATATTGAATTTCTTTTGTGTGCTAAAATTTATCTGACCAATGTAACATCATAAATCCCATTCCCCCAATGGCCCCTCCCCTTTGCCTACTTGTTCGACCCAGCGGTTCAAATTAATCCCACCTTAGTCCAACTCGTTCAGAAGCTGACCATTTGCAACCCGGTCAGGTCTAACTATACGACGTGACAATATACTAGTATATATAACTTCAACGATACCATGCCAAGATTCTAAAAACATGCCACAAGATTTAGACAAAAGTTTTAGTAAAAATCCTTTAACAAGTACAAGGAGCCAGAGTGACTGGGCAAAGGAGGAGGGATATCCAGTCAGATCGAACCCCCGTTGCATTTACGCATACAGACCAGACCAAGTCATATCAGTAGAGAACAAAACTCAGCCAATAAAATCACATAAAAAACACACATTAGTTAGTTGTCAATACCCAGGGCCTCCTGGAGCATGTCACTCCATATGTGGATTTGACATGTTCTTTGACGATGCGCAGTTCCCCTGAAGCATTGAAAATGCTGTGCATGACAACCCTACATTTCTGCTGTGTATTATTCACATAGAAAGACATACATTTTATTTAAACATACCAGAACATGTTCCAGCTTCTTGACGAGGACAACAGCAGGGTAAAAAGATGGTGTGCTAAGCACATCCATTCAGATTCCAACCTTATGCTAATGCCACATAATTACAGAAAAAGTACAAGAAAGTTCACTCTAAAGGTTTTCCGCAACTAACAATGCCTAATTTGTAGGATAAGTCTCACCTCTTCTCACCACACAAACATCTTGCAGCTTGTAGAGCGAAATATGTTAGGATAATGTCAGCCCCAGCCCGTCGAAGACACATCAAGGACTCCATCATAACTCTTTCTTCATCAATCATTTTGAGAACCCCACCAGCCTTAATCATTGAGTATTCACCAGAAACCTGCGCTCATAAATTAAGATAAAAAAATCAACATGAAGAATATGTGAAAAGTTCAGAGGGGGCATGGAGGGGCACTAAAGCAAAGTTGTGGTTGATGGACAACCAGCAATATGGGAATCTGGCCACATTGGCAACACTACAATTCTACCATTAACCAATAAATATATTTTTGATGAAGGGTAGTGGCATGAACATCCAGCTGCTGATCAAAATTTTAGGTCTATCATGGCCTTCGTCATATAGGTTAGAGGGAAATATTTTCAGTCAAAACTGAAAATACCTTGTGCAAGACCATAATATCCAAATAGTTACGGACCGTACCTGATAAGCAGCAATTGGCAGAGGAGATTTATCTCTGAGAAGCCTTATAATATCCAAATAAGGTAGACCAGGTTTCACCTGTGAAACAAGCAGAAGCAGCTTCAGCATGACAGAATGTTCCCCATTAATAGAATCCATTTCAAAGTTCCAAAGAAAGCAATGCCAACCAGAAGGATATCAGCTCCTTCAGACTCGTCTTCATGGGCCTCAACCAGAGCCTCTCTGTAATTTGCTGGGTTCATCTGATAACTTTCATTCACCATGCCAAACAATATCCAAAAGTCAGCACCAAAACTGCATGTTTATAAAATTTGCCACATTTAAAAAAAAATAAAACCATATACGTCTTTTTGTCTCCAAAGCGTGGGCTTGACTCCAGTGCCTCTCGAAATGGTCCATAAAATGAACTGGCATATCTGTTTAGAAATATGAGGGATTAGAACATAAAAAACACTAACCATTTGCATTATATCACACAGCTGGTATGAAACAGGCCAGAATTAGACATAGATCACAGGATAAAGCAACAGGAAATGTCAACATGTGGCATGTGAAGAAAGTACATAGTTGCATAACATAGGAGGTTTTAAGCATTTGGAAATTGGAAAGTGAGAAGGGGGAAGTTCCCTCCATTTATTCCTTTTTCTATATAAATCATAAAAGCTTTCTGAACAAGATTGCAAACTCATGGATGGTCTCTAGTTTAAAAGCTTGCATTAGTAATTGGTGAGTTATAGCTATTTATCTCCACACTTATACACGAGTTATATAGAAAAATGAAATTTCACCCATAGCACAAGGAAACGAGGTAGTATGTGTGTGTGTAAAAATAAATAAACAAATTAATTAAAAGAGAAATCAACCCGTTGAATTACTTTGCTGTATAGGACATGATTGAAACATGCTGAAATCCTTCTGCATCAAGAGCTTTCCTTATTGCTCCTACACGGCCGTCCATCATGTCACTTGGACTAACAACATCTGCTCCAGCCCGGGCCTGTTGGTAAAGTGACATCATAAACAGTATAAATGGCTCAATTCATAAAGAGCTCAAAGCACCATTTACTCCAGCTTGATATAAGTCTTAAAATCAGCGTTCTTAAGTTTTTGTGAGGACTGAAATCATCAATCTCAGGATTTAAAAAGATATGCATCAGGGAATAAGGGGGAAGGGGACCAAATGAGTTTTCTGAAACCTCGGGATTGGCCCTCACATCTTCAAAAACTCAAATAGAAGTACTTCATATTGATCCAAATGGTGAATTGAGCAACACATCCATTGAGAATTACCTGAGAAACAGCTTGTTTACATAATTGATACACTGTCTCATCATTCATTATGACTCCTGCAGAGTATCAAGACAGATCAGTAATTCATGCGTAGCTACTTCTTTCAAGTAGTGCTCATCATCAACCCAACTTTCATGCTCGTGCACAGTAATGTTCCAAATAGAAAAATCACGACATGACAAATATTTGGATAAAAAATCATTTTTTTTCTTCATCAAACTGGCTGTGTAATTCAATAACAAAGTCAGTCCTGTAAAATATGCAAAAGGTTTGTCTAAATTTAATACCAATCCTTGCATTGTGCTAATTGAAAGTTTTTTAGGATATATCTGATTTTTTGTTTAACGTCCAAAAAATATAGCTTCTTCATTGCTAAAGTAGAGCTCATCTAAGGAAGCTGACCCTGTAAAGAACAACTTAAATACCAACTGGATATTGGCTAAAGGTAAATATATTTAATGGTTTGAAATAAAAAGAATCTTAATGCATTTGATTCCAAGCTTGGATTATTGGCCATTCATGAATATTTAAGCAAATATCATATCTTGCAATTTGGCAGGTGTCTTAAGTCATCATAGTCATCTTGTATTAAAGTGATCTTAGTAGTTACAGTTTTCTTCTGAATATAACTGCAACAGTTGCAATATCAAACGCGTCTCTTACCATCTTCTCTGACGATGCCATCATGCCCATCAGAGGAATATGGATCCAGAGCAACATCAGTGTAGATAACCTACAGAAACAGAAAAGAGTGAGAGAGGTTAGCATGCTCAAAGCACAATTTCTTTAACTTGAAGAAGCATCCTAAAATATGTAAAAACTAAGAGACTAGTTACTTTGACTTACAAGGTCAGGATATTTGTCCTTGAGCAGCTGTATTGCTCTAGGAACTAGACCATTATCATTGTATGCTTCATCTCCTGTGGAAGACTGGCATGCAAAAATCGATTATCCAATACTTATCTAAACAGAAGAGAAAATCTAGAATTTTTTCAATAAAGAAAAGAGAAACCAGAGGAAAAACATAAACCTTCAAAGCATCTGGAACTTTGGGAAAGAGAACAATACTATTTACGCCAACATCTCGAGCCTTAGCTACCTGCACCAGACTGCTTATGTTAGAAGCGCACCATAGTTGGGTATAAACTATAAAGATTAATCTTGTAATGCAAGAACAAAAAATACCAACAGAAAATCTTGAGCATGGGTGTTCTGTTGAAGGAATTAATGCAGAATCTTTGATTTTTCCACATTATTTTAAACTTCTTGCCAGTAAATTTTTAATTGCTTTGAGTAAAGTTCATTAACTTTCAATAGAACCAATTTTAGTGGATTTCCTCAGCAGTTAAAGGAAATTCAAGTCAGTGCAATGCAATGTTTATGAAACATATAAAAAAATGTGGGTTTAAATAACTACAAATATCATTTCTGTCAAGAATAGATAATGAAGTGGAGTATTAGGCAGGGCCAAACGACCTCTTCCACAAGTCCATGTCTCCATCCAAGCCTATAACATCCAGGCATTGCTCCAATAGGTGTGTCTTCCTCACCTGCAAATCTCAAAAACACATGATGCAAACTGAGAAAGATAAAGTTCCCTAAGAAAAGGAGGAGATTATAAATTAAACTAGAAAAGGAAGAACATAATCATCACCTGCAAAAATACCAACCTTCATGAATAAAAAGAGGATAGACAAAATTGGCAGGCGATATGCTAGTTTCTTGGAATGATGCTCTCATGACAGGTGACTTGCGATTACGACGTGGACGACGACTAAGTGGCTGACAAAAACCAGCATCAACAATCAATCAGATTTGGGAATAAAACGTGTACATTGAGTAGTACCACATAGTTGACGCGCATTATTACACAAATAATCAGAAGTAATTTCCATAAAAAAATCTAAATATTTGACATTATAAACAACAAAAACAACCAGTTGAAAACAAGCAATTACTCACAAAATGTCAAATGATTCAATTCAATTCGAATCAAGTTGAGGAACTTACAAGAGAAGGGACGACAGGAGTCCCAGCGGGTGCGGCAGGCCTAGGCGGCACAGGAGGGGCCTCGGGCACATTCCCTGCCACAACAGCAGCTTCACATTCCGCGTCACTTAACCCCAACTTCTTTATTGGACCATCCTTCTTTTCACTGGCTCTCACAGTAAAAACACGCTTTGGACATCCTATAATTGAGGTTTTCTTGCCAACATCGAACCTCAAGTCATTATTGACAGCAGGTTTCAGACCAAAATAGTTTTTGCCTTTCACTGCAGGAACCGTACAGGGAGCATTGAAGATTGACGAAGCCATGACTGTCTCAGAAACACCAATAAATAACCACAAAAAATCAATGGTGGTAATGAACTGGCAAGTGTAAATTTGCAAAGGAAAGAGGGTAATTAAAGAAAATATGAGCCCTTCAGCGATGTTTGGCAATTCGATTTATTTATAGCATAACAACCAAACAGAGGAAATAACAAAGCGAAATGGAAACGTAAAATTGGCGAGAACGAGGAGATCGTACCTTGAAAGCGAAGAAGCCGTGGAATTGGAGAGAGAATGGGAGGAGAGGGCTTATCTGTTGACGGGGAAAGGAAATAGAGGGGAGCCAATAGAGAGGGAAGTTGGTGGGGACGTTGACAGAGTATAGTAAAACTTTGACAAATGACAAGGAACAGACTGGCTGGTTCTTAAGGTGGATGGCTGTTGTTGCGTGGGCTTGGGCTTGTTGAGTCTACTTCGATTTATTTTGCACTCGCTTTTTCGGCCACTAACATTTTATTTTGGGCCTAGGCTTTCAACAGGGCCTTATTAAGTATGGGCTTGGGTCTGTATAATTAGTCATCTGGATAATTCTACTGCTAATCCCACTAACATGAGAGAGCATCTCATTCTCTTTTAGGCACGACGGGGCAATGATATGGCATCCGAATCAAACGACAGGAGCTGGGGTAACATAAATTAGCTCTCAGACAAAATATACATTCTACTTAAACATTTTAACTATAAGGTTAGAGCTTTTAATCATACTAGACAAGCACACAAGTGATTTTTTTCCTCTTCTTTTCTTAGTGTTTCGATATATATCTTATTTATCTCTTCGATTTTGTTATAAAAAAAATAGAGAAGTTAAAAGACGACGAGTCTTTTCTTTACAAAAAAAAAAGGTTCGAATTTAATATATTTTCTTTAAAGGAAAGACATTTTAATAATACCCATTTAACTACAACTCGGTTGCAAAAGGATAATCATAATAAAAATCAGGTATTTTCAGAATACAGAATTGTGATATAAATGGTCTACTTAAGATTCCTACGAGATGCCCGTTTGAACCTCAAGCAACCACATGCATATGGATATCGTCTGGCTAATTAATAAGATCGCAACCTAACCATAAGTCAATTGTGGTTTGTAAAAGGTGTGCTTGTTTGCATGTGTTTTGCGGGGGTTTTTTTTAAAAATTATTTTGATACCTTAATGTTAAAAATAAATTTTAAAAAATAATATATATATATATTATTATAATATATTTTTAAATAAAAAAACACAAAAACCCTTCAACGGATCTAGCGTGATATACGTGGGACATTTCACTGCATGTCATCCCATTGAAAGTATTCTCATGTTTGAAAAATGAGTTGACAAGAGAAGAAGAAAAGAAAGAGGAATATTTATAGCTGGACAAAATGACCAAAGCCAAATCCTTGATATAAATTCGAGTGCTTAGCCAAAAGAAGAAGATGTACAATTGAAGAGACTACTCATAGAGACATGGCCTGATTCCATGTTAGCCTTACCAGCGCATTAGATGAGAAAAAAGGGACCTAAAAATTCATGTGCGGGATTTGATTCTGGTTGTACACCACAGCAAAGCAAGATTTTCTAAAAGGAGTGGATTTTCACGCATGAAATTACTTATAATCATGACAATCATGTATAGACTGTTAGATGAAAGCAAGCTAACACAACAATTGAGCAAAGAAGGTTACTTTTCTTGCCTTTTCTTTTCCATTACAAGCCCTAAACATACCGTGGGATACTGAGATCACTATCATGAGGTCCCACGAAAGATATAGGATTGGAAAGGGAATATATATAAAAAAAGTTCACCGATTTGCAAGCTCTTCCTGCTTATATAGCAGTACTAGCTAGAAAGACTGTGACCACTTGCATGTACAATTGAGCAAGAGCAGGATTAATAGCCTGAAAGAATATATATGAAGCATGCAAGAAAATGGTGATTGGGAGAGATCGAGGGAGATCTGTATATATGTGAACGAAACACCCCTTGTCTTTTCTCGCCCATGAAATGCAAAATGATTTTCGAGTTAACTGCGCGCATTGTTAAGGCTAGCACGGTTTACAGATATATTATTGGCACTATGACTCATCAACTCTTATATGATCTTGGGTGTTCGACTCAGTTTGTATATATTTTGATTAATTCTATAGATCTTAATATAAGTCTCCAGTAACTCTAAAATTTATAAAACTCGAATCGGTAACTTTTAAAAAGCAAATACATGAAATGCAAATACATAGTATTCAACCTTGAGTGTGAACGTTGGAAACAAACAACATGGTTGTCTAACTTTTGTTGGACCTTGTATGTGTTCATGCTCGTTTGACCAGAAAATATTAATTTCCCTTAGGCAAAGATATAGGTTTTACGTAATCAATAGAAACCGGTGAATATTAGTCTATTGTTGTGATCGATGGGAATGGATCGCCGTGAGGAATTTCTTGTTATGTGTTCACATGTAGAAAATTTAAAAAAATGTGCATGTTTAAAAAAAAAAGGTTTTATATTATCGGAACTTCAATGATGGGACATGATAAGTAGGAAGCACTGCCTGGCCGCGATCTCTTTTACTTGGAAAATCTTTTTCAAGCAACATATTGCAAGATAGCGTTATGTAAGAGAGAGCGTAAACAAAAAAACAAAAACTAAACTGTTGAAATAAAGATTTCGTAAATAAGAAACTTCAAAATTAATTATAAAGAATACAGATTCCAAATCATGAAATTATTTTTTCTTTGTAAAGAATACCAAACTAGTAATACGCAATCAAGATAGGGTGGAAAGAACCTGAAGCTAATTCTAGCAAGACAAAATCCTGAAAAATCAAAGCACGGTCGGGATCCTCGCAATCAATTTGCAAGTTGGTCTTGTAATTTCTTCCTTTCTTTCTGTTTTTTGTTTTTGTTTTTTTTTCATTCCTTTTTTTCTATAGTTATTAAATCTATTCTGGGTTGACCCCGCCTTAAAGATTAGGTTCTAAATCATATGGATTAACCTAGGTTAATCCGAGAAAATAAAAAAATACACATAAAAGTTTTAAAACAATATAGATGAATGTAAGCTATAAAAAAAATATAAAATATAATATAGTTATTTCTCATTAAAAAATTAAGAAACAATTCATATGAATATATATTAAAAGTGAAGTGTAGTATACTTATCGTACATCGAAAACTTAAGAAACAATTCATTTGGATGCAGGTTATGTATAGTTATCTCACATTAAAATGTTAAGAAACAATTTATGTGAATATAAATTATATATAGTTATTTTACATTGAAAAGTTGAAAAACAATTCATATGAATGTAAACTATAAATAAGATATGTGAAGCTAAATATTCATAAATTAATTTTATATTTTTTAGATTTATTAAAAATATATATATAAAAAAAATTAAATCTCATCCGGATTATATCAGGTTACCCTAGTGATAAGTTAATCTAATATGTTGACCAGGTTAATCACAAATCTGATTTTTTATAATTTAAAACCCATCTAAAATCTTGAATTATCTAAGTATCAGGAAACCCATCCGGCCAAACTAAGTTTTATAACTACGATTTTCTTATTGTTCCCAAGGATGACTCTTGAAGTAGCTAATTTAAGTTTGTTTTATGACGACGTGGTGGTCGCTGTTTCAAACTAGGAAATTGATCTCTTCACATGCAGGAGAGATGTGCTGTGCTCATGTCCTTGTTTGGAACTTTATAGTGGTAGATCTAGGTTTCATGGGCAGGGATGCCCTCTCGGTTTCACCAAACAAGCTAGCATTTATTAAGAATCCAGTGTATTTTAATTTGAAGAGGGAAAAGGAAATGTTAATCTTCTATCATATATTTTAATTTGAAGAGGGTCGATAAGATGTAGAAAAAAAATCCAGATACGGTACAAGAAAACAAATTCACACATGTTATGATATATTAAAGTATTTCTTCATTAGGAATCTGTTAGATTGATCTTGTAATTACTCCTAGAAATCCAGTTAGAAGAGGGAGGGTGCTTAATTTCCTTTATTGGAAGAATATATGTATATATATATATATATATATATATATGCGCCTGCCTTTTGACTCGGAGAAGAGATATATCAAAGATTTATTCACGTCAAAACTCTTTTTAAATGGAATCGGAGCTACACGATTAACCCTAAAGAAATATGTGGTAATCAACCGAATATTATTCTAAAGTTCGTATTTTGAATATCACCAACGTAAATGTGTTGTGAGTCTGATAGCCATCACTTCAGACAAATCAACCGAACCAATTCCAACACAGATCACTGTCCTCCAACACAACTTTGCGTTTACTGCTGGTAATTACACTGGATAAGACCAATCACTCATATGGTCTCAAATCATGAACATGTTTGTTAAGAGAAATTATTTAAGATGTAAACAAATAAAGAGTTTGCTTTAAATTTATTCTATATCGAAACAATACCTTTATAATATAATTAAGTTATCTAAACCTTTGAAAAATTGAGAAGAGAAAACAAGAGAAAAAAATATGTTTGTGTTTAGGTTTTTTTTTTTTTCCTGTGTGGTAACTGGTTTTATTAGACTTAAAAATATTATAATAAAATATTATGTCTTTTAATATTATGACTGTTAATGAAACTATATGACTATTAATAAAACAATTATATTTTAAATTATACTAAATAGATGCTATTCAGTTTTATCCTAACAGTCACAAATATCAAAATTAATTATGAAAATAAAAGAAATTAATTCAAAAAAATTAATTCCAACAGTCACAAGTGTCAAGTGTTATCTTTTGATATTATAAATATCCATATAATAGCATTAGAAAGCCTATTAGAAGAACTCATTTACTATGGCTTTCATTCAATTTACTACACAATAGAAACCCACACTTATAAACACTTAGGAGAGAGTTTTTTTTTTCTTTTTGATATGGGATAAACATCTTTTCATTTTTTATTCATTTACAAACTACATTAACAATATGTAGTGGCTCTCATAACAAAGTTGGATACCTCACCTGAGAAGCGAAAAATACAGCACCTGGAGATCCCAATCTTGAAACGTGGATTAAAAACCACAGAGTAAAAAGTTGATTTATTCTCTCAATAAGTCTGTCGTTGATGCAATGATTTATTCATCTCCCCATAACTAAGGAAATATAGGAGGTTGTATAATAAACCTTATATGATGGATCAAGATAAAGCTTGTATTTTTTAATAGGATTACAGGTCTTACAATACTATGTAAAATATAGTCGACCATTATCAATATATTATAATGAACTAAGGCTTGTAGGAAAAACCCTCAAAAGAAGATTGTAGGAAAAATTATGGTGACCTCTACAAAGAAAGACTAATCACCACCTACAACAAATATTGCTCACTCAAGAGTTGTTAGTAAGGCTTATATATTCTTTTCAACTTCCAAAAATAAACTTGGACAATTGATACAGGTCCATCTGATCACTTGATCAGGGACTCCATCTAATTAAAATCATTTTTCCCCTTTCTATAATTTGTTATTCCCACAACTAATCGTAGCACATCTCCTATTATAGGTGAGGGATATATCATCTTATCCAATGCTCTCACTTTAAATATGATCCTTATTGTTCTATCCTTTTAATATAATATATTGTTTGTTAACTAAATTACCTCCACTCTTGCTTGCATTGTAAATTTTTATCCTTTTTTTTAATGTTTTCCAAGACATTTTAACTCAAAATATTCTTGATTATATTGTAATATTCTTGGTTTTTATTGTGACACTTGTGAATTGGCTAAGAGCCATTGTATTCTATATTTACCAAGTCTGGATAAGAGTTAAATACCTTTTGAGTTATTCACTTCGATGCTCAGGATCCTATAAAAATCCTTTTTATTTCTAAAGTTTGTTACTTTATTACATTTATTGTTGAATATTTAAGAATGATTTAGGTGTCGTTTCTTAACAAAAAAAAAGAGGGTGTATACATAGCATTTTAAGAATTTTATAATATGGTTAACACCTGGTACTAAAAATATATTTGTGTTCTACAATATGATATTGATACTAAATATGTAGATGCATTTTTTGGTAAGTTTTTGAGTAATCTTGGGATTCTTCATCAAACCTCGTATACCTATACTCCATAACAAAATGGATTGATAAAAAAAAAGAGAATATAATTGTTGGCGGTGGTTTATATCTTTCTCTTTAGTATGAGCATGCCTCGATTTTATTGTGGAGAGGCTGTGAAATTTATTGCTTACCTCATTAATTGAACAACTTTTTGAGTGATAAACTTTTAAACCTCTTAGCAAAAAACACAATGCTTACTTTTAATTCCTCACCTTTCAAATCTTGAACCATGAGTCTTTGGTTGTACTGTATATTTTTACATCCCAAAAAGTTCATGAGGGGTTTATGGAACATGATTCTTGTGTAAAATGATGTGTCTTTTTTAACTACTCTGAGTTTAAAAAATGATATAGGTGATATGACACTTAAACTTGAAAACTAAATGTGACTTTGGATGCCTCTTTTCATGAATCAGAACCTTCTTCATGAGGTGAGCTATAATGAAAAGAATGTACTATAAATAGATAGATAAAAATATAGATAGAGAGAGTTAAAAGAAATGAATGAATAATTTAGTAAATTTAGTCAATAAAGGTATGTAATATTCCTCAAGTTGAGAGTGAGTTGATAGTACAATCAGAAAATACCTCAAATATGCCTTTAGATTTGCCTATATTTGCACCATTAACTAAAGAATCAATCTAGAATGTTCTACCTCAAGTAATTCTAAATCTCATTATTGATGATTCTAATGAAAAATATGTTCATGAAGAAAATATAACTCTCAAGTATTCATAAATATCAAATAAAAGGGTTACAAAGAAATAATATGAACTTGATCTAAAAGTCAAGGTCAAGTACCAAATTAGCAACCATGTGTCCTCTTATAGATTGTCTAAATCATATGCATTACTATTAATCAATTATCTACTATATTTATTCTTTGTGGTTTTCAAGATGCATTAACCAATCCAAAGTGGACAAAGGTCATGAGCCAAGAGATAAAGGCCTTGCAAAAGAATACCACTTAAGAACTTATTCATTTACTTAAAATAGAGAAGACAATTAGGTGTAAATGGGTTTTCATGGTGAAACTTAAAGAAGATGGTGGTATTGATAGGTATAGAGCAAGGTTAGTTGTAAAAGGGTATATATAAAGGTTTTGTTTGTATTATCAAAAGACTTTTACAATGGTAGCCAAGATCAATACAACATGTATTCTTATATTTATAGCAACAAATGAGATTGGCTTTATAATAATTTGATGTAAAAAATACATTTCTCAATGGAGATTTATAAAAGGAAATCTACATGAAGCTTCCACCTAGAGTTAAACTTGGTTCTTCATGTAGAAACGAAGTTTATAAGTTGAAGAATCATTGTATGTGTTGATTCTCATCTATAATGAAGTCCTTTGATTATAAGCAAAGTAATTTAGACTATACTTTGTTTATAAAAAAGTAACAACCTTAATTGTGTATGTTGATGACATAGTCTTAACAGGAGATGACCCCTTTGAAATGAAAGCATTACAGGAGTATCTGGCTACTAAATTCAAAATGAAGGATCTTGGACAACTTAATTATTTCTTCGGAATTTAGGTTGTTAGATCGAGACACAAGATTTTCATTTTAAAATGAAAATATATGTTAGATCTTTTAACTAAAACTGGAATGCTAGCTTGCAAACTAATAGAAACACATATAAAGATAAATCACAAGCTTGAATTTTCTTTATATGAGGCTCCAATATACAAAGGTCATTACCAATAGTTTGTTGAGAGACTAATTTATTTGTCCCACACGAGACCAAATATAGCCTATATAGTAAGTATGGTAAGCCAAATCACACGCGCACCAAGTGAAGAACATATGAATGAAGTATATCAAATCTTAAGATACCAGAAGAGTGCTTCAAGAAAAAGATTGTTGTTCTAAAAAAATGATGTTCCAACATTAAAGGATACATGGATTCTGATTGGGCAGGGGATCAAACTGATAAAAGATTCATATCTGGATATTTTACACTTGTAAAAGGTAATCTTGTCACTTAGAAGAGCAAGAAGTAGAATGTTGTGACACGATCAAGTGCAAAAATTATATCCTAAGGTATGGATCATGGTATATGTGAATTATGAATTGTAAGTGTACTTAAATATCTAGGATTCGGATATGAAAAACAATGAGTCTTGATTATGATATTAAGGCATCCGTTGAGATTGCATAGAATCTTGTACAACATGACTGCATCAAACATGTTGAGGTTGATCATCATTTCATAAAGGATGACCTTGATCCCAAGATTATACAGTTTACATCTATTCATTTTGAAAGTCAATTAACTGATATGCTCATGAAAGCAATTTCAGGAAAGGTGTTTCATGGTATAATCGATAAGTTAGGCTTGATATATATTTAGACTCCAACTTGAAGGTAAGGGTCTACATAAGCTTATTTTTCTCCGAGTAATCTGTTGGATTGATTTTGTAATTACTCTTGGAAATCTAGTTAGGTGACCAGTCTTGTATTTAAATGTTTGAAAATTTATCTTACCTTAAAGTAGAGTGTTTTCCTTTACCAGAAGATATAATTGTATTTATGTATTGTCTCGTGACTTAGAAAAAAGATATGTTATAGATATTTATTCACAACAACACTTTGTTTAACAAAGTGCGAGATCTAATAAACCACAAACATAGATGAATAAGCAAATACATGCCCTTTAAACCCTTAAATATACCATTCTAGCAATTCCAACACAACATGATAGATCAGGACTCTAAAATTGATTGCAAAGGGACCGTGCATGCAATGAAACCGATGGCTTGTGATGGATTGAAAAGACTTCATTGATGTATTATATAGGTAGTGTTTCTTTGTGCAATTGAACCGTGTTTTTCAAATATTTTAAATTTTTTTAGTTTTAAATTATTAAGTTTTAGTGTTTTTGAATTGTTTTGATGTATGTATATAAAAAAATTATTATTTTAATATATTTTTAAACAAAAATTACTTTTAAAAATACCATCTCACACCATCCCAATCACGTTCACAAAAAAACAATTTTGTAGAAGAAAGGGTTAGTGATGAGATAGGGAGGTGGCCCTATGCTCGAATAACATGTGAGCTCCATTGCATGCAGCACAAAAAAGCAAAGAACTAAATCCCAGCCAAACCAGTAGTTTTAATTCACGTTGTCTAGCATTGTTTGGAGGGATTTGTAGGAGCTAGCACGTGAAATGCTAACAAGTTGAATCTCGCATCATAACCAAGCGGGCATGTTTCGCAACAAACACCGACAGTAGCAGCTCCGAACAATAAAAAATGTTTGGATGAAGTTTCTTGTTTGGTAAAAAGCGAGAGGCCCCAATCCAATTGAATCCCGGTGCGTCAACTTGGATGAGATTTAACTATGATATGTCCCTCGAATACAGCTGAATTTGTCACTGTCATGAAAAAGTCTAAAGATCAGTCGATAATCAATCTCCATTGAATAATGAATGTCTTCAATGTGAAGTCAATCAATTCTTTTAATTGACGAAGAAAGCAAGGGGTGCGCGGGCCACCCCTTAGGAAATTTCTGCCAAACCAGTAGAAAGGCATCGAATTCCATAGCGACGACGCTCACAATTGGGGTGGGGCCGGTGGCTAGATCTAATGAAATCTCTCGTTTGATTTTTGGAGACCCGATTAAGGTAAGATCGGTCAAGAAGATCCTGAATTTAGAGAGAGGGAAAGGCCCCATCTTGCTTGTCAAGTCAAAGTAACCAAAAACTGTAGCCCTTTTCTCGCAGTGGATCTGTGCAAAATCTAGGAAAAAAGAAGAAAATAACCACCAAACACGCTTTGCTTTTGGACCAGAGAGAAAGATAAATGGGATTTGATGAGATGATTTCTTCAGTTGCACGAGTCTGTACATGTAATTACCCGTGTACTCACGATGCCAATATGTTTTGGGACATTGTTGTTGCTTTTTACGACTGGCGTGGCCAAAATCCTCTTCAAACTTTTTTCACTCGCTAGGATTTGCAGGCTGTCAGTCAACCAGATCCTTCCTATACTGCCCTTTATTTTCTTAAAATAATGTCATTAATTAAGCAAGAATACCCGCAGTCTTCTTGGATCTTAACTTCTAGGTTTTCGTCGCCCTTGGGTTATTATTGTCAATTGCCAAGTGTCCACTGTCTTCGATTTTACACCTCTGTAATGTTATGAAGTGTTTTGCATTCCGTTTTAAAAAAAATTTAAAAAAATTTGAATATTTTTTTTATTTTAAATTAATATTTTTTTTTATTTTCATATTATTTTAATGTAATGATATCAAAAATAATTTTTAAAAAATAAAAAAATATTATTTTAATGTGTTTTGAAATAAAAAATACTTTAAAAATCCCATAACTTGTTTGTAACTTGATTTGTTTCATGTTATTTTTCATTTTATTTTGTTTTTTCAAGAAATAGAAAAGGGAAAAAAGAAATAGATAATATGAGAGAATTAATGAGAAAAGAAGATGTTTGAACACAGAGATGTTAAATTAAGCAAGGCCAAAATTGGTCAAGGGATTAATCAATTGTTTTTAAGCTATAAAGACTATCTAACTCATTTTTAAAAACTAGAGGGTCTGGTTTATAATTTACTCAAAAGTTCTTTATTTTTTAGAGAGTTCTACCAATTTATTGGTTGAAATTGGGAGATGGTTTTTATTTATTTCTCTGTTAAATATCAGCCAATTCCTACATTTACACACACACAAAAAAAAAAAAAACTAACTAACAAGTTTCCTCAGTGCACTCATCGACCATTATCTGAATATATTTATCACTTATTGTTGAATCATGTTTGAAAAGGAATAATAATCAACTAGTCAGATAAAAATCAATTATATTAGTTAAAAATATTTAAAAAACACTTATTCTATATGGTCATGTCTTTAAGTGTTCGTAGTAAATTTTAAAATAAAATATAAAATATATTACTATTCACTTGCTCGTAATTTATTTTCACACAATCCCAATTCACCGCTCATTTTCATCTTTATTTTTCACACATTTAGATTTTGTTTATTTTTGTGTTTCAAAAATATTTTTAAAAAAATTTAAATTTTTTTTTTTTACTTCAAATTAATATTTTTTGATGTTTTCAAATTATTTTGATGTGCTGATGTCAAAAATGATTTTTAAAAAAATAAAAAAACATTATTTTGATACATTTCCAAGTAAAAAGCACTTTAAAAAGCAACCGCAACCACTAATTTTAATGTCATTTTAATTGTATATAAAAGGAGAGTTTATTTATAATTGCTATTATTAGTGTACAGGAACAAGAAAATATAAATGGATACTTTATTTTAATTTGGTATTTTGATTTACTGTGGTGATGGTTTTTTAAATTAAAATAATTTTTTAAAAGTTTTTCATGGTGATTTTAAGGTGTTTAAAGTTAAAAAAAAATAAAAATTTAGAGTTTCTAGTACTAAGTGTGTGTTTAATATTGTAATGTAAAGTACTTTTTAATATAGTATTTTGCTTATAAGTAAATTAAAATAATTTTTAGAAGTTATAAAATTAACATATATAAAAACATTAAAAAAATAAATCAAACACATTTAAAAAAAAAAAACAATTTCAAAGGTAATGTCAGACTCTATATAAAAACTGACAGCATCCGCTTTTCAACGACGATTGTAGAGTCGCCAAAACAGTTGTAGAGGGCGACGTGCCCGGAAGGAAGTGGCAATGCATCGCTCGTGCTTTCCCCTTTCTGAGAAAAAAGATGCGTATGTAAAGTAGCCACGGCCAGGCTTCCCTAGCCTAGGCCTCCCATTTTTTGTGCCTAATGCAACTTGTCCCAATTTTTCTTGTTCCTTTTTTAATTTATTTAATATTTTTTACTTTTTATTTATTTATTTATCAGTCATCCGAAATTGTCCTGTCTTTATAACACTCAGAATATTCTTTTTATATTTTAAATTATGTGCATCCTTATAATTATTGTGATTTTTAAATATTTGTGATATTAAAAATTAATATCACAATTAAAAAACCGATTCAAACCGACCGGCTCGGTTTTTTCCGGTTTGACTTGGTTTTTTCAGTTTGGGTTCGGTTTGGTTTTTTCAGTTTCAGACTTATAAAACCGAACCGAACCGGTGAGTTTTTAAAAAAATTTAATCGGTTTTTTTTCATGGTTCGCTTTTTTCGGTTATTTTTTTCCGGATTTCTTGATTTTTCGGTTTTTTTACTCATTCTTATTTAGAAAAAAAAATCAATTTCTTAATGGCCAAAAAAAAAATTATTTTATTACTTTTGAACAAGTATTTGGTCTTGGAAACTAAAGCTTTTTTATCATTAAAATGAGATTATAACCATTTCTTAATTCAATATTTTTTTGCTCCGGTATATTTTTATTAAAAGTTAATAGAATATTCTACACAAATTGAGATGTCAAAATTCTGCAATAACTTTAAAAATACAAATATGAAACTTTTTAATGTAATAATTTATAGTAGAGGATATTTTATTGTTTTTATTGTTTTTTTTTAACTCAAATTTTAACTGATACTTATATTAATAGTTCCAACTAAATTAAAAATATTTTAAAAAGAAAATCGGTGGCATTGCTCGTAGTGAGCAAAATAACTGAGAAATTAAAAAAAAACTGACATACATTTCATAAAAAAAACCAAAGCAAGATATCAAATTAAAAGAATCTATTAGAAAATTAAAAAAAATTTGCTTGATTGGAGAGTTTTAGATTTGATAAAATCAAATAAATTGAATAGTTTTTTTTAAAACAAAACCCACCCAGTCCATTATTTCAAAACCTTTTAAAAAATTCTAATTAAAAGACTCGAGAATTTTTTTCAATAGGAGAATAGACCGAATCATTTCGTTCGAATTGATTTTTTTATTTAATTTCATTTTAAAAAAAATCAACTTGTCGAAATTTGTTTTATCCAAACTTACTGAGTGTACGTGGCCTGACGTGATCTGACGATTCCGGTTCCCCACCAAGCTCCACTGTGCTCTGTTTTAACATATACAGAGCGTGCGACACGTGGCAGACATTAATAGGGCCCCACAGTACTCAAGTATAAAAAAACCGAGTAATTAAAAACTTTCTACTTTGGACACCCTCGACGGGGACAGATTCGAAATTTGGGGAAGATTTAGAGCAGGGGGAACTGGGACCCGCAAAAGATTATATTTTCTAGGGCCCACCAAAGATTTTCATATTTTTTTGCTCTTTGTGGGCCCATTTCTTTGGCCCCTTTTTTTGTTTCATGTCCCCATCACTATTATTACAAGAAATTGATTGATTCTGTGCTCTTTGGCTAAGATTGATAGACATTCCATGCATATTGTGGTCCCAATTCTATCCTCTCAAATTTCTAATAATTATGTTGGCTTTGCGTTTGCAAGAATCCATTTCTATTTGAAATTTGCGTAGAAATTTCTTTGTTTTCCTCTTTTAATTGATGTTTACTCGAGAATAAACTAGTTGTTAGTTGCCTCCTTTTTTTTTTTTCTTCTCGATGGCTGAATTATTATAAAATTTAATCTCTCTAATTTTATTTTATTTTTGTTTGAATTTAATGGCCATGTTTTTGAAACAATGGCGATTTTTTTCTCTATTAATAATGATGGTGATTAAGGTGTATTTCATTTCATCAATTATAGTGCATCACTAGGCATATGCCTGCACCTTGTCGCAAGTTTGTATTTTTTTCTTATAAAAAATAATATTCAATTATGTTTTAAAAAATAAAAGAAATTAAATTTAATAAGTTGATTTAGTTTTAATTAGATAATAAAAGAATAAACAATAATAGCAAACAAATATTTTTTTCAAAAAAAAATAGATGAAACAATGAAAAAATAGTTATAGAGGCACAAAATTGGATAGAAAATAGAAAAAAAGAGGCATGGGTTAACTTGCAATAGATAATCTAGGTAATAAGGAGTAAATCAACCCATAGTAACCCGCAAAACTTATGGCTTAGATCATAAGATCAGGATAACCCGATGAAAAATAATCAAAGAAAACCACAAAGCCAATTCTTAATTAAAAAAAATTAATGTTGAACAATGAAATCAAAAAATAAAATGATAAAAAAATAGAATGTCGACATGCATTAACTTATCAAACTCATGACTCGGGTCATTAAACCAGAACCATCATACATGAAAAAATAGTGAAGCATAGTCCCTGACAAATTAAACGTCGAAGAATGAAACAAAGGGAAAATTAACAACACAAAATGATTTGAAATAGAAAAAATGGTAATTAAAAGAATAAGGAGCAATAATGACTTAAATAAATTGAATCTGTCTGTACATAACCCGAGACGTATGTCCCTTGATTTCACTAAAAACTAAGGATACATCCTATTAAAATGTTTTTAGGCTTCACCATCGGAAAAGTACACCGTAACTCGATCCACCGTATCATGTGAATGATGTCATGTGCTCGATAGTTTTTTGTGGCATGAATAACCATTATAGTCTATGTGTGATTGAGAAGTATTTAAGTTTTCTACGTGTGACAAGAGTCATTTCCTTGCCAATTATGGGTTTATAACGAGCATACCCACATATTCTGTACTCGGTCAACTCTATATTTTCAAGGTAATACAACACGTAGAAGCTTGGACACATGTCAATTTTCTGGTATCCTAAGTCGAGGGTTTTCGTCATGGATTTAACCATAAAAGCTCTCTTTCAGCCTATTCCATTCAGGTAAAATGTTTTTCGCCCATTTAACAATTTTATCATAACCGGCCTCACTCAACCCATGATCCAACTTGATAGTGAATACCTATGTAACAACCGATAATTTATTGTGATTTGTGCACCCATCCTATAACGGTTCGTTAGAGTTTTTCAAAATATCAAAAAACATGATCGCATCTACATTAGGTTCTTCATCTATTATTGGACATTGACTGGCATAACCTTGATTCATTCTCATCGCTTCCACAACCATATTCTTATAAAAGGTTATTATTGTCATTTACAACTCCATGTACATTGCTAGAACTAGAAGTTGACCCAATCATATTTTATATCATGGTCTCGTAAGGAACATGTGGTTCTTCGTATGCAAACCAATACATGTATCTCTCCATGAACCGTTTTTATAAAAGATGCATCATTACAACATATGGATCGATAAACTTTTTATTTTTATACCTCTTACATGGACATCTAATAACGTCTTCACTAGTATTTCTCAAATTAGATAATGCATAAATAATAAAACACCGAATCCCATTACAATAATCCATCATATGTAACCCTTCGGGGAAATCTTGATACATCCATGAACAATCATCTATTACTTATGTCAAACCTATATAAAATATTGATGATAACATGTTTTAATTAATTATATAAACTAAATAAATAACAGAACATTGGTTTAACTCAAACGTATTCAATCTATTTTAATAGTACAACTAATTCATTGTCAATTATCTACATAAATTGAAATTTCTATACATTTACCAAAATTTTAAACTCAACAATAAAATTGATAAAATATAAAACAGACCATTTAAATAAGTCATTATTGATTTTATCACAAAACACATAAGTCTCAAATTCAAATTAAATTTCATTAATTTACAAACAAATATAATTTTACAAAATCTCAAACAAACATTAACATGTACAAATCATACATTCATACAACACATTTCTATGGGGAAAAAAATATAAAACAAGTAAACACCCAAAAGAAATACATATACTACAAAAATATACAATAAAAATTAACATTTAAAATTGAGTTCAAATAAAAAAATTGGTATTTTTGCTTACTTGAAGTGGGGAATCCTCAATAAAATTTGAATCGGAACAAGGATGTTGACAAGCTAAGTGTTAGGGTAGCCGAATTTATAGTGAGAGGTTGATTTGAGATGAAATGAGGGGTGTGTTGTTTGTTACAAAGAAAAATAGAGGAAGAAAAAGAAATGGGGGGAGATGAGGGTTGTTTGTCAGGTTATAAATTAAATATTATACATGGATCTACCAGTGGATTTAAATTCATTGGTAATTTTTTCTGTAAAAATGACACGTCATTGTGTTTCTTGGCTTTTTTTTTCATTCTTTCCTTTTTTCATTGTAATTCTCTCGGTATATATCAAAAGGATATTTTCATCGGTGTTTACCGATAAATATTGCGAGAGTATATTCAGTCGGAAAAATTCACCGTAATCTATTGACATAAATATTATGTTGGTATGTCCGTTTGTATTTGTCAATTTTCTGGTAGTTTTTACATGATAAAAAATACAAAAGTTAGTCCATAATAAATCAAATAATGAATAAAAAATTCAATAAAATAACCCAACATTAAAGTATGAAATAAAAAAAGAAAAAAAATCCTAAAAACACCTAAAAAGCCATTAAAAAAGTCATGGGCCTGATACGTGGGCTAGAGACAAGGCTGCAAGCCCGAGTCTTTATTTTTTTTACTTTTGATAATGAGTTCTTTTTAAAAAGAAGAAGAAGAAAACAATACAGAGTCTCAATCTCATGATATATATTACACGCAAGTAAGAATGTGTTTGTTTTTGTGCAACTTCTGTTTTTGAAGGTTATTTAAATCAAATTAATCACGGTTTAAAATAATTTCTCAAAATTTATTCTTTTCAAATCTCAACCACAGAAGCTAAAAAAAAAAAAAAAAAAAAAAACCCTCTAGATATTGAGCTCTACCACTGAACTCGAAATTGTTAATCAAATGATTAAAAAGATATATCAACATGGTTATATAAACACAGTTAAACTGGTTTCACATCTTTTAGCTGTATTTTTAATTTTTAATTAGCATGTCAATATCTTAGATTTTTTTATTGGAATAGTTCTGAATAATATTTTATGTTTTAGTCAATGCTAACATAGGCGGAGGATTGGATGTCTGACGATTATTCCACACACCTTAACAATGATGAGTTATGGCGTCACGGATACCGTTATATGATATGGCTCTCGTCTCGAATAGGTCACCATGGTTTTTTCCCCTCCTTTTTTTTTCCTTGCAATTTTCAATTAGTCAAATAATATTAAAATAATATTTTTTTATTTTTAAAATTTTATTTTTAACATAATACATCAAAATAATATAAAAATATATAAAAAATAATTTTAAAACAAAAATAAATTATTTTTTTTTAAGAAAATACTTTTCAACCACACACAGAATGGTAAAGTCACATGCAAATAATGTTGATTAGTTGGAACAGAATGCCCCCATCAATCAAATTATCCAATCAAGAGCAGCATGCAAAGCAAGATTAATTTTCAATCAACTACAAGAAAAAGACAAAAGATTATGATATTTTGATAGGTTTTTACTTGCTATATTTTAATAATATATTTTTTTTATTTTTTAAAATTTATTTTTAATATTTGTATGTCAAAATATATGGAAATACACAAAAAAAATTGTTTTTAAATAAAAATTTTAATTTTTTTAAAAAATACTCTTAAAATACAAAAACAAAATTTCTCCCAGTAGTTAGTTAAACCGCATTTTTCATACAATCCAACTAAAATCAAACCTCCTCTTACACTTTAGCGTGGCCAACTGGGAACAAATTAAGATCTTGTGGATTTTCTTTAGCATTCAAACAAAATCCAAAGCAAGAAAAAAAGGAAGAGAGAGAGAGACGAGTGGTTGTACCAGCATTGTGTGGAGAAAGAATCCAGAGAGAGATAATAGCAGAAAATCACAGACATTAAAACTCAAAAAAAAAAAAAAAAAAAAAAAAACTACTATGACATCTGTCCATTAAATATTCCTTCCCCTGCAAAAACATATACACTTGCTCCCTTACCTACTCAAGAAAACCTACGGCACACAAACTCCTCACTTTCACCGCCAACTCCTCTACCTCTCATATCTCTCTCCCTCAATCTCTCTCTCTCTCTCTTCTCCCTACATAGCTACTAGCTATATAAAAAGGGCCCATACACGTATATGATGATGCGAAGAATAGCCCCCAACAACTGAAAACTAGAACAGTATAAGGCAGTGGTCCAATATTCTTTCATTTTGACCATAAATGGAGATCATGGAATCAGGTGCTGTTGATACACAACATCAGGAAGAAGAGAAACATCAGCAACAGAAAGGAAGAAGAAGGAGAAGAGAAACATAAGCAACAAAGGGATCAGGAGGGGGAAGAAGAAGAGAAACATTTTCATGTCCTGGCAGTGGATGATAGTTTTATTGACAGGAAGCTTTTAGAAAGGCTGCTTAAAGTATCTTCATACCAAGGTATCATGGAATTAATAAACCTTCTCTCCCACGCTTCTGGGCGAGAGACTGAGTGAGCTTGTTACATAATTTATAGTACCATTGATATAAGTTTTTGTGCTTTTAACCCAACTTCTAATTGAATATTTGGTCTACCAGTTTCATCTTGAAGATATTGTGGATCCATGTTCATATTGTTTTGTACTCGTTGCAGTGACATTTGTGGACTCTGGGGATAAGGCTTTGGAATATTTAGGTCTCCTTGATAGCATAGACAATGTCAATGCAACCTCTTCTTCTTCGTCGTCCCAATCACCACAACAAGAGGTGAGGTTGTCTTAGTTATTCAAGCTCCTCCCCACCCTGATCTTCCCCCCTCTCTTTCTGATTCCAAGTGATCTGATTCCTCGAGGGGAGTAAAGATCAACCTAATATGCGTTTTAGCCAACCTTATGATCACATATATTGAGCGGAGTATATAGCTGAAATATTTGACCAGGACTTGGTACTAATATATTTATAGTAGCATTTATTTCGTTGGAACCAGTGCTACAATTCATCCTTTGAATGAAAACCTGAGCTGTCATGCATGGATACCTTTCTGAGACTTTTTTAAGTTTGTGGTTCACAATCTTTTCTTAAGTGTTTCTCCATCATTTGTCAGAATGTTAATTCAGATGATCGTTTCATCTTTTCGAGGTGAAGTGTTCGTGAAATTCTGATAGTTTTAATTAATGCCATCAGTTTGTTGTAGTGAATTCATCACTAGTACACCTGGAGAGATTTTCAGATATCCAGGAACTAGCTTAACTAGGTTTTGGAAGCTAGCTGTGGAAGAAATATATATATATATATATATATATATATATATATATAGGTGATTAAAGAAATGCACATTTTATATGTTAACCATGATTTTAAGCTTTAATACTACAAATTTCATGTAAGGAAAGCTCAAATGGGCCACATGCACATTCAAGAGTTCAGCTAGAGCTCTATTCAATGCACTTGATAACCCGTGACAAACACATAGAAAGAAGTGGAGCTTCTGTTGTGCTTAACTTAGATGTATACTATCGCGCGCGTGTGAAAAGCTGAAATGGGTACTCTTTACAAGTTGAAATTAGCTAGCTTCTAAAGTTTCCTGGTCCTTTTTTCCCATCTTTTCACTGCTCTTTTATTTTTCCTTTCTTCCTTCAATGCCTCTTTTTTTATCTTTGAGCCATGCACTGAAACTTGATCTAGAAGTTGGGAATCGTTGAAACTTACCGATTCCTTATGTTATATTCTCTCTGATTCTTCTTTCGGTCCCTGTGGTACAATAAATGTTCATACAGTGTTAATTTCTTTTTTAATCTTTTCTGTCAAATCCAGGGAATGAAAGTAAATTTGATCATGACTGATTACTGCATGCCTGGAATGAGCGGTTATGATTTACTCAAACGAGTCAAGGTAATATCACCGTATAATCACTAAACTCGCCGCCATTCATCTCTTCTCCTGGGTGTCTTTATTATAATTCGAAGCATATATATGCATGGAAAATGAATGGTGCTATTAAATAATCAACAGCATTGCATCCTTATTACCATGGCTTGAAATATCAATAGCAATCTGGACACAGACTCATAAGGTGCAGAGCTAGCATCTACCACTAATGTTCTGGCACAGAAACTTACTAACCACATAAAAGGGTATAGCCGAGTGTGTATTTTAATCAAATAGTAATTTACCCTATTTTGCTTACATCTGCAGGGATCTTATTGGAAAGATGTTCCAGTGGTGGTTATGTCCTCAGAGAATATACCTTCCAGAATTAGAATGTAATCCGTAACTTTCTTATAATCCCTTTATTTTTCCATTTCTTATCGACTAGAAGGAAAAAATGTTAAGCATCTCGAATATCTTTCCTTGTAGGTGCTTGGAAGAAGGAGCAGAGGAGTTCTTATTGAAGCCACTTCAATTATCAGATGTTGAAAAACTTCAGACTCACCTTCTAAAGTCGCTTGACAAGTACTCTTCCAAAAGGATTGATGACAACAGTTTTAATACTGACAGCAGCAACATTACTGTTAGCAACAAGAGCAACAGCAACAATATTGTTAGCAAGAGGAAGGCATTGTCTCCAGAGATTGAGGACAGAAGACCTAAAATGAAAGGATTGGCTGTTGTATAGGACAATGGACTAATAATATAAACAGATATATGACCTATTTTTTGATAAATGGGTTGCTTATATATCTAGCGTGCGGCATGTATCATTACTCGGTGTTTTATCGGATAATATGAACAACAAGTTATTATACTGCTGATCACATCCACGTGCAATTCATAAAATATATATGAAACGAGCAGGATGTTTCGTTCCCAGATTTTGTCTTTCAAACCCAGTTTAAACTATCCATTTTCAGGTGCAAGTGCTTGCGCTGCAATGGAAACTCCGATCCATAGCCATTGCCTTCTGGACTGCTGAAAGTAAAAAAAAAAAAAGAACAACAAAAGTGACCCTCACAATCCATTAATTCTTTTCTTTTTTACACTTACAGGTATATTTATTAAATCTGGCCGGGGTTCATCCGATCAAAAAATTAAATCTCAAATTACACGGGTTGATATAAATTAATTTAAAAAATATTTAAGCTTTTAATATAAATTTTTTTATCATACATATTATCTTATTGTTTTTAAGTTAAGATATTTAAATAAAAAAATTTCTTATTTATATTGAAAAAACACTCTTTTTTTATATATATAAAAATAGCCTTAAACCGTAAAGTTTTTATGTGAACTCATTTTGCTTTTAGAATCTTTGATTGTAAAAACAAATAAAAAACAAATAAATGTTGGAAACATAAATCTGTTGGAAAAGGAGCTATAATGCTTTTGAGAAAGTAAATCACTAATGAATAGCCAAAATCACAAAGAATGTTAAATTGTAAGCTGGAATGGTTACAATCTAACAGTATTATTTTGACAAATTCACACCTAAAACTAAAAAATATGATAAATTTATTTTTAATAGGTATAAAAAACCTCAATAATCCTCTCATTTAGACACACTAAAAAAAATAAAATATACCGCCCAAGTAAGGATTTGGTAATCTACCAAGCTTAATCTTACAAAAGTTTAATAGTGTAATAAGCCTCGAACATGCTAAGTCTAATACTAACCCAAATGTGTTTGGATTTAATAGTATACCCATAAAAAAAAAGAATCATAATTTTTTTTTAATCCTATTAAAAATAAATTTATCACATATCCAAACATGCGTGTAATTACTGGAAAAGGTAGATGACATAATAATAAGTGCTTGCTGAAATTTCCTCACAAAATTTGACATGAGTAGCAAAATACAATCAGAAGTAACTCGCAAGATCATCCCCTTCAGATGGAAATCTTTGATCATAATCATATGCGGTGCACATCGAAGAAGGTGAAGCAATGTTAAGCAGCCGCTTTTAAACTAAAAAATACATCTCCGATGATGTATTTAGGGTAGAAACCAATTTCCGACTAAAACCCATGAATTAAATTGTGAAATCAAGAACATGGAATTCCATGAAAAGCAGATGCACAATATTATAGTAACACTATTTTACCACTACCAAGTCGACATGTTATTGTGAAGAATTATGGGTTGCATTTCATAACATCTATTCAACGAGCTCGAATTTATAGCTCCAGAAGGTTACCAAAGGCCTTAAGAATTACACCAACAGGAGGGCAAGCACGAAAAAAGGAGATAATCCTTCGTAACTTCTTGATCTAACTTTGATCCTTTCAACTCTCACATGCAACCGTCACCGAAGATTCACCACCAAAACAAGTCACTACCCAAATCTAGCCCAATACATCTTGCTTAAAGGGGGAAGGGAATGGGGGAAAAGTATTTATTGTCCTATGACAAACTATACTTTTCTAAGATATAATGGATAAATGTAAAATAAACCAAACTACTAGGGGTAATTTTCCCCATAAAATATCAAGCAAATCAATTTTAAGTTTATGTAAACAAACAAATTAGCTAGAGAATTAAATGAAACTTATATCATCAATCCTCAAACTCGCTTCATCTTGTACAGTTCGACACGATTAGGAGGGTGATAGGGTTTTGATAACCATTTCTTTAGGCTAACCATCGATATGATTCCACAGCAATCAGTATGCATATATAGGTAAACTCCCCTGCCAAATTCACGCCTCAAATCCCTCATGCGAGAGGGTCGACTTTACTAGCTATTCAGTTTGGAAAGCGCATGAAACATGAAAATTCGGTTTTCGGTATGGAGCGATGCAAAGAATAATGACGGCGGAGTGAAAATTCTACAGCTCGGCCAAAAACCAAAAACAGGCAAAAAAAGAGTATAGAAACCAGTTCTCCCTTTTGCTTATAACCGTTCTTTTTCCCTAACAACGAAAGATCAGAGCACATAGTGATTATTCAGGACTAACTATGCCCAAAATTGATACATAACTAAATAGATATGTTTTTCTCAAAGTTCATCTTTAGCTGGCTCTTGTTCTTTAGCTGGCTCTTGTTCTTTTGCAGGTTCTTGTTGGCCAATTTTATCCCTGTTCTTCTCAATGAAATCAATGATGTCTTGCTTGGTCCTATCTCCTTCATACTGCACCAACTTTCCAGTAGCTGACCTAAAGAAAATTGTGGGGAATCCTTTGACGTCGAAAGTATCACTTGGGATATCATTTGCAGTTGCGTCCTACAGGTGCCACAAAAAATTAGTGAAAACCGTATAGTCTAAATATCAAGGAAAACTGATACGCCAGAGAACCAGTGGATGCGTGAAGGGTTTGGCTAGTAGTAATTTTCTTTGAGCAAACAAGTAGAAAAATCAAATGAAAAAAAAAAAAAAAAAAACAGTGAGCAGCCAATCATTGTAATGACCCAAACGTATCTGTAATTATAATACCTCGTAAAAAATTTAACGAAATAACACAGCATGACTTCTTCAGACAGGAGATGAACAAAACTTACAAGCTTGGCAATAACAACATCAGCATCGCTTTGATACGAGATAGCAACTTCCTCCAAGATTGGCGCCAATTTTTGGCAGTGACCACACCAAGGGGCATAAAACTCCAAAAAGACTGCAAAGGAGGACAAGCCGCCAAGTTATATGGAAGTCAAGTATCACCGCAGGTTATAGAGAAGAACTAAAACTATAGAAGACAGGAGAGGAAACATCCATTTAAAACATCATAAATATCACTTAAACGAGGAAGGAGATAAGGGGTAGTTTGGGTGTGTGGCCCATGTGGGGAGGGAAGACCCATTTCATCTGATATGCATGAGACAAAGGAGAAAACAATAAAAGGAAGAACAAAGGTGATTTTGTGTACCAGGAAATATGATCTCCCCTCTGACCAGGGGATAGAACCCAAATTCTTTTGTAAAACTGCCATATAGTTACAAAACAAGAGGGCAGAATATGGAAAGGAAAATGACCACAACAACCAGTAACCATGCACTAAGTTTCACCTCTGTTGCCAAAACAATGAATTGAGAAAAACTAAGGGCCACCACAAATTACTTAGTTACTCAAACATGTGTTATAATGGATGCCATAAAAACTGTTAAGATAGAACACAACCCAGAATACAAAATGAGGTACAAAGAACAGATGAGGTTCTCCTCTAATATCTCAGAGATTGAGTGCAAATAGCCTAACTAATAATTTTGTGAACAACTTGTAGAAACTGGCAAAGAGGAAAAAGGTACACAGAGAGCACTTGCGCATCACTAAAATAAACAGCAATGATGCCATCCAATGGAACCATCAGGAAAGCACCAATGAATCCTAATCTAGGAATATAGCGAGGAAAGAATTAATGAACTCTAGAATCTAGCAAAGAAATTAAAACCATACACTAGGCACCTGCGCATCATTAAAATAAACAAAGATAAATTAAATGAAACAAAACCATCAGGAAAGCACAGATTGCAGTGCATAACAATCTAACAATGTAGTGGAAAAAAAAGAACTGATGAACCCTACAAAACTGCAGATTATTCGTACCATTTTTTCCAGATTTGGTAACCAATTCATCAAGGCTGTCAGCAACAACAACTTTCACTGGCTCATCATTAACTTCAGGGATAGGTTCGGATTTCTTAAATGGTGGTACCTTGCCTTCCTGCACAGTATTTCAGCAAGTATTTTACATTTCACGAAGGTTTTGCTAATTAATGACAATTGAACACAGAGACCGAATCCATTGGCCTATTGCCCTTCAACTGAAAATTAAGTACCATCATCAAGCAACTCGAAACAGAGCAAATCATAGTGAAACATTTCATTATGAATATTAAAACACCAACATCACCTTGTATTCCTTCAACCAAGGAGCAATTTGATCAGACACCAAGTTTGCCTTCAAGTATTTCTGTCCATCAGTAGTCTGTATGACGATAAGAGGCACTTGGTCCTCTTTGAGTCCAAAATACTGTTCATCCATGCAAATCTTTCAAAGATTAAAAACATTTCGAGTAAAAAATAGAACAAGTGTACCATGTAAAAGAAGCCTTACTAACCTGCAGGGCACCTTGACTAGCCTCAACATCTCCCAGCAAAAAAACTAATCCATCTCCTTTGTGTAGCCCAGCAACTTCTTGATACTTAGTTCTAATGGAATCGGCATTTTCACTGCTGAAGTTCATAAACAACATAGCCTGCAATTGTCAATCAGGTTCTTAGAAGATCCATAAAATATGGTATAAAAGAAGACATGAATGGAAGTCACCAACAATTCATATGATAAACCCACCAATACTTTTCAAAAAGGAGTTTAAGTGAAATATTAATGCAAGGAATAAAAAGGCAAAGACCTTATTGTATCTGCTGGACATGGCATGACACACTGTAATTTCATGAAGGGATGCAGAGAAAAATCTGGAATTAAGCACGTTTTGAAGGAATGAACAGAAATGATTTGGAACCTTCTTAGAAAAGTTTTTTTTTCTTGCAAGTTAATGTTCGACGCAGAAAAAGGAAAATCAGGAATTCAACATTATGGTTCAAGCTATCCGTTTCCCTTTCTAACCTTCCAGGCTGTAAAGGCGATGGAATGTAGTGGAAGGGGACTACCAAACCCAATCATCCTAAGAGTATCAATGTTTAAAGCAATGCATAATTTAGTAATTTTTAAACATGCACTTTGTAAATTATCAACACATGCCAACACTAAGAGTTCATGTTTTTATACCTTAGCAAGGGGGCTGTCAAAATATTTGACAACAAAAGGGTGATTGCTTGGGTCTTTATTGAAGAGAGTCACAATGGGGATGCTGGACTCTTCAACAAACTTCTCAAGAGCATCCACATTGAAGTCCTGCAAGCATGTGGCTTTGTTAGAAGAAACCAGTGATTCACAAGATAGTTGAAGATCTGGAAAAGGATAGACAATTTTACATCAAACCCACTGTAAATAAAGCAATACCTTAGAATCAACAAAGAGTTCATCAAATGGCTTGAACAATCTAACTAGGGGTCCAGAAACTGATGATTCCCCGCGTGGAAGGTACTTAGCATCCAAAGTATGGCCGAATTCATAGTCAGAACGCAATTTCTCTGCTACAGCCAAAAAATTCTCAAACTCGTCCCCAGAGAACTTTGGGAACACCCCAACCTGCAAAACCATAATAATAACTGTTCACGTGCAAAATTCAGTCACAGATAAAAAAAAGAGTAAAAGGCGTCAGAAGATGAACTTACAATTACTACTTTCTTGTCACCAATGAAACCAGTAGCATCATCATCTGATTTTAATTCAGCAGAAGCAGGACCACTTTGTTTCTTCAGATACTCAACAATTCCATCTGCCTCACGAGGACCTTTGTATTCTTGAACAGACTTCCCTCCCTTTCTCAAAATTACAATAGTGGGGAATCCCTTGACGTCATATTGACTAGCGATCTCTTTGTTAGCATCCTCATTCGCATCAACTTTGGCAAGAACAACTTGAGGATCATTGCTGCTCAGTATAGAAGCAGCTTTCTCGTACTACAAAAGAGTATAACAATAATCCCAATCATATAACCATCATCCCAATCTTAATCAAGGCAATCAGATAATTATAAAGAAAAGCTGTTTACCTCTGGAGCTAGCTTCTTACAGTGGCCACACCTGTTAGTAAAACACAAAAGATTTAAACTCTAACCCAAAATCAATTCCAAAAGGATTTTTCAAAATTTGATATAAAATACATCAATAGATTAAAAAAATTAAAAAAAATGATAACTTCATCATCAAAATTTATACATGACGAAAAGGTCACTTTGCAGTTACAAGATCTAACTTCAATCCCATTGCTAAAACCGTAATTTAAAAAATAAAAGCAACAAATTACTAGATCTAACATTAGATCAAGAATCACATGATAAAGCATAAAAAAACGAGATCCATAAGAACAAACACGATTAACCATATTTAAAAAAAAATAGTGAAAGAACCAAGAGAAAAGGGCAGACAGAATTGAATTGTAGTGTGTACCAGGGAGCGTAGAATTCGACGACGATGAAATCGTGCTTGCTAACGGTCTCATTGAAATTGGAGTGATCTAGAGTCAACACGTACTCCTTTGATTCATCCTCTCCAGCAGAGAGCGCTACAATTAGAGAGAGGAGGAATATACAAGACCAGAACGAAACCGTAGAAGCCATTGTTGGTTGGTTGAGAGGGAGTTTCGACTTTCTTCTTGTTGAAGTGGGTACAGGGTTTTATGGAGGCTTGTGAGTAGCAAGAGAACGAGACAAGCATGGAAGTAGCACGTGACATCTTTTGCAGATATTTTTATATATTTAGCTTCTCGAGTATTTTTTTTTTCTGCCTACTCGCTTTGTCTGTGGTGGCCTATCCAGGTGGATGGTTTTCATTGGTCTAGTCGCGTCATGCGTAGATATTCGGTAAGTTGAATATATTAAGGTAAGTATATATCTTGTATTCTTGATTTTTCCCTAGGGGAGTAGTATGGGTTAGACTGGTATTGTTTCGGTGGTGCCGCGCGTATAGATGGGGAAAGTTTCAACCAATTGAATAAGAAAACGTCAGAGTTGCAGCATTCTAAAATTGTTTAAACTTTAAATCAGTGGTCCGCGTGATTTGCTGCTGAGGATCTGCTACTTACAGTGTACACGTATGGGATTGGGCCTCTTTTGTTTTTTAGCTTTGATTCCATCTTTTTTCAAGGAATTTTGCTTTATTGCGATTATTAGATACTAATGACTGGGTTAATTACAACGTTCGGATGCCATTTTTCACCCTTTTCTCGGTCAACTATATGAATTTTATTTTATTATAATTTCTTGCTCTGATACACCAATTTTTTAGATGTCCTAGTAAGTGCATTTTGTAAGAAAACTTCTTCTAATTTTTTATTTTTTAGCGTGGAACTTTTTTTTTTTTGGAAGAATTTCCTTCGAGATAATATTATATTAAATAAAAATTAATTTAATTTAAAATAAAAGATGTTAGCAAAGATTGCGGTAGGAAAAAAAAAGTTAAGGCTTCACTATCCATAACTTGCACTGACAAAATTAAAATAATAATAATAATAAACAGTGTCACATTATCTTGATACATTTTCTTTTAACTTGCATTGACAAAAATGATTTTTTAAAATAATAGTAATTATGGTTAAAAAAATATTATTTCACTTGAATAGTCCAGAGATACATCAATAAAAAAATTAAATTTAAAATGAAATTTGAAAATACATGTTTCCTACTTGTTTCAAATAGCTTAAATTTTTAAGTAAAATTTATTTTAATTTTTGCTCCCTTTTAGTATCAAATTGTGCTCCTAATAAAAAAAACAATATTGTTGTTTTTCATAAGATTAACAATTTGTTTATGATGATATTATCAAAAAATTTATGGATAATTATAATTTAATAATTTCAAATCTAAATTTAATTTTCTCATTGATATTGAATGAGAAAAATATATCTATTTTTAACTTGTATTCTTTTCATATATTTTTTTTATCAATTTAAGAATCCATGACAAAAAAAATTATTGACAAGATATATTAATAAAAAAAGAAGGAATTATACTACAATTTTCTTGATGGAGTTTAAATTATTTATTTTCTAGCAGAAAATAATCTTGTTATGTATGATTGAATTAATTAAAAAAAACAAAAAAACTTCCCATGACATGAGATTAGATATCGTTATACACATCTTTATCCCAACTTTTCAACTTAATTTTTAATTGGAATCAATAAATTTATTATCATTTATTGATACATAATTTTTAATCTGTTTTATTAAATACATGTATTCATTTTTTAATATGCAATTATATTTTTTCTTGATGACAAAAAAAAAAGTTATACTAAATTAGATTCCCTGTTCGGATAAATGACAAGCCATCTGCATCAAATTTGAGAACTATTATATAATAATAAATAAATTACTGGTAAAAATAAAATATTATTACTCTAATCAGGCAAACTTTTATCATGTGATTCTACAGTGTTTGACCGGTGGTTTTGAAAAAGAAAAAAAAAGGTGTACTCAAATAAATAAAATTAAAGTCTGTGTATTCGAATGAGATAAGGTTAAAATTAGTGTGCCGATATCCTGGCTGTCCAAATAATTTACTAGTGACATTCGTGTGTGTACGTGGACGGTTGATGCTGATGAATCAGATCCCATCCAACGGTCAACGAGGAGAGGTAAATAGCGAGGTGTAGAGACCTGCAGGGCCTCTCTCGTATCAATACTGGGATTTTTTATTTTTCATTTTCATTTTCCAATGAATAAAACAGCTTCTTCGAATTCAAAGGGTTGCGACACTCACGCCGAACTGTTGAGGTCTTAAAAATGTCTTCGGATCAAATCCTCAAATGAGCCCTGCCGAATTATTTCGGCGCAGCTGGGAGAATACGTGAGTACGTTACTGTAGCACAATACACGACCGCGCGGTTTCTTAAACAATTCGGTTTTTTAGAAATAATTTCATCCTCACAGGCTATATATACTACGCTAGTAGTTTTTCTAATTGAGATTTGCTTCTTTTTGCATGATCTCACCTGTACAAATTATTTCGAAAAACTACGACTTTTAATTAAAGATAAATTTAAAAAATAAAAGAATAAGAACCAAAATAAAAAATTGAACCCACTATTTAAAAGACAAGAAAAACTTTAATTTGGTCCTCAAAAATTTAATTTACGCATTATTTGATTCCTAGAGTTTTATAATTTTCTATTTCAACTCTTTACTTTTTTATTTTTACATTTTAGCCCCTGGATGTTGGGACAATAAATAAAAAAACATTGAAAAATAAAAGGAAAGGAAAAGTTGTTGGTCGATCACATTCCGATCATGAGAAAAATTAAGCTTGAGTTCGCGGGTTCTCTTGCAAAGAAGAATTTCAAAGAAATAGTTTGAATTTTTCATGGAAAAAGTAAATCCATTGTCGAGAAGGTGTTTTTATTCAAATTAATTTTAGTCTTTAAACTAGATAAATGATGTTTTGGGGGTTAAAAATGAGTTCAATGAAGTTATTACAATGTGTTTGGATGTTTTACATGTGGAAACAAGTTAAAGTTTTATGGGGTCTCAAATTTATATCACATTTCAACTATTAAAGGTGGCTAAAATTTAAACAACAAATGATATGGATATGTTGTTTGTTATTTTTTTTGTTGATATTAAATAAAAATCATGTAAATAAAATAATTTAAATAGTATTTATCATATTATCCAATTCCATCATGGTTTTCAAAAAAATTATAATTTTTAATGACAATATTAATAATTATTTTTATGAATTATTATAAATGAACACATTATGCAAAATTAAAAAAAAAACAAATGCTCATGAATATTCAAAATAGTAATGAAATATAATTTTTATTGCATTTTTTTTTTCATAATTTTCTAGGATTATTCGTTTCCCTTCTATCACATATGAATGATTGATTATTGATTTTTCATGTCTTTTCATGACAAGTTTCTATAAAAAAACAATATGTTTTTATATCAAAAATATATTTTTATCAAAATAAAAAAATGGAAAAAAATATATGAATAAATGGAATTCTGACTCAAGAGATACATTTTTTCATCTTAATTAATGTGATTGAAGTTTTTACAAATATTTATTTTAACTACCTCTAGTTCTTATTAAAAAAAAATGTTGCTCATAAAAAACATGTTCTTATCATAACAAAG
Organism: Populus x sibirica; assembly: GCA_019202695.1. Classification (NCBI taxonomy): domain Eukaryota; kingdom Viridiplantae; phylum Streptophyta; class Magnoliopsida; order Malpighiales; family Salicaceae; genus Populus; species Populus x sibirica. The sequence continues at coordinate 304,905 of JAGMVL010000643.1, read as the reverse complement.
AAATATATGAATAAGAAAGGAAGAAATTGCATGAAAATATATATTTTTCTCAATAATTTGTTAATTTTTTATGAATATTTATTTTAATTTCTGCATAATAAAATATAAATAGGCTATTAAAACTACTCAATAATATATTGTCGAGAACAGCTAGCTAGTATTCCTATAATTATAAAAAAAAACTACTTCGGGTGGTAATTTTATTGTGGCGTGTTGTTTGTGGTATCTTGTGAGTTTATAGTTTATTCTTTTTGTATATCTTTTAGAATTAAATGATTTGTTTAGATTTAGAACTTCATTAGACACCAATTTAATAAGATATAGTTTGGATCTGTCGCATGAATACATGATTAAAAGGGGGAAAAAACAGATTAAAAGCCAAAAAGCAACATAGCTTTTCTTAAATTCGTATGAAAAATTGCATTTTTAATCCTTATTTTAAATTGTTCAATTTATTCTAATTGATATAAGGAACATATCTAAAAAAAACTATATTTTGTTATTAAAAAATAAATTGATAAGAAAACAAGATATTATACTAAAAAATTATTTTTTTCAATAAAATTTATATATGTACAAGTACAACACCACCAGTGATACTGGGATACAGACACGCTCTAACTTTTAACATAAGCAGGAGGGAGGCCTCCATTACACCACGTGTCTTCGTCCTCCTAAATTATAGCAAGAACATGCACGCAGAAATTTGCGTCCCTTAAACATATATCCACCTCTTACCCGCAGCAGTCCAGAAGACGATGAATTTTGTAGAGTGAGAACTCCAGCAGCCTTCATCAACCATGGAAATCCAACAGAAACTGGACGTCAAGCATCCTGTTCAACAAATGATTATTAAACAAAATAGCACTGGAACGTTTTGCCCTCCGTGCACATGCATCACTGAATCCTTGTAAAGAGAAAATCACACAAATCATTCATTCAGGTGCAATCAACAACTCCCATGGCAGTCAAAAACGGCTCCTCAATTTCATTACCAAGTACTTCATTCAAAAATTTTTTAAAATAAAAATTCTACATCGAAGAGCCCACGCCCACCATCTGAATCCTCCATCCCATCAGTTCAGTTGGCACCAAATACATCCACCAACAACCAATCAACCAATAAATGAATTTCTGTACAAATTCCTACATATCATCTACTCAGGGGTTAGGGCAGAACCAGTTGAAACGGAAACAACGGTTTGACTTGCCTCTCCCACATATTTCTTCCCCAAAAACCTCCAGCTTCTCTAAGCAATTCTATATTGCACTCCCGTTATCTTATCGAAGTAGTTTTACCCGTTGTGCCATATCCTTTCTGGTATATTTGCTTTATTCATCTTCCTTTACTTTCCTTACGAATCTAACCTTTTTCCAATTGTTACTTGATCCAGGTAAAAGCAGGGTAACTTTCCCTGAAGGACCTTCAACATAGCTGCTGATGCATTTCCTATGGGCCCCTAGCATCTCAAAGCCTAACTTCTTCATGAGCTTTCAGAACTTCGGAAGTGAACTTGCCCAGAGCCTGAAAAATTGGGACCAAACCTGCTTGTAAACTACTGGAAGCTGCATCATGGACTGATTTGGCTGTTTCCTTGTGCCTTGCCCTCTCTTCTTCCAATTTCTTCCTCATTGAATCCAAATCCACCTTTAGATCATCTAGTGGTGAGATTCCACTCTCTGAAGAAACCTTTGACATGGTTTTATCTGGAGGTGAGATTCCACGCTCCTGCTCAATCCTTCCCTTCTCCATTCGCAAGGTTTTAAGCTGTTTCTCAAAATCCCTTGTAAGGTACTCTGCTTTGATCCTCTGTCGCTGCTCCTCATCTTGCCGTTCCCACAACTGATGTAAGCTTGAAGTAAAACCAAGCATGGCATTTTCAACCCCCTCCTGCTCAGAAATCCTAACAATTCCTTGGTACCAATCATTGCAAATTACAAAAATAGGTGGAGCACCAATTCTGCTCGGGGAGAAGGGCACAATCCCATCAGCGGTTACTTCAGGTTCCTGGTGAAGGCACCTTAACAGCCACCCATTTAATGACTCCACATAGGATTTTTGGGTGTTAATCCAATTGTTAAAACAGGTGCACCAATTAATAAGCTCCACTTCAAGTTCAACTGTGGCTTTCAAACCAGAATCTCTCTGTGCTTTTAGAGAGCGAACTTTGCTATCCATAATAGCTTGGAACTGCTTCTGGTGACATCTGAGCATGGACTTCCACATCCTGATCAACCTGCAAATAGAAGTCCATTATCATATGAAAATGGAAGAATCCAAAACACTAGTGATCAAATAATTGACAGAACAAAAAAGATTTGCACATGCACTGGTCTTTTCTTCCATCTTCCAATCATACTTCACCCACACTAAACAGGCATGCCAACAGCACTACGAATCAGAAAGTCTCCTAACTTTTACAATTTCTGCTAGAGCCACAAAAAAAGTGTGCAAGGGTTATCAAAACTTAGGATGAAATACTTCACAAATCCGTAAAAAAGTAGAAGATGATATCCGAATCAAGTAGCAGCTAGAAATGATGAGTATTAATAGGTCCAAAACACAGAAATGCCCTCTACTTGTGCATATAACCAGTATGCTTCAGTGAACAAGGAGAAAGCAAGATTCAATAACCAGTTTATTGAATGCATTATCGTAAAGACTGACAATAAAGGTCATTTTACCAACTCAGGTATCTCAACACAGCACAAGAGGCATAGATGGTGAATGAGATCACCATAGTTCTCTGTCAGCGTACCAGCCCTGGTTTGAGTAACCTAGCAGACACCATATCCTTGCATGGACAAATGGCAAGTGATAGTCCCCAAGGACTAACCATTCACACATTTGCCCCCAAAACCTCAGTTATATTTCGTGTAAGACATGGAAGTTGTGAACCCCAAATTGCTTAGCATTGAAAAGACCAAGGAGCACAGCAGTAAACTTACCCATGAATCAATTCAGTGATCTGAGGCTGCAATTCTTCATCCCTCAACCTGTGTATCTTACTGGATATGGCATCAACAGCTCGGATACACACATTGATTTTTGTCAGCAATTTCCTTATCGAAGCCTGAGTAGCATCAATTTTACTAGACTCTGCCCCACGGTCATCCAACATTTTTAACCTTTTGCACTCCTTTTCATAGATGACCCGTAGCCGTTCTTCATCCTAAACATCCACAGAAATACTTCACTTGATAAGAAAGATCCAACAGCAACTAAAGTAGCAGCACAACTATTAATACTCAGACATCTTCCATCATATAAAGACAAATTAATTCTTGAAAATTTTCAATTTTGTTTTCACAAAGCATAATTTTCTTTTTTCAATATCATTAGCAGGCACGTTTAAATTGTACTATACATCTAAGACTGATCAAACCAAACACTGAACAATATCTACTGTATGGAAGAATGCAAAATACGTTGACATTTCCATATCAAACAAGCTAGTTTGTTGGTGGCACAAGAAAAAATTTCCTCGTACAAGTTTATGAACCGGATGCCTTTTAACAGGCATTAAACTCAAACTTAATTATTAGGTGAATATTAGAAAAATAAAATCATGGCAACCAAAGAAGAAACCCACAACATCATTGCCCCATACCCTCACTTCCTTGTATAGTTTCTTCTCCCAAGCGTAAATTTCCTCTAGAGTAGATGATAGGTTTCTCCGCCTCATGTCAAAGTCATTTCCAGATTCCAAGGGGTAAGATTTTGCCATTTTCATTGTCCTAGAAGAAATGCGCACTGATGGCCTTGCAGGAGGGTGGGAAGACACCAAATACAAGATCCTGGAAAGAATCACTGCACCAAGGCATGTCAGTTTTACTTGAGTGGCAAGATTATTGTATCTGATAGAGATAATACTTAAATTCAACAAAATGACGGAAATGAGGCGCTTTAACAGCAAGCATTCTCCAGCAGAACCCATCAAAGGGAAGAGGAAAAGACATGGCACTAAAATTAACATTCAAGTTAATATCATATCGAATATTTGGGGTCAAAGAGCCAATCTCCTATGAGAATTCTTCAAGGAAATATAACCATTCAGTGGATAATTTTCTTTCACTCTAAACCTTCACCTTGACTGTAATGGTGCGTGCAAGTATGATAGACAATCCACAAAAAATAATCAGAACAAAAAGAACCCAAACGGAAATTTGACCACATGCCTAAGAAACAAACTAGAAAACCACTGAAACAAACATAACAAAAAAATAAAATGAAATAAAAAAATCCAACCTTTAAATAGGGAGCTTCTTTGCTGGCATTGGTAAGGCAACTTGCTCACCTCAAGCATTAATGCAACCTCATTCCCATAACCAGAAGCGGTCTCAAACTCGTCCCTTATTTCCTTCACCACCTCTTGAAGATCCCTTGTACCATGAGCCGACAATGTAGTAGTAGGAACACTACTAGGCTTTGAAGACTCAATTTCCACTGTTACATTAGATGCATCTTCAACCTCAAAACTAACCCCTTTTTTCCTAACAGACCCCTCTTCAGGGCTCTTCGAAACAATACTATCAGGACTCTGAATCGTGTTCGGACTCATACTGCTCTTGATTCCTTTACCTTTAACAGACTCTAAACTCTCACTACTGCTTTCTATATGCACTGTTTTTGAAGTACCCTCTCCGTAATTCCTCATCATTTCCTCATTAAACTTCATTTTTCCATTCAAATCCATTTCTTCACTCGCTTTCTTCTTCTCTTTATGAACCTCTTTTATTACTTCTTGCTCCGTTTCATCTTCCAAATCAGGAATCCCTTCTCTCTCCCTCACCTCTTTCGAATCTGGACTACTTGTACTCGACCCATATCCGTATCTCGCGTACGGATGATAAGCTGGATACCCACCACTACCACCATTGTCGTATGCATCGAACACATTGAAATAATCCCATGTTGACACTCTTGGTGGTGATGGGGGCACCGGTGGTGGCTTCTCAGGACTTGGCTTCCTTGCTGGTGAATTCATCATCGGGTACCCAAAATACCCACCTCCGTAATAACCCGACCCGCCATCAGAATACCCATTTACTGACGGATCCTCATACACCACCGTTTTAGCCGGAGTAGCAGACCTCTTCATATAATACGTATTAGTATACGAATTCTCATACGAGTATGGATACGGATACGGGTTAGGATACGGATTATCTCCTGAGTAATTAGGAAAACCCCAATTTCCTTGAGGTTGGGGATAATCATTAAAATTATTATTGTAAGAAGTAGAAGGTATCTCTCTTACAGCTCCTTCTTCTTCTTCAGGGGTATCATGAATGTGGATGTGACCTGAACCTGAACCGGAGTCTGAATCCAAATCCGACCCGGAAGACAAGGGCAAATGCGAATCTTCAATCTCCTCGTCTTTGCTTTTGGTGTCTATAGAGTGCGAAAGTGAGGTTGAAGTAGAGGAGTTCTTCGATATGTGCCTGGATTTCCCTTCGCGAGATGGTAATGTTAGTACAGGAGAGGCAGGAGCGGTTGAGGAAGAGGCGATCACGAGCCCTTCATCGACAAACCTGCGAATCGCGTCGCCAACGTCTCTCAACGAATGAAAATAAGCCACGTGTGCAGCAGCGAGAGCGTAGCGGTGGTCGGAGGCAGCTTTGATGACTTCCTTGCGCTCCCTACAGAGAACTACTAGTGGTAAATCGTCCACTTTAGAACCTCCACAGCCCATAGCAATGAGAAAGGAAAGTAATTCTTGAAAGAGAAATGAAACGGTGTAGCTTTCATGGTGACCGTGCAAGAATTCTAGATGGAGAGAGCATTGTTTTGGAGATATGAGTGATCTTTTTCGGTGCACGGAGCAAGTGATGGCTACTAATAGATTGATAGAAAAGGGAACAGTTGGAAACCATAGTAGTGGTACTAAATAGAAAGAAATAGCGAGGATCTGAATCAGACGGTTGATATTGGAGTAATTGGATCAGGAAAGGAGTTTAGATTTCGAGTTATTTAATGTTTTCTTCATCTTGGGTTGACGGATGATGGAACTGGGGATGCTGAATTAGATGAATTAAAAAGGAGAAATTGATGTATAGAGATGTGTGATTACTGTTAGGGATGTGTCAGAGAGGGAAGCAGAAGAGGGGTCCATGTCCTCTTCTTCTGTGCAGGGTTTTGCAGAGAAATGGAGGGAGAATGGGGAAGTGAAGAACACTCGTGGAACCCGCCAGCCAATGCAAACGGACCTTGTCATTATTACTGCTACCAATTTCAGGGTTTTTTTTTTTTTTTTTTTTGTTGTTGGCAGTAATAATAAAGTGGTGAGAGAAGACGCCTGATTTTAACAGAAGAAAAACAAAAGGCGGGAAAAACAAGGTTCCGTGTTCGCGCTAGAGATTACTTTTTAAATTTATTTACTTGTAAGTATATTAAATTAATATTTTATTATTTCTTAAAATTTATATTCAACATCACCATATTAAAAAAATAAATTAAAATAAATAAATAACAAGATAATAATTCAATCCCTGCACCAAACCCTCGTTTATTAAAAGCTTGTGAGAACAAATACAGTGCTGCTCTAATTTTTATTCTATATTGGTGATAGTAATTTTTTTTTTGCTATTTAGTTGAAACAGAAAGAAAAAAGAAATATGCAGGTGACTTATTTCTATTTAGAAAATTTCCTAAGTTTCAATCCGTAATGTTATTTGCGTGAAAACACCGAGATGCAATGAATTAATGGATCCAATATAATATTATTAGAGCTTGAAAGTATGTTTGTGAGTGTGATTATGGTTATTTTTTAAAATATTTTTTATATTAAAATATATTAAAATAATATTTTTTTTATTTTAAAAAAATTATTTTTGATATTAACACATTAAAATGATCTAAAAATATTAAAAATATATTAATTTAAAATAAAAAAAAAATAAAACTCGAAAATAAACAGCCCCGAACGTTTTGTTTTCTCTAATATATTGAGATCTGAGAAAGGCGAGTTTCGTTTGCTTTCTTCTATACATACAGACTCCATGGAGCATTCATTTCCAAGAGACACAGAAATACACGTCGTTCATGTATCACCCCCAAGAATCCGTGCCTTGTGCAAATATTAATAAATTGGGACTGCAGATTTCAACGACGCCAGAACCTAGAGGTGTTCATGGCTGTCATGCATTCATTGGAATCTGACCAGATGTTTTCATTGTACGATATTTTTTATTTAAAAATATATTGAAATATATTTTTTTATTTTTAAACACAATTTAAAAAAAACATTAATTTAAAATATTGGTTTTAATTTTCGCAAGAACACAGCGCAGTGCGTAAACAATCAGTGTCGTTCCTTTTCATCCCTCTAATTATTAAATTTATTTTTAGTTTCTCTTAAAAACTCATGCTTATCATTTCCAACACCAGCGTGCATTTTATAAATTTTATTGTTTAATTCAACTGCTTCGAGTCGTAACGCAGAATTTGACTGGTACGTTTTTTTCAGCCTGTAATTATTATAAATTAACTATATATCCTAGAAAGACTACAATCGTGGGCATCCCATGCTTTGTTCCCGCGCTTTTTTCAACTTGATTATTAGCCCCTCATGATTACTGCTTTTTAAAAATATTTTTTATTTCTTAAAATTTATTTTTAATTTAATATATTAAAAATATCTAAAAAATATTAAAAAAACAATATAAAACAAAAAAAATATATTTTTCCCATAAACGTTAAGAATATACCGTGGGGGCAATAACTTTTGTTCGTTTGTAAACTATTTATTAGGCAGGATGAAGGGTGTGATGGTTTGCACCGCCAATAGAAGATGCTTGATTCGGACACTCGTTAAGTCAAACTCCAGCACGTGATGCTCTGATTGAGTGGGCATTTTATTATTATTATTATTTGGCAATCTCGGTTAAACAAATCTCAAATCAGAATGTAATATTTAATGATTAATTGATTATATTTTATGATACTGGTTGTTGTTAAACTACGATGCCAATTACCTTGTGAAAGCTACGAGCTAGTTCAACTATTATTTTCACGTCTGACCACGGCTTTTGACGCCTAAGTTTTTGGCGGAGTTGCTTGATCTACAAAAACGACATCAGTGAAAGGGATTGCTGCTGCGCTGCGGTCGTTGTTGTTGAGCAGAAAAGTTGGAAGGGAGCACTTCACGTTATTAGATGGCCAAATACTGGGAGTATTTTTCTAACTAGTGGGAAAACAAAGTCAGCTCAGTATTTTTATTAAAATTATTTTATTTTATTTTTAAAAATGGTGTAAACCCGCCCCATATTTCCCAGTTCAATGTCTTATTAAACTTGACCTATAACGTTTTTCAGATTTAAAATTTTCAGGAAAAAAAAGCAAAGAAAGATCGGAAATTCTTCCCGAGACAATGGAGTGCATCAAAAAATCTTGGCTTTCATCGACTTCGGAGGAGGGGGCATTTGCCTTGTGCCTGAAACAATGAAGATACTGGCTTATGTGGTAGGAAGGTTAGTGATATTCAATATAAAGTATTCGTTTTAAACCTCGTAATTGCTTTCTTATATAGCTAAAAGGCAGTATAATCATGTTTATTAACTTCACCGATGAAGGCACGAAGAGATTCTTTTTAGAGAGACCTTGTATGTATGATTAAATCACATTAAATATCCTAATATTCAATTGCAAAATATGAATGTATTAGAGGTTTTCCAAATAAACACGGTGTATGTTTGTTTTTGTGTTTTAAAAATATTTTTGAAATTTTTGAAATATTTTTATTTATTTCAAATTAATATTTTTTGTGTTTTTAGTTCATTTTAATAGGCTAATGTCAAAAATTATTTTTAAAACATTAAAAATATTATTTTAATATATTTTCAAATAAAAAACAATTATTACTACACTTTCAAACAGCTTTACAAGTAGGAGCGGAGTTGATAGTATTTGATAAGGAAGGTCAATATTAATATAACAAGATATATTATTAAAAAAACTCATTTATTTAAAATAAAAAATATTATAATTGAAATGCTAAAAAAAATAATAATGTTTTGCTACGGTCCTTATAAGGATCGCGATAACACTCTCTAAGTATAGATTAATCCATGTCCAGTGCAAGCACATGAAAAAAGAATCAATATGCGTACTCTTCATCAAGATTATTAATTTTGACGTTACAGTTTAAATGACATACCATGATTAGAATGTATCACGATTCACGACAATACACCCAATTAAAACATGCAAATTATACGATATATGTGTTACACGTGTACCTTGCATGGAACTTATTATATCAACGAACTTCTGGAATCGCAGTAGTAAATCATGATAACACACATTTCAAACATACAGATTATAACCATCTCCGGCACTTATTTGTTGATTTGTATAGATTGTAGTAATTACTTTTCAGATTACCCCTTGACAAAGGATGGTACTTCAACGATGAATTATTATTTTTGATCTTGCTTAACTGATAAATTCTTAATTAGTTTTTTAAAATTTATTAATTCGAGTTTTATAAATTTCAGGGTCATTAAAAGCTTATATAATTATTAAATTTAAGGCTCATGGGATCAGTAGGGTACGTACAAACTGACCCGAATAATCACGCTAATAAAAAAACAATGAAAATAGAATTTCATTAAATTTTTACACATTTGAATCTGAATTTTAATTTTAAAAAAATTGGACTATGATTTAATTAATTCCAACATCTACATTAATAAAATACAATTTCATTAAATTTTTACACATTTGAATCTGAATTTTAAAATTTTTTTTAGTTTTTTTAGTTTAACGTGAGTATCCGGGTTAGTTTATGTACACCTCGTCTAATCCTACGAGCCTTGAAATTAACGACCATAAAAACCTTTAGTAACCATCAACGAGTAATTATAAGATTCAAACCTGAAATTAAAAAAAAAAAAATTAATTCCAACCTCTTATCATTATTCTTCATGATCGAATATAAAATTTAATTTTAAAAGGACTGGGCTATGATTTGATTGGAAGGCTCTGTTAAGAAACATATGCGTGGCTAGTGTTTAAAATTTTAATGTTTTCATTTAAAAACGCGAATGCAAAAGTCATTGAGGAGGAACTCAAGCGGGCAAAATGCTGCCCTGGTCCTGGGAAGCGGGTAAGACCTAGATGGCTAGATTGTGTTTATTTATTTTTGTTTTAAATTTATTTTTATATGATTTTATATTGTTTTTCTTGATGTTAAAAAATATAAAATATTATTTTTATATATTTTAAAATAAAAGTCACTTTCTAAAGCCATCGCTATCATAATTTTAATTATCAGATCACCACCTCTAGGCACGTACGAGAACTTTTCTCGTGACTGCAATGATTTCGAGGGGACCCACTCTGACTTTGATGCCCATGCCTAGCGTCTTCATGCAGCAAGATATCATGGGCTAACCGGGATGAAATGCCATTTTATTAATGAAGATATATTAAAATAATATTTTTTATTTTTAAAAATTATTTTTTATATTAATATATTAAAATGATTTGAAAATAAAAAAAAAATATCAATTTAAAATAAAAAAATTAATTTTTTTAAGAATATTTTTAAAACATAAAAACAAATAATTACATCAGTCATGTAAGCCTGTGTTGGCGTTTGACTATTTTTTGTTGATAGTTCTCCTTACCTCCAGAGTGTGCACAATCCTTTCTCGCATTTACGCGTGTTGCAAGAAAAGCTGACATTTTTGCTTTTTTTTAAGTTAAAAAATTTAAAAATGCTTTTAAAAAACGTTTTTTAAAAAAATTAAAATTTTTTATTTTTTATTTTAAATTAATTTTTTTAGTGTTTTTAGCGTTGATTTTAAAAATATTTTTTTAAAAATAAAAAAATATTATTTTAATATATTTATAAATAAAAAATACTTTAAAAACAATCATAATTATACTCCCAAATAAATATTTTATAAAGTGTTTTTACTTTTGACATTCTATCTTTCTCAAAAATTAACATATGAAGGAATGATATATAAATAAAATGAGTTTTTTAAGATATCAACTAACTTTGTAAGTTGCATTTTCTAAATTATAGAGGTGGTTATAATTTTCAACTACAGGAAATTAAAAGGTCAAAGGTAATATTTAATTATATTAGATTAATATAAAAAGTTACATTACATTTTAAATTAAAACTCTATTAAGAACATGTTTGGAGACGTGATTTTTTCAAAAATTTTATTTTTTTTTGCTAAAATATAATATAATTTGCATATTTTGGATCGTTTTGATATGCTGATGTCAAAAATGATTTTTTAAAAATTAAAAAATATCATTAACATATATTTCAATAAAAAAAAATTATTTTAAAAATAACAGATATTACATTTTCATTCACCGTTTAAGTCATGAAACATACTATTTGATAAAAATGATTATTTAACCATGTGATGAAAAAGATTATGCGAAGAAAAAAAAGGGAGCCATGGGTATGAAAAAAGAAAATGTTATTTTTGTGGGTACAGTTAGAATGCCCTTGTATGTCACGTACATCAGTGGTCGTTTTCTCTTGGTTTTTTTTTTCTCTCTATATATATATTATTAAGTTTAAAAAACAATTATATGTTAATTGCTAAATTAAATAAAAAAATCAATTAAATGTGCAATTTCTCATGTAAAATAACTAAAAAATTATCTTTTTAAGTTAACATTTACTTTTAATTTTTAAAAATTATAATTTAAAATTCTAACCAACCTTATAATTCAAAAGGTATATTATAAAACATGGATAAAAAATCTAGATTGTTTATAAAAAAAACTGATATGAAAATGGATCTTTAGTTTAAGTAATTCCTAACATAATATTTGATTTTTTTAACCCTATTTGTCATGCTAGGAGGTATTGTTTATTTTTATGTTTTTTTAAATTAATTTTTTTTTTGTTTTCAATTAATATATTTTTAAATATTTTTAAATTATTTTGAAGTTATGATATCAAAAATAATTTTTTAAAAATATAAAATATTTTAAAAAATAACTACAATTATATTTTTATGCACACATATGTCGATATTAAATTTAATTTAAATACTTAATCGAAAAATATTGAAAATCTACACTCTCAAGTAAAAAAATTGCACGCGTCACCGACTGAAAATGACGTAGAATTTCTTTGGTCAACCAGGTCAGACTTCGTGGAATGGTCTAAACATGACAAAAATCGACAAAATTATTTCCACGCAGGTTCGTTGTCAGTGGGAGGCAAGGACTAGGGGTACAATAGGGTTTTCCCAATGGACCTCCAATCGTCGTCACTTCCTAACGATGGAAGAAAAGACACGTTGGACCCACCACAGAGGTTAAAGAAGGAATACTTTTGTCGGAAAGGCTGGTAAGGCAAAGTTCAGAAGGCAAAAAGAAAATAAAAGAAAAAACATTAATCAGAGTTCAAAAGGTCTTGATGTGGCTGTAAAGAGTGGCGAGGAGCTATGATTGCCCGCTTTCCTTATTCACCCGCGGTTCATGCATGTGAAAAAAGTTTAATTGCTCTTTACCCGCTTCGAGACCTCTAGGCAGGGCAACCCTGCGAGTTAGAATTTGGATACAGATGGTTGAAAAAGTTATATATTAAGAATAATTAATTAAGAGAATAACACATGATAAAATAATAAATAATTTATTTTATTTGATAGCGGTAAATAACATATAATAAATTATAAAAAGTTTATATTATCTTAATCTTATATACTTAAAAAAATAATTATATATATACTTTAGTTAATACTTAGATTGAAGGCTCGCGCTTTATTGCGGCCCGGACCAATTTCTTTACAATTGAAAAAAACAATATTAAAACATTGTCATTGCATTTTAAATAGCAAATAGGCACCAGTAAAACCAAGTGAGACCGTCAAAACCCGCGAGTAATATCATATCAAACCTTAAATATAAAAAAATGATGAATTAAAGTGTAAAACCAGAAAGAAAAATCAAATTCACAAAAGAAATCAAAACAGAAAAAAACAAAGAAAATCAATTTTCAACGAACTCAGCAATGATGAATAAATTTTTAAAAAATAATTAAAAATGGCTAGAGCAAACTTGGTCCAATTTTTAAAATTTATGACATAAATCATGAGGTCAAATCAAAACATAAAAGGTAGATAAAAAAATTACAATGTAAAATTCTAAACCAACCAAAATAATTAGGGACAGGAATGAAAAAAACAAATTTAAAAAATGTAGATTTGAGAAGAAAATGAACCAAATTTGAAACAAAAAAAAAACAAATCACAAGGAATGAAATTGAAAAACAATTTCAATTAAGAAAAAGATAATAACAACTAAAAATAACAATCAAAACAATGAGGAACATATTTGATATAAAAATAAAATGTCAATGGATGAAAACCAAAGGCAAATTAATTCAATAAATGATTCAAGACCAGAAACATCATAATTAAAAGAATAAGGACAAAATCTAATATAAAAAATAAAGTGTAAAGGGATGCAATTGAAAAATAATTAATTTAATAGATGATCAAAGACTAAATACATTGTAATTAAAAGAATGAGAACCAAACATGGTATAAAATCAAAGTATCAATAAATGAAATTGAAAAAACAAATCAATTCCATGATTGATTCAATATTAAATACATTGCAATTGAAAGAATGAATACCTGATTTAACTTAACAAACAAATAGCTAGATTTTTTTTTTGTAATGACCAGCATGTTTTTCTACATGGAGAGAGCGAAAAGAGGGAGAAAGAAAAAAACTCCTTGTTAGCGCTCATCTGCATGCCGCTGGCGAACACGCACCTCCCTATCGTGATGGGGGTGGCGAAGCGCATTGATTACCACCCTGGATGACGACATTTGGTGTTGTGTGGGCACCGCACACACCATCTGAAGTGCGCGGCTAATGCCCATTTATTGGCGTGTGTTATGCACGCACCAATAGCTTTTTGAATTTAAAATTAATTTATATATATTAAAATACCAAATCACGCCTAACCTTACATGAAAATCACAACAACAAAAAAAGCCATAGCAATAAACCTAAAATAACCTTGCATCCATAGGAGAGAGAGTTTATTTTTTAGAATATTTAAGCAATTAACAAGCACCAAAAATAAAAAAACCCAAAAGGCCCCTGGAGCAAAGGGATTTTTTTTAAGGGTTATTTGATAACTATACTGTAGAAAAAACATTAACAACACAGTAATTGCTTTTGACTTTATAACAACACAATAATTGTTTTTGACTTTACATGCCTTAATTAACATAAACTAAGCCTTGTGTGAAAAACACCATGGCATTTCCAATCTAGTATCTCACAAATCATTGTGGATTAAAATTATTAGTTTTTTTAAAAAATTTAACTTGATTCTCATGCATTTTTTTACACAATTGAGTCATTTTGAGCTCAAATTAACACTTCTATTGTATATTTTTTTAGAAAAAATAATTGAATCGAAAGACAAATAACTCAAGTGCAATGAGCGAGTAAAATAAATGGTTTCTTAGAATTTTATTTGAAAAGTTCATTTAAATCCTTTATTTTTTTAGCTATTATGTAATGAATTTCATAGTACCAAACTCTATTTCCCCTCATTTCCGGTTTATTTTTTTTTATGAGATGAGAGAGGGAAGGGCTTGTTGAATTTCGATGTAGAGAGAAATTTATCATTGTCAATGATTTCAGTCATAAAAATAGTTGATTTTTGTGTCAATAGGTTCCATTTCACGAGGGGAGTTTGACCTAGGTATTTTACTCTTCTCCATGTTCGAGGAGGTACATCTGACAACATGAATAACCTTAACTTTGAGTTAAGTTTGTTTCTTTAGGGCTTTTTTGGGTTTTCGTAGCAATGAATAGGTTTATCAGGGTGTTTTTTAAGTGTTTTGAGTAAAAAAATAAACTGAAAAATAAGTTTTTAATAGAAAGAAAGTAAAGCCTTGATTTTTTGGCGACTCATGGTCACTAAATTCTATAGAAAGAAGATGGCATGTGTTTTCTATTTTTTAAAATAAATAAATAAATAAATGAGGCAATGCCCCTTTAAGAAATAAAAAAATAAAACAAGGCCAGGCATGCGGGCTGTGCTGGAAGAGCCACTTGCTAGGGCTATTGTTTTTGCAAAGCACAGGCCCACTCGCTAGGCTCCTTATATATATATATTCTTTATTTTATATTCGATTTAAGAAATTGATAAAACAAATATTAAACTCAATCGAGTTCATTATATAAAGAGCAAGTTTAACATGTTAATTCATAATATCTGGGTTGTTATTATATTTTTTAATGTTTTTTTATCATTTAATTTTTTTAAAAAAATACAAGTTCACCTTTTTGTTATTGATGATTTTTTTATCTAACTCAAATATAAAATAATACAATTTCATCATGTTGATGATCTATCTTTGTTATCTCGATTTCATGTACCCATCATGTTTTTTTTTACTTATACAGAATATAGTCTCGTACAAAAAAAGTTATCATGTGCTTTATGGTTCTATATTTAAATAAAAAATAATCTATGAGTTAAAAAAATTTATTGAATTCGATGACTTGTATGATTTTTGTCGCGAGTTTTCTTGATTGACTTGGGTTTGTTTTATTTTTTAATCAAATGTTGTTTTTTATTGATTTTGTTTTTCAACATTGAGTTAATTCAGAATCAAATATTTTAATTTATTTTTTCAAGATTATTACCGCGAGTTTCGCAAGTAAACCTAAGTTAATTCAAGTTTATCAAATATTTTTTTATCTATCAAAATATCATTCAATTCATGATTAAAATCTATTTTTATTTTAGAAGACAATTATCAATGTTTATATATTTTCCTTTTAGTTCTAAAAAAGTTTTCCTACGACGAAACTTGGCATAATGCAGGCTAATCAATGAGATAGTTAAATATATTTATATATCTAGAAGAAAAGGTCGAAAATTGAACTGGCTTAGGAATTCACAGTGCTGGAATTACAATCTACACATAGGCCCGTTTGTTTGCAGGAAAGTAGTTTTTTTTTGAAAAGTGAATTCCAGAAAAGTATTTTTCGATGTTTGGTAGTGTAATGGAAAACAAGTTGGAAAACACTTTCCAGTGTTTGGTTATGTTATGGAAAATGAGCTGGAAAATAACTTATTAATGTTTTATTTTTTCAAGTTTATTAAAATAATGAGAAACAAATCTTACAAATTAAAAAGTTGAATGAGAATGAAATTGAAAAAAAAAATATAATTTCATAAATTATCTCAAATAAAATAAATAATAATCAAAATAATAGAGATCAAATCTAAAAAATTAAAAAAAATAAAAGGTGAAGAAATTAAAATAATAATAATTAACATTTCATAAATTACTTCAAATAAAATAAGTAAAAATCAAAAGAATGAGGATCAAATTTGATAGATAAAAATTTTCAATAAAAAAATGATAAGGACCAAAATTATAAAAAGCAAATAGCAATTATAAAAATAAGGACCAAAATTAATATAAAAATTAAATTTTAAGAGATGAAATTGAAAAATAAATATTCAAAACAAATTATATATAGCAATCAAAAGTTTGAGGATCAAATTTGATATAATCAAGCAAATAATGATATTTCTAAATTTTTCACAACTTCCGGAAAGTGTTTTCCGCCCAAATTTTTCAGGAAAACACTTTCCTGAAAACCAAGCCAAATTTTTCTTTGACTGGAAAGTGTTTTCCGTTGACTAATTTTTTCAATGACAAACAAACACAAGAAAGTTTGAAAAGTGATTTCTCAAAAATCACTTTTCAAAAAACAAACACAGTCTAAATTTTACTACTAGCATTACCGCAATCATCAACTAGGCTTTAACATATAAAGCTAGACATGAAATGGTAAGCAATGTCGTTAGGTTCCACGAGGAGAGACATTTATATGGATGAAAAAATGCAAGCAACCCCACATGAGTCCCAAATCTGTAGCAGCTTATTAGGCTTCTGATTTTCCAGTACTACATGGCAAAACCCAAGAAGCTGTCGAATAACGATAAAGATGCAGTTCTATACAATAATCCATTCACAACAACGATCGATGCATACAGATAAAATATTCAACAAGTTTTCTTTTATGGCCAAACCCATTAGCTAATTCATTTGCCCTCATCACAATCGTCAACTATCATATTTATTTGTTATTTGACTTCTCTTAACTGTTACGTTTAGCAATATTTTTACGAGAAGGCAGGGTGTGGTCACTGCCGGAGCAGGTTCAGCCTTTCCTGAACATTGACAGCACCATTCCACCTATTATTCCATGTACAGGGATGACCTTAATTATACGTAGCCATGAACAAACAGAAATGATCAATGGGGTCTTCTAATATTTCAAAACCATAGCAGACAAATACTATCTTGCTTGGCAAAATGTTGAAGCATCCTGACTTGTTCGTTCTTTTCAGTTTCTTTGTTTTCTTAAGAGTTCTCTCTTTCTGGTCGTGTATAATCACTCCTAAGCATGTGCTCAGTCCATGGCAGGACTGAGTATGAGAAAATGCATGAACTGTGTTCATAGGTCTGCTTTGTTTAATTTTGGATAATGGAAGAATTTGGTTTAAAACAGACAATTTACCTGGAACAACTTTGGATGAATTGGCCTGGATAATATATCAATATGGATTTAGAGAATTTCAAATAAGGAATCACGAACCCCCAAATTACAACCCAAGACTTTAATTTCAAACAAGTAACCCTAAATGATGGAAGAAAAAACCCTAGTTAGGAAAAAAAAAAATCGAAGAACAAAACACGTAGCAAAACGTTTTTTCTGTACCTTTTAATCGTTTCTGTCTCTGTAATTGCAAGGCCTTTTTTTTTTTTGGACTCGACAAACAAAACTTTGATTTGGACTTTGGGCGTTACAGCATTCTCTAAGTTCGAACAGAGATAGATCTAAACAAATCTGTTCACTTGTGATCTGTATTTTCTTTTCTTTCCTGGGTCATGTCATGATCCGCTGGTTTGGAACTCGGGTTTCACTCTTCTGCTGAAATTCTTGTAGGCCCATACTGTCATGGATCCCCCCCCCTCCCTATATTTTTTGGGTTTTTTATATGAAAAGTTGGGTTTTTATTAGTATAAGAAAGGAGTTTTTAACGTTGTTTTTTTAATATTTCTATGTTGATTGGAAAACAGTTGGTTTTTAGTTTTCATTAATTTGCCTTTTGTTAGTACAGTTTTATTCTAATACTAAGTTATTTTTTATCAACGGTAAAGCTCCAATAGAAGATTTATAACCTTCCGTTGAGTGGATGGAGATTCAGCGCCAAAAACACCCGGTTGGATATTTAGTTTTTAAATCACGTGATTATCTTGAAATTAAATTTTAAAAAATAAAAAAGATATTATTTTAATATATTTTTAAATAAAAATTAATGAATTCAAATTTAAGATTTCCAAACCCCTCATAAAAAACCTCTTAGACATAAAAATCCTTTAAAGACTCACTATATTTTCATTAATATTAATATTTGTTTGAGATAATATGTAAAAATCTTTAAAAACCCATCATATTTTCATCAACATTAATATATATGTCAAGAATATTTTTTCTCATTGATACATATATCAGTAATATTTTTTCTTTTTAATGTTATCAAGATAATATTACTCTTTAGTCCTTCCTCTTCATAAAAAAACTCATGAGTTATAAATAGACCGCGAATTCTTTAAATAAAATGTTCAGAATCTTTATTATTTATTGTATATTTATTTTTTGATTATCTCTCTGTAATATTATTATTTTTTTAAAAAATCACTGATTTAATAATCAGAGAGTCTCTAAATTCACTAAAGAAGACCTTTTTACAGGTATCAAGCATTAACAATCTCAAAGAGAGAGTGAATAAGATTTTTAGAACTAAAAAATTAATTAATTATCTAAAATATAAATCTTGTCTTCAAACTACTTGAATTTTTTAATTTTTTGAGATATTTTTAAAAATTTCTTTGAAAAATAATCTTTACCACTCACCCATAAGGAGATAGATTTCCTAAACAAAGCACACCCACAAATCCAAATGTTTCGAGACCAGCGTCATTAAACAAATTTAGAACATGCAGGCACTCGTCTTCTATTAAAAAAAGACATGCAGAGTGCAAGACATTGTTTATGCTCAAGGCCCCGAGGGTCTAATCTAATCCAAGAGGTAGAGTTCCTATATGGAATTCAATTTAATGAACTCTGGTTTTTCTTGAATCCAAGACCAATTGCCATATCATGATGGATGGAGCACATAAATTACTAATTTATTATCTCTCGTAACAGCTGGTTGAATTCCTCTCTTTCATGTTCCTAATTTAAGAACACAAAACTGAATTTCTGGTTCTGTAATGGTTGCTTCCAGATACTAAGAAAGGCTTCCGCAGGGAGAACAAAAACAGTAAGTGACCAGTGATGATGGAAAGATTTGTTGTTGGCCTCAACGGGTTATCCAAAAAAGAAGAAGAAAGTCTTAATGTGATACCGATCAAAATAATCGAGACTTGTGCATGTAGATATAGCAGTGAAAATTTCCAGGCTGTGATTGTAATTTTTTTCAATCAACTATGCTAATAGATCGATTCTCTTTAAATAAACTGGTTGCTGATGATAGGGCAGGGGCGTGTAATTGCTTTCAAAACAAAGGGATAAAATCTCTCCCCCTCTTTCAGTTTAGTTCATAAAAATTGTCTATGATGGAATCAGGCCATAAAAAGTTTGGTAAATTGTGTTTTTGCTCCCATGGTTTCCAAATTGTACATAAAATCACCCGACTTTAAAACACCGACAGCACTGATTACCGTGCAATGGAAATGCATTAGTATATATCCACTCCTCTCCCATAACAGAGAGATCGCGGCAAATTGTTTGGTGTTTCCAAGACGCGTACTTTCGAGGATCTGGACATTTTGGCACCCCAGGAAATCCACATCTTTTATCTATCTGCCTTTGTTAAGTTTTCACAAGATTGTTATCCCATCACTATGTGCAAGAAAGCTCCATCTCATCATTCTAAAGACAGCCCAGAAACAAGCAATCCATGGCCACCATAACAACTATCAATCCATATTTATGTTACGTAGACGCACAAAAATGAAACAAAAAACTGAGCCTGTGCGACAAGCCACAATACAAACCTTTTCTTTCTCTTAATGTAATCCAATATAAGCCTTGATTCTTAGGAAAAATTCAAACAGAAACTATGCTAGGAATTTCAACGAAAACACCAGATTCCTTTTCAAGAACAGGAGGTGCCGCCCATCACTATTCGACAAACACACCAGGTTCCTTTTCAACACTATTTAACTTGTGCCAACACCCTTCCCAAAGCGAAAAACGATTTTAAGAGCTAAGTCATTAGTCCAGTGAATAATGACTACAATTGTGAAAACTTACTAAAATTCCATCATGTATCAGTAGTGCTCAGCTGTGAGAGCATGCAAAACTTTGAAATGAACCTGTCTGTAGTAGACTAGGTCTCTAAATTTTGTGTTCCTCGCTCCAAAAATATGGATGAGCAATATGCATATAGTGACTTGGAAAAAATTATGCATACTATTGCTTATTCTCATGGGCAAATGGTTGCTACTTCTGCTTCGATGACCTTGAGCCATTTGGGCCCCAACAGTAGAGTTCATATATAAATGCATTTAATTGAGAAAGGCTTTTGGCATCTTTCCTTTCTGCCAATTGATTCAACGACTATATGATTTCTATCATGGCTTGATAGTTTTTTCACATCCTACTCTCTAACTCCCCTCTTTGTTGGTAACTGATGGTCTTGTTCATAAATTTTTTGATGGGATTTTAGATATGTTTGTCATGAAGGATGTTGTAAACTTCTAGGACAGAAATCAATACGTCCAGATTGAAAGGATTTAAAAACAACTCAGGAGTTAATGAAGGAGTGGAATCTGAAATTAGAGCAGATGATGCCCCAAGAGGAGATGGAGGAGAGTTAATGGTGAAGGGGGATGCTGCAATTTCTGATGGTGTCTCCATGGAAACATTGACTGCTAGGGGTAGCAGAGGAGCAGAGGAATGAGAGGAGTAGGCAACTTGGACTAACTATACATGAGAGGATGCTGGAGACTCTGCCATGGCATGCCCCAATAGAAAAGCCATTTGCGACAACACGGCACTGGAAATGGGTTGGGGGGGTGTGAGTTCTTCAAGAAATCACATTTGCCAACGGTTAGCCCCTCTCAACCAATTTAATAGTGCAATTCTCTTATGACTACTTAAGCCAAACAGGTCATCCATTTATGACTGCAAGTCTAGAAAAATTATAATGGGTGGGTTTTGATAGGAAAATGTGTTTTGAGTACCTTTTGCCACCCTTATTGACGATGCACCTGCAGTTCATAGTGATCTACCACTACCACAACCACAACCTTTCTAGTTTCAGATCGTTAGATCATTCATTAACTCACAATATTATGGTTTTTGATGCAGCAGAACTCTTTATTTACCTCAGGAAACACCACAATTAAAGCCAAGTGGGTAGAAACAACACTATTTTATAACAATCCTCAAAAACAAACATAATTTCCAAGAAGAGATGTTAAGAATGCAAGAACAGCAATCGTGATCATGATATTTAGAAAATAGTTAGACTGGAGAGGCTTATCTGGGCTTCCACCAATTGCTTTATACTCTGCTCGTATCTTCTGTTTCATAGCCTCTGATAACTCTCTCTGTAATTCAAATAGCATCACTAATTGAATTTTATTCCTTTCTTCTCCATTTCAACTTCCACGTTTTATATGTGATCTCACAGAAATTGCAAATACATTCATCCTGTCTGTATTATTATAAGAAACGGCAGTAGAAAACAAGATACTTGTTTTTTAATCCTGCAGTGAATCATGAAAAGTGAAAAAATGAACATTTTGCATATGTATATTTCTGCCATATAAACCATCCATGCAGAACAAAAAAGCAGGGAATTTTGACAATTGATAATTAAAAGAATGTTTTGAAACAAGATGCTAGTAAGTACAACCTTCCCGGAAGAGTACTTGGCTGCCATGAACTTCTCTCCAGCAACACCATCTAGCACAATTCCCTGATCACCAAAACATCAGTTAGTTTTTCAAGTTAACAACTTTCTCATAACCATTGTACTTTACAATTGAATCTAATCATGGGAGTTTCAATAAATTAGACATAGAAAAGAAATTAAAAAATTGGTGTTTGAGTGAGTAAGCATCCATAGACAAGTTAATAGCGGGTAGTTAGATCTAACACCAGGAGTACATGGAAAGAACGCGTGCGTGTGCACTTGAGTGTGAATGCACATTCATGTGATATGTCATCAATCAGGGACTATCTTAGAGGGCTTGGAAATCATAAACATCAGTCATAAGCAGCTCTCACGTATTTATTATCTGAAAAAAAAAAAAGAGCTGCGTGCATAAGATGAACATTTTTCCAAGACCTTTCAAATGTTTTCAGGGGGGCCTACAGATAAAGTAGATAAAGTAGGCCTAAGACAAAAGGCATGCATTGAACATCTAGGGACGACACTGGGCTAACAAACCTCTTGAGGATCAAATTTTGCCCCAAGATTGCTTAGCTTGGCATGGGCTTCCGCATAATCCTTGAAGAATGCCTCCTGATCTTCAGCGTATTTCTCTGCATACACCTGCAGTTTATGCAAAACTATGCTAATTAAAAAGATTGTTATGTGCTTCTTGACCATCTTACTCAAACTTCTATCCATTTTACCTTGAATGAAGGATCTTCAAAAAGAGCAGCATCAGTTGGCAATACAAGCAGATCATCATCCTTTCTTTGTTTAATATCCTGTGCAGGTAAATCATATTCAGCAAACAAGCATTGTTACACCCCCACCCCTAAATTTTTATATCTGTTTATGGCATAAGTACCACATTCTGATTGTCAAACCTTGAAGTAGGAATTGTCAAACTTCAGCCATTCTGCTGTCCAGGACTGCCCTCCTGGTGCTCCAGGCCCATTTTTCTGTAACACAGCAGATAAATTGTAAATATCTAAATGTTATTGATGCTTTCTATAGCTAATACTGTTTCTATTATTACCATCCATACAAAGCTGCAAGATGAGACAAAAGATAGTGATATTAAAGAAAAAACTTCAATTACATATATTTGTCAACTGGAAACCATGCAATAAATCCCATGTCAAAATGATCAACTGCACATTTTATCAAGGAAAACAATAGTTGTTAATAGGAACCTGGAATAGAGATCTAACATCTCCAACTGCATGTTTTGGCTTTAAAAATTGCCTGGCAGATAATATCACTAGTTGTTGTGCACCAGAAAAAAGGGAGCATAGAGAGAAAGAGGGAATGATTTGACTGATAGTCACTTTATAGCATCTCAATTTCACAACTATTAGCCCGTGACCTAAAGATATGCACATCTCCCATTTCACAGTGATGTCAAGTGAGAGAAAGATGTATTGAAATCAAAGTAATTGGTTTAGCAATTAGGATTACAGGGTATTGAGGATTTGATAATCGTTCAAGGTAACTCTGAATATGAGGTTGGGCAATCTCTAGGAACCATCATCTAAAGTTCCTAGCTAGTGTAATATACTTAAAGCTATATCCACGGTCCCAAAAGGAATCAATTGATTACTAGTAAATTAAACTGCTAAATGAGAAACAAAAGTCTATAAAATCTTTTTATTTGGCAGGTTACATTTCCTAGAGGACACGTTAATAACAGTCATAAATGATGATTGCCAGGTCTACAATTAAGCAGCTCTGGAAAAAACATATATTCTAAAAATCAGAAGATGCTGCTTAAATACCGTATACTTCGTCTCTGGTTTGCCCCAACCACTGCGTTCTGGTCTAGACCTTCCTAGTGTGTGCGCACCAGACAATGCAACTATTTCCTGCAGTTTAAAGAGTTAAACAGCAAACAAGATAAAAAAGCACATTGAGGAATCATCGAGTAAAGCATAATGAGAAATTAAAGTTACCTTGTCATTTAATCCCATTCTGTAGAAAACTTCTCGTAAATGATCCGCAGGTTTAGGGGGGCCAGCAGCTACACACCAATTAGGATTTTAAAAATCAATACTAAACTGTGGTTACTTTATAACAAGCGTTAAGCTTCTCTAAAAGAAAAGAAAAGGTTATGGCAACAAAACCAAACTAATCGAAATGGTTGATAAGGATCCAATTGAAAATACAAACCAGGAAGCCTCCCCTCTTCTGGGCATCCCTCGGGAGCTGAGACATCCACCCTGCCATACTTCATAGGAATTTTCGGGCCACCAGCTTCCTGAAAAAGCAACACATTTATCAGTAAAATGTTAAGATAGTGATTTCAAACAAATCACATAAAATCCACGAAAGAGCAACCGTGACCTCTATTGCAGTTGCGCTGGCCAATTGGAACAAATCCGCATATGTCACACCAGAATACTTGTCTTTGATAGGCTGAATCAGTTTCAATGCATTAACGAGCCCTAATATTCCAAGTTGGTTAGGCAAAGAATATTTACAAAAACCAAGCTAATTGTTAGTTACAGTAATTACAATGTGAAGCAATTACCTGCGTTGGCTGCATGCTTAAGTTCAATATCAAATCTAAGACTTCCATTGGCTCCACCCCTTCTTGGCCACTCCTCTATGTTCTTGTTGTATGTGCCGGCGTCATGCCACCCCAGCCGAACCTATAAAAATTATAATAATAAATAATAACATTAAATCGGCATAGAAACTAGAAAGTAGAAAGCGATAATTTTATTTGGCAAGCAAATTATTATGAATTAATATTTGAATTTAAAGAGAGAAAATTGTTATATCAAGTAAATTAACAGAATAATAATACTGTAAAATGGTATTACCAGAATAGGATGGCAAGATTTAGATTTAAGGAGTTCTTTAATATCCTCTCTCGCGCTCTTCAACTGAACAGGATCAGACGCCGCAGCAACAGTGCTCATTGACGATCGCTTCTTCACTCAAAAAGAAATAAAAACAAAACAAATCACAAAAATGAAAAAACAAACAGCCTGAGCAACGTATAATTTAAATATGTAAATAGAGTGAGAGAGTGAGAGAGTGAGAGAGGGAAGTGAGACCTGATCTTGAAAAATGTGAGGTGCGAGAGGAGAGAATCGGAGGCATTTGAGAGAGGAAGGAGAGTAAGAGGAAGAGGAGGAAATAGACAATGAGGAGGACGCTGAAGAGAGAGAGAGAGGGACGCGAGAGGCGGAGTGAAGGAGGCGGACAGTGGCGGCGGAACCCCTGAGAGAAGCCATTGGTTGCGATTTTGGTGGTGACAGTGTTAAAAAGGAGGGATACTGTGCCATCCGGGATTGTGTAACTGTTTTTATGTGCTGGTGAGGCGGGTTGGCTTAAGTGCCCATGGTGCGCACACGCGCATTTATAGGTGGTGTTTGGCGGTGGATTTGCATTTACTTGTTTATAATTGTGCCTCTATACCGTCTTGGAAGGGCGCTCAAGAGTCAAAAGTCCAAAAAGCGAAGTGTTTCTTTTTTATTATTATTATTATTATAAAAAATATCAAAAGAAATCTATGATGTACTGTGTCATGTGAGGTGATTGGAATAGCATAGTTAATTGATTTTTTTACCCTTCTTTGTATACAACAATTGCCTAATATATGAGTGTAAAATCGTTTTTTTCTAGAAGATCTAAAGGTCATTTGCAAACTTGTAGACAATTTAGTCGATTTATTCTTTTGTTTTTTCACGGTAAAATCACATCGTTGTCCCTGCAAACAAGAAAATTTGGCTTTTTGGTCTTATTCGTTTTTTCCGTTCTATCTGCACGGTCAAATAACACCACCATTCCTTCGAGTTAAAAAATATTCCCCTCAGTGCACTGGAGATAGTTAGGACTGTAAAATTAATTGAGATATTAACTTGATAGGATAATTTTTTTAGTTTTTTTTTATTTTTTACAATAAAATGATAAATTTAATTTTGTAATAAGAAAATATAAGGCTGGCTTTAAAAGGTGTTTTCATCTTTGCAGTAATTTTTTTTTAATAATTTGATGTCTATGTTTAGTAATTTAAATTATTCAAATATTAATAAACAACAATAAAAAGTAAAAAAGTTGATGTGCCCCGTGCCATCCAGAGGCGCATAGAAAGTCTTTCAATGGCTAAAAACTGCCGACTCGACCGTCATGTCTTTCAATGTGTGCTGTGGTGGTGAAGCTAACGACATGGCACGTGATGTCATATTCGCAGTGGTTCAGTGGGAATGAATTTTTTTTTTATTCTCTCTCTCTCTACTTGTTATTCACATCAAGTGTTTAAAAATCCAATTGTATTTTTTAATTTGTATTTTTTAATTTTTTAATTTTTTTAATTTCATCTCTTATCATTCTATTTCATTTTATTTTTAATTTAATTTGGTCCTCATTCATTTAGTTAATACTTTTTATCCTTTATTTTATTATTTTTTTCAATTTTATCTTTTAATATTTTATTTTATTTTATTTGTTTCCAGACACGATTCTTTTTTTTATTGCTCTCTTTTTATCTAGTTATTTTATTTTTCAATTTATTCCTTAATTATTTTCTTTGAATTGTTTTTTTACAATACTTAATCCTTGTTTTTTTATTCTTTATTTTTCATGATTAAGAATTTTGCTTCATTGATTTTTTTTATTTGTCTTTTATGGAGTAATTTCAATTTCATGATTCGATCCATCAGTTTTGATTTAACCTGATTTAAGTTAAGTGTTTTTTTAAGTTATTTTTAAAAATTGACTTTTTTATAGTTTTTATTAATTGATATTGAGTTATCGAGCCTTAAGCATTATGATTTACCATGGATTTTTTTTTTTGCTATTCTTATCTCATATATTAGGTCATAAGTTAGTCGAGTTAATTTAATTTTTTTTTTAAATTGATTTTTTTCCAAATTTTATTTGCATTAAATTATTAATCATTGAGTTTTATAAAATTTTTCACTTTCTCTATGTAGGGTTGTCTCACGTTGAGGCTAGTAATGTTAACATGTGTTGACTTATTTTTTTATATAGTTTTTTTATATTTTTAACTTTGGTTTTTTTAAAAGGTAATATTTTAAGAAGAATAATATTTTTTTAAAAAAAAATTTGTTGTTTGGTACAGAAAAAAGTCTAATGTAATTGCTGGTGTATAATCAAATGAAAAATAATCATGGGAATAAAAAGTTGTTAAATCCGTGCATAATACTTTATTTTTAAAATGAAAAAAATAGTAAACAAAGGAGGAGGAGGGGATGATAATAATAGTAATAATATAACAATAAAATTGAATGTACCGTACCACCATAAAAGATGATCATGAAGGGAGTGTGGATGAAACAAAAATAATAATGATACTGGCAGTGAAAAGTGATGATAATATATATCTATATATTTGAAAAAATATATATCATTACTGTCAATAACGACATTTATCAATGATCAAGGCAATGATAATAGTAGAAAAAAAATTAATATACACATAATACAATTTAAAAAATATTCTCATTTATTGATTTTATTTCCACCTCCCTTGGAGATAAAACTGTATATACTATATAGTTTTATTTTCCACTCTTTATTTCTGTTCTCATTTCGTTTATTTCAATCAAATAGTTATAAACTAGGAATAAAATTTACAGGTGGGTTGCGAGGAGGATTAGCATAAGAAAAATCCCACGTGATGGTTCAAGTTGTAAAACTCAATCGATTAAACATTATAATAAAATAAAAACAACCACACCAATTAAATGGTGACAAAAATAGTTATGCTGCCACATTCCTTGCTTGATTCGACAAATAAACTAATACTCTCATCGTATAATTAATAGATTTTCCAGGTTCCGACTCAGCTGTAACGAATTAGCAGATCATGGTTAATAAAGAAACTCGGGCGTTAGACTAGTGGCGGCTCATCAAACACCACAAGCCAGCACTCTTCCCCGGACTGTTAATCTAAAAATGAATGGAGGTTGGCGCTGGTATTTTTATCAACTCCGGAAAAGTGTTAGGAAACGTAAGTAATGTTAAAAAAAATTATATTTATTTTTGTGTTTTAAAAAAGTTTAAGATTTTTTAATTTTTAATTATTTTTTATTTTCAAATTATTTTTAATTGTAAATTTTAAAATATAAAATAAATTATTATTTCAATATATTTCTAAATAAAAAATATTTTAAAAAATAAAAACATTCTGTAAAAGGATAACAAATTTCTTTTGAGGCAAGCAAGACTGCAGCCCGTTAATTGATTATTGATGGCCTCACCTGTACTGATTTAGACCAGCCCAACTTAATTGCCTCGAAATTAACAATCCAAATTCGAATTATCAGGAGTTCAGAAGCCCATCCAAAGAGAATAGGGCCTCATATTGATCTCCGGATACAAAGCTTTACGGCGGGCCTAAAAGGTGTTTTTGCCCGGGGCCTGCCTTCATTTAGTGCATCTTGGCGGTGGGCTCGGGCTTATTTTACTACGAGAAGCTTTAAAGTTTGTAAAGCGTTCTTGATTCCTCTCCCTCGCCAAGAAAAATAAATAAAAATTAATTAGACTCTCAAAGGTTATATTTAGTAAGTGCTTTGTCAAAAAAAAATTATTTAATTGAAGAGAAAAAACATAAATATAAAATAAATGCATCAATAAAACAATTTTTAAATAAATTTTTAAATTTTCAAAATAAAAAACAAAATAATATCATAATTCTGTATCTTATGCTACACTTTTAAATACACCATAAATTATGTGACTAAACTTTTGTCCTAACACCATATGATTTTTTGTTAATACATGACCACGAGCAATGATAGAAAGCAGAAGCATTGCAATAGGGTTTGTATTGAAGGTTTTTTTTTATTTTTTGATTAACTTGAGTATTGGGTTCAATTTATATATATTTCAATTAATCATATAACAACCATATAAATATAAATTTTTAATAGCTTTAAAATTTATAAGATTTAAATTAAAATTTTCTAAAAATAAATTTAGAATCGATGAATTAAACTACTCCTTCGTGTGTGAGTTTTTTTATTTTATATTATCCCACGGAATGTATAGTGCTCGTGTCGGAAGATAAAAATATGTGGATCATGAGCAACTTTCACATTAATTGCTTGACATGACATGTTATCTTCATAAAATGATGCTCTCGAGCAATAATGCCAGGGCCATGGCCTTGAGGGACCATGTCACGTCTCAATTAAGTATCCGAACACGCTATATTAAATTGACATTTTGATTATCCTACTGCCAGTAGATTGTTACGTGCATTCAGCTCCTCGATTCTGTTGTGTGTGGTCCCGCACCATGTGATGGTGGGACCACCATATTAATTAGTAAGAGACAGCAAGGCAAGGCTGTCTCTTTGAATTAATAGAGGAGCTGCCACTGTAGAGGCAGTAGCAAAAACGAGAGAAAAACAAGAGAAAAGAGAAGAAGAGGCAGCAGAGCAGCCTGTGTTCGTTCTTCGATTTCCAGCTCGTTCACCGTTGGATCGGGCTGAGATTTTGACAGCAGCTTCTAGACACATTCCTCTTCATTCTGGACGGTTGGATCGAAGATTGGTGGTGTGGAAGCTGACCGTTTTGACAGAAAACGGGGCTGTCAGTTTTGTGAGTTTTTCTCAAATAATTCTCCTTTAATCTTGTTGTAATCCGAGAATAAGTAGTTCTTGATGATATATATGTTGTATCCCTTAGTTGAATCTGAGGAAGAACAGTTGTGAACCCATTATTTGTGATAGTGGAAGTTTTTAGGTGGACTCCGGTCCGTGGTTTTTCCCGCATTGGGTTTTCCACGTAAAAATCTTGGTGTTAATTTGTGTGATTATTTGCATTATATTTGATCATTGTTTGAATCTGTTTTTTACTGCACAAAGAGGGAAAAAGGATTGGGACTTGTGAATTGTGAATGTATTCCGCTTAATTGATCCGGTTAGTTGTCCCGAGTTTTCCCAACAAAGTGGTATCGAGCATTTGGTTGTGTAGATTGAGTTCTTGTGCGGTTAAAATGGAAAAGGAAGATTCGGGCATGATAAAGCTCACTTCCTCAAATTATTTTCTGTGGAAAACAATGATGGAGGATCACTTATATTGCAATGATTTGGCTTTGCCGATTGAATGTAAAGGAATAAAGCCTGATGACATGGATGATGCAAAATGGAATGGACTAAATAGAAAGGCTACCGCTAATGTTAGAAAATGGGTATCTTCTAAGTCCATTAATCATATTTCTCAAGAACATGACTGTTATACGGTGTGGAAGATGTTGGAAGAAACATTTGCCAAGGAGAGTGCACAAAACAAGGTTTTTGTAATTAGAGACCTTGTGAATTTGAAGTATAGAGATGGTGAAGATGCTTCAGTGCATATAAATGTATTCCAAGGGTTCTTGAATCAGTTTGTCATTGATGAACCTTGAGTTAGCCGATGAAATGCAAGCATTAATCCTATTGAGTTCATTGCTTGGGATAGTTGGGAGACTTTGGTAGTGTCACTTAGCAATTCTACTCCGAATGGAAAGCTCACTTTGAAAACAGTGAAGGATTGTATCCTCAATGAAGAGAAGAGGAGGAAAGGGACAAGCACTTCCGAGTCTCATGCACTTGTTACGAAAGTCGAGGAGAAGTCAAAGCGGGTTCTCTCACAGAAGCAAGATGGAGAATCCAAGAATAGAAAAGGCAAATGGAAGCCAAGAGGAAGATCTCGATCAAGGAAGGGTTTTAAGTGTTATTATTGTGACAAGCCTGGGCATATGCAAAAAGATTGCGAGAAAGTATAAAAGAGATAAAAAGGGTAGAGATGAAGACAAGAATGAAGAGAATGGATACAGTGCAGTTGTATCGATGGTGATGTTGCCATTGTGTGTGATGATGGCTGTGTTAATCTTGCATGTCAAGATACCACCTGGTTTGCGATTCGCAGCTTCTTACCATGTTACACCCCGACGTGATTTTTACACATCCTACACCGCTGGTGACTTTGGTCAAGTTAGGATGGGAAATCAAGGGATGGCTAGTGTTGTGGGCATTGGAGATATTTGGTTGGAAACCAATACGGGTGCAAGTTGCTACTCAAAGATGTTAGGCATGTGCACGATATGCGCCTACATTTGATCTCTACTGGTACTCTTGATGAAGAAGGCTATCACAGTTACTTTGGAGATGGTAAATGGAAGCTCTCCAAAAATTCCCTAATTGTTGCTAAAGGGAAGAAGATGGGTCTCTACATGTCACAAGCCAAGGTGATCAAAGGGGAGGTAAATGCAATTGAAGATTGCTCTACTTGATTTATGGCATAAGCGGCTTGGACATTTGAGTGAGAAAGGCCTTGGAATCCTTGCCAAGAAGAATTACCTTCCTTTAAAAGGTATGAACTTGAACACATGTACTCATTGTTTAGTTGGTAAACAACATAGAGTTGCATTTCAAAGATCACCTTCACATAGAAGGTCACATGTTCTTGATTTAGTTCATACTGATGTTTGCTCAATGATTGATAAGTCTCTTGGAGGTGCATTGTACTTTGTTAGTTTTATTGATGATCACTCCAGGAAGATTTGGGCCACTTGTTTGAAATCCAAAGATCAGGTGTTTGATGTCTTTAAGGATTTCCATGCTAGAGTTGAAAGAGAAACTGGTAGAAAGCTGAAATGTGTTCGAGCAGATAATGGTGGTGAATACGGGGGTCCTTTTGAGAAGTACTGCAGGGAACATGGCATCAAGTTAGAGAAGACAGTTCCTAAGACTCCACAACAGAATGGAGTGGCTGAGAGAATGAACAGAACAATTGTTGAAAGAATTAGATGTATGCTCTCTCATGCAAAGCTGCCTAAGTCCTTTTGGGGTGAGGCAATGAAGACTGCAGTTGCCATGATCAACCTTTCTCCATCAGTTCCTCTTGAGTTTGATGTTCCGGATAGAGTTTGGAAAGGAAAGGATGTTTCCTATGCACACTTGAGAGTGTTTGGATGTAGAGCATTTGTACATGTTCCAAGGGATGAAAGGTCTAAGCTTGATAGCAAGACAAAACAGTGTATTTTCTTGGGCTCTGAAGATGATGAATTTGGTTATAGGTTATGGGATCCAAAGGAGAAGAAAATTGTGAGAAGCGAGAGATGTTATCTTCTTTGAAGATCAAACCATTGAAGACTTTGAACTGAAGGAGAAAACAGAGTCTACTACTTTTATTCCATCTAATTCAAATCCAAGCACCTACTCCACGCTTATCTTTGATGCCTGCTAATCATGGGGGAGACTTGCAAAATGATGAAAATGGTGGTTTTCTTAATGAGCCATTAGTTGGTGATCCTGAATCGCTAATGATGATATTGATGTTATTCCCGAACAGGTTATGCGGGAAGCTCCGGATGAGCCACAATTGAGGAGGTCAACTAGACCTCGCCAACCTTCCACCAAATACTCTACTCATGAGTATGTCTTTGATTCTTGACGGGGAGAGCCGAATGCTTTGATGAAGCTATGTCACATGAGAAGAAAAGTGAGTGGTTGAAAGCAATGCAAGAAGAGATGAAATCCTTGCATGAAAATCATACCTTTGAGTTAGTGAAGCTTCCTAAAGGTAAGAGAGCGCTCAAGAACAAATGGGTGTTCGGGTTGAAAATTGATGAACATTGCTCACGGCCAAGGTACAAGGCAAGATTGGTTGTGAAAGGTTTCGGTCGAGAAGAAGGGTATTGATTTTGAAGAAATCTTTTCACCAGTGGTCAAGATGTCTTCAATCCGAGTTGTGCTTGGCTTAGCTGCTAGTTTGAACCTTGAAGTTGAGCAACTTGATGTGAAAACCGCCTTTCTCCATGGTGATTTAGATGAGGAGATCTACATGGAACAGCTGAAGGGTTTGAAGCAAAAGGTAAAGAGCAGCTAGTTTGCAAGTTGAAAAAGAGCTTATATGGGTTAAAGCAAGCTCCAAGACAATGGTACAAGAAGTTTGATTCTTTCATGGTGGATCATGGTTATGACAGGACCACTTCGATCATTGTGTATTTATGAAAAGGTTTCCGGATGGAAACTTTATTATTCTCCTGTTGTATGTGGATGATATGTTGATTGTTGGCCATGATGCTAAGAAGATTCAGATGTTGAAGGAAGAGTTAAACAAGTCTTTTGCAATGAAAGACTTAGGACCGGCAAAACAGATTCTTGGCATGAAGATCACACGTGACGGGGAAGAAGGAGAAACTTTGGCTATCTCGGGAGAGATATGTCCAAAAGGTACTTGAGAGATTCAACATGAGCAACTCCAAACCGGTTTGTTCTCCACTTGCAAGCCACTTTAAATTAAGTTCTAAGCGGTGTCCTTCAAGTGATGAAGAAAGAGATGAAATGGAAAAGGTTCCTTATGCATCCGCGAGTTGGTAGCTTGATGTATGCCATGGTTTGCACAAGGCCGGATATAGCTCATGCAGTTGGTATGGTTAGTCGATTCCTCTCCAATCTCGGTAAAGAACACTGGTCGGCGGTGAAATGGATACTCGGGTATCTCAAAGGTACTTCTAGTTTCAGCTTATGTTTTGGTAATGATAAACCCTGTGTTGGATGGATACACGAGATGCAGATATGGCTGGTGATGTTGATTCTAGAAAGTCCACATCGGGATACTTGATGAAGTTTGCGGGGGAGCGGTCTCATGGCAATCAAGGTTGCAAAAATGTGTGGCATTATCCACTACGTAGGCTGAATATATTGCTCTTCTTGAAGGGGGCAAAGAGTTGTTATGGATGAAGAAGTTCTTACATGAACTTGGCCTAGTTCAAGAGAACTTTGTGTTGCACTTGTGATAGTCAAAGTGCAATCCATCTCGGTAAGCATCCTACTTTTCACTCTCGGTCAAAGCACATTGAAGTTAGATATCAATGGATTCGAGATGCTATGGAGATGAAGTCATTTGTTGTTGAGAAGATCCATACCGATGACAACGTGTCGGATATGATGACCAAACCTCTACCGAGAGAGAAGTTTGAGTTTTGTAGAAGGGAAGCGGGCTTATCGAGCCTCCTAAATTGAAGCTTACATGTTGATCGCCAATATGGCGAATTCCTCACATGGTGCGTGAGGGGAGATTTGTTGTGTGTGGTCCCGCACCATGTGATGGTGGGACCACCATATTAATTAGTAAGAGACAGCAAGGCAAGGCTGTCTCTTTGAATTAATAGAGGAGCTGCCACTTGTAGAGGCAGTAGCAAAAACGAGAGAAAAACAAGAGAAAAGAGAAGAAGAGGCAGCAGAGCAGCCTGTGTTCGTTCTTCGATTTCCAGCTCGTTCACCGTTGGATCGGGCTGAGATTTTGACAGCAGCTTCTAGACACATTCCTCTTCATTCTGGACGGTTGGATCGAAGATTGGTGGTGTGGAAGCTGACCGTTTTGACAGAAAACGGGGCTGTCAGTTTTGTGAGTTTTTCTCAAATAATTCTCCTTTAATCTTGTTGTAATCCGAGAATAAGTAGTTCTTGATGATATATATGTTGTATCCCTTAGTTGAATCTGAGGAAGAACAGTTGTGAACCCATTATTTGTGATAGTGGAAGTTTTTAGGTGGACTCCGGTCCCGTGGTTTTTCCCGCATTGGGTTTTCCACGTAAAAATCTTGGTGTTAATTTGTGTGATTATTTGCATTATATTTGATCATTGTTTGAATCTGTTTTTTACTGCACAAAGAGGGAAAAAGGATTGGGACTTGTGAATTGTGAATGTATTCCGCTTAATTGATCCGGTTAGTTGTCCCGAGTTTTCCCAACAGATTCCTCCATGAAAAAGTGGTGGTAGTAAGAGCCCAAATACTCTCGAATGAAATAAATCTTCATTGTATGTCGACGATCGACTTGATTTTCTGAAGGGGCTAGAAACTGACACGTTGAAAGGATTCTGAATGGGAAAGGGATTTTTCTCACAAGAAAAAACAAATTCAGAGGAGTTGGAACTTCTGCCGGTTGCATCTAACCAGAAGAAAAAAAATCCATAGGTGGTGGTCCTCATTTCTTTGATCCATTGCAGTAGGTGGCTAGCTGCTGTCGAATGACGTTGCAAACTAATCTTTTATAGTTTCTGGATAATCTAAAATCATAGAAGGTTGCTGATTATCATTGTTTATATTCATCTGTTTTCAATTTGTAATACTGTGTCATGTTGATTCCAAAGTACAGAAGATTCTACTTTCAAGTTGCAACTATTGCTTGGAACTACGATAAGAATTATTTTTTAAAATTATTTTTGTTATAAAAAAATACTAATATAAAGTTAAAATATTTTATTCTCTAAAAATTATTTTAAAACATAAAAATAAACAAGCTGCAGTGCAACGTTGTAACGTTATGATAACTCCCAAAGTCTAGTATGTTTCCTTGAAGGAGAAAGATTGATTTGCTGTGAACCTGCAACTTGCAGGACCATTGATCAAAGACTGTACGACAAAATTCTCCTGTGTTTATTTGCTTGGGTCTGGAAATATATTTTTGAAAGGTTAACCGAAATATTTTGTCGGGTGCTGTGTTAAAAAAATAAAAATAAAATAGAGGGGGCGTAGCTTTTTTTAAGCTGATTGGGAAATTAAATTTCCTCACAGGAAAAGAGACGAGAAAAAAGGAGGTGAAGAAAAGAAGTCGTGATCAGCCAGGCGGCCAGAGTCAGACCCCGTAAATAAAGGACTGGTTTCTTATCTGCTTGATTTTGTTTTGTAATATTCTCCATGCTAAAATAACTGCCCACGGGACAAATCCCCTATGGCAAGGCACGTAGTAAAATTGAGGAGATTTTTGGCAGTAAGATTTACAGCCCGAACCAAATTTACAGGCCATTGCCTTTTTTCTCGATTTACGTAATTGGCTAACAGGACAAACGATCCGCAACAAGAGTGTGGTTAACTTTTTTAAATAATTTTTTATGTTAAAATACATGTTAATAATATTTTTTTATTTTTTAAAAATTATTTTTAACATCAGTACATCAAAACGATCCAAAACATACAAATCATATTAAATTTTAACAAAAAAATAAAAATTTCAATTTTTTTTGGAAACGCAGCCGTAGCCGCGTTCCCAAACGTTCCCCAAATTTCACCATGGCCCGCTAATCTAAGTTTTTTTTTTAAATATGAATGTATCTTAAAAATTATTTTTAAAAAATATATTTATCTTAAAAAAATATTGAATTAATTTTTTTAATAATTTTGATATAGTAATAATTAAAAATAAAAAATATATATTTTTAGATAAAAACACTTTGTATCACGGTATCACTCATATAATAAGTTTATTGGATATTTTTTCAAGACTGGCCTAAATGCAGAGCCCTTGCAGCGTAATTAAATTGAAAACAAAAACTTAATATATTAGAAAATAAGACAGAATCTATCCTCCGGGCATATTTATGATTTTGTTTTTCATGAGAACGACGGCATCCGTTCCCTTTGAAAGGAAAGTTTTGAGATTCAAGAGATCCGAGGGATTCCCGATTCTAATCCACCTCTATTTCTTTGGTTTTTTTTTTTTTTCATTTGGTTTGGTTCAATGCATGTTCTGACTTCTGACGTCCTGACCAGCTGTTTGTTTCAGAGCGAGCATGTTTGTTATTATGTATGAAATTTTTTTAATAAATTATTTTTAAAAATAATTTTTTATTATTTTACAAAATTTATATTTAATATCTGGATATTAAAATAATTTAAAAATATAAATAAATAAATAACTGAGAGAAAAACAAATTATAAAAACACTTTACAAATACAATAGCAAACGGTTCCTAATCGAGATTTTTTCCCCTCCTTTTCTTCTCGTGCCACCTTTCCTTGAAATAAGACCCTCGATGGCTTGCCTTGCTACAGTACACTGTGGCGTGCTAAGTAACATCCAAGGTTGTTCTACTTGCCAGGCCAACGTCTCAACAGAAATACCTAACTTCAACACTCCGGACAGGCCATGGTCAGTTCTTTGGTGACCTAAATAACTCAAAAGTTAGACCGAACTGTGTCAAGACGTGACATAATATCTTGGTAGCGAACGCATCCAAATACCATTTAAGACCATTTACATCAAAACGTGACATAATATCTTGGTAGTGTTTTTTTCTAACATATAATATTAGCAATCTTTTCAATAATTATTATATATGAATCTAATATGCATTTTAAAAAAGATGTATGGTCATGAATATTCATTCAAAATAAAACTTATATTTTATATTTTTATTATAGAATCTTTATATATGTTTCTTAGATTATTTTTTTCTTATATAATCTTTATATAATTTGTACTAAATTAATTGTTTTTTATCAATTACATACAAAATATCAAGTTATGATTTCCTATGTTTTTCTATCAAAACTTTCTTTTCATGTCATGATAATTTTTGTAAAAAAAAACAAAGTTTTTTATGGGGAAAAAACATGTTTTTATTTAAAAAAATGCATAAATAAAAAATACAATTAGACTGAAGGGATAACTTTTTAAAAAATTATTTAATTTTTTGTAAAAAAATATTTTAATTGCCTATACTTTTAATTAATAAAAAAACATTAATAAATAATGGCACAGCGGTAATTAGATAATTTAAAATAATAAAATCGGTGGCGGGGGATGATGGCTTGGGTGGCATGCGCATGAATCCTCCATGATAAATGGCGACTGGTGAGATAAGAAGAGACGGCAGTTACTCATGATGAGCCCAGTTCCTTCCGTGAACTCTGACAAAACGGAACCTGCACGTTTGGTGATAGAGTGCTCGTAACTTGCATAAGTTTTGCTCTACTCTATTTGGTAGCATAATCTCTCTAATAGGGCAGTAAGAACCACTCTCCATGGCATGCGAGATTGAATTCAATGGTAGGATTCTTTGAAGCCGGGAAGATCTGATTCGCTGCTAATTTCGTTCTCGTGGACGGAAGATGGGAATATCATGTGAAGAATTTAAAAATTGATATTGCAAAGTGATGCCCGTGATTTTCGGTCGGGGGGCTTCTTTATTTCTATCATTAGCAGGTAGATTGTTGGCTTATTTACGAAAAGTCTTTTTTGGCACGTGAAAATTAATAGAAACTGTGAGTTTTTCTTACGTATCAGTATCGTTGTAGATATTACTATAATAAAATTATTATTTCATCCTTCAGTTGAAAAATAGAAAGTCTCGGTGTTGAGGGCAATTTTATCTTTTTTAATGGTCCACGCCTCCACGGGTAATGAAAAGATTTTCAGAGGATATATTTGTTTTTTTTTTAATATTAAATAATAAAGTAATTTATTTACATCAGAGGTAAAAATATATATATATATTGATGAGGAGTTTTTTTGTCTTTTCATTTCTTAGAATATAGTAAAATGATGCCTTTGACATTAGAAAAAAAAAACAAATAAAAAACAAGACACACGTTAAAAAGCATTTTTATTCTTTCACGCAAGTTTTTTATTTTTTGTAATTTTCATACTCATAGAAGGCATTTTGATATTTTTTACACTGAATAATTAATGTTCTATTAAAAAAAAATATTGATGAGTACTTACTTAATGTTATCAATGAGTAATATTTATGATGTTTAGGCAACATGTCTGACAGTGTATAATGGTAGAAGTTCCTCTTCTATCATTTCGTTGGAAGTATCATTGTATTCTCTTCTTATGGTGTGACACGTGACGACAAATAATGAGTACTTTGTTATTTGTAGTCGTTTTCTCTTTACTTTTCTCTCTCTTACTATAAAATATACATATTTGTTGTTTTTGTTTTTTGTATTTCAATTTTAGTTATTATTTTTTTAATTTTTTAGTTTACGGGATCAAGTATCTTGATTTATATATATCTTTTAATTTTTTTATATAGAAAGTTATTGATTTATTTAATTAGATGTTTGCATAAACTTTTTTATTTATATTTTGATTTTTTTTAATGTAAAAAACACATGCATATACAATTTTTTTTTAAAAAAATCACCATCCATTACGGAACATTTATCAAATAGCTAGTGAGTTTATAAATCGGTTAGCTTCACACTTTAAATTACCGGGATTGAAGTTTTTTTATTGTTCCAGCAAGAAATATTTTGGAAAAAAAAAACTAGTCGAGTTGACTTTTAAAATTGAGATTTAAAATATCTACACGATTGCAATTAGTAATTGAATCCCGCCTATTCAAGAGACCGATGAAGGATCTAACCAAGGTTTAAAACTAAATCAATGTTTTTTTTATCACCAACTAGACTATAGATTGATATATAGCTTGTCCAGTCCACGTAAGATTGTTTACATTCAATAATGTCCTCGTGTCGATTTCCCCGCACAGGCCACCACATGTTAAGGTAGCGACAAGCGTTGACCTAGTAACGATGAAACTGCATGTTCGATGCTCGATTTTAGTATTTTTTTTTTAATTGATTGTCTCCATATGTAAATAATAAAATCATCAAATAAAATTCAAACTTCAATATATATAAAATCATAAAAATACTTTATAAATCACATAATAAAAATTCAAAAATTATATTAAAAAATAAAACAAAAAACTCGGCAAAAAAAATAGAAATTTGGATCCCATGAAAAAAATGAAAAAAAAAACTCTCATCCGTTTCTACCTTCAACTGCGGTCATTTTCAATTCAGTTGGATTTAAATTGAAAAACATAATCAATTTTGAATGACACTAAATATCTAACACAAAAAAATGCTAAAGCTGAGGATATGTTCACCGTGCACTTGTACAATTTACTATTTATTATAATAGTAATTATGTCTGTGTCATTCCTAAAAAAAATGCTGTGATGTAAAGGAAATTTTGGTCTTTTTTGCATTGCTCATTGGTTATTAAATGACTAATAAGGGGTATGCATGTCTTTTTCTATTTTTATTTTCTTAAGCATAGCAAAACAACTTAATTATATTGAGTTAAAAATTTCAAAAATGAAAAAGTGGGATATTTTTATCTTCTTATTTTTTAAAATATAGTAAAATGATACATTTAACCTTATAGTAAAAAATCACGCCTTCAAGGGCCTTTCAATCTTTTTACTCTGTTGTTGTTATTATTATTATTGAGTTAATTAAGGGTAATTTGATTTTTCACTAAGAATTAATTATTATTTAAATAAAAAGAGTTGTGAATCCAATGCTAATGCGCGTGGAGACAAGTGCAACACCTTTTAGTAGCAAGAAATGCCTTTTCATCTAGTTTTTAAGAGTGTCACTGCATCCTTTTTATCTAGTATTATGCGTGTTGGTGGTGATAAAGTTGTTTGTCACCAATGTTTTTTTTTTTTTTTTTCACTTTTATCTTCTGAAAATTACAACTTGCTGCTCTTTGTTATTTATATTTCAACATTAG
This sequence comes from Populus x sibirica, assembly GCA_019202695.1. Lineage (NCBI taxonomy): Eukaryota > Viridiplantae > Streptophyta > Magnoliopsida > Malpighiales > Salicaceae > Populus > Populus x sibirica. The sequence goes on along the minus strand of JAGMVL010000643.1, from coordinate 264,636 downwards.
TTTTTTTTTGTAGTCTTTATTATTATTATTTATTTTTATTTTTCAATTCTAATTTGTCATGTATTATTATTTTTTAATTCGGTTCTCATTCTTTAATTTTTTTATCCATTTGTTAAATTTGTTTTTATTTTCAATTTCACCATAAAAAAATGTAGTTGTCCTCTAATTTATTTATATTTTTTATCCTTATTTTTATTATTATTATTATTTTATGATTTCATCATTCAACGATTGATTTGTTAGAGATTAGGCTTCATGACATTTCCATGTGTTGATGCTTTCGGTCTAATGACCCAGGTTGTGAATTTGAAAAGTTAATGGGCATTGACATCCTTTATCTTGACTTGTTTTATTATATGATTCCATCATTCAATGTTATTTTTTGAAAAAATTGGCTTTGTAATTATCCTAACTGTATGACATGAGATGCAAGTTTGATAGATTAATCCAAGTTGGTTTGTCTATTGTTGCCGATGTTACATGTCTATTATGCTATCTTAGGTTGATCCATGTCTATTTTTTTATCCATTTTTTTTTACCTAATTTTGTACTTTTATATTCAATTGGCTAGAAATTGAACAATATAATTTTTTTACTATTGAAAAAGGTTTTTTTTTCCCTAAATTATCATGATTGATATTTTTTTTTAATTTTTCTTGTTTATTATTGGTTGTCTTTGTACTGACTAAATTTACTGGATCATTTTGGAACACCTTCTATACTGTCTAATTTTAAACCCGAGCAAACTAGTAAGTCGGGTTAATAGGTTTTTTTATATCAATTTTATTATTTTTTTTCAATTTTTTTCTTAAATGTTTTTTACATTTCAGTTGGGTTTTCTTTAAATTTGACAAATCAATTAAATCACATCAGAATAACTTCTATATAATTTAATTTTAAATTTAAATTAAATAAAGAGTTAAATTAAGACATTTCAAAATTGATCCATTGAAACATATTTAATATCACTATCAAATAATTATCTATAATCTAAATAACTTTTATTACATTAATTTTTTACATACAACCCGCAACCAGGCGCAAGAACATAAACTGGTCCTAATTAATCAAACACAAATTCGCAGCACTTAAAATGTAACTATACATATAATATAAATATTTTAAATATAACACTATAGATATCTAACCTTGTTAAATATTTTGAAGTAAAGTATATTAATATTTTTAGTTGTATAATGAAAAAATAAGCCGGAAATTTTCTGATATTTGAACATATCAAAGAAAATAAGTTGAAAAATAATACATTTTGAGTTATTTTTTTTAAAACAGTGGAATTTTTTATCAAATATTCTTGGTGTTTGGATAAGATTGAAAATATTTATTTTTCTATAACATCCTAATTTACAATACAATTTATATGACTTAAAATATATAATTATTTATAATATAACATGTTTTTTTATGTGGATGTATTTTCTAGCAATATTATTTAAATTAAAGTATCATAGCACTAATATATCAAATTAATTTAATTATATATTATTAATTAATATATCATAATATAATATTTCCTATATAAATATATTATTTTCTAATAATATATTATTTTAAATATTTTATTAACATATTATTGTTTATATATACATTATAAGAATAGTTAAATATTGTATCATTTCATTTTATTTTTTTATAAAAATATTTTTTTAATTTAAAGCGTATTAAATAGTTTAATATTATGATAGCAGTTGTTTTTCAAAATATTTATTGTTTGAAAATATATCAATTTTTTTATTATTTTAAATTTATTTTTAATATCAGTACATCATAATAATTTAAAAATATAAAAATATTAATTAAAAAATTTTTTTTAATTTTTTTTAAAAATATTTTTAAACCACAAAATAATCAGTGAACATATTTATCTCTACACAGAAATAAATTTCGCTTACAAGTTCTTTACAATGTAAACAAAGATAAGAAAGTGATGAAAGTCCCAACAAAAACAAGCACATGACTTCCCTGGACAGTCCCATCAAAAACAAAAATATATAAGGTCCCTCCCTTTCTTTGTCTACATGACCAATACACTCCAGCACACCATCGACACACCAAACTTTCCTTTCACTAACCGCTCCTTTCAAGAAAGGACCCGCAAAGCTCTTTTCTTTGTATCGATCGATTGGTGGAATGGCAACGGAGGAGGAGAAACAGACGGTGTTTGACGTGGAGGCAGCGAACATGTTAACCAAAGAGCTGAGAGACGTTTTTGCTTCTGGCAAAACAAGAAGTTATGAATGGAGAATATCTCAGTTGAAGAGTATGATAAAGATGTGCGATGAACACGAGGAAGACATTGCTGATGCTCTTCATCAAGATCTCTCAAAGCCTAAACTCGAATCCATCGTTTACGAGGTCAGAAAAATTTAAGGCCCAGCACGTATTTTTTTTTTTAAAATCCTCATACGTCCTTTTTTTTGGTTATATGATATATGACATTCTTGAACGTGAATGTGACATTTTTTTTATGCCTTGGCAATTTAATGGTATGATTGACGACACAGAATCAGTACCTATCTATTTATTATTATTGAATACCTGTTGGAGCTGAGGAACCAGCAATTTATTTATTTATTGCTGCAGTTACAGGATAGTGAAATCACAACAACAACCTCGTTGCTCTGTCCCTGGGCTTTTAGTTTTTTCTGTCTTTTGTTAGAAGTTTGTTACGGTTTGAATTCCTTACTTTCTGGCTTTAACTGGATGCGAGTACTTAGGTTTCGATAGTCTAAGTGAAAGTTGGGTAGGAATGGTCCTGTATTCTCGAGAGAAGCTTTAAAGACATCACTTTTTTGTTCCTGAGAAGGTTTAGTCTCTGTCTCAAATATGATATGCAGCTGAATGCAAGGAAAGATACAGGGCTCGGGCAATTATAAATGGACAGATAGTGTCTATTATGCTACTTAATTCTAGGAATACTCAGATGAGAAATTTGAGTCAATTTCCTGACCAGATTTTAATTGTACGTGACTCTAATGGTGGAAGTTGGTGCTTTAGATTGTTTTACCCGTTGACACCTTGTTCGGATCAATTTTGTTTACCTGGTACAGAGGCAGTCATATTGTAACTGGAATTTGGGATGGGATTTTGGCACAACTAGGTTTGAATGTACTGATGAAGAAAGAAATATCAGGACAGTATTTCCTAGAAAACTATTTTCTTGGATAAAAATCTCACCAAAAGAAACTGAACCATGACTCCAAAGCACTATCAACTGTATTTCTTACGAGTGTATCCATTGTCTCAGGTATTAGTTACGATATCTTATTAATCTGCTACAGATTAATTGCTAATTTTGGACATCATCTTTTAGCCTTGAATGATATGGGGTGTGCGTGCGTGCGTTCGTTTGCAAGCACTTGTATCGTTGTGAATATGAAAAGAGAATAATGGAAACTGCCCCATTTCATATAAATTCAAATAATTTATATTGCATAAAGTTCTATGTGAAGTTTCATGTCAGTTTCCTCCAAAGTTGATTGATGGTATGTTATGCAGATAACTATGCTAAAAAACTCTTGTACATTGGCTATTAAGGAACTGAAACAATGGATGATGCCAGAAAAGGTGGTTGCTCCATATAACCTTTCCATTATTTGTGGTTTGTTTACAAATTGGTTTTTATGGCAATGATTGAGTGCAATCCATATCATTTTTCATTGCAGGCAAAAACTTCTTTGTTAACTTTTCCTTCATCAGCTGAAATAGTGCCAGAACCACTGGGTGTTGTGTTGATTATTTCAGCATGGAATTACCCTTTCTGTATGTTCATAGAACAAAGCTCTCTATATTTACCTGCATCTGTCGCTTGATACTATGATAATCAAATCTGATTTCTCTCTTTCTAGTGTTGTCTCTCGATCCCCTTGTTGGAGCTATTGCAGCCGGTAATGCGATGGTTTTAAAACCATCAGAATTTTCTCCAGCTACATCCTCGCTACTTGCAAAACTACTTCCAGAGTATTTGGATATCTCTTCGATAAAGGTTGTCGAGGGGGCTGTTTCTGAAACTTCTGCACTACTGGAGCAAGAGTGGGACAAAATATTTTATACAGGTTCGTGTTCATTCCTCTGTTTCTACATGCATGTAGAGTCTGATTGTTAAATTATTCTACACACAGAAATAAAGGGTGGTAAATCAACACAAAATTGAGCATATACTTATTTGTTTTACAATTCTTTGAAGTGATGCAAGCAACATCTTGTTAGATGTTGAACAAGTTGTGGAATTCTCTTCCTAGAGGTGTTTGGAAAGGTTTGAAGCCAGCTCCATAGTTTGAAGTCTTAGAGGTCCTTTCTGCTTTTTATATGATTGACATAGTTGGAAAAGTGTAATTTTATTAAATTGAAAAAAAAAGGAGCAACCCTCAAGCATATTGAGCATGCACAGTAAATATGTTTTGGCAAAGGGAGAAAGCAAGGCGTAATAGAGCAGAAAAATCAACTTCACTTTATACTAATCCCAAATACAATGATGTGTAAGAGGTGAAATTTTTTTTGTCTGTTTGACAGAGATGTCATTGTGCATTCTATAATCTGTGGTGTTCCTAAATGTCTCATGTCAATCCTCACCATACCACTAAAATTGCTCGTTGTAATCAGTGATGATGTGAAAAGTGTAGTATGTTCTTCATGACCAGAAGGCGGTAGCTTTTGTATTCTTGATTGTTTGTTTTTGAAAAAGTGGTTTTTAAAAATTATTTTTTAAATTTTTTTATGTTTATTTGTTATTAAAAAAGTTAGTTAACAAAAAATATTTTTTGGTCAACAGAAAACACTTTTCTATCAAAGAAAAATTTGGTTTGATTTCCAAAAAAGTGTTTTCCTTTTATTTTTGGACGGAAAACACTTTTTAGAAGTTGTGAAAAATTTAGAAATATCATATTATTTGCTGATTATGTCAAATTTGATCCTCAAACTTTTGATTTCTATATATTTTGTTTGAATCTTTTTTTTTCAATTTCATCCCTTAAATTTTGATTTAATTTAATTTTTATATTAATTTTGATCCTTATTTTTATGATTGTTATTTACTTTTCTTTTATCATTTTTTTAATTGAAATTTTTTATTTATCAAATTTGATCCTCATTCTTTTGATTATTACTTATTTTATTTAAAATAATTTATGAAATTTTAATTATTATTATTTTAATTTCATCATCTTTTAATTTTTTTATCTGTTAGATTTGATATCTAATATTTTGATTATTATTTATTTTATTTGAGATAATTTATGAAATTAAATTTTTTTCAATTTCATTCTCATTCAACTTTTTAATTTGTAAGATTTGTTTCTTATTATTTTAATAAACTTGAAAAAAAAAAACATTAAGAAGCTATTTTCCAGCTTATTTTTCATAACATAACTAAACACCGGAAAATATTTTTCAATTTATTTTCTATGACACTATCAAATATCAAAAAATAATTTACTTTTCTAGAATTCACTTTTTAAGGAAACCACTTTTCATAAATAAACTATTTTCCTGCAAACAAACAAATAAGGCTTAAAAAAAATAATTTTGTCTCTCACATTGTTCTACTCAAGCCTTATAAACTGAATTTTGTTGGAAGGGCTATGTAGAATCCAGAGTCCAGACTTTATATATACACTGGTTCCTTTACATGAGGCTGCTTTTTAGAATTTGGGAGTATGTGAGACTTAAAGCATGTTTGGAAACGCGGTTCAACCCGTGTTTTTAAAAAATTTGAATTTTTTTTGTTAAAATTTAATATAATTTATACATTTTGGATCGTTTTGATGTACTGATATCAAAAATGATTTTTAAAAAATAAAAAAACATCATTGGCATGTATTTTGACATGAAAAGTTATTTGAAAAGCAGCCGTAACCATATTACCATACACTCCATTAGTGGTCGTTACTTTTCAGAAGAAAGAAAGATTCTCATGGTCTCGAGGTTTAAATGGGGTACGAAGAGGTTAGAATGTTATCTCTTGGACTCCCTATTATAATGGTAGACCGTGCAATACATCTTTTGCCTATGGATGGCATGTTTTCTATTTAGGTTTCAGAGTGATAAATTGCATTGCTTTGGGATGTTGCTGGTGTGGAGTTATGCTACTATTGTCTTAGGACAATGCTGCTCAGATTATTCTGCTCTGCTCTCCCAATTTGTGGACTATGATATCCAAATCGTGCTCTTTTGAACTACTGCTATATTTAGTGTTTGTTTCATTTGAAGGCCATGATTTTATGTCTCAAATAGTTAGTCTAAAATGAGGAAAACATAAGAAACAATTTAACTGCTGCCCAGTTGACAGAACTTTCAGTTACTCTTTTGGAGAAACCTGCAGGTAAAAGAGGAAACTAGATTGATGCTTCAAGCATTCAAGATAATTGATGTTTTCCTACTTCAACCCCACCTTGAACCCTAGAAGATGTCATCCTTGTTTTACAGGCAATGGAATAGTTGGACGTATCGTGATGGCTGCTGCAGCAAAACACCTGACACCAGTTGTCTTGGAGCTTGGAGGAAAATCTCCGGTTGTTGTTGATTCAGGTATCGATTTACAGGTAAAGAACTCCTCCCATCCGTTTGCATGTGCTGGTAACAGGTGTCATTTTCTCCATGCTCATTGCTACATGCCGTTAGTTATGGCACCATAAATTTCACTTACTGTCATGTTCTGACACAATTCTACCTGTTTCTCCAAGATTGCAACTAGGCGGATAATTGCAGGCAAGTGGGGGTGTAATAATGGACAAGCTTGCGTATCTCCGGATTACATCATAACAACGAAAGATTGTGCTGACAAACTGGTAATGTTGAGTTCTAGCATTCATTTCCCGTTCCTTGTTTTTCCATTTCTTTTTTCATTCATCCATTAACTCCTTCTGTGGTACAGGTGGACTCTCTGAAAAAAGAACTAGAGACATTTTATGGAAAGAACCCATTGGAATCAAAAGACTTATCTCGAATTGTGAATTCCAAACATTTTTCTCGTTTGGCAAAGCTACTGGATGAGGATAAGGTTTCTAGAAAGATTGTCTATGGAGGTGAAAGAGACGAAGCCAACCTGTGAGTATCTGCTTGCCATTTTCTTGGTTTATTAATTTAGTTTAGCTGGGTGCAATTCGCTTCTCATTGGGAAATTTTATCTTCGATGGCAGGAAAATTTCTCCCACCATATTGGTGGACGTTCCTTGTGACTCTCTGATAATGAAAGAAGAGATTTTCGGTCCCTTGCTTCCCATTCTCATTGTAAGCATCAAGAGATCCTCAGCTCATGGCTGTATTATTTGTGTGTACAGTATATGAAGGAGGACATAAAATTGAATCTAAACTGCATCTATAACATTAAAGGAGGAGTCTCTTTATATCGGGCAGAAGTGATAAAACTCTTATTACATCTGCAGAATAATTATCATTAGAAATAGCAACAACATCACAGTTTTCTAGATATGCTCTCTACATGCGTCGGTTGATCAAAATCTGCTAGAAGGAGGTTGTCTTCAACTTTAGTTGAGCAATTTTCCGCTAGAATAAAGCCTTCGTAGATGATAAAAAGAAAGATTAATCATGACTGTTATCTGGATAGTAATTTTTAGTACAGTAGAAATTTTAATGCAACAGGTTGTCACAGAATTCTTGCTATAAAACGTGGGATGTCAATTATGATTTCTTTCTTAGTTTTTTTTTTTTTCCGAACAGGTTAGCAAAATCGAGGACAGCTTTGATATGATAAATTCGGGAACGAAGCCACTTGCAGCTTATTTATTTACCAATAACAAGAAGCTGAAAGAGCAGTTTGTGGTGTCTGTTTCTGCAGGGGGTGTGGTCATAAATGACATTGCTATGCATGTAATTATTCTTCTCTGAACTTCTAGAACCTGTTGCACAAACATGCTTGCATATATCCATAGTACCCAAGTAGTCCCAATTTCTATGGTCATCTCTCAGGAACACTTATAGTTGTGAGGGGGTGGATGGCTGAGTGCCTCTGGCGCTCACTGCACTTATGAATGATTCTGGCACCCTCCCCCTTTCTCACATAAAGTGTGAATTACCATGATAACAGACCATGGACCACAGCTATGTGCGAGAGAGGGACTAAGACTCCTGGATTACTGAATACTTGGTCATTTATCTATCTTTACATATACGCGCTCTTGAAATTGGTGGATTTTTATCCGAATAACCATCTAATATCTGTGCCTAATATGTTCTTGATGGTGTAGCTTGCAGTTCATACTCTTCCATTTGGGGGCGTGGGCGAGAGTGGAACGGGTTCATACCATGGCAAATTTTCCTTCGATGCTTTTAGCCACAAGAAGGCAGTTCTATATCGAAGTTTTATGGGCGATGCAGCTTTGAGATATCCACCGTACACACGGGGAAAGCTAAGATTGATGAAGGCTTTCATGACTAGCAATTTTTGGACCATACTCCGCGCTTTGTTTGGACGGTCTTAAGTTTAAGAAGATGTGGCTGTCTTCGATGCAAGCTCAATCACTGTTATGTATTTTGTTCTTCTTAAATAATGTAAGTTGGAACATTGATTAATCAATAGAATGAAGTGGAGTTCAATGTCACTTGCACCTTTCGATGAATGAAATTTGTGCTCGGATTATGTCCTTGAAGTTTTGATGAGCTAACAACTTTTCAGATTCAAAGGATTCTTATCAGTTCCAAAAAATAAAAAAAATAAATTCAGAGGATGATTCTCTAAATATTTGTGTCTGCCAAAATACGCTGGAAGTTGCCTGCTCTAATCCCATCCCTTTAATTTTCTTTCAAGGTTATTGCAAAGCATGGCACTGAAAAAAATAAATACCAACAATGTTCTATCATTCTCAGCTTACAGACGAAATCTGATGTTGAATGCTCATTTTTCTCAAGCCACCAATCTAATATTACTAAGCACAGGTTTGAAAGTGAGACCAGCAAATAAAATTTTGTAGTTGTAGCTGTTGGCCATATAGCCAAATGGCATCTGAAAGCATTGCGAGTTCGATCCTTATGCCAGCAGCTGGGAAAAAGAAATTCACTTGTAAGGGGTCCAATAATATATAAACAAGTACCATGAATCTTCTACTAGTGACAGTTTCCATTGAACTTGCAAACTACTATCACTTGGACCAAATATTTGGTCAATTGCCAGAGAAGAGGTATACCATAGAGATTCTAGGTATATTTTAGGATGATCAACTTGGTTGTAACGGCAAAACAGAGAAAATGGTTTTTGACTCCTATGGAAAACTGAATGGATTCAAGAAGAATCCTGTAGAATACTAAGAATATCTGACCGCTGTTCATCTGTCAGTTCTGTCGGGAATTCTACTAGGAAAACAACTTTCAAACTTCCTCTCTTTCCTTGCTCTTTTGTGTTTGGCATGCCTTGACCTTCTATGATCCTTTCATAGCCAGGGTAAATGATATCATCGATCAACAAACTCGTTTTCTTACCGCCCAACAAAGGGATTGAGATTTGGCAGCCAGTTAGGGCCTTCACTAGTGGAATTTCTACTCCTATTTCCAGATCTTCCCCTTCCCTTCTAAACAAAGAATGTCGTTTCTCAGCAATCACGAAAATTATATCAGCTGGGCAACTGCCAGGTCTCTCATTTCCCATTCCTTCGAATGTGATCTTCGTTCCCTTTTTCCATCCCGGCTTCACTTTTATTGTTAATATTTCTTCTTCTTGAATTATCTGCCTGCCAGAAACCCAGAAACAAGAAAGACGACATTAATACTATTTAGTGATATTTTGATTTTACTCTATTCCAATCGGACTTTCACATGCCTTACAGAATTCCCTAATAAACGTACAATCATTCTGAAAAAAAACTTGGTGTTTCCCTGCAATTTGAGTCTTACATTTTTTGCCGTCGAACAACATCAATTTTTTTCCTTGCTAGTTTTATGGCATTTTAAGATATAGCAGATAAGATATGAAGGGTTGCAGTCTTGAAACCTTATCTAATTTTGAACCTATTATTAAGGAGAAGAACAGTAGAAATTCCGGAAAAAAGAAGAAGCAATGAACGATGAACTTGGAACATGGGAACAAACCCTGTGTTTGTAATGACATCTCTTGTTATCTTGATCTTTTTCATGCATCCATAACATAACTCATCAAGCGTGCATTCGAGAGGCCTTTCAATAGCCGGAGGTTTCATCTTTCCCGTTGAGTTTGAAAACATGATGTTGCTGGTGCTATTCCGGCTTGCATTTCTCGAGAGAGATGCGGAGGAGCCATGATGAGAATCGGTACTTCTCCTGCTCATGTTTCTCTTTAGAAAAGGAGGTTTCAGAGAAGGGCTCTTTCGGCTTCCAGTTCTTGACAGAGGAGAAGATATATTAGGAAAACAGCCATCCATGCTTTTATGTTTGAAGAATCCTCTTGGACTCGAAGGATTGTCACCTCGCATATTATCAGCATTGTATCTTAAACTGTGGATTCCATTCATCGTCTTTTCGTCTTCTGTATCGTAACCAAGTTCCTGGAAATCCCACCTACGTAAGTATTTGCAATATTCACGATGGGTGTGGATCTTTCTTGTTTTTAAAGATCAACGTCTTGATGAAATTCTAGGATTTCGAATTCTACATGTAACAATTTCTTTATGCCAGTTTTCTCGAGAGATGATTGAAAAAAAAACTTGTGGAAAATATTATTAGTCTTAAAAACTTGACAGCAACTAATTTATGCATGGAAGTATATCTACCTCAGGACCGTGGCTGATGGCTTCAAATTTTGCTTCTAATTCTTCTTCCCCTGGAGATGTTGGAGATGATTTTCTCTTAAAACGATGCCATCTGGTGACTATTGATAGACAGGCTTTGCAAAATTCTTTAAAATTGAAAGCTTGCTTTTTCTGCACAGAAATGGGGGCACCCGTTGGTATGCCTAGAATATTGTCAGGATGATCTACCATGAGAAAGAGAGGGAGAGAAATAGGGAAAGATACAGAAGAGTGGCTATAACCACGAGAATGCTTGGCTGCCAAAAGATGGAGCGTTTGTTGAGGCCTTTAATTAGCAGGATCTGTTACAACAGATTGAGGGCTCCCTCGACCACCTTGACCATTTTTTATTGCTCTGTAACCTTTTTTCCCCCCTTGAGAATTATAAAACCAATTAAAATCTTATTTTCCAAACATATGAAGTCACTCAAGGACATCGTAACATAGATAAGACGAATATGGATGCCCATGATGTATTAGTTCCAATTTACTTAAAATTAATATTTTTATGTTTTAAAATTATTTTGATACATTAATATAAAAAATATTTTTAAAAAATAAAAAATATTATTTTAATATATTTTAATTAAAACACATTTTAAAAAATAATTATTATTGCACTTTCAACCAACACCTTAACATGTTTCAAATATCACAACCAATTTTTATGCTAGTAATTCCTTTATGGTGGTTATAAAAATTCCATGAGGTTTATAAAGATGGTGTTTTGATAGCTTTGATTAGGAGGGTTGAGGGATCATTAAAGATGCTGTTTTTATTCCCTTTTTTTTATATATAAGATGGAATTTTTATTATAGAACTTATATTTGTAGAAAAAGAAAGGAATATGTTTTATTTTATGATATGACTAATAGAAAAATAAGACTAATGAATTCGAAATAAATATCTAAAATCTAAGTCAGATTCGGCTATATTAATACTTGTTGGATAATGAAAATAATATAAATAGTAGTTTTAAATTTAGATATTGATATGGATATAAATGATTTAAAAAAACCAATCCATAAAAATATCCATTATTATTTTTTTCTATAATAGTAAAATAACCAATTGACAGTAGTTATGACGAAAACAAAAAAAGATATTTAATTATTCATGAACATGAGAATTTCATTATATTATACTAAAAAATAAAAATATTAAAGTTATATAAATAATTGACATGATTTATATAATTGTTTTTTATTAACATGCGTATTTGAGTAAGTTTGCGCGTATCTCGATTAATTTTATAGACTCTAAAATTAATGATTATATAAATTTATAGTGATTATTATATTTATAACCATGATTCAAATCTGAAATTAAAAGAAAAACAAATCTTTTTATTTTAAATTTTTTATCACTAAACCTTATAATGGTTTATAATTTTTAAATTACTTGGTTGACAACTTTGTGCCTCAGTTGAGTTGGTTCGCGCGTGTAAGGTGATGTCAAGGTTGCAGGTTTTAGACTTTGCACTTTGCAGTGCTTAATTCTCTTCTAAAACAACAAACGACGGGTCATTCATCTATTTTTACGAAAAAATAAGGCGAACAATAGATCATTTGCCCTCTAATAAAAAAAAAATATCCAGATCATATGCCCGCGCGTTCGAGCTATTTGAACAGGATCGGTGTAACTTTTGCAGGGATTGGTTTTTTGGTTTCTTTTAATTGTCCTTTTGGTTTGTTTTATTTGCCTCTTTTTTCTCTGAATCTTTTGGTTTTGGTTTTGGTTTTTCTAATTTTATTATTTAATATTAACTTTTTAATTTATTTTATTATTTAATATTTGATTAATTATGAATTTTTGTATTTTTTATCATGTTATAAAATAAAATCAATTAATTTAACCCATAATAAGTTTATAAATTAGGTTGCAGGTTTTTTTGGCTCTTTTTTTTTTTTCAATCTCATCCTTTTAATGTTAGATTTTTAGCTAATTTTGTCATTATTATGAATTATTTTTATTATTTTTTATCATGAAATATAAATAAATAATTCAATCTAGTTAAGTTCGTAACTTAGATTGTGGGTTTTGCAAGTTGACTAGAGTAAACATGACATGTTTCTTTTTATTATTATTATTCAGACCTTCCATGAAGTAAGAGTCATGATAATTCTCACACAATTTAATTTAAAATTTAGATTAAGCAAGTAGTTGATATTTTTAAAATTTTAACTATTATATTGAATTTAATGACAATATTGAAGAGTTTGTGAGCTCAAGTTTTAATTTTTATGATTATTGACAACCTAAATGGTGATTTTTTTATTGGCTTTTTGGGTTTCTTTGAAATTTTTTTCTTTTAATTTTCATTGCTGAATTTTATTATTTAATATGAAGATAAATTCATTTTATATTTTATATGTAAGAATTACATCTTCGTGATTTTATCAATTAAGCAAATGCTAAATTTATCATGATAAACTTACCAAGCTTATAATTTAAGTTATGAACTCTATCAACTCGAGTTCGTTTACATATATAATTTAAATTATAACCTTGTTAAGTTGATCATGATAAACTTGACCTTTGCTTAATTGATAATAATAACTCTTGACTTTCCTAACTGACCTAACCATTGTTTTTTTATTTTTTTTGAAAATACATGACATTATTAATTTGTCGTTGTTGAACGTGAAAGAATGAGCTGCAGTGTTCGGGCATGTGGCCCAATAATCTTTTCATGGGCATTGATTTAAATACTGAACAAAAGAGTTAGAGAGCCTAAAAAAGCCCAAAACAAAAGCTGCCCATTCAGATAAATTAAATAGAAAGCTTGGCCCACTCAAAAAGAAGGTTTTCTCCTCGTAGCGCGGGGCACCCCGGCCCTCCGACTTGTCTTTTTTCGACATAGAGCTGTTTGTTTTTTTTTTTTTTCAAAATATTAAATTTTATTTTATTTTATATTTATTTTAAATTTTCGTATCGTTTTAATTTTTTAATTTTTTTAAATATATATATATATATATTATTTTAATATTTTTAAAAAAAATTTAAAAAACAATTATAATATCAAACAAGATCATGATAAAACTTCGCGTATTCATGGACAGGTCATGACAAAGATAGTAAGTGTTGAGTAATCAACCATTCCCAAACAAAATTGACGTCACATTAAAATGAATCTAGCAGGCCAGAGCAATGCGGGAGAACTCGTGTTTTTTGAACAAAAAGCTATGTGCAGCTGCCAGTTTTTTTTCAAGTGAAAAAAAGGGTAGCCGTTAGGAATGTATTTTTTACAGCAGCAAAAATAAATAAAAAATTATTGCGAGAATTTTTTTTTTATTGCAAGTCAAAACCTTTATGGAGGGTTATAAAAAAAAGGTGACTGCTAATATTATAAGAAATAATATTACAAAATTTTGAAAAAAATATTAAATGATGTTTATCAAACAATAAACAAAAAAATAAAGGGATCAAATAAAACCTTTAAAGAAAAACCATGAAGAGGTGTACAAAAAGAGCAATAGCTATTATCATAAAAAAAAGCTATGATTTCATACAAAAATTAAAATTAAAACAGTACCTAATAAAAAGTTTTAAATTTTATTTTTTAATTAACCTATTTGAATGAACTAAAGTTTAAAATGCAGGAAAAAAAAAAGAGAGAAGCCATATGCATGCAGCTTGCTCACTTGGCCCATTCGAAAGAGGCCTGACCCTCTTGTTTTTATACATTAAAAGGTAGATATGGCATTGTCCACTCTTTAATGTTTTTTTTTAAAACAACGCAAACGACGTGTTGTTTGTTGGTGTAGAACTTGATGACCAAAAAATTATTGAAAATTCATTTCCAAACTTATTTTCACCCGAAACATATTGAAAACACATCTTACAGACATTGATAAGCTCAGTCATGAACTCGAATAACCTAGACACTAGTAAAAAAAACTCTAAAATCAACTTGAATTGAAAAACTTTTTCTTTAAAAAAAAAACCTCTCATTTCAAAGAAGTGAAAGATAAAAAACACCTGAATGAAAATTTTTCATTTAATAAAATTTATCAACAGTAAAATCAATATTTTTCATGATTATAAGTGGAGTTAACGAAGAATTTTTTTTCTCTTCAACTAAAATCTAGTGATTTTTCCTATCATTTATAAAACCAGAGATTGTAAAATAAATAAAACAAAGTTTTGGATTATAAATAAAGTTTTCAAAACTAAAGGGGCTAAAAAATTAGAATTTGAGAAGTATAGGGACCAAACTAAACTTTTTTTAAAAAAATTGAAATTACCATCTATTTTCTTTAATTTTTTTCAATATAATATTTTTTCTTTAAATTATGTGATTACTTAATAAATCAGAAGCAATTAGATCTTTGACCCATGTCATGCTGCAGGTCATGTTAATTTTTTTTAAAGCAAAAAAATAGTTATTGCCAATATTTTTTTAATAAAAAAGAATTAAACAATGTGGAGGGTTACTTGACGTGACATGTTCGGCTCAAAATAACAAGATAAAAATATATTGAATTAATTTAAATTATTTAAATTAATTCTGATTAACTTGTTAATTTACGTGTCAAGTTACAAAATCATAATAATCCCAAGTAATTTGAATTTAGCAGGATTAGTCAGTTAAATTCATAATGTGGTTCATGAAACGAGAATAATTTTATAATAAATAAATAAAAACAAATAATAAAGATATTAAAATAAATAAGATTATACGAGGAAGGAATAATGTGATATTATTTTTACTATACCATTTTTTCATGCACTCTACCCTTTTACCTCATTTTCAGTTAAAACATTTTTAAGAATAGTTGTAATTGAATTTTCAGTCTAAAAATATAATTTTTCATTGGTTTTGGTTTTAAAACTCAAATTATCTTACTTTTTTTTTAATCATTTTATATACGTGTTTTTATTTATCTTTGGTTTATGAACATTATTAATCAATTCATAAATTCTGACACGTATCACGTGATTTAATAACATTAAACATAAGAGTAGAACTTTAACAGAACATACGGTAAAAGGGTAAAAAATACTTGTATAAATGAAAACAAAAAAAGAGAGTGTACAACGTGTCATCCACCAATCTAATTCATTACCTTCAAATAAAAAATAAATCGGAAGTCGTCGTCGTTGTGTTAAGTAATTGAAAAGTCGGTGTTTGTCTCTCTTTCCATCCGCACCAGCTTCTCTTTTCGGGTTTCAGGTACAGGCTACACTGTTCATTTCACTCTGATTTTTTTTTTCATTTTCTCTAACAACGAGTACTAATTATCGTTCTTGACGTCCTAATTTCTGTTTATCTTTCATAATTATTAATCCTCGTAGCAATCCCACGTTCTTGAGTTTTTTTCTTGATGTTTAGTTGATGAGATATTGCTCGTACCAAGATAATTTTTCTAGGTTTTTTTACCTCTCCCTCGCATTAACTATCTTCTTTCTTTCTTTTTTTACGTTCTTGCAGTAATTGTTTCTTGAAATTTCTTACTCGTTCTTAACATGTTGTTTCTTTAATGGAAAAATCAATTTTCTTCTAGCTCCATCTCTACTCTCGTGTCCCATTTTTAGCGAGAGCTGTAGTTTATCTCAAGAAAATATATTATCTTCCAAAAATAGGTTAGAAATAGGACTGATGCGTTGTTCTTACTGATGCCTTTTGCTTGCTAGTGGGAATTGTGTGTTGAATTTACGAGTCATATATATACAATGCGTTTAACTATGGTTTTGCTGTCAATGCTATATGCTTGCACATGATATTCTTCGAAAAGAACAATTTTTTTGGAGGTGAAAACTGTATTTTCAGTTTCTTTTCTGATATATTATATGCTCTTATTTATTTTAACTACTATGTACTTGATATTAGATGAGTTTTATTTTACTTGTGAAACAATTGATTTTGATTTCAATCAGTGAAATTGTTGCCCATTTGCAGAGTACGCTGATGATAAAATGTCTCCACCAGCGACGCGTGGTAAAAATAAAAGGAATAGACAGGGCGACAATGTTAATATCACCTCTGAAATATTAAGGTACTAAGTTTTATTGTTTTCTTTGGAGATAGTCTGTTTCGTGTGTTGTTTTGTTTTTTTTATTTTTATTGCTTATTTGCACAGGAAAATTCATGCAAGTGGTCGAGTAACTGATGGTGATGTAAATCAGCTGTACATGATATGGAAGCCAGTTTGTCAAGGCTGTCGTGTGAATACCAAGGACAACCCCAACTGCTTTTGTGGTTTGATTCCACCACCCAGTGGAAGTCGTAAATCTGGCTTATGGCAGAAAATGCCTGATATTCTTCAAGCACTTGGATCAGACCCAGTCAAAGATCTTCGTAATACGGATGAAACTCCTGCTGGTCTAACAAATCTGGGAGCAACATGCTATGCCAACAGTGTACTCCAGTGTCTGTACATGAATGCCTCATTCCGAGAAATTGTTTTCTCTGTTGAACCAGATTTGTTAAATGAACAGCCTGTGCTAAATCAGTTTGCCCGGCTTTTTGCACAGTTGCATGCTAGTAAAATGGCTGTTATTGATCCAGCTCCATTTATAATGACCTTGGAGTTAGATAATGCAGTTCAGCAGGATGGCCATGAGTTCCTGACCTTGCTTCTTTCACTGCTTGAACGCTGTCTGAACCACTCTAAAATTTCTAAGGTGAAAACAGTTGTTCAAGATCTTTTTCGAGGAAGTGTGTCTCAAGTAACAACGTAAGACAAGAACCAATTTTGATTGTGTTTTCATTTGTTATTGGATTTCTTTTTTTGTTCATCTGGTGCTATGATGATTATCCTTCTATGTTCATGTCAGTTGCATATGCTCTTTTTTGATTGACCTTTACGTTTGAGTGGTCATTTCTGAGTTATAGCACCTTAAGTGTCCACCATGCCAAATAGTCATTGATGTAGAATGTTACTGTTTCTTTTTTTGCTTTTTGTTCTGTATGCAGGTGCTCAAATTGTGGAAGAGATTCTGATGCATCTTCCAAAACCGAAGACTTCTACGAGCTGGAGTTGAATGTCAAAGGCTTGAAAAGCTTAGATGAGAGTTTGGATCAGTACCTTAGTGTGGAACAGCTTCATGGAGAGAATCAATACAATTGTGAATTGTGTAAAAGCACCGTAGATGCCACTCACCGCATCAGGCTACGAACACTTCCTGATGTTCTTAATTTTCAGCTTAAGCGTTATGAGTTCCTTCCGAAGGTACTCTGTGATGTGCTTTCAAGAGCTAAATTTCTGTTACCGTTACTTGTGAAATTTTATAACAAATAAGCGCATTTATCTCTCTTCCCATCTCTGAATTTCAGTTAATACATGCTTTTATTTTCACCTTGGTGGTACCATTACTGGGCAGTAGCCTTTCTTAAATGATGCATTGCAATTGACAAATGATAGCTTATTCTCCGTTCTTATGATGAAGTTGAAGTTTATTAATTGCATATGTGATTTGAAGTAGCTTTATTGAAATAATATATGGGTTTCTTGACGGACAAAAGGCTAATGCATGGCTCATGGTGGATCCAGAGGAAATTGTTACAAATGGATTTTCTGACAATCATGTGAAATAGGAGTTTGATCACAGGCATGTAAATGGTGACTATCCTAAAACTTGCAGTGATATCAAATTTTTAAGTAGCTGAATGGCACCTGTAGCTCCTTTTGTCATAAATGACGCTGTGTTTTGTGTGGTTTCATGGTCTTTGTTTTTGGCACGAGGGTAGCTTCGTGCTTTAAATTTTTGCTCTTGCTGCTAAAGATTCTTGGTTCTTTTCACACTTCATTGTTTGAGGTTTCTGGAATCAATTACAAGAAAAGAATAGCTCCGGGCACAGGCAATCATGTTCTTAAGCACTTTGTGTATTGATTTTTGTCAGTAGACTACTACAAGGAAGAAAATCACATCTGCATTTGGTTTCCCTGGAGAATTGGACATGGGGCTGAGACTGTCCGAACCTTCTCAGCTGGAATGGATATATGACCTGTCAGCTGTGTTGATTCACAAGGGAACTGCTGTAAATAGTGGCCATTACATTGCTCATATCAAGGATGAGAATACAGGGCAGTGGTGGGTTTTTGATGACGAGCATGTCTCAAATCTAGGTCATCGTCCATTTGGAGAAGGCTCTTCAAGTTCTACTGCTAAAGTTGTTCATAACAACACTGTTTTGCCATCTTGTGCTGGAGCAACACCCGCTGATACCAGCAGAAGTAGTGTAGATGCTGTTCTGCCAGAGTCTTTAGAATCTAATGTTGGTAGTCATAAAGAGAGTTTTTCATCTATTGATGCATACAGACTGATGTATAATCTTAAGCGCACTAGAAAGAATGATGATAAAAGAAATCATATTGCAAACATTATTCAATTAGAAGGTCACAAGGGTTTACACAATGGCTTTCATCTTCCACCTCACCTCTCTGAGGATATAAAGGATGTGAATGCAGTATATATTGCTGTTTGTGAAGAGTACAAATTGAAGAAGGAAAGAGAGGTGCATCACGTAGCAGAACGGAGGCAAGAAGTGCGATCAATTCTTTCAGAAGCTCCTGTCCGGTCGCTTGAAGAACCGTTTTATTGGGTTTCTACAGCCTGGCTTCGCCAGTGGGCGGACAACGTCATTCCAGGGTAAGTGTGTATATGTGGTGCTACATTATGCATGCATAATTGCTGCTTCGGGGCTAATGTAGTGACAAGGCTTCACCAGGGATTGTTATGATTCATTTTTACCAATTTGTCATATGCACCTCAGTCTCTGATTATCTTAATTGTGTATATTTTGTTTTGTTTGTTTACTTTTGTGTTGTCGGCATATAAATTTTAACAACTCCATTAAGGCTTTGCAAACCACTGTATTGTACTGCAGTGCTATAGACAACAAACCTATCCAATGCTCACATGGAGAAGTCCCAGTGTCTAAAGTTGGGTCCATGAAGCGGCTGTCTGTCAAGACTTGGGGAATCTTGTTCTCTAAGGTATCTCTCTTATTTTATTGCCTATGTTAAAATTCCTCATCACACGTTAATATTCTTTCCCTTGTTAATTGTGTTTTCAACACTTGTGTGCCATGCATACATGATGGATTTGTTTTTTCTCTTTGTATTGCATACAACTGTATTTTTAAGTATGAAGGAGAAGTGTCCTGGCACTTCTAGTTCACTAGCTCAGCAACTTATTTTTCCTCTCCGTCTCTATACCCGCACACACACACACACTTGCACAATGTATCCGTGTTCATGTTTGTCTGCTTCAGGCTTCATCTTTCTTTTCCTATGCATTATTTATTACTAGGTTGTGCAATCATTTTTGTTGCTCTTCTGTTAAATGCCTGAAAACTGCAGTATGATGGAGGGCCAGCACTGAGCAACAGCAACTGCTGCATGACTTGCCTTATTGATAGTGCTCAATCTGCGGTCTCTGCTGATAGCTATAGGGATCAGAGAACATTAATGAGAGATCTTGCAAACGATGTAATTACTAAGAAATGTTCAGATGGAACATATTTTGTGTCTAAGACATGGTATGCTTGGAACCTTTTTGTTCTTTTCACATTTTCTATTTGATTTGTTGCTTCTTTTATTAGTGATTATTAGGCGTGATTTACCAAAAGGCTCTTTTAATTTAAAAATTAACTGATGCCGGGAACATGCTAGTTTTAAGGCCAACATGTATCCAACCCCCTTGAACTATTGGTCAAAATGCCATCAGTCTCTGAACAAAAAAATTCCGCCCCTGAACAAATTGTTTGATTTGATTTAGTCCATTTGTTAATTCAAATTAGCATTGACCAATTATTGTGTGACACGTGTAAATGTTGCTCCACTTCCAAAAGATACATACATCAATTCATGACACATGCCACACAATAATTGGTCACTGCTAATTTGAATTAACAAATGGACTAAATCAAATCAAACAATTCATTTAGGGACCAGTGGCACATAATTTTATGTTCAGGGACTAATGCTACTTTGACCAACAGTTTAGGGGTTTGGGTAGAATCTAGCCTAATTTTAATAATTTTTCTCTCTCCTGTGCAAGAACTAAACAATCTCTTGTGCTTTTTATTGCCAACAACTGCTGCATTTCTTCATCTCTTTCGAACTTGACTTAGTCTGCTTGGACTGGTGTTGTTCTGGAAGGTGTCCTGTAATTCTGATCATTTCATGTTTTTAGGCTGCAACAGTGGGTGAGAAGAAAAAATATTGATGCTCCTAGTGAAGCTGATGCAGGACCAACAGCTTCAATTAGGTGTCGACATGGGCAACTGAGGCCTAAGCAAACTGGTGCCAAGCGATTGCTGGTTCCTGAGAAACTTTGGCTCTTTTTGTATAAGGATGCGGTTGCTGCAAAACCTGATGATCCGTTGGGATGCACAACTTTTCCTTCAGATTCTGAACTGTGTCCTGAATGCAGCGATGAACTTTCTGAAGTTGCCTGCTTCGAGGATTCTATAAGGTTTCACATATTTTATCAATAACATAGATCTATGCAATCTCCCTCTCTCTTCTTGAATTGTGCCATTCTGCAGGGAGATGAAGCTCAAACATCGCCAAAATCATGAAAGGTTGGCTACTGGAAAGAGTATTCCCCTGTCTTTGAACTGCGCATATTACCTGATGCCTTCTTCATGGCTCACAAAATGGAGAAACTACACGAGTGCAAGTGGCAAGAATACTTCATCAGTGGAACCTGAAGTTCTTGATCCTGTTATTGATGCACTGAAATGTGAACAGGTAAGTTTCCAGTAGCCAAATCATGAAAAGTTGGCTACTGGAAAGAGTATCACTTTTTAAACACAATTTTTTTGGTAAGGGCCAATATGGTTAAAGTTACTTTATAACTTGTGGAGTGAACAAAGGGTAATTATACCTTTGGAATTAGGATCAGTATGTACATCAGCCTACTCGTTTTCTAGCCTGTTTTTTAACTTAACTTGCAAGGAGACTTATTTGCTGTTCTACTCATGTCCCCCCTCCTTTATTTTCAGCATTCCCGACTCCTAGAAAGGCCTCCTTACCTGATGAACAAACGTGGCATGCTTATACAGAAGAGTTCTTCTGTAAGTACTACAAGTACACAACTCATATTGATCGCGTATGTAGGCCAGTATTTGCAAGAAACATTTGTGTGTGCAAATCTTATTGTAGTGATTAAAATGGTGCTGAAAATGAGCCACTTTCTACTTCATTTCAATCTCACTCAAAAACCTAGAAGAAGACAAAATAGAATGACATCACTAGTTTGAGTGCACTAATTTCAGATATTTTCCTCCGACCTCCTTCCCTTGTTTTTTGGTTCTAGACAGATGCTTTAACAATCATTACAGAGAATGACTGGAACAGTTTCTGTGAAGAGTGGGGCGGCAACAAGGAGAAAGGCATAATGGCAATAATTGAGTCCAGCGATGTCGCAGAAATTAATTTGGGTGGGTGCGGAGAAGACGTGTCACTATGTAAAGACCATCCAAGTTCTCAAGATGAAGCAAGTAATGGCCCTGAGATCAGACAGCCTGTAATTAGGACCTCTCCAGAGGTGATAAAAATTCTACCTCATTTTTGTTTTGAACTGTGTTAACCACTGTTCTCTGCTAGCTAGTAAAAGACCTTCAATTTTTCGTCCTTAATTCTTTTTTATTTTTTGGAGGCTTCTGCCTAGTCATAAACTCTTTTCCCTATAATCTGGTTCTAATTTCAGACCCAAGACCTCCCTCTTATCAGGAGGGGAAATGGCCACTGGGATTTGACTTCCCTTGTCTCTAATGCTGATATGGCATTGATGATTCTGCTAGATTTGTGAGGATTGCATTGGTGAACGAAAAAGTCATGAGTTGGCAAAGAAGCTGAATTACTTCAATGAGGACATAAGTGTATCTCTTGTGCGTGGTAAGGAAGCTCCAAGATCGATTTTAGAAGCTTCTTCAGCCACTTCTGAGACAGATCGGCGGGCCTCAAAGCGATCTCGAAAGACCAGCTATGGGACTTCAGTAAATCTAAAAGTTTCTGGTTCCACATCATTATACCGGTTAAAAATGATGATATGGGAATCGCTTGGGGTATGCTACAGTGATCAGATAACTTGATAAATATTTAGAACTTGATCATCAAAGATATATTGGATGCCATGTTCAGTCGTACATGCATCAAAGATTTTAAGCAGTAAGGTTTGGAATGTTTTTGTAATTTGAACTAATGTTTCTTCCATGGAATTCATAAATGTGTTTTAGGAAAGTTATATTCTTTCTAAAACTGACAAATGAAGTTTTCTTACTCAAAAGAGAAGCTTTGGCATTGGATAAATTTTGAAATATTAAAAGTCAGATATTGGTTGAAATTAGTCTATAGGTTGCATGAAATGACACACATGCCATCCAAAAAATCTGGATAATTGTGATACCTAAATAATTTTGCACGTCTTCACATATTGTGATGTCTAGATGAAAAGGATATCTAGTGTTTGGTTTCTGATCTGCAACCAGTGGTTGTCTTAGACAGATATGTTGTATCCTTCGGCTCTCCAACATTAATCTTTTTATCTTCACTTGATTAACCTCTGTAATGTCATAGCTGTAGAAACGTAGATATAGTGTCTGTGCTTATGTGCATCAGTTAACCTAGGAAATACTGCAGGTGGTTAAGGAGAACCAGATACTTCACAAAGGTTCGGTGATTATTGATCAGGAAAGTGCTACGCTTGCAGACTTGAGTATATTTCCTGGTGACAAGCTATGGGTGCAAGATTCTGAAATCCACGAGCATAGAGATATTGCTGGTAATTTGAGTCGCTATACTATAACTACCTTAAAATCAATGGTTATTTTATTTGAATGATAGTCTCCTCTTATTTAAGGAAAGCTTATTTCCTAACACAACTTGTATGCTTAAGCAGTAATATCATATAACAATGGAAATGACAATAACAGCCTGAAGTTCAAAATGGTTGACTGATTATGTGGTCTTTATTAACAGGTTTTGTGCTTCAGATTATCAATATGATTATGATATAACATGATTGTCCAGTGTTTTAGATGGGATAGTATTATGTTTAAATATTTGTTGATATGTTCACAGATGAGATTGCTGACCAGAAAGCAATTGCACAAGATCCCGAGAAAGGGTTTCGGGGAACACTTTTGACTACAACTACTGCATCCCCAGTTGTTTAAGATGCATGCTTTGATAGTTGTCTCCACGACACGTTAAATTCTTTAGGATCAATATTCTGGAAGGAAGACCTGAATGTTTGACTTGCATAGTGGAGGTAAGGCATCATTTCAAACGTGTGCATGTGCCTCTACTGAATATTATTCCTATAACCCTGGCTTCTGAATTCTGGCATCTTTATATTTTACATTTTTTGGTCAGAACTGGTGGCTGGCCTTGGTTGATTTTGGCTCCCAGCATTTTGACGTTGAAGGACTGGTTCAATACATAATTTTAGAACTCTCCAAGCGCTTTGTAACATTTATACCAAGAGATGAACTGGCCCTTTTTGGTACCGTTGGCTGATGTCTGTGAAGGAAATGAACATAGTGAATTTTTTATCATTTCCCTCTTGCAGACTGGCTGAACTTGGTGGATTTTGGCAATTGTAGATCCAACGAAACATGCTGTATCTTTTTGTAGTTAGAGATGAATTAAACAACACAGCACCGTTGGCTGACACTTGGAAAGTAGATGTAACTTTTGTTTTAGATCTGCTGTGCAAAATGTCTTGAAAGCTTTGTCCCATGAATGCTGGATTTCAGTCATGTTACGGATGATCTTTCCCAGCCATTGTTCTTTGGTCTAAATGGGAAAACAGCATCCCTTTATTGCATCAGATTGCAAACAGTCTGTCAAAACTTGTGAAAAGGCTGGTGTTCATGCTGTCATGCTTGCTCATCGAATGTTGGGGCATTAGGCCATACATTTGATGGACTGAATGCTATATGGCATGTGAACCTACGACAACCCAACTGTGCACGCAGCATCATTGAGCACCTGGACCTCTAGGTAACATGTACCAATTTTCTGCAATCTTGGGTTTGTCCTGGTGAGATGTGCTACGAATTGCAATCCGGTGGATGTTTTCAGGCGGTAGGTTGAGGAACCAACAAATTCTTCAATGTCTAGGATCGTGTCAGCCTATTTTACTTGTTTATTGTTTTCTGTTGATTGTTCTTCTTTGCCGCCCGATCCTGGAGCCAGATTGTGATAGTGTTTACTTTTTGGGTTTGGACTTTTGAGATGCTTGATGAACCAGAAACCGTTCAAACTCGATTTGGCTTGAGATGGCTTGTTTGGAGCACAGTGATTATTGAAGTGAAAATCTTCTACAAAACATGTCTTGACGTTACTATTTCATAGCTACAGCTAAAAAAATTCAAGAGACCATAGAATAAGCCCCCACGATAGACCACATAAAAATGGGATAAATGAGCGAACTAGACTAGTCCCAAAAGATTTATAATCCAAAAAATTGGGGATGATGATGAATGGGCCACTAATTTGCTCTGCTCGGATATACTAAATGCATTTTGCAGGGAGGGAGGTTGACCTGCTGTATTCTTTATTTATTGATTTGAAGATCAATAAATGTGCCTGCCGTCTCTACTGCATTGCACAGCCACAGCTTTCATCTTTTTGGGTAAAATTGCTATCCATTTTCTTCAAAATAAAATAGAAAGTTTCACGTTGTTAAACTTTTATGCATTAAACATCATTATTTAGTACACATTAGAAATGATGGGCGTAGTAATTAACACTCGTGATGGATAGAAAACTATTTAGATCCACCGTCTTCGCGAGTTCTGGTTTCCTTTGAACCACCGATCCCAGCTAGCGTTTACCGGACCCTGAGTCCTGTAATAAATAAGTAAATAATCAACTATCATCACACCAGCAAATGAACATTGATGATGATAATACACGGAGGCAGTGAC
Source organism: Populus x sibirica (assembly GCA_019202695.1). Classification (NCBI taxonomy): domain Eukaryota; kingdom Viridiplantae; phylum Streptophyta; class Magnoliopsida; order Malpighiales; family Salicaceae; genus Populus; species Populus x sibirica. The sequence continues at coordinate 239,016 of JAGMVL010000643.1, read as the reverse complement.
AATACTAATGACAAAATATATATGTTCTTACGACGGAAGTAGCGGGTCAGGAATTGATTCAACACCTGATAGGAGTCTGCAGAGCAAGTAATAAAAAATGAATTGAAAAAATTCAAGAATGAGCAAGGGCTTGAGATGGGACATATTTATTTTTCTCTAGCTGTTGCTTACTCTTTGCAAACAATCGATGATTCACCGAATGTATCAAGTTGGTCCAGCTCCTCCTGCAAATTTAGTTATTGCATAATACTCGGAGTATAATTTGTTGCTGCTTGTACTCGAACTGCAGAATACATGAAAGCTAACCTGTATGGAACTGATTTGACTCTGAAGTTGGGTGATTGCAGCTGCCATTCTATGCTTACTGAGGAAACTGTTGGGCCCTGTTCTTGGAAGAAAACTTGGTGTTTCTGCTGCCACCGACTCGTCCCTTTTTGGTTCTTCAAGTGATGGCACTGGTTGTCGCTCGTCCATTTCTATTGAATCTGATTCCACGGTTACCAAGACAGCCAGGTGTTTATGGAAAACAGGGAACGAGAGGAGAAGCCAAGAGAGGAGAGAAGTGGAGCAAGTAGCAGGCAGACAAGATTAAAGGAGAGTGGACCAAGTTTATAGAAAAAACTACACAGGGATAGAAAGTACACTGGCGTTTAATCAAACAATTAAGGGGACTTCTTGCAAATTTTTTATTTCCTTTTATTTTAAATTATTCTTGATATATATATTTAAAAATAAATTGTAAAAAATAAAAAACATTATTTTAATATATTAAAAAAAACACTTTTAAAATCAGGAAATAGTTGAGTCAAAAAGTTGAATGTAAATCGTGTGACGTAGATACTGAACACTGTTCGCAAACAGATACACTCATACACAGATCAAATGAAGGCACTGCAGCGACCAGCTCGTGTCATTACTTGCTACTTAATGTTTATCATCATTAATTAACTAGTCTCAGTGATATCAGAAAAAAAATTTAATAATCTCTTTACCGCTGTTGACGGTCCTCAATTCATCATTTTATTCAACTTTACCACAAACAAATTAGCTGGGGGAATGAGAACCACTCTACTTTTTTTCATCATACCTCAATAATTTCTATGGATTGAAATGGGTTATTTAGAAACATGTTTGCGGTTTAATTTTAAAATATTTTTTATTTAAAAATATATTAAAATAATATTTTTTATTTTTAAAAAATTATTTTTCATATTAACCCAATATGATATTAAAATAAAAAAATAAAAGAATTTATTTTCTTCGCTTTTAAAAACAAACAGTGCGAAGGATAGAAAAAATCCCGCCTATTCAATTTTGACTGGAGAACAGCTGTTTTTTTTTATTTAATTTTTTTCTTTTTAAGGAGAATAACTTGTTTTTGTACGTTATATGCAAGAAAATGGCTACGGCCCTTTTCAAATGGGCCTGTACTGGCGTCAGCGTAGCCTTCCTAGTCTTTTTAAAACCAGTAATGCAGGCTACAGAGAGGAATCGCATTGAATTTTTGAAAGGACGGTGGTGGTGGGCAAAATAAATCGCATGAAAATGTCGGCAAAATTAATCGCATCAAAATATAAGGACTTGGATTGATAAATGATATATCTGTCACTCTAGTCCAACACACACATTATTGAATTGAATATTCCAAATTCCAGCAAAAACCATCCAAGGTTAATAATGTCAATATGGGTTTTGATTTTTTGACATGGTAGACCAGGTTAGGAGCTATCCCAGCTACTTCCTGGTGCATAATTAAAAAATAAATAAATAAGTAAAATAAAGCCATGATCCCTCAAGTTTTGGAAATTGATGATATCAGCCCCTTTCTTCTATTTTAATCACTCTAGATCTTATATTTTTTGAAGTGTGTTAGAGATTGCGTTTCAAAATATTTCTAAAATGTATTAAAATAATTTTTTTATTTTTAAAATTTATTTTTGAAATTAGCACATTAAAACTATTTAAAAACACTAATTTTTTTAATTTTAAATGAAAAATAAACTTAAAAAAAAAATATTTTAACCGCACTAACAAACATCCTAAGTTATTAGTAATGTATGGTCACACAAAAAATCAACCGATTGTTTACGGGCAACAAGTGAATCTGAAAACTGAATAAAAGACTAGAAAGAAGAACCACGATTAAAATTAAATTTGAAAAAAAAAACTAACCTAGAAAACCTTATTCCAAAAACATAAAAATATTCAAACTTTTAGCGCTATTAAACCTATTATAAAAAAGGAGAAAAAAAATCAACCAGAAGCGTGTGGGGCACAAAATCAAAGTACCATGGGATAACATTAAAAAATGAGCGGCTAGGCACTTGATTTTCCCCACTGCAACCAAAACAAAGATGTCAAATATAATATCAGAAGAAAACCCTTATCCAGAAGCAAGCAAGAAACCCAACTATTTGCGCGTGAAGAAGAACATGTTATCTATTAAATTAAAAATTTGTTTATTTTTTGTTTTAAAAATATTTTTATATATATTTTTCTCTGCTTCAATTAATTTTTTAGTAATTTTATCTTTTGATAGGTTAATATTACAAAAAAAAAATAAAAAAATAAAAAAAACATCTAGGTACTCATAGCGAAAGCTGAATTTGGACAGACCGAGGGCATCTAAATTAATTTCTCAATGACCCTCTCATTTATTATATTGTCTCCTACACGCTTTTTATCCTCGGAAGAGAGACACTCTTGACTCCTTCAACCCCCCCACAGTCCTGAGACAATTATGCCCTCTGAAAACAACATTTGAATGAAATCCTCATGGGCAGTCTCGACCTTTCCTGCTTCAAATAACCACGCGTTCTAGACGCTGCTTTGTTCTCTCTCCGTGAAATTTCCTTGTATGAAAAATCCTATACTACCTACGTGTCCCTTTCCCTCTCTCTACTTGTAAAAAATCAAAAGAAAGGAGAGGAGATTCCAGCTGAAGTTGCTCGGATTCAATATTGTTTATTTCCAGCCCGTATTCCCTGAACCCTATAATATCAGGAAAAAAACCAGAGAGCAAACGCTGCACCCAGTTTTGATTTTTATTTCCTTTTCGACTCTCCCTGTAATACACGTGGAGAGATGCCACAGCTATTAAAGCCAAGGCTCATGTCTCCGTTCAGACAAAAAGCCAAGTAGATTTCACATCTTGAGTCTCCAACTTCTTTCTTTCTTTCTTTCTTTCTTTCTTTTTCCCTTTTCAAGTTAAAAGCCGTAACAACCCCCTTTTTGCTCACAACATAATCAACTGTAAAGACTCGAAAAGATGGAAAAGAGGAAAAGAATCGTATCATTAGCGACGATGACGCTCTTGTTCTTTATAGTAATGGCTGCTAATTTTCGAGGTTGCTTCTCTGCTGCCAGTCAAACACCCATCAAAGGAAAGTCAACCACGCCTGCTAATGATCGAGTTGGCTCCTCTGTCTTCTTTCGTGTCACCGGAAATGTCTATCCTACTGGGTGCGTGTTTTCTTGATTCTTTGCAAAAATGAAATGAAAATATTGGATTCGTGTGTCTCCTGTTACTATCTTTTAATGGTCTGTTTTATTAGAATATTGGATTCATGTACTATCTTTTTTGTTGGTTTGGAGGAACTGCTTGGCCATTCATCAACTCTGAATTCCATTGCCTCTTGGATAATTCCATGGTCATTTGTTTTCGTTTTCGTTTATTTATTCCGGGCACCACTGTCTCTGTAACTCTATTTTTATTTGCTTAATTGACTTCTACAACCGGGTCTGGTTCTTTCTCCTGTTTGCGGGATGTGTTGCTGTTTTTGAACGATTCTTTTGACTTTTCAAATCACATTCTCCCGACTCAATTCCACCGCCTGGATTCTTCTAGGAACAACTGGAACGACCCGTTTGTAGTCCCGCGTAGTTTCTTTAGCATTTCTTGAGATTATCTCTCCTTCTCCAGGGAATGTTGACTTGACCCCTTTCTCATAAATTAATTCTATATCAGATTATCAGGTGTCTTTATTTTTTTGGAAAATAATTCTATATTAAATTGCTTATAATTGAGATTTCAAGTTTGTAACTTGACTTTTAAAGATTTCTTTGAAGTGCAATAATAACGAATCTTCTTGCAATTTGCAGGCACTACTCTGTGATTCTGAACATAGGCAACCCACCAAAGGCTTTTGACTTGGATATTGATACTGGTAGTGATCTCACCTGGGTCCAATGCGATGCTCCTTGCAAAGGTTGCACTAAGGTAAGCGTGTCCTTGTATAGAAGACAAAACCAGTAATGTAACAGAGTCTTGTAATGACCTGGCATTGTGTTTAATATGCATTCTAATGTGCAGCCTCTTGATAAACTTTACAAGCCAAAGAACAATCGTGTGCCTTGTGCAAGTTCCTTGTGCCAGGCCATACAAAACAACAATTGCGACATCCCAACTGAGCAGTGTGACTATGAAGTCGAGTATGCTGATCTTGGTTCATCTCTTGGCGTGCTGCTGTCGGACTACTTTCCGCTACGATTAAACAATGGCTCTCTTCTCCAACCTAGAATCGCCTTTGGGTGGGTTTCATGCATTCCATCTCAGTTGACGCACCCTTTAACATTTTTTTCTGTGCTTGACGAGTCCACAACTAAGCTTAAAAGAAACTGTACTTTTATTCTGGTAGCTACTGTAAAATCTGGTGGCATATACCAATTTATATGATTTTGGAAAATCTCGAGCATGGATCACCATCTTGAAATACGTTGCAATCATGCAGGTGTGGATATGATCAAAAATATCCTGGCCTACACTCACCGCCTGACACAGCTGGGATTCTTGGCCTTGGCAGAGGGAAAGCAAGCATTCTTTCGCAGCTACGAACGCTGGGTATCACGCGAAATGTGGTCGGCCACTGTTTCAGTAGGGTAACAGGTGGCTTTTTATTCTTTGGAGATCACCTTTTGCCGCCTTCAGGAATCACTTGGACTCCAATGCTACGCAGTTCCTCAGAGTAGAGTGCTCTAGCTCTGTTTTTTTCCTTCTTCAGACCATTGCTCTCAGCTTTTATTTCGCTCGGTTTCTTCAATTAAAATGCACCAATTCTTTTTATTTTCATCCAGCACACTGTACACGTCAGGACCAGCAGAACTACTTTTTGGTGGAAAGCCCACTGGCATTAAGGGACTCCAGCTGATTTTTGACAGCGGGAGTTCCTATACCTACTTCAATGCTCAAGTTTACCAGAGTATACTTAATCTGGTGAGATACGCTTGATTTTTTATTTCAGGAAGATAACATTGAATCAGATAAAGAAAAACACAGTAAAATATTTTGTTACACGAATCATTAACTTTCTGTCTCAGGTGAGGAAGGATCTTAGTGGAAAGCCATTAAAAGATGCACCGGAGGAGAAGGCACTTGCAGTGTGCTGGAAAACTGCTAAACCGATCAAATCTATTCTTGACATCAAGAGTTTTTTCAAGCCCTTAACCATAAACTTTATAAAAGCAAAGAATGCGCAGCTGCAGTTGGCACCTGAGGACTACCTCATTATCACTGTAAGCACCTCAAAAGACCTTTCACAAGTTCCCTGCACGGCTGCACTTAGCAACCATACATTTAGACATCAGCAGGCATATTAATAACCTCTCCTCATTTCAGAAAGATGGGAATGTGTGCTTAGGGATTCTGAACGGCGGTGAGCAAGGCCTGGGAAACCTCAATGTGATAGGAGGTGAGAGATTAACAGAACCATGGACCCTACCAAATAAAACCTTTAATATATCCTAATCGTATAAATCTGATTCCTCTGTTCCGTGCTATCCAGACATTTTTATGCAAGACAGAGTGGTGGTTTATGACAATGAGAGACAGCAGATTGGATGGTTCCCAACAAATTGCAATAGACTTCCCAAGTCCTGATCCATTCTCTAGTAATATCTTCATTTTATGCACTTAATCTTGGAACTCTCACCATGATGATCTTCCTCCTGTTTATTTAACAGCGTGGATCGTGAATATAATGAAGGTTTTTCCCAGCCTTATGCGGCCTACTTTGGTATCCTAGAGGAGCATTGTCCTGCAACATATGCTTCTGAGAAGACCAAACTTTTCACCAAAAAATAGAAGGAAAAAATAACTTAATGTCATTAGACATTATTGATACAGACAACAGAGCTTTTGATATTCAGTGACATTTAGCATAGATGATGTAAATGGGTCTGTCCCACATAAATATACGAGTTCTTGTTCCATATCTGCTGCAAGTTAGCTACTGATTAAATACAAAAAATGCCATCTGCCATCCCCATGACTGTAGCTTCTACAAGGAGTTAACTGTGAGAAGTTGACAAATTGATTTAGTTACTGTTTCGATGACTGTACAAATAAGATTACACCTGCAAAAAACCAACACGAATATGCATGAGTTGAAATTTGAAGGAGCAGAAAATGTGTTTTGGGGTTCATATGGCCACATCAAGAAATGCACATAGACCCGCTGTCTCTATCCCACTTCACCTATTCCGTTTTTATTTACCCCCCAAATTTTCGGGTAGATGGAAGGGTATAGGTGTGTTAATTGTGCTGCGTGGTGAGGCTGTATCTTTGGGTTTATCTGTAACCTAAATGTGATACGGGATTAGATTATCAGTACATTGGCGTGAGCATTATGGCGTAGATGAAGAGTTGCGTTTATATCCCTCTGAAAGCATAAAATCTATCAAAGGTTTAATCAATTTTACATGTTCTTGGTTATCACAGGAACTTTACTGATGGTGAATTAAGAAGTCTGATTCAAAGAAATGTAAATATCCTGACAGGTGTGGCCAAAAATAACGACGCAACAAGATGCCAATCGCAAAACATCAACACAAATTGTAAATAGAGATCGATAGCCCGAGATTATGGATTTTACAAAATGCTATGTTGCCAAGAGCAGGTTATCAAAACCCTAAGCTTGAATCTTCATAAATTTAGGCTGTGCATCAAAAATACCAAAGTATTGTAAATATAGAAATGATTTGATTTTAAATTTACACTGGAACAAGTGGTTAGCTAGATCACGTCAGCAGACACTTCTTAGGAGTAGACGAAATTAGGGTCAGGACTAACCTAGGTCAGCAGCTCTGATGGCAGCAGCATTCCATAAGTTGGATTTAGTATGCTATCAGACACGATTTGCACACTGCATGGTGAAGCAACTATAAGAGATGATCAATATAATATTTAGTACTCCTGTGAATCCCAAAAATAAGTGCTAGTCAATGTACTCGGATGCATTGCATAATCAAACTCCAAATACTTAACATGAAAAAATTTATTTTTAATGCAAATACCATCAGGCTCACATTTGCAAGTTAATTAAGTTATTCATTAAAGTTTAGACGAGATACATGTTGAAAGGCGAAAATACAAGTTAACAAAGCAGCTAAAGAAAGCACATCCAGTAACCTCATTTAAAAGAGCGAGAATAAAAGAATGTCACCTTTGCATGGCAGATTTTAGTTATGGCTTCGACGTGAAAATTCTGTAGATCTTCAAGAGCTGTGACATCCAGACCATCTATGTCTTCAACCTAATAAAATATTTGAATTGATTAATTGCAGTCAGTAGCTTCGATCTGTCTGTATAAAAATTAATTCTAGAGAGATCATTTGATTTGAGACAAATGCCAGGATTTTGAATATCAAAATCCTATGACATGCTTAATTCTTAAGCAGTTCAACAATGAAATTGGAATCAAAATAAATTGGAATGTTGGACCCCACGATGTTCTAATTGCTAAAATTTATGCCATTGAGCTTGTGATGAACTCTAAACAGAGAACATTTATTGTTTCGGTGATCTAGGGCACTCGATCAAACTGTTGTGTACTCTGATCATCTCTTCACGCATGCACTCTTACACAAACAGTAGCAATTCAGTTAACATCTAGCCAAGTTAGAATACCTGAAAATCATCCAGGCAAAATTTATCCAGGTGCAGGAAAGGGGAATTTGTTATGCAATTTCAATTTGGTCAAGAAAATAAATACCTTCAATCTTGAAATAATGCTTTCTAGCTGTTTGCATTTTCTTCTCTCTTTCTGATAGCTTACTTTCAACTCTTCTAATGTCTTCATCCCATCAATGTTTTCGAAGGTTTCATCTTTGGATATTCTAGAAGAATGACCATTAGATAGCAGAAATCCACTTTTAAGACCTGCTCCAAAAGTGGTAGATGCATAGACCCCTTCAGATGGCATGTCCTCAGCATTAACACCAGACTTTCTCATCTTTGCAACCAGCACCCACATATTGGCAAGCTCGTTTTCCAAATCTTCTTCATGATGTTTTGCTTCATCAAGTTGTTTTCGTAGCTCACCTTCTACCTTGTTTCTCTCAGAAAGTGCCATTTCCAATGAAGCTTCTCTTTGGTATCTTTCATTTAGTTCCTTCTGCAACTCCCCAACCAAAAGACTATCCTCAGTTTTTCTAATGCGTCCGTCAGGTAGAGAACCAATGGAGTTACTTTGTGTAAAATCATATGAAATGGACCTCTGACAGCAGTTAGATCTGCATTGTGTCTCTTTTGCAGCAGCCAGATCACCGGACAGCTTCGCATTTTCATAAGACAGCTTGGTTACTTCTTCAGCCAAATTTCGCAGCTCAACTGCAGCAGCAGCCGCCAATTCTTTTGCATACGATGCTTCCTCTGCCAGTTTTTGGCTTTGAATTTCAAGTCCATCCTTTTCTTCAATCAGCTTCACCTTCTCTTGCTTCAGATTCTCTATCTCAGAAGCCTACAAATACATAAACAGAGCCCATCACTCAAACCGTTAGAACCACCAGAGAAAAAAATAGGCGCCTGTAAATTAGTAGATCCATGAAGATAGCATAAAGACAAAAAAAATTGAGTACCTAAAAAGAAAGTGCCAAAAAATTAAAAGATAAACGAACCTGTATAAGAACTTGAGAATTCAATAAACTAGTGCCATTGCACTCTTTGGGGTCATCTTGGGAAAATATTTGATTCAAACTCATGACACTTTTTGGTGTGTTTTCATCAGCATAAATTTCTTCAAATGACCAAATCTCGTTCCTCCCTTCTTTGCTCTTTCTGTGTGTGGTAGACTCAGATTCAGCAATTCTCTGTTTTCTGGAGCTTTTTTCTGATAATGAATTTAGCTGTTGCCGCAGCAGAAGAATTGTCTCCTGCATCTCAGTGTTCTCTGATATCTGTTACAGCAACCATGTATCATAAAAAACTTGACATTTTAGAGCAAAGAGAAAGTGATTATACAGCTCTAGCATGTACCTTAATCTGCAGTTGCTCCTGAAGTATCCTATTGTCTGCTGACTTAATCTTGAATACTCATCCCAAAACAAAGAAATCAAGTTAGTAAAAAATCCTGCCATTTGATGCTGAAAAAACTATCCTTGCAGCTAGCCAGTAAGTAGGATAACAAACCTCAAGTTCAAATGTTTTTTCATTGAGCTGAGTAGTGAGCTTGGATAAAGCCTGCAAGACAGAGAAGGAAACAAATTAGAGGCCAAAGGTTACTGAATGTCACTGGTTTGTCCTGTAATGTTAACTTGCCAAAAAAAATACATAGAATTCTAATTTGTTGAATTCCGACAATTCAAAATAAAAATTATTTCACCACTTCACTTAAATGCAATTCATTATTTGATTTGAAAGATAGCCACACACAACATATAGAGAATTTCAGAATAGTGAACTGGCGCAATCAGGTACCAGTGTCTCAATAGTTGTCCTTTCGAACATCACTTTTATTTCTCACTTCTAGAGCCACCAAAAAACCTTTAATGGGATTCATTTGACTGTATATTTTAAAATAACACTCCTTGGCTCTCTCTAAAATCTGCTCATTTGACTCTGTTAATTTTTGCAGTTCACTATTTTTCCCTGGTTTCTTCAAATCTGCTAAGCCTATCACATCACACAGAGTTACCTTTGGCATTTCAATGCTGGTTGATGTGTTTGACGTCATCTCAACTGATCCAATCATGCGTCGCTCTAGAACATGCATCTGATGCTTCTTTTCACTAATTTCAGCTTTCAACTTTTGCATTTGTTCCTATGTCAAACAATATGCCCATCAAAATAAATCCATAATAAAAACAAATTTTCAGTTCCTTGTCAAGGAAGAGACCTGAGAAATCAAATAGGTTGACATCTTATTGAAATCTAATGCACAAGGAGGATCATCACCTTCAGGTGTAAATTTTCAGGGTTGCTAGCTGCTTGCTCTGAAAGTCTCTTCAGAGAGCTAGTACACAATGCCACCTCCCCAGCTAACATTTTCACCTGCTCACGAAGAAGATCCATTTGATCCGTTATTGTGGTACCAGTCTGCATGAAAAGCATTCAAACCATTCCTGTTAACTCATGACCTTTGCTGAAAAGCACACCTTACACTTATTCAAAGGAATTCGACAACTCAACATAACTAAGCAAACTACCTCGAATAAAAAATATGGAAAAATTATACGCCTACAACACAAATTACCACCTCCACTATAGTAATCAAGGGATCAATAGACACTTGCTGAGTTGATTACATGATGGATACTGCCAAAATGGAATGCAGTAAATTACAGAAGATGCCTATGTCCTACAACCCAAGTTACATCGAGATGACAAACATTTATCTCAAATTTCCCAAACCACTTGTGACCCTAATTGTAATGAAGCCATGCATGGCTTTGCTTGCAAACCCCCAACGGGAAGTAGGAAACAGACTTAGAAATAAAAACTACCTGTACTCCTTGTATTATTTGTATTCTAAACCACCCTTCTTTTACCACTGAATGGTGCATGATCAAGCAAAAACATGGATATCCCACTATCTATTTAAAGGCAGCAGCACACTACAAAACTCACCTAATATATTATCATGAAAGCATAGCAGATATGGTTACTTGTCATAAGCAATAACAGGAAAAATGACTGATTCAGCAGTGTTAAACCACAATACACTCATATATGATACTTATGAAAGAGCATGGTATTGTTAAAATATTAAGATAGCAGTTAAAGTTCGTCTCACCGGAGGCAATCGGCGACCTCCAATAGTAGCACTAAACAGGTCACCAGCTTGTGTTCTTTCTGGAAATGAATCAATGATTGTATTTTCATCTCCCTTCCTACTGATAGATTTTCTCTTTCCATCTTTTATATCATTGAATGTGACCCTATTTTGTGACAATTTGGAACGGGAGGCAGGTGATCCACCAGCAGAGCTCTCACTATCTGTACTAGGTGACGACCCTACTGGATTCTCTGGCTTCTGCAAGGGAAATTATTAAGAAGTTTTATCAAGTTAACTGCAACTAACAGGAGGTTTAGCAGAACAGGTCCAAACATCAATGCAAACAGTGCTCTCTAGAATAATTGAGTCATAAAGTATATAAAGAGCATCATCCTTATTTCGGATATGATCGGTCAAAATTTCTTTTGTTCATAATACAAAGGTCCAAATTCACCTCATAAGTCAAATGAACCGTTCATCCAGTTGTATGATAAAATAACTATTTCCTTTGGACACTGTTTAAAACGCCAAACGAGCTATCTTCCAAACATAGAGGTAGCTGAGAGGATAAATTGTTGCAATATGAAGATCAAATGGTTCACATTTATTAACCATCACCACTCAATTTCAAGATATCTGCTGATCTTTCTTAACTGTTTAAAGATCAGCAAACTTTTTCGTAGGTTATCAGAAAGATGTGAAGCGCTTCTGACTACAGCTTTTACAAGCCAATTTAAAGGCTCTTCTAAACATGACATCTTCACTGAAAGAATTAAAAGGGATTGATTCCGTAGCCCAGCCTCTCTGCAAATGGACGGGCTAAAACATAAAGTACATTTTCCATTTAGCAAAGTGCTGCTCCAATGTATGGCTGTAGCAGCCTTGTAGTTATCAAATTCCAATAGGAAACAGTCATGGCAATATCTCAGCTTCCTATCATAGCCCACGGATGCTTAGATCAATTACATTGCACTATTGGGTGGAGATGCTCATACCATATACAAGAGGCCATACCTTAAATCCATAAAAAAAAAAAACAATGTGGGGATTTCTCTAACAGCATTTAAATGAAAAACAAGAACACACTAGGTGTGACTAGATGTAGCCAATGCATGTAAAATAAAAGTAAAAGGAAAGGAAAAGTAGCTTGAGGAAACTTGAAAGGAGAAACACAGTAGAGTAATAATGTATTGATGAAATTCCATGATTATCTCTCTTTACAGCCAGTATAACATCATAACAAACCAGATCCATCTCTAATTAAACATTCATGAAAAGGGTCCTCTTTTAAAGCACAAGAATGTACCTTCAGTTTAAACCAGCCAAGCATCCCCCGCCTCCTGTTTCGTTTAAAATCCTTCACCAACTCATCTAGATTAGTAATCTCATCTCTTCCTTCTACAGAAAGCTCAGAAGCATAGCTTCCAGCATCTTCTTCTGTCATGTATTCCCTTTTCCTATCCGGCAAATATGCCAGCTGCGACAACAATAAAATCAAGAATCCATAAACCATGCCATCTTGATTGAAGATCCAGAAACTGCTTCTTGCAAAACAAGCAAATAACAAACCTCATCTTCCCCAAATGAATGCCTTCTTATATGATCAGATCTTTCAGGTAGACTTGATTGCATGGAATTTTTTGTGGAAACTAAGATGAGCTTGGTCAATCGCTGAATTCTTCCCATTAAAGCTGCCTTGGCTTGTTCCTCCTCTTCCAATCGTGACTGTAATTTGACCTGACCAGCTTCCAGCTTTGACCACGGGAAATTACACAACAGAACTTTTGAGTATATGAACAGAATTCACATGATAATCTATTATTTAATTTAAGGAAAACTTGATCACATATTTAGCAACAATAAAAAATGCAGCATCATACACCATGCTACCCTGATCACATATTTAGCTCCATTCTGAGGAGACATTAATTAACATGTTCAAGTTAGAGTAGAAAAACACCAATGTCGCAAAATATCTATAACCCCTTAAATTTCTCATCCATGATTTATAAAGAGATGATTACATACACTCTTTATTTAATTATCAAACTTATACAAGACCTCACAAAACAAAATATAGATTCCAAATATGGGGTGGGAGTAACTGTTGTCATCCAGAATATTAGCAACAACTAAAATAAAAGGATTATATAAAGCATAGAAGTCCATTGCAAAAACCTGAAGCTTCAAATTAACAAGATCTTCTTGGGTAGATGCAGCCATATAAGGACTCTCCATCATTCCACGCTTTAATTGATGAAGCTCTTGCTTTAAACAGGAAATTTCCTTCTGGTACTTTTTAATGAGAGATTTCTCATCCATAATCTAAAGAAAGCATTTTAAGAAATGAATGAAAATTATGAAATTGCAGCCTTTTAAGTTAACCACACTTAGCATGAAAGGGAAGCTAAAAATTCACCTTATTCTGAGAAGCCTTGATTTCCACTTGCTTGCTCCTGTGAGCAAACTTAAGTGTATTGTGTGTCTCTTCACTGTTGCTAGAGGCAGGTGTCACTGTGCATATAAGCTACATGCAAGTTTGAGAAGGAAATTTAGTAAAATGTAATAGTATGCTATTCCAATAACATGGAGGATAGCAACAAAACAGAAAGTGTAACAACAATCCCTTCCACCTGCCCCTCCCCAGACCCACAAATAGACACAAAATATTTAAAAACTTCCTCCTTCGAATAAATATGAATAAACTATTTTACACCAAACAAGTTACATTGCTGCAAGGAAAAGATGTCACTATATGAATGCTAAAAAAATCAGGAGTATTATGCCGAACATACAGAGACACGTCCATGGCCACTGAGAGATGACTGCAATAAACGGGTGAGTTTTGAATCTCGATATGGAACGTGAGTTGCTTTTTCATCTGTTAATTTAGAAATAACCTGCAAGGAGAGGCAGCAACACTGTCAGGTTATATGAATTGACAATTTGGATACAGAAAGACTTAGATAAAGTTCCCTGCTCCCCAGCACTACAACACATTCTACACGCCAATAGTCAAGAAACCATGTACTTCATGCCCCCAAACAAGTTTAAAATGCCTTGCCAAGGTCATTCAGATTTAGTTGTTTGTTGTCCAAACCTTTTATGGTGCCCAAACTAATTTTGGTATCCATCCATAATTGACTATCACCAGCTCAAAATTAACCTAATCTGGCATTTTCCAGCATTCATTGAAATTTTAACCAGTGAACTAACAAATTAGCATTAACAGTCCAAACTTCTTAGCTAATGGGACGTTGCACAAAACAGAAATGTGAGGCATGTTAGCAGGTTGGAATTGGTTTCAGTATAAATGTCACACAATGAAAATAAGATGTCAAATAGATAAGAGCAACATCTTACTGTGCCAAGAGTAAGCAAGCTTTTGTTTATGTATGAACCCTCTTTTCTCCTTAATCCAGTTGTTTCAGTTTTAGAACTTTCAGATCCTGCAAGATCAATCAAGTTCTGCACGGAATTTAAGTCACGTCGGGTACCCAGAAGCAGACTGTAATGAACAGAAAAATCATATTCAAATATATCTGACAAAAGAATCTACCAATTGGGACAAAGTCACATCTTCTTCCCCTTGATATTCCCCACATGGACTGCTTTCAATAGTCTGATAGATAATGACACGTTAAGTACCGCAAAATAAAATCTAGAGATAAATAAGGAGCCATCCCATTTAGGTGAAATCAGTCGAACAAACTTTAAATGATAAGGTTATCAGCATGTTTAGTTTTAGAAAGTTCAACTCTAGCTTCAAGCAGTATTGAACTGGAAAGGGGGGGGGGGGGGTGGCTAGAGAATGTGAAACTTCATAAACCGAAAATAGAAAACAGATACCAGGGTGAAAATTGTGTGGCTTCGACTGCTTAGAAGATTGAAATTATTAGAACCCACATGTCTGTGCTCTGCAACAATCAGAAATAGTGTCATTAGAGAGGTGCCTAGCTGCACAACACCATATAGTTGATAAATGTATTGTAACTAGAACAATACTATAGGACAATTCAGTGCCCGCACTTCATAATGTCTAATGTAGGTGAACTAATTAAACAACCATATAAAAATACATTGCCTAAACGAGATCAAAGGAATCACATTGAGTGGAAGTGATCATGTTTGGCAGCTAAATGTGGGTCAGTGAATACTTAGATTTTCCAAACATGCATAACAGAAGTCAAGTACCTTCTCCAGATGCTATCAAGGAAAGAGCATGAGCAGGTGACAAAACAACTTCTACTTTGATTCCCTCAACATATGTTCCCTGATGACATGATAAAATGCACCTTAAAACAAGCTCTCAAATAATAGACAACCCAGGTTCTATGCATTGAAATTTATAAATGGCAGGGGAGTTCAAGTTTAAGTTGCTTTTTGTAATTCTTTTTGTCACTAATACAATTTTTATCGAAAAAAAGCAAATAAATATTTCAGAAACAAGTTAAAAGGACGGCCAAATTTTGATTTTAGTTTGCGAAACACTTCAGCTATTGGCAACAACTTGATCTTGCATCTACAACTGAAAAATGCAATTTCAAAGAAGGTTTTGCTTCCATATCAGTGAATAGAGTTGAGGTGATGGTTCAATTTCATTTGTTGCTGAATCAACAAGTAACTTCCAGTAGGATGGATAATTAGACAAGAGATATGCAGGGTACTTTCTTATTTGCATGCATGATACTGACAGCAAATAATAGAATTGAGAATATTGGTGCAATATCAGGCAGGAAGTAAATGGCCACAGCTACTGCGCTCCAAGCAACCACACCATCACACACTAAGGGTTTTATCAACTTCATCGAAAGCAATCTATTTTAGAAGCATTTCAACTTCATATATCCCTCTTGATAAAACAGCAAGTAATCATATGGTGCAAAATTCCCAGACTTAATGTAACCACCTGAGCATCCTCTCGTATTCTTAGATTCTGCCCCATTGGATTAAGCAAATCATTGATAACCTAGGGAAAGAAAAGGAGAGTCAGCAGGAAACAGCAGATACCAATCATGAAGAAGAGCAATTCATTCAAATTACAATTTGGCATTTATTTTGGATAGGAAGGTATATAGTAAAAACAAATAACTAGTTTTAGCAGTGATGCTAATTACATAGGTGAAATCCATAAAGCATGTCTATCACTAAAGCTAGAAGAGCAATTTACAGGCATCTTTGCTTTGCTTCAATCACTAATGATGAATGTTTCTGCCCATTAGTGGACTAGTAGTACAGTCCACTATCAATGCAAACTAGTGAAAGAGTACTTTAATGAAAAATGGATCAATTATAGGTAAAGAGTCATATATGCATGGACTGAAAACTGAAATTAAAAGTCAGGAGTTTACTACTAATAACTAGTAAGTCTCAGCGATCCATAAATTTCATAGTGAGTAAAGGGAGATTGACTGACCTCATTGTAAATTTCTAAATATGAAACACGAAGAAGAAATTCTCGCCCAGGTGTCTGAAAATGACAGTGTAAATAGGCTGTTCGCCAAAATATTCATTTCAATCACAACCAACAACAGGCAGAGTAATCCACTACCTCTTGTATAATTCCAAACACATCCTTCACTGCCAACGGAATAATTCCAGGTGACTTTTGCTCTCCCTGCAAAAAGAGAAGGTACAAGATTGCGCCACAATAATTAACAAGCATTCAGAACAGGACAGCTGATTGATCAAAACCAGGTGCAGGAAAAATGAAAAACCAGTCAATTCTATCCACCAGTTTGTTAGATGGCTTATTTTCTCTCAATGGTTTTGCTAAATAAGATTTCATGTCAAGCATCCTAGTGGAAGAAACATGTTGATGCATCATAATTTGCTAGTCTGAAACCTTCTCTCTTTGTCAAAATACAGAAAGAATTGAGAACAAAGAATAATGCAGAACATAAGTTCACCGTCTTTATGAGTATCAATCAAAATGCTAAACAGCTAGTTCCATGTCAGCCTCCCTTGTATAAGGAATGATAGGATGCATTTAATTCGCTAGTTCAAAACTCTCTCAGTGCAGTGAAAACCACCAAAAAACAAGTAGAAAGCAATGCAGAAATCAGTTTCCATGATCCTAATTAGCATCAATTGCGACCATGGCAGCTATCTAACGCATCAGCAGGGCCCACAGGCATGACTAGTAGGCCATTGTGAAATTCCCAGCAAAATGCTAGGGAGGACATGACCGTTACAAATTCTGTGCATGTGATCTCCAGGTGATAGCTTACATGCATTGTATGAGTCTTGCCACTGCTAGTAACACCATATGCAAAAACAGTCCCTGCATAAAAACAGAGCATTTCATACATTTAGCAAAAAGTCCTCCCAAATTTGAAACAAATACTGTTATCACATTACAAACAAGAAATTCAGTCACTGTTAATAGTTATCAAACACAACCACCCCATCTAAGTACGATTATCACACAATCCATACTCTTGCAAATTACAAAACAAATAAAATAGCCAACGTTTGTTTTTGCCAGTGAGCACCAGTGGAATTTTAGTGGATTGAAAACCAATTCAGTTGGGCTCCATTCGAAATTAGTTTTTAGTAAACGAAAAGATTTAGGTTCAGTAAGAAGATAGTTACCATTAATCCCTTTCATTGCACCACCAACCACATGCTCGGCTGCAATATCATAAACATGGCGCGTTGTGGTTGCCGGACCAAATACTTTATCTGGAATCAGATGGTTAAATAATTAAATACAAATTTCCATTTTTAAAGGCAAACAAACAAATAACATTTTTAGAACTTGTTATTGATTGATTAATTGATTAATTAATCATGAAATTCTCTTCAAACTCGTTAGATATGTAAATCAAGGGAATTCACTTGTTTATATACGAGAAAGTGAAAATTAGAATTTAGAGCTAACCAAAACCATAAGCAATTGAGGGATTGTACTCGTTTCTCACTGTAGAATCTCCATCGGCATACCATGCTATCTCGTCTCCTTTATTAATTTCCCTAGCACTAGTAGAGACACCATCACAGCGTCACTATCAGATAAACAACTGACCAATCACTGCTAGTCAACAGAACAAGAAAAGAACAAATCAAGTAAACGGTGTTGCTGCAGTACCTGAGAGGGCGGAACCTGACTGTGACAGTCACGTTTTCCTTGCTCCGGCTGGTTTCAGGCTGGTCATGAGGCGTTGGGTTTGGGCCCGAACTAGCTGGAGAGCTTGACAGTCTCGAGGGAGGCCTCGACGAGGTCGTCGAGGAAGGAGTTAACGGCCGTCCGGTGGGCTTCGGAGCCGGAGGCGGAGGTTGCGCCGGTGACTTCCGCGAACGGAACGGCGAGATGGCGGATGACCGTTGGGACCTACTAAATGACATGGAGGAAAGAGAAAGAGAGAGGGAAATGGCAGTAGGGTGTTTTGGAATTTCTGGAGAGAGAATAGAAAAAATAAATAAAAGGAGGTCAAGTAGAGGTCACATGCCGGCCAAGAGTGTTTGTGTTTTTTGTATGTGCCGCCTTTTGGACTTTTTTGGCGCCCATTGTCAACAAAACGAGGGGGCTGCTGTACAGCCCAACTTTTTTAAGTTTTCGTACGAATTGTTTGTTTTTGAGGAAAGAGTTTGGGGTGTTTAGTCCAGAAAAGGCAGGTATGGTGTGAGTGCGTGTTTTGATCAAACAGGAATGGCCCTGATTGGATAAATGCCGCTTTGTTTTTACTACCATTACTAATTACTAATCACGTCACAGATAAACTTAGAGAGATACTTAAAACATTATAGCATTTTTATTATAGCGCGCAGTTTACACATAACCACTGTTCACATCATTGTTTATAATCACTTTTTTTTTTATCTCTATAATTTTTTTCGGAAATTTATTCATTCACAATTTCATTTTCAAAAAGTGTTTTAGTATGTTTTTATGTATTGAGATTTATGTTAATTTGCATGATGTCGTGTACACGAAATGACAAAAAATATTTTAGATGTGTCAACTAGGTTTGCATGATTAATTTATAGAAATATAAATTGCACATACTTAGCAACCCAAACTACCCTTCACGACAAGCGCATGGATATTTATATCTAAATGATAACCAATAAAATATTTACATGTTTATTTATTTATTATTTATTTTCAAGAATATTAAATTTTTGCTCTGGCATTTGTTTAGGGTTTACAACTCTTTTTATGATCAAACGAGTCATTTAATTTTTAATTTATTTTATTAAGTGTATACATTATCTTTATATATTTTCAATAAAAAAAATATGATATTGAAAAATACACCAATAACATGGATACCTTCCTTTTCTTCTGTTATATATTAACTTTGAATCCTTCCTTCTTAGGATGCAACATGGGTATATTTAGGGTGTGTTTGAGAGTGGTTACGATTATTTTTTAAAGTATTTTTTACTATAAAATATATTAAAATAATACTTTTTAATATTTTAAAAATTATTTTTGATACCAGCTTATTAAAACAATTTAAAAACACTAAAAAAATATTAATTTAAAAAAATCAAACTTTTTAGAACGCAGGTTAGATTGTGTTTCCTAGCAAGCCCTGCTAGTTTGCTTTTAAAATTTAACGTTAGATGAATTGATGACTTTCATAAGTAATTTGTAATGAAGTTCATGTGAAGTCGGGCACACTTAATAATCAAGATAAATAATTTGTAAATAATAAATTTATGTACTCTTAAATCTATATATGTGTGTAGCTGTATGCGCGCGCGTGTGTAAAAAACAAATTCATAACATTGCAAGGATTTAACAAGTACATGTCAAAAACAACATTACATGTTTCATCGATCATATCATTGTCTACATGACAAAATTAATCCCAAAATTTACATGTCATTAACGGTCCAAGTTTACATCTTCATTTCCCAAAACAAAAGATTTACTAGGATTATCCTATACTTCACGTGAAGCTATGATGTACTACATTACTGGAAGAACATCAAAATTGACAAAACAAGTCCTACACAATTACTGGACATATGGCATGGAGTCCTTTTCCCTGACCTTCTTTGATTTTGACACCACTTCATTTGTATACAATTTGTTAAATAGCAAGAAACCCTGATTCTTGGTTTTTTTTATTATTAATATAGGTGTTTGGATTAGCTTGTGTATACTTTGATTAATTCCACGGGTCCTAAAATTAACGATCATGTAAGCCTCTAATATTTCTGAAATTTATGGAACTCGAACTAGTGACCTATAAGAAATAAACTCAATACCCAATCAATTTAGTTATACTCTTCATATTCTTCGATTCTTGTTTTATTTGGATTCATTATTACTAGTATTTGACCAAGAAAAAAACTTTTAAAATATTTTTGAGATTTCAATCCTAGTTTAGGAACCCCGAATACCCGAATTCACACAAAATCACATCACACGAAAATCCATCAAAGATAACATTCACCAAAAACATCCACAAAATCTATAAACCATAAAATTCTAGAAAACTCAAATAGATAAATAGTTTCAAACAAGCAATAAAGCTAACAAGCAAAGAAATAAATAAATTAAAAAAACTTGAAGACCACATCAATTTTAATTTTTTTTATAAAAAATTACATGTATCTCATCTCTTTTTTTTTTTTTAGTTTAACATGGATGTCCAGACTAGCTTTCACGCATCTCGACTAATTACACGGGCCCTGAAGTTAACGACCATGTAAGCCTCCAGTGGCTATCATATGAGCAATCACAGGGCTCGAACCTGAAACCACAGAGAACACAAACCTCTTAGTCTCAAGCTCTTACCACTGGGTTATCATCTAGATAGTTTATCTCATCTTTATTTTATTCCTTCATAAAGACTCTTAGAACCACGCAATACCTAGTCAGATCGGTTCCAATTCAATTGGTTTTTATTAGTGAGGATAAAATTATAGAGAACACAGTAAACAAGAACTATAGTTACACTCACATCAATTTTTTATGTAGCTGAAAACAATCTTGATAGAGCAACAAGAAGCATTCAATATCTGAAATAAATTGTTGAAGGTCATATTGAAGGAAAGAAAATCAGACTAAGGAACAAGAGAAGGGGAAGGGGAAGTCAAGCCAAACCAGGAAAGATACTTGCCTAAAAATCATTGTTTCCCTTAATACCCTGTTTGTGAACACGCTTGATCCTATAAATTTATTTTATTTTTATTTTTTTATTATTTTGATATATTAATTTTAAAAATATTTTTTTAAAATAAAAATATATATTTTTAAGTAATAAATATTTAAAAACAATTATTATCATACTCATAATTATAATGAGCTCATCACTCCCACCTCTCATCCTGCCTCCACCCATCTCTAATCAAACAAATCATCCATGCCTGACAAAAACAAACACAAAACCAGTCAATATCATCTAATAAAAACAAAAAAAAAATGTAAAAATAACAAACAAAGAGAGGACGTGTTAATGGCATTGAAAGGAGAGCTGGGAATGAGAGGGAGAGAAAAGAAAGACACAAACATCAATCTGTACCAGTCGGCAGGAGGGGGAGAAGTGATAAAAATGAAAAAATACGGTGGCAAAGTAGCCTTGCACTGATTAAAAAAAAAAAAAAAAAACAGGGGCCAGGAGCCGTCCTTTACAGCAACAGAGAAAACGAACAAGTGGCTAGCAGAAAGTACATGGGAGATGAAGAGAGTCTGGAGAAAACAACAACACATCAATTGTGCAGCAACTGTAAAAAAAAAAAAAAAAAGACCAAGAGTTTAGGATTCTACAGTAATGACACGCACGAGACAAAGAGAAAATTGAAAGGTGCCTGGGAGAAAAGGCAAAGGAAAAGACCAGGAATGATTAAAAAATTATAAATATGACATCTCTACATAAAATATTCGCCATGTTTTAGTTTCTTTATTAATATTAATGTATTTGAATTAATAATTTTTTTATAGTGCCAAGTGGATGACGTGGCAGAGAGGCCGAGGTTTCACTGCTTGTAGAAACTTTCCAAGAAATTATTACGTATTTGATTTAGGTGAAATACCAGGTTATTTTCCTTTTAACCTAGAAAAGAATGTCCATGCCATAAAAATTCTTCCAACTTCGTTATTAAACTTAATCTAACAATTTAAATTTAAATTTTTTTAACCTGTATTTTTTCAGACTATCTTTTATTTAATAATATAAATAATTCAGCATTCACAAAATTAAAGATTGATTAAATACCAAGATATCTTGTAAATTACAAGCATTGTTTCTTAAATAAAAATTCATTATGATCCTAGAGGCAAATTTAAAATAAAATATTCAAACAAAGTCACAATACTTTGTATATAGTTAAAGAAAAATATATTGATAAACATGATAAAAATATATTAAAAAAGCATTAAAAATATTAAAAACTTAAATTTCATGTTAATTAAATTTTCACAGGTTTTTTTCATGTCAGCACGTATTAATTAAAAAGGAAAGAGTTAAAATTTCCATGGAAATCTATAGTATCATTGGCAAAACATGAAAAAATTGAATAATATTTTTTTACTATGTATTTAAATCTAAAATCATAACTTTTTTAAGGAACATAAATAGAAAAATATAAAATAATATAGGTCAGGCCCCAAGTGGCCCAGCACACGTGGACCTCCCCAAGCACGTAGTCCTCATAGCACAGGCCTGCACTCCTAATCTTTGTTTATTTATTATTTATTTTTATCCTTTCTTGTTTTTTTAGGTAGGTTGTCTGTTGTGACAAAATACTTGTTGTTTGCTTCTTAGAATCAAGACACCAAAAAGGTGGTTGAAAAATCAGAGGAGATAATTTTTTGATAGAAAAATCTATCTACAGCCATTTTTCTATCCCAAAATACTTAAGAAAAAACCTTAAAAACCTATATATACCCATTTATAAAATCAAGCAACCAAAATCAAATCAAATTAATAAAAACCTTTCAAAGCTTAAATCCATCATTTTAGACAAGGTGGATGACCACAAAAGAATCTTATTTGTCGTGTAGAGCCACCTAATACTAAGATTAATATTTTTTATAGTTATAATTAGTGTTGATTGACTATTTTTTTCATGATATTTTCAAGCGGGTTTCTCTTTATTTTTTCAAATTCAGGGACTGTGAAATTAAAAAAATAAGCTCTTATATCAAAAAATTGTTATTGATATGGAGCCAGTCACATATTTTCTTTGGGCTCTATATTATAGCCCCGTATATTTAAATTTTGTATTTTTAACATAATTTCTTCTAATCATGCTATAAAAGGGTTTGATTGAAATGGGAAAAAAGTTTTTTTAAAAAAAGTCAGACGATTCAATGCTTATACGAATAAGAAACTGACATGTATATTTTAATTGTTTTGTTAATAGGATGGAAATACCAAGATGTTAATGAATGTTTCAATTATTATAAAACATGATGTATAAATATATAAGTATATTACGTAATTAAATATTACATTGGATTTTTTTTTATACAAGTGGGGAAGAATTGCATCCGCGAAGATAAAAACAAAATTTTCATTTAAAATTTGAAAAAAGCTAAACTTTGTGAGAGTTTGATTAAGAGTATGATAAATATTTTTTAAAAAGTATTTTTAGTTTAAAAATATATAAAAATAATATTTTTTAATTAACATATTAAAACGATTAAAAACTTTTATTTTTTTTTTAAAAATATATTTTTTAAAGTATGGTCGAACTTCACAGTGAAACACTACCTGAAATAAAAGCGAGAAACATCTTCTTTCAAGGTGCGGAAACGGGGACGCTGAGGAAATGCCTCGGATCCCGAGTAATGTGCAATCCTTCTCCGGACTGTGCCGAGTTTGGTATATAAAAAAATCACCTTTGAATTTGTATATTTCTTAATAATTATATTTTTAAAAGTGGTGCTGTATTGTTGAATTTAGATTTCCGGTATTTATTATATCTGTATTACTAAAATAACTATGTTTTTCTGTGATTTTTCACAATTCATATAAAAATAATGAAGTAGTTAGCACGATGGTTAGAGCCTGATGGTTGTGGGTTTGTTAGTGTTTTTTTTTGAAAAAAAAAACAAGGAGGGAAAGAAACAACTTTCTAGATTTATTTACTATTTTATTTTGATATGATTTTTAAATATTATTGTATTTTTTTTTTTGGATTTCAATTTTTTTGAATTATTATATATATGATATGAAAATAATAATAGTTTGATAAAAAATATAATTTTTAGATGACGAGAAGGCAACGACTTCGAATATGACTAGCTCCTATAGAATGATGAGTGGTGTGTACAAGATTCGGGAAAGAATTCACCGCTGTATGGCTGATTGGTGATTATTAGTAATTTCGGTTTCATGCAGACGAATTGCAGCCTGCAATTCAAACCGAGAACAGGTTTTTGGAGTTAGCTTATCCTCGCGGGATCTTGACCTTTTGTCCCGGCCATTATAACATACAATAAACGAGTAAAATATTTTATCCCTGTCATGTTTTGAAAAAAAGTCTTATTTCTCTTAATAAGACCTGATATTTTATATCTAAAAAACATGAAAAAATCTATGCAATACGTAAAAAAAATCTTTTAACTTTTCAAGAAGTCAACCCTATTTCTCTGATATATTTTAATGTAAAGTTGTAATAGACTCTTAGCTTGTAATAATAAAAATAAATTAAAAAAAAAGGAGAGATGAAAAAAAGAGGGTGAACTTGGTTGTACCTTGGTCCAACCGAGTTCTACTTTTTTTTTTAAAAAAAATATATATTTAATTACCAGTGTCATGTTTATTCATTGATTTCCAGTTCCGAATTTTTTATATACATGCAAGATGCAACAGCAATTTTATCATGAAAAGCTCTGGGAAGAAAGATAAGAAGGTTTGATCTAATATTCATGAAACAAACCGACCATAACATGAGGATTTATATTTCTCCATTATTTTTTGATTTTATTTTTCAGTTATTAAATTTTAATCCCCATAGCTACAAAATTTCACAAGTAAGACATGTATCCTGTACTATTTCATGTCTAGGAGAATAATGGCTGAATAAAAAACGATTTGTGACTATTCTTTATGACTTCACAACGCAAGCACAATATTATCCTAAATTAATTTTAAGAGAATGATTTCATAATCAACGAGCTTTGCTTCCTTTTTAATTTTTTAAAAAATGTGAGCTTTGCTTCCTTTGTCATGGAATCACGAGACACGTGTAAGCGCATGTGATTTTCCAATTAAACTAAATAAAGGCAAGCACCGTATTTGATACAATTTTTTGATCAGGAAAGAAAAAAGATCTCAACAAAAGAAGTAAAAGCCCAAGACCCATTTGAGCCTGGAAAGCGGTCCTGTCTGTAATCATGTAAGAAAGGGCCCAGTTCCAAAATCGAACCGGGTCCATTTCAGGAAGTCTGGGCTATCCACTGCACTGGCTCAAACTCAAGACACCGGATCAGAATACAAGGATGAAAATGAGTTTCTACAACTCAAATTTTTTAACACGTATACAATACTTATTGTTATTTATAGGTAAATGTTTTTAGATATTTCTAAATTATTCTTTTAATTCTAGATATTAACATGAGTATATATTATATAACTATTATTTATTATTATTTAATAAAAAATAAAATAGTTAATATATATTTGTATATATAATCTCTGTGTGTGTGTTTTTTATATTAATATTGAAATATGTATATATAATATCTTATTAAAAAAATAAAAGATAAATATATCTATATAATATAAATACATATATTTCAAATTAAATTAAGGTTTAATAATATTTACACTTTACTTTATCTAAATAACATCAACCAATTTATATTGGATGATTTAAGGTATTTTTAAGAGTCTTTATGTTATTATTATTGGGTGTTTTTTATAAGCTTTTTTTACTTAAAAAAATCAAATATATTTTAGTGTTTTTAAAAATTGATTGTTGATGTTTTTTTATAATTTTAATATGCTAATATAAAAAATATATTTTTTAAAAATTTAATATACTTTTTAAACAAAAATTTATTTTAAAAATTCTCAATTCAGGTATTTAAGATTGTGATAAAAATTATTTTTTATTTAAAAATATATAAAAATATTTTTTTAAATTCATTTATGATATCAATACTTTAAAATAATCAAAATAAAAAAAATTAATTAAAAGTGCTGCTCAATAGCAGCGATAAATACTTTGTGATAATGATGCAATTATTATTTTATAAAAATAATTTTTTTATTTTAAATTATTTGTTTTTAAATTATTTTAATATGATAATATTAAAAAAATATTTTTTTTTTATATATTTTGTTTTTTTAAAAAACACACCCAAAATCTGCCTGGCGCCATCCCTTGCATTTTCACACAGAAAGTTAAAAAAAAGAAGAAGCCTTGCTTCCCTCTCCCCCCTCAGTGGTCAGTACTCAGTACACGGAGCGAGCGGAACAAACCGAGATAGAGAGCAAGCGACATGGCGGAGGCGATCGCACTCATGGACATTGACGAAGAGGAGAACCAGAACCACTTATCGAAACCAAACAAAGGCAAAAACGTCGTCGTACCCGCCACACCACCCGGCGGTAAAGCTACTCCCTGGGTTGAGAAGTACCGTCCTCAATCACTCGCCGATGTCGCCGCTCACCGTGACATTATCGATACCAGTTACTACCTCCTCTCTCTATCTAGGGTTTCGGTTATTTACACGCGTGCCGTTTTTTAAAGCTAATTGGATTATAAAATCAGGGCTTCAGCTCAAAATTCACTAATTCATAACTCTCATCTAGGGTTCAGGGTCTAGGGTCAGATTCTGCGTGTTAGCTAACAATTATGAAATTGGTACTGGTGCTAGTGTTGATTTTTATTTTGTAAGATGTTTCTAATAACCTGTGATTTTTCTGTCCTTGTGAATAGTTGATAGGCTGACCAGTGAAAACAGATTACCGCATCTCTTGTTATATGGCCCTCCTGGCACGGGCAAAACGTCAACAATTCTTGCTGTGGCGCGTAAACTTTACGGAGCGCAGTACCACAATATGATTTTGGAGTTGAATGCATCAGATGATAGAGGAATAGACGTTGTGCGGAAGCAAATACAAGATTTCGCTAGTACCCAGAGCTTCTCTTTTGGGTAGTATTTGACTAAATGCACATGATTATGATGCTTTTTATATTTCCAGCCTCTTTTTTGTCATTGCTATGTTACTCTATATGCTTGCAATTGTGTGCTTGGTGTTTTAGCGTGGCTGCAATCATTGAAGTAGGTTTTGAGTGGTTGGTGAGCTTTGATTTAGCTGTGGATTTGCCTTAGTAGGGGAGGGGGTTTTGAGCTGTCAAGAGGGATACTGTGTTGTTTATAGAGCATTTTTTCTTTTTGTAACTCAAAATTTGCAAGGTAGATCAGCTTGAAAAGCATGGCTCAATGACAACTTATTATTGGAGCTGATCACTAAAGAATTTTATGTTTGCAGCGCAAAGGCATCTGTAAAGTTGGTTTTACTTGATGAAGCAGATGCAATGACAAAGGATGCACAATTTGCCTTGCGTAGAGGTATGAGTTGATCGTGCACTCCATTCTTTCCCAGCTTTAAGTTAATTTCCTTCCACTGACTTTTTTATCCTTTTTTTGTGTAGTGATTGAGAAATATACGAAGAACACCAGGTTTGCACTTATCTGCAATCATGTGAACAAGATTATCCCAGCACTACAGTCTCGATGTACTCGATTTCGATTTGCTCCTCTTGATCCAATGCATGTTGGTGAACGACTTAAACATGTCATAGAGGCTGAAGGGTGAGCATGATATTCCTTGTTCTCACGGATATCTGTTTCTATTGCTTCATTTTTTGTTCCCATTTTGTAGGTTGTAATCTAGATTTATTTTAGATTCTCACTTCTGTATTGTTATTTTCTTACTAGCATTTCTCACCATTTTTAGACAAAGCTCTTACTTAGTCTGTAAATCATTTCAGACAGGGGCTTGTATCTTACTTTTCTTACAGTTGAACATATATAGCTTCTTCAAGCTTGAAATTATGCTTGGACTTTAAAATGAAAACAAATGAAAAATTTGAAGGCTTGCTTGTGTGAAGGCAAAAACTGGGGTTGCCTTTTAGAGTCGTTTGCCCTGATTTTAGGGGTCAATGAATGATATGGTAAGTGTTTTATGTTCACAGAGGAAACAAGAACTCTAGCTTGCTTGTGAGAACTGCTTTCTCGTCATGTTTATTTTTTCTTTTACTTTGTACTCTGAAATTCGAAGGAAACTGGGAATGAATAATAGGTTTTTGACTCATGCAATGCATTAGACTTAATGCAGCAGTACATTTAACGAAATGCTCCTGGATCAGGCTTGATGTACCAGAGAGTGGCCTAGAGGCGCTTAAATGTCTTAGCAATGGTGACATGAGAAAGGCTTTGAATATACTGCAGGTACTAAAATTACTTATTCTTTTTATCCCTTCATGTCTCTGCATCAGTGTGTCTGCATGGTTAGGTGATGGTGTGGCTATGTTTTTACATTTCTGATACATGGATCAGAGAATTCAGAACATTCTTCTTTTGATGTTACAGTTTTAAGAAGTGCTGGCTATTCCCAGTTTACTGTGGACATGGGACTAATGTGGCAAATGATCGTCAGTTTGTTATATATATATGTTATCTGCAATTGTATTATCCTTTAATTGAACCTGACCATTGGGATTTTTCATTATTACTGTCGAGTTTTTTTCTAGAATATCGTAGAAATGCATAATATGAACACATGGATGCTTTATTTGCTCTGAGTGCGTGCATGCATGCTTTACTGTAATTATGCAGGAAAATAAATTCAACCCAAAAGGCAAAGGGAAAGCTGAAAGCCTTTTATAATCCTTACCAAGGCCAAGGGCTGGGGCCCAGTCCTTCTGGCATGCCTCTGTTTGGCCCCAAATTTCTGTCGATTGTTTTGTGTTAACGAATCCAAAATGAAATTCTTGATGTTTTTTTCCTGATGCATGCAGTCGACTCACATGGCTTCTCAACAAATTACAGAAGAAACTGTTTACCTGTGCACTGGAAACCCATTGCCCCAAGATGTGCAGCAAATAACCCACTGGCTTCTGAATGAATCTTTTGCAGAGAGCTATAAACGTATGTATAATTTGCATTTATGATTTGATTGTTTGTTGTAATTTGCAAATTATGATTGATTTTCTATTTTTCATTTTCCTGTACTTGTGCTCCACAGGAATTTCTGAAATTAAGACAAGGAAAGGTTTGGCCTTGGTTGATATTGTAAGAGAAGTGACCATGTAAGTGCTATGCATAATTTAGGTACCACTCTGATTATTATTGGTCGATGTCATCTCACTGTATTATGCCAGCAGGTTTGTTTTCAAGATTAAGATGCAATCAGATATCCGAGTGCCATTGATCAATGATTTGGCTGATATAGAGTATGTACACAATTTTCTCTCTTATTCCATTGTGTTTTTTCTTTTATATGTGGATTGATGCATGGCTTGGTATCCTTGTTTTGTAGCAAGGGTGAGCGCCACATTGTGCATTAAACCATTGCAGGCTGACATGCATATGCATTCACATCGGGAAGCTGAATACACATTTTACCCCATCAAAAAAAAAAATGAACATAGTTATATTTTTGCTTTAATCTCTATTCCTATAATCTTGCAGATACAGGTTGAGCTTTGGGTGCAATGATAAGCTACAACTTGGATCACTTATTGCTTCCTTTACTAGGGCTCGATCTGCATTGGTTGCAGCCGCAAATTAGTTTGATGCTACTTTTGTTTGCCCTATGGTATTTCTTCTGAATTCCGCTCTGAGACATTGAATCCTTGCTTATGCAGTCCTCAAGTTATGGATTTCCGCTCTGAGACATTGAATCCTTGCTTATGCAGTCCTCAAGTTATGGATATGTAAGATGTAAAGTTTGGAGCTACTAGCAAGTTAAAATGCCTGCGTCTTTGCAGCTTAGCTTGTTTGATTGTCATATTTTTTAGTTGATGGCCACATCTTTTTGATTGCCTTTGAATGTCTGCCACAGTTCCAGTGTTCACCATCATCTGTTGAGTGCCCTTTTCTTCTCTCACCATAAAGAGCATAAAACGTGAAACAGGATGTGAAAGCACAAGGAGGATAATCAAGCTAAGATGCTGTGGACATTCCGCTGCATGAAAATTCTTGGACGAAATTGACAAAGGATGATGCATGTGGTACTGCCTGTTCAAAGGGCAGATAGTCTTGGAGATTAGCTTCTGGTATGCTGCAAACTCTTAACTGATCTCTTAAAAAACTCACTCGGATTAATAATTATATAATAACAATATCAGAATTTACAAGACCTCCTTTCCAAATTAACATTTCGCCTTCCTCTCTCTTTCCCTTTATCCCGTTTGATTT
The DNA here is from genome assembly GCA_019202695.1 of Populus x sibirica. NCBI lineage: Eukaryota > Viridiplantae > Streptophyta > Magnoliopsida > Malpighiales > Salicaceae > Populus > Populus x sibirica. The sequence goes on along the minus strand of JAGMVL010000643.1, from coordinate 208,686 downwards.
TCTGACCTCGTTCTGGACCATGAGGTTAGAGAAAATGTGTATGATGTTTAGAATTCTTTTTCTTAAATCTATAAGTTTCTACATGAAAGTAAAATTAGTAGGCGCTGTTAGGAACGGGCATGGTTCAAGACATGGACTGTCAACTTTTCTTTTTCCTCAAATGGCGACGCTGATATACCGTGGCGACAAGGTCCGCAACCAAATCGAAGCTTTACTTTTCACTCCCCTCATCTGTGAAGACGCAGGGACTTTTTTAAGCCTTCCTTCCTGCATATTTTTTCCAAGTCTTGATACAGCCGGATGTTTAGATCACCTAGGAATGACAATTGTACCAGACTAAGCGGAAGTTTTTGTATTTACGTTTCAAAAATATTTAAAAAAAAATTAAAATTTTTTTTACTTTTAATTAATATTTTTTTTTGGTGTTTTTAAATTATTTTAATGTGTTATTAATATTAAAAATAATTTTTTAAAAATAAAAAAATATTATTTTAATATATTTTTAAAAAATAATTATAAAAAAATATTATTTTTGCCGGCTTTTGCTTCTACGAAAGTAAATGTGGAAGTCTATAAATATTAAATTATTAAAATAAAGCCTACTCTGAAGGGATACTCATTGTACATTTATATTTCACTATTCACTATTATTTTACCTCTTAAAAAAATTAATAATTTTGGTGTTGAGTATGTTTATGTTTTTTAAGGCACATTTTTCATTATCATAATTTATCATTATCACATTGATAGTGGGTAAAATTGTAATTTTCATTTTAAAAAACAATAAAATTATTAATTTTTTTTTAAATTTTTTTTTTAAAAAACTTGTGTTTAGAAACTTTTTAGTTTTTTAACTTTTTTTTAGAGCAATAAAATAACTCAATTGTTCTTAATTTTTTTTTTTAAAGCTTTTATCCATAAGCTTTTTTATCTTTTCAATGTGTTTTTTTTTAATTATTATTATCAAGTTAGTAGATAGTAATTTGATTTTTTAATAAATAAAAAATATTATTAAAATAAAAAATAGTTGGATATGGGAGGCGCTGCGGTATTTCTCGGTGACCAAAAAGGCCTTTTCATCTTGTCGTTAGAATCGTTGTGATATCTTCGCCCGTTATGGCAGAACAGATTGTTGCCGGCTCCAGCATTTTCAACACGGGCACGGATGTCTTCACCATGACAGCATAGATTCCAGAGAATATGTGCTGCACCCTCCCTGGACTTCTGAGACCCTGTCTCTAACATCTGCACAAGATGAGGAATCCCACCACCAGCAATGATAGCCCACTTACTGTCATCAACCTGATCAGTTAGGATTACCAGAAAACAAACACATATTCTTGATGCCGCTCACTGGATAATCCCAGTAATGATATTAGCAACTGAATCCTTCTCTCTTGCCAAAGGCATCGCAGATGCCTACCCTGTCACAGCATAGGCCGGTCAAAGTAAGTATTAGACACTCCTGTGGATCCCCAGCAGCCATTGTTATGAGCCCAACAAGGACCTTCTTTGCTTCTGCATGATCAAGACATCTTGAGAGGTAGATATTGCCACACAGGCTTGCCATGGCCTCAAGGACACGTTCCTGAACCAGCTTATTAATGCGGCTCCAGAAGCTTTACTAGTATATCCTCTATCTTGGCTGCATCAAAACTTTCCTCATCAGCACCAGCATTTTGCTCAAAGACCATCAAAGCATCGGTAAGTGATCCGGTGATATCAGCAAATGGCGCAGCAAGAAGAGGAGGCTGTGATAGTTCTCCAAGATATAATATCAAGGCAGATATTTGCTAGAGCTCATGTCGCAAGCCCCTGCAGAGCCTGGCCAAACTCCCCTTCTATGCACTCTTTAGAAGGAGCAACTATGGCCCCAATGAGAATGGTAACACCACCAGCATCTACAATAGCTTTCTTGGCCTTTGTTGAGTTTGAGGAAAGAGCTTCCAAAGCATCAGCAGCACTAGCACGAACAGAAATATCACTATTCTGACCCACAAGTTGAAGCAAAGCTTGCACAGCTCCAGAATCAATTACTTTTGGTATACTATCACCAAATGCCAACATTAGAAGGGCCAATAGAGAAGCTGCATTGGACTGGGCAGCAGCATTGTCAGAAGAGAGAAGACCCACGGGGATATCCACTCCAGCCTCAATCGTTGCTCTCCAATAATTATCCTTGTCCCTGCAAAGATTTCTCAGTGCCCCAGTAACAAAACCTTGAACCACTTTGTCCTGCTTGTTCTTTGGATTAAGCTGTTCCCATAAGGTCGGTGTCACACCTTCTGGGCAAATCTTGATATCGACTTGATCATCAGAGACCGGCCAGAGGAAACTTCATATATAGCTTCTGCTGCAGCCTTCCTAGCCTCAATTGATTTAGACTTCAGAAGTGAAAGTAAAGGTGGTATGCACCCACCAAGAAGTACCTTCACTTGTAAACCGTCATCTTTGCACAAAGCACTGAGAGTCGCAGCAACATTAACTTTTTCTTCAGAAGTACCACTCCTGAGAATGGGTATGAATAATGGCATTGCTTGGGCATGAGAACCAATGACTGTCCTTGTCTCCTTTCTTGCTTTGGCAAGACGAAGGAGACAAGCTGCTACAAGTTCCTTTTCAGGTGGTGAAGTTATCCTGGAATGCAGCTTTTCAATGGAGCGAGCAACTGCAGCAATCGTATCTTCAGGGTCATCCATTTGAGGTGTTCCATCTGATTCCCTACATGTAATCAGCCAATCCATTAGCTCATAATTAATTAGTATTTAATTCTCAAGAACTACCGGTTAGAGCAGTTAACAACACAATGATATATTCTTTAAATTAGATTGTTTTGAACTTCATTTCACTTGCCTTTCTTTTTGGCTCAGTATTAACACAGTTATGGCAGTGTGTTTCTCATAGCAGGAAGGGAATAAAAAGCTAACCCGAGACTAAAATATGAGCAGAGTGATGTAGAGTTTATGAGCTAACTTAACTTGAGAGAAGGATACTAACTTAGTCTAGATGAGGATGTATATTCTTCTGGTTTGGAGGAGGGAAACTTCGACATTTGCACCAGCACGTCACTTCAGCTTTCTTCTAGGCCACCTGCAATAAGGGGAACCAGTATCTCAGCTAATAAACTTTTGAAATTTCATTTATAATAGGCACACCGACCACTAACTCCTTTGAGCTAAAATCCCCAAAATTATAACAAGAAAACAACCCCTATTCTGAAGATCACCCAGAGTAAATACCCACTACGCAAAATAAATAAATAAATAATAATAAACAAAATTTCTCAAGAAAATCACAAAATCCCAATTAGACTGCTTCCCGTAGTTCATTTTTTAACTAGAAAACCAATACCTACCATTATTTTCCAACTTCTACAAATTTATGCATCCTCAGCTCTCCAATTACTTACACCGGTATAAATTATGTACACAAATACACGCATGAATGACAATAAATCTTCCCACGAAATGGAAAAAACACCTGGAATTGACAAACGACAATCAAAATGCTTGAAATCAAACACAACAGCTCACCTCGCTCGCCATGCCAACAATGCAGATGCCAGAGTCGCTCCCTCACTCACTTCTTACTATCCAAAAGCAAGCCTTCTTGCCCCGATCATTACAATCCAATCCGAAATCTTGAATTATACTCATCGATGCAAGCTCCTTGGGTTACAGTACGAGCTAATTCTCTGTACGGATGTCACGTCTCAATTTCATTAAAAAAATTATTAATCATGATAGTAGAGATAGAGAAACGGTGTACGGAGATCGGATCAGAAGTTCATGTCACAGAATCGAGGACAAGAGAAGCGTCATTATCACGTCTCTCATCACTCGCTATATATAATTATTATTTTAGTATCTACGAAATTGTATCAATATATAAACAACTGCAAATTGGTACCAGAAAAGAAAAACACGGTACGGTACCTGGAAGGTTGAAAGTGTGAGAGAAGAAGAAACCGTCAACGGAAGTCAAGAGAGAGGAGTCAGGGTCTTCTCGTTTCCTTTTCTTTTCTCTCAGTAAAGAGGGTGTCTTTCTGTTTTTCCTAATTTTGGGATTTCTGTGGGATTTTAAACTTAACCGTTACTGACATACAGGTAACTTTTAGCGCTCTGATTGGTTGTCCATGCTCTTAACCCAGTTTGTGTGTCATGTGAGGTTGTTTATGGATTGAAAAATAAAAATGGTTAGAACATAGGCGACATGTTCCTGTTTTTATTTTAAAATTATAAAAATTCATTTTAAAAAAATCATTTCATGCCTTTGAATATATTAAAAAAGTTGTTAACCTGAAATGAAATGGTTCGACAGAAAGAAAAAATAATACGCTCATGAATGAATAGACCTGATTTATCAAGGATGTAATTTATTTTAATTATCATGACTTCAACAAATTATGAATGAATAAAAAATTAATCTTAAAAAATCATTGTTTTTTCTACTCAAAGAACCCTTGATTTTTCTAAATTTAATTTTTCAATTATGATGGTTAATCAAATGTTGATAATGATAAAAATGAGTTTTTATTAATTTCTTAATATTTTATTTTTTATCTTCTTTTTATATTTGTTTTTTTTTTCAAAGTAAATAGAAGAGATTAATTAATAGGATACTTGTTATCAATGACAATAACATTAGATAAATTGGAAATTTATTTCATTTAAGAGCTCTCCAAGCTTTATTGAAGCAGCAATAGCCTTTTTTAAGTAGATGCGCTGTGAAATTCTTGAGGGAGGAGTGGTTTATGGTTTTAAGATCTTTCTTTCTATCGTGAGCGCGTCAACATTTCTTTGGACTAGAATATTGACTTTTCTCTTCCGTGATTGCTATGATTTATTGTTGTCCGAAGCACATTGGCGCAGGAGCACAGGGAGATGACAAAGAGTGCATTTATACTGGGATAGCATTCCGAATCAGATAAAGTAGTTCCTCCATGCATCCTATCCTATCCACGGACAAAATGAGATTATTTGAACTGAAGAAGACAACGATCGTCCTGGGCCTATTTCACCAGCAAATCTTATTGTTGACGATCCACTCCTCCTCCTCTCGTCTTGTGTTTATGGAGATAAAATCAGTTCTACCTGCCCCTATGCTCTTGGAATTGTTCAAGAAGGTATTGGCATCATGAAATCGAGTCAAGATTTTAATTAGCTCTACTGGTCAAGTTTTGAATTTGTTTTTTCATCATCACAAGTTCAAGTGTTTTTAGGGTTATTAAATTCAAGTTTTTTTAGGATCATTGGAGGCTTATACGATCGTTAACTTTACGACTCATAAAATTAATCGAGTTTTTTTAGGGTCATCAAATTCAAGTTTTTTTAAGATCATTGAAGGCTTATACAATCGTTAACTTTACGACTCATAAAATTAATCAAGAATCACACAAAGCTAATCAAAATACCTACATTAATAATAATAAAAAAAAACAGTATAGCTGTTGGGCTCGAGCAAATACAGTGAGGTGCCAGGGTATAGTCATATAAAATCGGCCCATGAGACGCACAATCCGTCCGTCTACCAGTACAGCTGTCCCAACACCGAAGACCCTCCATTTCTCCATCCCACCATCGACTTTACAGTCGGTCGCATGATGGACAATGACAACCACCTTTTAGTTCCGTATTTATGTGAATTATAAAAAAAACTATCCGAAAATACCTGATAATTCATTACAAGGTGAGATTGCGTCCACCAAATAATTCATTACCCGCATATTTTTTGAACTTTTAGTTTTTGTAGCTCGAATTTGTTAAACAAAAGGAAATCTTGGTAAAAGTGAAAAACAGTATAGAACTTCTACAAGGCAAAAGAGGTTGTATTTTTAAAAAAGTGAAATTATAAATTTTGCCCAAATAATCGATAGTAATTTCTCCCCGCCAGCCGCCCATGTGGGCGGCTCTCGCGCTCCACGCTTTAACAACGGGATGACATAGTAAGTACAGTCTAGTAGTCGACTGCCCCTTGGAAAAAATTCTCTGCGTTCATCTAGGAAAGGTGCCCTTTTTTTTCCCACCACACGCACACATACACAATGGGATCGGTTTTCCAGCACTCACATCCAATGGTTAAGTGTACCAAACGTCAACAACTATGAATTATCCAATATGAATAATTGATTGACAAAGCACACGATTTTTTAATGGTTTTGAACCCGGTGAAACTCAACCACACACAAGTGCTGCAAAAGTAAAAGTGTCCGAATGCCTCGAAACACGTTACTGAACTGAGTCTCATTGCTTCATAAATAATAGCTATTAAAGGCTATTCTCAATTTCTCACAAAAAAAAAAAAAAACACAAATTGGACATATATTCATATTAATTTTAATTAAACTACAATAAGTTTCCAGAAAGGCAAGTCTGCTATTCCAAAATATGAATCCAATTATAACCGCAACAGCAACAGCAACAGCAACAAGGGAACTACCATAGATCTACACATGCTACTGCTGCCCTATACACACCCCCAAACTCTAAATTCATCAGGGACCGTCTGTTCACCCCTACTTACTCCAATTACTACATAACACTAGCACTCGCACACGCACACTCACAGACTTCAGTCTCGTGTTACCGTGCGATTTGCTCTTGACACAATCAATTCCCATTCTGACTTCAAAACGGCTTCTGCAGGTGCATAAATATATCCTGAAGCGGCGACATCTGATTATCCCCCTGCAACTGAGACGCAAATGGAATATCCATTGTGGCATCCAGGTAATTGTAAGGATTATCGAGGGCATTTACGTTTCCCCATTCCTTCCACCTAGGCTCACTCTGCACCTCGCACGTGAATTCCGGCGACACCACATGCTCCGAGCAGCTCGAATCCGTGTGCAGCCTCGGCACGGAGTCTGACGTGTCAAAGTACATGTAATCATTCACCGTTCCTGTCGCCGACGACGGAGCTGGTGGGGGCTGCAGCAAAACAACCTGTTTCTTCTCATCCTCCTCGATCTCCGTCGGATTCGCTTTCTTGACGCTAAGATGCTGTTCTTGCTTCTCAACTGTACCTTTCTTGTTGTATATGCGACAGAGTACCCAATCATCCAGCTGCAAACAATCGAGATTGTTATTATAGTTAAATGATAATCTAAAGTCGGAGCAAAAAGAAGTATTTTCCAGAGATAAGAAGGAATATTTTCCTTAACTAGAAAGAAATAAAAACGATGGCTTCAACTTGCTAGAGTGACAGCTAGCAACAATCACGGTCAGTCACTATTGACACACTTGTTTTTTTAACTTCAGTCAATTAGATTTAAAAACACAATTTTTGCGATTCTGATGAGATTAATCACGTCTACTTGATTTTAGGGATTCATCAACATCATTCAAAGAGTATGTGATTAGGTTAATAATTGTTTTAAATCCAAATATCGTAATGAAAAGGCCAAAAAAGTCATTTCAACCTCGACGTCCATATTTGGAAGCATCTTCAACCATTAAATATCTAAACTATCCCTACGGATGGCCGAGATGACAGACCGTACCCTTAAGCTGTTCTTCTTGCGAGCCGAGCGATCCACGTCGGCTAGACGATACTCGTGCATAATCCAGTTCGTTTTCTCTCCCTTAGGAGCTTTCCCCGCGTAAAATACCAAAGCTTTCTTGATTCCAACTGTCTTCGGCTGCCCAATCGGCTTGTCGGCTCCCGTGGCTTTCCAGTAGCCCCTCCCTGCAGCACGATTCGGTCTCGATCCGTTAGGGTACTTCCTGTCTCTCGGGGTAAAAAAGTACCATTCCTTTTCTCCATACAAGGCTATACCTGTAATTTGACAAAACAGTTAAAAAAACAAGAAAATGAAAACGTTTTTTTGAGAAATTAGGAAATAGAAAGAGAAATTAAAGAAAAAAGGGCTGATTACCGGGGAGATCCCATGGGTCAAACTTGTAGAGATCAATTTCAGCAATAATAGGCACAGCAATGGGCTGCGATGAGCATTTACGGCAGAGGTAGTGCAGAACGAGCTCCTCATCCGTTGGATGGAACCTGAAACCTGGTGGTAACTCTAATGTTGCCGCCGTCATTTTTTGGCTGACCTTTTTGCCCTTCCTTCTCTATTCTACTTGGTCGCTCTTCTTATCTGCTGTAGGTGGTCTAATGCTGTGACGGCGCTTGAAACTTTAAAATTCGAGGGAGAAGCATGAATTTATAGGAGAAATTGAGGGGCACGTGGCAGGGATGAGTTCTAGAATACACGTGAGTGATCAGTTTTTTCTTTATTTTCCACTCTGGCGTGAGACGTGGCAGGTAACGAAGTGGGGATGCGTGCGTGTCAATGGCTCGCAGAGGATGAGTGATTTGGTCACTGCTTACGACACTTGTTTTGGACTGTGGTGTTAGTGTAGACTGTAGCTATCTATACACCCAGTCGTCCGAGCGAAAAAAAAAAAACAATAATAAATAAAAATCTTGGTCCCTGGTATCTATCTTATTGGGATCGGCCAGGTTTTTATAAATCCCTTGCTTCTTTGCGCTCTATTGGATAGGGACCCGACAGTTAAACGGTAGGTGAGTGTACACGTCAGAGAGGGGAAGAGCCACGTGCGAGTGCGAGTGCGAGTGCGAGTGCGAGTGCGAGCATGCTAGGACGGGTGATTTTGGCAATGAGAAAAGAGTGAGCTAAGGAAAGGGATAATGATTCAGTGTGTTGGGTGACCATGAACGTGCATGAATGAGTGCGAACAAAATTAAAAATGTTGATCAATAAGGGGGATTTGTGCATCCTGATATGGTAGAAAAACACGGGAGAGATTAATGGTATTGACTTGTCAATTTAATTGATGTCCTTGCGGCACATGACGATAATCGTTGGAGATTCATTGCTTCTTGTAAAATTTATTGCGTTTTTGGCTAAATCATAAGCAAAGGATAAATATGTGTTTTCAATCTCCGGGAAGACCACCCACCTGATTTCAAGTTCAGGCACTGGGCACGGGCTTGAAAAAGGAAGATCGAGAGCATGAACTTGACCGGTGGATTTGGGTGGACTCTCAGAGGATTGCTCTGTTTATGGATCTTTACGATTATGTTTTTTGTTCTTGTTATATAAGACTATGTTCTTCTCTCTGGTTGGGAAGAAATAAAACGAAAACGAAGAGGAGAACCTGTAGCATTAATAACGAGTGATCAAATTGAACCATTAGATTAATTATTCGATCGAGTAATCAATTTTGTTCTCTGGATATGTATGAAATAATTTACCCTACTATACTAAACAATTTGTGAAACTTTATGGAGATTCATCAATTCAGTTTTTGTTTTTAACTTTTCCTTTTTCCCCTCAATTTAATCCTTGGATTTTTTTAAACAATCCTTCAAGTTATTTTTATAGACCATTCAAATTGACTAAATTATGTTGAGATAATTTTCTTATAGTTTAATTTTAAATTTGAATTAGACAAGAAGTCAAGTCGAAAGGTTTTTTTTTACCAGTTTCATCAATTTTCTTCTCAATTTCAGGCTTAAACTTTTTTTTTTACCGGTTAGCCAGGTTATCTTTGGACCAACTAAGTTGACTGGATGACATTAAAACAACTTTCACATGATTTAATTTTAAATTCGAGTCATGCAAGAAGTTATGTCTCAAGTTTTTTTTTCTTCAATTTCATCATTTATTTTTATCAGTTGAGTGAGTTATTTTTTTAGCGATCAAGTCAACTAGATCACGTCAGAATAACTTAAATATGATTTAATTTTAAACTTGGGCTGATCAAGGACTCAAATTGAGTAGTTTTAAGGTTGATCCGCTAAACCAAAATTAATAACAATGCAAAATAGTTATTTACAACCTATATATTATTTATTATATTCCAACTTTTTTTTATCCGACTCATAACTTAATAGGACCATGTAAATTAGTTAAAAGTGAAGTAACATGGTAAACTATTTTGTTATTTGATAATGTTATCGAAACAAATTATTACATGTCAACTTAAACTAAAATTCTTTTGAACAATTTATCATAATTATTTTATATATTTAAAATAAATAAAATTTTCTATATGCTAGTTTTAAAATTTAAAGTCACAAAGTTAAAATAGAACACATTTTTTTATATATTTAAAATAAATAAAATTTTCTATATGCTAGTTTTAAAATTTAAAGTCACAAAGTTAAAATGGAACACATTTTTTTAAAAAAAATCATGAATTTGTTGATGAATGAATTTTTGCGTGTGATGAGTTGTGTATGGAGATACGACGTCATTTGGAGCAACGATCTTGATTGCAATGTTCATTGAACAAAAAAGTAAATAATCATTTATCTCCTAATAATGTTCCAAAAAATCCAATTAGCTTGGAAACAAAGTTTTTGTCTTGGATAATCGATTAATCTATTGGTTTTAGCAATCTGATCAATTCTTCCTACCCAAGATGGTTGATAATTGATGCTTTGTGCTTAATAAGTCAAGATGATCAGTGGTTGATACTTGCAAAAGATCTCATTTGATATATTTGAGTACTCTTTGATGTTAAAATGAGCATCTTTTTTAAAGAAAAAAAAATGATATCTTAAAGAGAGACTCTAAAAAATAAACATGCAATAAAAAATAAAAATTATGAACCTTTTTAATTGAAGGATTCATAAGGTCTTTATAACCATTGAGTCATTTTCTTTTATGGAGAGAAAGAAATGTAATGTCATCTTGCCCTAATAATATTATTGAGGGAAAATATCTCTAATATATTTTTATTAAAGAAGGATAAATATCATTTATACGTTATTAATGAGGGATAAATATCCCTTATATATCATTAACGAGAAATAAGTGGTAGGTCTTTTTAAATATTTTTATACACCTAAAGGTTTAGAAAGATGAATATCCACCACCTTAAAATCTTATATGAAAGATTTAAGGAAAAACAAGCAGATTCATTTTGAATTTACAACCTCTTTTTGTATGTATGTGTTGGGGTATATCTTTCTTCTCCAAGGATTTGTAAGGGAAGTTTTTAGTTACTATTAGTTGGGTCTAGGTTAGTTGTACCTCAATAGGTGAATAACTTTACTCGTCTTTGATAAGTTTCTTGAGCGTTTCGAGATTGAGCCTACAATTAATATTTTTAGAACTTGTTACCATCTGGTTACCAGCACCAATGGTGCCAATGACTTATGTTGGTTTTTCACCTTCATCAACAGACCCACTAGAGCCATGAATGGAAACCTATAGAAAGCCTGATCATGTCAAGACATGGACGAGGGTGGCTGATAATAAGAGAGATGAGTATCATTGATCTTAACATTTTATATTAATGATTACGAGGAAAAATAAGCTGAGTCTTGTGACTCTATACGAGATCTAAAAAGATCATTAGTTCTATATTTATTTGGGTTTGATAAGATGTTGGGTTATCACCTTATTTTTAACTTTTTTATATGGATTTTAAGCCAAAAATAACATATATAAAACACGCTGGTAAAAAGAAAAGGAAAAGGAAAAGAAAAGTTAGCTAATTACAACTCTACAAAGCGGCCGATTGCAACAAACGCATAGTAACACGAACCACATGAAAACTTGGCCTCTTTTTATTTAGGTGAAATGAATCATAAACAACTTTCTGGTAGGTATCTCAATCTTGACATGTAAATCGTCCATGTGGATGAAGATAAAGCAAGAAGCTACTCAGCAATCACCGAAACCGCCAAATCATACCTCCTTCCACGCTCACCTTTTCTCATTGTTCTTTCTATCAAATTTTCTTCTTCTGCGTCAAAATACGAACCATGAAAGTTCCAAAACTATACACTTTATTAGTTCCCTACGTGGACATATGAAATTCAACTTTCGGTGGCCGTTAAGGCTGCCAATGTGTCGCAGCTACAGACAACGAATTCTATTCCAATGAAATCGCGACACGCAGTTGTTCGAGGACTTTCTCGTCATTGAAATGGGACCCATAATACTGTACTCTACTTCCTCATGATACGTGCGGTGCGTGATCTTATTGTTTGACACGTGTAGAAAAGAGCAACTAGTGACCCACCGTAGGCGCAATGAGTGACCTAACAAAAGGTCCTTTACGGTGAAAGTGTCCGTTCTTTCATGACTTGGCAATGTGTCATTGGTTGGAAGATGAAGATGCGCATAGTTATGCTGATGACAATCCTAATCAATTCAATGAAATGAATACCGACCACCATAGAGGGACCTAAACGGATAAACGATCCTACGAGTGAGTGAATCACATAGGTCTTGAGGATTTATGGGTTAGCTATCGGTGGAAAACGCAAATGTATCTTAGCAATTGCTTGTTTGATAAAAAAAATACTTTTATTTGGAAAGTACATCTTGTAAAGGTTTTTTTTTTTGGCGTTTGGTAATATTATAAAAATAAATTAAAAAATACTTTTTAATGTTTGACTATAAACAAAATAATATATTTTAATTTTTAATATTTTTCAATTTTATCTAATAAAATAACTAATATAGAACAATAAATATTCAATATAATTATTTGACCATTTATAATATAAAAAGAATGAGACGTAAAAAGTGATTAAGACAATGAATAGTCAATGCTTAAACGACCAGGATCAATTATTTATTAGATCTTGTGATCAGGAAGAGAAAGAGAAAGGTGACCGGTCAAAGACAATTAGATATGCTAATTCAACTTTCTTTTTTTTCTCTTTTTTTTTTGGATACTTGAAATGAACACAGAGCAAATTGTATTTTATAAAAATTTAGTTTTTTTATAAAAAATTAATTTTTTTATATATTTAAATTTTTTTTACTGATTTTAAAAATAATTTTTAAAAATAAAAAATATTATTTTAATATAAAACATACTTTAAAAAACAACGACATTGACACTCTCAACCAATAATTACTCCAACGCCAATATTATGGGAAGTAATCAATATATAGTTGCTTGAAAGTTCTCTTCCCCTGAAATACTTACTAGCAAATTAAATCAAGTTTTCTCAACTTATCTGCTTTTCCTTCCGTTTCCAATTGTTTAAAAAACGAAAGGAACAAAAATGATCATAAAAGTCAAATGATCATATTAACGAAAGGACTAAGTTATAAATTAATTTTAAAACATAAAGATTAATTGTATGGTTGTTGAATTCACAAGGATTATCTATCTAATTAGTTTCACAAGGACTAGGTTAAAATTAACTCGACTTAATTATTTCTACCATTTCTATTTTTTTTATTAATTAATTCGTTTTGCATATCTTCAGTATTTTTCAAATGTCGCTTCGTACTTATGAGTTTGCTAAAGGAAAAATGTACTCTTTAAATTAAGTAGTTCATCTAGATAAATCTTCTCCTTAAAATTTCCCATTTTACGAACTCACATGTGTTATTACTATCATCGCATATAACCTAACCACTTCAATGACCACTTTTCCTTCTTGGAGTTGGTATCCCCCCCCCCCCCGTGAAGCGAAGAGAGGACACAATAGGTTTGATAAAGGTGGTATTTGGCGAGGTTCACTAACAAAATTTTTAAATTTACAGATAAATATTTTATTGGTATTTATATTTTCATTTTGTTAGTATAAATTTTAGTTATCGGCTCATAAATGCAAATACTTTGTTGAAAAAACTATTATTGGTAATTTATAATTTGTCGGTAAGTTTGTTGCTAATAAAATTACCGATGAATTTATTGATGAAAAGACCACATTAAAAATAAAAATTTATCCGCTTCAGTCCGTCATATTTTCATCGGTGAATATAACTTATTACTGATATAAACACCATCAATATTTCTCTTGGTGAATTTGATATATAATCAATAAAAGAATCGTGTGCAATTTAGTCAGTGATTCAACAATAATAGTGACATCTCTAGTAATTCTTTTTCTGTTTTCTAGAATATACCGACAAGCTTAGTCCATTGTTAACACCGTAATTAATTATTTAACTATATATATTTTAAAAAATCTATTAAACAGAAGTAAAAAATAATTAAAATAGATATAAAAATAAAATATTTATAAAAAATTTAAAAATTTATAAATTCAAATACAATTAATTTAGAATAGAGACGCTGTAGGAGGAGGAGGATGGTCTTTGCTTGGATCGTGGGGTCAATAAGGGAGAGTACATGGACCATCCATATGTGATTTTAGTTCCATGTACAATTGACGAAGTTCAGCCGCCTTAGTAGTGAATCGTTCTATTTGAGTAGCAAGATGGGTTGTCCGAGCTTCAACTTGTTGGTTTAAAGTCGCCTCAAACTCATGAATGAAATCTGTAATAAAATAATAAAAAATTATTAATATTAAAAAACTAACCGAATTAATATAATAAAAAATATTTAAGTTAATACTAACCTTAAACCTTCCGAACCACCCATCAATCATGGATTTTCATTCAGGATTTTTGAAAACCTGACCCTATTGAAACAAAAGAACTTTCATCGAGGATTTTATCATCGATGTTGTGGTTTGGACAACCTCAATATTCATAAATATGAATTTATATTCGTTAATTAAAATTAATTTTTTAAAAATTATTAATATGTCGTTGTGAAGGGAAAACAAATTTACATTGAAAAATCATTCTTCCACTTGACTTTGTACTTCTTAATAAATAGATCCTACTATAAAAGAATTTCTCGCAGTATCGCATTCGACGAGCATATATTGAGAGTGGCTAGCTATTTGTGTCTCAATTATCAATTCTTGATCAACATCTAATGACTCATATAATTAAATAAAACCATATTATTACATTCAGATGAATCTACAGCTCAAATCGCAGATTTTTCTCACTTTTTTTTTAAATATAGTAATTGTGTGTGAACAATGTTTTTATGTTTATTTGTTTTGATACTGCACATGGTGTATCACCGACACCAATCTAGCATAATATATATCACATCTTTCGCATCTGCATTTTATCCTTTTTTGAAAAACAAGCGTTCGGATATCCCGGCTTTTGCTCTCACGTACGAATGATGAAGCTATATATGACACGAGATGAAAGAAATTTACTTATTTCCTCCGCTCATTTCTTCAACTTACCTTGTCTACGCAGACAATTCCAAAGACTGGATGATTGATTCTGATTTCACCTGGGGAAGGTCGAAACACTTTTTCATTACCAATCTCCGGCAGCCGACATGCATCGAACATGGACATTCTAGTCTGAAATCAAAGAGTTTAATTAGACCATGAATTACAATATTCAACAACGAACGATTATGATAGCACTTAAATTCAGCGGCTAGCTAACATAGAGAAAAGTTGCTTGTCAACTTTATAACCAGTGAGAGTATCTAACATTAAACTGCGATCCAATGAGCTAGACGAGATCATGGATATAATCAAATAAATTAATGTTTGAACTAGAAGATTCAAAACCACGTCAATGAAGGTGGGTGTGTCCTGGAAGAATGTGGATTGCAAACATCACATCACCTCAAAACTTGATCAACAAGATTCGTTGCGGGCTGGCGTGACCTTGTTTTTATCATTTTCTTACGGTGCATTTTGTCCAGGTTAAACGAACAATTCTCTGTTTTTTTTCCTGTCATTAATTTTGATGCTACCCTCACCAGAAAAAAACGTCGCTAGGTCAGCTACCTTTTCTTTTCACCGCTAGAGTATATTGAACAATATATATATATATATATATATATATATATATATATAGAGAGAGAGAGAGAGAGAGAGAGAGAGAGAGAGAGAGAGAGAGAGAGAGATCAAGTTATGTAATCCACTCGTTTTTTAAGTGTGATAATTTTATAGTCTTGAAATAGATTTTCATTATCACATGAAGTGCGATATTTTTGCACCGTATGTATTTGAAAGGTTTAAATTGGGGGCAGAAGAATCTTTCCTCAAACCCAATGCTTGCTTGTGGTTCAAAAGAAAATAAAAAAGCTTTAGGTATTCCACATATGACTTTAAATTATCATAAATTATATTTATTTCTTACCACATAAAAAAAAACATTTTAACCTTTTTCCTTACAAAAAAATGGGTTCCCGAAGATCAGATCGTTTTTACAGTCACCGCACTGCTGAAATACCACTCCAAGGTTTGAGGTTGACGACAAATACCCAATATAAACCGGAGGAATTCTTTCAGTTGTTTTTGTTTACTCGTCTTCAATGGCCTTTTCTTTTCTGTCATTATTCGAATGGATCGAATTCTCTTGATGGGATACCATTTTTGGATTTTATGGGAGAGTTAAAGTTAGATCCACGGTCTGGATCAATTGTTCATGACAATTAGTACAGACAGCTTGGGAATCGTGATTGGTACTATGATCGGGGCGGCCATCTAGATTACGATATTATATGTTTTTTCTGTAAAATATTTTTTAAAAAATTTAATTTCAGTATTTTTATACAGGCTATAATTTTTTTTAATGAGTTTGCACGTTTTTTAATTTATTATAAATAATTGAAAACATTAACTATCAGTGATTTTTATTTCAGTATTTACTTTTTACTCTTTTTATATAATTCAATGATAAATGAAATGTAAGAAATAAAACTGCTGTTTAAACACCTGCTAGACTTTTCTCTTTATCAAATTGTTGTTTTGTGCGCCCTTCTCATTTTTTCAAAAAATAAATTAGGTACCTAATTAAGATTTAATGCTGCATGCAACACTCTTTCAAAGGACGACACTCCTTCTATTTTTTGAAAAGTTTAACTTGTCAAGTACCCAAAAAAAAGAAGGAAAACCTTGACTTGTCTCTAGCCCTGTTCAAGGAACCACAATTCTTTCCACACCGGTCAATTGTTAGAATTAAAACTAGTTTGGTAATAATTATTTTTTACAGTATTATATTTTAAAAATAATATATTTTTTTAAAAATATTTTAAATATTAGTATACTTAAACAATATGAAAATATAAAAATAATAATTAATTTGAAGTAAAGAAAAATATAAAAAATTTTTATTTTTTTAAAAAATAATTTTGAAACACAAAAACAAATATTCCTTAACTTGCTGCATATTAAAGAACCTTTTTAACCCAATAGCTTAAGCTGTTAGGTGAGGTCCCATGATATGATTTATATTATTCTCTACTGCATCCTTTTAAGTGAAAGCTCTTTGAGTTTGAAATTTATATATACTCACATTACTTTGTATTTAATTTTTATCAAATAAATAGAGATGATGAGATTTAAACTCGTGATCACTTGATCATCAAGACTTTGATATCATCTTAAAAAACCATCTCAACCCAATAACTTAAATTGTTATATGAGATTTGAAGATATAATTTATATTATTCTATAATATTATATTGATAATCTATCTAAGCAGTCATCCCTTACGAGTGAAATTTTTTCTTAATAACTTTTTTTATCGTAAAGTACCAAATGATGTATGCTTCTCCACTGCATACGGTTTAAGTTTGGGCCAAAATAACTCTTTCGTCAGTCCGAATTCCCTTGCATGCATGGTGATGCTGTGAGGGTGTGTTTGGTATACTGAACATAACTGCAAGGATGTGATTAAATTGTTCTGTAGCCTGGTAGGATATAAGTAGCTATCAGGTTCCTTGTTTAGCGCTGTTCACATTCAAAATAAACGTTCATAAATTAATTATGAATAATTGGGACAATTTGCAGGATTTGATTTTTTAGATACCAAATACAGACATTCGAGGGAGCATCAGCGGTCAAATTTAGAGAAAAGAAAAGCCAAATTACGCAAATTTTGAAAAGGTTGCCGTGGACTTTATGGATGCAGATTCAAGAAGCAACGGGATCGGGGAAATATATTCTTCTAGTAAAACTTTTATTCATGTTTGGTGTTTTTCATGTCTGGTCTGGCTCTTTTCTCTAAGTATACTTACTATATAATAAAGTCTATTTTTCTCTAAGCTTACATTTTCACAAACTCTTTCCAATCTCTATGATTTTTATAATTAACTTTATTTATCCCTTTTCTTAGTGTAATTTTTCTAGACCTTTCGTAGCTTATTAATTTTTTCTATCTAAAAACCTTAATTAATCTCTTAATTAGTGATCTAAATTGATCCATTGATTTTTTAAAAAAATCTTAATCACTCAGTGATCTATTTTAATACATGGGTTTTTAATTTTTTTAATCCTAGCTAGTATTTTAGTGATCTCTTTTAATCCATCGGGTTTTCGTATAATTATAATTACTTAATGATCGCTTTAGATCCACTTAATTATCCTTACTTTGAATATATTTTTGTGCATCATGCACTCAGTTTTATCGTGAGAGATAGTTATTGTCTCTACAACAGATTTATCTAAAAATATTTTGTTTTGCTTTTGACAGATTAATGCCGAATAGGACATAGCAATAAGGACATCAATACCCTGATAGTTTTTCATATATATATATATATATATATATATATATATATATATATATATATATATATATATATATATATATATATATAAAAGGAACAATCTAATTATTTATTTATTATGTTAAGAAATAACTAAGTTATTATTTTCATGTGAATAATAAATAAAACTAAAAAATTACTATAAATGTCGCTGTCACTGTTTACTTACCGATGAAATAACAGACGGTATGTTTGACGGTTATATGTCAAATTCAGTGATAAAAATACCGACTGGTAGAAAAAATCACCAATGAAATGCATATATTTTTTCTGTCGGTGATATGTTATATTCATCAATGGAAATACTGGCGGAATAAGACACGTAATTTTTTTTTTGGCGCGCTTTGTCTATCAATAAATTCATCTGTAAAATTATTATTATAAGACTCATCGACGGACCACAAATCATCGACGATAATTTTTTTGATAGATTATTTTTATCTATAAACCTATCAGTAAAATTTGTGTCGATGGATTGCGAGAATAAATACGGATAGAAAATTCTGTTAATAAATTTAAAAATTCTAGTAGTGGATTACACGTACCATTATAATATATTACATCATGCTAAATATGTCGCAACATTCATGCTTGATCATCCACGAAGTATTGGTGTTGGCAATTCATGCTAGACAGCACTTCCCACGAATAAAAGTCTTTCGGTTGTTTTGTTTTATGCATATAACAAGCGAGCGTGATCTTCGTTTTTTTTGTTTTTTTTTTTGACGGGATATATATCATTTTTATATGTTATAGACGAGTTGAAAAGATATCTACAGTGTGGATCAATTTGTTTTTGGAAATAGCGCAGACAGCTTGGGATCAAAACTTTGATATAGCACGTGGTCATGTGTATATATATTATAAAAGGCTATGCAATACCCTTCGAGATTTTGAAGGTTACAACTTTGCATTAGAGCTGGACAGGACTGTGGGGAAGTAGTTTACAGTTGTATTAATTTGCTGGTTTATACGTCATTCTGGTTCTCTAAAAAATACTCCAGGAATTGCCAAGAATTGATTGTGCAGGAGACTACTAATGGCCACGCTGTTTCTATTTTGCTATTGGTTAACTTGTTTATTTAGGTTTTTTGGTTTCATTTTACTAATGAAAAGCTGATAAAATATAGTATTTGTTTTCATGAATGAAGGGATAATTTTTTTTAATTTCTGTAGATAGCAAGTATATATATATATGGGATGATCACTTGAGAGTTACATGATTATTAATTTCAGGGCCAGTGTGATTAGTCGAGATGCGTGGCTCGAATACTCATATTAATAAAAGAAATATATATATAAAAACTAAACTTAAATAGGCTTGTAATAGTAGGATCATAAATCAAATATTTTTTAACCCAAGATTTGAATTTAAATTTTTTAGGTTGGATAATCGACTTGATCATGGATGAAGCACTATATTGAAATAAAAGTTTACAGAACCAGTTAATGATGTAATAAATAGAAAACGTCACTTGAAGTCTCTTAATCTTTTCCTCCCTATTAAAATAAAAAAGCATAAATTATCCTTCTTTTTTTCACTCTTCATTAAGGTTTGTATTCTCCTATGCTATTTTTCTTTGCATCATTGTTCTGTTTTTTTTACTTTAAATGTCAGTAATTTGTTTAAAGAAAGGTGGTCTTTTTCAATACAATTATTATCCAACTTACAAGAAAAGTGTTATATCAAACTCTCGTCGTATCCCTTCTTACGAGATAGTTTTTTTTTTTTTTTTTTTTTATAAAAAAGACAATACACAAATAATGATTTTGCTTAACGTAAGGAAATTCCGTCCAACTCAGCTTAAATCGCCATGTCTATACCTGGATTTAAGGAGAGAGGGTAAGAAGAGAAAGTAAATCTTAATTATTAATCAACTGAGAAAATTAAATGGAATGCAAATTCCTATAGTTTTGTCGTTATATGATCGACATCGTCTCCATGCCGCATGCTCTATTACAAGACATGAAAGTTCTGCTCCCCTCGCATGCTTATTTTGTACCTGTGTGAAAGTGATGTTTACGGCCCAAAATAACTTGTTTTTTCCGGCCATGTTGAAGGAGGGTTGGGACACATCATCGCACACTACAGTAAAGGGTGTACGTTTAAATCTGTTTTTTTTAATTAAAAAAATAATGTTTTTTATTTTTATTTTTGATGTTCTGTGTTAAAAAAATCTGAAAAAAATATTTTAATATTTTAAAAAAACTATTTTAAAGAGCAAATGGAGTGTTCCTAATAGCAGACTTCAAATGGGTCCAGATATTTCAACCCCGGAAAATCAATAGCTTCTCTGTTTTGATTTTTTAATGTCGAGTAAAGATAAAATCAATGATATTTTCTTTGCTGGCAAGTATAATTATCCGTTCGCATTTCTTTTTTTTTTATATCATTTTATTTGTTCAATAGGTTACCGTTGTCTTCTTAACAATAAATAAGGATTTCCTCTATTTTATTAGCCTAAACGGGACTCGTTGGTTACCGTTTGCATAAGCCGATTTATCGCTACCGTAAGCTGGTCGGAGTGATGCACCGCTCGGGGTAGCAAAATTACTTGAACTAGTTAACCGATTCATATCCAGTTAAAAGAGCACAAGCCATAAAAAAATCAATATAAAATCCAAACAGCACACTGATATTTTCAGTTAGTTTCTAAAAATTTTCATTTTATTTTTATATTGCAAATTAATCCCTGTAAGAAAAGTCTTTGGTCCTTATAAATTTATAATTACAATTTAGTCTATTATTAAAAAAAAGTTTTTCAATTAAGTTTTCGGGTGTCAAATTGTAAGAGTTATCAAAATTAGTCAAACATTTGAATGGACTGGTAGGTGAGTTGAGAAAAGGTCAAGTGGGTGAGGGTACTCATTCATGGATAATGCCGACATAAATAATATTATAAATTAAAACTCCTTGAGAAATTAACATTAACAAAACACCAAAAAGGCTGAAGTAAAACACTGTTTCATCTACAAGGTGCCAGCTAGATCCATTGACCTTAGGGAGCTCCTTCCAGTTGTATTATAAAATTCTAGTTCATTAAAATAGAAAATGGAATTCAATTGACCTTAGTTAGCTCCTTCAAAAATTAACAAAACATTAAGAGAGATTCATTGCCGCTATGAATTTGAACAATGTCGATTTTTTTAATTATGTATTTTTTTTAATTTGATCATTTTGACATTAATTTTCTTTGAAATTGAACTTGATGGTTTATTTTGGGCAATTTGCTATGCAGTTTATACAGAGTTACAAAATATTATCATTGGATTAGCGCTTGATTTTGCAAATTTTTATTTATCTTTTTGTTTTTTAAAAGATTAGAAATAAAATAAATAATAAAAGAAATACAATTGAAGATTAGAGAAAATAACTAAACCTTTTTTACAAGATTAGAAGGAATCATGCAAAAAATAAAAGAGAAGAATGACTGGTCAAAATATAATGAATAGTTTATGAATATATAAATTTCTTACCTGATGGATAATAAATAGGGAATGTATATCAAAAAATCCAACCCACGGGTACCCATTGCTAACCTTATTTAATGATATTGTCAAAAAGTTTCCTGTAACTTGAACATTCTATACTTATATTAAAAAAAAGTTGTTTATTTTTTTTAAAAAATAACAAAGTTTAAATAACATTTTTTTTTAGTAGGATATGGTTTTTATTATGTCAACATGGTATATTATAAATTTAAAATTGCTATTTTCTTAAGAAAAAACAAAGAATATTCTTACAAATTTTATTATGTCGACAGATAGGGTGTCGTTAAAAGAAATAAAAGGGTGGAAAAATGATGATAATTGATATTAAAAAGAAGTATTAGAATTCAATATCAACCAGGATTTAAGTTTATAAAAATTTAAAATTTGGAAGAGTTCTAATATTATGAGAATTTTGCAATACTATATCAATATTTATTTAAATTTTATTATTGCTAAGAGTTAGTTAGTTGATTAGTTTTATTCTTTGTCAGATAAGGATAAACTTTAGTTAGATAAAGATAAAAATCTTAATCAAAGTAATTAAGTAGTAATTGTAAGATTATATAGCCACCCTGAACATCAGAATACATGAGTTTTGTTCAAAAATTTATTCTAAACCTTATCATACCTTTAATTCTTGATTTACAATTATTTCAATCGAGTACATGAACGCAGATTAATGTTACGATCAAATTAATCTTGAATCTTAGGAATTTTACAACGCATATCAAATGGATAATAACTAAACACTCTTATAAGGCGATGATACTTCGGTGGTACAAATGGGGCAAATCTTGTTGATTTGAAGCCAGTTGGCTATGCATTCAGGATGATAAGGATGATCACAAGAAAGAGCTACCAATGATTCATCTTCTTCATATTCCATTTGACAAATCACACACCGATCAGTCCCAGTTTTGCTTGCTAAAGACTCATACTTACATGGACGCAAGCACGTAGAGATTTCATTTATTGACAGTCCCCTCTTCTCTTGCCCTACAAACTCTCCCAGCGCAATCAAGTCTTCGTAAGATAGCTCGTCTGGGTCAACCTCATCCTCTTCCATATCTTCATCGCTGTTACTATCCTGTCCTTCCTCCAGAAATTCCATTTCAGATTCGAATTCATGGCTTTGAAAGAACTCATAGTCATCGTCATCAGCACCGCTTTCAGAACTTGAAGCTTCATCACTTTCTTCCTCGGTACTATCGCTTTCGATGCTTGTGAGGATTGTGAAAGCCCTTTCTTGTTCCTGCAAAACCATTGCTATTGCAAAATCTGAATGAACCTGTTCGAGTTGGGTATAACAGACCCTACTCGATGCCTGTTTTCTCTCTTCATCCTCCACCGGCTCTTTTCTCCCATCATTGTCCATCGAATAAGACTACTGATAATATCTTGAAATAGTTGCAGTCAAGGACAGAAATATCGATTTTGCTAAGGATAAATGACATATATATAGATCAGGGGTAGGAATTATTTAGGTAGTTTCTTTAGACAAAAGGGAACTTCCATGCAAAGCAATGGAAAACCATTCCTCGTGTGTTAGATATAAAATTCCAGATTCCTGGAAGCTCAAAGTTCAGAAACTAAAGTTTGTACCATTCTTTCTTCTCAAATTTACACACAGGCAGCTTTGTGCTTTCTTTAGGGAGGAGGAAGCCTTCGTGCGTGCATGAAGCAATGGAAGACCATTTCCCGTAAGTTATACGGTATCTTATTCCAAAGTTCAACCGGCTAAGCATTGTAGAGACGTTGCTGTATGTATCGGCAATCTCCCAATTCTAAGCAGCTGTATGTATTTGAAACTCGTATGGATGCCAAAACCACCGTCTTACAAGCAAAACCAAATGAATCCTTCCCTTGTTGTGGCAGCCTATCAAAAGATTAGATGCTACAACCACCGTCTTACAAACAATAATTCTTAATCAAGCAAAACGGGAATAAATTTATCCACCAGACTCTAATTCAGAATATCTAGATCCATTATCGGCCTCTCCCTCTGGATGGAAAGGCTTTCTCCTCCCAACAAATACCCACATGGTACTTGACCCAACTCGGTTTTTGATTCTTTTTAAATCATTGTTTTAAAAAATAAAAATCTTAAGTTTAAAAAATAAACTATATTTCTATGAAACTCGCATCCAGTCGATCGTTCTGGATCTTATATAAGCCTAAGCGTGGTTCGTGATGGATCTCAATCCTATGGAATAGATATTAAGATAATTAATATTGATGAAACATATTAATTAGAAAGACGAAGACTTGTTCAGAAGAACAACATAATAAAATAAATAAATTGGAAGAAATGTTTTTCTTTGTTTAGCTGATCACAAAACTCGTTCAAAAAAAGATGCAGTTGAGGTAGATTGTAGTTATGTGGAATTTCATATCAATTTAACATACTTCAAGCGGATATATATATATTCATGCAAAATGAGGTTTTGTTTTTTTTAAAAAAAAATCTATACAAAGTCTTCCTTGTACAAAGATCCTCTCAACAAATACCCAGAACATAAAATTATTAATTTATTTTTTTAGCACTCCATAAAATCACATCATAATAAATTTGTGCAAAAATTCTCACTAGTATCCGGTCAATAATTTTATTTTTCTAAATTACATTTTAAATTAATGTTATAAGTTATTTAGCAACATAAAATTATGTCATTAAAACTATAATGATCCATATTGAATACTAAATCATTCATAATTATTATGATTGTGTATACAAATCAATCAAGACATCTTATGTTTAGAAATCAAATATATATTGTTTAATCATGCACTTACTATTTGTTAAATAATTTTATATTATATATACTTTTTTTAAGATATCAACTATCTAACTTACATTATATACTATTTGATACTTGATATAGAAATATTAGATACAAATACTCAAGGAAACTAATATACTAATTTTATATGTTCTTCGTTAATTATTATTATCATTACATATTCACGATTATAAATTAAACTTAAATTATAAAAGATGGAAATTTATATTGATTTTTACAAAGATAAATATATATATATATATATATATATTAAAAATAAGAATTTTTATGGTTCATTATGTAAAATTTAATTAATAAGTGAAGATTACAAGATTAAATTTGTTTTATAAATTTATAATAATTATATGTATTAATAAAAAAAATAGTAAAAATATCAAATTAAGTGTAATTTGAGTAAATCCATCACCCACACCCAACGTAATCAATTTTTTTTATCCAATTTACTTTGACCCAATCCAGATAAAAACTTTATCAAGCTTAGAAGGTGTCTGGCATGCAATTCAACCGTATTTTAAAAAAAAAATTAATTTTTTTTAATTGCAAATTATTTTGATATATTAATATCAAAATATTATTTTAATATATTTCCCAAAAAAAACACTTTAAAAATCAATATATAACACAATCTCAAATAATAATATCAAATACTCAATAGTCTACACAGATCCTATGAAATTATCATAACAGATTGGCAATCCACGGACTCAGATGATCACGAGTGAGAACCTAGTTAAATTGCAAAAATTGCCACATGGACCGTTACTGATTGTCACAGTGATTACTTACAAGTTGCACCACATCCTCCGGTTTGCCAACATGTGAATTTTGGATTCCCGGCTTCTGCTTACAAGTGCAAAACAGAAAAATCCTTCACGAGTATTCAGACAATCATTCGGCCAAAATAGCTGCCATGCACGCGCACCTCTAGGCTTTCAGACTCATGGAAATAACCGATCCATATGATGAGATTGAATGGTAAGTCCACCTAACATAACAAGAATTAGCATATCAATCTTAGAAGTAAAGGCCGCATTCAAAACAACATCATTTCTTGGCAATAAAGTTAAACTTTGTTAATGCACTTTGAAATTTTATCCAAATCACATAATTTAACCGTTGCTGCATAATAATAGCTTTCATTAACAAAGAAACCAGAATGTTTCCATTCAAACTCCAAGCATATGGTCTGGCAAGAAAGATCTGCTGCCCTATTGGACATGAGGGGGGCTGCTGTCAATCCATCCTTCCCTTAAGGATTTTCTCTTTAATATCATCAGGGGTCCTGAAGCATAAACATAAAATTTGTTAAGACTAGCGACAATTGAAAGACTCAATGCCAGAAAGCTATATCCAATACTACACTATCATAAAGATGTACAATTTGATAAACTATTTGAATATGCATTGAAAGAGAAATAAATGGAAGGCCTACACAATATAGATGTGTCCTCCCCAACCACTCAAGCAGTCCCGATCTACTGATGCTAGCAACGCTTGGGATACAACTTCAAATAATTCATCAGGTTCCTGACCAGAGAACATAACAAACAGTTGATAAATATTTTCATGACAGGGTAGAAAGAAGAGGCTTTCATTCAGCAATCATAATAGCAATGCCCAACCACATCACTGATTGCTTGTTTGAGGTAACCAGCTTGGGAACTTAAACATATGGGATAGATGTCCATTAGAGTTACAAACCAGATCTAAGTATTATACCGGTAGCTTCTTTTGCAAAAGGGACATAACAAAGCTCATGCATTAGACTGGCAATTGATGCAATTAATGACAACTACACAGTTTATGTTTGTAAACTTTTCTTTTATTAGACCACAAGATACCATGGTTCAAACTTGGCTTGTAACGAAATTAAACTTGAAAATTATGCTACAGCCCAGTGCATATACACTCACCAAGAAAAAAAGACATTGTACATAGATAATTGAATTATGGTTTTCACTTAAGTAGGATTATATTTTTAACTGGCAAGTATATCAATTTGATGCTGATATTGTCTTGCACAAACAGCAGAATGATATGCCATGGGTGTCAAGTCACAAAATCCATACTCTTTAGATCAGCTTCAAATCATCAGTAGTTAAATTAACTAACCATGTCAGGCTTGAAAAATGCTTCGCAGGCACCATAAAGGGACTCAGAGGCTGAGCCAGCAACAACAAAATCTTTTGCAAGTTCCCTGCATGTGGGAAAGAATGAAAATATTACAACTAAAATAAGGATAGCACCACATCAAGAAGATAAGTTTATTTAAGGGTAACTGCACTTTGGTTTATTTCACAAGGCCATTGCTTATATGGGAAACACCGCACCTAATGATGTCAATAAGATAGGTAGTGTAATTAATGGCATGTACCTAGACAGCATTCACATAATTTCAATAATCAAAGTGAACAACTTTGAAAACAAAGTCCAAGAACATCCATAACCGAGATTTTCAAGACAAGTTACAGGTTTTGTCCAATGTACATGAAATAACCTAAAAGTCAATGGTTCAACAAGAAGCTAGAGAGACAAGCAAATATATGAGAAAATATCAATTAATTTTTTGATCTTGAAATAGAGTTTCCAACATGTCAAGAAGTAATTACACGATACTACTCGAAATAAACAGGAGAAATTAGAGAAAAATTAAATAGTGCTCTCCATGTTTTTCCAATCCACAAATAAAAAGATAAAAGATCTGCTACCTTCACTATGGGTCATAGCAATTTCCAGTTGCTGACAGACCATACAAGCGATTCTAAAGTTTGAAAAGATAGAAAATATGAAAGAAGTATAACATACCTGGCCCCAATGAAATCCATTGTGCAAATGAATGGCTTGTCTTCATCATCCAATCCAGCAATAACAGGTTGGCAGAAATACGGACCGAACCTGAGAGAGTATCAATTGCATTTCATTTTCATGTACATATCGATATAGTGCTCTATATGAAATGTGACACAGAGAACCTCAGACTGCTACAGACATATCGATCTTTCTGCTAGTTGTGATGCCTGAACATCACAAAGCATTCTTGATATGCGACCAAAGATATTATTGTTACTTATTACAACAACGAAACTTCATTCTTCCTAAATAAAATCAAATTAACACAGCATAAACTGAACAAACCTTTTCTCATAAAGTACAGCAGAAACAAGGTTAGCAAAAGTCTCAGGCTTCATGTCCCTTTCTTCTCGCAGCTGATACAATTTGTGACGGAAAACAAGCCTCTGATACCTACACATTATTACAACCACACCCACAAACCCAAGAATCAATCCAACCTCCAAGTCGCCACACAATAATCACAAAAAAAACCCATGACTTGAAGCATGAAGCGTAATTAATCTTTTTGTTCACTCTCAAACCTTTTCTTTTTTCTTTAATGCGGTGAATTATAAAGCCTAGCCTAGTCTACAGAAATCTCTACAATTCGAAAACCTTACCGTATATCACAAAGTTTGAAAATTTATGCAAAAATAACAAAACTCTAAAAAAAGGCCAAGAAAAAAATTTAAAAATATATATGGAAAAAATTTAAAATAATAGAAGATAATTGGTGCGTGAGTGAGATATACAGAGTTTGGGCGTCAGTGCCAAGGCCAGAGAGACCGACGAAGAGCTTATCGTGGATTTTGTAGATTCGCTGGAAATCAGTTGCGACTGTTTGAAGGTTTACTCCAAGTCGTCGGTCGCTAGCTATAGCGAAGCAGTTCTTGCCTACCATAGCTACTATGGCACTTCCATTGTACTCGAATATCTGCCAACCAAACAAAATTAAGAGAGAAAAAATGTAACAGCATGCAGAAATTAGGGTTTTACAGACAAGAAACATTTGCAGATTTATGGAAGAACGGAAAACAACGTACCGACATCGGAAAACTGAGGATTGGAGGGGAGAGTGGAGAGGAGGAGGAGAGAATGAAAGAGTATTTAGGAGATCTTTGGGTTTTTCTTTTACTGTTTCTGTAGAGGAAGTTCCATGTAGAATAGAATGCTGGCTGGCTTGGGGAAGAGGCAAGAAGTTAAGATGGACTAGGCCCGATAGGCCTAATGAGTAAACCCAATCTTAGAATTTTTTTCTTCTTCTGCAAGCAATTGAACCTTGTCTCCCAGGACAGGACAGCCCGCAATACAAACTTGAAGATGATATATATAAAAAAATAAAATGAGTTATAAAATAATTTATTAATATTTTATTTTTAAAAATATTTATAAATAAAAATAGAATTAAATTTAATAGATAAAAAAATTGAAAGAAGATAAAATTTAAATTTAAAAAAATATATATTATTTTAAACAAAACAAATAAAAAAATATAAATCAAATTTAAAGGAAAAACAAATTAAAGAGCTATTTTGAAATAAAAAAGAAAAAAATCACTATCACCAAACCGGTTATCGGTATGTCACATGCTCCGTCTAGAGAGGGAGGGGTTACTGAGACAATTCTAAACATGTCAAGAAAGATCGTCTCCAGACACTATGCATGGTCGCGCTTACCACCTAAATGTGGTGTCATGTTTGATGTGCTAGCGCGTCCAATGCACACGCCAATCAATTTTTATTTTTAAGTTATATTTTATATTTATTAAAATATTAGAATGTCCTTCAGATAAGTTGATTATTACTAAAAAAATAATATGAAAATGCAAAAAGACCTTGCACTCTAGTTTAACAAATTTTGATTTTAAAAATAATTTAGTTGTTTTTTTTGTTAAAGATTATTACTAAAATATAATTAAAAAAATCTCATTTTTCTTTGTTTGCTGTTGGATTTTTTTTCTTGATGGTTAATGTGAAGAATTTTATATTACTTAAGTTATAATAATTGATTATTCATAGCATAGAAAAGAGAAAATCATATATGATACCACTAAAAAGTGATATGAATTCTTTCTCCTATTATTATTAATATTTTATTTTATTTGTGTTCATATATCTCATGTTTTTTTTTTAATTTATCTTCAATTGTGTAAATATTCAGTAGTTATCGTGTGAATATAGTAAATTTCTCTTGCAACAAAGAATATTTCAATAAATTTGGCATCTTTTCAATATATTTCTAAGATCATGTTCTTAAAAAAATCTCATACATGAACTAAAAGAAGATGTGGATTTGTTTTTTTTTTTCTTGAGATTTATTATAAGTTGTGTTGTGACAAATGTAACTTCTAGTTTCAGTAGCACTTGAGAGAAACCCTAGCAAAAAATGGCAAAGATATCTGTATAATAATGCGAGGCAACTTGACATCAAATTTTGCTGGCATCAAATGTTGCATTATTAATGAAAAATAATATGCTCTTTTTCTATGAAAATATCATGTACATAAAAGTCGGGAGACATGTCAGGTACATGAGCAAAGTTTTTTTTTTTTTTCCCCGAGAGATACAGGGCAGTTGAGGCACGCATATCTCCTGAAAAGTGATCCTGTGTGTTTTGTATGGAGAAATAGTGGTAACTTACGGTATAATTTTCTTTTTCTCTAGTTATTTTGAAACAAATTAATTCTCCCCCGTTATTAAAAAGAAAAAAATTACATTTAATTACATGCCAGTGTATTAATAATAATGCACCTCTCTTGATTTCAAAACAGCAGTATATAATAATAATAATAATAATAATAATAATAATAATAATAATAATAATAATAAATCCATGAAAATGATTCAAAATCCCCGAAGATTGCTATTTCCTTAAATAATATACCTATTTTCCATATGGTCCAAAAGGAAGAAACTGGATTCGGTAAGATTCCTCGGTTGTCAACTCATTTTCTATACATCTCCACAGAAAAGTGTTAGGAAGCCTACCGAGTGGTATTTTCATTTTCATAGAGATAAAGAGAGAAAATCAAGGCAGATTGATGGATCAAGGATAGAGGTTTTTTTTTTTAAAAAAGAAGTTTGTTTTAGAGAGGCACGTAAAAGCTGTCGCCCCTGTATACTCAAAGAGAAAAGATCAGTCCCAGTGCCGTAAATTTCAACCATTTTTTTATTCCGGTGAATATATACCGGATCGACGATAGAGTTGCTTGAGATTTCTCTGGTCGCTGAGGAGTAGGGTTGGGCATATAGAGATGAGTTGGATGCTATGGTGGAGCTTATCGCTATCTGCAAGTGCAATGGTCATTATGGCTCATGGAGGCAGCAACGTAACGTACGATTCAAGATCTTTGGTCATCAATGGGAAACACAAAATCATTTTCTCTGGTTCGATTCACTATCCTCGTAGCACTCCTCAGGTACTTTTGTATCCTTCTCTTCTATGCATCTCTTGTTTTAATCTGTTGATAATTTTTGTTGTGGAGGATGATGCTACAGAATATCTTGGCCTTTCGATCAAACACAATCTTAATTAATTTAAAAGAATATATTAATTGCTGTTCAAGAAACCTTGTTGGTCTGAGGCTTTCAATTTCTAGCGTGAATGGTTTTTTACCTAACCACCACTGCTGTTTTTCTTGCTAGACCTCCTTTGAATTCAATCCGAAGACTGGAGGATCAGCAATTTCTTTTTTAATTATGTTTTTTATATAATGTTTTGATTATTGTTACTTTTTTAATTATGTTTTTTTATAATATTTGTGTGTTTTTGAGAAAATAATTCATTCCTTAAGAAATCTATTTAGTTTTATTTAAATTAATTTATTAAAAAAAAACTGATTTAGATTATATATTCAATGATAATTCAATTTAAATGATTTTATCAATAATATAATAAAGTACAACAAATTTATAATAATAAAAGCTAATCCCGCCTTCAACACTACGGAATATTCTGAATGGTGAATTTCATGAGATACAATATTTATTTCCCTTAATGCGCCGAGTTTGCTTTATTACTTTTCCACATTCTTCCCTCTTGGCTTTTATCTTTCATGGATACTCACTCCAATAGTTTCGTGGTCAACTCGTGGACCAAAATCTCTTGAACCAATCCCCTAATTACACATGAAATTCCAACATGAACGTCTGACTTACAGATGGCGCTCATCTGTTGGATTGCGAACAACAATCATATCCACGTAGACGACGAGTCTTACACGTTGGATCGTAAAGAGCACGACCTCACGTCCGAATTAAAAACGACATGTCACATGTCGTGGAAAAATGAATTTCTAATGAAGGATCTGTAGTCTACGTTAGTAATGTTATGATGACGTGGATTTGCAGATGTGGCCATATTTAATTTCCAAGGCCAGAGCAGGAGGTTTAGATGCCATCGACACTTACGTGTTTTGGAATCTCCACGAACCCCAACAAGGACAGGTGACCATCGATTAATTTCTCAACATGAACCAAAGTCATAGCGTGGCTGTATTGTTTAAAAAAATATTTTAAAAAAATTAATTATTTTGTATTTTTTTTATTGTTTTGATATATTAATATTAAAAATAATTTTTTTTAAAAAATAAAAATACCGCAGTATCATCTAAATTATTTGTACTGATACCAACATTCGCGGTGCCAATGCAGTATGATTTTAGTGGAAGAAAGGATTTGGTGAGGTTCATTAAAGAAGTTAATGCGCAGGGACTCTGTGTTTGTCTTAGGATCGGACCCTTCATCGAGAGTGAATGGACTTATGGGTAAGTAAATTTAGGAAAAATTATTAGATATATTAAAAATTGTATTTCTCCCTTGAATATAAATACAGTATTCATCGTCGAGACAAAGAGTGTTTACCTGATGAATATTTATTTCTTTGCAGAGGTTTGCCATTTTGGCTGCATGATGTACCAGGAATCGTTTTTCGTTCTGACAACAAGCCATTCAAGGTATTATAAAAGCACTGCTAATTATTTATCAATCAGTGATTGATGACTAAAACAATAAAATTACTGAGCTCATTTCCTTTGTTAACTGGCAGTATCATATGGAAAGGTATGCGAAGATGATAGTAAAAATGTTGAAAGCAGAGAAGTTGTATGCTTCACAAGGAGGGCCAATTATACTCTCACAGGTTTCCAGTTCATGAATTTATGCAGTTTTTTCTTCTTCTTATTTCCATGTTGCAACATCTCTGCAATCCCATTTTAATGATATTTAGAGTTGTAAACATGTAGATTGAAAATGAATATGGAAATGTTGAAGCAGCATTCCATGAGAAAGGGCCACCTTATGTTAAGTGGGCAGCAAAGATGGCTGTGGGGCTACATACTGGTGTTCCCTGGGTAATGTGCAAGCAAGATGATGCTCCTGACCCGGTGGTCAGTCTCCTTTTTGCTTACAGCAGATTTAATAATTCTTCAAAAATTTAGATTTCAATATTTATTTGAAATTCCTCTGGCTTGGTGAAATAATGAACTGATATTGCATTTGCAGATAAATGCATGCAATGGGTTGCGATGTGGAGAAACATTTTCAGGACCAAATTCACCAAGGAAGCCTGCAATATGGACAGAGAACTGGACGAGTGTGTATGTGTCAATCAAATCCTCTGTGCTCATTATAAAACCACCACTTTGAATTTGGATTTATCTTGGAATATAATTTCCTGATTCAAATACAAAAAATGGAAGGCATAGAAGATCCCCTTTTTGTTAAATTCTCTGCCAGTTCTTAAAAGCAAGTCATTCAAATTTACTTTTTGACATTCAGACACCCTTTTGAAACTTGCTTGGAACAGGAGAGATAGTGTCTATCAGAGTTAAGATTTCTTGTAAATTAAGAACTTGTTTGTTTTTGCATTTCAAAAATGCTTCTGAAAAAATTATATTCCAATGCTGACATCTTTTCAATGCAGACTGACTCTCTTGCTATACTTCTGGCTTTTATGCTAATTACAGCGTAAAAGAACATGTCTGTTTGATAATCGATTTTAAAGGATTGTTAAATAGCTTGCTTCCACCTAATGACTCTGTTATCTCATGAAGCTATCAAACATATGGTAAAGAAACTAGATCGAGATCTGCTGAAGACATAGCATTTCATGCTGCACTATTCATTGCGAAGGGAGGAAGCTTTGTGAATTATTACATGGTTTGCTTCTCATTCTCATGACCATCCTGCTCTATTTATCAATGTTTCTGAATGCCAATAAGTCAAATGAAAATATCATTCAACATACATGGTTTCTTAAAATCATTCCTTTATTCTAGTATCATGGAGGAACCAATTTCGGAAGAACAGCTGCTGAGTATGTACCCACAAGTTATTATGATCAAGCCCCTGTTGATGAGTATGGTAAGTTCTGCTTTAATATCAAGTACCTGTTTTATCTTATCAAAGACAAATTTGACTTACTGAGTGGGTGCATAGGTTTGTTGAGGCAACCAAAGCATGGTCATCTGAAGGAATTACACGCTGCAATAAAGCTATGCAGGAAGCCTCTACTTTCCAGAAAATGGATAAATTTCTCTCTGGGCCAACTGCAAGAAGTAAGAACTCGGTATAATAGCTTGTAGCGATTTTAATTTCCTATTTTCCTCAGAATGCATTTTTTCCAGTTATCTTAATCTTGCAAAGTGAAAAATGTATATCACGACTGCGTTGATTGAAGGCCTTTGCATTCGAAAGAAATTCAGACGAATGCGCTGCATTTCTCGTGAACCATGATGGGAGAAGCAATGCCACGGTCCATTTCAAAGGGTCATCGTATAAATTACCTCCAAAGTCAATTAGCATCCTACCAGACTGCAAAACCGTTGCCTTCAACACTGCACAAGTATGGTTCAGTCCCAAGTACTAATTTTTACCACTCGCATACGATATTCCTGCCGAAAACAAGAAATCATGCGTTTCTTCTCCATTTTTAATTTTCTATTTTGGACAGGTAAGCACACAATATGGTACAAGATTGGCCACAAGAAGGCACAAATTTGATTCAATTGAACAATGGAAAGAATATAAAGAATATATTCCCAGTTTTGATAAAAGTTCTTTGAGAGCAAACATGCTACTAGAGCACATGAATACAACCAAAGATTCATCCGATTATCTTTGGTACACTTTCAGGTAAACAAAGATGATGATAAGATCAACTAGACCTGAAATCTGGTTATATGTGCCTGAACCACGTTTTCATGCGCACTGATATGCACTGCATTCTATGATGTTTTTATGCAGGTTTCACCAAAATTCCTCTAATGCTCATTCTGTACTTACGGTGAACTCCCTTGGACACAATTTACATGCATTTGTCAATGGAGAATTTATAGGTAGGTTATCACATCCATTCTATTTATTTTTTGAAGGATCTCATATGCGAACCCAAATATTTTTCTTAAAAGACAATCATTTTAAAGCACAGAATTTTCACAGAGACCATGACAGCTTGAATTTCCTGGGATTTTAAGAACTTTCTCTCTGATAACCAAACTTCCCAAACATAATGTTATAGATCTTGTCTTCTAGGATCTGCCCATGGAAGTCATGAAAATAAAAGTTTCACCCTGCAGAGGATTCTTCCTCTAAAACGTGGAACCAATTATGTTTCCTTACTCAGTGTGATGACTGGATTGCCGGTACTTCTCTATCTTAGTTTTTCTTCATAAACTTGCAGTCTTGAACTGTTGTTGCGGTCCACCTGACTGTGATAGAATGTTTCATTACATCGACAAAATCCCAATGTTAATTCACTTTTATTTGTGCATTGGCCTTAAGGATGCGGGGGCATATCTCGAACGAAGAGTTGCTGGACTACGTCGTGTTACCATTCAGCGCCAACACGAACTTCATGATTTTACTACTTATCTATGGGGATACAAGGTACGCAATTGTCTTCTAGCAAATAAGTTGATCCCAATCTTTATGAGCTTAGTCATATTTTCAACATTTATGATATTGCTGTATCCCCTTCATTTTCTGAGATACACATTTCCTCTCATTAGTGAAATTGGCTTGCCATCATTTTTTATCAAAACCATTTTCACCTTTTCTCATGAAAATCCCTTCCTTTTCTATGGTTTCTTATCCTTGGCTGGTCCATATTTTTCACATTATCGATTATTCCATGTAATTCCTGTACAAAGTCAAACTGATACAAGTACAATTTTCCCAAGGTTGGGTTGTCAGGTGAGAATATCCAACTTCATAGAAACAACGCAAGCGTTAAAGCTTACTGGAGTCGGTATGCAAGCTCATCTCGGCCACTCACATGGTACAAGGTACATTAATTCGGTCAATGATAATTCTTAATTGAATCAGATTTATGTTTAGTCCTTATCAACCTCCTAATTTATTGCAAACTTGCAGACTATTTTTGATGCACCTGCAGGAAATGATCCTGTTGCATTGAACCTTGCATCCATGGGCAAGGGTGAAGCTTGGGTTAACGGCCGAAGCATTGGCAGATACTGGGTCTCATTTCTTGACTCTGATGGGAAACCCTATCAGACATGGTAAGCTTTAGAAATAATATTTGTTTTTAGTGAATGCAAATATTAACGTAATTGTTCTTTTATTTCTCGCATAACACGATCAGAATTATTTATGTAGCAGTTAGATTGTAATCTTTGCTTACAATATGGTCAACCTTTTTTCGCCTTCAAGGAACCATATACCTCGATCTTTCCTCAAACCTTCAGGGAACCTATTAGTTATACTGGAAGAAGAAAGGGGAAACCCTCTCGGAATTTCCTTAGGCACTATGTCAATTACGAAAGTATGTGGTCACGTGTCCATTTCACATCCACCGCCAGTGATCTCATGGCAAGGAGAAAACCAGATTACCGGGACCAGAAAAAGGAAATATGGTAGGAGGCCCAAAGTTCAGCTTCGTTGTCCACGAGGAAGGAAGATTTCAAGCGTTCTATTCTCGAGCTTTGGAACTCCTTCTGGTGATTGTGAAACTTATGCCATTGGAAGTTGCCATGCGTCTAATTCTCGAGCCACTGTAGAGCAGGTGAGATCTCCATTCCTTTCTCTAATTAATGGTTGTCGAAGAATATTAAAATGTAAGTACTTATTGTTAATCAGACTTTCTCCAATTCTCTCCAATATCACTAGTTATTATTATCTATGATCAAGTATAATCTTTTCGATTTCCTATGTTTTGCAGGCTTGTCTTGGTAAGGAAAGATGTTCCATTCCTGTGTCAAGCAAGAACTTCAAAGGTGATCCATGTCCAGGCATTGCAAAATCTTTGTTGGTTGATGCTAAGTGCGCTTAAGGGACACTTTAGTGTCACCTCTGTTACAGCTCCTCTGAGGAAATCCACAGGTTATTCAATCTACTGTTAAGAGTGTAATTTTCAGTGGTTTAGAATGAATAACTTGATAGTTTCACCGTCAAAATTTAATTGTATAAACTTTGCTTGCATTCGTAAGATAAAATCTTAAATCATAAATAGAGAAGAAAATCGGGAGACAGTTTGTTAAGGAGTTGAGAAAGAGATTGTAAAACAAAACTCAAGTCTGTCATGCCAAATTTATTATAGAGATAAAGATAACCTCATATAAAAAAATTAAATTAAATAATAAAAATTAATTTTCAAGCAAACTAAATAATAAAAAATAAAACTAAAAAAATTAATTAAAAAAATATTTTAAAAAAATATGAGTCAACCCGAGTTAACCTGACTAATCCTCGACCCGGGATATTAAATCAACTTAGCCCCATAAAAAGAAAAGCAATAAAAATAACCAAGTTGGAGGCTTAATAACCTAATATTAAAGAATAGAATTGTGTAAAAAAAGACATAAAAATCAAATCGGGCTAATCTTTGAAACCCGTAACCTAAGTCATGAGACCAAGTTATCCCATTAAAGACAAACCCAAAACAACCACCAAGAAAAATTCTCAATCATCCAAAATTAAAAAAACAAAATAAAAAACAAATAGTAATAAAAAAAATATGAATCAGAAATTGTATAAAAATTAAATGAAATAAAACAATAAATGACAAAATTGAAAAATAAAATAAATTAAGAAAATGATAAAAACAATAACAATCAAAAGAATTATGATCAAATATATTGGATGAAAAAAAATTAGAAGATGAAATTAAAAAAAAATCTAATTTTATAAATTATTTCAAATAAAAAAATTATAATTAAAAACAAAAAAACCAAAGTTGAAGAAAAAACAAATTGAAGGACTACTTGAAAAAATTAGAGGGACAAGCCCGAATCAAAAAGGAAGAAAAAAAAAGAAAAAAAATATTATTGACTAAATGTTTGTTAGCCACACGCGCCCCTAGGTATAAAGGGGAAAGTCAAGACAATTTAAACATTGCCCCAGAAGCCATCATAATACATATCATAGGCTGTTCAAATAGTGTAGGCGTCTCTCACTTGCTAGCATGTAATGCACATGTAAATAATTTTTTTAAAAAATAATATTTTATATATTAAAATATCATATTGCTCCTCTTTCAACTTAATTATAACAAAAAAAACAACTTGAAAATACAAAAATACTCTACACTCCATCTTAATAATTTTTTTTATTATAAAGGTAATTCTATCATTTCATTGCACTTCAAAAATAGAGAGAAAATAACAAAGAAGCTTTCATGTGCCAATTTAATAATTTATTTTAGGTATTGAAATAATTTTACTATGCTAAAGTGAAAAGATCAATTTATCCCAATTAATTTGATAATACCCACTGAATCATGTGAAAAAAATGTTATAAACTCATCAATAAGGCTATTAGTTTCGGTGAAAATAGCAAAAATATAAAAAATTATTGTTTCAATCCATAATGTTTTGTTTCTTGATCTATAGTGAATCACATCCCTCTTTTTATTTTTTTAAAAACATATCTTAATACAAAACTAAAAAAAAAGGATGTTATTGGGATCATTAATAAGAAATTTTATTACATTGATCAAATCAATAAAATCAATAACAAGATTACCTAGAAAGTTTTATAATATACAAGAAGAAATAACTAGTGAAATCTTATAAATTATTTATTGAATGCTACTTTGAAGAAGAAAAAAAACAAAAACAATGAGAAATAAAATACAATACATAACTCATCAAAAGTAAGAAGAATATATATTCACTTGTGATTTTTCTTCTTCTTCTTGAGCCTTTAAAAATAATTATTAATTACTCTTTAAATACCATAAAATTTTCTCGTAAGATTATCTCATATGACTTTTAAGTCTCAAAATTCAGCAATGGTTGTATATACCTCAATAAAGAGATGGTTCAATAATAAGCTATATATTTAGTCCGCCTTGTAAAAGTATTTAAGTCATTTCGATTATTGTTTTGAGATAGAAAAAAATTGAAATATTGAGGTTAAAAAAAAATATTCAATTTAAAAAGTGCACGCAAAACAGGAAAAGGAAAACTCAGAATGGACGTGGGCTGTGAATCATTTGCTATTTCCTGACTGTTGATGGATAACACGGATAAAATTAAATTAAATTCGAAACAAACAGTTTGATTTTGCATTAAACTACTAATCAACTAATATATTTCCAAAGAAGGAAACGCGTGGAACTCGAAGCCCTCAGCATTCCCCAGATAATCACCTAATGACGACACGAGATCCACCATTTTAGTGATCCTCGCGATGTTATTATTCGAAGAGCATAAAAATTGAATCAAGCCCTCAAGCGGATCCTCAAAACCCTAGCTCATTTCAAATGCTGTGACAATTCGGAGAAACGCGAATCAGAGGAGGAGAATCCGTGCCACATTTCGGTTAGTGAGATGTTGATGTTGAGGAAATCGAGGAGAGCTGATTTGGCTGCGGATTGGGAGGGGGGACGGTAGATTTGGTAATATACGTCGCCGTTTTGGTGGTGTTTGAGGGGGATTAAGTGAGGACCGAGAGGTGCATATGTATTGGAGAGGACCGGTTTGTTTCCAACGAAAGGTTTGGCCTGTAGGGAACGTGAGTGGGAGTGAGAGTTCTGACTGGGTCAGGTTGAGTGGGGCCCAGTTTGTTGGTTTGAAAATTAACTTTTGGTGTTTTTTGGACGAGTGGCGGGGTTGTTGGAGTAGGTAGTAGTGATTATTTGGTGGTGGTGAGCGGCGGTGGAGGTCTGGCTCGCTTCATCGTTGGTGCTGAGAAGATGGTCAAGTTATTCGTTCCCTCCCAGTGTGGACTGTGGAGTCTGGCGCCGCGATCTGTTTTTTTGGGGCCTCTGTATTTTGGGGAATAATTATATTTTTGCGCTTTAGGGCCGTAATCTCGTGGTGGGGTCAGATTAATATTAAGAGGGCGTTTCCTAGGAGGTTTTAAAATCGCTTCTAAAATATTTTAAAATTATTTTTAAAAAAATTAATATAAAAATTATTTTGATGTGTTAATTTTATAAATAATTTTTAAAAAATAAAAAAATATTATAAACTGTTAAGTTCATTTGAATAAATATATGCATGCATGCATAAGTGCATAATAATAACATGTTTCTCAATTGATGTGGCAGTCAAGGAGTAGACCTATTCCCACGCTATTCTCGCACTAGCGTGGTAGTCAAGAAGTGGACCTATTCTCACACCACATTTGTGGTGATTTGATCTGCGGATCATCACAGTAGAGATAGTAGAAGTAGTGGCTAATATTTCTCAATTCGTTATGTAAAGAGCTGTATTTAAACAAATTTCCCCGCTTTGCTTAATAAAGTGTGTAGTTTTTCATCAATCTTGTGAGTTCCATAATCGAGCTTGAAACACTAACAAGTGGTATCGAGCCTCTACGGGACGGATTGATTGCGGCGAGAGATACACGGTGAGAGTGAGAATGAGTGACGATAAGAGTTTAACAAAAATTCCTCATTTCGATGGTCAACACTATGATCATTGGAGTGAGTTGATGGAAAATTTGTTGCGAGCAAAGGGGCCGTGGAGCCTGGTGGAAAACGGCATTCAAGAGCCGATCGTGGAGACAGTTGAGCAATGCGCAGCAAACACAACTCGATGATGCAAAAATGAAAGATCATCAAGTGAAACACCATCTATATCAAGCAATAGATAGAGTTACATTTGAACAGATTCTGGACAGGCGCACATCGAAGATTGTGTGGGATTCTTTGAAAAACAAGTTTGGGGGGAATGCCAAAGTGAAGCAATCTCTACTCAATACATTGAGACGAGATTTTGAGATTCTGCAAATGAAACACAGTGAAACAATTGTAGAATATTTTGTGAGAGTCACTTCGGTGGCTAACCAGATGAGGAGCAATGGGGAGACGATGCCCGACACCAAGGTGGTGGAAAAGGTGCTTCGAACCTTGACAGAAAGGTTCACTTATGTTGTGGTTTCAATAGAAGAATCAAAGAATGTAAGCGCAATGACAATTGACGAACTACAAAACTCACTTGTAGTCCATGAAGCCAAGTTTAAAAGACTAGATAAAGAACACAATGAGGAGCATGCATTGCGTGTCTCAATTGGAGATGACAGATTCCACAATGAGCCGAGAGAAAGAAGACGTCCCACCTATCAAAGTCGAGGCAGAGGCAGAGGATGACAAGGATTTGGAAGAGCAACTGTGAAATGCTTTAAATGCCATAAGCAAGGGCATTTTCAGTATGAGTGTCCTACTTGGGAGAGGAATGCAAATTATATTGAATTGGATGATGAAGAGGAACTTCTTCTCATGGCTCACGTTGAGCCAATGGGATCTGCAGACATTACAACAGAGGACGATGAAGATGCTGTGAAGCTGGATTGCGTGAAAATAAGTGGAGATGGTGTGGCGTCAAATGATGGAAATAACGTGGAGCTTGAAAATGGTGGTAACGTGGCACTGGATTGTGTGAAAGAGAATGGTGGAGACGTGAAGCTGACAAATAGAGACAACGTGGCACTAGTGGATTGCGTGACGGTGAATGGTGGAGATGTGAAATTAGAAAACGATGTCCTTCTCCTTATGGCTCACGGTGAAACAAAGGAGCGACAAAGGAAGAAGTGTGGTTTATTGACTCAGCTGTTCAAACCACATGACAGGCAACAAAAAGTGGTTTGTCACTTTGGATGAGAGCTTTTCGCACTCGTGAAGCTGGGCAACAA
Organism: Populus x sibirica; assembly: GCA_019202695.1. Lineage (NCBI taxonomy): Eukaryota > Viridiplantae > Streptophyta > Magnoliopsida > Malpighiales > Salicaceae > Populus > Populus x sibirica. The sequence goes on along the minus strand of JAGMVL010000643.1, from coordinate 167,139 downwards.
TGCTAGGATGCAAGTCATGGGTCAAGGAAATGTGAAGCTGAAGGTTCAAGGGAGGACGCAAATTGTCAAGCAATGTCTATTACGTCCCATTTAACAAATAATTTGTTAAATGTGGGGCAAATTTGAGAGAGAGGCTTAGCAGTGTTAATGAAAAAAGAAGTTTGTAAAATTTTTCATCCGAAGAAAGGCCTCATTGTGCATACAAAAATGACCACAAACCACATGTTTGTCATGCTTGCTGAATTACATAACGATGCTTGTCTGCAAGTAATACATGAAGATATCACAGGGCTTTGGCATAAGAGATTCGGCCACCTTCATTTGAGAGGGCTTCAAGGACTGCATCATAAGAAAATGGTGCACGGATTACCAGAAATTGAAGCAGTACACAAGGTGTGTGAAGTATGCAATAAAGGGAAGCAACATAGAGAAGAAATTCCAAAAAAGGCTAATTGGAGAGCCTCCGAAAAATTGCAGCTAATCCACTCCGATTTATGTGGACCCATAACCCCACAAACCGTGAGCAACAGACGGTATATTCTGACATTTACTAATGATTTCAGCCGGAAGACATGGATTTATTTACTTACAGAGAAGAGCGAAACCTTTGAGAAATTCAAGTTTTTTAAAGCCAGCGTGGAGATGGAGACAGGGCTGAAAATTCGATGTCTACGAAGTGATCGTGGAGGAGAATACAATTCTCAAATCTTTTCGGATTTTTGCAACACACAGGGTATCAAAAGACAACTTACCACGTCCTCCACACCCCAACAAAACGGGGTAGCAGAACGCAAAAACCGAACACTCATGAACATGGTTCGGTGTCTACTGGTAGAAGGAAAAATGCCTAGAAGTTTCTGGGCAGAGGCAGCAAAATGGTCAGTTCATATCATTAATTGAAGCCCAACAGCAGCACTGCAAGATGCAACTCCAGAAGAATGCTGGACTGGACAGAAACCAAGTGTGGCACATTTCAGAATTTTTGGGTGCATTGCTTACGTGCATGTACCAAATCAAAGGAGGGTCAAGCTAGAAGAAAAGAGTAAAAAATGTGTGTTCTTAGGAGTAAGTGAAGAATCTAAAGCATACAGACTCTTTGACCCAGAAAGCAAACAAATCATCACTAGCCGAGACGTGATTTTTGCTGAAGAGGCGATTTGGAATTGGGGGAGGATAGATGGTGACACGGAGGAATTAAAATGGGAAGATGCAGAGCCATTTGCTGACGAAGAAGGCAACGGCGCGGCAACGCTGGCAACGACCACGCTGACAACGCTCAAATGGAAAATGAGCAAATTCAAGCTCAGGCCGAGGAAGCAAGTCGTGAAGCAAGTCGAGCAGACGCCACCTCATCATCTCAAACAATTCGAAGGGAGCAGCCAAAGAGAATTAGTAGAGCTTCAAAGACACTTACAAGACTACGTAACTGGGGAAAATCTCACAGAGGAGGAGGAAGGAGACGATCAATTTCTGGTGCTCTACACTACAGCAGATGATCCAATAAGCTATGATGAGACGGTGAAAGACATAAAATGGAGACAAGCTATGGATGCCGAGATTCAGGCTATCGAAAAAAATAATACATGGGAGTTAGTGGAGCTACCCAAATGGATGAAAAAAATCGGAGTCAAGTGGGTTTTTAAAACCAAATTAAATGAAAGAGGAGAAGTCGACAAATACAAGGCGCGACTAGTTGTGAAGGGTTACGCACAAAGACAAGGAATATATTATAGTGAAGTATTCTCACCAGTTGCCAGATGGGACACTATTAGGATGATACTCTCTCTCGCTGCGCTACGAAGTTGGGAAGTTTTTCAGCTCGACGTGAAAAGCGCATTTCTTCATGGAGAACTGAAGGAGGTTGTTCATATTAAACAACCTGAAGGATACATTCGGAAAGGAGAGGAGCAGAAAGCGTATCGATTAAGAAAGACATTGTATGGCCTAAAACAAGCTCCAAGAGCTTGGTACGGTCGGATAGAGGACTACTTCAATGGTGAAGGTTTTGAAAAATACAGTTATGAACACACCTTGTTCATAAAGAAGGAAGGAGAGAGTTTTTTTTGTGGTAAGTCTCTATGTGGATGATTTAATTTTTACCGGCAATGATATAAAGCTGTGTAGAGAATTTAAAGCTTCCATGCAATCGGTATTTGATATGACTGACCTAGGGAGGATGAAGTATTTTCTGGGTGTTGAAGTACACCAAACGGATGCTGGAATATTTTTATGTCAAGAAAAATATGCAGGTGAACTTCTTACGAGGTTTGGAATGGGCAGCTGCAATGCAGTTAATAATCCAATGGTTCCAGGAACTAAGTTATCATCACAGGAGAAAGAAGAAGAAGTAAACAGCACCGAATACAAGCAATTGATTGGTAGCCTTATGTACATTATGACAACTCGACCTGATATAATGTATGCTGTAAGTTTCTTAAGCAGATTCATGGCCGCGCCAAAAGAAGGACATTTACTAGCCGCAAAAAGAATACTTCGGTACTTAAAGGGGACAATTGATTTCGGTGTTTTCTACAAGAAAGGTTCGAGATAACATCCTCAAAGGCTACACGAGATAGCGATTTTGCGGGAGACTTAGATGGAGGAAAAAGCACGTCCGAGTATGTGTTCATGATGGGAGATGGGGCGTAGCATGGAGTTCCAGGAAGCAGCCAATCGTCACACTATCAATTACGGAGGCCGAATATGTAGCAGCTACCACATGTGCATGTCATAGTATATGGATGAAGGAAGTTCTAAACAGTGTTGAAGAAGATTATTGTAAGTGTATTACCGTATTCTGTGACAATAGCTCATCCATTAAACTGTCTAAGAATCCAGTACTACATGGAAGAACAAAACATATCAATGTGAGATTTCATTTTATTAGAGATTTGATCAAGAAGGGAGAAGTGGAACTAGTCTACTGTGGAACAAAGGAGCAAATAGCGGACATCATGACCAAACCACTCAAACTCGAAGATTTTGTGAAACTCCGCATGCTCTTAGGAGTACAAGAGAAGAAGGCATTAAACTGAGCTGAACAAACACGACATGCTCAGTTTAGGGGAGGATTTGTTAAGTTCATTTGAATAAATATATGCATGCATGCATAAGTGCAGAATAATAACATGTTTCTCAATTGATATGGCAGTCAAGGAGTAGACCTATTCCCACGCTATTCTCAGCTAGCGTGATAGTCAAGAAGTGGACCTATTCTCACGCCACATTTGTGGTGATTTGATCTGCGGATCATCACAGTAGAGATAGTAGAAGTAGTGACTAATATTTCTCAATTTTGTTATGTAAAGAGTTGTATTTAAACAGCCCCGCTTTGCTTAATAAAGTGTGTAGTTTTTCATCAATCTTGTGAGTTCTATAATCAGAGCTTGAAACACTAACATAAACATATATTTTTAAGTGAAAAACACTTTAAAAAATAATCACAACCACACTTTCAAACACGTTAGAATTAGAGAAAAATTTATTTCAAATTTTCAACTCATGGATTAATGATTTTACTGTTGGATTATCTGTTTTTTTCTCTCCATTGTTATTTTTAATTTAATCCTTAGATTTATTAAAGATTATACTTTATATTTATTTTGATTTATTTTTTATAAAATTATTATAATCTAAAAAAAATCTCTTTTTAAAATAAAAATTCAAAAATTGAGAGCTAGGAAACCCAGATTGAAAAGAAAAAAAAACGATAACCTATTTGTGTCAACGTTTTAAGCCTTGAGATTTATTTAAAAAATCCTTTTTGATCCCTTTAGTTTGACTAGAATTTTATTTTGTTCACCATAGATTTAAAAGAAAAGAGAGGGTTGTTGAAACAACATAGAAGTGTTTTTTTTATTTGCAGCACGTGATCATATATTTGATTCTAAGAAAACTCTTATTGTTGAAAAACATAAGCTCTTTCTATTAAGGTCAAAGGAGTTTTTTCTGGTTGATTTTATTGTCCAGATACACAATACTATGGTCATGCAAATTAAGTTAAAAAAAATAAAAGTGTTTTTTTTTTAATTTGCAGCACGTGATCATATATTTTTATTTATGTTCATTTCTCAGCTTCATGGACTATTATTTAATTACTGTGATGAATGTTTTTAGCATTTATTAAGGTATAATTTTCATTCTATTTTATTAAATATTTGCATCAAATTTGTAGTTAATGATTTAAAATCTTTGTTATTGTTAAAAATCACATTAGAAATACACGAATGTTCATTTTTTATATTAAAAAAATTCGACCCATTCCTTTTTTATATTAAATTAATTCAACCAGACTTGCGGTGCATTGGTGGCCAAATATTTAGTTAGGGTACTATAGGTGGAGTTTGGTTGCTGCTGGGATAGAAGGGGAGGAGACAATGAAAATAAAAATATATTTTGTTGAAAAAACATTGATATAAAAATAATTTTGTATGGAAGGTAATTTTGGAGTGATTTTTGTATTTTCAAAACATGAGGCATGAAAGAAACATATTTTAAAATATAATATTTATTATTTTTATTAATAAAATATTCTTAATTCAAAAATTGTTCAACTAGGACATGTAAAGATAAAAATGATTATTATCATTATTTAAAAAAACAACTCGGGAGTTGAACCAGGAAAGGTTCGAGTCACAAGTTGAGACGATTAACCTGTTTTTTTTTAAAAAACAAACAAAGTAATTTTGTTCTGACTAAATTTTTTTTAAAAAAAGATTGATGATTTTTTGACCCGTGTTTTATCTTAGGTCAACTTAGGTTTTTTATGAAGTCAGTTCAAATAAATTTCCCTCTATTTTTTTTAAATCAAACTAGTTTAAGCTCTAGATAGGCCCGGTTCCGAATCAACTCGTTATAACAAAATATATAAGTTTGATAATAACACATGTTAATAGTAAATTATTTTTTTTTTCTTTCATATTTTATCATGTTTATGTTTATTATGACCAGATATGATACAAAGATAATTATATCTTGTACATCACTGCCAAAACAAACATAGTTATATCTCCATCTTTTTTTTTCTATGTTGTATCATATATTTTCACTATCTTCATATTTTATGATTTCATAGAAAAAACATATAGATTTAAAAAAAATCAAAAGAAAAAAAACTATTGAAAAAAATAATATTTTAATATTTTTACAAGCAGGAATAATATTTTTTTTAAAAAAATGCTAAAATAACATTTTATTTAACTTTTCCTGAAAGCATGAAAAACAAGAAAAAAAAGCCAATTTGTTTTTTTTGACTCTCCATTTAGGAGTTGCTTAAGCTTGCCCGGTTCTCTTCTAGACATGGTTAAATTTCAGGGGTAATTATATTATCCTTAAATGGGTACTATTGGAGACTAGAATTAAACCTCCAAGGGTCCTTACTCCCTTCTTACATTGAAATACATATTCAAATAATTTTTTACTTCTCTATTTATAATCATTGCTAATATTTTAATTTTTTTTCTCTATTCACAAACCATTCAACTTTCAATTTGTTATCACATTAAATAATTTTAAAAACTAAAATTACGCTTGTAATTATTACTCAGGTATAATTGATCTTTACCTTTTAACTTTGTAGCATATACAGAATAAAAAAATCGAAGTTATGCATGATCTTGCTTTAAAAAATTTATTTGGAAGGGTGGTTTTGATTGTTTTTTAAAGTATTTTTTGTCCTGAAATATATTAAAATAATTTATTTTTTATTTTTTAAAAATTATTTTTGATATCAGCGTATCAAAATGATAAAAAATATATATAAAAATAAATTTTAATAAAAATAAATTTTAATTTTTTAAAAAACATAATTTATAAACAGTGAAATTGTTGAACGAACTGCATCCCACTTACAGAATGCAAACCTTGGAAATATTTGTACGTGTTATATTGATACATTTTAAAAATATATTTTATTTGAAAAAATTTTAAATTTATATATTTTTAACAGTTTTTATAATTTTAATATCCTAATATAAAAATTTAAAATTAATTTTTTTAAATATATTTTTAGATAAAAAATATTTTTTTTAAAAATGAACATCACCTTACCAAACACATATTAATTATCACAATAAATACAAGTTTATTAATTAGCAATAAAACTGAATAAAAAAACAAATAAAAGAAAAACGTTTTGATAAAAGAAACAAAACTTTCGAGCACGTGTCAGCCACTCTCCATCCACTTTTAACATGAAAGCACATCCACGCCCTATTTCGCGTGTCGCTCAGCGGACACTGGCACTCTACTCCACAGCTACACATTGTCAGCAGCCAGTACAAGACGAAAAACCCACATATAAAAGAAAGAAGAAAATGATAAAAAAGAAAAATTACACGTTCACCCCTGTGGATTCACAAATGTTCCACTTCGACCTTTGTATTTTAAACTCTTACTGTACCAACCTTAAAAAAATCTCACTTTGGACCCTGACTCACGAGACTTCCGTGTCCGTTAAGTTTTTGGACCCCCCCCCCCCAAAAAAAAAAAAAATAAAATAAAATTATTTAGTACAATTCTAGAAATTAATTTAAAAGATGTTTGAAAGCCAAAGTTATTTTGAAAATTATTTAAAATAAAAAAAATCTTGAAAGTATTTTGCTGTTACTAATAAAATCATAAGAGGAAAACATGCATTATTTCATAGTTTTATTTTAATGGTAAAATACGTTTCAAAGTGACAACCAAGTAGATTTTATCTGGAGTAATAAAATAATTTGTCACACTATACATGATTGTTAATGATAAATTATTACATAAAATTAAATACATTTTGGCTGTGTTGCATGATAGAAACGTGCATGCATGTAGAGAATAATACCTAATTTTTTTTTAATATATACTATGATAAAGAATAATACTTGAACAAGAGAGGGCATGTGCACCACAAGGACGGATAGGAAGGTTCCTTGAGAAAAATATTTTTACAAAAATAAAAATAACAGAAAATGGTTTTTTAAATTCCAAATTTTCACTTTTTAAAGGAAAATAAAAACAAGAAGTCATATTCAGAGGCCATTTACAAGGAGTGGGGCTCAAACCAGTCCCTATATATAGTTTTTATATATATATATATATATATATAAAATACGAGATAAAAAAGAGAGGAACAGAACAAATCTTAATAGTTTATACAAGACCATAAGAAAATCATTATTTTAATAAAAAATAATTAATTTTTAAAGTATTTTCATGTAATATTTATTATCACGTGGAAAAAAACCCAAGAGGAAAATGTGAAGAGGAAAACATGGAAAATTACATTTTCAAATATCACGAGCAAAGAGTCGATATCAAGAAATTAGAAACTACAGAGACCGAAGTGTAATAATGGTGAATTTACAGGAGCTAAAATATATCGTAGACAAACGAAAACAAGAACGAAAGAGAGGGGGGGGAGAGAGAAACGAAATGCCCCAAATCGATCCTTGGCTTTGCAAGAGACCAAACAAAGCAACAGCGCAAGGCTCACAGTCAGACAGATAGAAGAGAGAGATCACCTCTCTCTCTCTCTCTCCCACTTCCATTCCTTTGATTCCCATTCAACCAATCAAAGACCCCACAAATCTCCACATTTCCCTCTACTCCAACAATGCCAGCTTCCCCTTCTTTCCCTGCTTCAGGTACTTCTCTTTTCCCACAAATCCCCAAAACCCCTCCTCTCTCTCTCCCTCTCTAAAATTCAAACATTTACTGCTATCATTACTCCCTCCACCCATCAGGCAAATTATTTCTATCTAATTTCTTTTCTTTGCTTTGATCTCGACAGATGGAAGGGGCAAATGGAAAAGGCGAAAGCGAGGAGACTCTCAAATCACTCGAAAACCACCAAAGCACCACCACCAAGAAGAACCTGAAGAACCCGAAGACGACGACGACGCGGTTGAGGCAGACGACCATAACAATAACATCGTCTACAGAGAAGATTCCGAAGACCCGAACCCACATCAACAACCCAACGGACCCGATCCAAACCCTCAAGAGACCGAGGTTTTAACTGACGCCGGGGTCCGCATATGCGATTTCCCTCCGGTCACTCGGCTTGCTGTGAACCGCCCTCATGCGTCTGTGATGGCGATTGTGGCGGCCGAGAGGTTCAATTTAGCTGGAGAAAGCAGTAATAGAGGCCAATTAGCTGTGAATCTGGAGAATGTATCGTACGGGCAGCTGCAGGCGGTGTCTGCTGTGACAGCGGAGAGTGTTGGGAGTGATTCGGAGAGGAGTGATGGAGGGAATTCGGGGTATGTAGTGACGCCGCCGCAGATTATGGATGGAAAGGGTGTCGTGAAGAGGTTTTGGAGTAGATTACATGTGGTTCCGATGCATTCAGGTGTGAAATTATCACTCTCGTTTACTATTTTTTTGGGTCTATTTTTAGGTTTTTCTCCTCCTTGCTGATGTTCATGTTGAAGTGAGTGTTCATTATTGCTGTTGAGATAGATATGGTAGGGTTTTGTGTGATTAATTAGAGTTTGGAAGATGAATTTATGTTTGCTTTAGCTATGGAAAGTTGGTTTGAGTGGTGGTATTGAACTCGAGGTTTTCAGCTGCTTTTGGTTTTTAAGTATTAAATATTGGAGGAAAAAGAAGCAGTAATTGGGGGATTTCATTGCTTGTTTGCTAATTTGAGGATTTGATTTTTTTGGGGCTTGGTTGTTTATCTGGAAAATATATGAAGGGCTTACCTAGTAATAGAGAGGCAAATTGTATTTATTGCAATCGTAATTGTTGGTCTCATTTAGAGGACCTTAACTTAGATATAACTTCTCATAACAAATATTGAACATCTTTTTTCTTAATATTTCCATGATTATTAGCTTTTTGCTTTTTCGGTGGGGGACAAATTGATATTCTATACGAACTCCTTTTTAGCTGTACTTTATTCATACTTTTTTTGATTTTGGTATGTTATTGTTGTGCTTCTCGGGGAGTAGATTGGTTTTCACCGCTCTCGGTTAATCGACTGGAGAGACAGGTGGTGCCACATTTTTTCTCTGGAAAATCTTCAGATCACACACCAGAGAAATACATGGAGTGTAGAAACCGCATTGTTGCTAAATATATGGAGAATCCAGAGAAGAGGCTCACAGTTTCTGATTGTCAAGGATTGGTAGTCAGTATTGACATTGAAGATTTAACTCGAATTTTTAGATTTCTTGATCATTGGGGAATTATCAACTACTGTGCAGCTCCACCAAGTTGCGAATCCTGGAGTGGGGGGTCCTATTTAAGGGAGGATCCAAATGGTGAGGTTCATGTACCGTCAGCTTCCTTAAAGTCTATTGATAGTTTGATCCAATTTGACAAGCCCAGATGTAGGCTCAAGGCAGCTGATGTTTATTCATCATTTTCATGTCATGGTGATGATTTCTCTGACCTGGACAACAGAATTAGAGAGTGCTTATCTGAAAATTGCTGCAATTGTTGTTCTCAGCCTCTTCCCTCTGTTTTCTACCAGTCACAAAAGGAGGTAAATCCTCATTTCCTCTGTCCCTACTTTTGCTTATTACCTGCATCAGTTTGTCACTGTTATGTTGTTCTATCCATACTGGATTTCCCTTTTGCTCCCTGCAAGCTCTTTCTATTAAGACTTAATTTTGAGATCTCCAAAGTCATCCATATACACATAGGGTCAAAACCTGGAAATTCCTTTGGAAATCTTCAGTCAACCTGAAACCCTGATTTAAGTTCTCTCTCTCTCGCCTGTTATTTTTTTTTGTTGATTCGTTATTGCTGATCAGCATCTAATTTAACAGGTTGATATACTACTATGCTCTGATTGCTTCCATGAGGGGAGATTTGTGACTGGTCATTCAAGCTTAGATTTTATTAAGGTAGATTCAACAAAAGATTATGGTGATATAGACAGAGAAAATTGGAGTGATCAGGAAACATTACTACTCCTTGAGGCAATGGAGATTTACAATGAGAATTGGAATGAAATTGCAGAACATGTTGGAACCAAGTCAAAAGCACAATGCATCCTTCACTTTCTGCGTCTGCCTGTAGAGGATGGCCTGTTGGAAAATATTGAAGTTCCAAGAATGTCCAAGCCACCCAGTCCATCTAGTAGAGATGATAGCAGAAGACGACACTCAAGTTCAAATGGTGACCTGTCAGCTGTTTCATTTGCTTATGATCTTATCACTTCAAAATAATGGTGATGTATCTCTAATATTCTGTGGCCGCATTTCTCTTTGTTTCTGTAGGATCCTGCCTCCAAAGTGCTGATGCTGAAAATAGGCTACCTTTTGCAAATTCTGGCAATCCAGTTATGGCATTGGTAGGTCACTATCTTTATTTGTGCAGTTTATATGTTCACACGAAAGTCTACAAAGTAAAAAAATTCAATTTGGCTATCAATGCATTCATGCTAAAATGATCTGCTAATTTTATATATTTTCTCACATTTTTTGGGGTTTTCAGTAGTAACCCTGGAGGTCTTAAATAATTACTTTGCTGTATGCTCATTGTGGATTCTGGTGTTTGTTCTTTGTGTTTTCCACATTCTTTATTTATCATGTGGGTGGTTGAACAATGAAAAAAAATCAAAGCTAGACCTCCTGAATATTTGGAAAAAATAACCTAGGAACAAGGTGGATCGAATCTCACTACCTCATCAGTTTCAGGATATATTCAGAGGATAGCTTATAGCTTCATTCTCTTTCATCATAAAGCTCCTGTGAATAGCTATTTGACTCCTATTTTGAATGGTAAAGACATTAGTATTTAGTAGCAAACATAAAAGCTAAAATCAAGTCTATGAACTGTTCTAATTGAACGCAACAGTGTATTTAGAGACCACACTTCCAGCATCTGTTTAGATGTTTGATGCGACATCCTTTCTGCTTCTGTTAGGTTCATTTCTATAGAATGGCTCTTACATATGAATCCTCATTAACAAGTATCTAACACCACCCATTTTAATGATCAATTCTTTTCTGTCCTTAATTCTCATACAAAAATCCACGTGGTCATTTGTTTCTACCCTGCTAGCCCCCTGCTTTGGCCTCAATTTATTTGGTACCAACTCTGCCAACTTTGACTTTTCTTTCCCATCTAATAAAAAGAGAAGATGCAGGAACTATGAGGTATTGGCAGTGTTGTGCAGTATATCCAGTGGTATTTCCTTATGTTTTGTGGTGTTAGGGTTTGATAAAAGTGAAATCTTGGAGTTTGGGGTTACAAAACTAGGGTCCACAATTTGTTGGTTGAATTGGGGTTGGATTGGTTGGATTGATCGATTGATGTTTGTGAGCAAAATGTTTAATCTGCTTGAATTAATTGGACCAAGTTGCAGGTTTTTCTGGCAGCAGTTACTTTTAAAGGGTTGAAAAAATTAATTTGGTGGAAAGAAGAGCGGAGAATGGAGATATATTTAGGAATATAGGTTTATTGTTGGTAAATTATGCTCGAAGTTATTGGTGAATGGTGGAATTACACAGCAGAAATGGACATCTTTCAAAAGCTTTCTTGCTTGGATTTTTTGTGGATCCATCTAACCATAGGAAAATTTTGTAGGTTGCTTTTCTGGCCTCTGCTGTTGGACCAAGAGTTGCTGCAGCCTGTGCTCATGCATCTTTGGCAGCATTGTCTGAGGATAACAGGTAGGTGTATCTTCATCTTAGAATACTTTGAAGGTTTACAGGGTGTGTGTATACATGTGATTTCTTGGGACTTTGTCAATTTGATTCACAGAGGATAAATCTCTTTCTGCTGTTCTTTCTCCTTTTAGTATTATCAACTGTTGAGTAGCTATGCTTTGAACCTAATAAAAGTTCTTTGGTATCGTCAGCATGGCTTCTGTTCCACTGGTGAAAATAATATGCAGTGGAGGGTTTTCTTTTTTCTTTTTTGCTTATACATATATTATGCTTGCATGTTTTCTATCCTTGTTGAATTCAATTAATTTCCCCCCTTATGAAGGATGGATTCAGAGAGATTACATGGTAGAGAAGGTGGTTTTCATGGAGAAGTTGCAAATTCAATTCAACAAAAAGGTGGCCATAAGTTGCTTTCAGTGTTTTAATTATATTGCTCTTCCTCGCTCTGTTTTCCCTCTCCTTCATCTAACGTTAGCAAAATATTTCTGTGGATCTTTCTTCAGAAGATGGCCAGCATGGTTCATGGGGTCAAAATGGGGCCGAGGTTGCTCCTTTGTCTTCTGAAAAAGTTAAAGGTGCTGCCAAAGCTGGTCTTGCTGCTGCAGCAACAAAGGCTAAACTGTTTGCTGATCATGAAGAGCGGGAAATTCAGAGACTATCTGCCAATATCATAAATCATCAGGTAGAGCTGCTGCCAATGTTACCTTCTTCTTTACTTTCATTTTCCATGTTACTTCTTTCTTGTGTGCGTTTGGGAACGTGGTTGAAACTGCGTTTCCTGTTTCCCAAAAATTTGATTTTTTTTTCCTTAATTTTTTTTCTATGTTTTTCAACCGTTTTGACGTGTAGATGCCAAAAATAATTTTTTTTTATTTAAAATTTGATGTATTTTGGAGCGAAAAACACTTTGAAAAACAACTGTTACCACACTTCCAAACATCTTTCTAGTATGTGTATATTTATACCTTTGCTAGTGTTTTCAAGTCCAAGAGGGCACTAATGAACCTTCTGGGGACAACCTTAAACATGCTGTTCTTTTGTTTGGTTGCACATATTTTCTCAAGCCACATAACTATGCTTATATCACTTGTATTTAACTTGCATATTTATAGTGAAACTGAAATTTGTTAGGCTTCACCATGTAATAATTTATGATTAACACATCAAGAAGTTTTTGATATGGTTACAGTTGAAGAGACTGGAGCTTAAGCTGAAGCAGTTTGCTGAAGTGGAAACCTTTCTAATGAGAGAGTGCGAGCAAGTGGAGAAGACAAGGCAACGGTTTGCTGCTGAGCGGGTCCGCATGCTATCTACCCGGATAGGACCTGCTGGAGTCACTTCACAAGTGAACCCAGCTGGTGTTGCTCCTTCGATGGTTAACAATAATGTGGGCAGCAATAGGCAGCAGGTGATGCCTTCCTCCTCTTCACAACCAAGCATTCCAGGATATGGCAACAGTAATCCAACCCATCCGCACAACAATCAACAAGTCCATCCTCACATGTCATATTTGCAACGGGGACATCCACAGCCAATGTTTCCATTAGGGCCGAGGCTGCCCATGGCAGCTATACAGCCATCCTCGTCCGCTCCATCGAATGTCATGTACAACGCCCCTGGAAATTCACAGCCTAACCTCAATCAAATACCGAGATCTGTGTCAGGCCCTAGTTCTGGCTTAGGTTGAAACGGAGAAAGTGATGTAGCTGTGGAGTTTTATGGTTAGTTCCACTGGTTACTTGCTCGCAATCTGTGCTGCAGCTGGGGTCAAAGATGAAAAAGGATGGAGCCAAGAACGTTTCATCTGTATTGCGCTGTAGTTTTGATCTGAATATAAATTATTCTGTGCAGTTTGTAGGCTTGTAACAGATTAAGGTGATGTAGCATTTGTATCGAATTATGAGCGTTGTCCATTAACTTAGGAAAAATTATTTTCAGAACAAATAATCTTTAATATAGAATGTGTCGTGAAAATGGCATCAGACGACTATATTATATGGTTCTTTTCTTTTGCAGATTACTAAATAAATCCTTCTCTATTTTCTCTATGGCCAATTTGTTACTTCTTCCAGAGGTGCAGTAATGATTCGTTATGCAATTCCTGCGTCTCCCTCGCCATTATTTCTCTTCTTCGCATTAATTATTAATTAATAAAACCTAATAGAGGTGTTGCTTTTACTTAGCACATTTGGTTTATTTAAGATTAGGTTTAATGATTTGTGTATTTAAGATTAGATTTAATGATTTGTTTTTTATGTTGATATTTTAGTTTTTAAGATTTGATATAGGTTTAGCGGGTTAATATGGTTGATTTAAAGTTTTTTTTTTAATTTTAATTTTTTTTTAATTTTATTTTTTAATATTAAACTATTAAAAATTAAACTTCATTATTTGTTTCTGTTTGTTTTTTTAAGGACATTCCGGTCTTATAACACGAGTTATATATTTTGAAGGCTAATCTAGATGGACTTGAGTTGTTTTATGGTTTTTTTTAGTTGTTTTTCCCATTTGTATTTTTCAATAATAAGTCAATTGAGAATTAAGCTTCATGATTTGTTTTGATTTGCATTTTATGGGTTATACTAATCTCTCACTCTAGTTACAGATTTGACAGGCTAACCCGAGTTGACTTAAATTATTTTTTTAGTTTATTTTTTATGAGGTAGGAGTGAACAAAAAAACCGAAAAGCTGATTAAACAAAAAAAAAATAACTGAAAAAACCGAACCGTGAAAAAAAACTGATTAAAATTTTAAAATAACCGATCGGTTAGGTTTTATAAGCCAGAAACCGAAAAAACCGAACAAAAACCGAGCCAAAACCAGACAAAAACCGAGCCAAACCGGTTTGAACCGGTTTTTGTCCTAAAAAACCGAACTGAACCGAAACCGGTCGGTTTGAACCGGTTTTGGTTTTTTTAAAAAAAATTTCAATTTGGTTACTGTTTTTTGATAAAAACCGAACCAAACCGAAAATGATCATCTTTACTATGAGGTATCTTGATTTCATGATCTGGATCATTGATATGACAGGTTAACCTAAGTTATCTTGAGTTATTTTTTTGTTTATTTTCTTTGAGATTGTCTTGGTCTCATGACTCGGGTTATGAGTTTGGTGAGTTAACCCGAGTTAACTTGGATTGTTTTATTCGTGTCTTTTTTTTAATTAGTTTTTTTTTTCAATTTCATCCTTTAACATTAGGTTAATTGAGAATTAGGTTATGTAATTTGTTTAATTTATCTTTTATAGAGTTACCATAATCTAATGAATCAGGTCATAAGTTTAGCATGTTAACTCAAGTTGTTTTTATTTTTTTATCAATTTTATTTTTCAACATTAAACTTATTGAAAATTAAGATTCATAATCTATTTCGAATTGCTTTATATTGTGTTATCATGGTCTCATAACTTGAGTTATAAATTTAACAAATTAATCTAGGTTATTTTATATCGCTTCAATATAATGTTGTCTTAATATTTTTTAAAAAATATCCAAACTATATTTTTACTTAAATATTTTTTTTTAGATTAAAAAAAAATTAATCTCATTCAATACACAGACGAGAAATAAACTCCATTCCATTTATCGATGCCATGTGCCTGTGACCATAAATAAAAGGAAAGGAAACTGAAAGTAAAAAATAACAAAGCGTGAGGGTAGCAAGTACTTTCTACATAGATATAAAACGTGGATTGACAACCTGAAGTCCTGAACATCTCATGGAAATTATACAGTAATTTACTTTTTCTGTAAAGGAGTCTTGCAGTGGTGGTCTTTGGAAAAGTAAAGCAATAAGTGAGCAAGAAAGGCTAGTGGCGTGAGTGATATAAGCCTATAAGGCATGATATACGTGGATATGGAACAGGGAACCCAGTAACCCTTAGCTGCTCTAAAACCAAGCTCAATCTCATATTTCACAGATGAAAAATGATAATGGCTACCGGTGCACTTGATTTGTCCCACTACTCCGGCAGTGGGACATCAGCTAAATCCTCTCTGTAAGGTACCCGACCCAATGCCATTTCCTGGTTAGATTTTCCTTGCCCATTTTCCATGTTAGCATCAAGATTTGGATCATTCTTCACTGGGTCAATGTATGTCACAGCAGTGTCTTTTCTAAAGGTTAGGTAGATGATAGCAAGAATATATATTGCCATCAAAGGAAAGACTATGATCCCGATAATCACATTTCCAATTTTGGGCAGATTGTTACGAGTCAGCCAGCCCACAAATGCCGTGCTCAGATAATACACATTGATTCCAATGATCATCAATCCCAGAGTCCACGAGATGACAATTATCTACAGAAATGTAAATGAGCGGTGTATCAGGTGCTGCGGTTGCAAATTCCACTACAAATGACCACTCGAGGAGACATTGCGACATGATTTCAATCGAGGGAAATCAGAAGAGCTTATATAAATAGAAAAAAAAAAAACTTTAAAAATACAGCTTACATAAATTGAGTTCTTGTGCGGTCCCATCTTGGGGTTACTGCTGCTGAATTTAAGAAGTGGGATAAGTGCAAATGGGAGCTCAAATGACAATATCATCTGAACAAGTAAAAAAAATAAATTATAGATAACAGTAACAATTAGCTTGACTATGAAATTAACACGACTTGTGGAAACATAATTATCATTTTCTCTACCGACGCAATGATGATTAATCGGCTTGCCCCGGATGATCCACCTATAATTGAGACAAAGAGACTTGGTAAAATGGCAATGCATCTAGTCAGTAGGTTCCTAAGCCATTTTCTCATCTTCAAATCCAAGAAACCCTGAGAAATTTAGATACCGAAAAAATAAACCTGCAAGTTTTGAATTCACAAGTATGAATCATAGACTAAGATGGTAATATTATGAACCTGCATGATGTATTGTCCAGCGTAAGTGCCTGTTATTGTAGAGCTTTGTCCCGAGGCTAATAACGCAATGGCATAGATGGTCGAACTTGACTTTCCCAGCACTTTCTGCAATTGTTGATCCCTCAGATCTTACGATTAATATTAATTCCGTGTGTATACGTAGATATTCTTAACTCTAACCATGTGTACCTTGAGTAAGAAAGAAGCACTCTTGAGGGTGAGATCACCGCACTGATCAGCATTTTCAGGCGAGAGATTCTTGGCCATGCAAACAGTTCCCGATACAGAGACAACCGATACATTGATTAAAAATGCTACAAAGAGTGCAAATCCGCTTTCTATCAGGAAATATCGACACGCCTCCTGTACATAGAAGAAACAAAATAGAATAACGAGCATCACGTTTTATTACACTTCACCAAACATATCATCATGAGTTAAAACATAAAATTTAATCATCTGTTTTTAGTGCCGGCTCACATTGATGCCACGAACAGAATTGGGCACTTTCCTAGAAAGCACAAGAGCGGAATGAAGAAAGAGGTTGTGCCTATTGAGGAAAAAAAAAAAAAAAATGGATGTTAGTGATGTAACTATCAAAGTTAGGTACTTGAACAATTGCAGAATGGCAGCACAGCCCCGTGATTATAATAAAACTTCTATCTATAGAAGGTGGAATCTCACGGCATGACAAGGGCACCGAGTAGAGCAATGGCATCACCAGTGGCTCCTTGGCCTGACAGTTTAGGGATAAACATGCCTTTCAGCACACCAGATGCTGGAGGCTTTACATAACTCAGTTCACCAAAGAAACATGCTGCCATTGTAAACACCATCGCTGATATCAGCAGCTCCAGTTTCCTGATCTGGCCAGCAGACAAAACCCATAAAAGAGTTGAGATTTAAGAAAACATGGCGTGGTAATCTGTACGTAGGAATAACTAACAAGTGTCTTTATTGAAATTAAAAAAAAAAAGATTTCGTGGCAGCTTCTAGTTTAATTTTCAGGACTGGAATTGAGAAACGACAACAGCGTACAAAATGTCGACACTATTTTTTATTTTTTTGTCCTTTTGATCATACGGAAGGCCGACACTAATGGACTTTGTGTACGTAGTGTAGCAGGTACGGTATTATTGACTGGAAATGAAAATTGATTTTTAAGAAAAACATGTTTTCCAACTCTCTATTTTTTTATAGAATAAAAAAATATTAAAAGTTATTTTATGAAAGTAAACACTCTTTTCTAATTATTTTGAAACGGCCGACGCAATGAAAAATAAAAAATAGAATTGGCATCATAGAACAATTCACACCCATGTATCGACAAGATTCATAACGATTGAATGGATCAAGCAATTTTATACATGAGAGAACGTCCAAGTTGAGAAATAGCTGGTGACGATGATTATCAGATTAAGAAACGAGGCAAGAGTCCTCGTCTCTTTCGACAAGGAAAATCGGAGGTCATATTCATTGCTGCAATCACATTCATAAACAATTCCTCTTAATTAAGATTATCTCATTTATTTGTCAAATTTACACCATCATGTAAAAGCTGGTGAATCATGGCATCAACAGTAATGGAAATACTCTCTGAAATTGAGAAAGTCAAGAAGCATGGATTTTACATATTCAAGGAGTAGTTTTTTTAGAAGAAAATATACGAGAGAGATTTTTTATTTATTTTTTCATTCAGTGAATAATTTCTAGAATAATTACCCCATATTTTTGGAGACCAAGAAGCAGGAGAGTGCTAAGACCAGTCATGAGAACTCCTGCCCACACGGGGATGTGGAATAGTATGTTTAATGCGAAGGCTGTCCCAATGACTGTCCGAACATATATACATTCGAAAAAAAAAGGTTAGATAATGCGCTGTATAAATTGTTAAAGATGTAAACTTCTATCCTGGAAATCTTTTATGGTAGTCGAATTTATACATGCCTTCAGGTATATCAGCAGCTATGACAGCCATCTCTGCTAGCAACCACAGGCTCCATCTCACGTACTTTGGATATTCAGCCTTGCACAACTCAGCTAGGTGTCTGCCTGAAAACCCAACGCCGCAGCACAAAAATAAATGCCAGTACTGGTAGTAAATTATAGAATCTAATGCATCATTAGTTTAACTATATGAAATTTTGCTTAGAAACAAACTATAGTTGGTTACTTTCACTTCAGTAATTAATTAAATTACGTACCGGTGCTCACACCAAGATTTGCAGCGAGGGATTGGATTATGAGAGCGAAGATCAAACCAATAAGGATCACCCATAACAGCTGAAAATATATATCAGATATGATCACCTTTTATGAGTCCACATTTTTGTGTGCTAATTCTCTCAATCAATGAAGCGTTCTCTCTTATTCTTTTCTTTTTACCTCGTATCCATGGTTGGCTCCTGCTTGCAAATCTGTTTCCACTGCAAGTAGTTCGCATGAGACCGTTAGTATATTAACGAGACGCACAAAGCTCTGCAGAGGAGGAATTGAAGACAGGGGACAGGGGCTTACAGTTTCCAGGATCAAGATAAGCTAATGAAACAAGAAAACCGGGTCCGACGTAGGGTAGGAACTTTCTCCATCCGGGTTTCTATATATAATATTCGTCAAAACAGTAGATTAAAAGAAACACAGTGATTTTCCTTCAAAGTTTACCAAAATGTATGAAAGTAAGTGGAAAAGAAGCCCGAAAATGAGAGAATGATACTGACCTGCTGGTCATAATCATCAGTGCAAGGTGGGGACTGGCCATCCAAGTTAAGAGATGCTATACGATTGCTGTTTCCCCGTGATGCTGGAGCAATCTCACGCTCTTGCTGTTCCTGCTGTGAGCTTGCCATCTCTCCTTTTCACTTTCTTTACCTCTCAGAGAGAAGGGTTTTTTTTGGGATTGGATATATGATCATAAAATCAATTCTCTTACACTAGCCAGTGTCTTCACAATTTAACTTAAATCTTCAACGAACTGCTCTCTTATTTATAGTGCAGATCAAGGGGTGGAACCGATTTGACATTTTTTTATGAAGATAAACTTGTTAAAATACCGAGTTTCTACCAAAATGAATAGCAACCCTTGTTCGGAACTCCAAACCAATAAGAAGCTGGCACCACATGCCATTTTGTCACAAGTCAGACCCCAAGTTAAACCAAAGGGACATGTTCAAATTGTGGGAAGAATTCTTATGATTTAAATCCGAAAGCATCTTGCTTTATTTAAGAAAGACAACCTTTTTTTTTCATTTTTTACAGGAAAGGAAAAGATGGATGTGACTGCCTTTTAACCTTTTAAAAAACAAATATTTTTTAGTTATTTTTATTTAATTTATAAACTTTATTTTTTATTTATTTAAAAACCCTAATGGTAGTGAGATTCTATATTAATTTTATGATTATTTATTAAGATTTTTTTTAAAAGATTAAAGTTTATGTAGGATCAATATAAATATAAATATAGTTATTTAGTTTATTTTTAACGACCTTTTATATTTTAATAAATTAAGATAGAGATTGTTTTATTTTTCTCTCATACATATATAGATTTTTTTTTCAAGCTCTTTTTCATTCAATTCATTTCTGATTTTTCTTTCAATCCTATTGATTGTTGCATTGCATGGATTGGCACTAATGCATCAGGTTTTTTTTTTCTTATCTAGTTTAAGAATCCTAATATTTGATAAATTCTATAATTATTTTTTAGGATTTTTTTTCTTTTTGAAAAATAGAGTTTAGGCCTATAACTAGTGTTTATTTTTTAGCAAGACTTTGGTACTTCGATAAACTAATAAAGAGATTGTTCTCTTTCTTTGTTTCTTTTATTTTTTAAAAAATATTATGTACAAAGTCTAAGGTTTTTCTCAGTTCATTTCTTTTCAACTCTTTCATGCCTTCGGAAACTAGATTACTTAGGATTGGAAGGAAAAACAGGAAAGGGTTTACTGAAAAAGAGCCGGGGAGAAATTAGTGGAAAACAGGAAGAACATTTTCTCTGGGAAAATTGCAAGGAATTCTGTATATTTTAAATGAGATTATGCAGGTTGAATTACACTTTTTTAAATCTTAACAGAATGTCCTCTGCAATTGAACACGAACATGGTCTCTATCAAGTTTGAGCTAAACGTTTGCAATCTGAGATAAGTTTCTATCAAATTTAGAGATTCCAAGGGAGTCCCTTATAATTTATGCAATGACGCCTCCAGAGAATCCATAGACGAGCTATCTCACTCGAACTGTTAGATATGGGAGAAGATCTTATTCTGAGGTCAAATCAAGGAAACCTCAATATTGTACGGAGACAAAAGAAAACAAAAACTTACACTTCCATATCTGATCGCGACCCGAAACTACTTGACTGTTCAAGGCAATGATAATGGCCTCGATCCATTTTTGCCGAAATAAAATTCAACATTACAACTTCAAGAGCATTCCATAAAATTTACAGGCGAGGAGTCCTGCTATTTTTGGACCCAAAAAGGGGTGCGATGAAGTATTAGTAAGACTTGTAACTTCAACTCAACAAGAAGGCTTCATATAACACATCATTTTTAACCCCGATTTTACGAGTTGTGTCTGGCATGCAGTAACGAAGGAACCTGGATTTCTAGCTCTGAACACCCTCTATTCTGGCAGAGGGATATCAGCTAAATCCTCTCTATATGGTGCACGATCCACCATCACCGGGCCCTCGGTAGATTTGGCTAGTCCGTTCTCCATGTTAGTTTGTTGCTGGGGGTCATTCTTATTTGGCTCCATAAAAGTCACCACAGTGTCCTTTCTGAAGGTTAAAAAGATTACTGCAAGGATATAGACTGCCATTAGAGGAAATAGTATTATTCCAATGAAAACGTTCGCTACTTTTGGTAGATTGTTGTCAATTAGCCAACCCACAAAGCCCGTGCTTAGATAATAAATGTTGATGCCAATAATTCCCAGACCCAAAATCCATGATAACACTATAATCTGCGTTCACAACAAGGTAAATGATTAGTATATAAATGTTAAGAAGTTGTTGAATCTTAATTTGTGCAAAAAAGAAAATTAATTTGTTTAGCAGGGTTTACACTGTAATTCTAAGTAATTAAGAAGTTACAATAAATTAAATAAAGTACAACTTGCACTTAAAAAAAAGAAAGAAAATAACTTACATGGATTGAGTTCTTGTGTGGCCCCATCTTGGTGGTGCTGCTACTGAATTTAAGAAGTGGGATGAGAGCGAACGGCAGTTCAAAAGAAAGAATCATCTGCAGAGCCAAATGAAATATTGTGACAATTAATTACACTTGAAAATGGATATAAATAAATACAAAACTAGATTAGTTTGACGTAATCAGTTTTTCTAACCGATGCAATGATGATGAGTCGACCCGCGCCTGACGATCCACCGATAATGGAGACAATAAGACTAGGTGTGATGGCAATGCATCTAGTCACTAGGTTCCTAATCCATTTTCTCATCCTAAGTTCCAAGAAACCCTGAAAATTACACCACCGGAAAGTAATTTATTTACCATCTAAAGAAATTCTGAATAGTCAAGCTCAAATACTTGGGTTTTAATTTTATTTTTTTTTGTCGTTAGAGACCTCCATGATGTATTGTCCTGCGTAAGTGCCCGTGATAGTGGAGCTCTGCCCTGAAGCTAATACAGCAATGGCATAAATTTTTGAGCTTGATTTTCCCAACACATTCTGTGAACCAAACCAGAATCAAAATAAGAGTTATTTGTAAGAACTTAATACTTGAACATGAGCATTTGTACCATTCTTTTTATGCGATTTTAACCTGAAGAAGGAAGGAAGCAGAGTTAAGGGTGAGATCTCCACATCGATCTGCATTTTCAGATGATAGATTTTGAGCTGAGCAAACAGTCCCAGATACGGAGATGACTGCGAGATTGATTAAAAATGCTACAAACAGCGCGAGCCCACTCTCTATCAGGAAATAGCGACAAGCATCCTGTAAGATGAAGGAGCAAAATATTAAGTCGATATGTATAATAAAAATAGTAAGAGTAAACTGAACGAAGTTAAAAATGTGATATTTGAATTTACTAATTATACGTTCACAGGTCGATCTCAGGTGAACAAACCTGAGCCGCCCTTAACAAATGTCTCTACAAGATAATACTGTTTCGCTGTTTGGCTTACGTTAATGCCACGGACAGAGTTTGGTGTTTTCCTAGACAGAACAAGGGCAGAGTGGAGAAAGAGATTGTGCCTGTTAGAGAAAACAGAAAAGTGAGTGATTTAGCATTAAAATAGAGCCATTAGTTGAAAAACTTGGACTTTATATTTTAATAATGTAGTCATATTTGAGGATCGAATTTACGGCATGACAAGGGCACCGAGTAGGGCAATGGCATCGCCAGTGGATCCTTGGCCTGACAGCTTGGGGATAAACATGCCCTTAAGCACATCAGTCGCAGGAGGCTTTACATATCTCATTTCTCCAAAGAAACATGCTGCCATAACAAACACGAGCACTGCTATTAACAACTCTAGCTTCCTCACCTGGACAAAAAGTAATTTTTTCTTAAGAAAGAAAATCTCAGAAGAGAGTAGAAATGCAAACAATTTAATTTTCTTCTTCAAGACCTGTAAGAACCTTTCATCAATTGATTAATCTTTTGGTGCCAATGATAACGAGAAGCTTTGCAGATTACAGGGAAGACAACTTGTTTTACCTGTAGTTGTGTTGTAATAATAAACTATAAACCATTTTTGTTTTGGATAGAAGAGAATAAAGCTTGAGCTGGAATAGTTGACTGACAAAATAATAATTAAAGCACTAATTAAAAATAGGAAAAGCACACATGTAACCATAAACATTTTTACTTTACATTCGTGTATTGAAACCACAAATGCATACACAGCCAAGAACTCATGAAGACTCAAGACTTGACATGCCAAGAATAAAGGCTAGAAATAAAACCACCACTATAGTTTGTATATATTTGTTATTAATGATATAACTTACACCATATTTCTGCAGGCCGAGGAGTAGCAGAGTGCTACAACCAGTGCATAGAACTCCAGACCATACTGGGATATTAAACAATATGTTTAGGGCAAAAGCTGTCCCAATCACTGTAAAGAAAATAAGAAATTCTACGTTAGAAATCTATTAGCTATTCTCTAATTACTGATCGGTTGCAATTCAACTTGTTTGTTTTAACAGTCTAAAAGTGGAGAATAAAACCAAAACTGAGATGTATATGTGTCTCAAATAGCATTCAACAACAACTAATGACATATATTAGTATCCAAGATTAATTTAAAATAATAGAGTTAGAAAATCTTGCCTTCGGGGATATCGGCAGCCATGACAGCTATCTCTGCTAGCAACCACAGGCAATACTTGACATGTCGTGGGTACTCAGCTCTGCATAGCTCCGACAGGTGCTTTCCTAAAATTCCCACGCCGGATTAATTTGATAATCAACACTAGTTGAAAGAATGATAAATCCTTAATTAATTTAATTAAGAGTACAGTGGAATTAATACCATGTTAGAACACGTACGGTTAAGGATATAACATGTTCTTTCTCTCCTAATTTCTTTGAGATAATCAAATGTTTAATTGTCTTACCGGTGCTGACACCAAGGTTTGCAGCTAGTGATTGGATTGTGAGAGCAAAGATCAATCCGACAAGCACTACCCATAGCAGCTGAAGATACCAAATGATACCATCACCACTGGCCGGTTAGTGAATTTATCCAGGCATGCATGCTGATTTTCTCATTGCCAAAGAAAATTATGCTATGTTTTCTTCTTCTTCCTTTTTTCTTTTTTTTATGTTTGTCTCTCTTAATTACCTCATATTTGTGATTAGCTCCTGCTTGCAGATCAGTCTCCACTGTTTACATGCCACCATAAAACGACGTATAAATAACGCAGCCCCAAATACAGTACATAACTGAGGACACAGAATATGAGTAGAGGTGCACTTACAATTTCCAGGGTCAAGATAAGCCAATGAAACGAGGAAACCAGGTCCTACATATGATAGAAACTTCCTCCATCCAGATTTCTAGTCATTAGAAAAGATGTAGACATATTGTTGATAAAATAAGCTTAATAAATTTAATTAGAAATCAGTTTAAACATCTTTTTTCTAAAAACAAATATATGACCTGGTGACTTGGGTCTTTAAGTTCATGATCAATACAAGGTCGAGGATGCCCCTCCACATTAACAGCTGCTGTTTGTTTGCTTGATCCATCCCATGATGCTGGCAATGTATCATTTACTAGCTGTTGCTGCTGAATGCCTGCCATCTCTCTCTCTATACCGTCTCGGTGTTTGTGTATTTGTAGGACTTGCGTGCTAACTAGTGAAGTTGTAGTGGTCTATTTATAGTGCAAAGGAGCATGCCGCTTGTCTGGTTTGAAGGAACTTTTTCAGCAGCCATTTGACTCATCCCACAGTGTCTTCTCTGTAAAGTTATGTTGGCGCATATACGTAGAAAAACAGACCTTCAATTATTAGTTGATGCTCAAATATGAAGTATTTTATTGTGTTTTCAGGTTTGAGATGCATTCCATTTTCTTTTTCTCATCCTTGCATGCATGGATTATTATAACCTCATTTTTAAAAAATTGATCATGAATTATGTAAATTAAGATGGATATATTTTGAGTCTCGTTTTTTTATCCATAACTCCTCGTAGATTTAAATTTTATTTTTCTTGAATTACAAAAAAAGAAAATTTTGAATTATCTACGGCACTTAAATAACTAATAATAAAAATTTACGGCACTTAAATAAAAAATTTAAATTTAAAGACTAAATCTAGTTTGACTGAATTAATTCAGGAATTTAATCTTGTTTTAAGAAAAGCAGTTGATGCATAATTGCGGATATAACGACGTTGCATGTAGCACTAACAAGCTCTATCCAATAATGTTTTAAAGTGCTTGATTGCGTAAAAGTGAAATTAGTGGGTCCTTTCCGACCAAGATTAATTTTGATGACACCGGGAAACAATCCATGCTTGAACTCAGTGGCGGAACCAACGGTGGTGGCAGGGTACGAAGACTTGCCTCTCAGCAAATCATATTTTTAACCCTAAGAATAATATATATAAAAAATTGGGCTCCTATTAAAAAATTTCTTTAATTTAGCCCCCAAGCCCCGCTTGAAGAAGCAATACTATTTCTTTTGTAAATTATACAGAATCCACCCACCTAATAGATCGAATTGTCTTTACCCCAGAAATCTTTTGTTTTTTTGGATTCGAGGAAACCCCACTTCCCGGAAATCGCACTTTGTGGGCCCAGGTAAGTGAGTAAAATCCCGGCTGTCCCAGACTCTTACAAGAGGTGTACGTCCTGACTCGAACTCGAGACCTGTTGTGCAGATCTTAAACCCTTTGCCACCACGCTCCAGAAATCCCAGCACCTTTTTAGATAAATCCCAGTTAAACAGCACATAGAACCAGAAAAGCAAGACAGATTAGTGAGCAAGCTGCAGCACTAACTAAAAAAACAAACCCATACCTAAATCACTAAAGCACGCCCAGTAAATTACACTGAGATATTTTCTCAAAGGACAGCCACTAATGGAACATGAACATCTTTCATCAATGGTGCTATTATAAATTTAAGCTGTCACTTTCTGGTTTCGATAGCATGTTTGCAGAAAGAATAAGAAAAGGAGCATTTAATATCTAAATCAAGCGTATCCACAGTTCCAATTTTTTTTTTCTTCAATTCATATGATAACGACGGTGTTGATTAGCCATGCAAGCTCATATCATGAACCAATATGAATCTATGATGCTACACCACTTCATGAGTTCAGTGCCAAGTAAGCTTTACAGTTGGTGTCATATGTTTCAGAACTAACGAGGCGTGGCCATAGATTCTGCAAACCAGCCACCTTAAATAACATAAAGGGGTGTTTGCAGTTTTACAAATATATATTTTTTTTAAATTAATAAATTTTTATGTTTTTAAATCGTTACGATAATATTAAAAATAAATTTTATAAAATAAAAAAATATCATTTTAATATATTTTCAAATAAAAAAACAATTTAAAAAACAAAAACAATATCTGCTCCACGCATTCAAAAATCCGATTTCATTAGGATATTTGCAACTACACAAGCTAGAATAGATTAGTATGGTTGACCCTAAACCCTATGTCATGGATTTAATGGATGCCATACAGAGATAGACAGGACATTATACTAACGATGCCGTGGAGGCTTGAGGATGCCACGAGTTTCACATCTTTGAACACGTTCTGGAAACGTGCCCAAAATTTTTCTGAGGGTAAATTGCGAAACTTGTCATATGATGTGGCTTGAGGTTGCCACTGAACATAAAACTGATAATGAGGGTAATAAGTTGAAGGAAATACAATTTGGAGCGTGTGTGATGATATGCCGACCATTGCTGAATTATCAAACAGTGGATACTATAACTGAGCCATGGTGGTTGGAAGGCGCAATCGTGCTAGTTACAGGTTTTATATATATATAAATATTAAATAGTTAGGATAGAGTATATATATATAAAAAAAACATTGAAACTCTTATTACAACGTATTACTAAAAAAATCTTGACGAAACTATCAAATAGATGGTCTAGTGGTAAGAACTTGGAACCAAGAGGTTTGCTTCCTCTGTGATCTTAGGTTTGAATCATATGATTGCTAATATTGATGGTCACTGGAGGCTTATCTGGTTGTTAATTTCAGGACGCGTAGAGATTAGTCGAGGTGCACGCAAACTGGCCCGGACACTTCACGTGAATTAAAAAAACAAAATCTCAATGAAACAAATCCAACAACATAAAAAAATCATTAATGATGACCCGGGTATATCACTCTTGCCGCTCAAAAGTAAAAGATGATGACTCGCTTATTATTGATGACAAATATGACCCACTCGAGTTATTATTAATGATTATTTTAGTATTATTAAATTTGTTTTGTCAATTTTTTTAATAATATTTATATCGTAATTGAAGTTTTGATGTTTCGTGATCTTTTTCTACTTTTTTTTTCTCTTATTTTCATTTAATATTTTTTAAAGGATGACAATATATTGAATAGTGAATTATAAAAGTTCCAATCATAATAAATGCAAACTATACTATTCTACTTTTTTAAAAAAATAAATGTGGGCAATTTTTTTTTAAAAAAAAATCCGTTATATTAGAATCCAGCCGCTAAAACAACAATCAAGTAATTAGCTCAAACTTCAATCATGCAAAGCAACAATCAAGTAATTAGCTCAAACTTCCATCATGCAAAGCAATAATTTCGTTTTTATCCCTAGCTCAGCAGCATAAAAGAGGCTAAAGAAGAAACCAAAAATATTATAGGGTATTTATATTTTAAAAAATATTTTTTATTTAGAAATATATTAAAATGATATTTTTTATTTTTTAAATTTTATTTTTAATAGTTTTAAACAAAATAAATAAATTTTCGCACACGGGGTCTTAGAAAATTAGAACACCATTCTTTGTACCTTTGACAGTGACAATACGCATTTTCTTTTTTCCTTCTTGATGTTTTTTTGTTCTGCTGGAATGTCTCTTATCAGCAATTAACAGAAGATAAGGGTATAAAGGTACAAATGATTGTATATTGAACACAAATAGAAAATCGTAAAGCACATATAATGGCAGAGGAAATTGCTTTTCTTAACTACTCTTTGAGTAAATATTACTTCTTCAATGTGCTACGTTTGAAAAAACAGTGCGAAGTAGCCATGCATTCCAGAACCTTTCTGATTCAGTTTTGAGGTCCAACAAATGGGAAAAGATTCACGCTTAAAGCTGTGCTGGTCCAAAAACAGAGAGTTAGCCCGTTGTAGTATATATTTTCAGTTCACGATGCAACCCGCATCAGAGAAACATGAACTCTAAAGAGAGCAACATAATGATTGCATTGTCAGCTTCACTGTAATTTTTTTGAGAAAGATAGGATAATGGTTAAGCTCTATTGTGGAAGTCCATAGTTAGTGCAAATAGGATAATGAACCTGTATTGGTGGATAATGGTTCAGCTCTATTGTGGAAGTCCATAGTTAGTACAAACCTATTGAAAGAAGATAAATATATAAATCGTTTTTCATTTCACTAGCATTGAAGATAACCTAACCACTTGCACCTCAAGAACTTATAATCAGAGTAATGTGTCTCACCAGCAGTGTGACAAAGGCATCCTTCCCATTCTGCTTGTTGCATGAAGTTGTCTAACGTAGCCTATGCTGCCCTGTGTGCCAGGCCCTTTAATTCATCTTGAAGTACTAGCATCCAGTGGTTTTATGCAGATAAGAATACGAGTACCAGAGACCTTAAATAGCAGAAAATCTCCCAGACACAGATGATACACCAGGAAATGGTAAGGAAATCCATGAAACATAGCATCTAGCCAGTGTCTGCAAAGTAGGAACTCCCACATGCTACAACATCATCTTACATGCCATTATTGGTTTCACTTTCTTCACTTTTCTATATCTATCCTCTATACCATCTTTAATTCTCTTATCAAATTCCCCACCTAGTGAACTGCCCTCTCTCACTGACTTCAATGCATCACAAACCAACCTATATGTATACTCTCTCGGTATCAAACCCCCATCAACCAACTCAACAAGAAAATCTCGACCCTCTAGCACCCTTCCTGCTTCACACAAAGCATGAATAATTGGAGTATATGAACTCGTAGTTGCCAAACCATGATTCATCTTCTGCATCCTCCTTAACATCTCAACAGCCTTATCAATCTCATTCACCACGCTAAAATACCTGATGAAAGAATTATAAGTAACTCGGTTCGGCACACAACCCCTTTTATTCATATCCTCAAAAAGCTCAAGAGCCCTCTCAATCCTATTTGTCTTACAACATCCATTTATCAAACAATTATAGGTAACAACATCAGGAACAAAACCTTTGAACAACATGATCCTAAACAAACGATTAGCCTCCCATATCCTCCGCCGTATCGCCTTTCTACACCCAGTTTGCAAACCATACCTACAACAAGAACTAATCAATATAGTATAAGTATAAATATCTGGCGGGCATCTAAATCCCGGTAACTCCATTTGTTCCAACAAAAATCTTGCCCTTTTAAAATTCCCAACTCGACAAAGCGCATAAATAAGGGTATTATACGCATAAACATCCGGTTTTAAATGATATTGCTTCAATCTATAAAACAACGCCAATGCTTGATGAACCAAACCTTCCTCTCCTAGGACTTTTATCAAACAGGTAACGGTACTGACACTAACAAGGCCTAAACAATTCCCATGCTCTCTTTGAGCCATTTCTTTTAGAAAGTGCCATAATTCATCCAATTTACTCCCTCTTGCCAACACAACGGCCATCTCTCTACATGTAATCTCAGTGTGTTTGAAACTAAAGTGATTTTCAAGCCAAAAAAAGAACTCAACTGCTTTGTTAACACCTAAAGCGACCCTTTTGGGGTCTCTATAAGCAGCTGGGCCAAGAACGAGAACATTGTGGCGGGATTTATGGGTTTCTTCTTTGAGGTTACGTTGTTTTAATGGAGAGCGATGGCGGGCTGTGTTTTGGCGGCCAATGGAACGTGGAGAAAGAAAGAAGAATCTGGGTATTGATCGGAGAATATCAGAGACTGAATCGATGGTTAGTAAATTTGGGTTTGTTGTTGATGATGCGAGTTTGGTGTCGAATGGGCGGTTTTGTATCATTATCGAGAGGACTTGGTTTATTACAAGACAAGTTTGGTTTCGGTTTGTTAGAGGTTTTGATGGATTCATATTTTAGGGGAAAATAGAAATGACAAACCAGATGTATCAGCTCAGCTAAAATGAAATAAATCCACTTGAAATGAGAGCAGAGGTGAAGCTAGCTCAAATTCTTTCTTGTGTATTTCTAGGCTCTGTCTGAAGAAGAAGAAGAAGAAGAGAACTGGAGCTCTGTTTGGGCTTCGTTCTAGAGGTGCAAGACTACTGCCTGCTAGGCTCGTTTGAGATGGATTGCTGCTTGTTTATTGATTTGGGCTTTGTAATGCCTAATAAGCCGGTCTTGGCTCATGCTACTATGGATTAATATGTTATCCTGCTATGTTGCTATTATATTCTGGATTTTATAATAACAGTTATTTTTTAAGATATTTTTTTTATAAATAAATTAAAATAATATTTTAGTTTTTAAAAAATTATTTTTAATATTAATACATCAAAATAATATGAAAATATAAAAAAATTAATTTAAAACAAAAAAATAGAATAAAATTTATTTTTTAAAAAATACTTTTAAAAATAAATAACAAACCACGGTAATTGTACAAGGTTTCCTACTTTTCTCTGATGTGGAAATTCCCCATTTCCAATCTCTTCTTGTATTAAAGAGTGGATTTTTTTTACAGCATAAAAACAAAATTATTTATCACTTGAAATCAGTATTTCAGAGATCCTGCTATCATCTGTACCAATAAAAACAGAGAGACACTAATGAAGATTATTATAGGTAGATTCCTTCCGATTGTGCTCCTCCGATGCTTGATAGGTCTTGGTTGCAGCCAATATTGACGTCTGATATTTATTTAAGACACAGATTCTACATCTTGAATGATAAAAAATATTAATAAAATGAGCCTTGGTAGGAAAGAAGTAGACTTTTACGAAGACAGAGACAGAATTGTTCTAATTTGTCTATATGATTAAGCAGAGGCATGTGGCCATGTGGGGGTTAGATCATATGTAATTGGAAGGGAAATGTCCGGAGAATGAGGCATCAAATTATCAATCATGGCCTCATGAATATTGACCACAACAACAACTGGAAAGGAAAAACGAAGATCACTTGATAGAAACATTTTTCTTCATTGAAACTTCCCTTGTCTATAACATAACCAGGCAATGGCGTTTACACAACGACAATGACCATAGCCTCTGGGAAAATTATTTACAACATCGTCACATCTTTTACCTTATCTATATAGAAAACAACACTCCGAGAGTACTCCATGCAAGTAATACTCTTTACTGTAACAATAACTATCCACAGGTCATCTTGGGCTGTTGATCCAACAAAGTGGCAACACAAGCGGCATAGTGCTTTTCCATGACGGCAGAGCAATCAAAGTATTCAAAGCTGACCAACTTGGTAAACATTCCAAAGCAACAATAGATACATTCCCTCAAAGAACCTCTGAAAGAGCAGCGTATATACTGTAGGGTGCTTCAAAAAAGTCCAAACCCAGCCCACTCGGCATCACTCACAGGTCGAGGTGATGACTGATATGATGAAAATGAGGACGCTGGTGAGTCACGGAATGACGAAAGTGACTTCCTGCTTGAAATGGACCACCGAGAGAGCGTGTCAAGGTCAGAGGTATAATCAGGTTCTGATCCAGGTTTAGGTATGCTGAAGGTGGTCCTCCTCTTGCTTTGTTTTCTCCTTAATAGAGGTGATGGGAAACACCCAGCTGAAACACATTCAGGTCGGACACGGACAGGTTGCTCGAACCGCCAACGCTCAGACAAGCTACGCAGAACAGGGTGAAATGATCGGGCACAGGGCTCTGATGGAGGGAGGAAAATGGATCCAGCTGGTGGAGGCTTAAGCTTTTGCTTTTGTACTAGAGGAGTTGTCGATGGACTAAGATGACTGAAAGGTGGTGAAGTTGATGGCAATGTCGGGGGTGATAGTTCTTTCTTTTGCTGACGATGACTGAAAGGTGGTGGTGGTGATGGCAATGTCGGGGGTTTCTTTTGCTGTTTTTCCTGTAATTGTTTCTGTTGGATCTTTGGGACACCAGGTCGGATCTCCCATTTAAATGGAACAGCTCCAGGTTTCTTGAAAGAATCGTCTGCTTCTATTGCCATCTCGACTGGAAAGTAACTAGCCACAGAGAGCAAACTTAAAGAAGGCAACCACAGAAAAAAAAAGGACACAAATCTCTCTTCCTTAATTCGTTCCTTTTGAGATTGATATATAGGGGTGTGTGGAAGGTTAAGGTTTGGTCTCGGCGGGATCAAAGGCATGGAGTGGGGTAGCTGAGCCAGTCTAGAGGTTAATGGGTCCACGCATGTAGTTGACTAAGCATACCAAAAAACAGAAATTTCAAGTAATCAATAAGAGAGACAAAACTAGCGTAGCAAAAATTCAAACTTCGGAAATTAAGACGTGAGATGACAAATTGCCAACCAGTCCTTGAGAAAATACCATCTCAAGTAAATGACTTCCACGTGCATGATATAGGGGGTATAGACTAGGGACTCTACAAGGCTACCTACCTTTTTTTATACATAAAATTGACTTCGACACCTTCAGCTTTTGCTGTATTGGCCATCCTAGCATTAGATCATGGGCATTTCAGCAGATTTCCTAGTAAATCTTAAACGAAAGTGGTCTAGGTCCACATCAAATGAGGCTCGCAGGACAAAACATGGCGGCTTTCACTATGGCAGATTAGCTACTATTACCATAAGGAACTTTTTAGAAAATCAGCGCACTTGTATAACAAATAAAGATAAAATGGAACTAGCACAGGGGAAAAGGGATTTTGAAAAATATCATAGTTCGGTAGAAACTGCAGTTTTTAAGTTTGATATTTTAAAATATTATACCTTTTAATTTCAAGAAAAAAAAAACTTTAAAATCATATCAAATCTCTATTAACGATACCTTTAGTATCATTAAAAAAACTCAACAAGATAAATCGATGAACATACCACCACTTAAGCAGCAAGTGGTCTCATCTTTGAACAGCGCGTGTTATTAGTAGCTTTTTTTATGTTCATGTATTCATCAAGCTCTTTCCAATTGTAACAGAGATATAGTGACCAAAATTTTAATCTTTTTTCTCCCTCCTCTGAAATTAAAATAGCACACTTTCCAAGTGCAGTATTTTAAAATATCACACTTAAAATCTAAGGTTTTGCCAAATTATGCTATTTTTCAAAATCTTTTTTAACCTATACTAGATTGCCAAAACTTTTTTTCAAACTATGCTAGAAAGGAAAAACACCCTACTAGAAGCTGGATTGTATTTGGGCTGTAGTAACTCTAATGATCTTGTGCACCATTCAGAATTTCAAATATTTACAAAGTGATCGCGCATCATATGATGCCTCTAGCTGTCTGGCAGCCCGACAGGCCTGCAACGTTAGAATTACCCCTTGTAAGTTGTGCTTTCAAATATTTGGACAAATATAATCATATCAACTTCAAATTTATGGGGGGCAGCAAGGATAACCAATTACAAAGCCATTTTGTCCCAGCTTTCAGCAGTATTTCCACTAACAATTCCTAAACCAAATGATCATAGGCATGTCATTGATAGGATTTCTATGCCTTCATATGATTGAAAATTTGAAAGGAAAATATTCATGTAAAATAGAAAGCAAATTATCAACCGCTTGTTTCAATTTTTTAATCAATTAGGATTCAAAGACATGAAAGTAGGCTAAGTAGTCACTGATCCCACTATGAAGAAGAAAAGGATAGAAAAGTGCATGCATAAAAAGTTCGGCAGGTGACTCTTTTGTGAAGAAGTTAAGAGTTTCCAAAAGTGGAGCATTATATTATACATGATCTCACCTTGTGCTACATCTCAACCCGAGCTCGAATGCTACCTAACTATCATAAGAACCTTCTTGTGGCATGTTACAGAGAGCTCGCATTGTGTTGCTAGCCACATCCAGCAGCTGCAAATACTCATCAGCACCACCAATGAGACACTGCAAATCCATAAAAGCATAAAATATAAAAATTCAGTTCAACAGGCGCCACTAACTATGATACTGTGCGCCTAAAAAAACTTATACCCATAAAATGAGATAAAAATGGAAACAGTAATACTTGGAGAGAATTGATGAGTTGACATTATGGGTAACCAAGAAGCTTCTCGTAAAAAAAAGGTACAAAGAATTAAATCCAGCAGTTTGGAAAAACTAACTTCAGTCATGTTTTCTCATGCATCATTAACAATGGTGGTGAGGGAGAGGATGTGACAGCAAGGTCAAATATTCAAATAGATAGGCTAAAGAGAGGGCCCCTCTTAGACAGCTCCCCATCTCTTGTAACCATTTTTATCTAGAAAAAAAAGGAGCCACTTAACATTTTCTGAACTATGATTAGCTATCGGCAGCAATACTGAACCACCCAAGTTACTAACTGCTAAGGCAAATATCGTTATTTTATTTTTTTTCACCAGATAAACTAATAATACCAAAGTCAAAGAGGAAACTAGGCAAGAGAAATGAGCTTCAGAAATAGTAACCTTATCAGCTGTAGCCAAACTCTTGCACATGCAAGCCTTTCGTTCATTTGTTAAATCATCTGCTTCAACCACCACCTCAAATAACTTGAAGAAATCTCATATCAGTAGCAGATTTATCTGATAACAGGCGATGGCAATGAAAGTTGGCCAAGGATATAATAAAGGGAACCTGAGCAAGGATCTGAGATACTGGATATCCTTCCGCAATTATATTATTGACTTCCTTGTTCGCCAAATCAAAGTCACCACTTTTGCATGCTTCATAAAGTGCCTCAGTAACGTCTTGCGGAATGGCCTTAAAAACCACAACACCATGAAAATCAGGGCACAAAAGGATTACCATGCATAACAAGAAGATATATTACCAAAACAAATGGCCCAAAAAGTTTATAATATAACCTACCCCAGATACACTTATAAGGTCTTCGGATGAAATTGACGATCCAAATAGGCGAGCAGCTCCCTGCAATAAATAAATGCTGAAGTTCAACTTCAACTGAGGAATGGGAAACTTGAACAGAAGAAAAGGCATGGGCTAATGACTGGGCGTGTATATTTGTCAACATTGAAGTTCCAAATAAATGATCAAAACTGTTGGGAAAACACAATGGCCATAAGAGTAGGGTTAATAATGTTTCATGTCTTGTGCTAAGGATCTCTCACCAATTTGTTCTCGTACACATTCAATTCAAAAAAGATCAATAAATTCAAAATTCCACATTTGGATCCTGGACTAGGATGATCATTCAAATATCACACACCAAAGGCTTAATAACAGTACTAGATTTTTATTGAAGCACTCCAGGGAAGGGCTTGGCTGAAAAGGTCAATCAAGAATCTCATCTTCGATATTGTTACATCAGAAACTCCAACACGTGGTATATTTCTTTTTCAAACTGGCTGATGTTTCTGATCCTGATATATCATAATTGGGCCTAATCCTCAAAAGCTTGAGACTTTGAGATCATGTTTGCACAATAAAACAATCCAATCTAGTGAAACAAGTTTTCATGATAATGAAGGTCAACAAAACTGTCAATCATTTGAAGCAATATTCTGCAAAGCAAATGGTAAACTTCGATATCATTGAATCATGCTCTGTTCTATCTCATGAAATTTAAAATGCCATAAGAAATTGACACTTTAACATGAATAGTCTCAGGAAGTGGTGAGGATTCAAAGATACCCTGCTTTATGCCTTTTGGGACAAGGAGAAATGAAAAATGACTACTAAGAATTGGTGGTTTTGTTTGTACAGGTAGTAACACCATGACTCTTGGTTAACTAAATCCATGAGAAAAACACCAAAATAATGGGGTTTATAATATGAGCATCATGGTCATGACATGAAGGGGAGGGGGGGATCATCTCTTACTTGCAAGTATGTGATAGCCCGGCAAAGATCACCTTGTGAGATAGAACTCAAGGTTGAGAGAGCCTGCAGTGGTAGATCACATGCTTTGTGCTAGGAAATCAAGCCACCGAACAAATAGGAATGAATGTGACAAGCTTTGCATACCTCTGCGTCCAGAGTGAGGCCTTCTTCATTACAAATGTGCAATATACGACTGCTGTGATTTCTTCTGAAAGTGGCTTGAACCTGAATTTTGCACATCTTGACGCAAGTGGCTCTATGATCCTGCAAGAATCACAATCACCTAAATTATGGGAGCAAATCATGCAATAATAATTTTTTCTACCCAAAAAGTTAAATAGATTAGGACTGACAACCCAAGGGCCAAGAGTTCATAGGAAGAAATTTGAAGAGGAATCATCAGTGCATCTAAGCATCACCACATTGACGAATCATACAATGACTCATTGTGCAAGATGGAGGCCATTTAGATCAGATAATTATTTTGTCACAGGTACTCCGTGCCCAAGGAGAGCAGTTATAAATTTAATCATGGCAGAATCTCCAACAATCATCAAATTATTTGTAATGACATATTGTATGACAAAATGGCTCACCTGCTGATGTAATTACATATGAAGAAGAATCTTGTAACTTTAGAGAAAGTTTCCATTGTAAGTCTCAGGGCATTATGCCAAATGAGGTTATATCCATGCACTTCACATTATATTTGTAAATAACCCATCATAAAAGAACAAAAGAAACATGCCTGAGCATCCTCAGTCATAGAATCTGCCTCGTCTAGGATGGTAATCTTATATGGTGGACAAGGTAACCCCTAAAGTATTGGAAACATGAAGGGCAAAGCGCAATTATGTCCTGAGTGGAAGACAAAAGTTACTGCAAGAAGAAGAATGTATATACCCTTGACACTGACCAGAACCTACAGCCACAGCAGCAAAATCCTTGATCTTAGTCCGAACAACATTGATTCCACGGTCATCACTTTCATTTAGTTCCAAAACCCTAGACTTGTAGAGTTCAGGCCTAAGACATGAAGGAATCAACATACTAAATATGTTCCAGAATGGCATCAACTTTTTTCACATATTAAAGGGAAGCAGACTCTACAATCTAATATGATAATAGCAGCAGTCAAAATGATAGAAGGCATGAAATCACCAGAACTAATCTCTATGATTTTCACATATCAGGTTTTCCACAAGATAGCATCTAGAAATGATCTAAAGGCACCAGAGATCAATTCACATCTTCAAGATGGCAATATAAAGTCAGTAAAAAGAAGAAATAACATCTTTTAACAACTATATGGACCAAGTCCTGAACCCTGTAGCAAGCATGTCTCTAAAAGAAAGTCATTCAGTTAAACATCAGATCCATTTTACTCCAACAAGTTCAGCTAAAGATTTAATGCCTAAGTTTTTTCAACTTAAAAATCCCAATAGGCACATTTTCCCAAAGGGATTCATTACCTTCAGAGATAGTAGCATCCTATTCCAATTTCCAATTTCCAATTAAATGATTACATATTTCTCATCAACAGCAGAAAGGGTTCGACAGTTAAGGCCCTAGCATTCCCGCATGCGACCACTTCTAAGTATCTGATTAACCACTAAAATATCGAATCAACTTGGTAATTAAGCTATCTATAGAAAAATTTTCATCACACAAACACAGAGAGTACTGCTGTAAAATTATAACTACCTGTAAAGCTGGTGAGCAATAGCCAGGGCAGGGGTGGTTTTGCCGGTACCACGTGGGCCATAAAAAAGCATGTGTGAGCACTGCAAAGGAGAAAAAATATAAACAGTAACAATCATAAACAGAAGAGTGCTAGAC
The DNA here is from genome assembly GCA_019202695.1 of Populus x sibirica. NCBI lineage: Eukaryota > Viridiplantae > Streptophyta > Magnoliopsida > Malpighiales > Salicaceae > Populus > Populus x sibirica. The sequence goes on along the minus strand of JAGMVL010000643.1, from coordinate 129,213 downwards.
CTAGGGCTTCAAACTAAACGAAACTAAAACATTGATAAAAAAAAAAATGAATAAATAGCATATAGGATAAAAATGAACAGTAGTTGATAGTGAGAATCTCTCTCTCTCTCTATCTCTCGCTCGCTCGCTCACATTTGCAGTCTCGAGAGTGTTAGTGAGGACGCAAACCACCTCTTCTTGGTGAGCTGCATCTTTTACTTGCTTTGGTCGACTGCCAAAATAAAGAATAATAAATCAGTATTTTAAACATGAAAACAAACACGGATTTAATTAAATTTACATCAAATAAAGAAGAGATCTTTTAGTTACTATTTCCCCACCCATGGTTGTAAGCTCTGCAGTAATGGCGCCTCGCCTCCGCCTCCGCCTCCGCCTCTGTAATAATCAGTAAGTAATATGGTAGTTTTAGCCTTTTAGGTTGGTTTGTGAGATTGTGAAAAAGAATTGCAGGGTTTACAAGGGCAGTTCCACCTTCCCGCTTTTAGTAGAGTTTTGGCCGTTGTGCTTTGTGATGCTGGTTTGTTTGGTTCTTCGGTGACAGTCGACATGCGCACCATGAAACGCAGCGTTTTCTTTTTATTGCTGTATGGTTGTTTAGGCGCGCGCGCGGACGCGTGGGTTTCCTTCGTTTTATAAAGGGAAAATCTCGATTTATTCCCCAGCCTATATAATGAAGTTTGAGTCCATATTTATGCATATTAGATCGGAAAATGTTGGTTTTCATTAACTTTTCCATCCGCTATGTCATTGCGGCGTATGCAATATGACAAAAGGGTGTAATTGATAAGTGTAGGTATTTGGATGTAATTGGACAAATTTATAAGTTTGCGTTGCCATTGAGAATAGGTATATAGATTTGGGACTGGATTGAAAACCTTCCACTAAAGTATACTAATCAACGTGATTCAGGCGCGTGTGTTCGAATAGTTACTAGCAAAGCTGTTTTTTTTTTATGTTAATAAGAAGTACGCTTATTTTTTAAGGTATTTTTAATTAAAAATATATTAAAATAATATTATTTATTTATTTTTAATATTAATATATTTAAAAAAAATTAAAATTTTTAAAAACCGAAATGAACCCCCCGGTGTAAATAGTAACGTTTAATTTTAGCATGCAGGGAAAAAGGAAGAGAAAATTTTGATAAGAAATTTGTTCGGCTGACCTTCCTTCATTGAAACATGCAATCTGAGAATCTCTATTTGATACGGATAGCTCCAAAGCTCGCAAAAATTATGAACAATATACTTGCAATAACCTCCTCCTATCAATAAATAGTAAAACAAGTTGGAAGCATGCTTAAAAGGCATTCATTTAAGGGTTTTACTTATAGTATTGTTGCTCCTTGAAACAATCTCTGTTTTGGTTTTGTGAACAATGTTCACTGTATATAGGGAGTACTGTAGCACTATCTAGTCATAGAAGTGCAGTGGTTGGGACAAGGAAGAAGTGGTTCGCGGAGAAATTCGTTGGTGTTGTCGTTCTTCTCGCTTTCTCTAGATGCTCCTTGATTCTTTTTCTCTTAAAGATCTGCTTTCTCTAAGGGCATTATCTAAAAGGGTTCATGTCTTTTTTCATATTTGTTTGTTTCGCAACCTAAATTTGAAGGCAGCCATTGAAGGATGAATTGGGACACAGAAAATGGACCAAGAAGACTAACAGCAACAAAGAAAATCAAATTTTCTTTTTAAGTGACTCAAATCCACGCCCCATATGCCTTGTTCCTTTCTTTCAAAAATCCTATCTTGACACTTGTTTTCATACATTCTTCTCTCGTCTTCTGTTTTTATCAGACATTTCTTGTTGGGTATCCACTTTTTTTATCGCCCTTTAATTTACACTAATGTTTTCTTCAATTAGTCAGTGATTGAGTAGTTGAAGTTGAAAACTTCATGATTGTGTTGCGTGTGATGCATGATACTGAAACTGGGTTTACAGGGTTCCTTGAGAAATTTGACTGTAATTTGGTTTGTGCTTGGCTTGAGGTTGCAAGATGCAAGCTTTATGGCAATCAATGTATCTCTATATGCGTGTATGTGGATGGTAATTAAGAGGTTGTGTACTATGATGTTTAGCCATTTGTTGCGGTCAATTCTTGTATTGCATATAAATCTTGTTACAAATGCATTTTACAGTGACTAGAGTAGTTTCTAGCAAGAAATCTCAGTGGCCTTCTCCTTTTAAATGCCCTTTTTTTACAAATGCATTTTATAATGGACTAGACTGTAAACAATCCTTGGCTTAAATTGATTTTCCTTTTCAAGTTATTGGCTATGTTTCTGATAATTTACAGTCCCAGTTCATCTTGTAGGGTGATTTTTCATTTGATGCGTTATTTGGCAACTTGGCAAGTGATCTACTCCCGTCGAGGATTTAACACGCAGAAGGAATTTTAACTACAGGACATTTTCTTATTGGGAGATCAAGGTATCTTCATTACATAGACATTTGGGTTTTTAAAATTGTACATTTATTACATTAGCCTATAACAGTACATTTATTGACATGCCTGGTTCGAGAACTGAGGCTTCAATTACGAAGTTGTGCAGAAAACAATGTTCTGGGAAGCAATGGAAGCCTCTGTCTCATTATATTGTGGAGTGTTGCTCAATGCTCCAGTGAGGGAAAATACCTCCCTCGAGCACACTCATCATGGTTACATTTGATACATAGTTTTAAGAAATTTTTTGCTCTGTTTGCTTGTTCAGCATAAGCTCATGTCAGAAATTACTTCTGGTTTGAACGAAGGAACGAATATACCATCAAGGAAAACTTACTGTGAGATTTTACAATCCATTTGAACATGCATGTAATTATGAAAAAAACCAGACATTACCCTATTCTCCACAATGTAATTATGGGAACTTCTAGCAATGCATTAGGATTTATCATGTCTCGTTAAGTAAATCCTAGAACATACATGTGATTATGAAAAAACAAACAATATTTTCTATTCTCCACCATGATGTCATAACCCAATTTTTGACTATTTTATTTTATTATTACTACTACTATTATTTTATTTACTGAAAAATAAAACAAATAAAAAAAATAATGATGAAAAACAAATAAAAAATAGAGAATAAATTAAAATTTAGATTAAGGGTAACATGATTGGAAGTTTTGAGACTTAATTGAGCTTGGAATTAATTTAATTAATCAAATCAAGGGCTTAATTGGAGAATTGATAAGTTTTGAGAGTTAATTGAGCTTAGAATTAATTTAATTAATCAAGTCAAGGGCTTAATTAGAGAATTGATAAGTTTTGAGAGTTAATTGAGCTTGGAATTAATTTAATTATTGAAATCAGGGACGTAATTGAAGAAATATCAAAGTTTGGGGCTAAATGGGGGCAAAAGTGCAACAGATTAAAGTCCAAGGATTAGCTTGTAAAAAGAGACAAAATACAGGGGTCCAATTACAATTTACCCAGGGGCTTGATTACGCGATTGCAGAAATTCAGTGACTAGATTGAAAATGGCCATTCCCATCACACAAACGGCGCCGTTTTTATAAATCATTCATCGCCTTCTGTCTCCTTCCACATGAACGGTTTCTGCAGTAATGGCTTTGAAGCCGTTTCAATTGTAGAGATGTTTGGCATTCTCTGGCTATAAAGCCAGAGAAGATGAGAGAGCGCGAGGGAGGAGGGACACAAAAAAACCAGGGGGACGGAGAGAAAAAAAAACATAGAGAACAAAGGGAAGAAAAAAGAAAAAAAGGAGAGAAAGGACGAGGGAGTGAAGAACGAATAACACAGGGGAAGAGTGGACCGAACAAGAGAAAAGAAAAATGAGGGAGACGATCAAGAATAGAGTCGCCAGGCCTCCCCCCAAGATCTCCCCTCTATCCACCTAAGACTGGTGCGAGGGGAGGTCTGGACTTTCTCATTCTCCCCGTTCCTTTCTCACGAGCCGGGCTTTTTTTGTTAACTCGATTTTGCTTCTTGAATAAACTGATCCAATTGTTGGTGCTTGCTTCTGAAGGTGCGGGAGTTTATGATCAAAGACGAAAAACCGGGGAAGAGCAGTCCCAAAGAGTGATCAAGTCCTCGTTGCTCTCGGCTCCTCTCGGGTCTCCGGATGGGCCTGAACAACATATTGCAGTAATGAACGCAACGTTCTCTACACCATGCTAGCTCGTTAATCCATTTTTTTTATTGCTATTTTCTGGTGAGATAGTGCATGACGACGGAGGAGCTGCAATGAGACTTTGAAGTATGGGTGATTATTTTCAGTTCGGTTCGGTTTTTATTAAAAAAAATAATCAAAACTAGTTTTTTTTAAAAAAAACCAAAACCAGTTCAAACCGACCGGTTTCAGTTTGGTTCGATTATTTTAGGGAAAAACCGGTTTGGCTTGGTTTTTTTCCAGTTTGACTCGGTTTTTTCGGTTCGGTTTCGGCTTTTTTGGTTTCAGGCAAACTGAATTGGTCAGTTTTTTCAAAATTCTAATTGGTTTAATCAGATTTTTTCATGGTTCGGTTTTTTCAGTTATTTTTTTCTGGTTTTCTCGTTTTAATAGGTTTTTTGATTTTTTTGCTTGCACCTACTTCGAAGGCCTTTTCTTTCTTCTCCTCTTTATTTTTTCTCTCCTCTCCTTGAACTATCTATCCAAAATTAAAAGGTGTCCTGTCATTTTGTTTTTATATCAAATTTAATCCATTTTTTTATTGCTATTTTTTGTTTTGGATCATTTTTTAGAGTAAGATTCACAAAGATCCCATATAAAGTTGTCAAAATCACAAGTTAACTTATAAAATTATATAATTTTACAAGTCAATATATAGTTATTGTGGAAAATCATGTTAAAATAATAAAATTCAACTAAAATAATATAAAATTAGTAAAAACATAATTTTATGGTCGATTTTACGTAAAATATAAATACTACCCCAATTAACTCTCTTTCTCCCTCAATTAAACCAAACAAAACCCTAGTCAATGTAATTATACATCAGGATATCGTCTCTTAGTCTCACTTGTGTTGCCAAGGTACTGGAAGCCTGCAACAACTCAGTGGCCAAACCCTAGTTTTTTCTGAGGGTACATATTGTTCTAATCAATCTCTGATCTTTCATCTTCTTATAATTCTGTTTGGTCCTATAAAGAAATGATTGCAAAGGATTTATTTTCTTTTATATTCTTTTTCTTCATCAACAAAAAGTCTTACTAGATATTATTTTGATTTGATTTCATTTTTTTATACATTCAATTTTGCTCAATCATAATTTTTTTTATCAAACCGATGAAATTTAGGGGTTTTTTTTTTAATCAGCAATGTTGCTTACGATATTATTAAATTAGTTTTTTTTTTGTTATTGTTAGATGTGGCGGCTCCTATTCTTGTTGACTTGAAGAAACCAGTAGTCATAGTCAAAGTGAATACCAATAAGTATACTCGTCTTGCTATGAAACATGAAGTCAAGTATGTATCATCTACTACCTCTTTTCTATTTTATTAATTTTTTATATTTTATATTTCTATAATATTGTGTGCATTTAGATAATGAATTTGTGTTGTTGATTTCTGTATGGAATCATGATTGGTTAGATAAGAATAGAATATTTTCCTTAAATTTTTCCTTTTAAACTTCTTTTTAATTATATTATTTGGTTAGATAGAAATTAAATCTTTGTTTCTAGTTATTCTTGTTATTCTTGGTTCATTTCAAAACATTTCATTATTGTTTAAGAGTTGAGACCTTGAAAACCAAACAATTAAGTATATTTTTATGTTTAAAAAACATATTAGCAAATTCCTTTTTATTCTTAACCCAACAATTTAAGTTGATAATTTTGATATTATTTATTAACCGTCGAGTTCTTGTCCTTAATTTGAAGTTGCTTATAATTTTATGATTTATTTTTACCGTCTAAGCTTAGATTACATTTTTCATGTTGTGTAAAAAAACATTTTTGACAACTTGATATCCCACATTCAAATTTTGATCATGTATGACCATGTAACCATGCATGACACTAGTATTTGATCATGTAAAGATATGAACTCGCGCGTATGAAGTAAAACTTGGATATTGCAGTGATTTATAAATCACCACACTAGCATTGATCATGTAAAAACACATACTCTTATGGAATTAAAATATCCTTAAATTCTCAAATATATGAGGTTACATGGTCACAGTACTAAAACAACAAATTCGCATAGTTTTCAAATGCCAGGATCGTATTAATGAACGAGGAAGGAGCAAAATAAGCAATTATAAATAAACCATGAGGCCTTGGCAAGTGTAATTTTCTCGGTAGAAACATCCCACAATATTCCACAGGTTCAGGAAACTTGGTCCATACGTAGGAAAACAAACAAAAAATCTGAAATTTCGTAACCGAGCATGATACATCGTATAGGTTACAGTTGAAACTTCTAAAAAGCACTACTAACCCTCCTAATTAAGATCTTAGTCTTGCGAAGTAAATCGCAGCTTCGAGGTTCCGCCTCCCTTATAATCTAAACCTTTTGTCTTCTAATTGTCATTATTGACTGCTGATATTTCACTGATTTAGTAACTGGTCTGGAAGGGTTTGATCGACTTGAGATCGCCGACAATTCCAGCAACAGAGCCAGCAGCGGCAGCTATACTGATAATGAGGCAAGCAACACTTAGGATCTGCAGGCAGAGCCATCTTGTGCTCCACTTTCGTATCTTCTTTTGTACAATATACATCTCCACAGGGAAGTAAACCGTCAATGGCCAAAATCCCAAAGCCCCAAGTAAACGAACCATGTCATTAAAGAAGGGAAGGAGCATTGAAATCACAGTGGTGAGGACCACAAAGAGGGTCCTCCAAATCATTCTAAAGAGATTGAGATTGTAGGGGCGGAAACCAGGAATCGGGATTTTGATGTCTTTCGTAATGAATTCACTATCTGGAAATCTTTGAGCTGCTTCTTTTTCGATGAAAGCATAGAGAGGTTGGCAGGAGAACTGGTATATGCCAACAAGGTGAATCACCATGGCAGCATTGGCAATATCAAGAAGCCAGTATGGGTTATAAAAGCCAAATCCAGTAAGGAGGTTTTCAGGGGACAAGTCCCCAAAAGCAGCATATCCAAAGCAACCACAGAACATGTAGAAAAGGGTTGTGACTGCAACACTTATTAGAGTTGCTTTCTTCATCGTCTTGGCTTCTGTAGGTGGGGCTTTGACTGTGTCCTGTCATGAAATGGACCGAACAATTAGTCAGTTTAATTGGCAAAGCATAAAACAAATGAGAGAGAATATATTTAGCTCATATACCTGAATTTCAATGAGGATCATGGAGTAAGAATAGGCAAAAGCGATGTCACCAAGTGCTTGAAAGCTCCTCCATATCTTTTGGGTCTGTGTCACAGTGCCGATGCTTATTCCAGTGAGACTTCCCATGACTCTTTTATTTTCTACAACTTTACCAATGCCGAGTCCTAGACCAATTGATGAATAAGTGAAGGACATGACTGCAGCGACAAAAGAGAGCCAGTGTAGCTGATCAAATCCAGGAATCTGAGACAAAAGTATCTCAGCTATGCCAAAAGCTATCATATATGGATAGGCATTCATGTGGCATGGATCTTTTCCAGCACTCTGGTGGAAGCAATTAGACCTCTTTATTGCCCTGTAGTCAAAAGACAAGAACCAATGAGACCAGCAATAACAAGACGAAGAAAGCAAAGTTAGTTACAAATTCTTGGTTGAACTGAAACTTACATCATGCTTATAGAAGATGCAATGGTGTACCCAATGGCAACACCAAAAAGGTTCACATACTGCACAAATCCACATATTTTGACCTTTCCTCCACCTGGGAAAATTAAAAATTACCGCGTAAAACAATTAGAACGCTTAAAATTAACCACTATAATCTAATTAATAATACACGTGTTGGTAAATTTACCAAGGTTGGCCCGAACAGCATCCATGTAGGTGTAGTTCCTCTTGCCATTGACAGGATCACCAGAGCGGTAGCAGGCAGAGAGCAGAATAGAAGTATAGTAAGTGACAAGCGAGAACAAAAGCATCACAGCTGGTCCAGCAATCCATCCAAGCTGACCAATAGCCCAAGCCAAGGAGAGAACTCCGGACCCAACAACAGCTGTTATGATGTGAGCACTTGCAGTCCACACAGTTCCTGTTTACAGGAACAACAAAAGAAAGACTCAGGATAAAAAACACCACCACATGGCTAATATTTTTTGTTCTTCCTTCAGAGTTGTCCAGAATATTAAATAAAGAAGAGTAAAGTTACCAGTTCGTTTGGGGCGGCCATCATCATCAAACCACTTGGAGCCACTCTGTGGATTGGTGTCAATTGAGACGCTGAAAACCTGGTGAGGGAGTTGGTTCTTTGCGGATGTGTTCTCACCCATCTTTGTTAACAAAAGATACCAATAATTGTGTGAGTTTTGCTATAAAAGAATCTCTAATGACTTGAACTATACGAGAGTCTGTGCACTGAATACAGCAACATCAAAGCAAGAAGAAAGAAGTGTCGAAAGAAAGTGACGGGGCTCCCTCCTTGATCGATCCAAGTCCGGTTTCAAGTGTCGAATTAGTCTCAGACCGACACAGAGACACAATCACACACCTCCTAAGAAAACCCAGTTTGGTTTGGCGCCTAGTTTTTAGAGGTGCTTCGAGAGGGAGAGACAAAGAGAGTGTGCTATGTATCTGACAGAGGAACTGCTCTTATTAGCTAGAGAAAAGAGCGAGTTAATTTCAGGGATACCAAGAAAGGCATGGAATGGTGGGGGTATTTATAAGAGGCACGAGGCAGCCCAGGAAAAAAAAACATAAATGTAACATCAAAGCAAGAAGAAAGAAGCGTCGAAAGAAAGTAAGGGGCTCCCACCTTGATCGATCCAAGTCCGGTTTCAAGTATGGAATTAGTCTCAGACCGGCACAGAGACAAAATCACACACCTCCCAAGAAAAACCAATTTGAAAGGCTAAATTTATGGAATAAATTAAAGTAGTTTAACTTAAATAAAATATTAAAATATTATAAAAATAAAATATTTTAATATAAATATTTTAAATATAAAGTTAGGTTAATCTTATCAAGACTAATAGAATTTAAAGTATCTTTTATTTTACTCAAATTTCTATAAAGTATAAACATAAAAAAAAATATGAATATAAATCATATATATTAGTGATAAATCTAATTTTAAAAAATTAATATCATTGTTAATGAAAATAGTAATAATAATTTTTAATATTATTATTAATATCATTGTTATTGAAAATAGTAATAAAAAGAACTTTTTATACTTAGGTGATTTAATTAATTAAATTGAACTACATTCAATTTGATTCAATGATTTTTCAAGATTGAAACGGAATATATGGAATGAAACTGGAATATTCCGAGTGGAATTTAGCCGAAAAATTCAGAACAAACCAAGATTTAAAATGAAATAAAAATTATTCTGTTTTGTTTTATTTTTTAAATTGATATAGAATATTTCTATTATTTTAGACAAAAACAAAATTAAATTAACAACCTTGATTTTAAAGCATCAACACTCCATGGCTTATATAGTAGCATGCAAATAAAGCTTCATGATTAAAGAAATTGTCCAGGGTGAACTCACTGGTCACGTCTACCACTTGACCGCCTATACCATCCTTTTTCAATAAGTCAGCACTTGCCTTTTATGAGTCCCCGCGGTCCCGCTCGACCGCCTCTACTCCACCTGCCCCATTTTCCCTTTCCTCTCTCCCCTTTCCCAGGGGGTTTTAATTTGTTTTAATTTTGAAAAAAAAAAGTCTCATGTATTTGTTGTTATGCTCATCGTTTTCATGATAAATTTTCATTAAATAAAGAGAATATAATTATTTAAAGGTTGTAGTTTTATTTGTCACGTTTTGGATTTATATTATAGAGATTATTGATTTAATAACTACAAATTTCAGCACCACTGAAAATTTATCAAAAATTTATCTAATTATTAATTTTAAAATCTCATAAAATTAATCAATATACAATTAGGCTTGTCTGACATTATGATTATCAAAAATATAAAATCTGGGGTGCCTTAAAAAATAGTCTGGATACAATTTCTGCCGAGAGAAGCATGCGTTTTTAGAAACAAAATCTATTAAGTCCATGGATTAACTCAAGAGTCAAGATCATGAGGTACTGTACCTCTTAAACTGGCCAATCTTGTTGAGGAAGTTTCAACCAGAGAGAGAAAGGCAGATTCTTCTTGTTCACACTGCCGGGCTTTACTTTTTTGCGACCAAACTACCACGACGTGTACATACACAGCTAAATACCCCTGTAGCTGATAATTATTTTTAAAATTAGGCAAATATAACACTATGTACAGTGTCATCGCTTAGATTTAACCAGATGACATGCCCACGCGCTGCTACGGGCTTATAAAATAAATGTACTTAATAGTGTTATAATTGTGAACCAGCGCTAGATAAGTTATAGAAATTAAAGGTATGATGGAGCAAATATTTCACGACGAAAAAAAAAGTTGTGTTGGTGATAAAAAACTTAGAGACTAAACAAAATGATTTGTAGCAATCTACAGTGTTTTGTAAGGAAAGATACAGTGATTTCGCCACATGATTTAGCTTTTCAGTTAATAAAAAGAAAAAAAAAACTAACAAAACTAAATTCTCTACCAACTTAATATTAAAAAAAGAAATCAACAAAGATAATTTTGAAAGGAAAAAACCCGTGAGAAAAAACGTTGTAGCAATTGACAATATTTTGTGAGGAAAACTATAGTGTTTTTTCCAATAAAATAAAATAAAAAATCATTTAGAGAAATATTGTAGCAATCCACGGTGTTTTGTGAGAAAAACTACAACGCTTTTCTCATATGATTTAGCTTTATTGTAATTATAATTCTTAACCAACTCAATATAAAAAAAAAATCGACAAAGATAATTTTGGAAAAAATCATTAAAAAATCACATGGAAAAACACTGCAACAATTCACATTGTTTTTTAAAAAAAATTACAAAGATAAATTCTTAATCAGCTCAATATTAAAAAAAATTCGACATAGACAATTTTAGAACAAAAAAATAACAAAACAAACACCCAAAAAAGGAAAAAAAATCATGTTGGAAACACTGTAGCAATTCACAGTATTTTGTGATGAAAGCTACAGTGCTTCCCCACATGATTTAGCCTTATTTGTAATGACTTGTAATTATAATTCACAAACAACTCAATATTAAAAAAATAAAATTGAAAAGGATAATTAGAAAAAAATTATAACAAAAAAAAACCCATGTGGAGAGACACTATAGCAATCCACAATGTTTTATGAGCAAAGCTACAATGCTTTCCCCACATGATTAAGTTTTATTACAAAGTTAAATTCTAACCAACTCAATATTATAAAAAATAAAATCGACAAAGATAATTTTGGAAAAAACATATGACAAAAAAAGAAAACACAAAAGAAACTGGAAAAAAACTATGTGAGAAAAAACTGTATCAATGCATGGTGTTTTGTGAGGAAAAACTTGTAATTGCAATTCTTAACCAGCTTAATATTTAAAAAATCAAATTAACAAAGATAATTTTAGGGAAAAACGTAACAAAAACATAAAAAAACCATGTGGGAAAAAACATTGCAGCAATCAATAGTAATTTTCGAGGAAAGTTACAGTGTTTTCCTCACATATTGTAACTGTAATTTTTAACCAGCTCAATATTAAAAAATAAAATAAAAAAGATAATTTCAGAGAAAATCATAAAAAAAATCATGCAGAGAAACACTGTAGCAATCAAAAATGTTTTAAAGAAAAAAAATTACAAAACTAAATTCTCCATCAGCTGAATATTAAAAAAAATCGACAAATATAATTTTAAAAAATAAAGAAATAAAATAGAAAAACTATGTGGAAAAACATAGTATTTTAAAGAAAGCAACAATCCACAGTATTTTAAAGAAAAAAATTACAAAGAAAAAATTTTAACCAAGTCAATATTTAAAAAGTAAAATCAACAAAAAAAATTTGGAAAAAAAGGAAAAATTAAATGAAAAAAAAGAAAAAAAAGGGAAAAGTTAGAAAAAAAAAACAGGGAGAAGAATCACTGTGGATTACTGTTGTAATCCACAGTGTTTTGTGTGTGGGTGAACAATGATTCCCCCACACGGTTTAGAGTATGTTACTAGTTACATGACCCGCGCGATGCCGCGGGTCAATTTGTTTTGCATAAAAAATATCAAAAAAAATTAAGATTTAAAAGTGTTAGGTTTTTCTTCAAAGCTATACCCAAGAGTCTTGGGTTTGACTGTAACGTTTGACCTAAAAGTAATATTTATAATATTAATAATAACATTAAATTTGCATGACCCAAGTTTAAGTTGATTTGACTGTAATACTAGACCCAATAGCATTGGATGTAGGTCTTGCTGCAAGGTCGTGTCAAAAAATTATGATAATTAAATAAATTAATTAAAAAGAAAAAACAAAGAAAAATAAACAAACAGAAAGAAAAAAAACTAATGAGAAAAAAGAAAAAAAATCTAAATCAATTAGGTTAACTCGCCAAATCAGTTAACCCGTCAAACCTGGAATTCGTGTCATGAAAGTGTGATAACTAAATAGAAAAAAAAAATAATATTAATGAACTAAATTTTTTAAAAAAATTAATTAAAAAGGAAAAAGTAAAGAGAAAAATACTTACAGGAAGGAAAAAACTAATGAAGAAAAAGAAAAAAAAAATATGAATCAACTAAGTTAAACCATTAAACCTGGGATCCATGTCATAAGTCAGCACTTGTCTTTTTCCATGAGTCCCCACGGTCCCACTCAACCGCCTATACTCCATTTACCTTATTTTCTCTTTTCTTTTTTTCCTTTTTGTCGGGGGGGTTTTAATTTGTTTTAATTTTGAAAAAAAAAAATTCTCATGTATTTGTTGTTATGCTCATTGTTCTCATGATAAATTTTTATTAAATAAAGAGATTAGAATTATTTAAAAGTTGTAGGTTTACTTCTCAGGTTTTAAATTTGTATTTTAAAAATTACCGGTTTAAATATTACAAATCTCAGGACCATGAAAATTTACTTAATTATTAATTTTAAAATCTTAAAAAATTAATTAATAAACAAATAAGCTGGTTCCATTATGATTATCAAAAATATAAAATCTGGGACGCCTTAAGAAAAACTCTGGATACAATTTCTGTCGAGAGAAGCATGCGTTTTTAGAAACAAAATCTATGAAAGTCTATGGATTAACTCAAGATCATGAGGTACTATACCTCTTAAACTGGCCGATCATGCTGATGATATGGGCTAGCATCACCAAAAACGTCTTCAAAAGGAGCAGTATTGTAATAATGCATTTCTCTCTATTGGCGATATTAAAAAATTAGAAAATACATAATAGAAGGTATATGTTTGGTAATACATTTTTTAAAAGCTTTTTTTTGTTTTAAAAAATATTAAATTAATAATTTTTTATGATTTTGATATTCTTGTATTAAAAACATTTAAAAACATTTATTTATTATTATTTTTTACAAAAATCCCTTTAAAAAAACACCTTAATCACAATGTCATATAATACTTAAGATTACCGATACAAAAAAGGCTTCTATTAATTGCTAAACACAATTGCATCCGCGTATGTCATATTGACACTTCAATTTTTGCCATCCTGAATGTACATATGACGAGTTCCATATATTACATTGCATAAACCCCTTCATGCATTAAAAAAACCAAAAAAATCAGTCATAAAATGAAAAACTAACTGAAACCCAAAAAAAAATTGAGGTTAGATCTATTTTTTCATGTCATTTCAAGAAAAAATAACACACAAGCTAAACTTTCACCCTCAAATAAAACCCGTGAACACCAAAATTGATTTTTTTTTATCAAAATTGTTGTTAATAGTAACTTTTTTTTATTTATCATCAAAACCCACTAACATTTCTCTCTCCTTTCTCTAACGAGAAATGATAAAATAAAAACAATAAAGTTTTGTACCAAAACTAAATTTCAAAAAACTTTAGGAATTAAAAATATATCATTATAAAAATAGAAGTACAAAAGTGAATTTTTTTTCATAAACTTTAAAACCACCATCCATTTTTCTTGTTTTTCTGACTTCAATCTTCTTTCTTTTAATTTTATCATTCCTTAAGATGTCATGCATGCACTTCTGACCATCAGAAAGAGAATGACATGACGCTTCCAACACAATTGTGAAAAGTGGTGTTTGAGCATCAACAAACACCACAGACGCCACTCAAAGAGTATAAACACCCCCTACTCGTTGACATGTGTTCATTTTTTTAATTGGTCAAAGATTTTTTTATTGTTTTTTTTGTATAATCATATTATTAAATTAACTAAACTTATTGAAAATACCCAAATCAATAACTCATGTCCTAAATTTTTCTTGGTCCCTTATAAAGACCATGCGTCACCTCGATAAATCATCTGCTTCAACCACCGCCTCAAATAACTTGAAGAAATCTCATATCAGTAGCAGATTTATCTGATAACAGGCGATGGCAATGAAAGTTGGCCAAGGATAGAATAAAGGGAACCTGAACAAGGATCTGAGATACTGGATATCCTTCCGCAATTATATTACTGACTTCCTTGTTCGCCAAATCAAAGTCACCACTTTTGCATGCTTCATAAAGTGCCTCAGTAGCCTCTTGCGGAATGGCCTTAAAAACCACAACACCATGAAAATCAGGGCACAAAAGGATTACTATGCATAACAAGAAGATATATTGCCAAAACAAATGGCCCAAAAAGCTTATAATATAACCTACCCCAGATACACTTATAAGGTCTTCGGATGAAATTGACGATCCAAATAGGCGAGCAGCTCCCTGCAATAAATAAATGCTGAAGTTCAACTTCAACTGAGGAATGGGAAACTTGAACAGAAGAAATGGCATGGGCTAATGACTGGGCGTGTATATCTGTCAACATTGAAGTTCCAAATAAATGATCAAAACTGTTGGGAAAACACAATGGCCATAAAAGTAGGGTTAATAATGTTTCATGTCTTATGCTAAGGATCTCTCACCAATTTGTTCTCGTACACATTCAATTCAAAAAAGATTAATAAATTCAAAATTCCACATTTGGATCCTTGACTAGGATGATCATTCAAATATCACACACCCAAGGCTTAATAACAGTACTAGATTTTTATTGAAGCACTCCAGGGAAGGGCTTGGCTGAAAAGGTCAATCAAGAATCTCATCTTCGATATTGTTACATCAGAAACTCCAACACATGGTATATTTCTTCTTCAAACTGGCTGATGTTTCTGTCCTGATATATCATAATTGGGCCTAATCCTCAAAAGCTTGAGACTTTGAGATCATGTTTGCACAATAAAACAATCCAATCTAGTGAAACAAGTTTTCATGATAATGAAGGTCAACAAAACTGTCAATCATTTGAAGCAATATTCTGCAAAGCATATGGTAAACTTCGATATCATTGAATCATGCTCTGTTCTATCTCATGAAATTTAAAATGCCATAAGAAATTATAATGGGGTTTATAATATGAGCATCACGGTCATGACATGAAGGGGAGGGGGGGATCATCTCTTACTTGCAAGTATGTGATAGCCCGGCAAAGATCACCTTGTGAGATAGAACTCAAGGTTGAGAGAGCCTGCAGTGGTAGATCACATGCTTTGTGCTAGGAAATCAAGCAACCGAACAAATAGGAATGAATGTGACAAGCTTTGCATACCTCTGCGTCCAGAGTGAGGCCTTCTTCATTACAAATGTGCAATATACGACTGCTTGTGATTTCTTCTGAAAGAGGCTTGAACCTGAATTTTGCACATCTTGACGCAAGTGGCTCTATGATCCTGCAAGAATCACAATCACCTAAATTATGGGAGCAAATCATGCAATAATAATTTTTTCTACCCAAAAAGTAAAATAGATTAGGACTGACAACCCAAGGGCCAAGAGTTCATAGGAAGAAATTTGAAGAGGAATCATCAGTGCATCTAAGCATCACCACATTGACGAACCATACAATGACTCATTGTGTAAGGAAAACCAATGCAAGATGGAGGCCATTTAGATCAGATAATTATTTTGTCACAGGTACTCCGTGCCCAAGGAGAGCAGTTATAAATTTAATCATGGCAGAATCTCCAACAATCATCAAATTATTTGTAATGACATATTGTATGACAAAATGGCTCACCTGCAGATGTAATTACATATGAAGAAGAATCTTGTAACTTTGGAGAAAGTTTCCATTGTAAGTCTCAGGGCATTATGCCAAATGAGGTGATATCCATGCACTTCACATTATATTTGTAAATAACCCATCATAAAAGAACAAAAGAAACATGCCTGAGCATCTTCAGTCATAGAATCTGCCTCGTCTAGGATGGTAATCTTTTATGGTGGACAAGGGTAACCCCTAAAGTATTGGAAACATGAAGAGCAAAGCGCAATTATGTCCTGAGTGGAAGACAAAAGTTACTGCAAGAAGAAGAATGTATATATCCTTGGCACTGACCAGAACCTACAGCCACAGCAGCAAAATCCTTGATCTTAGTCCGAACAACATTGATTCCACGGTCATCACTTGCATTTAGTTCCAAAACCATAGACTTGTAGAGTTCAGGCCTAAGACATGAAGGAATCAACATGCTAAATATGTTCCAGAATGGCATAACGCTTTTCACATATTAAAGGAAAGCAGACTCTACAATCTAATACGATAATAGCAGCAGTCAAAATGATAGAAGGCATGAAATCACCAGAACTAATCTCTATGATTTACACATATCAGGTTTTTCACATGATAGCATCTAGAAATGATCTAAAGGCACCAGAGATCAATTAACATCTTCAAGATGGCAATATAAAGTCAGTAAAAAGAAGAAATAATATCTTTTAATTGAAAATATATTAAAAACAAACAATAATATCTTTTTCACATGATAGCATCTAGAAACGTTTTTCTCATGTCTCGTTAAGTAAATCCTAGAACATACATGTGATTATGAAAAAACAAACAATATTTTCTATTCTCCACCATGGTTTTGCCGAGGTCCTATGTCTTTGATATTGAAGTTGGGATGATCATCTCTCACCAGCTTGTTGCTATTCCTTTTTTTTTAATCATTATTATTGTCATCACCGTGATAAAGCATTTTAAGTAAGAAATTGTTACAGGTCATAAAGATGAAATTAATTAAAAAGATTTTTAAAAAAATATAGCCTGGGATTGAGAAAATCAAAGATAAATGATAAATGAAAATGAGAATATAAGTAGTTTTTTATAAATAAACAGCGTTAACATATTTTTTAATGATTTAGATAACAATTTTGTATTGCAAGTCACAATATGACCAAACATTTAAAAGCTGCGGTTTATTTCAAAAGCAACCGCAGCCATGTAAACAAATAGCCACTAAATAATTAGCGCATGAATCAAAGTTAACTTATAGGTTTGAGTTGTGTCAGGGGTGTTAATATTTTTTTTTTTTGAGTAATAAGTGATATACTATTTGTGTATTTTAAAAAAAAACATATAACATGTCATTCGTTCTTTATAAAAAAAAATTATTAGGTCGGGCATGCGGGTCTCTCTTATGACCACACTCCTGATTGTTTTGTGATAGGCTTAACCCAACGCAACTAGGCTCTTTTTATTGGGTTTTTTTTTTTGTATCTTTTGAATTTTTTTTTTTTAATTTCATCACAATTCAACACAATGGATTAGTTAACCTAAGTCACAAATTTGACGGGTTGACTAGAGTGAATATGACTTGTTTCTTTTTTCATTTGACTTTTCCAATTAACAAGGTTATATCGGAGTAACTCTCATGTAATTTAATTTAAAATTTGAGAAAAGTAAAGAATTAGATAAGATATCTTCAAACTTGAAACATTATACTAAATTTAATAAAAAAAAATTAATACAGTATAGATATTTTTTATATATTTAAAATAATTTTGATCCAAGAGTTGCACAAAGATGATAAAAGAATTTGAATATATATTTGAATTATAAAAACTAAAACAAACTTTCAAAAACTGGTTTCGAATTAGAAACTTATGCACGTGTGACACATTATATTATAAGAGAGAGATCTTGATTTTTCTTAAAATTTACTCCACCTAGGCGTAAAAAGTTCACTTATCTGTGTGAAATACATGATTGAGCAGCTCAAATATTACAAAATTGTCTTCCTTGTGTTGTGTACTGGTATTCCAAGCTACTAATAAAGACGGATCCGGTGACCGTTTGAAATTCGAATTCAAAACTTTCAAACCTCTCTCGGTAGACAGTCTGTGACCTTCCAACCATTAACCACATACTCGAATCAGCCAATCTCCATAAGAATAAAGAATCTCTATCCTCGTGGCAGAATATCATTCGTCAGTGACACTCCAGAAACACACCCAGAAACACAATACACATATAGTGGTCCCCACAAAGCCTACGCTCCCAACGAATACCGAGCCTGAATCCAACGGTCGAGATCTCTCAGCAATTCAAATCAAGCCCTCTCCCCGCCTCAAAAGTATTAAAAAAAGTAATTAAATAGTAAATTGAACACACAACCACCCTCCTCTCCTTCTTTGCTAATAAGAGAACCAGAGCAGAGAGCCCCTTTTGCTTTCTCTCCAAAATCCAAGATTGTTTTGTTTCCTTTTAAACTTCTCTCTTTCTTTAATTTCTCATTCTTTTAACTAACATTGAAGACCGAGAGGGGTTTTCACTTTTTTATTGAAAATGTCGACACAGACACGCCGTTCGTCGTTCTCGTCTTCGACGTCGTCTTCTCTTGCAAAAAGACACGCGTCTTCTTCATCAACGGATAATGTAGGGAAGGCCACGGCGGTTGTGCCTCATTTGGCCAAGAAACGAGCGCCTCTTGGCGACATTACGAATCAAAAGAATGCGACTCAAAAGGGGTCAAGAAACTCCATTCCATCGTCTACTTTGGTGGGTTTTTCTTAATACTTGTTTTCTTTTCTTCTCTCTTTCTAAATTTTTTCATGTTCTTTTTGCCTGGTTTCTGATAAATTAAAGAACATTTAATGGGTCTTCTGTGTCTTTGTATTCTTTTTATTGCTTGTTGCATATTGACTTTTTTTGTTCTTTTGTTTCTAATTCTTCGGGTTCTGTGTTTTCTTGTTAATCTACTAGGGTTTTGATAATTCTTATGTTCCTTGAAGGGGAATTTGTGGGTTTTGAAAATGGGAAGTTCTTTATTGCATTTATTCTTGATGTGCTTGTTTGCCGAGGAACTTTAATTAAAAAAGGGAGATAATAAATGTTAAAAGAATTCATGATTATTTGGAACCAGAAAAAAAAAAGATTAAAGAATTTGCCTAATATGAAAAATTAGAATTTTTATTATTATTATTATCATTGCAGGAGCATTAAAAATATTCAATTATGTCATTCGTTTTATTCGGAAACATTAGACTCTGTTGATCAGAATCTTGACAAAAACTGCTGCGTTGTTGTGATCTGTGTAAAGTGCAATTCATTTTACTTGACTAGATAATATGAAATTTGAAGTTGATGCTTTCGTTGCATGCTTAGAAACTGCATTGCTATCTGATGCTGATAATGCTATCCTCATAGTGGCATGAAAACATTACCAAGCATGGAAGTTTGATCCCTCGATGGCTCTTCTTTTCGTTATAAAGCAGCATTGGTTGAATCACCATAGACACTGAATTTCTGATTGAGTTCTCAAGTGCTAATTGCTAATTGAATTTTCACTTCCCTCTATTCTGATGTTTGATTGAGCTGGTGAATTTGTTCTAACATTCAGAGAATTAGTTGATCCTAATCGAATTTTATAAATGTAGGCACCATTCTCAAATAAAATTGCCAAGGTGAAGAAGGGACCTCCTGCTTCTAATAGCAGTGCAGGTTTCTCTGGAAAAACTTTACCTGCATCCTTAAATGCGAAATCGAGTACAGGTGGTGCTTGTAAGGTGATCTCTAACCCAAGAAGAGATGAAAATGTCACTATTGCTACTGCTGTTTCTGTTCCATGCTGCATGGATGTTTCTCCAAGTAAATCTGATGATTTTTCAATTTCTTTGGATGAATCAATGTCCACCTGTGATTCTTTTAAGAGCCCTGAAATTGAATATATAGATAGCAATGAAATAACGGCAATTGATTCTATCAATAAGAAGACCTTGAGCAATCTATACATCTCAGATCATGTGGAAACTGCAGGTTCTTAACCTTTTCCACTCTCACTTCTGCTGTCTTTATTATATTTTAATGCATGTTGTTTTTTTTCTTGACTTCCTAATGTAGTTTTTACATGCTTACAGAAAATATGTGCATCAGAGATGCACTTGCTGATATGGAAACAGACGATAAAATTGTTAATGTTGACGACAATTACCAGGATCCGCAGCTTTGTGCAACCATTGCCTGTGATATTTACAAGCATTTGCGTGCATCTGAGGTTTGTTATTTTCGTGTCAACATCAATTTAATGCTCTTCTTTTACGTGCTGTTTATGAAGTATTTTTAAATCGACTACATCAAAGTCTATTTATTTCTTTTCCTTTCAATGGGTTTCGTGGTTTCATTTTCTTTTGTCCATGATGATGTCTTCAGCTTCCTTTCAGAATTCATTGGTTTTACAGTCTTTGAGTGTTCAAGCTTATTTGCCAATACGAGTCTCCTTTGTAGTATAAGTTGTCCATGCTTGTGGAATTGCTATTTACTTTTTTCCATGTATGACCTGTCATTCTCTTCGAGTTAGATATTAGTATGCACAATGCATTTCCAGAGTGCTACCTGAAGTTCCTGGACTTATGCTATTCTTTTCTTTATTGAATTCATGGAATTTTAGATGAAGAAAAGGCCTTCCACAGACTTCATGGAAAGAATTCAGAAAGACATAAATGCCAGCATGCGTGCAATACTGGTTGACTGGCTGGTCGAGGTAACATTTTTGTATTGCATTACATATTTTTCGTCAATTTCTGAAACCATTCTTCAGATTGGTATATGGATTCTGGGATTAACAATATTTCTTCAGATGGATTATTAGTAGGCATGTGATGAACTACATTGATGCAGGTGGCCGAAGAGTACAGGCTTGTACCTGATACATTGTATTTGACGGTGAACTACATTGATCGATATCTGTCCGGGAATGTGATGAACAGACAAAGACTGCAGCTACTTGGTGTTGCCTGCATGATGATTGCTGCGTAAGAATGATTTTCCTGGGATGTCTTTGTTTGTTCCTGATACAGGGCACCTCTTTTTTCCTCTAAAAATTAACCATCTTGTATATTGACAAGGAACATCATTATATTGCTAGGAAATACGAGGAAATATGCGCACCCCAGGTGGAAGAGTTTTGCTACATTACTGATAACACATATTTCAGGGATGAGGTATTGGTCTTGTTGTCGTTATGCTCAAGTGCATTTGTCAGATAATTCTGTCAACCTGTACAAGTATCAATTAATTTTAATGGCTGCAGGTTCTGGAAATGGAATCAACTGTTTTGAACTACTTGAAGTTCGAAATGACAGCCCCAACAGCTAAATGTTTTTTGAGGTAATGGCTAACTTATGGTTATCAACTCTATGTTCTATTCCCTATATGCTATACTGTTTTCATGACTAGTTCATTGCCATGACAAGTAGGCGATTTGTTCGTGCTGCTCAAGGAATCAATGAGGTATCTACTTTTGTTCTGCTGGCCATAGAATTGTTGATTTTTATAGTAATATCTATCACCTCCATTCCGCAATATATATGGTTAATTTTGGCTGTTATGTGTGTGCCCTTTTCCTAGGTTCCATCAATGCAGTTGGAGTGCTTGGCCAACTACATCGCAGAATTATCTCTCCTGGAATATAGTATGCTTTGCTATGCTCCGTCACTGGTAGCTGCCTCTGCCATTTTCTTGGCCAAATATATACTTCTTCCTTCAAAGAGACCATGGGTACGTGTGTAAAAAAAAAAAAAACTCTTAGTTTATGGGATTTTTATGGCATCTGATGCATCTACTCCACTGTTCAAGTTAAACCCGCTATCATGCCTGATACTACATTTCTTCTCCAGCAGAATTCCACTTTGCAACATTACACACTTTATGAGCCTGTTGATTTGAGTGACTGTGTAAAGGATCTCCATCGTCTGTGTTGTGGAAACCATAATTCTACTTTACCTGCGATAAGGGAGAAATACAGTCAGCATAAGGTAAACAAGATTCTCAGTCTGTCCTTGCTTCTCAGTATCTCTTACATAGCATGAACCCTAGTGCTAGGCTGAGGAATGGTATGAAGTGCACGCGTCCTAATCTTATCTGGGTTATTTATTTTTTTTGTCGCAGTACAAATTTGTAGCAAAGAAGTACTGCCCTCCTTCAATACCTGGGGAATTCTTCCAGAACCTAGGCTCCTAGACTCTTGGATTTCTTCCAATATCTGAAGAATTCTTCCAATACTCTGTTGGATCAACTTCAAGTGAATCACCTGCTTTTGGTCCAAGCAATGCAGTCCATACGCATCACTGTACCATTTTTTCCAGTAAAATGTTGTAGTACGTCAGTAGTTTTTTTAGCTTATCTAGAGTTTTTGCTTTGTCTACTCTTCCGGCAGAGATTTATAATATTGTATGATATATCCTTCTTTCTTGTTTAGTTAATTCATAGTCAGAATTTAGCAGGGCTCCATAAAATAATTTTACTTCTCTTTTTCAATCTCTACCAGGTATTGAATTACAGTTTACGCATCCACATTTTCCCTGAACGCTGGCACATCTCAGTTACAGTTTTGTTCGTTTTCATCGTCTTAAGTTTTAATTGGTTCTCTCAACTTCTCAAATGCATTATCTCCCCTCTGAAATACTTTGCAGACAGAACACGCCAGGCAGCAGAAGCATTACATACTTGGCCATGAAATATAAACACACATAAATATAATATACATGGGATAAAAACAAGATAGCAAAGACAATTTTCACAGAGCAGCATTTCACTACAGCGAGCATCTCTTTTACGTTCATCGGACAGAATGAACCAGGGCTTATGGGTTAGCACTGCTACATTGAGGCTTGGTTGAGTCCCACGGTGCAGCCCAATCACCAAGAACTGGCATTTTATTGAGCCAGTGGCACTCCTCAAAGGAGCACTGTGGTCCGTGACCTGGCCACTCCACATCCTCAGGCTTGATATATGTAGGCCCCCATGCAGGGGTTCCATCCTCGTACGAATTATGTGTCAACCTCTTCAAATCAGAGCCATCCAATTTAACCGTGAAGATCTCTCCATAAGGCTGATAATGATGGGGGTTTGAGATTGGCTCAGCTGATATGCCCCCATAATCTGAGGTAAACACAATACTATTTCCGTCGGGGCTAAAATGAGGGTGGTTAGCCCGCCCAGCCGACCCGCTTTGAACCAACTTCCTCAAACCAGTTCCATTCGGATGGATCAAAAACAACTCAAAACTTCCTGAACCTGGGTTCTCCCGGTCGGATGCAAAAGCAATCCATTCGCCATCTGGTGACCAATTACACATGGTGTCGCTCCATGGACCCTCTGTCAACCTATAGAGCCCACCGTCCTCCCCTTCCGAAGCATCCATTATATATAAGTTCTTATGACCGGACCGACCGGACCGAAACACGACCCATTTCCCATCGGGTGAAACAGCAGGAAATGCATTGTTTTCACCATTAGAGGTCAACTTTTTAAAACTATTAATTTGCCCCAAATCATCATCAACATTAATGGAGATTATATCTACCTCGGTACTCTCACTGGCAAAAGTGGGTCCAGCACTTGTGTAGACAACACCTTTACGAGCCGGGTTCCAAGCGGTCGAGAATGCCATCCCAGTAAAAACCTGTCTCCGGTTCGAACCGTCCCGGTCCACAACATACAAACCCGGAAAATCAACGTAAGCAATACGGTCACCCCCGGGTGAGAACGAAGGAAACGAACCGTCAATTCTGAAAAGCGAAATGTCAGGTACAGGGCTCTTGACATTCTCCAGTAACAAGTGGGTGCTCTTTTTATCACTGGTAGCACCTCTACATCTGTGGTAACCAACTCGGGCTGAGTCGGGTGAGATAAACGGGTTCAAATGGTGAGTTTGGGGAGATACTAACCGAGTCAACTGGATAAACTCGTTCTTAACCAAGTCAAATAGCTCTACATGGCGATAATCCGAGTTAGGTCTTCTCGTGGCTACTGCTATAAACTTCTTGTTACCTGGAGAAGTAGCTGGGGTGAACGCGTGAAGACCAGGTGGTGTAACTCGCTCGACGATCACTGACTCAATCGAGATCGGTCCATGATTCGGTAAAGTCGCCTTATAAACACTTATCCAGTTATCTTCTACGCTTCTTCTGTGAAAGTACAAGGTGGACTCGTCAACCCAGCTCGGCCAACCTCCGTGTTCGACCACCTTAACTCGATTAGTCCCATCACGAGTCAAGAATATATAGATGTCTGTGCTGAGTTCCTCAGCTTCACCGCTCCATCCTCTCTCTCCATAAGAAGCGACAGCTGTGTAAACGCCAGAAGGAGAGACTGCAGGGCTAAAATCGGCAATTCCATGTGGTGTGAGTCGCCGAGTCAACCCGGTTGTTAACTCGGTTGCGTACACTGCAGCCCAACTCGTCCTTGGCTCGCCTGGATTTTCATGTGTTGACACGTATACTAAATAATCTCCGCTCACGGTGGGCTTATCCTTCATCGAAATTCCACCTTTTCCATCCAATAAAGGAACTTGTACACGATTAGGAATTTCAAGGGCTAACCTTGATCGGGCGCTTCGCCGAGTATCGACATAAACCGCATCGTAGAAGATATTTGACGATCCACCGCGTTCTGTGACGTAGATGAGGTTCAGGGGGGATGGGTTTTGTTGGCCAGGGGGGTTTATTAGGGTTTTGTTGGTTAAAAGAGAGAGGAGAGAGGAAGATGGAGAAGGGAAGTGGCCGTTGAAGTTTACTGACTCGCCATCTGTAATTCGGAGTTCGTTGGCTTTTGTAGGCGGGTCCCCGGTTGGCAGGGTAAATATGTCAAAGTCATAATCTAATCTGCCAAGTGTGGCAAAGATGATGCTGGTTCCACTAGGAGGTTCATGGGCTACCGTCGCATGGAATAGGGCTAGCGAAAAATGAAGGAGAAGGTTCAGAAATTTTAGGGGTTTCATTGTTTCACTTGTCCAGTGAGCTTCGAGTGTTTTGAGCTTTTGAGGTGAGGATAATAGAAGAAGATGAGATTGGTGGTGGAAGAGATGACGTGGTGTGGAATAGCTAGGCCACGGAAACATGCACACGTGGCAAAGTGAGGAGATGTGAGCTGAGATGTGGGGCCCGCAATGAATGTAAGGGGAGTCAATTTTTATCTACAGAACAGAGATGGTAGCGTTGTGGTTGTATGTGAGTAAAAGTATCTGCCACTTGTTCCGTTAATGGATTTGGGCTTTAAAGATGTACTGCAGTTATGTTTCTGTTTAATCCACACTTGCTGCATGTTTGGAATTTCATTTTAAATTATGTTTTGTGTTTTTTAAAAGTATATTTATTTTAAAAATATATTTAAATAATTATTTTTTAAGTAATTTTCAATTATTTTGACATGTTTATATTAAAAATATATAAAAAAATATTTTAATATTTTTACAAGTAGAGAGTAATTTTAGCGCTTGTGGTTAAACGTGGCTGTGGCTAGAATGATTTTGTTTTTAATTTATTTTACTTAATGGTGTTTGAAAGCCATCCCACGCCTCTCGCTTGTTTTTTATATGAATGATTTGTCATTGAAGATTATTTTGAGTTTGATTCTAGTAATTGACTAGGTAGATTTTTTTGTGTTATGTTGTTGATTGGGTTAAAAAAATTTTAATATATAAAAAAAAGCTTGGATTATGATAGTGTTTTTAAAAAAATAAGAAAAATTAAGTATTCGGATCATTGATTCAAATAGAATAAATAAGCTTGATTAGTTTAACATTGTGATTATAAAAAAGAATCAATCACAAAAAAACAATAATTAATGAATAAAAATAAACACTTATCAATATTATAAAAACATACCTTCTAAGTGAGTATTTGAGATAGCTTATGGAAGCATTTCACTTGAAAAAAAATCAAGTTGATATATTTTTAATGTTTTTTTATGGTTTTGATATGTTAATAAAATTTTTAAAATATATAAAAAAAGGATCATTTTATATATTTTCAAGAGACTTTTTTTTTTTAAATGTTGAAGGGTGAATTGAAAAAAATAATCAATTTTAAAAAAAGATTAAAAAACCTAATTCAAATCGGCATGTCAAACTTGCAGCCTACTTGTGATGTCGGGATAACCCCGTTCAAAAAAATAAATAAAACAATAGAGGTCAACTCCTAAGCAAAATAAATAATGAAATGTGAAACTAAAAAAAATCAATTAAAAAAAAAACTTGAGCAGATCGAAGTTAATTCGACTAGCCCATGACTTGGATATGAGACTGCGATAACCCCCATGAAAAGAAAAGTTGCAATAATCATGACGTTGAAGGTTCAATAACCTAATGTCAAATGATGATATTGAAAAAAAATCTGCAAAAAAAACCAAAGTTAAATTGAGCCAGTCTTCAAAACCTATGACCTAGATCATGAGACTATGTTACCCTATAAAAGGTAAGACCATAAAAATCACGAAGCAAAATTCTTAATCATCTAAAATTAAGAAACAAAACAAATAGAAATTAAAAGAATGAGAACTAAATATGGTATAATAATTAAATGAAATAAAACAACGACGGATAAAATTGAAAAAAAATATAAAAAACAAAAAAATAGTAAAAAAATAAAGACCAAATCTAGTGTAAAAATTAAATGAAATAACATAAAATGGGGTGAAACTGAAAAATAAAATAAATCAATAAAATGGTAAAAAAAACAAAAAAAAATGAGGATAATATTCGAAATATGAAAAAAAATAAAGAAGGATGAAATTGTAAAACAATATCCAAATTTACAAATCATTTCAAATAAAACAAACTATAATAATAAAAAAAATATGGACCAAATTCAAAGAAAAACCGAATTGAAGGGTTGGTTTTTTAAAAAATAAGGGTTTAGCGTGGGAATCGAGGGGATGAGAGAAAAGAAAGAATAAGTAAAGAACAGGTTACCATCTCATGATTGGTGGTTCAATCCCCACACATGCTGTCCAGGCATGGAGGGGACATCAAGCACTTTTTTAAGCCGCTCTAGAAACCGATATTTGGCTAATGAGCAACGTTGCAAGCATTGCTCAAAGTGGGTGGGAACCATTCACGCACTAATGCTTTCAATGCACATGTCAATTTTTTTTTAATAATATTTGTATTTGTAAAAATACTAAATTACCTTTCAATGCACTTTCTTATAACAAAAAAAAATGATGAAAATATGAAAAAGCCCTGAAAACCATTTTAGTAAATTATGCTTTTAGGGGTATTTCAGACATTTACTGTATTGAAAAAAGTGAAAAAACTAAAAAGCTCATGAACATCAATTTAAATTTTATTGTTTTTAAGGGTAACTAAGTTATTTTATTGTGCAAAAAAGAGTGAGAAGACTAATCTACCTTCGATCAATTTAGTAATACCAATAAAATCTCATGAAAAGACCATCCCCCCTCACCCCAATTTTCACTTTATTAGTTGTTAATGTGGAGGGAAAAAATATCATTTCATTATTCAAATCCAATATGAGTGTTTGGATAGTAAAATAATGAGCTCTTTTAGTTTTTTGTGTAACTGTATAGATGGTATGCGCTATATATTGGGTTGATTTTTATTTATTTTTACATCAAAAGAGGATGTCGAGTTGACAATAACGTTTATAATGGAGTAAGAACAATCTAGGACATGAGTCATTGATTTGAATAGGTTCAATAAGCTCAATTAAATTAATAATATGATTATAAAAAAAACAATGACCAATAAAAAAAAAACACATGTCAACGAGTAGGAGATGCTCACACTTTTTGAGTGGTGTGTGGGGTGCCTATCGACTGTCAAACACCGCTTTTCACAATAGTGTTGAAAGCATCATGCAATTATCTCCCCGATGGTCAGAAGTGTGCACACGACATATCAGCAGCTGGGCTCCGATTGATTTTTTTCTTTTCCCCACTCTCTTCTCTCTCGTCACCTCAGATTTCGTGTTAGCTTTGCTAAAAATCAAGTGTGTTGTGTTAGTTTGTATTTATATTAATTTTGATTCTTATTCTATTGATTGCTACTTGTTTTGTTGTTAATGCTTTTTTAAAATTGATTTTTTTTTCAATTTCATCCCTCAATATTTTTTTTTTATTTTTCTATCCAGTTTGGTCCTTATTTTTATGATTGTTTCTTCTTTTTTTCAATTTCATCCATTAGCATTTTATATCATTCATTTTTTTTATCAAATTTAGTCATTACTATTTTGATTGCTATTTTTATGTTTTCTTTATTTATTTTATTTTTTATTTAGTTCCTCATTATTTTCTTTCATTTAATTTTTTATAATAGTCCTTATTATTTTGATTACTATTTGTTTTATTTTTTATATTTTAATGATTAAGAATTTTGCTTATGATTTTTTCATGTTTGTCTTATATGGAGTAATCTCGATCTCATGACCAAGATTTTGAGTTCCGAAAGATTAGCCCGGTTTAACTTTGATTTTTAGGTCATTTGTTTAATTTTTTTAGTTCCATCATTCGATATTGAGTTTTTGGGCTTTGAACTTCATTGTTCTTTCAACCTTTTTTTTTTTCTATTGGGTTATTCTGATCTCATATCATGAGTCACATACTAGTCGGGTTAATCCGAGTTGACTCAGTTTTTTTTACTGCTTTTTTAATTAATATTTATAAGTTTTGTCTTTCATTATCTAGTTTGATTGAGAGTTGACATCTATTGTTTTATTTAATTTTTTTTGTGTATGAGCTTATCATAGTCCCACAACCAAGACGTGGATTCAGTATCCTGACTTAAAGTAAGTTTTTTATTATTTTTTTAAACTGATTGTTTTTTTCTAGTTCTTTCTTTGTCATTAGATTTATTGGTAATTAAGTTTAGTTTAGTTTGAATTTAAAATAGTTTTTAATATTAAAATGTTGTTTGAGAAGTTAAAGATATTATTTTAGCCATCCTTGAATTGATTAAGTGGCAAAAAGAATGGAGTTTTGATGACTGTGTCAATATAAGTTTTATTCCAAACAAATTATAGTTTATATATTTATATAAAAAAGCAAAATATAAGATGTGTCATGATTGATAATTTATGTCATAAAGTAGTTAAAATTATTTATTTAAAAATATATCAAAATAATATTTTTTTATTAAAATTCATATCCACGAAATTATTAGATTAATCCAATTTTAAGTTCACAATCTAAGTATTTTTATGAAAAATATTTTATACTTATATTTACCATTCATGCAATGTAATAAGAGGAACTCACCATATGTATATTCAGCATGGCCAAAATTGAAATGTCAATTTGACATCCGCAGATGCAACTGTGTTTAGCAATTTAATAGAAGCCTTTTTTGTATCGGTAATCTTAAGCATTATCTAACATTGTGATTAAGGTGTTTTCTTAAGGGATTTTTGTAGAAAAAAAGTAAAAAAGTAAAAAATACATATTTTTAATACAAGAATATCAATATCATAAAAAATCACTTAAAAAAATTATCAATTTAATATTTTTTAAAACAAAAAATCATTTTAAAAAATGTATTACCAAACATATACCTTCTATTATGTATTTTCTAATTTGATAATAAGAAATATATTAGAGTCAATTTAAACATCAATAGAGACTAAATCCCATTTCAAAACAATTTTAAAAAAAATCTTATATTAATATAATGCATTTAAAAAAATTAATTTTTTTTTCAGATATCAGTCTCAAAAGAACTCAAAAAATAAAAAAAATAAAAAAAATACATTCTCAATCACTAATCAACCACGCATTTAAATTTAAATGATGACACTGTACATAGTGTTATATTCGCCTAATTTTAAAAATAATCATCAGCTACAGGAGTATTTAGCGGTGTATGTACGCGTTCTAGTGGTAGTTTGGTCGCAAAAAAGTAAGGCCCGGCAGTGTGAACAAGAAGAATCTGTCTCTCTCTCGTTGAAACTTCCTCAACAAGATTGAGTTAGTCAATAAATACATAGCACATCACCCCTTTTCCTCTCTTTCTCCTTCTCCGAAACCTTTAAGCCTCGCATTTTCTTCGTAGTTTGCTGCATCGGTCCTTCCTTTTTGATTTTTCCATCACCTTTAGTTCCGCAACACTCTACAATGAGTTTCTTGAGGCCATCTGCATTGAATAATTTCTTTATAACATCCGCCACAGTACTAAAATGGATGCCATGCCAGAGCTGGGGGTTTCTTCGATGGCCTGGTCTTGATGGGTTGTTAAGGCTTCTTGTTCTGGTGCTTTTGTGGTCTACTTTTTCAGAGCTTCGCTTCATCCCGTCGTCCTCCATGTACCCGACTCTTCGTGTTGGCGATCGTATCATCATTGAAAAGGTTTATCATTTTTAACATCATCCCTTGAACATCTATGCTTTGGTATCATGTGATAATTTTCGCTAGGGGTTGGTTTAGTTTGCTTGCCTTCTACAGTGACATTTAAATGGTATGTCGATATAATAATTACTTTTCATTTCCTTAAAATACTATCAATGTGTTGCTTAACAAAGTTCAATTATCTGTCATATTTGCACAAGTGATCAGGCACTGCTACTTGAAATGGGAAAGAAGAACGTATTTGCACCTCCTATTTCTTTATTGCTTGATCAACTTTAGGCATCCTATGGGACAAGTAGAATCCAGGGACACGTTTTATAAATCTGGGTTCTCTTATTTTTACCTTCCTGATCGGTTAAGAGAGAAAAAAAAGAAGCTAGTTTTATTCCTCAATAAGCATTAAAGGTATATTTTTGTATCTCACTCGCTCTACCTTTTAAAATACTTTAGTTGTTGTGCGAGGTTCTCCAGGTGAAAAATTCCAACCTTTTTCTGGGAATATATGTCCATCTATATTGTATAGATGACATTTCTTGTCAGTTTGCTGTTTGCGTATTTCCACAATTTATCTGGCTAGTTTAGCTGGAGTGAGAAGACTTGATTGTTTCTATAGAGATTCTTTCCATAGTCTGAAAGGTGCTTTTAATTCCTTCTTTTCAAGTCCGCAGTGATGTAAATTACACTTAAGTGTTTTCTCAAAATTTATAGTTTGTTCCATCATTTTGAGAAAGTGATTTCTGTCAAAGATTAAATCTGCTTTTCATCGCAGCAAGTCATTTCGGTCCTCTGAAGTAGGTTTGAAGTACTCCTTAGGTTGCAGAGGATTCCTCATTATGTTTCTATGTAGATTATAGTCCGATTGTTCACTCCAGATCATATTTAATTGCCTGTAAGAAGTGCGAGATTCATGTAAAAAGCAACCGTGAGTGCAATCATTGTCAAAAACAGATAGGTAGTCACCCTCTGCAATGTATGAGCGCATTCACTGAATGGGTAACATCACTCTTGCATTGTAATTTGTAAATGCAAAATCCGGAGTTGTACTCGATTAGTCAGCCAACCTGATTTTCTTATGAAACATCATTGAAGCAAGATGGGCAGCCGTGGCGTTGTTTGAAGTCAGATTCTTGTAGAAGGTACTTTATTGGTTTACAGGGCTATTCTGAGTAGTTTTCCTTTGAAAAACAGTTTTGTAACTACCATTGACATGATTATGTTCTTGTTACCATTGGGTGCTGGGGATCCAAATTTGATGGCCACTAACTCATATACAAAAGACTTACAACTTTCTGAATTATACTTCGCTATATCTCCCTTTAATCAGACAATTTATCCAGCCTGTTGCTTTGTTAAGCTGGGGGTGTTTCTGTACCCTTTTCATCAACAAGGGAGCGTTCTATCCCATCCTTTAATGGGGCCATATTTATGGAAGCTCTGTGAAGGCTGTGTTTGACCAGAAAGAATTTGGTAGTTGAGGCTTGTATTTTCTTAGCGATAGTGTTAGGTTCATGTTCATGAAGGAACCTAGAGAAGTTTGGTCCCTAAATATCATGACATCTGCACTTCAGTTGCTAGATCCAATACATATTATTGAAGAATATTGAACTTTCACATGTGTTAGCAAACAGAAAATCGTTTGCCATATGATTAGCATAATTGAACGAATATAACAGTGTCATTGAATTGAGTAATGAATGGTACCAGGATGTTCACTTGAATTGATCGCAACATTTATTTCAACCAGTGGGAAAATTGTCAGTATAATCAAATAGCAATGTTTGCCAATGGTTCCATGGACATGTTTTGATAACTGAGAAGTTAACGAGAGAATACTTGTCAGTTGAAAACCATTTTGCAAGCCTGTGAGGAAGAATTCTTCAATCTTTGAGAAATCTAGATGCACATGCTTCGCTATTTCTTGAACCTGATTGCAAATGTTGTTCTTTTGTATATTGGATTCAATGGAATCATTTTTGTGCTTTATTTGGCATTTTAAACCTTGTTTTATTTCTCTGAGAATGCATTTTTTTCCGTCTTACTGTTAACATTGTACACTTTGGGTTTTAACTAACCAGTGGCACTCCAAACTTCTCAGGCCTCATACTATCTCAAGGTACCGGCTATAAATGATATAGTTACATTCCGAGCTCCGAAACAGGTTTGTCTTCATGCTGCGAAATCCTCCTGATTTCCATTTATATGGTTTTCTTTTTATTAGGTGTATTAATTTTGTTTTGCGTTGTCTATGGCAGCTCAGAATCACAGGGGAAGATGTTTTCATAAAGAGAGTTGTTGCAAAGGCAGGAGACTTGGTTCAGGTAAGATTTTCTTTCTTCCTTCCCCAGCAGTATGCAGGGAGGTATAAAATTGAAAGTCTAATTAAGAATGGGATAAAGGGTTACAAGTTTTAGATTGGTTGCATCAGCGTCCCATACTGTTATTTAAACTTTCTTTTTATTGCTATTTGATTGATTATGAAAAACAATTCTTTGTTACTGCTTGTTGGAAAAGGTTTTGTATCCTTCAGCAGCTCATGGCTGCATGGTTTATGATCAATATACAAATTCAAATAAAACCTAGCTCCAGATTCCATCCTTATTTCATTCTCTTATTTAACATTTTAAGACTTAGAAGCTGTGGCTATATTAATGTGGAACTCTTCCATGTTCTATTCCAATACTTGCAGGTTCACCATGGATCACTTTATGTCAATGGAATTGCCCAGGCCGAAGACTTCCTAGTCGAGCGACCTGCATATACATCTAATTTAACTGTGCGCTTCTTCATTCTTACCTTTTTATGTTTCTGTAATGTTGCATGCCTTGCAAGCATTTTTCAAGGCTAGCAAAATATGTCCATGAAGGCATGAACCCCATGTTGGGGCTGAAAAAACCGAGCAAATGGCTCACAAGCTGGTAAAAATGCTCATAACAAAACATGCACATAGTTGTTTGATGAGGTGCATAAATGTGAACTTGAAGAAGCCTAGCCCAGTCAAATTAAACGAAAGTTTGATGAATCCCAATTACTGGCACTT
Source organism: Populus x sibirica (assembly GCA_019202695.1). NCBI lineage: Eukaryota > Viridiplantae > Streptophyta > Magnoliopsida > Malpighiales > Salicaceae > Populus > Populus x sibirica. Next base: position 95,652 of record JAGMVL010000643.1, on the reverse strand, counting down.
GGATTCACTTTGAGCTTTGGATGGTATCCCTTTAAATGTATCATTTTCTCTAGAAATGCTATGTTTTTGCTTTCTGCTGACTTTGCTCTTGTACTGGTTTGCAGTATGTGCCTGAAGGTCATGTTTATGTGCTGGGTGATAACCGTAATAACAGCTACGACTCCCATGTTTGGTAGTATTCTCGAGCCTGTTGTTGGAGCAACATCTATATTTCATTAAGAAAATTTCAGAAGAAATTATCTTTAGGTTCCTTGCATGTATTCCCAGCTTCACTTCCGAGGCACATGCATGCGATATTCAAGATTTTATGGAGTGTCCCTTTTAGGATTTTCTTGTTCACTAGAGTTAACACAAAAGGAATTTTCTTTTCCAAATTTAGCCACATTTGGGATGGCAGTACTCGTCTCTCATACCGATGACCAAATCAGGGTTTTAATTTTCAATTCTAGATGTATTTTTGGTTAACATAAGTGTTAACTCTTTCTTTTGGTTTTGACATTGGTCTATGGCAGGGGACCCCTTCCTATAAAGAACGTGATTGGAAGATTTGTAACGTGTTGCTACAGGCCTTCAAACAAATGACAGCATGATGATTGGAGATGTGCTGGAGATGCAGGAATCCCCCATGTCGTGGCAGATACTATGAGCATAAACTCATATCTTGTTTTGCAATGCCTGGAGCTCACTGCTGAATTCCCGTCTCGAAGACACAAATTTATTAAGTGAATATCACATTAATTTTGTGTTCTTTATTCATTCATTGCTGTGTTTTCATGCTTGCAAGTGGTGTACCAGAGGATGGGTCGTATTTTCTACTTCTTGTGGATGCTAGAGTAGAACAAGTAGATCATTGTGTATTACTACATTCTTTAGATTTATTAAACCATGCGTGAACTTATTTCTAGCAAGATGCTTCCAGCTGCTTATATCACGTCAAACAAACAAGGCACTCTGTAAATAGGAATGAATGCTTGCTTCTATGCTCCATTCTAAAAGCAGATAGCAACCTTTCAAATTGCTTCTTGTTTGGCTTGGAGATAAAGCACGTTCAAGTCATTTTGTGCCCTGTTGCGCACCTCGCATCCTTTCAAAATGTGGGTGCTATAAAGTAGGGTAAGCTGTTTTTTAGCCCTTACAGATTCAGAAATGTTAAACTTGTGTCCCTGTAGTTTAAGAATTTTTAACGTCAAACTATTAATGATTTCATAGAGTTCCAGCTTGATTGGATCGTATTTTAAGTCCATGGAGGGCCAAAATATAGTTTACCCTATCAAATATTTTCATCCCCCACAGGTAGCATGGGTGGAATTAGTGCGCGCTGATGAACTGGTTGGACGTAGATCAGTGATGCAAGTTACGGTGATAAAAAATGATCCCACTTGGATGGACGATAAGCTTACTTGCTGGATGGGCATTGAAGTGCAAGTGATCCTATTATTTAGGTTTTTCAAGTGGTGACATTGCAATCAAATTGAGGGCGAAGCTCCCCTCTTGCAACTTTTCGGAAGGCAAGGAAGCAAGGGTGCTCCTGCCTCCTTGCATGGATTCTAATTCTGTAGGGAAAATTTGTAATTCATACGGAGCTTCACCCACCAAGATGATGAATCCACACCTTTTCTCCCTGAGCCAAAAGTTGCCATATTTGTGAAACATTGTACGAGGTCTAGAGATCTAATTATTTAGTATCTTAAAAGGTAATAGATTTGAATTCTCTGCTTTTAAGATTCGTTACATGTATAATGATTATCATTGGTTTCCAGGAATAGGAACTTTGCACGTTTTATGAATGTTTGTCTATTTTATTTCACTAAATTAAAGGGTTTTTTTAACACTGCTTCTACTTCTATTTTTAAGTATTTTTTAAAAAATATTTTTAACTTGAAAAAAAATTAAAATAATATCTTTTTAATGTTTTTTAATATTAAAAATAAAAAAATCTTAAAAAATTATTTTAATATATATATTTTAAAAAAACTAATTAAAAACATCACATTTCCATTCCCATAACCTTTATAGTTCTAAGACCAAAACTAGCTTTCGAACATCTAATACACCACCCTTAAAGTTAGCCAATGATATCCAAGCCTGTAAAAGGGTCCAAATGGTCATTACAATAGGACATAATCAATGAGCCCATCATATATATAGCCCAATAAGAGGCTATTCTCACGATTTCTTGGTTTGGCCTGGCGACGGGTTAGATAAGAACCACGTGTAATAATAATAAAAAAATTTCTTAACAATATTTAAAAATCAAATATTAAAAGTTGAGAAAAAAAATATATAGATTAAGGTATTTAACCTCGAAAGAAGAGATATTTACTCGGTTATATTTACTAAATTTATTTATTAAAATATTTTTTTATTTAAACAAATAATAATAGAAATAGAAACACAAATTAAATTAATTGAATGTATTAAAAGGAAAAAAATACCATGCAGAACTGCACGTATTAGAAATATCATCTGAAAATAATTTTATTTTTAAAAAAATAAAGTTCATTCAAACAAAAGATAATTTTTTTTATAGATAAATAAAAAGAACTCTTCAAATTTTAATGTATAACCAAAAAAATAATTATCATTTAAAAGAGATTCTCTAAACAAAATGAAAGAGCAAAGGGATACTAATCTAAATATAAATTAAAAACATTTAGAGAAAAAAATCATAAAAAACTATTATTTTTGAAAAAATAATTAAAAAAAAAAGTAAAAGTTAAACGTTGCTGGCCTAACAAGCTAGGCCAGTCCACATGATCTATTTTATCAAGGTAGGCAGGCCAAAGCGACTGGGCCTTATTTGTTTTGGTTGCATCTATGTTGTCTAGTCTAAAATTTTATGAAAAAAAATCACATGATGTGTCATCTAATTTGCTCAGATTCTGACCACCATAATGACCAGAAAATCAGGGTTTAAGTTTTTTTGACCACAAAAACCTGTTTTTTAACCAAATTTTTTGACTCAAAACACCTATAAAACACATTAGGAACTATACTAAACTTATACATGGTCTCAAAAAACCCAATAAATAGTCCTAAAAACCAAAACTAACCCGAAATCAAAAATCAATTCGGGCTCGGATATGTTTTTTTTTTACGAACTTTAACAATAAAAAAACACCTAACATGAACTGCCTTCATCAAACGTAATCATTTGACATAAATATTAATCGGGAAATTAAAAATAACAAAAATAACTTTTATATCAAAATTAAATTTGAAAATATTGAGGTACCAAAATTGTATAAGAAATAAAAAATTAATTGATTTTTAATTATAATTAAATTACTAAAAATAAAAGTTTAAAGATAAAATTAAAAAATAAAAATTTTACAGAGTCTACAATTTATAAGAGAATAAACAATGCACACACGCACACTTTTTAGTGTTATACTTAATACTCAATTAATTTTTAGGCTGTAGTACTCACCAGCAAACCAGCCACTTGGAAGTTCGACCCATTGTCTTTTTTTTTTTTTTTTAATATCGCCAATAGAGAGATGCATTATTACAATACTGCTCCTTTTGAAGACGTTTTTGGTGATGCTGGCTCATATCATCAGAGCATGATTGGCCAGTTTAAGAGGTACAGTACCTCATGATCTTGAGTTAATCCATAGACTTTCATAGATTTTGTTTCTAAAAACGCATGCTTCTCTCGACAGAAATTGTATCCAGAGTATTTCTTAAGGCGCTCCAGATCTTTTTTTGATGAACTCAAGATTAAGAGAAATCTTTATAATTAAATTGTAATTCGTTTAAAAATAAAGGAAAAAAAAAGGAAATTCAAAGTGGTAAACCTGGACAAACAAAAATAGCGAATTGGGGGTGTTCGCTAAGGGCATGGACAAAGCCCAGGCCCAAACCACCCACAGGGAGGAAATAGAGGCGGAAAAAGGAAAAAACAAAAGGAAGAAATGAGAAACACGATGTCTATGTTTCACAGAGTCAAGGTCTCCTCCACTTTATTTCAATTTCCACTGACCGCCTGAGAGGTCTTCGCCACACATGATACATACAGGCGAATCAACACCGAGTCTGCTCGGCCGCCTCCACCAATAGAGACTCAAGCTGGACCCATTTTTCTCTTTTCAATTTCGACTTCAGTAGATAGTTGCGGTAGTGGAACTACAAGACAAGTAGACAACCAATAAATGAAGATGTTAGAGAATCAATTATTATTGGCATTCTTGCAAGTTGCCCTTTTTTTTTTTTGTAGTATCAAAGAGTTATTGAGAGATGAGTTAGACATGAGATTTATACCTAAAATAATAATAATAATAATAATAATAATAATAATAATAATGTGCCTTAACATCATTAGCAAGTATTCACAAAAACATGGGATTGCTTATTCGAGTTCTATGTAAGATTTGGATGTATGAAACTCGTTAAACATGGGATTACTACATCATTAATTGAGCTTACGTGGAGACAACTTAATTAACAAAATAAGTTGAAAATAAACCTTAAAGAATTCTATTGATATCTTGATTTATATGCATGGCTCGACATCTTAGGTTTTAATAAGGATCTTGAAGTAGTAAATATTAGATGTTTCATAGTTAATTAATCCTTTAATATTCATTCTCATATCCTCCCTCTTTCAAAACAAACTCAAATTTACATAAAAATTATCCAATTGATTATATTAATTTATAACTTCACAAAACTTGTGTAAAAGTGACTCGACCATCGACATGACATGGACTCACATCTACAATATTTATAAATTCAAAATCATCATTAATGATTTTCATAAGTATAACAAAATATAGGTTAGCGTGAATCTACATTATTATATAGAGATCAACATGACACAAGCAAAATGCATTTTTTGCCGCTCCTTAATATCTTTTTTTAAATTTTATTTATTTTATTTAAAATAATTTATTTATATATTTTTTAGTATATTTTAATGATTAATATTAAAAAACATTAAAAAAATTTATTTAATATATTTTTAAATAAAAATCACTCTAAACCGTCCGTTATGATTATCATAATCTTAAATACATCCTTTTGAAATTGAAGAAACAGTCCTGCAATAATGACCCTTCTCCAAGTACATTTCTGGCCACTTTAGTCCTCATCAAAGCAAATTTCATTCCAGGGTTAGCTCAGCGTACATTACTGCTCGGATGTCTGATCAATCATATGAATATTCATATGAATATCTAAAACTTAATAGATAAAATATAAATATTTAAATTTTTTTTATCAATTAATACAGTATAACCTGATTTGTGGATTGCCCTCCTTTACATGAGTTGAGGGTTTCATATTTTTTAATTATAATAAATATTGGCGTTTGATTCATAATTTAAACAATTTTTTAAATTTTATATAATGACATTTGGCTGAGTCTATGTGAGTTGACTTTAAGATAAAGTCTAGCTCTTGCTATTTCTTTATTTGTTATTTTAAAACAAAATAATTGAAAGCACTAGATAATTATTTGAAATAATGGTTTTAATACTATATTATTTAGATTTTGAAAGTGTAAAGTGATTCCACATAAAACACACATCAGCTTTTACTTAATAAAAATGAAAAATGTCACAAATTGAAGATAGAATATCCATATCTTAATTAATATTTACATAAAAAAATATTCTAAAATAGCATTTGGTAACCATCTTTAGATACAAAAAATAAAAATAATAGAAATAAAAATAAAAATGTTTTTGATGAAAGAGATAAAGATGAAGACGTACATAAAATAACTTTATTTTTAAAATAAGTTTTAAAGTAAATTTTTATACTTAAAAAATAAGAGACATAAGAAGATATATCGTTTATATTTTTTCTACCTTGTTTGTAACAGTAACTAAATATTTTCTAAGAATATCTAGTCTTAGAATTGTTTTTGACAGAGAGTGAGGAGATTATATGATTTAATTAACAAGGCTTGTTCGTAATGATAAAAACCTGAGAATGCTTTACTACGTACAGGGCTATGACTTAGCGGTAAATTAACTAATTAATTACAAGGCTGTGTTTGTGCTTCAACGAATTAATAATTAATTAGTCGATTGTTTTGATCATTCCAATCAAAACAATCTTTCACTGTCCAGTGACCTTCCGACATTAACCTACAATGATGAAAGTTTTTTTTTTTTTTTTTTTTTTTTTTTGTAAATGTAGGTATGGAGACTTTTCTCTCATGCAAACTCTCTAACTTCGCTTCTTTCTATGACATGTTGTTTGTTTTTGTAATCATAGAAAAAACGAAACTTTTCTTCATTATAGTCGAGAGAGAATTAACTTTTCTTAAATGATAACAAAATAATATGAAGTGATTTCTGAAAGACGCTCCCTCGTTCACAGCCACAATATTCTAAAATAATGATGGGATATATTTAATGATGAATAGATTAGTTTATTTGTTCAGGTTATAAATATATTTTTTAAAAATTATTATTTTAAGTTTTATAAATTTTATGGCCATTAGAGACTTACATGGTCGTTAACTTTAGAATCTATAAAATTAGTCGAGCTGCGCGCAGACTGGTCTGGATACTCATATTAATAAATAAAAATAAAAATAAAAATAAAAATGATGGAATATATTTATAATCCTCGACTGATCAGATTTTGAATTTACTTTTTAATAGTCATGAGTTTAAGTGTTTTTAGGGTCACTGAAGACTAATATAATCGTTAATTTTAGAACTTATAGAATTAATTGAGTTATCTATAAGCTGATTTGAATATCTATATTAATAATATAAAAAAAATAACAGAACATATTTATGCTTGTGCTCCAACAGGGGTGAGTTTTTCATAAAACAATAGGGCTTTACTTCTCATGAGAAATATGGTGAGCATAAGTAAGGAAATCTTAAAAATCTCAAATGATAATTTGGGGCTCGTCCAAACAATAACTGATGCAGTGAAGAAGCTAGTGATATGAAAAGCACAGGGTTAACAATGCGATAGGAGATGCGTAAAATAGCCTGCTCCATCATTACTACATAATATAACCCAATATTTCAAATTTATAAAAGATCAAATAAACATGACATGATCAAATTAAGCATACATTATCATTGCAATTCTTTGAATTGTTCGAATAAATATAAAAATAGACTTAGACTAAAATAAGTATTTATGTCACCTACCAAACCTGTTTATGGTTTCAATATCGCTTCACAACCACTTAAAAAAAATTTGAAGGTTCAAACACAACCATGATTAGAGAAAAGATCTCTTTTTTACTACTCCCTTTTACTTATTTCTATGTGAAAAATTGCATATAATGATCCAATGGCCTCTTAATCACTGAGAAAGAGAATGTTCTAGTTTGAGTTGAATTCAAACCACAATTCATGCATCACACACTAAAAAATTTCACATGTATTTGATATTATAGTAGTTTTTACTATAATAATTTTAAAAAATAAATCTTAAAAAATTTATAAATTATAATTTTTTTAACTAAAATTTCAAACATTTTCAGTTTCAGTGTAAAATTGTTTTATATATTAATTAATTAAATAATTATGACAAATCACAGACGGCATCAAGAAAAGAAAGGAAGCCTTAATCATTGATTAAGCATCAGCGCTAATATCTTTACAAATTCCCTCCAACAAGGAGGGCGTCTCAATCTCTGCCATGTCAGCACCCCATGTGCTTACATACTAAGCAATCACATCATCCTTTTATATATATATATATATATATATATATATTTTTTTTTTTTGCCCAGGGGGCTCTAAAGGCTCCCATGGCGAAGACTGCCTTTTTGACTTAAAGTCGGGTGAGAACTGGTCCGTGCATACCGTTAACAGTTGAGCCATATGCAAACCGAACGGGGGCACGCCAGCGCTCCGTCTTTCAATTGAGTTCAGTCTATCTGGACTCTGACGTCATCTGGCCGGTTCAAAAATATCTTAGGGTAGAAAATTTATGAATCTAACCAAAAGTACAATGCACTAAAGCCACCATGTCTTTCACATGAACAGAGCTTCCCTTCCCTTTCTGTCAAAGAAAAGCCCTACCTAGAAAGATATGTGTAATAACAATATATTATTTTTTAATAATCTGGGATGTCCAACCAGCTTATACGAACCACAATTAATTTTTAGATCTATTGAATACCTTACAAATCTAGAAGATAGATAAGACACCGCGAGGATGACAGACGTGCACATAAAATCGAACCTGGATGCTAAGAAAGAGAACAAATCTCTGTCATAACTGCTAGACCACGACCTCAAGTGCGGGTAAAAACAATATCATAGGAGGCTTAGTTGTACAATTTATTTTTTGTGAAAATTTAACTGTAATCTATATGATGTAGCTTGCACATTTAAAACAATTAGGATTTTTTTTATAATGAATTGCTCATATGAAACATTTATTCAACTATCATATTAATATTTGATCCAGAGTAAAATCTCGCCATCATGCATATATTTCTTACCACGGCCATATGCATGGTTTGTGTGGAAATGATATTTCCTCACACATCAATACATATTTCTGATATTTAAAATCTTCAGAATTAACTTAGCATATGGGTAAGGTGACTAAATCAAAATGAGAAACAAAATTAATGAGGACTCAATTGAGATACAAGTCATAGTTCGGGAACTAATTTAATATTTTCCCCACATGAAAAATAAAAAAATACATAACCGTATTTAAAACACGTGTCAAGTGATGGCTGAGAAAGTGCTGGTTATTGAAGTTGGGTAGTGCCGTAGTGGTGACAGATATGTGGTCGTGAGAGATTTGCGATCTTATTAATTAAATAAAAAGAAATCAAATTATCCAGTTTTTTTTAAAAAAAAAAAGAAAAAAGAGAGCTGTGAAGTCTCACTTCTACTGTATTGTGGGATCCTCAGGACAGATGGACCATGACGTAGAATCCGCGTTGAAGCTTAGGATTGTACGAGTTTGATAATATTGTTTTTATATTTTTAAAAATATTTTTTTTAATGTTAATATATTAATATTTAAAATAAAAATATTATTTTAATATATTTACAAATATAAAAATATTTTAAAAAATAATATTACTATACCCTTCCAGACACGCCTAAATGACCACGTGTGCCAGGGAGTCATTATAAATACCCACCCTCCTCTTGCATTCCGTTCCATTCCACTCTACACTTTTTAATTAATTACTAAGTTGAGGGTACTGTCCTTGTTTTGCTCTCTGTCTCTCGTACACAAACACAACTCAATTCTAATCTTCTGCTACTGCTACTGCTACTGCTACAGCTACTGCTACCTCTCTGTTATATCAGAAAGATGAACACGAGCCTAAGGAATCACCAAGTTTTCGATATCTCCATTGACACGCATCAACAAGGTGGCTCCAGGTGGTTTGATGACGATGGCCGTCTCAAGCGAACTGGTATTTCACAACTTCTTTACATTATATTTTTTTCCCGTTTGCTATGATCAAGTAAGATTTCCAAGAAAATATATGTATAAAAAAACTTATATATATTCTGTTCAACTTCAATTGTTTCCAGGGACCGTATGGACAGCAAGTGCTCACATCATAACAGCTGTTATCGGGTCTGGTGTTCTCTCCTTGGCCTGGGCTATAGGTCAGCTTGGATGGATCGCTGGACCTGCTGTCATGTTGTTGTTCTCTTTTGTCACTTGCTATACTTCGACTCTGCTCTCTGCCTGCTACCGCTCTGGTGATCCTATTACCGGCAAGAGAAACTACACATACATGGATGCTGTTCGGTCCAATCTTGGTAACTAACCAGTCCTGCTACCATATATATATATATATATATATATATATATATATATATATATATATAAGCTACTAAATATATACAGATATTGTGCTTGATATTTTTTAAAAATATAATTTCTTGATAATATGTTTCTTTTTTTTTTCTCAGGTGGTGTTAAGGTCAAGGTATGTGGATTTGTTCAGTACCTGAATCTTTTTGGAGTTGCCATTGGCTACACAATTGCATCATCTATAAGCATGATGTAAGCTTTCACTTTCAAGTCAACAAAAACTCAATTTTTTTCTTTGTTCTTACTTGTAATCGCTGATCATGCCTAGATATATTATGAATTCTTTGGGCTAACGGTCCTCTTCCTTTCTACACTTACAGGGCAATAAAGAGGTCAAATTGTTTTCACAAGAGTGGTGGACAAGATCCATGCCACATGAATGCCTATCCATATATGATAGGGTTTGGCATAGCTGAGATACTTTTGTCTCAAATTCCTGGATTTGATCAGTTACACTGGCTCTCTCTTGTCGCTGCAGTCATGTCCTTCACTTACTCATCAATTGGTCTAGGTCTTGGCATTGGTAAAGTTATAGAAAATGGAAAAATTAGTGGAAGTCTAACTGGAATAAGCATTGGCACTGTGACTCAAACCCAAAAGATATGGAAGAGCTTCCAAGCACTCGGTGACATTGCTTTTGCCTATTCTTTCTCCATGATTCTCGTTGAAATTCAGGTGCGCGCTAACATTATATATATATATATATATATATATATATATATATATATATATATATATATATATATATATATTTTGCAGCTTACTCATTTCATTTGCTAACATTATATATAGGATATGTTGGATAATTTCTCTAATTAGAATTTAAACTAACCTACAAGGTTTGTATCATAATTAACAGGACACAATCAAAGCCCCACCATCAGAAGCCAAGACAATGAAGAAGGCAACTCTAATAAGTGTTGTAGTCACAACCTTTTTCTACATGTTCTGTGGCTGCTTTGGCTATGCTGCTTTCGGAGACTTGTCCCCTGGAAACCTCCTTACTGGATTTGGCTTTTATAACCCATACTGGCTGCTTGATATTGCCAATGCTGCCATAGTGATTCACCTTGTTGGCGCATACCAGGTCTACTGCCAACCTCTCTATGCTTTCATCGAAAAAGAAGCAGCTCAAAGATTTCCAGATAGTGAATTCATTACGAAAGACATCAAAATCCCGATTCCTGGTTTCCGTCCCTACAATCTCAATCTCTTTAGAATGATTTGGAGGACCCTCTTTGTGGTCCTCACCACTGTGATTTCAATGCTCCTTCCCTTCTTTAATGACATAGTTGGTTTACTTGGGGCTTTGGGATTTTGGCCATTGACGGTTTACTTCCCTGTGGAGATGTATATTGTCCAAAAGAAGATACCAAAGTGGAGCACAAGATGGCTCTGCCTGCAGATCCTAAGTGTTGCTTGCCTCATTATCACTATAGCTGCCGCTGCTGGCTCTGTTGCTGGAATTGTCGGCGATCTCAAGTCGATCAAACCCTTCCAGACCAGTTACTAAATCAGTGCAATATCAGCAGTCAATAATGGGCAATTAGAAGACAAAAGGTTTAGATTATAAGGGAGGCTAAACCTCGAAGCTGCGATTTACTTTGCAAGACTAAGATCATATTTAGGAGGGTTAGTAGTGCTTTTTAGAAGTTTCAACTGTAACCTATACGATGTATCATGCTCGGTTACGAAATTTCAGATTTTTTGTTTGTTTTCCTACGTATGGACCAAGTTTCCTGAACCTGTGGAATATTGTGGGATGTTTCTACCGAGAAAATTACACTTGCCAAGGCCTCATGGTTTATTTATAATTGCTTATTTTGCTCCTTCCTCGTTCATTAATACGATCTTGGCATTTGAGGTGAAAATAGTTGCTTGGCGTATGGCTAAGGTTAATCACTAATCAGTACTCCCTGGTGGAAAATTTAATTTGATATTGATCTACGCCACCGAGTTCCAACGACTTCGTTACAGCTTGAGTAGAAGAAAAAAATAAAAGAGAAAAGGAACTGATCAAGAGCTGTGATGAATGGGTGCAAACATTAATGAATTTGTGAAACATTTTCTGTTTTCTATTTTTGAAAACTATGCGAATTTGTTGTTTCAGTGTGACCATGCAACCTCATATATTTGAGAATTTAAGGATATTTTTATTCCATAAGAGTATGTGTTTTTACATGATCAATGCTAGTGTGGTGATTTATAAATAACTGCAATATCCAAGTTATACTTCATACGAGTTCATATCTTTACATGATCAAATACTAGTGTCATGGTTATAAATCACTGCAATATCTCCATCAATGGGCTAAGGTTCAGCAGAGCTTTTAGAGCTTGAAACGGCCTTATAGATGTTTGGTTCTCAAAATTTGAATGTGGGGGATATCAAGTTGTCAAAAATGTTTTTTTACACAACATGAAAAATGTAATCTAAGCTTAAATGGTAAAAATAGATCATAAATTCATAAAATTATAAGTAATTTGGAATTAATGACAAAGAACTCCACAATCAATAAATAACATCAAACTTATCAACTCAAATTGTTGGGTTAAGAATAAAAATTAAGGGATTGGCCAACCTGTTTTTTTTAACATAAAAATATGCTTAATTATTTGGTTTTGAAGGTCCCAACTCCTATGCAATAATGAAATGTTCTGAAATGAACCAATAACTGAAACAAAGATTCAAAGGAAAAATTTAAGGAAAATATTATATTCTTATCTAACCAATCATGATTCCATACGAAAATCAACAACACAAATTCATTATCTAAATGCACACAATATCATAGAAATAGAAAATAAAATAAATTTAATAAAATAGAAAAGAGGCAGTAGATGATACATACTTGACTTCATGTTTCATAGCAAGACGAGTATACTTATCGGCACTCACTTTGACTATGACTACTGGTTTCTTCAAGTCAACAAGAACGGGAGCCGCCACATCAAATTATAACAAAAAAAAATTAATAATATAGTAAGCAACGTCGCCGATTAAAAGAAAAAAAACCCTTAAATTTCATCGGTTCAAGCAAAAAAATTATAATTAAGCAGAATTGAATATATATAAAAAAATGAGATCAAATCAAAATAATATATATCTAGGAAGGCTTTTTGTTGATGAAGAAAAATAATATAGAAGAAAATAAATCCTTTGCAATCATTTCTTTATAGGACCAAAAAGAATTATAAGAAGATGAAAGATCAGAGATTGATTAGAACAATATGTACCTTCGGAGAAAACTAGGGTTTGGCTACTGAGTTGTTGCAAGCTTCCAGCATCTTGGTAGCATGAGTGAGACTGCGAGACGATATCCTGATGTCTAATTTTATACTGACTAGGGTTTTGTTTGGTTTAATTGAGGGAGAAAGAGAGTTAATTGGGGTAGTATTTATATTTCACGTAAAATCGACCATAAAATCATGTTTTTACTAATTTTATATTATTTTAGTTGAATTTGTTTACGTGATTTTCCATAATAACTATATGTTGACTCGTAAAATCATACAATTTTATAAGTCAACTTATAATTTTGACAATCTTGTGTGGGATCTTTTGAATCTTACTCTCAAAAGTGAAAAGCCAAAAATCTCCAAATATGGAGCTTTTTGGCTTTTTGGATGACATCTTGTTTAATAATGTGTTTTATTATATATAAAACTATGTAATAAATATTGAATAATGAAATAAAAAAAATCAAATTTAAAAAGGACCCGAAACAAAAAATAAAAACAAAAAGAAAATGGATCAAATTTGATATAAAAACAAAATGACAGGACACCTTTTAATTTTGGATAGATCAACGTACAGTTCAAGGAGAGGAGAGACAAAATAAGAAGGAGAAAAAAGAAAGGCCTTTGAAGTAGGGGTGAGTAAAAAAACCAAAAATATCGAGAAAACCGGAAAAAAAAATTAATGAAAAAACCGAACCGTGAAAAAAAACCGATTAAACCGATTAGAATTTTAAAAAAATTGACCGGTTCGGTTCGGTTTTGATTTTATAAGCCTAAAACCGAAAAAACCAAACCGAGCCAAACCGGGAAAAAACCAAGCCAAACCGGTTTTCCCCCCAAAATAACCAAACCGAAATCGGTCGGTTTGAACCGTTTTCGGTTTGGTTTTGTTTTTTTAACTGGTTTTGGTTACTTTTTTTTATAAAAACCGAACCGAACCGAACCGAAAATGATCACCCATACTTCGAAGTCTCACTGCAGCTCCTCCGTCGTCATGCACCATCTCACCAGAAAGCCCTTGTCGCATTGCTTCTAACACCACCAATGATGGTGATTTGCAGCCACGGTAGGAAGCCTCATGTGCCCCTAGAATGAGACAACCTCTTTTACACTCTAGCGTAAGGGTTGCATGAGCCAACCAACTTATTCTTTCCCCGTTTACTTTAACCCACCACATTTTTTTTAGCTTTAATTTAGGTCTCTTAACATTTAATTATTTTACATTAGCAAAATCTTATTTTATTTTGCCAAACAGAGCATTAACCGAATGTAGAAAATTTTTCCTTGATGTTGCGTGAACCTCATATCAAGGAAACAAAAAAAAAACTATTAAATCAAATCTCAAATAAAAACAATGTGAAGTGATCAAATTAAAAAAGAAGAAGATGAGTGACAAAAAAAACATGAGCTTTTCCCTCGACTATGCAAATTAGTTTCTAATGTTAGCGAAAAAAGGACTGAATATTTATTTAAGCTTTAAATTCAGTTTTTAAAGCTCTAATTATTTTAAAACAATGAAATTAAATTTTACTTTGCTAAATTGAGTATTAATCAAGTGACAAGATATTTTCTCGACGTCATGAGATCTTTATATGTAGACATTAAAAACAAATTATTAATCTTTATTCAAAATCAACGTAATGTTAAAAAATAAAAAAAATAAGGGATTAAAATTAAAAAAAAAAGCAAAACACTATGTGAATCCAAAGTATTTTGCCTTATAAGTTGCAATACGTTATTGATGGCTCCTAGTTTTTTTTTCTTAATATATAATATCGATATAAATATGCTTTGAACTATATATTTAATCAAATATTTCTATGTTCTCCAATGTTTCGAAAGTCTTACCACTATAAAATCTTCTATCACGTCAATCACAACTTAACTTTAAGCTAAACACAAATTAACCAAGTCTTAATGCACTTGAGTTTAATTACTCTTTCAGCGTAAATATACAAAGTGCACATATAGTGCTTGGCCTATTAGGGTCCTCTTACAGTCTTGCTATCTTGATCTTCAAAAAGTTCCCTATAATTAACCAGGGAGGCTACACTATTTCACAGGCTCAATACCTTCTAACTCAATTAGGATCTGCTTTGCCAGCTATTGACAACATTATTTGAAAATAAGTGTTGGGATTACTTCATAATGAATAAACATAAAAACATTGAAAACGAGCCATTTACTATAAAATCTAATTAAATATTTGAGATGAAACTTAAATTCAATGATCGAATCTTATGACAGCATGATCTTTTGTGAGAAGCTTAGTATTCTTAATTTGTAGCACAACAAATCCACCATGAAAGTATCAAATCTAGTTATGTGGAGGAAAGATTTGGGATTATCAGAAACAATATATTAACAAAAGAAGAATAAGCTGCCCCCCATGATACCAGCTCTTGATTTTAATAGAAGAGAACACTACTGTAAATGAATGAAAGAAAAAGCAGGAGAAACCCTACCTCCTCAGGCGACACAATGGATGGAATCCGAGTTTACTAATCAAGATTAATGTAGATCAATGTGATTATGATTACAACATGGGAAATTAAGGTAACAACGTGATGGCAAAAAAAATAAAAATTCGCCAACTTGAGTCGATGATAATTAAGCTCTGTACCAACCGATCGATGGCTATCAAGTGTTGCGATTTCTTAGATATTTTTTAATCGGTGTCACTGCTGTCATCTCAATCTTGTAGGTGCAAAGGAGTATATATGGCCGCTCTAACCTTTTTGGAAGGTAAGGATACAACTTGTTGGGATTCTAATTAGAGAGTGAAAGATTTGAAATTCATTGATATCTTCCCTTACCAATCCAATACTTTCGCACCTTCCCACTTCCAAAGTTAGCACTATTATAAAGCTAGATGAGTCGATGTACGATGTCTAAATTGCTCAAAATCCTCATTATTAAGCTTATAAAGTGAAGCTAAAAGAAACCGAACTTTTCCACTTTGGAGATATGTTATTGATAATCATTAACAAAACTCTAAAACTTGGATCCCCTTATAGACTCTTCTGTTCATAATGTTCTTTTTTTTTTTGTTTTTTTCAGCTTTCCAAGATCAAGACCAAGTCTAAGGTTATTTTAATTTATATTTTTAAGGAATGATAAAATTATATAAAAAAAATGAAGTGAGAAAAATAGGGAAAATAAATAGTGGTTTTAAAGTTTACGCAGAAAAATTCATTTTTATACTTCTACTTTTACAATGATACATTCTTAATTCCTAAAGATTTTTGAAATTAAGTTTTGGTACAAAACTTTATTTCTTTTATTTTACTATTTCTCATTAGAGAGAGGAGAGAGAAAGATTAGTAGGTTTTGATGGTAAAAAGAAAAATTAGTTTTTGGTATTGAAAAACCCTAGCACCGATTTTCCAATGACTTGAGAGCCACTGAAAATCGATGATGCAGACAACACGTCGTATACATCGCTTATAAAAATAATTCGCTAGATGGACAATGCATCATTCGATCCACGCATCGTTCACTGAGTCAAGCAAAAAAATAATAATTAATGGGCTAGAGCACAGGCCTATTCTTGTTTTGGGCCCAAGAATTAGTCCATTAGATCAAGAATTATGGGCTCCTTTTAAAGAATTTTCTTAAAAAAAATCAAATAAAATCAAAATGAAAGAATTAATTTATTTTTTAAAAAAGCTATTTTGGTTCAAGAAGAGGAAAATCGTGTTGGGTTTTAAAAAAATTCCTTAGCTTTTTTTTTCCTCTCAATATTTTATTATAAACAAATTATTGAAGACAAATTAGGAATTGAAATCTTAACAATCCATTTCACATCTCGGGATTGAATGGAATTCGAGAAAGAAGAAATATGCTTACCATTGCTCTCAATCACAGTACTAGGCAGGCCTATGTTTCCTCCATAATATCTTTCAGAGTACAAAAGGGCATCAAGTCACCTATCGCTATAGCACGTCTTATCCCTTTGCTCCATGTTTCCTCCACTTCAATTCTTATTTTGCGTACTTATCGTCCTGGACATATAGTTGATTTTTCACTGTCCTTGGATTTTCGTTCTGCCAATAATCTATGTCAACTAGTTTGGATGGGTAATGCGCTATAGGCTCAGGACCTCAGAGTGGTGATGTGCCTTATTGCTACATCCCTTTCCAAACTGTGAAAAGCCAGTTGCCGAAGCATCCTTCAGTGTTCACACATGCCCTGTTGTATCTTGTCATGTACTGTGGAGTGTGGACTTGTAGCTGGAATTCATGGACGTCCATTTTCCTCTCTTACGCCAACCAGAAGAAAAACAATAGATATAGATATATAGATATTAATGGATGCTAATCTTTTCCTTTAAAACAAGACAATGTATCTTCACGAAAAAAAAAAAAGAAAAAAAAAGGAAGGAAGCTCCAGAGGAGACAAATTTAGGTGTCCATTTTATCTTTGCACCGTGGAACCACAAGCTAACAAATACTGACCCGGAAAAGAAACGACGAGAGAAACATGGTGGCCATGCTTCATAATCCCATTAATTACCTGATCAGATTGGATTAGAATAGATAGGTCTCCTCCCCCCTCCCACTGTCCACTTCTCCAACCAGCAGGCTCGAGTCGCCGCGGCAACAAGTGAGTCAACCCCGTGTCTCCCCCTCCCTCGCCAACCCCTGGCGCACCACACGAGTTTGTCATTGTTAAAAATATTATTGTCAAAAAGACATTCAGTCTCGAATTCTCTTTTTTCCGAGCGTTCCAACCTGGAAGTCGGTAGTGTGTAATAAAACGCGCGACTATGCAATCAACAAGTTGAAAATAGATAAAACAAAAGGAACAAGTTGCATTTTCCTCATTAATTTCTTGCATTAAAATCACTGTCAATGAGCGATTGCTGAGATGCGGAAAAAATTGAGCATTCATAATTGAAGGCTGTAGTTGACTGGCGTATCGCATCCTTCCCTTATAGTCTTTAAACATGGGACCCTCGGCCCCAAAACCTGTGCCAGAAGTTGACTCCCTCTTTACCATTAAATGAGGACCGATTACAATGGACAGTTCTTATTATCCTTCTACAGACCATGGTTAAACTACTATAGAGTTTTTCAGAGAAAAAAATATATAAAAAATGTTATCCTCTTTTTAGTGCTAGCTTTTTTCACCGTCTAATTCTTGGTAGTGAAAACATTCAGCTCCGGACTGCTGAGATAATTTAATGCAAGCTCTTTTTTTTTTTTTTTGAAGCCTTCCATATTTTTCTTGAGAAAATCGAAGACTTGCGTGTTATCATGACGTTACTTTATTACCGAGTTAAGAGGTGTATTTATTAGATGTCTGTCATATTTATCACAAGACTTAGTAAAAAAAAAATTAACAATTTCATCATAAAGGATGGATTTTTTGTTTTCAGGTGAGGCGATACATATTCCGATCAGTTATTAATGCATTTATTAGACAATTGTGGCGGCAAACAGCATGAAGTACACATATGTTTCTTCAAGTACGTAGTGCAGGCAATCCTAAATTCCTATTTGGTTGCAATTTTCCGCATAAATTATCTTCCCCCGTGACACCTAAAAGCATCTACTCTCCAATGTATTTGTCCAACTTGAAGGATTCTCATTCCATGTTTGTCCTTGTTTTCTCACCAAACATGTTAAAAAGCTATTCCCGAGCAGCTATAATTGATTCCAAGATAGTTTTTATACTATTCAATGTGATTTCTGGTGGCTTAATGACCGTCTAAATTAGGTCTGCACTTGTTTATGTTTTTGTTCTTAAAAAAAAATGTTGGTTCATGTTAAATGTTGACTGTGTGCGAGCTGCCTGTCCCTCGTCGATGGTTTACCAATTTAATATGGCCCTCGGTCGTCAAGAATCCCTGATTGATTAGCTTCTCTAAGAAAACACAAGACTTGTTAATTAAAAACTCAATATGTATTGCATTTATGTCAATCGATCAGATCCCAAGATCAACAGCAGAACTTTTGACAAAATAGCACACGGCGAGTTGGTAACACTTCCTTTTCAAATTTTTCTGCCGGTATTGATTTTTCAATGAACCTAATGGATCCCACCTGAGCTATGCAACAAACCCTCGATGTCTGTTGCTCTTTCTGTGGTCTGAAAATTATTAGATAGTCTGCTGTCTTTACTGTAGCATGAGAGTAGAACCTACCATAATTAATAGCTATCCAGAATCTCAGCACTTAGTTTTTTCTTGTAACAGAAAAATCGTACAAGTTGCAGCTGCGAGATGCCTATTATTTGATTGGAACGTCTACTGTTCTTTTGATCGATGGTTAACGATACTGTAAAATGGACTACTCTTTCCTCTCCAACCCCTCCTGGCTCCAGAGTTCTGATAAAAACATCGAAGACTTTCTGAACGTTTGAACTATACATATTCGCCAAATTGTTTCTTCCAATTTTTGTTTACTTCGTAACGGGTTGCATAATCAAGCACGAGGCAGATATTAATTATTGCTCGTTAGACTGAGAGTTCTTTAATTCATTCATTGCCTGCCGTCCTAACTGAGGCAGCCATGTTTTAGTGTAACTTATAAATTAGGAGCCCTAGACCCGACTATTAAATTATGTAGCATGACTCAATCTGGTGCAGGAAGAGTCAATGTGTGATGTAAGCTTTGCACTTTTTGCCTTCCAAAGGTCAACAAATCGAAACACGAGAGCTCGAAAGGTCAACACAATCAGATTCCCAGATGAATGAAATTTGCAGGGTACACGGCACATTGGGCCCTTATGCGGTAAGTACCTATCACCTCAGTCTTGGTCAAAGCAAGGAGCGATTTCTTCAACTCTCATCCGTGTGCTTGTGCCTCTGGTAAGCTAAAAATCGAAGTATTATGATTGTGGGGAGTCGACATTTATCCATTAATTATCAAAACGCAGGTCCATTTAAGTCATCCTTGATGGAGATTTTATTCATCAGATTCTCTGCTTATAGACCCGCAGTTATTAACTCAACAGAGCTTATATTTCACATGTTTTTCTACAAAAACTCATTATACAAAAATTATTTTTAGCGGATTTTTTTTTCCTTGAAATTCATTTTAAAAAAGAGAGCTGGAATGCTACACTGTCGTTATAGATTATAATCAATCAACAGAGTCTTTACACCAAGATATTTCAACTCAAATATACAGATTGGCCCATGGCATCGCGTTTTTGTCCTCGCTACTTGCACTGAAAGCTAGTTCACGTATTTTTGTGGGCACATGGGCTTGACCATTTATCAACAGCCATGTCAGTGGAGGGACGAAAAGAAGTGGATACAGACGTTCGTCTATTATCTATATCTCATAAGAATATTAATATTATATGACAGCGAAGTTATCCAAAGAACAATTTATACTAGCCATCAAACTTATTTCATTATCGGATTTAGAAATAAGAATCTGATTTAGAGGTGGGATGGGCATGGATTTTGAATAATTATATGATTGATTTCACGTTGCTTTCTTAAAAGCAACCTTCAATAAAGTTTTACTTCTTTTTTAGTTAGAATTCGATGAACTAATGGTAGAAATACGTGTAGTTAAAGAGCTTTCATGCGATACAACGGTTAGTAAAGTAGTAAATAGTCCCTCGATACAATCAATTTCAGACAAAACAATACTACTTATTTTCGTTTGATTTAATTTTTGAGAAAATTATTGAAAGATCAACTGTTGTCCCATCTAATAAATGCTCAGCTGTGCAACTTGCGAAGCCAAATACAATGTGGGGAAGAGTGCTTCTGCCTTTATCGGGATACATACGTCTACATCCCTAAAGGTTTGCTTGAGACTTTTCTTGATGTTATTTATGAACCCAGCAAGGCAAGATGAATTTTTTAATGCGAGAATCTTGACACAGTGGGAGGGAGGAAATAAACAAGGGTGGGTATTTCTTCCAAAAAGTCACGGCATACGTGGGTAATCGGCAGAGTAATTAGTCACCTAACACCTATAAAAACAATTCCTTTAGTTTAGAAAATGTTTTATATAATTGATGAGAGATACACAGGTCATCTTCAATATTCTGGAAAAAATCTCCATGGTTCACCAGTCTGGAATTCTTCTCTCTTTTTCTTTGAAAAAGATAGGCTTACAACACTCTTCCGATTCCCAAAAAAAGACACCGATCAAGCCATTCCCTCGAATACCTTCTTTTCCCGCGATAAGTAATATTCTCATCCAAAGAATTCCATTCGTGGGTGCTTCAGAGGCGCATTCAAGGGAATCGGGACAGGTACCGGCAAGTATATAATATTTGCTTTGGAGAAGGAGAGTGAGCAGGGCCACTCTCTACCTTCCAAGATGAATAAATTGTAGTCAAACAATTCAGCTGTGCTGGAAGGTCTTTTTGGCTGATGTGAGGTTGGTTTGACACTTGTTTTGTTCCTCTCTTAGCCCGTACCTAACCAAAGTTCGAATACCAGTCACTTTCCTCCTAAAAAATAAAAATAAAATCAATCCATATTTTTTATTTAAAAATATATTAAAATAATATTTTTTTTATTTTTAAAAAATTATTTTGAACATAAACACAGAAACAATCTAAAATTATTAAAAAATTAAATATTTTAAAAAATATAATTTCAATAACATTCCAACCACCACCTTAAAATACCTTTATTACATACATACATACATACATACATACATATATATATAGAGGTATATATGCTGCAATTATTGTTAAAGGATACGAGAAACTTCATTTTCATTTCACATTTATTTATTCCCTAATGGTATCATTGTATGCTATAGCACCGGACTAGCAATCCATCCCTAATCAAGTCTCCATCACGATAAATTGGACTTATTTGCTGAGACGTCAACTTGCTCCTTCACTGTAGATTGTGGCGTCTCAAAGATCAACGGCAGAGGGCTGAATCATGGCTAAGAGGACGAGCCTTTGCTTCAAATTTTAAATTTCTCCGAAAAAAAGAGTGGTAATTAAGGACAACCAAAATAGCTGACACTTCTGTTGTCTTCGCCTACGAATGTGTTTGAGAGAAAGGATGTGGCATGCGGTCACCAATGATCTCATGCTTACTCGGAGTTCTAATTTGCCCGATCCTAGTGCAAAAATATTTTTGAGACGTGATATGACACCAATAGGAGTTTGATCGACTAAGCTAAAATATTATTTTCATGATAAATTATAAAATAATATTAAATTATTGGTCGCCCCCAATCAGGCTTACATGATTTTTATAGAATGTACACGTATCATCTCTATAAATATCTATCTAGGATATTTACATTAAATATTTTATATTTTATATATTTATAAATTATTTATCTTAATAAAATGTATATAATTATATCTTTCTAAAAACATAAATAACGTCAGAATGTTAAAATTATCTCCGGAGAGTGTAACGTGGTAGCAAAGAGCTTGAGATCCGCACAGTATTCTCGACTTCGAGTCGGGCATGCATTTCTTGTAAGAGTCCTGGAAAAATCGGGGTTTTACTCACTCACCTAGGCCCACAAAGTACACTTTTTAAGGGTGGGGTTTCCTCGAATAAAAAAAAACAATACTTAAAACAAGTCTAGCAAAATATAAATCTAATATAAAATTTAGAAGGTTTAAGTCAGATTTAAATATAGAAAATACCTATTATTCTCCAAATTTAATTTTAACAGCTTATGAAAAACGCCCTCCTTGGAATTTTTTCCAGTGTAGCTAGTTTTATGCTGTGCAACTGCATATACATGTTAATGGACTTGAATTTGTCATCTTCAGTCCCTAGTTAATCATCTTTTTCTCTGATTCTCAGCACATAATACTGCAGTGGTCAAAGCTTCAAGTTCATGTTCTTACTGTGGTTTTCATCTATTCGATCACTACAAAGACGTCTAGGTAGAAAGAGTTGCTTTGATTGATGCATGTCACATCAAAATCAATCATGTTAACCAGATAGCTTTTGAAATTAATTATACCCGTATTTATTTTTTAAAAAGTAATTTTTAAAATTTTCATGTAGTTATTTATTATTAGAAAAGTTGGTTGATAGAAAATATTTTCTAGTTAACAAAAAATACTTTTCAGTCAAAGAAAAATTTGGTTTGATTTCCAGGAAAATATTTTCCTTTCACTTTGAGCGGAAAATACTTTCTGAAAGTTATGAAAAATTTAGAAATATCATATTATTTGCTGATTATATCACATTTAGTTCTTAAACTTTTGATTGATATGTATATATTTTATTTTGAATATTTGTTTTTCAATTTCATCCCTTAGAATTTAGTTTTTATATTAATTTTGGTCCTCATTTTTATAATTGTTATTTGCTTTTTCCTTGTCATTTTTTAATTGAAATTTTTTATCTATCAAATTTAATCCTCATTCTTTTGATTGTTACTTATTTTATTTGAAATAATTTATGAAATTATATTTTTTTTTCAATTTCATTCTTATTCAACTTTTTAATTTATAAGATTTGTTCCTCATTATTTTAATAAATTCGAGAAAATAAAATATTAATAAGTAATTTTCCAGCTCATTTTTCTTTACATAACAAAATACTAGAAAGTGTTTTCCAACTTATTTTTCATTACACTACCAAATATCGAAAACTAATTTACTTTCCCGAAATTCACTTTATAAAAGGAAACTGCTTTTTCAAATAAATATGGGCCTAAAATATCAAAAGATATATAGCTTTATTGAAATTGAGGGAAAAAAATATTTTTGAAAAATATTTTTATTTAAAAACATATTAAATTATTTTTTATTTTATAATATTTTTTATTTTTAATATGAAAAATCAAAACAATTAAAAAAATACTAAAACATTTTAATTTAATTTTTTAAAAAGAAACCAAGAATTTTAAAAAATACAAAACCACCAGGCTGCCATAAAAGAATATATATTAGTTAACTCTAAGATGTGTAATTCAACTGATCAAACTCTAGATTTATTTCTTAGATGTCACTAGTTTGAATATCATAAATTATAGCATCATTGAAGATTTATATGGTTGTTAATTTTAGAACCTGAAAAAATTAGTTGAAATATAAGTAAGTTAGCCTAGATATCATTAATTAAAAAAAATAAGAAGAAGAATATATATTAGTTGGGCTTTAGTGAAAGGTGGATACTTGCACTCTAAAAGGTTTAGAATGTTTTCATCATGAAAACCTCAATGGGAGGGGGAAATGTTCAACGTGTGTGTTTGTGGTTTTGCCACGTGTAGGGACCAAACAAATCGTATCTCTTAAGATGGTTGATAATTGCTTTATTTATTTACCTCTCGGTGGGGCAATTATTTGGTCGGTCGTTAAATTGTTAAAAATGCTGCTTCTGTTTTTTTTTAATTAATAGGTTTTTCATTATGATAATTGCTTTTCCTTTTACTTTTACTTTTTCTTTACTTCAAATTATTTTTTTATTTTTATGATTTTAAATTATTTTAATATACTGATATTAAAAATAAATTTTAAAAAATAAAAAAAATATTACTTTAATATATTTTTTTAAGTGAAAAAAATTTAAAAAATTATTATTATTATTATTATAATAAAGGGCTCTATATTCCACTCCCAAGAGGAAAAAAACTATGATGCCTCGAAGGAAATTTAAATAAATCTTATTTATTTAAATTCTCATTGAAGTAAGGGTGAAACTAATTGTTCTTGAATCATTGTGTTCCCAGAGAGATAAAAGACTTTTCAAATTGGATTCAATTAATTAAATAAAAGAAAAGGACTAGCTAGCTGTCGGTGGTCGCAGATTATATGTTCGTGCATGTTTGTTTTTGTTTTTAGTAATGAGATCACCGTTAAAAAAAAAACAACAGTAAAAATATGAATTTATTCCTTTCGTTTTCATGTTTTTTTTTTTCGCTGTATATTACGGGACAAGAATATTCCTACCAATAGAGGAATGACGACTAGTCGTTCAGCTCTTCCATTACAAGCACGAGAGGATAGATGACACATAGAGTTATGCCACCTTTTCCTTTCTGTTTTCTAGTTGGTTATACGATACAAACAGAACAGGATGTATATATATTACTCCCTTCTGTAAAAGGAACAGCACTTTGTGTGGGAGAAGAATTATTCAGTACAGGTAGAAAACTTGTTCATCTCTTCCATGAGTCGATTGTTTTTCTTCTCAAGGTTTCGATAATTCTTACGCTGTGAAGAATTGTAATGCACAAAAGACATAAAAACAAAAACAGAAGTAAAAACAACACAGACGTAGTAAATAACGACCGAAGCCCTGCTCTGGACTTCTGGCAATGGCAACCCAACACAATGGAGCAGCATATAGCATCTTTCCACCAGCAGGGGGCGGAGGGAGGGTGTTCCAAAAACAACAAAATCACATGAAAACCCAAATTTATTTATAAAAAGAATTAAATCAAACGCTTATTGAATTCAAAAGCCGGGAACTAGATACTGATTTATAAACCTATCATGATCTCTGCTTATAATCATGAAATCTCAAAAGAGGCCATACACCATGTCTGGATTATTTTAAGGGAGTGACAATAAAAGAAAACATTTGACTGAGAGTATATCTCCTGATCACCGCTTAATTATATGCTCTTTTCAATGATAATGGAAGTAAATGATGAAAGAGAGAATTAAGAACCCTATATATTCCCAAACAACAATCGTGGTCGAGAAGCATTACACGCGAGAATCTCCATTCAGAGGTGGCCTTTTAAAGAGACATGTTTATCATAAACAAATATTATTTCTTAATCATGAAGCTTTATTTGCATGCTACTATATAAGCCATGGAGGGTTTGATGCAAGAGAAAGCATAGCAACTGATCATCAGGAATCCCTTCCTATATCTCCCTCGTAAATCCTTCTTCCCGCATGTGCTTGCTCTTACTGTGAGCACTTACAGCACATATATATCCAGCTGATATAGAAAAGCTTTCGGAGGCAGCTGAGAGTGCCAGAAATTGACAGAAGGGAGGATATGACGGTAAGAGCAATTAACTCGAATTAATCTTTATGCATGATGATCGTCTTTCATGTCGTGTTTCATTTATAATCCCAGGTGCGGCTTTTTTTTTTTTTTATGACAGCTGACAGTGGCCTAGCACATTCTGTGTGATGCCCTTCGCGAATTTGGACAAAAATTAAGCTGCTGTTATTTAATTTAATCTTATTACATGTCAATATTTTGTGCAAGAATTTCTTTCAAACATTATTTGTTTCAACTACATTAAGATCCTCACATGGTCACCCCATATAAATTAAGTAGATATTATCTATAATTTGCAACCAAAGCCATGCCCGGTGCTGACAAGCAATGGTGATGGTGGCTAAAGTAGGGAATCTCTCTTTTAAACACGAAGTGGCACAGTAACTCTTTTGATTGCAGCTTTACAAAAAAAAAAAAGTTCCCGCAAGGGGACAAGAGACACCCTTGTAAAATAACACAAGAGACAAATACGTAATTCCTTGATTCATGCGTTAAAATAATCTAATATCACACTCAAATCCCAAGCGGCTCAAGAATATTTTCAATATTTTCATTGCCCAGCCCAACTGCTTTAACTGTCTTTATCTAACTACAGTGAATGTATGGAGCTTGATTGAAATCCAGAAGGCAAAAAAAATAAAAATTACAAGTAGTCTAAGATAAAGAATTAATAGCTTGAATTTGGTTTTTGAGTCAAAGTATTGGGATAAGGAGACTTCAAAACCACGTGCCTCTGCAACATTTATGTTTTTTTTTTCCTGGCCTGCCTCGTGCCTCTTATAAATACCCACCGCTCCATGCCTTTCTTGGTATCCCTGAAATTAACTCGCTCTTTTCTCTAGCTAATAAGAGCAGTTCCTCTGTCTGATACATAGCACACTCTCTTTGTCTCTCCCTCTCGAAGCACCTATAAAAACTAGGCGCCAAACCAAACTGGGTTTTCTTAGGAGGTGTGTGATTGTGTCTCTGTGTCGGTCTGAGACTAATTCCACACTTGAAACCGGACTTGGATCGATCAAGGAGGGAGCCCCGTCACTTTCTTTCGACACTTCTTTCTTCTTGCTTTGATGTTACTGTATTCAGTGCACAGACTCTCGTATAGTTCAAGTCATTAGAGATTCTTTTATAGCATAACTCACACAATTATTGGTATCTTTTGTTAACAAAGATGGGTGAGAACACATCCGCAAAGAACCAACTCCCTCACCAGGTTTTCAGCGTCTCAATTGACACCAATCCACAGAGTGGCTCCAAGTGGTTTGATGATGATGGCCGCCCCAAACGAACTGGTAACTTTACTCTTCTTTATTTGATATTCTGGACAACTCTGAAAGAAGAAGACAAAATATTAGCCATGTGGTCGTGTTTTTTATCCTGAGTCTTTCTTTTGTTGTTTCTTTAAACAGGAACTGTGTGGACTGCAAGTGCTCACATCATAACAGCTGTTATTGGGTCCGGAGTTCTCTCCTTGGCTTGGGCTATTGGTCAGCTTGGATGGATTGCTGGACCAGCTGTGATGCTTTTGTTCTCGCTTGTCACTTACTATACTTCTATTCTGCTCTCTGCCTGCTACCGCTCTGGTGATCCTGTCAATGGCAAGAGGAACTACACCTACATGGATGCTGTTCGGGCCAACCTTGGTAAATTTACTAACACGTGTATTATTAATTAGATTATAGTGGTTAATTTTAAGCGTTCTAATTGTTTTACGCGGTAATTTTTAATTTTCACAGGTGGAGGAAAGGTCAAAATATGTGGATTTGTGCAGTATGTGAACCTTTTTGGTGTTGCCATTGGCTACACAATTGCATCTTCTATAAGCATGATGTAAGTTTCAGTTCAACCAAGAATTTGTAACTAACTTTGCTTTCTTCTTCTTGTTATTGCTGGTCTCATTGGTTCTTGTCTTTTGACTACAGGGCAATAAAGAGGTCTAATTGCTTCCACCAGAGTGCTGGAAAAGATCCATGCCACATGAATGCCTATCCATATATGATAGCTTTTGGCATAGCTGAGATACTTTTGTCTCAGATTCCTGGATTTGATCAGCTACACTGGCTCTCTTTTGTCGCTGCAGTCATGTCCTTCACTTATTCGTCAATTGGTCTAGGACTCGGCATTGGTAAAGTTGTAGAAAAATAAAAGAGTCATGGGAAGTCTCACTGGAATAAGCATTGGCACTGTGACACAGACCCAAAAGATATGGAGGAGCTTTCAAGCACTTGGTGACATCGCTTTTGCCTATTCTTACTCCATGATCCTCGTTGAAATTCAGGTATATGAGCTAAATATATTTTCTCTCATTTGTTTTATGCTTTGCCAATTAAACTGACTAATTGTTCGGTCCATTTCATGACAGGACACAGTCAAAGCCCCACCTACAGAAGCCAAGACGATGAAGAAAGCAACTCTAATAAGTGTTGCAGTCACAACCCTTTTCTACATGTTCTGTGGTTGCTTTGGATATGCTGCTTTTGGAGACCTATCCCCTGGCAACCTCCTCACTGGATTTGGCTTTTACAATCCATATTGGCTACTTGACATTGCCAATGCTGCTATTGTAATCCACCTTGTAGGTGCATACCAAGTTTACTGCCAACCCCTCTTTGCCTTTGTTGAAAAAGAAGCAGCCCGAAGATTCCCAGATAGTGACTTCGTTACCAAAGATATCAAAATCTCAATCCCTGGTCTCGGTCCATACAATCTCAACCTCTTCAGAATGATTTGGAGGACACTCTTTGTGGTTACAACCACTGTGATTTCAATGCTCCTTCCCTTCTTTAACGACATAGTTGGCCTCCTTGGGGCTTTGGGATTTTGGCCATTGACCGTTTACTTCCCTGTTGAGATGTATATTTCACAGAAGAAGATATCAAAATGGAGCACAAGATGGCTTTGCCTCCAAATCCTAAGTGTTGCTTGCCTGATTATTACCATAGCTGCTGCTGCTGGGTTCTATTGCTGGAGTTCTTGATGATGTCAAGACTATCAAGCCCTTCCAGACCAGTTATTAGATTATCTGAATTTCATCAGTATCACCATTGATGAACACATATCTCAAGAAAGACAAGCAACCAACCTAGTAATCTAGGATTTTAGTCCCTTTTCATGTTCATATAATTCCCGAGGTGATGATCATGTTAATTGATCGTCTTATTTCAATGTAATTTTCTGGTTTATCTGAACAGTATAAAAAAAGGTGGGGGCCATGCATGTAATGTAAGTGTACTGTAAACATGTGTCCCTGATTATCTATCCTCCCAGCACTGTAACTTTTCAATGCCAGCTGAAAGAATTTCTGCAAAGGGTTCCCCCTCTCACTTACTAGTTAATTCAACTCCCCTATGATATGGAGTGCTCACTTACTAGTTCATTCAATTCCCCCTGTGATATGGAGTGCTCACTTACTAGTTAATCAATTCCTTTTTCTTTGTTTCATCAATTAATACCTAGTATTTGCCTGTTAGTCTACTGGTTTGAACGGTTGAACCTAAATTCAACCCTAGATTTGAATACTTGTTCCAGCAGTTCAAATCAGCATATGGCATCTCAAGATGGGAAATGGTATTTTTATTTTTACTCGTCATTTTTCCTGCTTGAATAGAAAAGCACAAATGGGCATCTTAATTTTACACCATTGAAAGTGCATACAGTGACAAAAAGGAGAAATTAAATAATCTTGACAATCCAGTTCATGCTGTGGAACCAAGGCTGATCATATTCAATCTGACAGAAAGTTGTACATGTACAGGTCATGAGAGCACGGTCAAGTGATTTTATGGTGGATAGATCGATCAACTTCGACAGCATTAAGTACAAGCTCTGTGATCTTTTTTATGGGGAAACAATATCAGATATGATTCTTTGTTTGAACTATAGCAACAGTGAAAAAGTTTAACTTTTTTGGCCCAAATTCCTTGGCTAATAAAGGCGTTAGACACAAAAAATTCCATAAAAAATAAAATATATATAAAAAAAAGGAATGTTGGTAGAGAACCCTGTATTGACACAAAAGGTCATGGTGGAGAGGGAAAGCAATGGCAACATGTCGAATTAACTTGGTCTTTCCTTTCATGAAAGCAATGGTTTCCTAAAATCGCACTGTGAGACATGTAGACTCGGAAGAAGTCCAAAAAAGTGCATGCGATAGTGGGATTGAAACAGGTGAAAAGAAAAGGCAATGGGAATTTAGATTTTTCTGTATTGTTCTGTATAATTTCAATATCATCTTTGCTTGTTTTATTTTTATCGCTCCCTTAAATCAAGAAAATATTTTACTCTCCTAGCTAGCAAGCTTTTGAAGATTTTCCTCGCTCATAGAATAGCATGTGAGAACTATTTTGCCGAAACACTTTTGCGAGTCCAGTTTAGCATTTGAAAATTGAAAGGAGAAAAACAAAAGGTGGACCATCTGCACAAGCTCCTATTGACTACAATGTTATATTTATATTGTCACCTTTCCCAGGAAATGAAATTATGCTATAGAGGGTAACGAACCGTGAAATCTCTGGTATTTTAGAGTCATATCCTTATCAAACGGGATCTTTAGAAGTCAAATATACAAAGTTACAAACTTTAGACTTCAATGACGATGCATGTTACAGTGTTCTTCCTGTAACATTTAAAATCACTAAAGGTGGTGGGCAAGGCGGCCGCAGCCGCCGGATTGTCCCTCCTGAGTGGTAGGGCCTAATCTTCCCGCCGGCGAAGATTATTCTCACTGAACTTTTCTCAAGGTCTAATTTGATGTGCTCTTAGTGGGTTGGTGTTGTGAATCTTACCATGTCCTGTCATTTTGCCCTTCCTGCTTCGTTAATATATAACATAAAAAAGCAGTCCTTTCTTTTCCTCTTTCATGGTAATCACTGTCTTATACTGGAGAGAATTGGAGAAGATTCTCCGAGGAATGAGGAGAATTCAAGTTCTTTCTCTAAGCTTTGGTGGGAGTTGAAATTGGAAAGTGTAATAATTAATTGCAAAATGAGATGATTCAGTGGAGCCATATGGATCATCAGGTTAATTCAATTTATTTTTCTTTATTCTTGAAGTCAATGAGTGCAGTGTAATTAAGCAAGAGGTAAATGGAGTATTCAGTTGAATTTATTGATGTTTCAATGAATCTACATAAGACCAAAGTGACGGTTGTGGTGTGACCAAGTGGTGAAGCAATTAGCGATACTCAAGTAGCATCGCATGTTGTCTGTTTTGGGCTTGCCAATCCCAGCCGAGGATGAAGTTGCGGGTCCAAGAAACAATGATGAACTGTCAAGCCTTGAATTTTCTTCTATGGGCTATGTCGGAGAAACCTGTGGATATCTTGAAATGTCAAAATGCAAATTCCCCCACTTATACATTGCGGTTGATTTTTTTATAATCAATAACGCCAGAAGGAAAGGTGATGGAGTAGGTTTGGATGCTTTTTTATTCGGTATCGTGATAATAATTATTTTTTAAATAATTTTTTATATTGAAATATATATTAATGATATTTTTTTATTTTTTTAAAATTATTTTTGACATTAGTATATCAAACGATTTAAAACATACCATCCATATTAAATTTTAACAAAAAAAATTAAATTTTTTTGAAAACATGGTACAACAAACGCATTCTTAGTTTAGGAACAGTAATGGGCATTCACGGTTCCCTTTTATATATATATTGGCTATCAAGTATTTATTGAATTTTAGGTATTTATTATCTAACTATTATTTATTATTTAACAACGAATAAGATATTTATATGTATTAAATGATAAGATTCTAAATATATATTTTGGGTTAGGTTTAGATCAGGTTTAGCAGCATTCATACTCTTCCTATTATTCATTAAATAAAATAATTATTAAAAAAAAACTCATCTAATATCTTTCAGATTCTGATTAAATTTACTTCGAATTTTTTGTACCTTTCTTAAGAAATAGAAAGAAAGACTTTTTTTTGGGACTAGACTGAATAGGTTTAGAGTCTGTTTGAAATTGTGATTCCTAATACGGTTTAAAATGTTTTTCGCTTAAAAATGCATTAAAATAATAATTTTTATTTTAAAAAAAATTATTTTTTTATATTAACACATCAAAATGATCTAAAAATATATAAAAAATTTTTAAAAAAAATAAAAATTTAAAAGAACACAATTTGCACTGTGTTTCCAAACATGGTTGGGACCTTTTGAAAACGCGATCTAATTCACGCTTCCAAAAAATTTAAATTTAAATTTTTATTAAAAATTATTTTTTTATGTTTTCGAATTATTTTAATATATTAGTTTTAAAAGTAATTTTTAAAAAAAAATAAAAAACATATTTTAACATATTTTAAACTTCATCGTAATCACAATTCTAATCAGACCCTTTGAGGTTTGAACACAGGTAATAGTCGTGGTCTCCTAACGGCCATAGGACCATGTCCACCCAAGGCCTTCACTTGTAGCGAGTATGGAGCCGATGATTTGATGTGGTTTCTACTCATCAAGTCGGCCCAATAATCCATAGTTGAATCAAACTATGGGATCTAAAATCCATCAAGCATGGCCCATGGTATAAAAAAACATATTTACTCGCAGGCCCTTAAACCTATTGGCAAGCAGCGCCTCTAATCTGGTGGAAGTGGTGGAAATTGGAATGGACTAATCTGCCTCCTCCACCTTCCCTGTAAAATCCATGCGTGATGATTTTTCAACGAGTGTTTGATGATGTTCATCTTCAAATTAATTCGGATGTTCAATGCTTATAATAGTAATATGATTTTACAAAATTAACGTGAAAAGAAAATGTTTGATGTGAAATCTTATCAAAAGCAACTATATAAAAAAATTTGAATATTTAATAAGGTGAGATTTTTAATGGACAACCCGTAGTAATTAAATATTGTTTTACGACGAAATAAAAGAGATAAAGATAGTTGGAATTGATATAATTGTGTTTAGTAATAGTGTATAAGATACATTGATTCTTGTCTCAACTGTTTCCATCTCCTCAAATGTTGTCTTTAAGGATTTTATTCAGCTAGGAAACTATGGAACATTCTTGGATGAATGACCAGCTAAAACCATAAATATTCAAACAATCACTAGGAACCTTCTATATAAACAAATGAAGATCATCACCAGTTAATGATCGATTATGGCAATCTCCAGCAATTTTGATCCCACCTCATAAGCAAGGCAAGCTTCAGCTGTTGCCCATTTGACCGTATCTTCTGCACACATATTGCTGTAGGTAAGAGGATCATACCTTGTGATCTTCCTATGCCTGACAAAGTCCAGTCCCAACACCTCCTTTGTCAGCTTCTCCCAATTGTACCTGCTGAAATCTTTCATGGAAAAGCTTTCTTGGCCGCTTCTCGCAACTCGACTCTCCTAGTCGTGGTCAGCAAACCCTCATTCTCCTCTTCAAGTTTCTTCACTACTCCTTCAATACCAACGCCAGCAACAATGGTCCGTTTATCGTATAGGAAGACATTTGAGAACGGGTCCCTTGTAGGCATGAAAACCATAAAGAAGGCAGCGACTTCCCACACAGTTGTACAATCTTACAAGCGATACATAAAGCATCGGGGATATGAAGTGATGCATAAGGCCACATTATGATTTTGATTTCGAATCTAGTGCCACAACGAAAGAAATACATTTAATATGATTGGAAAAATACATGAAATTGCAAGAAAAACTGTGTATAGATGCTACCTTCTTGTTTATAGTATCTGCAGCTGGCAAAGCCGATGCTGCGACAAGCATTGAGACCAGCAGCAACGCCCTGCCTATTGTGCTTGCCGTATATTTTTTTAACCTCCTGAACCCACTTCTTGACTTCGAGATCATCTGAACTTTGCATGGTAGTTAAGAAATATTTGTTTCCAATATAAACATCAACATCGTTTTCATACGTTTTGGCAGTGATCTCCATGGCTAAGTTCTTGATCTCTGACTTTGAAAGGGTTAGATACATATATTTAAACGCCTTATTTGAAACCATGTAGGTGTAGGATTACGCATCCACCTAGAATTCAAGCCTGAAGTGAAACAGGGATTAGAAGTTTTTACCATTCTTCCAAAAATCTGGTGATTTCAATTTGGTCCAGCAATTATAAATTCTTTTGTAACTTCAATTTTATCCATTTTATCCCTAATTTTATTTGTGCTGGTACAGTCAAAAGAACACGTCATCGTTACCAAATGATTTAGCGGCCACTTGTCCGATGCTAATTGGTAATCATTTTGTATTATTACACACTCACTTATGCTCAAAAAACAAATAAAACCATACCAAAAATAAAAAAAACAAAAGTGATGTTGAATATCAGCGAAAGCTGAAAAAATCAGATTTTGAAACTCAAGAATCATTAATTTATTGCGCCTGCAAAATGCACAGCGAAACAACCACCCCTCTGATTGTTCAATGGATTAAATTCACGGGCTCATGGAATATCATTATTACAATAAAGAATAAAAAATTGCCAGAGAATCTCAACATCAATGCAATTGGCAAATGGTTGTTGAACTTTTCCTGCAGAAGGGTTCTATAAATTTTGTAAAACCTGATGTTTCTAGAAGAAGCGTTAATTTACACCATCATACACAACAGCAGTGATCTTGAACGAGCATCTCTCAGCTATGAGCCTCAGGATTCATGCTGCAACAGAGGTATTGTACCTAAAAAGTGTAGAACGGCACAGCAGGGCACAAGCATCATTTACCTCGAAATGGAAGTCCAATAACTGCCAAATGGTATGGCCCAAATATTCAGAGGATTAGTCATCAAAGGCATTTAAGAGAGTTCCTCCTTGCTGAACTTGTTCCAAGCTTCCTGTTTAATGGGAGAAAAAAATTGGAAAAAAAGAACACAAAATTGACAAAACTTGAAGTTAGATGTGGCAAAGTAAATGTAGCTTTTAAACCACGGTTGAAAAATAAATAAGAAAAGAATCCAACATCCAATAATGAAGATACCTAATATCAACACTTAGAAATTCATACTGTACCTTGAGGGTATCAAAAACCTTCTCAGCAATATATTTTTGTTGGATAGTAGCACCTTTCTGTTGCACCTTATCAGGATGGACGCATAAGGTTGCCTTTCTATAGACTTTTTTCACTGAGGTAGAGGTGATCAAATCTGTCAGTGAAACTGGTTCCCAGTCACAATCAGGCCAAAGCACCTGCTCATCATTCCGCATATAAAGAAAAATATGTTGGTAATTACTCATGCTTAATTATACTAAGCAGAAAGGAATTCTTGAACATTCAATAATAGCTTCAAGACATGGGAATGACACTTCATTTTCCTTCGAACTACAACCCGACACTTCAAGCAGACTCTTAAACAGAGAGCACAGCAAACACACAAGTTGTAGAATCCAATGATGCTGCCAGTGGCCCTTCTAAGTGCTAAATTTTTTCCTTGTATAGTATATGAGTGATCGATATCGTATGGTGGGTTGTGAAAAGGCTTGGACTTCACACTATTAGAACAGTGCCTATAAAGCTACCACAAAAACAGATACGCAAAGGGTTTGGTGCTGGGGGGCACCATCATCAGATTAAAACTCTAATAACTCTGTTAACTTCACCATCATAATTCATAGATACCCAAGCATAAGATTATTGAACAGAATATATCAACATATTGATGATTCATAGTATTCATTCTCAGCAGAAACGGCAGTTGTGATCATCAATCCAGAAGCTCTCTTCGAAGATTGGTTCCAAATTCTCCTTGAAATGTAAGAACACAGTTTGGTAGGAACATAACTGTGTAATGGTCTATATTTAAATTCTAAAAACTCTTCAATTTGGAAGACTAACAGCAAAGAAATAAAAAGCAACAAATCTGGGAAAAAAAATAACATAGATGTGATACTTTCTTGCATACTCAAATGCAAAAAGATACTTCAAAAGGCAACAAATCTGAAAGACAAAAAAAATAGATGTAATCTTGCATACTAAAATGTGAAGATACTTTAAAAAGGCCGTTCAAAAACTCACGTATTGCAATGATGATAGCAGTGCACGCATATTGCCTTCTTTGCCTGCTGCCCAGTGCTTTATTTGAACATCCATTTTGTCAGCTATCCTCTGCAAATTAAGATCAGATATCACCACATATTACTCAAAGTTAAGAGGTTGCATTGCAAGGGAAAAAACAAAATATTAGAAGATATAACAAGTGTGAGCAACAAGCCATCCACTCCATCAATCCAGCCCCACAAAGAGACAGCAAGAAAGTAACTGATAGACGCGCTTATTTATATATAAACCATATGCTGCTTCACATCAACATATAGACTCGGTTCCTTTCAACTCATCTTTGACCCCAAAAGTTGTAGCACCATAAGCATTTATGCATCACACATATGGTACAAAAAAAAACAACCAATAATCTGCAGAGTCAGCACAAAAAAATCCAACTAAATCCATTGCAAGTCTAGGGCACAGCTGAAAATTACTTACACGCCTCTCCTCTTGCTCATGCGAAGTTTGACGGTCACGCTGGTTCATATCAGCAACTGCTTGTTCCTGTAGATACAACAATCCAGATTTGTAAAGTCATCTCTTATGACGACAAATACAAATTTAATCTGCAGAGTAACAACTATTCAATTTCACTCAGTCAACTAGGAACATCAGCTATGTGCTTTAGATGATAAAGGAAAGAGCTGCAGCTATGACTCAATAGCCAGCAATCATTATTACTCAATGCTGGCAAGATGAAGTAACTCTTGAAGTACACGATGTACGAGATGAAGTAACTCAGAGTGTAAGATACTGGCAAGAACCAGAGATGGACAAATCACTTCTTTCAACTGCTACTCAAGGAGTTTTGTACAAAAAGGTTATCAATTAATGATTATTGGAATGGAATTCATCAGGCAGAAGAGCCGATAGATAAATACTATCAGGTCAGCTTTTGCAACTTTGTAATCCTTTTCTGTTCTTGTTTCATACATCAACTAATTTCTTTTCACCTTCTATATAAACAAGCATGCAGCATATTAATATAATCCAAGAGAAAAGAATAAATTCATCCAGTCAATAGCATAATCCTAATCACATTTGATAAACGAGTGAAAAAAATGGTTTGAAGTAAGACACACCATTCGATCCCGGGTCCTCTGGTGACGATCCCATCTGGCTCTCCTTCTTTCTTCACTTTCCCCATCAACTTCCTCAAATTCTCCAGATAACATGGCATCTTTGGCAGCGTAAAAGCCATCAATATTAGATAAAACAACAATGCACCAAAAGATAATTTCTACTGCTACCAATGAAAGCCAATTTCAACAATAAATTACCTCCAAAAATTGAAGAAAGGTCACCAATTACATTTTTTGCAGAAGTCTTCCTTATGCCAGGTGAGAAAGTGGAAGATTTTTTAGTGGGGAATTCAGGCTTTCCTTTTGCATTTATCTTTGCATCAAATAGAGGGTCCTAACAAGGGCATCTGGAGTCAAATAAAAACAAGCTGCTGGTGTTACAGAAACAATATACTCTTGTATCAGTGTTTCTTACCGGAACTTCATGCCTTGACTTTGGCACACTGCTGGAACGAGAACCCCTGCCGAAAAATAACTCTAGATCATCTGCATTTTCCTTTACTTCCCTAGCATGACGACCATTAGATCCACTATGAGCATTAGTTTGCATCCTACCCATAGCAAAGTCCTCCAGTTCATCTATGGCAAAAACATCCGAACTCTTTCCTGCATCATGGAGCATCATAACACTATTAAGATTATGAGAAGAACAAATGACTTAAGGAGGCAGAACAATCCTTACCTGTCTTCAGAACTTGCCCTGGTTTTGGAGGGGGTCTCAATGGCGGGGAACGATTTGACAAAACAGTAGATTCTGCTCTTCCAGAATGATTAAACTTCCCAAATTCCTCCAGTGGGTCTGTGGACAGTTTTGTTTTGGTTGAAGTTTGTTCAAGTACTACAAAAGGGTCTTCTGTTGAGGTGAATGCTGGTGTGGTTCTTATATTTTCTCTGCAAAAAAAATATGGTGACAAGAACAAAGCATCAGAATTGCACGTCCATGGCCATGCCCCATTACATCATACAGAAAATGGGGTCAAACTGAATAGGTCCAAAACAGATTTGTAAATCACTCAATTAGGAGAAATATGCTGTCTCAATTAGGAGAAACACTTTGAGCTATCATCCTGTCTCAATTTTTAGGCCATCAAACTACCATCTCATCATTTTCTTGTTATGTGTGGCAGGTAAACAAAATAGGCGCATCAAAGGTACATTGAACTGCACATAGAGAAAAGCACGAGATGGGAGCTGAACATTGTGGATAATACCCACATAAGGTACAAGTACAGTGAGCTTAAATCCTCCATCTATTTCAATAATCATACATAAAACACGATATTTATCACAGTATGCAAATAATTTCCTAGATAAACAAACCAAGAGCAGTAAATAAATAAAGCATTGACATTTAGTTAAAAATAAATAAATAAAGAACAATTAAGCAAGTAATCAATGAAACCATCAAATTTCCTGGGGAAAAAAAACACATACTCTTTACTTGATGATTTGCTGGAACCAAATCCGGGTATCAAATCATCATAACCAACAGATCCATTCCGGCTCGGAGGCTTCAATTTTGTACCAAAACCCCCCAACAAGTCATCAACCGGTGCCCTTTGCTTGGCGGCCTTTGAGGAAGAAGAGGTAAACGCCCCAAAAATATCATCGTCATCATTATTATTAACTGTTGAACTAGAAACATTTAACCCACCAAATATATCATCATAAAAAGACGATTTCGCATTCGAATTTTTAGTACTTGAAAACACAGAATCATAATCGAAACCAAACCCTGTGCTAGTTTGTTTTGAATTCTTTTGAAAACCGCCAAAAATGTCAAAATCATCACCAAAATTCTGGGATTTCGAATTGCTACGGAGAGTTTCGTGATCATCCATGAAAGACCCATTAAAGGAATGGGAATTATAGGTTGATTTAGAAGAATATGGGGAGGTTTTCGGGTTTGACGAAGCGAAATTTGGTATTTGGGTATTATTGGATCCTCTCGATGCCGCCATTGGTGCTGATTTCCCTTGCGGTTTTAACCCAAAACGTTCTGTCAATACACCAAACTCGTCCATTTTCTTAAAAAAAACAAAACAAAACAAAAATGAGCTACAAATAAGAAGGATTCTTTCTAATCAATTCTGAGAAATGAGTTTTTTGATCCGCAAAAATAATATAAAAAACTGATAAAATTGGAGTGGACTTGAAGCAAAAGAAAGGGCGATCTTGGAAACGGTAGAATTTGGTTTTATTTGCCTTTTTTTCGAAGAAAAGAAAAGAACTAAAGAGTGAATTCAGGTATTAGATGGTGTAGACAAAATGGCGGGAGTTGGATGATAAGGAAAAATAGAAAGGACAGAATTTTCTGGGATTTGTAAGAGAAATTTTAGATTTCAGGGGACTTTCTGTATCTCTCTCTCTAACATTTCTATGTCTCTGTTTATATGTCTGTTTGTTTGTGCTTGTGGAATAAGACCAGGCCAGGCTAGGCGGTGCGTGGAAATGTGGAAGCAAGTCTCCTACGACTACGAGTGGTGGGTCATGTTACGTACATCTGGATCTACTCTACATTACACCTCGAACCTCCTCCTTATTTTTTACTCGTATTTCCTTCCTTTTCTTTTTCCTCCTCCTCCTCCTCCTCCTCCTCCTCTAAGCAAATCATCCATGATTTTCTCTACCAGCTCGCCGCTATCATATCATATTCTAGTTATTTAAACCGCGAGTTTCGCTTCGAGCTATATTAAAAAAAAATTAATATGCAGATTTTTTTAATGTGTTTTTTTGTGTAAAAGAATTATAATTATAAGTAATAAATTGGTAATTATATGTATAAATAACTGAAAAAAATAATTATTGATGACTAAAAATAAAATTAAAAAATAAATATAAATTAACATATTTGATTGTGTTTATATGAGATATTAATAAGATTATGTTTACTAAAAATTTTTATTAAAATTATTTTTTATTCAATTAAATAATAATAAAAGTAGATATGAATGAAAAAAATATTATGCAATGTTACGCATATTAAAATATTATCTAAAAATAAATTTTAAATATGTAAAACATAAAAAATGTTATAAATGAATCGCAATAACTTTTTCAAAAATTAAATATATATAAAACAATTTTTTTTAAAAAAATCTATTCAAAAAAGACTAAATAAGAAAAATTAAAAATCACTTAAATAATTATTTTAAAAAATGCATATTGAAAAGGTATAAATTAAAATAAAAACAAAAATTATATATAAAAAAAACAGTGTGTTGATAAACATAAAGTTCGTCTTGCACTAATTAGGAATTATTTAACGATAAATACTAAGAATCACCCGATTAACTTTACCGAATAAACATTGCTTTATGTGTTTTTATAACTGCCATTTACTCCGAGTTTAAACATTTCACAATCACCTTATTAACTTTACTCGTTTGCATATGTGCTAAAATTGATTTTTTTATTAATTTTTTTAAAATTAAAATTGTTGGTATTTTTTAATTGAATGCTAATATCATAAATAAATTTTAAAAAATAAAAAATATATATACATATATATATTTTAATAAATTTCCAAACAAAAAACATTTTGAAAAACAACTTCAATAATACTCTCAAATAAACACTAAGAACACGTTTGTTTTTGTATTTTAAAAATATTTTTGAAAAAATTAAAAAATATTTATTTTATTTATTTTAAATTGATATTTTTTTAGTATTTTTTATATTTTTTTGATATACTATGTTAAAAATAATTTTTTAAAATTAAAAATTATTTTAATATATTTTTAAGTAAAGAATATTTTTAAAAATTATCAATCGCTAAACTATCAATCATATTCTAAACAAAAAGAAATTCCCACCGTGAATCATTACCGTTTTGATGATTCGGCAAAAAATCATATGCTCTGTGGCACCGACAATCTGAAAAGGGCAGCCCGGCTTTTAGCTTAATTTGTCCCTCGTTTTTTTATCAAGTTCCCAATCTATATAAATAATTCTAATTTATCCTTGTACTTTAGTTTATTCTGAAATCTTCCATTCCAGTCGATATCCTCATATAAAATGGATGAAAATCTCATCACTCGAGAAACTTACCATTTATTAAAATACAACCTCGTTTATTAAATAAAATAAATTTGAACAAAAAAATTACCATGTGGTACTATATATTTTTCCATTCTTATACCTTATAATAAATCAAATTGTGTGGAAGTTTCACACGTGACGGCATTTTTAGTCGGTTTAAATGAGAATGCTTGATAGAATGATAGATTGAAGAAGGATTCCAACATCAGGGTTAAATTGTAAGCAATTAATCTTGCAGGGACAAG
Source organism: Populus x sibirica (assembly GCA_019202695.1). Classification (NCBI taxonomy): domain Eukaryota; kingdom Viridiplantae; phylum Streptophyta; class Magnoliopsida; order Malpighiales; family Salicaceae; genus Populus; species Populus x sibirica. The sequence continues at coordinate 54,315 of JAGMVL010000643.1, read as the reverse complement.
TTGAAGATTTGAGTTAAAATACAAGGACTGGACCAGATTCTCCCTTGATTTGACGTGGTTTTTTATTAATAATGATAGTGATGGAAGGGTAGCAATGAAACTTCATAATTGCGAGTCTGTTGACAGCTCACTGTCTCCAATTTTAAAAACTTGGATAGTGAGATGAAATGATAAGAAAAGAAGCCACAAGCCAGGGACGGTCCTCAAGTGCCAGCCAACCTGAATAGATCTTCCACTGTTGTCTCCAGCAAAGCTAAAAAGCTTTTTTGTTTTTTTTTAAATAATGTTTTTTATTTATTTTAAAATAATTTTTTTATGTTATCAAATCGTTTTAATGTACTCATATCAAAATTATTATTTTAATTTATTTCTAAATAAAAATATTTTTAAAAATAATTATTTTCACAATATCAAACACCCCCGAAAAGAGTTTTATCATGCCTATAGTTAGCCATGGGCTTTTGGAGGAGACCCCAAAAATAAAATAAAAACCCAGCAACATGCAGTTGAACTCCGGTCACGTGACATGAATTGGATATTACGAGTTGAATTTTGCAACAATTGAGAGAAATGCAGCGTCTCTAGATACCTAATTGCAATAATTTTCTACCCAACACCGAGTATTTTCAAGGCATTGACAATTGTATTTGGGTCAAAGAAGGGGAGGGGGCTGATGGAAGATTTTATTAGACGCTTGAAATCAAATTAAATTAATAAGGGACAGAATTATGAATAGTTTTAGCACAGAGAGTCTCAATGGACTTGTTGGCTTGCAGCTGTCAGCTTCGATTTTAAAAGGATCCATGTGGCGGGGCAACCATTCAACCACCAGTACCAGCGCACCTTACGCTGTCGAGCCCGACCGAAACGTCGACCCGGTTAAGACTTAAGAATATCGTTCTGGATGTGCCCAAGGTCTTGCTTCCTTGCATTGTGGCATCAAACCTCCCATTTATCACCGTGACATTAAGTTTGTTTTTGGTAATTTGGTGGAAGTTCTTTTTGCTTTTTAGTTAGTATAGTGAAATTACTCCTAAAAAAATTAATCCGAGTACATGAGATTAGGTAAATTTAATGTCACGGTGATTAGGTAATCATTTTAATGCTTTTTTTAATGTTTATTTATTTTTAAATTTTATTTTCCTTTAATTTTTAAATTTTTCATATTTGGTCACAATTCTTTTAATTGATATTTATCTTATTTGGATGCTTTTTTAGAATTTAAGAATTTTTTTTACAATTCCATCCTTCTTCTTTTTTCCAAGTGATTTGATCCTTGTTTTTTTTTTCAATTGCAATTCTTATTGATTTGGATTTAAAAAAATTATTTTGTTTAAAATCATCCTCCAACATTAAATAGATTGGAAATCGAGCTTCCTAGTTGAACCCGAGTCTATAATTTTATAAGTTATGAATCTAGATGATTAACCATGGTCTAAAAGGTTCAATCGAGTTTGCTTGTTTTTTTTCCTTTTTAAACTAATATTTTTTTTAGTTTCATCATCCAACAATTATTTATTTCTTAATTTTTTATCTTCATTATTTAATCGAACCCGAGGTCAATTTAGACTTGGTGTGAACGAGAATAAGAGGGGAAAAAAAAAGACAGATTGTCCAACCAAATTAACCTAATGTGATCGTATTCATTACCTGGGTCATCAATTTCATGGGATAACATGGGTCAATACAATGTGATATCATCTTTTCATTTCACTCTTTGGATTTTTTTGTGATTTAATCCTTTAACAGTCCGCTATTTTACATTTGAGCGAGGGTTAGGAGGGGTTAAAATGATGAAGATATTAATTTTTTCCTTATTCAGATCCCAGTTTGAATAGGATAACCACTTTACTCTTGATCTATTAGGTTGAATAAACAACACCAATATTTTTTTATTTATTAACATATATATATGATGGTCTATTGATTTTATATTGTAAAATGGTTAAGTTTTTAATTCTTATTTAAAATTTTTTATCACATGTAAAAAAATCACAACACTCACTTTTTTTTTATGTAGTCGTTGAATTTTGATCTGACACGCAGTGAAACATAAGTCTGACCTAGTCGTTTTACTATTTATCAATAAATGGTGGTGGTAAATTCTAGAACTAATGACAACACATTCATTAACAATCACGAGTCCAGCTAGACACCTTAATAAATTGGTCTAGTAGTTAGTAGATGAAGAGATATGCTTATTTTTTGAATTTTCAGTTTTCGAAACTAGAGACCAGTATTTAGAGAAATTTATTTAAATATATTATAATAATACTGGAAATGAGTCTTTAAGATTGTTAAAAAAGAGATTTTACCCTCCATAGACATACAACTTATTTCGAGAATATCCTTCTTACGTAAAAAAAGAAGAAGAAGAGATCTCACTTAGATTTTAGCCATTTCATGTTGTTGATGATATTGACTTAATCAGCATCTGAACTGATTGATCCAACTAAATCCAAGAGAAACTTAATTGAGGCAACTCCTATGGTTTATTTAAATTTTTTTTGTCTAAAATAATATTGTTTTATTGAAAAATTAAAACAATGTTATTTTAAAATTGATTCGTACTAAACTCCAGGTTGAGTACGATAAGCATGGTTAGTGAATATTAACAAAAAAAACTAGAGGGTGTGGCTGAATCACTGTAGCTACACCCCAAAACACTATTTATTTTGTGTTTTTGTAAATAGTTTTTTTATATCTCACCTTTCAACAATCAAATATTTTTCTTTTTTTTTATTTGTATTTAGTTTTTTTTTTAATTTTATCCCTCAATATTATATTGTTTTGGAAACTATGATTTATATATATATATATATATATATATATATTTGTTAGGTTATATACTGGTCTCATGAATTTAATTTATCATTCTTAGTTTTAACCTTCTCCATTAGATATGTTGGAAGTTGGACTTTATATTTTATTTATTTAATTTTTATGAATTTATCTTGATATTATGCATGGTTCGTGGGTTTAATATATTAATTGGGTTAACTCATGCATTTCGTTAACTCTATTTATTTGTTAGGATCCTTTTTTAATCAGGTTTTGTATTTTTTTTATGGCATTATCTTGATATCATCAGAGTCACAGGTCATTTGTTGGAGTTCTGCAATTTTATATGTTGGCAGTGAACCTTTCAACAGAGGAGACTTGGTCGTATCTTTTGAAAAGTATTGTCAAGTGATATTTTAATGAAACCTAACAGTTATTGCATGATTACCACAAACCAATTATTTTTCAATATTATACATTAAGTGAATTGATAGATATAAAGTTTTTATTTCACAAATAGAACATGATGGCATGAATATGAATGTTACAATAGATTTTTTTTTAACAAAACCAATAGATTGTACTGAGAAGTATATGTGACAAGATGAGAGAGACCCCATTTAGATTAAGGTGTTCTTGAAATTGATAAATTAATCTTTTTAATGTTTCATGATGATTTTGATATACCAATATAAAAATATAAAAAAAACCTGAAAAAAATTATTTTGTTATTTTTTAAGTGAAAAACACTTTTAAAAAATATTTTATACCACAATATCACAATATTAAAACGATATTTATTTTTGCGGTGACACAACCATGTCAGAATTTTATGATGCGTAATTTAATGAGAACAATTTTTTAGTATTGTCATAACCCAATTCTGGGTTATTCCCAAAAATCAATTTTTTCAAAAAAAAAAAAAAAAAAAAAAGGTCATCACGTTCATCATCTTCCCCGCGAAGCTGCCCGAGTGGCCGACTTCAAGCCTTGTTTTCTGCCTCGTTTGTACCCGAAATTCGACAAAAAATGCACCAACATGTCCACCTAAAACACCTTTATCCTCTAGAATGGTCCGGTCGGGCCGAAAGACTTTTAGATGGCTCCGTTTATTGGCCCAAAGTGACCACCTCGGGCAGTCTGCAGCCTTGAACTGCCAAATTTGGCGGTTCGAGGTGCACACTTTGAACCAACGGCTTGGATTCCTCGGGTCGAATCAAGGGGCTGAGACTTTTTCCCCGTTGAAGACAAGATTACCCTCTTTCCATCCCTATAAATAGGAGCCAATTTCATGCTAAAGGAGGAAGCGAAAATCGGGTCCAAAGTAAGCCAAAAAACCAGCCTTCCTCCCTTTTCTCGCTGCAGATTTTCTTCTTTTCTTCCTCTTCCAGTTGCAGCCGCTCCAGCCAACTCCACCGCCAGCCTCGGTTCCTCATCCTCCAGCCAGCCATCGCCGCCACGCCGGGTGGTCCGCTCCCTTTCCCTTTCTTCTTCGCCGTCACTTTGTTCACGCATGAACAGTAGACGTGAATTACTATTCATGTCTACTGTTCATGCCGAAAAACAATTTTCAAAATTTTTCAAAAATATTCAAAAAAAATCATTTAAAAAATTTTGTGGTTTTCTCAAATATTTTTCCTCCAAGTTTGCTTAATATTGGTTTGTATACTTACATTGTAAGATACAAGTCCGGTATTAAAATACCCGGTTTTCTCCGAAATATTTCAAAAAAAAAAAAGAAAAATTTCAAAAAGGGAAAAAAATATTTTATTGCATACGGCCAAGTCCTAAATAATTTTCCAAGCATGTTTGTTTTCAAAAACAAAATCAAAAAAATTGCATCTTTCTCATGTTTTAAAAATCCAAAAAATGGATATCATAACTAGTTTATGATCATCCATTAGGGTTTGGCCAAAATATCAAAAACCTTTTTCCAAGATTTTTTTTTTTCTAGGATCCAGATGTAGACTTTAATATTTGTGGGGTGTAAAATTACACGATAAAGTACACCTTCGGGTATTAAAGATACAAGGGGTAAATAAATGCAATCCTAAAATTTAGACTTTAGAACGGTTAGGATTTAACCCGATAAGGTTGAGATTCCCTCACGAAGGGAGATCCGCCTTGAACCTTAGAAAAGACCAACGAATAGAAACTCGACCTAGAAAAAAATAATCAAACAACAATGTAGCTTACCTTAGGTAGGGTGCACTTGGGGGTGATGCGTCTTCCCCTTGCACAACCAGTCCCTTACTCGGACTCTCGAGACCATAGGTTCCTAGTGACCATAATACTAGGTGGCGACTCCAAAGAACCAAGCAAACCATAAATAAAAAAAAATCGCCAGCGGATGCCGCGCGGATTTTGACGTGCGACGAATGGCGACTCCACCGGGAAAGCCATGTCCGGTCGGACTAAGCATTGATTGTTTGATTGTTTTCCTTTTGTTGGTCTTTAATTTTAGCTCGCATTTTTTACTACTTTAGCATGCATTTTAATTTTGCGAATAAACCCAATTCTAGGTTAAGTGGGGAGTAGCGGTCTGCCTCATGACTTTCAGTCGGGGTTCAGATTCGTGAAACATCCAACTATGAACTGAGTGTTTACTCGGTAATGGCGGTCACAATGTGTCCCAACCATTTCTTGTAAACCCCTATACTGTCGTCACGTGAGGTGGTCACTAGCAGTTCATAGACCCTTTTAAGACTAGGTAGAAAGCCTACCCATCATGTAATGACCTAAAACCTTCCTTTAGAGCATGAACCCCTTACATATACATTTTGCATCGGTTTTTGCCAGTCATACCTACATTTGCATCCACACACATACATCCATCCATTGTAAATAACATACATACATGCAACGAGGTTGAAATATAGGTCCCCAAAGAGCCTACAACACCCGACTCCGAGCAAGAAACATGGAAGGTGAAGAGCGTGCTCACCGTGACGCTCATTTCCAAGAAGAGTTAGAATCTCTGAAAGAAAGCGTGGCTTGCCTCACTAGCTTACTCGAGCAAACACTTAGAAATGCCTCTGGTGAAGGTCCTTCCAACCGGCTCGCTATTTTTGTTCGGCCTCCGAAGAACAACTCAACCCGAAGAAACAATGAGTGAACATGGTCATGAACCTCCACACAGTCCGCTTTTGTGCACTCAATGCCACCAGCACCAACCCCCGCAGTCATAGATGCATTTGCCAATGAGTCCCACAAGACCAAGTCATCGATGACATTGATAAGATGGCGGCGCTAGAAGCCCGAATCGAGCCATTGAGAGGGTAGACTTGTACGATCCAGAAGACGAGCGGTAGAAATGTGTTTGGTCCCAAATGTAGTTGTCCCGAAGAAGTTTCGTGTTCCTGAATTCATCAAATATCTTTGGAACACAATGCCCCATGACTCATCTCAAATCCTACGTAACAAAATGGCGAAGTAGTACATGATGAAAAACTACTCATGCATTTTTTCCAAGATAGCTTAAGTGGGGCGGCATTAAACTGGTACATGAGATTGGACAACACCAAGATCCAAAGATGGAAAGACTTGGTGGATGCTTTTGTCAAGCAATACAAGTATAATATGGACATCACTCCTTGACAGAACCGTTTGTCCAACCTAGAGAAAAGGGACAAGGAAAGCATAAGGGAATATGCTCAAAGGTGGAGAGACCTAGCTGCTCAAGTACATCCTTCACTCCTGGATAAAGAGATGGTCACTCTATTTGCCAACACGCTCAAGGACCCATACTACGAGCATGTGATTGGTAGTTCGGCCCAACAATTTACTGACGCTGTGCGTGAGCGAACGCATAGAGCAAGGAATAAAGAGTGGTAGAATCTCTGCATTTGTGGAGAAAAGAGGCTTTGAAGATAAAAAGAAAGAGGTTGACTATGTTGAAAGTGGATATAGGGGTAGGAAGAACCCATTCCAGAACTATCACACTCCATCCCCTTCACCCCAAATTTCTAACATCAATCTCAACCCTACATTCCTCACAAGAAAACCCGAGCCTCAAACCAAACACCAAAGAGTCCAAGAGCAACTACCTCCATTACCGTTGCCCTTAAATGAGATGTACCAAAAGCTACTAAGCATCGGGCATATAGCTCCAGGAACCTTTGACACCTTTGCAACCACCTTACCCCAACTGGTACAAGCCCGACCTCACTTGCGAGTATCATCTTTGGTGCCGCAGACACAACATTCATACTTGCGGTGCCTTTAAGAAGAGGCTCATGCATTTGATTAAAGCTGGATGGGTAACCTTCGAAGGAACTCCAAACGTGAGTTCGAACCCTTTACCCAATCATGCTTCGGTACTTGGATCGGTGAATGCACTAGAGTGGAATGTTCCGAAAACCTCAAAGCACCGATGGCAAGAGCAAGGTGTGAAAAAGGAAATGTGCACTCTCAAGGATAGAGGACAAAGTTCCGCTATAGAATGGGAAGATGGAGCCTACCCAATTATTTCCTTTTGTTTGATCATGTCCATTTCAACTTTGTTTAGTCTTGTTAGCAATTTAGCTCATAATGCCACAAGACTTTCTCTATCAAATGAGCCTTTCCTGTAAATAAAATCTTGTGTTTTCTTTTTTGTGTGTTCATGCAAATAATATACTAAGCACACCTTTGTACTTACAAAACCACCGCACCAAGAATCCTTTGGTGTTTTTCCTTTTCTCCCAAAACAACAAGCGTGACCCCATGTTTTCACAAGGATTTTTGGGAAATCAAAGTTTAGTACAAAAACAGAAATCATATTGGTGTTTGTTCAAACAAACAAGTTACGGAAATTCGGGTGATTCCTTAGAGAGGTAACCATTCACCTAGAAAACCCAAAAACAAAAACACAATGAAGTGACTCTAAAGCTGAATTTTGATTGCATGAATAATGAGAAATCACTCTGCATACTCGCATGAACGCAAGGCTTATCGATCCTAATTGCATGCATTTGAGATGAAGAAAGGCCATCTTTGATAATCCTTTCACAAGGCTGAAATATATCCTTTGCGGTCCCCTTTTGAGCCTGGTAGCATTTTTCTTGAAATAACCTTGGCTAGGATCACACCCCACACTGGGGGGCAAGTGCAAAAAAATCCTTAATGACCAAAAGTGCCCAAATAACTCTTGGGGGGCATGAAAAACCTCAACGATTGAAAGTGCCCAAACAATACTGGGGGGCATAAAAGAAAATTCTCAATCAATCGAAGGTGCCCATACAAAGGCTGGGGGGCATAAGAAAAATCCAAAGGATCAAAAAAAAATTTTGAGAAAAAAAAAGCAAATGCAATGATGCTCAAAATCAAATGAAGAAAAAAATGAGAAAGAGCCCAAGCTCAACACCTGGGGACACCGTGGACCATTTTACAAATCAATTCCAAGGTCCAGAAATGTATGAACAAAAAAGGTTGGGATATAAGCACTTGTGATCCTTAGTCTTAAAATCCCTTAAACACCTTTTGAGCCTACAAATATCCTTTTCTTCATAGCCAAGAGCCCAAGCCTACGTTACGTGCCTAATCAAGCCCTTTCGATCAAAGGCAAGCAATTTGGATTGGTAGGCGTTGCTTTCTCATGCGAAGCAAAATCATTATTCATGCAAATAAAATGAATGCTTTAAAGACGGTTCTCAATAATCCTCAAATTGAAAATTTCAACCTTTTGTGACCCACCAGATGTCACTTTGTGTTTTTCACATTTTCGTCGAAAAATAGTTCTCAATAACCCTCAAATTGATATTCCAAACTTTTGTGACCATCCAAATGTCACTTCATATTTTTCACCAAAATCAAAACCAAAAGTTTTCATCACTTCTGAAAACCTCTCCATAGGAATCACTTGATTTTCTTCAGAATGAGTTTGCTTTGAACAAACATCAAAATGATTTCCGTATGCCTGAATAGCTTTGAAATTCCAAAAATTCTGCATGAAAACAGCTCCTTGTCAAAGACCAAACCTTATTCATTTAGCCTCATCCCCAAACCTGATTTGCATACTTGGGGGCATGATCAAGCTGGGGGGCAATCAAAAACATCTGGTAGAGTCGGCTTCATGATTCCCTTTTCCCTATCTAGGAAAAATGTCGGGCAAAATTGGCAACCCTTGAGATAAAGGGGCGGAGGACAAAGAAGTATGATGATATCAAGTCCTTCCAAGGGTCAAAATCACAAGATATGACTAGAGTAAGCAAGAGCGAAAAGAGTCGTCGAAGCTTACTATCAGAGACTCAAACTTTTGAGAAAATGAGAACTCCATGAAGAAAGGAAAAATCCATGAAGAAAAGGGGACCTACATTTCTCAGGTAAGTATACATGCATATTGATCATGATGCATTACTTTCAACCTTGACATATTAGTGTCTTATCATCACCTCTTTTGAGCGCGTACATTTAAGCCCTCATCATTTAGGTAGTGTGTTTTCTAACCTCGCCTCCATCTTTAAGTGGGCCTTCGTGCCCTCACACCTTAGGTAGCGTGTTTTCCAACCCTACTTCCTTTTTTAAATGGGCCTTCGTGCCCTCACATCTTAGGTAGTGTGTTTTCTAACCTTGCCTCCATTTCTAAGTGGGCTTTCGAGCCCTCACATCTTAGGTAGTGTGTTTTCTAACCATGCCTCCTTTTGAGTGCGCCTTAGAGCCTTCAACCACCTTAGGTAGTGTGTTTTCCAACCATACCTCCTTTTTAATGCGCCTTAGGGCCAACAACCATCTTAGGTAGCGTGTTTTCCGACCCTGCCTCCTTTTTAATGTGCCTTCGAGCCATCACACTTTAGGTAGTAAGTTTTCTAACCCTGCCTCCTTTTAATGTGCCTTCGAGCCATCACACCTTAGGTAGCGTGTTTTCCAACCATACCTCCCTTTTAGTGTGCCTTCGAGCCACCAACCACCTTAGGTAGTGTGTTTTCCAACCATACCTCCTTTTTAAGGTGCCTTCGAGCCATCACACCTTAGGTAGTGTGTTTTCCAACCATACCTCCTTTTAGTGTGCCTTCGAGCCACCAACCACCTTAGGTAGTGTGTTTTCCAACCATACCTCCTTTTTAACGTGCTTTCGAGCCATCAACCACCTTAGGTAGTGTGTTTTCTAGCCCTGCCTCCTCTTTTGAATGTGCCTTCAAGCCCTCACCTCTTAGGTAGTGCGTTGTCCAACCCTGCCTCTTTTTAAGAGCTCCTTCGAGTCCTAACCTTTTAGGTAGTGTGTTTTTCTAACCCTACCTCCTTTCGAGTGCGCTTTCTAACCCTCAAGAGGATTCATCATTCCTCAACAAGATGAGTCAATCATATCTCATCCTTGTTTTTCTTCTTTACAATGCTTACTATCTAAAGTCTCTTACGAGACTTTCTATCATAAGCATTGTAAAGAGGGGGCAAACTGTCATAACCCAATTCCGGGTTATTCCCAAAAATCAATTTTTTCAAAAAAAAAAAAAAAAAAAAAAAAAACTTGTTCATCATCTTCCCCGCGAAGCTGCCCGAGTGGCCGACTTCAAGCCTTGTTTTCTGCCTCGTTTGTACCCGAAATTCGACAAAAAATGCACCAACATGTCCACCTAAAACACCTTTATCCTCTAGAATGGTCCGGTCGGGCCGAAAGACTTTTAGATGGCTCCGTTTATTGGCCCAAAGTGACCACCTCGGGCGGTCTGCGACCTTGAACCGCCAAATTTGGCGGTTCGAGGTGCACACTTTGAACCAACGGCTTGGATTCCTCGGGTCGAATCAAGGGTGAGACTTTTTCCCCGTTGAAGACAAGATTACCCTCTTTCCATCCCTATAAATAGGAGCCAATTTCATGCTAAAGGGGAAGCGAAAATCGGGTCCAAAGTAAGCCAAAAAACCAGCCTTCCTCCCTTTTCCTGCTGCGATTTTCTTCTTTTCTTCCTCTTCCAGTGCGGCCGCTCAGCCAACTCCACCGCCGCTTCGGTTCCTCATCCTCCAGCCAGCCATCGCCGCCACGCCGGGTGGTCCGCTCCCTTTCCCTTTCTTCTTCGCCGTCACGTTTCACGCATGAACGGTAGACGTGAATTACTATTCATGTCTACTGTTCATGCCGAAAAACAATTTTCAAAATTTTTCAAAAATATTCAAAAAAAATCATTTAAAAAATTTTGTGGTTTTCTCAAATATTTTTCCTCCAAGTTTGCTTAATATTGGTTTGTATACTTACATTGTAAGATACAAGTCCGGTATTAAAATACCCGGTTTTCTCCGAAATATTTCAAAAAAAAAAAAAGAAAAATTTCAAAAAGGGAAAAAAATATTTTATTGCATACGGCCAAGTCCTAAATAATTTTCCAAGCATGTTTGTTTTCAAAAACAAAATCAAAAAAATTGCATCTTTCTCATGTTTTAAAAATCCAAAAAATGGATATCATAACTAGTTTATGATCATCCATTAGGGTTTGGCCAAAATATCAAAAACCTTTTTCCAAGATTTTTTTTTTTAGGATCCAGATGTAGACTTTAATATTTGTGGGGTGTAAAATTACACGATAAAGTACACCTTCGGGTATTAAAGATACAAGGGGTAAATAAATGCAATCCTAAAATTTAGACTTTAGAACGGTTAGGATTTAACCCGATAAGGTTGAGATTCCCTCACGAAGGGAGATCTGCCTTGAACCTTAGAAAAGACCAACGAATAGAAACTCGACCTAGAAAAAAATAATCAAACAACAATGTAGCTTACCTTAGGTAGGGTGCATTGGGGGTGATGCGTCTTCCCCTTGCACAACCAGTCCCTTACTCGGACTCTCGCAGACCATAGGTTCCTAGTGACCATAATACTAGGTGGCGACTCCAAAGAACCAAGCAAACCATAAATAAAAAAATCGCCAGCGGATGCCGCGCGGATTTTGACGTGCGACAAGTATAATAACTCATAATAGTTAGGATAAATTTGATGATAAAAAAAATAACTAGTAGTATTTTATTAATTATTTTTTGAGTTTATTTTTTTAAAAAAATACAAGTATGAAAGAGAAATTCTAAATAAAAATATTTTTATAATTTTTGAGGAGTTATGAATTTTATTTTATTTATTTATATTTATTTATTTTTAAAGTGGATCAAATAAGATGTTATTAGCTACTTTATAAACACCATAACAAAATTAATGGTTAATGATGTAATGTTAAGTAGAAATGATATTATCACGCGAGTAATCCACTTGGCATAAGCATTCTTAACACCCTTTTACGAGCTTAATTATGAAAGGAGAACATGAAATCATTTAATGTTCAATACCAATTGTATTAGAAATAGGTGGAGTAATTTTAGGGCTGGGCTTCTCCTATCCGACCATCGTGCCTTCGGATATCTTTACATTTAAATTATGGTTATGTTTGTTTTTTAAAATATTTTTATTTAAAAATATATTAAAGTAATTTTGTTTTATTTTTAAAAAATTATTTTTAATATCAGTGCATTAAAATGTTCTAAAAATATTTTTAAAAAAATAATTTAAAAAAAATTAAAATTTTTAAAAATATTTTTAAAATACAAAATTAAATAGGATAGTAGTATTTTTACGTTTCTACGTGTCAGGGTGGGGAAAATGTATTATACTTCATACCGAAACAAAATACAATAAAAAGGCTGGTGAAGGGATGGCTGGTCCGATCGGGGAATAGTCCCTTCCATTCAAAGGGTTTCCAAGCAAGTCTGTAGAGGGCAGGGAATCAGATTCAAATGATGGACAAAGTCAATGCTTTGTCTTTATCTTCTTTTTGACGAGACAACGGGATTTTTAAGCTTCAAAACCTGCGAGTGGTCTTGGTGGACTGAGTGGGGAGCTAGGTACATTTTGAAGTTCTATCAAGGGTTGTTTGAAAGTTGTGCGCACCCACCCAAACCCAGCAGAGTGATTAGGTCACGTGCAAACCCGGGCCTAAAGTGATGTAATTCGTATTTGGGTTTCGGGCCTCCAACTGCATTCCATGGCCCATTAGAATTTGGACCTGGACTTTGTTTTGTGTTGTGTCATAACCTTGGTAGATACGTCAACAATAATAATCATGATATGGGTTGGAAGCCTCGACGAATTGAATACGAGTATATAACAAGCAAGCAAGGAATTGAATGCATGCCAGTTTATGTAGCTTGCCTGTATCTTGTGGGGCTAGGTGTTCTCGGTAGTGTTTGTCATTGTATTAGTTATTATTTTTTAAAATATTTTTTATTTAGAAATATATTAAAATATGTCACGGTGAAGCTTGCTCTAAATTCAGTATGCAGGAATTATAGTGAGGATAAGTAAGGACAGCAGAAATCAGCCACGCCCAACATCTAAACAAATGGCGAGACTGCCATTTATAGATGAAATCACAACATGCCATAAATGCTAATCACAAGAGTAATTTCCTGAGCTATTGGCAGGACCAGACGTTTTGTACACCAAGTGTTCAATCACATTACACACATAAGTGGCAGTTTTCTTCAGGCATCAGGCATTTTCGCCCCACCGTATCACAAGACAACATATCATCTTTAAGAGATTTCAATGTGATAGTAACACTCTTTCTGGTGCTAAAAAAGAACGGCAATCTACGAGACATTAAAACAATAATCTTGTTTGTTAATGAGCTGCGAGCTCGGTGCTCTTGCAAAAAGAAGGAAAAGGAGATGTGGACAAGCAGCATGAATTAGCTTTGTACCTGAGGAGCTGGTTAGGTGCGCACAGCACGCTGCAAATCATTAATCTTTTGCTGTGAACGTATGTGTTATGGACATGTAAGATTCTACAAAATCAACGTGGAAGTATACAAAAAAGGAGCTCCAAATCACACAAGTCACGGTAAGAAAAACTGGAATCTATTGATTTCATGACAAGAAGACAATTCACTTGGTTGCAACGACAAGCCATCGACTGACTAGGTCAAAGAATTACTGTAGCAACTACTGTTCTATTTGAGATCGGAACTCCACCAATATCCATGAAACTAAATGATGGAGGATTTGCACCATCCAAGTCAAATAAGTAATTGTAAGAATCAAGAAGCCATTGAACAACACAATCATCTTTCACGTTCCATATCATCAAAGACCTTTCTTTTCCAACGCAAGATGCCAATAAATTGGTTATCTTTTATTCCAACGATCAACAATAGTACTCTTATGACAAAATGTTGAGAAAAACAAGACTACCTACCTCTTCGAGGTGTGAGCAAATGGATCAGCACAACTGAAGATATTGCCAGATAGAAGCACACTTTCCCCTCAGCTATAGCATCGCAATTTTGAGTATGAGGATCGAAATTCTGAAATGAATGAATTTTCCATTGAAAATAGAAGCTCGAAAAAGAATCGGGAATACATTTAAAGTATGGTGAAAATTCAGCTCCTCTTCAGAGCATTTCCTAAAAAACCAATGCTCATTTAGACGCTGTGCATGCTGATTAAGAATTTGCCAGCTTTCTCCACTCTACAGCTTACATCCTGTCAATAATACGAGTTTCTCTGTTCATTTGTTAGACTTCCCAAGTCAGTGCTGCACATTCCACCTCTCGAGTTGTCTCCAATGCATCCCCACCCATTCCTACTCCGAACCCATGGAGGAAGCATTTTAGTCCACTTCTGTTGCCTAAAGTACCTCCTACCCAAATCATAAGACCCCCTTGCACGTTTAAATGTTTGATGGTCTTTCGGACCTGGACTGTTCACGTCTGGTTGGTTAGCACCAGTCGTGCTTGGACTATTTTCATCCAGACAAGTGGTGCGATCATAACAGTCCTGCTTCCCTCGATCTGCAGTGTCATCAATCTCCATAGAGTTCATAGCAGATGGCAGAGTCCCTTTCTTACAGGAGGGAAGTGGTGGTAATGGCGGAAAAGGATGGAAAGGCATGCCAGGAGCAACAATCCAACCCTCTACAGTTTCAGCCAGAGGTGACCCTAATTGCTGCACAACAGGCAACGGAATTCCATACGAGACAGGAAAGCGGGAATTGAATTTCCTCTGTGGAAGGCCAACAACCACACCAACAGGAAACTTCAAATGGAAAATATTTTGGCGTGGGAGATCATCAACAGTAGAAGAAGCATTGGACACAAGAGCGGGGTCAATAGGAGATGAGAATCCTGGTGGAACATCCTCATGAATATTCTGCCTTCCATTATCGGCACCACTAGCTTCTTCTTGCCAACAATAACTGTGAACACAATGAGGGCAATAACTGTACTCTCCACCTGCCTTGTCTACATGATCTGGCACTTCTTTACTTAACTCAGGTAATGAGTTGGATTCAGATTGTTGTAATAACCCAGACTCGTTCTGTTCAACATGCTGAAGAGATCTGGAAGCTATGTTTTCCTCAGCTGGTTGATCCCAACGGCTTTTACGCTTCCGAGTTCTTGTACCACTACCTACACGGTTCGCAGAGCTGTCCTCGTGGACAGCAGTGCCCACTGAGGTTGTTGCTAGGTTTGATTCCACCGTACCATTCAGTGCTTCCAAGTGTCTTACACCCTGATCATGCCAATGACTATGAGAAGCTAAAACCTTGTTGCAGTTTGAACCTCTCTGAATCTCCATCCTACCACCATCCCTATCCATATAGCCAAGTTTTCTGACATGTCTAGGGATCCATCTATCTCGAAAACTTCGTGCAATTTGATGAACCTATGTACACACGTATTAATTCATTAAAGATCAAATTTCAAACCCAAGGACACATTAATTTATTACTCATTGCTTTATCTCTAACAATTCAGAATCACAACGAAAACTGCAAGAAGCGATCCTATAAATTTAAAAGCAACATTCCAAATAAAAAATAGCACTGTCCAAAGAAATCCAACAATACTTGTCCACTGTAAAAATTTAATGCCCACAACACTGTTTTTATTATCAAGCCTTATCAGGGTCAGAAATTCTTTAATCACATTTTAATATATAAGGTCAAAATTGGCATTTTCAGTACTTTTAAATGAAACCACAGCTCAATTATTATTGAGTTGAAGAAAGGTGTCACGAGAGAGTTCGGAGTCAGTCTTATCCTTCAGCATTTTGCTTAAATGGTTACTCTCAAAGTTTAAACCATGTACCCTTGTGCGGTTGCAAGCCAAAGGCTTATTATCACTGAACTAAGAAATCACCCAAGTGTGTAAATTTTTTCACTTAAAATATTTATATTGTCAAACAAGACTCAGATTTTGGTACAGAGGAGGGATCAACCTCAGGATGGTGTGCATTTGTTAGGGGGTGTCCTGGAAAAGTAAAAAGCAACCAGTCTTGGATGTGAGAGTCTAAGACAATACCTGTTTGTCATTGTGCTCTGTCAGGGACAGCATGGACTCTCTAAAGCTGCATAAATAACACTCATCAGGGAACACATGCCAATAAAATTAATATGATGAGCAAAAGCATCATTTTTTAATTGCATGGCAAGAAATCATTAGCTGCAAGAATTTGGCTGTCTTGAGAGATAAAACAGGAACCAGAAAGCTAAGTGTAGCAATGGTGAAGTTCCTTTAGGCTATGTCTGGAACCAGAAAAACGAGGGAAGGAAGAAAATGAAGGAAATGAAAATAGAAGAAAAGAAAATAATCAGAAAAAAAATTATTTTCTACCTCTTACTTGAAAGGAGAAAAAATGAAAGGAAAGAAACTAGAAGAAATAGAGTTTTCCTCTGTTTGGTACAAAAAGAAATAGAATGGAAAACATTATTTGTGTTGCAATTAACGTTATGCCCTTCACCTTAAATACTACAACAATTCTTAGTTAAGGGTAAACGAAGAGCATAAATCTCAACTCAACACCCCCCACAAAAAAAAAAAACCCTTTCTCCTTTAGAGATTATATTTTGTGGCTCCATGAACATTTTTCATCCAAATAATCTCTCCCTATTCTCCATTCCTCTCCCAAACAAGTTAAAACACCTTTCCACCCATCTTCAACCCTCCCAAACATAGCCTTAAAAGCATGGCCTGTGGAATTAACCAATCAAATCAAATTCAACAATCAACCCTTATGATCAGATGACAATTATAGATATAATGAATGAAAGAGGTTTGCAGTCCTTGGATAGAACTTCCAGTACTTTGTCCAAGGTAGTCATCAACTTACCTATCTTTTTTAACCAGTGGTAAATTCCCTATTCCTATAAGGGTTAGTAAACATAAATATAAAAATGCAGGCTCCTCACAGAATTTCAATTCAATTCTTTGCTTATTTATCCCATAATGAGTTTATGTAGCTTCAATTGTATACTTGGCATATTTCCTCAGTAACGTAAACTTCAGGTGTCCAAGAGTTGCTTCCCTTTTGTCGTCCTTTTATATAGACTTGATGGGGAAAAAAACCACAAGATAAGCTTCTCTTTGTAACTTTTCATTGCTTCCAGATGAAGGTCAGTCACTTCGGAATCTGCTCCTTGTTACTTCTACACCAGATAACATACTGCCTCCTCTGTTCAATTCATTTCACAAATCTAATGTAGCTTCACTTGTATACTTCACATTTTTGCTCAGTAATGAGTGCTTCAGGAGCCCAGGGTTCCTTCCATTTTTCAATCTTATAAAGATTTACTTGTTTGGGGAAGAACCACTAAGTCAACTTATCAGACTTTTTATTTGCTTCTAGATGAAGGTCAATTCCCTTGGCGAATAACATCTACATCAAACGACATCACTCCTCTGTTCATTTTCATTTCACAAAACCAACATCCCAGCCTAAGAGAACCCTACCATCCATTTTACTACCATATATAATAAGTTCCAGACCACCAAAATTGAATCAGCATCCCCTCATGATGATTTCCTCAAACTAAGATGTACTAGAGAAGAAACAAGATCACCACTACCACACAAATGATCCCAGGCAAACTAAATATTTACTATTTAAAAACCAGATGAATAATCTAACCTTTCCATTCCAGGACAAGGAGGACCTCCGTTTATATGTTCCAATGTAAGTATCTCCCTAACGGCCAAATACTCTAAAACCTGCAAAGAAGTCAGTTAAGTACATGCTTTTGAAATTCTAGAAAGTTTTTCTTATCATGTTCTACACGACAGTTTCCTTGAAATAATTCAAGTTGCAAGCATGTTTCTGAAGATGAACAGATGTGCCATCATGGAAAGAGTCTCAGGGTTAAAAAAAGATTTTATACACAAAACTGAAAAGGATTACCATTATCTTGTAACATTAATAGTTTCTCATTTGATAGCCACCACAGCCAATAAATTATCTATTTTAACAGTTTTGCAATGTTGAACCATGAAGGGTTAGCATTATCTATCTGGAAAAAAAAAAGGATACCATAAAACTTTTTTGGCATGCAATATTAGCACTTAAATGACAGCAATAATATAAATGTGAGTGTTTCTGTAGGTAAATCAACTTTGAATACCAGGATGTGCATTTGACACATGTTTGGGCGCACAATAAAGGTGCTGGGTATGGTATATCTATAACGAAGCAGCCAAGGTGTGTACCTTTAGAAGCTTTCGAAGAATCGGAATCTTTTTAAAATCCCTTCTGTACTGCTTCATTATGTTGTGAAGCATCCGTAAACCTGAAAGAAAGCAAATGTGGTTATTCTTTAAGCAACTAAAGGTGCAACAGAACGAATTCCTCAGTGAAGATTGGTTTGTATGCTATGCAAAAAGGAGGAAACTCTTACCATTTTTTTCAATTATATCCATCAGTACCATTCGGGATCTAGTTTTCAAGAGTGCATCAAGTATCATTGAAAGCTCTCGATTACTGCAAAACAAAAAAAGCTAAGCAATTAAATCAAGACATCATACAATCATCCAGCATGAGTCCTTTTCAAGGTTCACCTCATATGAAAAGGAATTATTATATTCCAAAAGCCATGATCATGATGTATGGTAGAAATAAGAAATAAGAAGGCAAGAAAATTGTATATTACCTCTGAATTGCTTCACCATTTCTAATAGCACCAGAAGCTGCAGTGAGGAGGAGAAGTTTCAGGTAGCCTTTGGGGGCATCCTGTCAGAAAATGAAAAAAAAATAACATGGACAGTCAGCAGAAATGCATAAAACACGTAAATTTTTCAATAATTTTAGAAACAACTCAACACATCATTGCAAATAATTTTAGTCAATAAAAATGAAAAATCTGAATACTGGAGAAGCGTTATTAAAACAAATCAGATGCGAACATTTTTCTTGTGGAAAAAGAGCATGGCTTCATCACACAATGGAAATGCACAGACACACATAAGTATGGCAAATGTACAAACTAATAGTTAAAAATCTAAAAAGAATAAAAAGGGAAAGAATTAGAGAGAGAGAGATGTTAAAGCCCACAAGTGAGCATCAGCTACATCCAAAGGCTCTATTGCGCTTTAGGCTATTAACTAGCATTAAGAAACAGCCAAAACCTTGAGAAAAACTATTCAATAAGTTACTTACTTTCCGCTTGCTTATGCCACCCTCAGAATCCAACAACTCGTTAAGTTTCTCCTGAACTGAAAATATTCCAGGGCATTAATCATTAAAGTATTGCACATAATACCATCTTGACAAAAAAGATAAGAATGAGGAGGATCCCAACCTGCTTCAAAATGGCCATCTGAGGTACTTTCCGATAATTTTTTGGGTTTGATAGGCGGCATATGAGGTTTGTTGGTTATTGTCTGAACCTTATTTATGTTTATAAAATTGCTGGCGGACTTTCCTTTCTTAATTAAACCCGATTGGGGTGTAGTTTTAATAATAAAACGAGATTTAACAAAAACCCGCTTGTTTTCAGCTGTGGCAGATTTAGACTTCCTGTTAATCATAATGTCATCAGGCAATGGTTTGGTGAGCACTGAGGTCAGAGAAGTCTTCAACTTTTGACTGGAATACAAGGATTTATCCATCATCTCTTCCATGGAAATCTCCTGCTGAACAGCAGGTGTGGGTTGGGTTGTCATGTCTTCAGTCTGTGGGGAGATTTCTACTCGTTTACTTGAGGAAGAAAAATCTCCAGGTAAGCCATTCATTTCTGATTCACTGGGTGATTGAGAAATGGCAGGAGTTGATTGGTTCATTGAATCCTTAATTTCAGTGGCAACCTCCAAGTTCCCAACTGCTGTTTTGGATTCCATTTCCCTACCTTTTGATAAACCGAAGAAACTGGTTTTGGATATTTTATTTTTTAAGCCATCTCCAACTTCCCCATCTTCAAGCATTACAGGTTCAGGAAATTCTTCATCCGAATCAACTTGATCAGTTACTTCAGAGCTAGTTGGATCACCACCAATATAGCCTTGACATTGAGGTGAACCACAATAGCATCTTTTAGCAGCAGCCCCAACCACTCTTACATAGTTGTAGTCAAATGTCACCTCTTCACCCTGCAAAAAAACAAAAAAACAAAAAAAACCATGCTTGTGAAAATTATTAAGCATGCATGTGAAAATGAAAGGGCAGATGTAAGTGGCCGTGACAAAAGGTGCTTTTTATGGTAGGCGTGCAGTGAGGCATTGCAAAGTCTAATGCTTTCTGCAGAAACATCGAGGCTCTTTGTAAACCAGTACACCTTTCTCTGAAAGCCAGGCATCTCCAAAGTTTTTTCATCTGAATTTTAACTAAAACCTTAAAATTGTTATTGAGCTAAACTATTGGATGGTTGAAGGTTTGTTGTGCTCAGCAATCTTCAATCAATTGATTTAGCAGAAATAAATTTGATAAGTCACTTAACTTTCAGAAGGAGACAGAGAAGAAATGGCAGCAATTAACTACACAAAGTCCACCCCTTAAGGAATAATTTTATTTTAAAATGATTAAAAAAGCCAATATAACATCTTTTTATTGGCCAAACACAAAGGCAACAACACGATCAATCAACTTGGTAATGCCTTTTGAAGGACCTCAACCTCAAGTTACAAAATCCACCACAATGTATGAACTCCCCACAAACCAACAGTGGAAATGAACATGCGTATTCCACACAATAACCAATCAATTTCTTTTACAGACCAAATATCATGTAACAGTCACGCCAATTATAGAATATGATATTCATAAAACTATTCACCCAATCATTTCCAGCCCTTTAAACATTTAGAAGAGATGAGGACGTGGTTGTCAACTACATTAAACTTAAAAATAATTTAAAAAAAAACAAAAACAGAGGTAAAGTGAAAATACAGGCTTCAAACTTTCAATTTACAGATTATCCCCTTGAAGAAGAGATGCATTCTATGACTCCATGTGCTTCTATAGCAAGAAGAAAGTAACCGGAAAGTGAAGAAAGAAAAACTATGCCAACTACGGCTCAGATGGAAAAGCACAAGATATAATTAACATAAGGTGTGAGCATACCTTCTTGATATCCCTTAATGCAAACAATCCAATACAGATTTCTCCATTGACCACCCACTATAAGCAAAAATTAAGAAGTTAAACAACTAATTAATTAAGAAATGGGAAAGGGGAACTGAAAGTTCAGAATTTAAAAGTCACACTCTTGGCACCATACATTATAACTTTAAGAGGATGCTCACGTGCAAAAATAGAAGGTTGTTAAGTCAAAACACTACTTCATAAATGATAAATGGAGATCAAACAAGAACGTTTAGCTGTCACTCCAAAATGCGGCGAGTATTTGAAAGAAATTAGTACATGAGGTAATACAAAGTTATAAGCCCACTGTGTGACTATATACACAGATGAACCCAAACAGAAGCAGGACAAACTTAAAACAAAAAGGATCAAAACCTCTGGGATCCAAACAAACAGAGCATGTTCTACAAAGAATTCTAAATAGTTCTGCTCAAGATTTCTAAATGCTATAATCTCTTCAATTTAAAAATAATTAGATAATACTTTAGTCCCTAATTAGATAATACTTTAGTCCCCTGTCCCCAAAAAATAGACCCATCGGTTAAACAAAGCCTCATCGTTGGAGAACATTCCAATAAATGAATTTGCTTAAATTAATTTTTGTTTAAACTTTCCAACTTGCTCCTCAATTGCAATTGACATTTAAAGTAAATTCTCTCTTTCTTTGTTCTTTTGAGTGGAAAACATGTTATGTTTAATATGTAACCATCAGGAAAAAGAATTGATTAGAGAAAGGAGCAAAATTCACCTTAATTTTTCTATTTTAATTATATATATTGTGGGATATCCCAAAATGCAAATGGACAGTATAAAGCGACAGTGGTCTACAAAAGCTTCGTTGGATAAAGCCCAAGCCTCATAACCGTCTCAGTGGTTTGCTGACAGCCTTCCTAAATAAAATAAACTATACAGCTAATTGGATAAATTGCAAAAAGTAGGGACTGAGGTTTCTATGAATAGATGCCAATTCAACACTCATTATAATTAGGGAGTGGCTAGTAAGTAGTCCGGGATATAAAGATCAAAACATCTTCTCGTGTCGAATGTGAGACATTGCATGAAACATATATATATTAGTCACACAGATCAAATTGAAGGCAATGGCTATTCCAATTGGTAAGTTGTAATTGCCTCACAAAGTATGGCTCTGTAAGATGGTGCCATGCATCCTGAATATGGGAAATTGCATTACCTTACACTAGATATAGTTTGACATTTATTCAACACTGATATAATTATATCCTGTTTTGCATTTTTTTAAGTGCGTCATAAGAAGTGGCTTTGTGAGATGCTGGAATGCATCTCTGTGATTAAAGTCAACTCATTAATTCAAATGCTAAGAAATAGTTAAGCTCTTTATTGTTTTGGATGCTCAATGCATCTCTGTGATTAAAGTCAACTCATTAATTCAAATGCTAAGAAATAGTTAAGCTCTTTATTGTTTTGGATGCTCAATGCATCCCTGTTATTAAAATCAACTCATTAATAATTTTTTAATTCAAATACTAATAGTTAAGCTCTTTATTATTTTGGCTCATATGCTTCTGGATCAACATCAATGGGGATTCTTGGCCTGTTGGCATCCCAGCTACAAGGAAAAAGATGAAAAGACCCAAAGAGAGAAGTGAAATGAAAGAAAAGTGAAAAAAAAAATCAACTTAAGCAGCAGACTCAACAATCCAGTCATGATGAAATAGTGCATAAGAAATTGAAGAAATGAAAGGCTTCATCTTAGCTCAACAACGCATATTGAAAGTACATCAAGTAAACCATAACAAGTGCAACCAAGTTTAAAATATGAATCTCATTAAATCAAAAAAAAAAATGATGTGAGGCATGTATCGAAATGAATCACCTTTTCGGTACGACAATTAGGATCACAACTATGATTAATGAAACGCCCCAAATTTCCCTTCACACATGCATCAATTACCTGAAAAGATTGAAAATGTGGATTACAAACAGCACAAAACAATAATGGCGAGACAATTAAATCCAGAAAAACAGCAGAAATCAGACGAAAGTATGCACTCACTCAACATAGAGAAATGAGAGAGAAAAGTGATGAGTCATTGCACGAAAATTAGACAGTACAATTGGTTAAAGGTGCTTCCACCAGTAACATGAAGCGGTTAGAAGTTAATGATTCATGTCATTAAATGATTGCTGTAATAGTGAACTTTCAATCTATGATGTGACCAATCAACAGATACCTAACACATTTACAGCTAATCTCCATGAAACCAAGAATTCGAGGCCTCAGGTGATTTTAGCAATTTTAACCGAACATATAAACTGAAAAGTTAAAAAAGCAGCAGATATCAAATAATGGCAGAAGTTCATTCTAGTGACAAGTTAGATTTAACATCCAGAGGCCTAGAAACTACCACCAATACTTTCATCAAAGCATTTACAAGCTGCATCACATTAGAGCTGTTCAAAGCAAATTAATCAATTAAAAAAAATAATAATATTAAAGAAGAAGAGCTTCAGCATACCTCACTGCCATCCAATGTCATGAAGTAGAAATGTTTGTGACCCTTGGAAGCATACTCTTTTTGCCTTGCCTCATAAGCATGCACATCAAGCACCTAATTGACCCATATATTAGAAATTTGGAGGTAAAAGATTGTAAGAAATTTGCATGCACATTTTGAACTAAAACCTTCTTTTGGTGGAAGAGTCATATGTAGGTGTGGAGCGGGGGTGGGGGTGGTTCAAACTATCACAAAAAGCATATTGACTTTAATTATTGAGCATAATTTGGTGTGTTTGGTATTGTGATGCAGAGTGCTTTTCAAAAGTGTTTTTCACATGAAAATGCATCAAAATAATTTTTTTTTTATTTTTTTTTTTATTTTTGACATCAACATATCAAAACCATCGAAAAACACTATAATAAGCATCAATTTAATGTTTTTTCTAGTGAAACGCACTCAAAAGCAGAAACTACCGCACTCCCAAACACTCACAAGTAACTCCAAATGTAAATTGAGTTAAGCTGGTATCAGAGTTGGCCATGCAAATTATATGTCCATAGAAAGTTTTGAAGTGGTCTAATTCTATTTACCTAAAATGATCCTGCATAAAACATATCATGTGCAAGTAAACTAGCATCAGAGGAAGCCTAGCACACCAACAAAAACTAGAATCAGAGGAAACCCAGTACACCAATGACTTCCAACATTGGCTCAAAACGCAGCTCATAAAAAAGTTCAAAGATAACCAGCAGCATACATAAAATTAAAAGTTACCTCTCCAACATATTCAATAAGGAATTGCCCTCTGGTTATATCCTCTTCCAACCGCAGCCCAAAACCTTTCTTCCCACAGCGGTCCCATGTCATTTTGGCATAATTGTGCTTTTGGAACTGCAAAATGATAAAATAGACTGAAATCAAACAAAAAAAGACTATAATTAGAAGTGAAATTATTATTACTATTTGCAAAAGGTAAGCTGTGGAACCTGTTGATTTGAACAAAGGTCCCCGCATGGACAGGTGCCTTGAACACACTCAATATTGAGCATTCGATTCAGGCATTCATCTCCACAACCACCTAACCTGCCGCCCACAGATGCTTTGCAGTAGCAAACCATTATCTATTTAAAATTTATGGAAATGTTTGTCAAAACATAAATTTAGAAAGGCCAGCACAACACCTAAACAAACCTTCCAAAAAAGTTGAACCTCATTTTATTGTCTTAAAAATGAAATATCTCAATTTACGCACTGGATTTTTAACAATCAGAAAAGGTAGCTGAAGATAGAAAGAGCAGTAGAAATGAGATGCAGCCTATTCAAACAAATTTTTTTCAAAAAAATCAACAATTTGAGCATAACACATGTCAAAGATTACTTTTAAAAGAATTCTGCACTCACTAGGAATATTAGAATGTGAGAGTCAAGGAATGGTGCTACCTGCCAGTGTCCAAGCTACTATATATGGGAGGTCTAGTAATACATAAACTCTTTTAAGGAATTTTGGCAAAAAAGAAGAAGCAGGAGGCCTTAAGTCTGCCGTGGGGGGGTGGATAACAATGACATGGAGTGGACACTAATCCTAAAACCAGAGATATCATTAGCTCTTGAGGGAGATTATGAGAAGGTGCATGGATGCAGACAGTACAACACAATCACACCAGCTAAACCAAGAGATGAAAAAACACCAGGAAGAGCAGAAGCACTAGCAAAGTTGGCATGTTGTGAACATAACAACATCCATCAAAGGGAGAAACCAAGGCACACAGATGTAAAAAAGAAAAATCAGTGACAGGGAAGATTATTTCTTATAGCATTAGATATATAACATAAGCTTCTAAAAGAAAAGGATAGTAAAATCATCATGTTAGTGATTTTGGATAGCCTAAGCCATGATTACGATTGATCGTTTTCAATAACAATCTTCCTCAAAGGGTTTTTTTTTTACATGGGATAGCCACACTGCATGTGTGAACGCATGTTCTGATCAAATATGTTTTGAGAAAGATTGTGACCTGAAACGATCAATCGTAATCACGGCTTAGGCTATGGGTTTTTTTATCAAATATGTTGCAAAGCACAAATACATTTACACATTTTTTTTATTCAGATTGCAACAGCAAATTATCTCCCTCTCATACTAGCAATTTTCTGAATATTTTTGAATTCACAACATATTCCCAGAGTAACATGATTCCAGAGATATTCACTAATCTAGATCTATACAAGGACCAAAGCTACCAAGTCTGCAAACATATTTTGATGCTAATTTTCCCACTTTCCATGTTACAGTACTAAACTGGCCAGGTCTCAATGTGGTCCGCTATGTATGATAGCCATCAAGACATCCAAGACACCAACCCCGTAGCCATCTGAGATAGAGTTCAATATGCCATAACTCAACATTAGAGCCACACATGCTGCTTAAGTTAAAGCACATGTCCTTCCTGCCTACTACCGTTTAACAAAAAGATTCAATTCTCAATACAAAGAAGCATAATTATTGCACTGTTGATATGCACAAAATAATGAGTCAAGTTCAGACCTCATCAATAGTTTGAGTTTTACGGTTGCGGTGCAGAAACTGATTGGTAGTAATGCGCGTAAATTCATACTCCTTGGAAACTATACAAGAAGTAAAATACAAAGTTAAGTTTCAGGATAAGGTGAAACCCTCAAGAACCAAAGCCAGGTCCTACTTCAAGCTTGTGTTCAATCTTTTGCTTTTCTACGGCTACCGTTGCATACCTGATGTCGGTCCACATTCTAATTCCATATAATTTGAAGGAGCATCGCAAACATCCTCATCAGCATCTGATATGCCCAACTCCGCATTAATTTCTGCATCTGACTTCTCTTGGGGGAAGGAGCAATCAGCAAAGGCTTTATCCATGTTGTCCTCGCAGATCCTTAGAAATCAAAAGAAAAAATAATAACAGCTGACAACTTAGAGAAGGGAACAGGAAACAATGAGAGAGGGGGGGGACAAGAGGGGGGAAGAGGGGGTTGGAGGAAATGTCTGTAATGCTGGAAGACAGCTCCTCTTATACCCATACCAAAAAAAAGATGAATTGAACATTCACATTGAGATCATAAGATTAACATATAATTAATTTTTGGCAGCTCAGTAAGTTCCAAAGTCTAAAATGAAATGTGGAAGCCAGTCATCCTGGAGAAGCAACACTCAAATCTTAATTTCATTGAAACCAGAGCTGAGAAAACAAACTTTGGATCACTCAAAGATTCCTAGTCAAGCAAGATTATAGAAGGTCCATGGGATTATTGGATAGTTGATCCATGCCCAAAAAGGAGTTGTAAATTAACGGACAGGGTGGCCATCTTTCCCCTTAACTAAAGCAAGCTTAATCAAGCAGGTAAGAAGTGTACGGTTGAGACTCCAGCCAGGATATTTGATATTTGTATATCCCTAGAAATTTCACAAGCAAGTCATCTTGCCTGCACAACTGGCCTTTCTCATTTTCCTATTGTAAACTTGGGAGCCTTAGGTGCCCTTAAGGTCAAGGATTTTTTGTCTGTTGTCCTTCAGAAGATACATGTAGCTAGCACAAAAGCTGATAAAAGTTGCATCTGAATGTCTGTGTCATGTGTCTTAGTGGTGGCAAAACACCGGTTCACTTTTTTTTTGGCAGTGCTTTGTCACAAGGAGTTTGTGGAATAGGACCTTGCTATCTTTGGTGATCAGTGGTTGATGTGCATGTCCAAAAAACAGAAGAATTTTGTTACATGTGTTTTCTAGGTTTAGAGGAGAGAAAGCAAGATGGCATGACTCTTTGAGCTTGTACAGTGTTTGTAGTGAATTGTCTGCTCAAACGGAGAGAATGCTAGTAAACAATCAGCAAGAGTCAACAAGAGAATTTTTCAAAACCATTATTTATTCAACTGATTACCTTTGGGATAGACTAGTAATTATGCACTCTTTAAAGTGTTCTGCTCTGGAACTTTTAGATACCATCAGCTCATTCTCAGAGTGATTAAAGAGCTCTTTTGGATTAACATTCTCACACTAATTTGGAACAGCCCTTAACCTCTTATTGTACTTAATCTCATGCTAATAA
Source organism: Populus x sibirica (assembly GCA_019202695.1). Lineage (NCBI taxonomy): Eukaryota > Viridiplantae > Streptophyta > Magnoliopsida > Malpighiales > Salicaceae > Populus > Populus x sibirica. Next base: position 26,678 of record JAGMVL010000643.1, on the reverse strand, counting down.
AATCTTTTTATTTTTCTTAAAAAATAAAAGGAGTGAAAATGTAAAGGGGTGCAGACACAGCACACAAAGATACAAAACCTGCAAAATTAATAGAATGAATTGAAGGGGCACAAGATAGAGTACCATTGGCGATGTGTTTGACTGATAGATTCTACAAGTCTAACTGGAATACGCCGCCATTTAAGACAATCATCACAGCGAACCCAAGCATTATCTGGGAATAAATTTTGCTCCATTGCCCCACTTGACGGCATGTCCAGATTAGTTACCTCTTCTGCAGTAGTATCATTGCCAGCATCAGTTTTTCCATTGTCATCTACAGTATGATTACAACAACAATTCATGTCAGAGCAGAATGCTTCTTGACCTTTGGTATAACAAAAGGATATATCAAGTTCCATGAGAACATGACTGCAAAAGCATTAAAAAATCAGATCATGCAACATAAACAATTCAGAACCTATTTCAGGATGTTCTTCACCTTTGTAAACAACATGATCACAAACACTCTTCTCCTCAGCTTTGTTCTTTTTAACTGACTTCCTATCATTTCCTCTCTCCTTGCAACCATTTGCCCTCCTGCTTTTTGCAGAGTCAGAGACTTTGGACCTTCTCTTGTTTACTCCATCAGATTTCCTTGGAAGTCGGCGTCCCCTGGATTTAGTTGAAGGAAGAGGATTCTTTGAAATCTGTGATTCTGACGACCTAACGTCAGCATCCAGTTCACCACATATTTTAGTTTCCATAATGATTTCTCCTCTCAAAGCCCCTTCAGGGTCTCCAAGTTCAGTCTTTCCTGATGAAAGTACCAGTTCTGCTGAATATTCTTTAGTGCTTGTTGTGTTGACAGAACCATTAGCACTGGTGCATGATGTAAGAATCTCACTAGAGGAAAGACTATCACCCTTTCTCTGCCTGCCCCCTCGTTTCTTTGCCAATTTAACTTTCTTTAAGCTTGCCACAGAAGGTGAACAGTTTCCTGCTTGAGGGAGGCTTTCTTTCTTTTTTCCCCTCTTTCCCCCAGTACCCTCTTCATCTGCAGCAAAAGCCTTAGAAGGAGACAGAACAGCATCAGGATAATCTTCTTGACATCTTGCATCGACTTGAACCTCGGGTACTGAATTTATAACTTCCGAATCTGGTGAAGTTCCAGCATCTGTATACCTCTTCTCAGTTGCAACTCCCAGTGCTTCAACCTCTGTATGGGAAGGAACCCCAAGATAATCTTCCATAATATCTCTAGATGACTTCTCAGAAATTACAGTGCCCTCCATGTCCTTGTTTGCAAGTTTTACATCCATAGCAGAAGTATCACAGTGTGCTTTTGCCTTCCCCAACTTAATGTAAAAAGACTGAAGCTGTTTTTGAGTTCCCTGTTCAACCATGTTATCTCCCACACAATAGGCTAACTTTGAAATTTCAAAACTGGTTTCCTGGCATGACTCAGCCCCATAATCACTAACAAGATCACCAGATGCCTTAGTATTAATTACCTCGGGGATTATCATCTTTGGATTACTTTCAGTTTGACAAGCATCTTTTCCCACTTTAACTTTCAAACGAATGCAATGAGCTGAAGCATGACCTTTCTTGCTGGACCTTCGTGAGGTTCCACCAGCAAGTTTATTCTGCTTTCCACTTCCTTGGTCACCCCTTGCCTTCTGTGATCCAAGATTCTCAATTTCATCAGGTCTGAGACCATTAATCAGCATAAAAGTTTGTGTAATATTCCCCAATAATCCCCAAGCAGAAGAGCGAGCCGGTTTGGAGAAGCAGCTCCGCCTCCTTGTCACACTCTTGAAGACGATCTCAATACCTCGATGCAGGTTTGGGACTTTGGTTGTGTTCCTACATTTCCTTGCAGCCCTTTTTGTCTGGGTCTTCTGGCTTGATTTCCTTGTTCCATTGCTCCTTCGTGAAGATGGTGATACAATGACATGACACTTGGTTTCAGAAACACTATCAATGCTGACATTATTCTTTGCTTCATAGTCTGTCTCTCCAGAACAGTCAACTGCACTGCTAGAATCAATAGTGCCATGTGCTGATGCCTGGGAACAAATGCCAGCTTCTGTCCTAGCCAAGGCATTGCTTTCCTGTTCTGGAACCCACTCTATAGCTAGACCATTGACAGCCTTGGAATCCAGTTTACATGGTATCAACTTCTGCTCATCATGATGAACATTTTCTTCTGGCAAACCAGTCATGGGCATTAATTTCAAGTTCTCCTGTGATGGCAACGACAAGTTGGAAGTAGTAGTCTCAGCCGCATCTAAAACAAAAGTTGGCTCCTCCATAACCCCTCCTGCAAAGGGACGGCTAATGATCTGATCACCCTTCTGGTCATCCTGCTGAAGACACTTGCTTGGTGGACATGTCACAGGTGTCAATTCCAAGAGTATTTCATGGTCCAGTGGAAGCAACTTTTGGTCTTGATTATCAGTCTCTAACCTAGTTAAGATAACACTTTTCTCTTCTGAAACCATAGTACGTGATGTCCCATCATCTTGCTTGTCCTGTTCAACACCGTTTCTAGGTGAAACATTCACTGAAATCAATCCAACAGGCATTTCACAGCTTGGTGAAGGACCTATTTCATTACAGGTAGCAGTCTCTGTTGCAGCTAAACCATCAGTTTTGTCTTCCATGACCCCTTGAATACTAATACTCTCTATCCCAGCTAAATCATTGTTTTTCTCTTCCATGGTCACCACCATAGAGGTACCACTGTCTTGCATGTCCTGTTCAACACCATTTCTAGGCAAACATTTTGCAAGCATTTCATAGCCCAGTGAAGGCAATATGTTTTCACAAGTATCAACAGTCTCCGTCGCCACTAAACCATTACTTTTCTGTTCCATCACCCCTTGAACGTTGCTCTTCCCTAGGGCAGTAAAATTGCCAATTTTCTCTTCCACAATCACTTCTTGAGAGGCACCACAATCACGGTTGTACTGTTCACTGACATCACCAGGCAAACTTTTTACTGGTATTAGTTCTGCAGGCATTTCTCTACCCGATAAAAGCATTATTTCATCATGTGTATCAACCTCTATTGGAGCCAAGTCACCACTGTTTTCTTCCATAACCCCTTGAACACTAACGTTCTTATCATCCCTCTGGTCATCTTGTTGACCGCCATTTCTGCACCAATCATTTGCTTGCACTAATTCAGCTGGCATCTTACAGCCCAGTGAAAGAACTATTTTGTTGGATTTAACAGTCTCTATTGCATCTAAACAGTCATCTTCAATAACCCCTTGAACATTTCCACTCTCATCTTCATTCTGGCCATCTTGTTGATCACAATTTCTAGGCATATCATTCACAGGGTTTAATTCTACAGATGTTCCACAAGCGGTTGGTGGCACTGTTTCATCAGAAGCGTCAGTCTCTGCTGTAGCTAGACCATCATTGCCCTCTTCCATGGTGCCTTGAACACCAGCATTTTTATCATCCATTTGGTCATCCTGTTGATTGCAATTTTTCAGTGAATCAGGAACAACCAGCAGTTCCAAAGACCCTTCACAATCTACAGCTCCACCATTCTCACCTCCAAGCCCTACTTTTTCCTCCCAGAATCTATCTGTCTCCCTGATACAATCATCCCTTCCACTTTGACCCTCATCCAAACATTCCTCGCCAACCCCAGATTCATCCTCCAACAATCTTCCTGCTATCGAACCAACCACGTTCTCACCCTCACCCACCAACCCAATTCCCCTATCATCCAACACAGCCTCCATAACATCGCTATAGCTAGCACAAACACCATTATCTTTCTGAGACAATTCTGCAAACCCATTTGTTGCACTAGAGGGGTCCGCGTAAAATTCAATAGCACTCCGACCAGTCTCCAAGGCTGGCAGCTGCTCAGAATTCTTGATAAACTCCAGGCATGAATGCTGCTCGGTCGCAGCAAGATTCAAGGGCTCGTGAGGCTCACACGCGCCCATCTCAGTTTACCAATTTTAATAGCCAGTTAAGACACGCCCATATCCAAGACAACGACCAAAAAACAATTACACGAAATTCTTACCAACCACAATGCACGACCGTAGTCACCCCCAAATCAAAAAAAAAAAAAAAAAAACTTGCCTCTGTTTCATTCACTCGCAATCTCCCTCAAAACAAAAGCAGCAAAAACCGATAAAACAATACCTTGGTCAAAACGCTGGTAGAGAAAAACCCTAGAATCCACCTCCCCTGCGAAAGCAAAACCCTATTTAATCATTCCAAGGATAATGCAGATATAAAAAAAATACCTTCGCGGAATTACACGAATATAAAAATATTTAGCACCGATAACATTTTTGAAGGATTACTGGAGGAGCAAAAATACCTGTGTGGAGAAGAGAGGCATCGGGCCCTGAGAACTGAAAGAGAAGGGCTGTTTTTATTTTATTTTATTAAATGTAAATTATTTTTTTAAATAGTGTTTTTCCTATTATTTTTTCCGGGAGAGGGAGAGAGAGAGAGAGAGTTGCTTAATGGTGTTGTCAAAGGATAAATAGGACGCACGGAAAGGAAAAGCGAGTGTGTTGCCGGAGAGAGAAATATACGCGAGGGAGAGAAAGAGGTCATCGATTTCTTTTTTTTTTTCCTTTTTTTATCTGTAACTGTGGATTTTTTTTTTTTTTATTTTTTTGAAAGAGAGAATGCTTACAGTATAATTTCCCGTCGGCAGGTCAAAAAAAATAGTTTTCAAACAAAAGTACTTGACAGGTGATGGATCCATATTTAACAGCAAAAACAAAACTCAAAAAACCTTAAAAATCCAAAAACATTTCTAAAGACGCGTAATACCACATTTGATACCACCTTTTATTATATTTTTATTTATTTTTATGTTTTAAAAATATTTTTAAAAAGAAATAAATATTTTCTATTTTTTTCTTTAAATTAATATTTTTTGGTGTTTTTAGATCATTTTGATGCGCTAATATCAAAAATAATTTTTAAAAAATAAAAAAATATTATTTTGATACTTTTCTGAATGAAAAACACTTTGAAAACCAACCGCAATCACACTTTCAAACAAGTTAAGGTGATTGGAATTAAGATTGTGTTTGGAATTGTAGTAGTAGTCGTAGTTTAAAGTATTTTTAATTTAAAAATATATTAAAAATATTTTTTTATTTTAAAAAAAATATTTTTACTATCGCAAATCAAAACGATTTGAAAACAAAAAAATAGCAAAAAGATATTCAAAATATGAGGAAACGCGACTCTGCATTCCCAGACAGGCACTATGTATTATACCCCAAGTCCACCATCCGGGTATGTCCACTTCTTGGGTGTCTTTGAAAGTGACACGACTAGCCTTGTTGGATATGCATTTTAAGACCTCTTCTTTTTGGGTCCAAATAACGCATCTTAATTCATTTTTTATTTTTAATGGACCTAGATACCTTACACAAGCCCAATACTCAATTAAAAAAAAATTACAAGACCCAACACGAGTCTCTCGGTATTTTATACTAATACAATATGTATTATTTTAAGTAAAATATAACTCAAAATATCATGAGAATTAAATTATATTCCAGCCTCTTCTCTCCACAAAATGATAAAGTTCACGAGTTATAAATACACAATGAATTATTCGAGGCTTAAAGATTCGGAATCTATTAATTCTTAATACTTTCATCATACATATTTTTAAATTTTGTCTCTCTAAAATATTAATGTATCTTCTCTCTCTACGAAAATTGTTGACTTAGAGCGTGTTTAAGAATGTGGTGGCAATTGTTTTTCAAAGTGTTTTTTATTCAAAAATACAATGAAATAATATTTTTTATTTTTTAAAAATTATTTTTGATATCAGCACATCAAAATGATTTAAAAACATCAAAAACATATTAATTTGAAGCAAAAATAAAAAATTCTCAATTTTTTTCAAAAACAATTTTGAAACGCAATATCAAACATACCCTTAAGCATTAAAAAGTCCTTACATCGTTTAAATTAGATATTTTGCAATTATCGGCTGTTAATTACACTAGCTTACCAAGCATTATCTACTATTAGTTACCAACTACTTTGACTTTTCATATTAAGTTGATCAACACCTTAGCTATAAATAATAAATAAAATTAATTGAACTAAGAAATTATCCTGTTTTTCAATTCATCAATCTTAATCATAAGCATCTTGGGTCTCTTTATCAACATGCACGAAAAACTCACATACACTGCATCATTTGAACATCTATCATATGACGTGCTAGAGTAAGGAAACATGAAGAAAAATATATATAAAAAAAACATGTGATTACAACATAAGAAAAGGCCACCGTCGTGTTAATCTTTACCTTATTAATTTGTTTTGTTAATGCCACGAGGAATACTTTGACTAAGAAGATTACGAAAATACCCAAGTTGGCCATGTCAAAGCAAAAGTGGGGGTTTGGTGGTACGAGGCCATCGGTGATGGCTTTTCAATCATATTTGCATATTTGCCTACATAGATTAATTTTTTTCTGAACTTAAAAAAAAGTTAAGAGTACCAAGAGTTTTGTACAGTGTTATTAAATTCAAGTAATTTGATTTTAAAATTTATCTTATAAATTATTTAAAAATTAATTAAAAGTAAATCATTTAATTTAATAAATTAAAAAACAACTTGAATAACCGATAAAAACATGTTATAGTTTTTTAAAAAACTTCAAGATGACATTTTGTTTCCAAATATTAAGACGATATCGGGTTAGACCAACCTCGGTCACTCTGCGACCTAGGTCGTAGATTTCAATGGGTTTAACAATTTTTTTTGCTCATGTAAATTATTTTTATTTAATTTTACAATAGCATTAGATGCTTGTAAAATTAAGCATCAAACTTTAAAAAATGTTTATTTGAGATCGCGATAACTCTATAGAAAGTAAGAAAAAATAAACCACGAATTCTATTTATCAACCAGTACAATATTAAAGAAAAATGAAATAAAAAAATTAAAGGACCGAAAACTAAAAAACACGTATAAGGTTTGACGGGTAAATCCGCTAAACCTATGAATCAGGTAACTTCGAGCCAACATGCCAAGCCCTGCAAACCAAGTAATAGACTCCACTTGAATTAATAACTTGTTTTTTTGAACTATTATTTAATTATTTATATAATAACAAAAATAGATGATTATAAAATTGAGTATTAAACTAGTACTAAGATTTTTTTATAAAGATCATGATAACCTTATAGAAAGCACAGTGAAACAAACTATAAAACTCAATTATTAATCAAGCACGCATGAAACAAACTATAAAACTCAATTATTAATTAACTTAATATCAAATGATGAAATCGAAATAAATAAATTTTTAAAAGAAAAGTAAAACTCGCCACACCTGTCAACAGACTCATGAATTTTCTAAAATTCAATAACATGTTTTTTTAAACTATTTTTTTCTTAACTACATGATAAAAAAAATAAACAATCACATAATCGAGTTCAATTAATAAAAAAATACCTCGCTAAACCTGCAAATCAGGATAATCAGAGTTATCTTACTAAACTCGCAAATCGAGTCATATTGACTCCACAAAGTTTAATAATCTAGTTTTTTCAAAATTATTTTTTGTTTAACTAAATTTTTTTAAAAAAATATTATATTATGATCTTGAGATTTTTTTTTATATCAATTCGATATTAGAATATTTTTTTAATATTGCGATAACTATATAAGAAACAAATTAAAATAAGTTATTAATTTTAAATTCCGATAAACATATCATATCATATATATATATATATAAAAGAATTAAATTAAAAAAAATCAATAAAAAAAGAAAAAAAAGGGTAAATAAAAACATCACTAATAGACGTGGAGAGACAGGCTTTTACCCGTAACTTTTAGCTTTATTTACTTGATGTTTGACTTCATTTATGCCATTTTATTTTTTCTTTCGAAAAGTGCAGACCACGTGCCTAACCCCAGGGTAATCACCCTTTAGGCATTTTTTAAAACAATCATGTCAGGCCACGTGAAGCTCTTGGAGAAGAGAGTGGGGCAGAGAGAGAATTAACCTCCGAACTCTTAGCTGAGTGACGCGTGAAATTGAATTAAATTATATAAATTTTTAAAAGTTGGATTATCTTATGACCTTATGGACGGGCTGGAATTAATTAATCGCTGATGGTTCATTTGTGTGTTCGGTGTTCCGCTAATGATGACATATTTGGTATTTTAATATAACTGGTGTTTGGTGGTGTGGTTGGATAACTTATTTAAAAGAATTTTGATTTTTTTTAGTTTTAAATTATTTTTTTTATTGTATTTTTGGATTATTTCAATATGATAATGTTAAAAAAAAAAAATATTATTATAATATATTTATAAACTAAAAACACTTATTTTCAAACATTTGTTTTTTTAAAATATTTTTTACTTGAAAATATATTAAAATGTTTTTTTTTTTAATTTTTATATTTTTAACATTAAAGTATTAAAATTATGGAAACATACTTTAAAAAAGTTATTAATTTAATAATCTTTTAAATAAAACATATTTTAAAAACATCAGAAAGCAGAATTCAACACACTAACAATCACCTTTAATGGCAAAATAGATGTCCATGGATCACATCAAAAGAATAAAACCATCCAGGAAGGATCTGCGTCTCATCGTGGACTAATTGCGCTCCGAAGCACGAACCTCTTCCTGCGTTTTTCTGGGCTCGAGGTAGTGGTGTGGGCCTATCAAATAAGAGCTGTGCCCTATGATTTAAAGGCCTACTAGGCCTTGTAACTTAATTTCTTGCATCCAAAAATGACTCGAATTAAATTGATATCACCCTACGGTTCCATGAAGCCCTAAGGCACACCCGAAGAGAAGAGAAAAAGAAAAAGACAAGTTGCATCATTAAAATTAAAATCTCATCTGTTTTTATATTTTAAAAGTATTTTTAAAATAAATTTTTTATTTTATTTTTCAAATTGCGAAGTGCTGAAATAAAAAATAAAATTTAAAAAATAAAACATTATTATTTTATTGTATTTTTAAATTGTTTTTTTGGAGAAAAGAGAAGGCGCAAACAAGATTTTCCCCCAGGCATAACCAGGTCACAAATTCCCCAAGAACCCAGGCTACAAATGAAGTTAAGTGCCAATTTTCAAGAGTACTCGATTCATATATATGAGATGTGCACATAATTTATAAAGCAGATAGGCATGGGCTGTGAATGCACACGCAGTCACACAGCAACATTAGTGTTTCACGGGCTAAGTGGTTCTCGCAAAGCTTAATTATACAAGTTTTAGTACGACTAGTGGCTTGAGATGACACCAAATTAATTAATTAATACAAACACTGGACTGCTGAAAAGATTAACCAAGAAAGCAAGTAGGAGGATTAGGGGTACAACCTGAGACCCAATTACATCCTCTCTTGCAAATTTGGCTGGATAGGCTGCACGCGGAATGCGAGAGGCACCTGGGAATTATAGTCTCTCACCCTTTGTTGATGATAAGCATTTTCCATCTCCATCGCATTCTCTTCCATGGCCATCTCTTGTTGTTGCTGTGTATATATATATATATATATATACAAAGAGAGAATATACATTGATAAACTTTCAAGGAATGAATATTCACAGTAGGATTGAGAGCCAGGCAGGGTCATCATGATCTAGCTACTTATGTCTTGGGATGATTCAATTAAACCAATCAAGATATGGAGTTGATTTTCAGTTTTTGGTCAATCTCGAATATATATCGACCAGGGTATATACAGACTTGAGTCAGTAACAAAATTCACTCATATTAACAAGATGAATGAAGGGGCCAAGCCTGCCAAGAGGATATATATTTTTTTTCTCTTTAACTTTTACTGTTTCAGTCACTTGATTTTATGTTAGAGCTTTCTTTTTGCTTTTTGGATAGACAATTGGCCTGGTTGATTAATTAGTTTGATGTGTGGTGATGGCATTGCCAATTCGATCCCCATGCATGAAACAGTACATACAAGCTAGCACACATAAAATTCAGAGTGAAGGTGATAGCAAATTATACCAGAACGAACTGGAGGTGCTTGAACTCCTCATCCAATATCTTTTCCTGAAAATTTCCAGTAAGAAGGAATATAGTTAGACAAAAAGCAAGACTTTAACTAGTTTTTGCAGGAGAAACCGGAAGATAATAAATAGAGGCCAACAAAATCGAAGCCATAATCTTGTCACTCATAATATGAAGTGACGGTTTGAAATATACATACATTTTGCTCCAACATGCTGTGGAACTCCATCTGCCAAAATCAAGGAAACTAAAAATAAACATTAAAGAAAAAAACAAATAAAGGGACACTGCACTAACCTGCTTATTAAGCCTCACACACACACACATATATATATCAATTATCAAGAGCTTGGAATTAGCAAGCAAATAAACATTTATTTTTTATTACAGAACACTGCACTACCTGCTTTTTACGGACAGCAGCAAGGCCAGTATCAAGGGCTTCCTCTATGGCCATCAACTCTTTGTGGGGCAAAGATGAGATATCCTGCCCTTTCAGATGCCTGGAAATTCACATATTTTGACATTATCAATCGAGAGAAAGAAAATTGAAAATTAATCAAGATCAAAGAGATCAAAGGGAGGAAGGGAAATCTACCTCAGCTCAATCTGCATGCTTTCATTCTCTTTCTTGATTCTGTCAATCTCGTTGCTGAGGTTCTGTTATATATATATATATATATATAAAGAAACCCTAGGTCTTAATTTTTTCTCACAAACACTTGAATATAAAAAATAGAAATTCGCGAAAAGATAGACAGATAATGAGCGTTGGTCCTTTTAGACTGTTCATATGGTTAATAGGCTTCTGTTCCAAAGAACAAAACAGTCTTCTAGTGGTGTCTCTCTGTGAAGCTTGTAAAGAGAGTAGATTCGATCGCCTGTGTAGATCTATTTTTGGAAACAGTTTTCATTTCCTTGTGGTATAGCTAACACCTATTATTGATCATTCAATTTTAGCAAGGAAAAGGAACTCATTAATAAAACAATTTGTACTAGATCTGTCCATGAAATACTATTTTTGGTTTTCTTTTTAAATAGTATAAAAACAATGTTGTAATAGATTGCATCCCTTTTGTAGATCTGTTCATAGGATTCAAAGTTGATGTCGTTTCTTGCCATAATTATAGCAAAATATATAAAACTTCATCTTATTTTCCATTGGAAGAACAAGATGCTTCAAAGGTAAATACAGCAGACAAAAGGTGTTGGATCAGATATTAGGGGGCAGAAAGAGAGAGAGAAAGAGAAGAGAGTTAAACCCTACCTCATGTTTAGCATCCCACAGCCTCTTACCAGATTGCTTGTGATACTTGTCCAACAGATCGACCACCCTTCACCGTCAAAAACAAAATTTGAGACAGAAAAAAAAAGAGTAATAAAAAATATTAAGACGACCAATTAAGAAGTTTACAGGAAAAATAAAACAAAAGAGAAAAAAACGAGAACTATAAAATTCTAGACAAAAGAGCAGGAAATAAACTGGAACTACATACGTAGTGGAAGGGCTGCAGTACTCATGCATCCTTCCAGAACTAGCAAAGATGACAAGAGAAACTTGAGCATCGCATAAAACTGTGATCTCCTTAGCTTTTTTATGATCCCACTTCTCCTCTTAGAGTAGGTCACTTGCCTGTTGCTTGAGTTTTCAATCCTCTTGATCTCAATCTTACCTCTCCCCATCTCTCACTACACACACAGAGAACTCTTTTCTATTCCTTTTTCTACTTTTCTTGATTTCAAAGTGAAGGTGTGAGGAGATAATGTATTAAAGGAGTTAAAGAGATATCAGAGAAACAGGGCAAAGCAATAGAGGAGCTTACTATTACGGGTTAGAGGATATAAAACTTTCGTGTCGAACAGAAGGAGAAGGGTTTGTTTGTGGGTTGTTGACAAAGCCAAGCCAAGCCAAGCCAAGCCGACCGCTTTTACCTGGTGTTTGATTTGGCTTTGTTAGTTTGTTTCACCTCGTTAACCACTGGTTCTTTTTCTCCCTCCTGCGAAGCTGACTGATACTAATTGTTGCTTAGGGTTTTGATTTAGAAATCTAGACAAGACTTTAACATAGACTAGGGTGTGATCGATACGTAAAATGCAGTTGCGGATCTCGAACTGGATAGAGGTGTCCTAACTTAGGGTCTTGCTGTTCAAAAAAAAGATGAGGGTCTTGATCAGGTATGTGATGGTCTTGTCTAGGGTTCGAGTGATGAATATATATATGTAGTGAAATAATCAAACCTTTAACCATCAAATCGAAAAATCAATAGGGTCTCTTCTGGATAAATTTCATGCCAAAAGATAAGGAATATGGCTTTCATGTCAAAAGGGTTTCGAAAGCTTTCTTACGTGCCCTGTTGATAAATGAAAGGGCATGGATTTCAGGCTCCAAGTTGTCATGGTCATGTGCATGCCTAGCTAGCTGCTGTGAACTTAAACAGTAGGGGCAAAAGGTTACCGGAAGCTTTCTTACGTGCCCTATTGATAGATGAAAGGGCATGGATTTCAGGCTCCAAATCGTCATGGTCATGTCCTAGCTAGCTGCTGTGAACTTAAACAGTAGTCAGTAAAACCATTGGGACTCTTGACTGATTAATTAAGAACTGATGTGATGGGGAAATTAAGTTGCATATTTTTGTACGCGGTATAATCGAACATACTGCGTGTATCTTTGCGTCTGATCTTTACTCGGGAGCGATACGAAGGTCCCCTCTGAGGAATTTAAAAAAAGATTATTGTTCTCTCTTTTTTTTAATTTTCTTTTCCGATTTCACTTTGAATAGTTATGATCAGATAAACGTTGTTTAAAACGTTGCTTTTTAATTTCTGGCTGCAATTAACTTCTCTATGCATTGGTTTTCATAACCTATATTATACATGATATTTTATAAAATTAGTTTTTATTTAAAGATATATGAAATTATTTTTTTTATATCAAAAACATTAAAATTATCATAAAAATATTAAAACAAAATTAATTTAATATTTTTTTAAATTTAAAAACTCTCCAACACAATTTTAAACACGGAAAGAAATTAAAGATTCCTGATGATGATGTAGGTGTGATCGTCTGTACTTCAACATTTCTTCGATTTGGACTATTAATCTGTCTTTTTTTTTTTCTTTGGTTAAATAACACGTCTGGGACTCTGGTTGGAACGAAGCTGGTGGGGGGAGCTTTCTTGCTGACTTGTTTAGATGGCTACAGATTCTGTCCAAGGCTTTGCGCTTCCTTTCTTACTTAGATTTCTTTGGATCTGGGCAAGTGTTCTTGACGCCTCTACTTAAAACTGGGCTAGTCTGATTATATATGTCTAGAATGCTAAATAATAAATAAATAATATATTTATTTTATTTTATTTATTAAGAATAGAATAATATTTTTAGTTTAACTTGTATATAATCTCTTTATATTTAGATTAAAATAAATATTTTAGAATAAATAAATTAATGAAAACTCTAGTCTTTTTTTCCTTGTGTTTATATTTTTTCTGTGTTGATTTGTATTACTTTAACATATTACTTAAATTACGCACCTCAATGAAAATGAGAATTCTGTGGGTTTAGGGCCACTTGCATGCATAATTCCTCGGCCGATCTATGTACCTAGCTAGAATCTTGAATCCACATCATCCCCGGCCGATTTCTTGTGGATCTTTCTCAAGTTTTATGCCTCTTGTTCCATAAGCAAATCACAATATAAAATAACCAGGGGGAGACCATGGAATTGAATCGTGTGGGGCTTTCTCGAGTTATGTGCCTCTGATGAACGAGGAAATATCCGCAACATATATATAAACGTGAGGCCATGGACATGTAGGTTAATTAAGCACATTCATGCATACCCTTGGGGGATTTAAAGGTAGCGTGTATTTACCAATACATACCACAGAAGGGGTTGAATCTCTTCCTTTTCTTTGAGTTATTTTACCGCATCAACGTGGAGAAAGCAACTGATATTGATGTTTTATCAGTATTTTTCGATATCTATTAAGAAGCACTTGATCGTTATTTTTGTGGCGGAGGAAACAAAGACAGTCAATATAGCATGAAGACATGAAAGTAATTATGCCTGATCATAATAGTATATAAGACAAAATAATTGTTTTTTTATATTTTGGTTTAGTTAATAATAAACAATATAAAATAAAAATATGTTTAATCATCGATTTTAAAAAAAAATTAAAAAATTAGTAGGTTAACCGTCAATGAATTGAAGACCAGATAGCCAAAATGGTCATTTTATAGGGTTTAATTAGTATTGCTAAATAGGATGGGGTAGATTGATATTTTAAATTTTGCCACGGTAAAATAACCTAATTTTCCTTTGAAATAAAAAAATAAACTTTCATACCAGAGGATTATTTAGTCTTTCTAATTTTTTTTAAAAGTTGAAAACGACTAAATTACCTCTAAAAGAGCAAATTTTGCTAAAACTAGATTCCATGAGTTTTTCTAGCTAAAAGTGATGTTAAGCCGTGCGTGGGTGGCGAAGTAGCGATGCAACATCACCTAACTTGGCTAAACATTGGTTTTCGGGGCGGCATTGGAATCTCTTTGGGCTCCCCTTCGTGCTTGTGTGGTGCGTGTGTGGAACGGATAAGAAGTTTAGAGGCGATGACCTTCTCCTCTTCTTTTTTTCCTTATATTCTCTCTTCTCGGTTCTCATGCGCAGGAGCCTTAATTTTTTAAGAGCATCCTTTCGGGATTTAGTTTTTGTTCTTTTAATTACTTGTTTTATTTTAAAAAAAAAATGGAATTGTTTTCAAATTTCGAGGCATTCATTTGATTGCTTTTTTTTTTTTGTTTTTAATCTATTTTCCTACGATTTATTTTGTTTTTAATTGCATCCCTTATTGTGTTATTTTATTTATTTTCTATATAAAATATGGTTCTTATTTTTTTATTGTTATTTTTTGTTTTTTAATCTATTTTTCCCCTTGATTTATTTTATTTTTTTAATTTCGCTCATCATTGTTTTTCTCATTTTAATTTTTATGTCGGATTTGATAATAGTTCTTACTTTAACGTACTATTTGTTTTGGTTTTTTTATATATATAATTGAGAGTTTTGCTTTGTGATTTTGTGGGTTTGCCTTTTATGGGATTACTCGGTCTCATGACTTGAGTCACTGAAGTTTTGAATGTTAACTTGATTTGATTTTGATCATTTTTAGGTTTATTTTTATTTTATTTTTTAGTTTCATCCTTCGACATCGGTTATTGGGCCTTCAATTTTTTGATTTTTTTGATTTTTTTCTATGAGGGTTATCTCGATCTCATATCTACGGGTAATGAGTTAGTCAAATTAACCCCGGGTTGACTCAGGGTTTTTTTTAATGTTTTCTATTTTTAGTTTTGTCTTTCATTGTTTAGTTTTCTTAAGACTCAACCTCCAATGTTCTATTTGTTTTTACGAGGTTATCTCGACCTCGCATGTAGGACGTCCTAATTTCATTTTTTTTTTTTAAATTGATCATTCAACATTTTATTTCTTCCGTGATTGAGTTTTTAGATTTTTCTCTTCATGGTGTTTTCTCATTCTTATTTAATTTTTACTTTGTTATTAAATAAAATCGTTGAGACCTTTTAAAAATATAGGACCTTTATCTTTTATTTTTAATATTGATAAACATTTATTTTTTTATTAGTTACCTATTTGTTTTTTTTTGTTTACTTTTTTTATAATAATTATTCATGACCAAGAAGATAACATAATAATTATGATTTACCTAACCACTAGATAATTTTATAAATCTAACATATATATATATATATATATATATATAAAAAATGAAAATATAGGACACCCCCCTTGTAGGTATAAAAATGAACAAGATATTTATTGCCTGTCTTAAATTCTCAAGCATAATCTGTTGACTGTGTTGACACATAAGGTGTAAATCCATCAGTCAAAACTTGCAAATTAAACGGAGATAATCGGTTTGTGTAAGCAATACAGTTACTACAAGGGGCAATCTGTCCCAAGTACATCTCGTATGCAAGGGAAGTTCTCAAGGACAACCAAGTGGCTCTATTAAAAAGATTAAATGTAATCTGGAATGTAGCTGGTCTTGGAATTTGCTTCTTAAAATGATTTGTTGTCACAAATCTAGGAGATTTATTTAATTATTTATTTTAAAAAGTATTGAAATTAAAATACGTGTAAATTCATCTGGACCCACTATTAAAACAAAAAAGATTAAATGTAAAATTTGATATACATATATACATTAATCGGTGGCGCAACCTGTAGACAGTTTGATTAAAAGTATAGTTCAGTGATTATTTTAAAAATATTTTTTAATTAAAGATTGTATTAAAATAAAATTTTTTTATTTTTTTTTTTTAAAATTAATTTTTAACAGTAGCAGCTAGCATAATCTGAAAAAAATTAAAAAATATTCATTTAAAAAAAAAAATCAAATCTTTTTTAAAAACTTTACAATTTATACGTGTCCAACCCAAAGCCAGGAGCGTAGCAGAATATTTATAGAACAACTTTCTCGGTGGACACTCAAATTCATGGCCACCGGTGATGCCATTTTGGATGGCGTAGGTTTTTACACGGAGGGGTGGAGAGCCTCGCTATGTAGCTCTTACCACTGGATTGTCTGGGCTCAACCGGGGAGGCAGGGGAAGTCTAGTTTACCAGTTAGGATCTCTTTGGTACTGTAGTAAGATGTTGTTGTTTCCACCATAATTTTATAAGTATTTGTGTAATCAACGCATTTACTTTAATTTTTTTATTATAAAAAAAATATAATTTATAGTTTTTTAAAATTTTACATGGATGTCACTAAAAACAAGTTTTAAAAACTTTTATTATAAAAATATTTAATTTATAATATTCCCTTATGGCTGGCTTGACGATGCACCTGCCATCGCACTTTCTGACTCCATGGACACTCAATTTTATTCCAATTATTCATGCTACCAATAATTTTTGTAAAATTTAAAAATATATTAAAATAATATTTTTTTATTTTTTAAAATTACTTTTAATATTAACATATTAAAATAATATAAAAAAAATCAAAAAAAAAAATAAATTTTTTATAAACATTGTTTAGAACTAAATACCAAATAACTCAAAAAAATAAAAATAAGAGATTCATCGAACCAATGAACATCATACTGTTCGGCCTAAGTCCAAGCTAAACCAGCAGGAAAGCACAAACTAAAAGTTAAAACTATTTTTTAAAATATTTTTCATGAAAAATACATTAAAATAACTTAAATTTTTAAAAAAAAAATCATTTTTACTACCACCGTATTAACAATATATTAAAAGGCGTGGGAAAACACTGTAGCTTCCCCACGCCTTTCACATCACTTCACTTATTAATATATTATATTATTATATTATATTATATTATACTAACTGTCTTTAATTTTATTTTTTTTTTTTTTTTTTAATGAATGTTTTTTTTTGTTTGATTTAGTTTATTAATGTTAATTTTTTTATTTAGTTATCCAGATTTTTATGATACGGATCTCGAGTTTGATGAGTTAACTTTGATTTGACGAGTTAACCCAGTTTTTCTTTTTAATTATTTTTTTCATTTAGTTTAGTTTTGTTGATATTAAATTTGCCCCCTATTTAATTTTCATACTTTTCATGATACATATTCAGGCTTAACGGGTTAGCTTTGTTTGATGGGTTAACCCGGTTAAATCTAGGCATGGCTTAGATCAATTTTTTTTCTATTTAGTTATCAAACTTTCATGACACGAATCTCGGGTTTACGGGTTAACTTGATTTGAAGGATTCTTAATTTCTTATTTTTTTCTTTTCTTTATTAGTTTTTTTCTTCTTTGTTGGTTTTTTTAATTAATCTATTTAATTATCACACTTTTATGAAACGATCTTATAGCCGGACCAACATCCAATATTCTTGAATCCCGATGTTGCGATCGGGTTCACTTAAACTTGGATCATGTAAGTTTAATGTTATTATTAATATTATAAATATTATTTTTAATCCAAACGTTGCGGCCAAATCCAAGACTTTTGGGTATAGTTTTAGAGAAAAACTCAAAACTTTTTAAATCTTAGTTTTTTAATCTATTTTTTATAAAAAAAATAACCCAGAAGCACAGGGTTATGTAACTAGTATCTCTTCAAATCTTAGCCAAGAAATCATTTTGTGATACTGAAAAAATAATTACCTCTTAGTTTTGGAATGGAAGCTATGATCAATATTTTCTTTTCTCCATTCCAGCTCTAGTTACAAGTAACACTTGCGTGAGCTATGAAATTAACCTCTATCGTCCTGTAGCATCAGAACCAGACTTGGACATCTCAGTCCGGGCTCCGAGATTGAAGGGGGTAGATCCAATGACGGATTACCTTTGCATAATGGATACTCCAATCACGGAACCAAAGAAAAGATTACAACAACCTCGTTTATACCCAGTAATAATGATCTAGCAGAAAGGCGGAGAGCTTGACCAAGAACAAAAAGCAAATGAATTCAGTTGATTATCCAAGATCATGCATTGAGAATAAGATCCATATAAAAATTGAGCAATTTTGAACAGAAATCTAGAATCAGCCTTGCAACTTCCTTGGAATATATAGCTGGTACATGGGGAAGTTGGGCATTCGTGATGAGGAAGAGATCCCTAACAATCTGTTGTAAGGCATCATCAACCCCACCAGACGGCTGTTCTTCATAGTTACGGATTTGACCAATTCCAGCTCTAGTAAAACGATCACTGGCTGAGAACAACAGACACAGAATAATTACAAGTCTAGGCAGATCACCAACACTTGCAAATTAAAATGCAAAAGAAGAGGGACAGTGCCATTCTCTGTCCTGAGTTTTTTAAAATTTTTGGCATCATCAGAAATTTCTTGGTAATAGAGATGAGGAGGTCCAGGATGCTAATATATGATGAAGTTCAAACCTCAGTGCATCTGCACTTGTTCTGACCACGTTTCTTTATATATACGCTTCATCTCCAACTGTGATCAATTAGAACCAATTTGAAACATCAAAGTCCCGTAACTTTCTGAGATGCCTCTCCGCTATCTTGTCTAGACCTCTTCCTTCTCTATAATAGTGGTGGGGTCATCCCTTTCACTCTAAAAACATCCAAGCGAAAATCAATCCAGCAGTTGAAAGCATATAAGATTATGGTGGATGATTTGAAATAAATGCCCCCTGGGCTAGTTATTTTGAAAGAGGTCCCTTTATCGCGCACTACAAGCAAGTCGGTCTTTCTATCCCTATTTCTTCCTCAGGAACTGTGACCTGTTCATCCACGCAGCAATAGAGCTCAAACAAATGTAGAGGTCAAAGAACTGACAGCCATAATTCAATAGCAACCTAATCAGTTAGTGCTCTAATGGATTAGGAACAATCCTCTTCAACTAGCCTCGACCCTAAGATACAAAGAATCATGTATCAGGTCAGACTATAAAGTAATGAGAAACAAAAACGTCAAGTCTGTCCACTATTTTCCCTTGTCTATACTATGTCTCTCATGCCTGAGATACTTAGCAGGTAGGTACATACAGAGGAATGAGGAAAATTATAGGCATTACTCATCAAATAAAAAATAGCAATGAAAACCAAGATGATTTTCACATAACAACACTGAAGCTCTGCTGGCATCAAATTGGCAAATCCTCCTATTAATTCATCTGAATCAAAAGGTCTGATGGAAATCAGCGGAGACTAGAAAGAAATTAAGCATAAGCACGTTGTTATTAAGATCAAAGCCAGTTTAAAAGACTAAGTTTCTCACCAGTACTTTTGCTCTTGTTATTGACTTTGTTTTGGAATCAATAACGTAAATCTCTCGTCAAAGTCTAGCACAAAATCAGGATCCCCCAACCTCCGGTTCCTGTAGTAACCTAAGCCAAGAACACCTGCAATGAAAAATGTAGCTTGTGAAGCTGTGACAGCAGAGTGAAATGAATATTAAAGACCATAAATGCCATCCCTCCAGACTCTACACTCAGCTGACCTGTGAACCCAAAGCCTCTGTTTTCCCTCCAACGTCAACTGCTATATTACTGTGCATCCACTTTTGCCCATAAAGGTTAAGAAAAAATATATACACTGGCAACAAATGTAGCGCTAAATTTATTTTTCCTAATAAGAAAGTTGCTTGATACCATAAACTGCAGTTGAGCAATTCAATCACCTAAGGTGCTATTTGGCAATACCATAATCTTAAGGTGATGAAATGAGAGCAGGTCAAACATACTATTCATGGAGCCTTCATTTTCACAATGAAACAGAATAAAACTTAGAAAGAATGGAATCTAAGTTCACATCGTAAAGCATTTCTGCACCTGGTTTACGAATTTCAGCATAGAGGGAAACTAAGGCAAAGCACTCAACTGATTGCACCCTCTGCTTTTCACTAAACATGGTATTACTGTCACATATTACCAAATAATCACCCTCCCCTTCCAGATCTCCCTCTCGGATTTATAAAATGGATCTCGAGGCGCATCGAGTGGGTGGTTCAGTAACATTATAACCTCCATAGTCAGTCTCGCGCATCGTATCCACTGTAATTTAAAAAAATATATAAAAAAAACATTAAAATTCAACAAATATAAGATTAGCTAGCAAAACGTGACGTTAAGCTTTATAAAAACTACAAAGACCTTAGTAATTGTAATTGCACTAAAAATAACAAAATCGTAATACCTTTTGAGGCATTGGAGCAAGAACCTTCGGTATAGCATAAACATCTGTATCCGGTGGAGTAACATACATCTACAGCCGATTAAAAGAAAACCCACATGAAACAAACAACCCAGATAACCAAATCAGTAAAAATTCAAAAAAGAAACACCTAAATTCATCAGGGGGGAAAACCTCTCTAAAATCATAGACGTCATCGTCAGGGTCAGGCGGCTTCCTAATAAAGGTCACAATCAAACAAGCTAATTTTATGAAATTCTTCCTCGTTAATCCTATAATCGACAATTTTCTCAGAATCCCAGCCTTGCGTGTGCACAAAACTCTTACTATTCACCATAGAAATCTCCTCGTCTTCGTTACCAACTGCGATAGCTGAAGCAGACAATGGTTCGTACTCAACGTCGTAGTCTTTCTTATTGTCCAGTTCCTCCACTTCTTCCTCGTCCATGTCATAGTCATCTGGCCCTCCATCTGCGTCTCCGTCGTCGGCTTTGGGAATGAACCTTTTGGTGGGAGTTTGAAGGTGAAATTGTGTGAAGGGGTGTGAGTGGTTGAGGGAGGAGGAAGAGAGGGGCGGTGGTCATTAGGATGGGGGTTTTCTGGTGAGGAGTGCTGGAGAGAGGAGGAAAGTGTGGCGGTGATCATGGTGATTGGGAGGTGAGAAAGTGAGAGGAAATGGAGGGGGGTTTAGTGATTGGGTTTTTGAGTTGTTATTGCGTGCGGGCAGGAATTTTTGGGAGGATTTGCAATTTAACAGGTGTCGGTTTGTGGATGGTGGTGGATTGACCGTTGGGCTGCGAGAAAGTTGGTTCTCCATCAGAAACTAGCGTTATCGTCAGTAGAGGGTGAAATCCACCGTGCATCACATATTTTAAACGCGGGCCGGGGATTGATATGGAGCATAGCCCGAGTTAAGGGCTGACCTCAATTACTTTTTAAATTAAAACAATATTATATTTTATATAAAAAAATAAATATTTAAGGGAGTATCATTCTGGTTTTTGGCCGAGTTAACCAATTTTTTTTAAAACTCAGCCTAGTTTCTAGGAGTCAACCGAGTTTAAGGTTTTAAAATATATCTTGCATATTATTGTAGTTCTACTCGAATGTGTAATGTGAATTGTAATAATAAAAGTATAAATTTGTCTCTTATACAACTCTCATCTAGTTGACAAGAGTAGTGTAATTTTTTTAATTTTTTAATAGTAAAAGCACAACAATACTTATGATACCAAAAAAAAAATTAAACTTGATATCTAGGGATGTTTTTGCTTTTTCACCTTTAAATTCACAATGTAATTACTAAAATACTTTTGAAGTCAAATAAATCTTAACTTTAATCAATTTTTATTTTTATTATTTTAACCTTGGTTTTTTTTGTTATTGTTAAAAGGGATTAAATGAGTATTTATTCTTTAATGTTTAACAAATATTGAAAAAATTGCGAGTCAACACATAAAGGGTGTTCATAATCTTTCAAGCTATGCATGTGGCTTAGCGTCAAACAACTAAGCGATGGCTTACATGATGGAATTTGAATCTTCTTGGAAGCCCCTCATTCCACGATTGGTACGTGTCTCGAATTAATCTCTAGTTTGGTGTGAACAACCTTTTTTTTTCTCTTCTCTCTACTCTATGGTTTTGCATTTGGACATCTAAAATTTCAAAGTTGCTCCTCAATTTGTTTTGTCTTTGGATTTAGTCCATATTCTTTTGATTTATAATTTTTGTCTTTGACCCTTTTGTAGAGTTTTGATTTTTTTCGAGTTTCATCCTTTAATCTTAATTGTTCATATGTTGTTTTCGATTTAGTCCTTATTCTTTTGATTTGTGATTTTTTTTCTTGATTCTTTTGTGCAATTTTTAAAGGTTTTCAATTTCATCCATCAATATAAATTTATGGTATATTATTTTGTTTATTCTTTCTCAAATTTCATTAATCAACATTTGATTCGTTCAAAATTAGGTTTCATGGTTTTTTCATGTACGGTGTTTACAGTCTAATGACATAGGTCAAGAATTTGAAAAGCTAATACGGGTCAATATTCTTTTTTTTAACTTATTTTATTTTTTATTTTATTGTTTGATATTTTTTGGGCTTCGGGATTTTTTTTTCATTTGGATTATCTTGTTTCATGACATAGGCTGCGTTTTATGCATGTTAATTTGGATTAGCTTGCCCTTATTACTCATATTGCATATCTATCATGTTACCTCAAGTTGACTTAAGCTCGTTTTTTGTCCTTTGTTTTGTACTTCCAAATGTTTTTTTCAAATTATTATGATTGTTCTTTCTTTTCAATTTACTATTATTGTCTATGTTTTATAGTTTAATTAAAATAAAATCATCTTATTAGATCATGTTAAGGCTATAATTCAAATCGTTGATTTGTTTTTTTAGATGCACTTGTGGTACTTAAATATCATCTTTTTGAAATATTGTAGACTTATGGTGTAACGCGGGAGCTGGATACAATAATATAGCTAATAGTGCTAGTGCTTGTGCTATTATAATCGGATGTTTAAACGAAGTGAGAGGATAAGGTAAAAACATATGAATATTACAAGTATATTTTTACTCGTGGTAAAGTAAAAATGTTAACCACAATGGTAGATAGAGTTGAAAGTTGATAAAATGTTTACGATGATTAATAGAAATCTATAGGGCGTAAGAAAAACAACGCATACCCAAACATAGAAAACTATTCATTACAATAGTGAAATTGCTTTTTGTCATTTAAGGAAAACATCATAGGTTTATGACCTAGGGGTGGTTTAGTCTTTTCACATGGCCATTGGTTATTATATATTTTATCGTGGGCATGTGTGACTTTTTATCATTTTTAGGAAAAATAAAATGATGTTTTTTAGCTTAAAGGTAAAAAAAAATATATATATTGTTGGCCAATAAAATTTAAGTTTTTTTATTTTTTTAATACAATAAAAGATATCATTATCCTTAGTAAAATGATTGGTTATCGCTATTTCAACCATAAAATTGTTTAAGTTTGGTGCTCAAATGTTCCATTCAGCCATGAGATTTGAATGGTGATGATCACTAGCTTTCAAATTGCTCGAAAAAATAGGACGAGGCTTAAGAAATTATAGGGTCTCAAATTGATTTTTCATTTACTATTTTTTTACAACTTTAAAGGCATTTACAAGTTTATTGAGTTGTGTATATTGTTTTTCATGTGTTTTCATGTCCAAAAATAGTTGAAAAATAGATTGTTTGGTCCAACAAACTAAAGAGAGTTTATGCCCTGTTTTTTACTAGAGGCACTAGACCCTGGGTAAGTGAATAGAGGTATAATATGCCTTAACAAATGAGCGTCGTTCACTTTATTTTTATTTTTCAATAAAGAAAGGTCTGGATTACCCCTAAGTAATAAAAAAAATAAAGCCAAGTGCATGGACATGTTGTTGTGGGCTTGGCAGGCGATCCTTTTACATTCGTTTCCTTTTTATTTTAATAGCTCTAAAAAAATTTATCATGCTAATTCACTTACTCTTTAGCTTTTACATAATTCTGATTAATATTATAAATTATTCATTTGAGTTTTGATTATTTCTCTTTCGATTATTATGTATCTAACATGAAAAAGGAAATTACAAAAATACCTATATGGTTTGATGACATTTTTTACTCTCTGTCTAACATGAAAAGGGGGCAATTACAAAAAAAAAAACTCATATAGTTTGATGACATTTTCAATTATTCTTTTGTGAACACAACAAAACACAAAAGAATCTCAACTTTCATAAACAAAATCAACCCATGGACATCTCTCCTGTTGCCAGCCCACCATTCCCCCGTTATCCTATAACCCCTAGCCCCAAATCATCCCTAAATTCACTATACAAACGCTCCATGACTACCCCGCTTCACCTAAATTGCCTTAGGTTTCTCATCAATTCCAACGATGATCATTAATTGCAATGTCATTTAATTCAAATAAGATCCTACCATGACCATAAACACTCACATGATTTTATAGTTTTATGTGATGATCAACAAAATAAGAGATGAAGTGGGCGGAATCTCAATCCTAACTTTAGATTGATTGTTAAGGACCATGATGAAGGTTGTGGTTGATTGTGAAAAACTAAACAATACATTATGGTGGTGATTTTGAATCTAATTATGATAAATCTTCTTTTAGTGGTCTTTGAACTATTCTAAATCAACCCATGAGTTTAAGTTAAACTCGAAGAATGGGTAGGAACAAAACACCATTTGAATTGTGGTTGTCATTAGAAGGCGAGTGACAACTAAATATAGGTTCATATGCCGAGGGTTACAAGAGAATTTGCATGATTCATTGACTAAGCTTGGAAATAACAAGATTGGTGACGGTAAAAATATGATTGTTGTTCAAAAACACAAGAATCATACGAGTATATAAAGAATTTTGGAGGTGAAGATATATGGTGGCAAAGGAAGTAAAAGAGCATCTATAAGTATAATATGACTTCAATGAAACAATAATTGATTTATCTGTTTTATATATATGGTGGTGGTGGTCGAGATTTTTTAGAGTTTTTAAATAGATTTGAACATGATTTTAACACATTTATGATTTTTCTAGCTTAAAACCACACATAAAATATGGACATAACATTTTGATATTTTTTAACTTGATTTAACGATCATAAAATTTATATTTTTAACACAAATAATGATTTCAGTTTAAAACTTTATATTCACCAGGATAAATAAAAGAGGCGCCAATAAAAAAATTAATTTTAAACTTAAAATTACATGTTTTATGATTATTTAAAATCACTTATATTTTTTTAAAAACTATTGTTCTATAACTAGATAAAACAATTTGAAAAGTTATATGTGACATGACATTATATATCATAATATGTATTTTTATCCTATTTTAATGACTCAATTTCTAGTTTATATTAACAAATTTGTCATCATTTATTAATATAAACAATTATCAATTTATTTTATTGAATATGTATATTAGTCTTGTTTTACGAAAAAAAATTTGTCCTTATTAAAATAAATTTTAAAATGATTATATCTTTAGGTTTAATAACAATACTAAATTTTTTTATAAAAACCTATATTTTTTTATGTTCAATTTTTTTTTGTGTATCTCGAAGCATAACACGACATGAAAACTAGTTTATCTTCTAATAATTCTCCACATTTTTACTTCCTACCAAGTGCAATCTTAGGGTGAAATTGGACAAAATCACATAACAATTCAAAATCCAGCAGTAAAATTAAACAATTTACATAAACACACAAGTAATTTTTGATTTTAGTTTTGATATAAAAGGGGTGTTTGAAAATGTTGTAACTATTTTTTTAAAGTATTTTTTATTTGGAAATATATCAAAATAATATATATATTTTTTTATTTTTTAAAATTATTTTTTTAATAATAATATATTAAAATGATTTTAAAATAATATAAAAAAATTAATTTTAAAAAAAAATTTTAAATTTCAAAAACTATTTGAAACGCAATTTTAAACTCCGAACTTTAGTTTATCATAGGCCCGCTTTCAAGACTAATAGCACTGGACTTTCATCAGTTGAAGCCCAATAGCCGACCCCATACCATAGCAGGGTCGGGCAAAACTTATCCAAACGAATTATGACCGCCCTTTCCCTCCCTCGAATTTGCTCGGGAAGAAAAACGCAAGAAAATTGCCAAAACAGAAAATATTTCACTCTTCAGTTAAACCCCCAGAACCGTTTTCGCATCATCCCGCCCAACTATTCCTCTCCCCCCTCTCAAAAAAAAATAAATTCTCTCCTAGGGTTTCTTTCCTCAATCATCTCCCTCTTCCATGCCACCTCTCGAGTCTTGAATTATCCAATCCTCACTCAAATCCCATACCTAAAATTCTGACCAGACCTTGCACTGTCTCGATGGATGAAGGGAGCAGTCGTGGCAGTGGTGAAGGCGGGGAGAATCGTCCTCGTCAAGGGTAACGCCGTCGTATGTAAAATTAGGAGACAGGCAAATATT